>JAUPFZ010000019.1:30000-1306666 GCA_036937285.1 Euphydryas editha | reverse complement strand
GGCGGAAGGACCTATTGAGTGAATAAACTTACTTATAAGGGCGACTACGCCCGCATCCAATTAAACAATTTTATATTCTCGTTTACAAATAAAAACTCATCAATTCCTTTAAAAAGTTGTTCAGTTAAAATGTATTTACTCATACTTTTTAATTTATAAACACTAGGTACTACGAAAGTCTATAAAAATTTATGTTTTATAATAAAATTGGATTAAATAAATAATATTTGTATAGAATACAACATTGCCATTTTAGATCGAATGACGAACTTATTTTAATTTCATATGTTTTAATGTGTAACATTAAAATGATAAAAAAAACATGGATTTTTTTTTTGTATTTTATCGACGATTACCAATGTAGAATCTCGGTGAACTAACTTTATTTATCTTTAATACAATAGGACATAGGTGATAAGAGAATAAGTGTTAAACTCCATTTTGTAATAAAGTATTTTTTACCTGGTATAAACCTTATACGAAATACGAATCCCAAATTGTATACTAGCCGTTCCCGCAACTTAGTTTACGATTACACATTTTGACTTCCATCCCCTTCCTCAAGTTCGTAGTATCCACTCAAATTATACTATGTTAATATTCATTCGTTTTGGTGTAATACGCGGACAAGATAGAGACAAACAGACAAAAATGATAAACAAAATAGATTTTTAGCTTCAGTATTGATTATAGTGTCCTCCGATTTTTGTTTCAAAATATGTTCAATGTACAGAATTGAACCTGCTACAGTTTTATAATAAGTATAGATTATATAATTATGTAACAGGAAGTTTAATATTGAACTTAACTTAATTGAATATAGGAGAATGATTGGAGCTTAATTCATCTCGCTACTCCACTGCGGGTTAGCGGATAATTTCTCTACCATTAGTAACGACTACTCGCACCACTACACCAGAAACGTTTTTCTATATGGAGAAGAGGCCTTCGTTTAGCAGTTGCTTGTTGACAGGCTGATATAGTAACGATCGCTATCAGATTTATATGATAACAACCGGGACCGACAACTTTACGTGCTCTCTGAGGAACGGTGCGGAAACCCACATGGATTTACTCCCAGACCAGAAACAAATATTTGATCTCTGGTGTTAAGGCGATACGCACCGCTACAACAGAAGGTGTTTCAAGCTTAATAGTTATTCATTAAAATGTCTGTCTTAATTAGGATACAAAAAAGCTTACCCAACGAAGTACACAATCGAATTGAGAATCCTCTCTAGATTTGAAGTCGGTTGAAAAAGCATTAATAAATATAAATTGTTATTTTAAAGTAATCTTGTTATTATTGCGGTAGCTTTATTATAAAAAAGCCAGCTAAGTGTAAGTCGAACTCAAACACGAGGTTCTGTACCACCACACTACGCAGACACAAACACGTTAATGGTTAATATGTATGGCATGGTTCAAACTGTCGCTTAAAGCGGCCATAGTTATATACATTCTATGAAAAATTGAAGTGGCTGTTTATTACGGTTTAAACTCAACCATTCTGGTATAGTAGAGCGAAAGTCTTAACGATGATGATCGCGGGCTTGATTCCCGCTTAAATCAAATATTTATTAAAATATTTTTTATTTGCACAAATACTTATATCTGCTGTGGGTATAAGTGTGTGTGTCTTCCCACTGCACCTTGGAGAGCACGTAAATCAACCGGTCCCACTTTTATCTTAAAAATCTGATAACTATGGTTACCTTGTTAGGAAAAAGTATCCGCCAACTCGCAGTGAAGCATTGTGCCGGATTAAGATCCAACTATATAGGAAAAGAGGCCTGAGAGGCCCGAAGAGGACACATTAACAGTGTCACGTTGGCCGTTTCAATTCAGTTTAGCACAGTTTAAAAATACAATCCTATGACAGGCTAACGGACGGACAGCGGAGTCTTGTGATATGGTTCTGTTAGTTTTGGGAACGGAACCCTAAAAAAAAACGTTTACAAATAAGATTAAAGCTATTTACAATATATAATATATTAATTCAATAAAAAAATATATATTACATAAAATTTTATATTTTATTATTAAAACGCCTTGTATTTACTTTAAAAAAAGCCTTAAAAACTTAAACGCCGAATCTATAATAACTTTATTTATGTCATTCCGTTCACGATTTTGGTGTGTTGATTTTTTTTTGTTTTGTTTAACCGTTCTTTTATAAAATTGTACTTTTATCTTTAAAACGTTAAATATATATATATTTTTTTTTTTAAAGTACTTATGTTATATATAACATACAAAGACGATCGTCTGTTCCTAATGTCGGCAACTTAATGCCAGTATTTAGGTAACAGCTGACTGATACATATATTACTTTATATACAACTGATCACAATTAACTTACTAGAAATTATTGATTCCAAAATCACAATGGGTACCGTAATTACACGAGTAAAACCGCGTGACAATAATTGTTTATTTTTTATCGTGTCCAATTCGTTCTCTAAAACTGCTGTAATGCTTTTAATAATACTTTTACCATAAGAAATCTACATTATCATCCAAGTATTACATAGGCTATATATTATATTGAAGGCTGTATAAATTTTACGTATATATGTATCATGTCTTAACCGAAATAAACATGAAGATAAAGGTTGTATTTTTTATAAATATGTCTGTATGTATATGAATTCAAAAAAAAGATTTGTAGACAGTAATTTTTTATTTTTTATTTTCTTTTATATATATCTGTCAATGTATATAAATTTATCAGAATTCAGTTCAGAAATAGTCCCCTTTCAAAGTGTTCGACGGTCCTTGAAATAGAGCGGCCATTTATATTTCCTTTAGAATTCCGATGAACGGTGACGATGCGCACGCGCAATTAATTTCTACGGATTTATGTTACACATTCTCTAATAATAAGTTTTAGTGAAGGGGATATATAGTTGCACTTAGAAAGAATTCATATGTTATTTTAATGTTTTATTACGTTTTTAATATAGAAAAACATAACCCTCCTTCTGTCGCAGTCGGGTAAAAATAAAAACATAATGTTATATACTATACTTACAAGAGTATATGACCAGCGATGGGCAAAGATCTCTTCTATATTTCTTTATATTATACTTTATTGCACAATATTGAATTGTATAAAAGACCGGCTTAATTCTAAAAACATTTTCTACCACCCAATCTTAGGACGTACAAGAGCAGACGTTTGTAGGTGCGGAAATTGAGAAAATTAATTTTCAAGAAAAGCGTAATAAGATAATATAATTAATAACAATCATTATATTAAATACACGAGAAATTAATACATATATATAGCTATCCCATAAATATATCGCATTGTGAGAATTAAAGTGACTCAATCCAAAATTCAAAATTTTAGGGAATCGTGGAAAATGATAAAATAAAATAAAAAATATTTGTCACTTTAGCACTAATTACTAAATCATTATGTAAGACTAATGTTTTAGGTCATAATGATTTAGTAATTAGTGCTAAAGTGACAAATATTTTTTATTTTATTTTATCATTTTCCACGATTCCCTAAAGTTGTGAATTTTGGATTGAGTCACTTTAATTCTCACAATGCGATATATGTATATATATATATATATATATATATATATATATATATATATATATTTATGGGATAGCTAAGATCCATTTTATATAATAATGGCGTAGGACAGAAGTGTTAAACCTTTTCCGCTGATCCAAAACGCTGCTTTATTCCGGATTAGCGCGCAATTTCTCAACAATAAGTAACAATAATTGTTATGAAGTGTTTTTATAACAACCGAGACTGACGGCTTTACAACTCATAAGGTTAGAAGTATGGTAGGGAAATCCACAGGGACAATATCCAGACCAGAAACAAATCGTCATAGTCGTAGAATAGTGACGTATCTTACAAATTTAAAACTTTACAGGGCAGCCATTTCAAATAATTATGTTGTTGTTTATTTGAAATGGCTGCCCTGTAAAGTTTTAAATTTGTAAGATCCGTCACCATTCTACGACTATGACGAAATATTTCTACAAATACAAATATCCTTGTACTTAAGTACGTTAAGTATAAGTTAATTTGAATATATTTTTACAGACACATTCTAATAAACTTGTGCCTTATACGGAGCCGGAAATAGAGAGGGCACTGTACGGACACTTGTCATATACTTTTATTACTTGAGAGCGGATATTAAAATTTAGAAATATAAATGTAGATAATAATTGACAACATATATATAGAGCAATCTGATCCGATCGGGAATCGAACTCAACTCTAGACCCATCTCTCATATATAAGTAACTAAAAATACGATATAAAATTTTGATTAATTAAAAGAATAAGGCGCTATTCTTGGGGCCTGTTTTACCGGTTGCTGATAAAGTTTACCAGGAACATAAGTTACTGTTAAGCTTTATCAATAGGAGGTAAAACATGACCTTAAGACATTTTTCACCTCAACTAGTATACAACTTTTGGATTCATCGGTTGCGAATAGAAATATCTGACAGATAAAGCGAACTTTGATAGTGAAAAAGAGAAATATGTCATAAACTTTTATCTGTTAGATACCGCTATACGTCAGATAGCTTTATCAGTAACCGGTGAAACAGGCCCTTAGTATAAATCAAAATCAAAAACAACTTTATTCAAATAGGCCCCATGAGCACCTTCGAATCGTCATTTTACAAGATTAATATTTTAGTGATAATTTTTTTTTATTTTTTTGTAAAAGTAAAGCTACCACCGATTCGGAATGTAGATTCTGCAGAGAAGAATCGGCAAGAAACTCCGCAGTTACTCTTTTGAAAATAATATATAAACTGTGTTTTAGTACAAAATTAGTAATATCTTGCATGAAATACAGCGCCAATAAGTCCACACATCATTATCAGCTAAATCTATACTCTAGAAGAGTATATAATATTGTTTGCATGCAAAAGTTACATAACAAAATTATATTTTGAAAAGGGGAAAGGGCTTAACGCGTATAAGAATAAATTATTAACAGTGTTATTATGTCTACTTTTTAATTAATATGAGTTTTTTTTACTCTACTACTCTTACAAAATCAAATTAAATAAATTTAAGACTTCCTATGACTTATCAAACTTATAATTTTTTTTTAAACTTATCATTTGTTGTTTAATTAATATGTTAATTGAACTTATAATTTTTTTCTCAATCACGTTTGATATTTTAGCAGATATCGAAGGAGGAAATAGATTTAATGGACAAAAAATATATATAAACATGACTTTTTTTTATTTAGCTTTGTATGTTTGTTCGGTTTCACCTTGAATTTTGGTATAAATACGGATCGATTGACAATAATTACTAGAGTCCTATTATATCTTAAGTGCCTTAGTGCTATTTTTATAACATACGCGTTAATCTATAAAATAAACTTGTAACCAGTAAGTAGTAATATTGTAGGAGTGGTGCGAGTAGTCGCCTCAACGCTGGCGGTTCAATTTCCTCTCGGGACAGATATTTGTATTTGCATAAATATTTGTTTCCGATCTGGGTGTATGTCTTTACCTTGTGGGTCTCCCCGCCGTGCCTGAGATAACACGTAAAGCAGGCGGTCGCGGTCATTATCATATATATCTGATAACGATCGTTACTGATGGTAGGGAAAGTATCTGCCAACCCGCAGTGGAGTAGCGTGGTGGATTAAGCTCCAACACTTCTCCTACATGGAGAAGAGGCCCTTGCCCAGTTGTGGGATGCTTACAGGCTGATTCAGTTCAACCAACCAATGTCTGTTCATGAGAGATATTGTAAAAAATGAGTCACGTAGTATGAGAAGTTTCCTTAGAACCAGCACAGGTTTAAACCCGAAATTATCTATGTTTCATTCCCGTATTTTAATCACGGATCATAACCATTGACGTAAGGTATAGATCATCCGGATAAAAATAAAAATCTTATACGGTTCTTTCTCTCATTTGTTTAAAAAAAGTATAAATGCTTCAATATGTCAAATCGTTAATAAGATTAAGTATATTGTCCGTCTGTATCACATTACGAATAATCTCATTACCAATGACCTATATATACGGATGATGTCAACTAAAATAATAGGATATAATTATTTTATTGAATACATCTTAGAAAACTCTAGAAGAGTATTTAAAAGACACAGTGCACATAATAATAAATAAATAAATATTAAGCAACAATCACACCACGTTAACCTAGCCCCATGCTAAGTTCGTAAGAACTTGTGTTACAGGTACTAGGAACGGAAATAAATTTAAGATATAAATACATATATACATAAATACACATCCATGACCCGGTGCAGACATCTATATTCGTCATACAAATTATCTGGACCTGGCGGGATTCGAGCCCGCGACCGCTGCGTAAAGTGTCCAGTTGCCTGACCACTCGACCAGCCGGCCGTCAACACTGCACATACTTTTATATATAAAGTTCAATGTATTTATAATTTTTAAAACGTAACTAAAATTTCGATACATATATATTCAATTGATTGTCGTTTATTTCCATCTTACGTTCGACGTAAATATTTTTATTAACACAAAAAATGTTATTGAGTTTGTACGTCTGTTTATAACATAATACTTTCATCGTCATATCAGCCGTTGGATGTCCACTGTTGAACGTAAGCCTCCCTCATAGACCTCCAGAGCGACCGGTTCAAAGCAGCCTCCATCCAACGGCTTCTGGCGACTCTCCTCAAGTCGTCTGTCCATCTCGTGGACGGCCGTCCGACACTACCCTTGCCGGTACGTGGTCTCCACTCGAGAATCTTTCTGCTCTATCGGGCATTATACTTTATACATTAATTAAGCTATATTGAAGGCTTTAAAACGTCACGTTACGACTCATGAGGACAAAGTAACCATAATTAGAAAATAAGATGAATTAGTTTTACTTCTGAATATTTGTGAACTCTCCTTTGCATTAGAGATAATTATGCGGAAACTTAAATAAATAAATAAATATATTTAACACACACACACGGTCGTCTGTTCCTAAGGTAGGCAACTTAATACCTGTGTTTTAGGTAACAGCCGACTGATATAATTTTTTTTTTAAATAAATAAACATATATTACACCCAGACTCGTGGCGGGAATCGAACCCACAACTCTTGGAGCAGAAAACAGGGTCACTGCAAACTGCGCCAACGGGTCAATCAACTTAATTTATTGGTCTTAGAAATAACTGTTATATGGTTTGTGTTTTAATAATTTATTGCTCTATTTCATTTGGAACGAAATAAATTTAATATAATATAATTTGTATCTAAATAATATGTTTAATAAAAAAACTTTATAAGCAGACACACTGGCGTCTTTAGACTCGTGGCGTATTTAAAAGTTATCGCTACAAAATGGCGATAGCTGATAAAGTACTGATATAAATTCTTTTATGCGATAGAGTAATCGATAAATGGTAATTTTATTGTTTTACTTTCTTAACGAAGTAGGTTTTTAACCCTTTACCTAAGTGAGGCAAATGTATTCGTATCAGCGCTACACGATCCGAATCGAAGCGATTGAAACGGACTCATAATACTTATAAGCTGTCCTTTGCGTCAGGTAATACATTGGTTGTGGTATGTCGCATCGATTCGTGTCTCTTCGTTGCTAGTCGTCGATAGTCGTCTAGGATAATGTCTTAAATTAAGATATGACTTATATAGAGATCCACATGGACATACAACCAGACCGAAACAAATATTTGTACAAATACAAATATCTGTCCCGTGAGGGAATTGAACCCACGACCGCCGGTGAACGGCGTTGAGGCTACTACTCGTACCACATCACCAGAACGGTCGTCACTAAAGTCACATATTTATCATTTATATATCACACTGTTGTCTCTTTCATTTTCTAACATACAGGCAGATATTAAAATATTTTATTTGTATGTCGGATTGTAAGATCATGATATTAGCACGTTCATCGAACAAACGAACTAAACAATTTTTTTTAATAGTAAAGGTTAACCGATATATCACACGGTACAGGTTATTTATAAAGATTATTCACAGTATTATGTCATAGACTTTTTGCAAAAGGTCGAAAGATCAAAAAATATGGACGTGTAAAACGATGGTACAGGAATATTGATGATCTATCAATATTAAATTAATGTATGTATATACAATATTATACTATAATTATAGGTATATATATACTGAATTGAACTAACAAAACTGAATTGAAACGCTGAATGCAGCTGCGCGGAGGGCGACGTTCAATCGCTGCAGCAACTACTATGTCCAATATTTGGGAAATGCAGCAGTGGTTTTTCTTACACATAAATTGATAATCTTTCGGATTAGCTTGGGTTTTTTGAGGAGATCGATCATACTAGATACGAAGCATCGCTTATCATGCTGCTGCCACTGATTAGGCCAATCAGGGGGGCTTGCAGCCTCTTGCTTGCACTGCATTATCTTTATGGTCCTATCACTCCCTTGTTTTGAGGAACAAACAAAACTTAGGAGTCTTATTATACTTGAAACCGGAATTTTTAATTAAATTTTTTTCTATGTCGCTGCCAGATTTTTTGCATTGCAGCATCGTCATTTCGTGTCCCCCCATTAATGACGTGATTAATTATACATATATCATCTAGTAGTCTTATTGAACTAGGTTTAGTGTCGTGGGCTCTTAGAAAATAACTAATACTTTTAAAAAAGTAACTTTTGATTTTCTTGCTTGTTCTTCTCAGCAGCAGACATTCCAAATCGGTGGTAGCTTAACGATAATTATAGTTAATTATAATTAATCAAACAATAATAAACCAAATAATAATAATAACGATTCAAAAGTGCTTTTAAGTCTATCGCTAATAAAGGTATGCCATTGTCTGCACAAGAAAAACTCCTGGATAAATTTCAATTAAATGTTCTACGTTTTATTTTATTTCTTAGACCCTTGACCTTTTAAAAGAAATAATAGATATTTTAATTTCATATAAAATTACTTATTAAAGTTTTAAGAAATAATATTTTTTACAAACAGTACGTGTTTTTACAAAGTTTTTTAAGTATATTTTTATTTCCAATTGTTTTTATGTTTACTCCTCTGGAAATAAGTCAATGTCAGCAACGCAGATGAAGTTGCGTGTCTCCGCTTGTTAACTATATTTTTTTCTTTTTTTGTTTTCTAAATCGACCTCCGATATGCTAAGGGGAGACTGTCTCTACACCATACTCAGCTTTCGCTTTCATGCCTCTCATACTTTCATGCCGCATACTAGTTTTCTTCTCTCATTCATCCACATTCACTTTATGAAACTGGATATATTCCCATTAACTATATCAAATATTACCAACTTTTAAACATAGTTATATAAATAAACATAATCTTTAATTAACTTTATGTATGTTCGGTAATTGCGTTTAATGTTTTTTTTTTAATTTCGTATATGTCAAGAGATGTCAAGTATTAAAAAACAAAAAATATTTGTAATGTAACAAATAGGTAGATAATTAAAGTCGGTTTAAGTTGAAAACAAGTTTTGATTTATAGAGTCGTTTAATATATTACATTCTTAAATTTTTTTTAAACAAAGGACACAAAAAGATGTCGATTGTTTGACATTGTATTTTTTATTAATCTGCAGGTGTCTTAAGACTATACTACATACTTACTGTGATGTTATCATACTTACTGTGATGTTATTACAATTATTTGGAAACAATAATTACAGAATGATAGGTCGGGCCCTTCTCCGGAGAAGAGGCTTTTTCCCAACAGTGGGAAGTTTACAGGCTGATTCATTCAGATCAGTTTGGTTCTGGTATATTAAAAATATATATATAGTAAGTATTTTTGGAATAACGGAACACTCTTTTGAGTAAATAAAAAATGACCAAAATTATAATTATTTTTGACCATTTACTGAAGACTACAAAAAGTACTTAAGATCTGCAAAAATTAACTTTATTCTATTATACTTTAAAGGTACTTATGAACCATAGCTTACGAAGTACCAACGAAGTCAGATTGCAGATTCAGCTTGGAAAATCCAATAGTTACTCAGAAATAATTCAAAAGTTACTCATTTTAAAACTTTGTCAATACATCATTTGATAATTACATATATAGTCATATTTCCCGCATGACAGGCGGCGTTACTAAAGCTAAAAATCTTTATCAATTATTTAACCTTGCACCCATTGATACATAACTCAAAACATACAGTCATTTTAGACAGTCTAGTAAAATATTATTAAATATTTAGATTGCTATTGTGATAAGTTTTTGGACTTGTAAAGGAATTATGACCTTGTGTACCGGAAATTAACAAGTGACCTCGACTGTCTAGGAGTTAACCGAATTGTCTTATTACATAAATGTTAAAAGGGTTCAATTGTAGCTCGACTCGACATTTAAAATGGAAGTGACACAATTTGATTGATTTTTATCGATTGAAATTATATTTTTGTGAGTCTTTTTATATTTCATCTGAGAAAGAGAAAATCAATTTAACTGAGGGTAATGTGATAAGCAAATACTAAGGCAAATTGTACAATTGAGTTTGTATGTGAATATAGAAAGGCGCAATAAATAAATAAATTTCTACTTATAATAAAATTGTAACAGGTTCAATTCCGTACATTGTAGATATTTTGAAAAAATCTTTTGGAGGACAATATAATCGATACTGAAATGATAACTGTAACTTTATTCATTTTTGTCTCTCTGTATCTTGACCGCGCATCACTACGAAACTACTGAATGAATTTGAATGGAACTCCGTATTATTTGAATTCATTTTATCAGCTAGGACATTGAATGCTGTTTATCCCGAAATTCACTATAGTTGGGGGAGGAAATTAAAGTCAAAATAATATATTACATGTGAAAAAAAGAATTTTCGCAAAAAATTATGTTTACGTCTATCACGAGTTTATGATTACAACTGCGACCGACGGCTCTACATGCTCTCCAAGGTACAACGGAGACCCATGAGGATAAAACTCCGCCCCAAGCGGGATTAGAACTCGCGCTATTTTCATCCACCTTTCGTGATCGCTAACACCGGAAATTATCAATAATTAAATCTGATTTGCGTGTCTATTCCGTTTGCGTTTCTTCTGTAATCACTTGTGCAATATTACTATCGAAAAGTATTAAATAAACATTTACTTTTACTCATTTTACATCAATGTTATATAACATTATAAAACGGTCTGTTTGAGCACGTTAATCTCGAGATACTAAAAATCATTTTATGTTAGGACTCCTCAAGAAGAGAATTTCTTTGTTAATTAAGGCTGTACAACATCATGATGTTATTCAAGGGAGTTATGCAGTAAAAATATAAGACGAACGAAGTGTTTCCGTTTTAATTCATCATACAACAATTACTATTTACTACAAGTCGAGAAATCTGGCAGTAGGTACTTCCATTTGTTGAATCACAACTCCGATTCTCTGGACAAAAAATGCACCTGTGGAGGCTATGAGACGTGGGGTCAATTCTTTGATTTTTTTGCACTGCTACTCCAAATTCCAATGTTTCCACTGCAAACGGCACAAAGATTGTTAAACAAATAAATTAATTAAAATAATAATTATTTATTTATAAATTAAAATAATAGTGATTATTTAGAATTAAACTATTTTGCTGTAGACTGTGTTCTGTTTGTTGGTGTTTAAATTAAAAAGTATATAAACGACAAACGGATGAAATCGTATGGGAAGCCTAGTCGTAAAAACCAATACGATTAGATGGGCGACGACAGTGCGTGCGGAACTGTATGTATGTCGTCGCCGCGCGGTGATTAGTAGCACGCTAAATATACCGTTAGAAGAACATTTCTTTGTATTTTTCTAATAATAAAATATCAATATAAATATTGTATTTTAAACTTCCCACTACTGAGAAAAATCTATCTATAAAGAAGTTTTAGTGCTAGATCCACCAAGCCTTTCCGATGGTGGTTGATGGTAAAACGTGTCTCAAATTTTCTTCTGAAATTTTTGTTTTCTTTCGCGGTGTAGCATAAACCCGAATTTAGACCTCCGACCGTCCATTATCGATTCAGCGTACGTAACGTAATCAATTATTGATAACAAAATATTGCAAATAGTTATTCTTTGTTGTTAATTTTATTACATTTGATGGGATTACATTTTAATTTGTATTTAAGATAGAATACTTAAACATTAAGACGTTAAATATTTAGATATTTTGAATAAAATAATATAAAGATAGTTTTTTTAAGAATTGCCGTGCGGTGACCGGCAGAGAAGAGAGTCCCGACCTCTTTCTTGCCGAGGTGTCGTAAAAGGCGACTAAGGCCATAGTGTTGCGAACAATTGAACACCAACTAGGATGCTGATGGGCAGCAGCGTCACCATATTGTACCAAAAGACACTGCGCACAAATAGGATTTAAAGATAAATAAATAAAAAATTACAAAATTTAATATGCTGTCTGTACTTAGTATGACACCGGAAGTTAGCGGAGCGTGGTGTTGCGCAAGTCTTTTGTCTTACATCGTGCGCGCGCGCAGCGATTACCTGACTACTTATGTAGCGGCGCTCGGATTTGTCCGTATTAAGGATATTGATGTCATGTATATATAGTAGGTATATATAATAAGTATAACGGGATACTGTAGATATATATGTATACATATTATATTATAAGGAAATAGGCTTAAGGCTTTAAGAAATAAGGCTTTTGACATTGTTATCAAATCTGATAATTTATGATATAACATCTTTAAGGTTATATTGACGTTCGTAGGTCGTCTAAATTTAGACGTTTGTAAGTATGGGATAATAATAGAAAATTGTATACTCTCTAAACATAAATCAGTACAATTTCACTAATTTTCAGTGACAATTCATTTTTCATCAATGTACAAATCGTAATACGCAGAATGTGAGACTATTTATTGTATGAATATGTGAATATCAAAGTTCACTGATTTGATTATTGAATATGTGTATGTGTATTAGTGAGTATTCACTAACTTTTTATTGAGATTCAATGATATTTAGTGAATACATCTTCACTAACATAATTAATGAAAATTTCACTGATTCATGTTTAGAGAGTAGGTATATATATCTATATATATAATAAAATGGTAGGAAAGTAAAACTGTTCATTGAATATTTTTTTTAAAGAATACTAAATAATAATACTAAATTTTAATAAATTTTTAATCTACAATCGATACCGAGACCAAAAATATAGTTTTTAGAATTTTTACCTGTTTGTCTGTATGTATGTCCGGGATAAACTCAAAAAGTACTGCATGGATTTTACTTCAAATTTGGCACAAATATTATTAAGAAGTCGGGTCAACATACAGGCTACATATTATCACGCTATCACCTACGGGGAACGAGCAGTGAACCTTTATTTCTTCAACGCATTCTGTAACAGCGTGTAATCTACGGGCAGCAGCTAGTATTTAATATTATTACATTATTACACACATTCACACATTGTTTAACTGTATATGTAATATTTGCATCATTTTTACTTTGAAACGACTCTTCCAAAACCCGAAATATTGTCTCGAAGAAATTGTTATTAAGCGACAAGACCACGTTATTGTGCATATAATTTAAGTGTTTTTATATCAAAATTATTATTAAACTATGTATCATATGGGTTGCAAATAAAGAAATCAAAAAAATAATATATTGTTATGGTTATTCTCGAAAATTGTTCTTGACCCAATTACGTATTATTAAAGCAGTTTTCACGAGAATCGTCATTGAATTTTCCTTAAAACTCCATGTAATATCTATAAATACATTATACACGTAATAAAGGACGCTCGAGTGATGTTACTCAATCAAAATACAACGAATTCGGATAAATGGTAGCCGTAATGGCAATTATATACACGAGCATTCACGCGTGGTTTTATTCGCTTCGAAATTTATAAAAAACAGCTCATACTCAACGCCATCTAATAGGACGGAATCCTATTTGTTCTCGAATATTCTTAACTAGTATTCGATAACGAGTATTCTTAATTGAGAAATAAATAAATAAATAAAAAGTAACAAAGTCAACGACTCTTAGTTTGATGAAAATCCTGTGTCGAGGATTACGAAATACGAACACGAAACACAACACAAACGCCCAGGCCACGAAAAATGACCGATTTATATATAGGTATATTAGGGTGTACCAAAAAACGACTTTTTTTTTTTGCTCTCAGCCCAAATGTATCTAAAATGCTGTCCCAACAAAGCTCTTGTTAAAAGCGAACCTAAAAATTGCAATTCTAAGAGGTTCTCCATCGAACTTAAAGTTTTTCCGTTTAAATAACATGGGAAAACTGTTTTTTTTATTACTTTTTTGTCCTGTAAACTGTGATACAATTATTAAAAAAAAAGCGAATGAATGGATTTTTTTATTATTATTAAATTTGGTAGAAAAAAATCTCTTGAGTCGAATTTCGATCTTCAATATATAGCAGAAGTGTTTGCTTGTTTGTTAAATTACGGCATCCTTTTTATGTGTTAGACAACTTACTTTTACGAAGATTATAAGATGCTATTAAATATTATACTAAGATTTACATATGTAGAGCAATAACTATTAATATTATCAGATACAACCGCGCAGTTAAGTTAGTATATAAACAAAAATAAACAACATTAAATACAGTAGAGGTTTCTTAACTATGGCGTATCAAAATAATGCTCCCATACTCTCACATGTAGGTCAGATTTTGACGTGATCTTCACAAGTGTATCGTCTAAAAGATTACCACGAATTGATCACCGAATGCTGTAATTAGTTTAAAAATAAACTCGACTCAACCCCATAGGTTGTTCATTATGATTCACAGACTTATATCTGTGTGTGTGTGTGAGTGTGTTTGTGGGTCAGTGTCGATTACACTTGAATGTTAAAATAATTATACTTACACATTAAGTGTTATGCTAATACAATGTCGATGGAATTGAGTTTTAGTTGAGAGGCTGATGAGAGAAGTTTAAGAGTACGCTATTGATATTTCTTTTTTTTTGTAAATATATAATACA
Organism: Euphydryas editha; assembly: GCA_036937285.1. NCBI lineage: Eukaryota > Metazoa > Arthropoda > Insecta > Lepidoptera > Nymphalidae > Euphydryas > Euphydryas editha. The sequence goes on along the minus strand of JAUPFZ010000019.1, from coordinate 1,291,661 downwards.
CTTTAAGGAGTGATGATGATCGTTATGGTGTTGTGATAACGAAAGTTCCATTAACGCCGATGGTCGCGGATTCGATTCCCATTCGGAGCGAATAGTTACAAAAAGGTTTTTGTTTTTGGTATAAGTATGTATTTCCTTGTGGGTTTCAAGCCGTTTGTAACTATCGTTATCAGGAACACTTGATAATGATTGTTACTCTTGGTGGGAAAATTATTCTCTAATCTTCAGTGGATAAGCACGGTAGATTAAGCTCCAACTCTTGTCTTGAACAGGAGAAGAGGCCTTTGTCGATGCAAGGATGTCTGGAAAACACTACTACGAAGACCGCATCAGACAGTAGTGGGACGTTTATGTGTATTTCAGTTCAGTTTAAGTCAAATACATAATTTTATCATATCGTCAGAATTAGTTCAAAATGTCGTATCTACATTAGAAAGTAATGTCAATATTCCTTCTTATTTTATTAGTTTCTAGTTTTTGTTTTAGACGTGTTTTATTATTAGATATTCGACAATGTATCTCTTTAAAAGTTAAATAATAATTGTTATACATCAGAGACCACGTCATAAAGTTGTGTTATAATTGTTCTCAAAGAGTATGTGTCAAACATATAAATAATTATAAAAATATTATTACGAGTAATACTTTTAATATTCCAAAGTTTACATATATAAATAAAGACGTGAAATTTATATAAATAAAAAATAAAAATAGAACGAATAATTATACAAAATTCTAAATTATTCCATTAAGGACCTGTTTCACCGGTTGCTGATAAAGTTATCTGACGTATAACGATATCCAACAGATAAGCTAATAACATATTTTTTCTTTTTCACTATCGAAATTCACTCTATCTGTAAGATATTTCTATTTGTAACCTGTGAATACAAAAATTACAGTTTATTAGTTCAAGTGCCCTAGGTGTTGTTTTACCACCCGCTGACTAAGCGTATCAGTAATTTATCTGTGAGATAACTTTATCACCAACTCGTGAAACAGGTCCTTAAACTTATAACTTAACAAGGAAAACCATTCATCTTACAACGCACGACATATAGGTATAAAGTTTTTTTAAAACGTTATTTTAGATATTCCTATTTTTATGTCCTGATTATACAACTGAAGTTAAGACATATAGATATGCCATCAAAAACATAACTTGTAAAAAGAAACCAAGTCTCGCAACTCACTTCTTCTTCCGTAAAAAGTTGTGAGATCCATGTAATACCAAGTCGGCTAATTTATTCAAACCCTACTTAAGGGTTCTTCTGTTTTAAGTTATTACGTTAGTAGCTAACCTAACAACATCGTATAGTGATCATATCAATATTAAAAATCTTTGATGTTTTAAATAAATAGACTGACTTGGCAATCGCACTAAACAATCTAATGTAATATAATATTCCTATGTGTTACTTCTTAGATACATTGTTTTCATGCGATTGCCAAGTCAATCTATTTATTTAAAACATCGAAGATTTTTAATATTGATATGATCACTATACGATGTTGTTAGGTTAGCTACTAACGTAATAACTTAAAACAGAAGAACCCTTAAGTAGGGTTTGAATAAATTAGCCGACTTGGTATTACATGGATCTCACAACTTTTTACGGAAGAAGAAGTGAGTTGCGAGACTTGGTTTCTTTTTACAAGTTATGTTTTTGATGGCATCTCATTTCTTTTTGTAGACAGTCCTACTTATTTTCCTTTCCGGTGTCTCCTACTTCTTTAATATCAACAACGTATTTTCTTAAAGCCTTCGCTAGGTCTAATGAGCTTTTCTTATTTTTGTAGATATTCTTCCTCTTTTTCTTTTCCGATACGATACAGATATATAATTTGATTGTCATGTCATACATATTGTGATCTCAAGTTGACAACTTGAAATACTTGACAAGAGAGATGAATGAAGTATGTTTAGCCGGAAACAGTGTTGTCATATTGCTGTCGATTTTTTACACCTAAACTTCCATAAAAATAAACTTTTAAAAAATATTTAAAAAAGTGAATGTATACTTATGTACGTACGTAAAAAGTTATACTTATAATAAGACGATGCGCCGAGTTAATGGTTGGTGCGCGCCATCTGTAAACAGACCCTGAAAACCGACTAAAACAAAGTACTCGTCAAGACGAATCAAAGGAGCCGAAACACGATTGGAGTGCGTCATTTTATTACAGAGTTCCTATGACCACCTTCTAGCTACATCATCAAACCCTGGTTACCATTGAAAGACAAACTTACTCGTCTAGAGTACTCAAACGGGCCCAAAATCCTTCCTTTGGCTACCTTCTAGCTCCTCCATCAAATCAGCACCATGTAATCATAATATTGCATTGTCACATGATTTACTATTATTTTGGATCAAATTTAATTTGCAAGATTTGATGACAAATGTCGAGACAGGTGAAACAAAATAAAAGCTTGTAACAAGTATGCTTAATTAAAAAAAATCAAAAAACCCGAATGCGTAAAATACTCTTATTATAAACTAAAAAGAATAAAACAATTTACTAGCTTTCATTTGATACCCATATTGCTACAGTAAGAAAAAAAAATTAAATTCGAGGGGGGGCCCTCATTCCGCCATTTGCGGGCGCCATTTTGAAAATTTATATAGCCTATGTCACTACTACAATTTAGACAAATCCAACGACACCTCATATGTCAGAAACTGTTTAGCCGCTTGGGCTGTAGGGCGTGCCAAAGAAATGGACATACATACATACATACATACATACATACATACATACATACATACATACATACATACATACATACATACATACATACATACATACATACATACATACATACATACATACATACATACATACACTCGAAAAACAGAACCCTCCTTCTGTCGCAGTCGGGTAAAAAGTGAGTTGACACATCCAGCGCAATGAAGTAAGTTAGCGCAATTGCGCGGCGCCTACTACTTAGCCTTATGTTGTCGGGGTTTTTTGTCACAGAGTACACGCGCATCGTATAAAAATTTACTCTCATCAAGAAGTTATAGCTTTAAAATACAAAAGTTATTTTGAGTCCTTATTTTCTATATTTATTTTTATTTATTTAATGTTAATATACATTAATTAACAGTTATTGCTGTTATGACTCCCTTAATCAATCAGGTGCATTCTAATAATGACATAATTATATTAACTCAAAAATGATGATCACGCTGGCGAAATGGTGCGCGCTGTTGTATATTAAGCGGGAGATCCCGGGTTCAATCCCCGGCAGAGTAAATTTTCTTTCTCTGATCTGCTTTGGTGGGAGTCTTTGGTAGTGGCTAGTTACCACCCTATCGGCAAAGACGTGCCGCCAAGCGATTGAGCGTTTTGCTACAATGCAGTGTAGAAACCGATTAGAGGGATAGGTTTAATATAGCTGCCAACTGAATAAAATAAAATAATTTACGTACGGGAAGCGTGGAAGCCGTGGAGCGGGCAAATTACCTCAGCCAGTCGCGGTTATGATTTATTAGTGTTCTTTAATACTTTGCGTGATTTTGGTACAGCTACCTAAGACATGTCCCATTCTTGCTTTTTCATTCCGTTGACCATTTTACAGGTTACCTTTGAAGATAATTATATCTAGGTACCTATCTACACCTATTATTCCACTATGTTATACTTGTACGGGTACATTGATTCATTCACTGCAAATGTAACTTTGTAATCCTATATATTTATATGGGATTACAAAGTTATTTATGCAGTTGGTGTATCTAGAAAACTGGACCGAAATTGCAAAATATTTGAATTTTTCCTTGGTTTATATACTAAACACTAATGGTATTCTAAGTTTGAAGCTTTTATGTCTGCTAGAAGTGCCTTAGAGTTTTGATGATCGGTCAGTCAGTGAGTGACAAAATTCGAAACTTTGACTAATTATAATTCTTAAACTACTGGTTCAAATTGAATGAAATTTGAAATATACCGTGTTTATACAATGCCTGCTTGGGTATTGAAAATTCAGACTTCTAGTTTTATCCACAACGAAGTTATAGGGGGTCGAAAATGGCCTAAGTTGCTTCGAGAAAAGATAGTACAGCCGTGCCACTTTTTTTTTGCTCGACTTGGCGGAGGCACTGCCGTGCCTCCAGATAAGCGTATCGAATAACATAATTTACGTAAGAATAAGCTCAACCATTTTAAACACCTGTCCGCAAAAGCTGCAAACATAAACAAATTCATTCTGTGACTCGTTAGCGAATTGCAATTAGTGACGCTAGCTCTGCGTCTGGGTTCATCGACCGTTCAAAGCACCGTGGTTTATGGGGTTTGGTCACTCATTAAACAACTGCAAGTCAGACGGAAAATACATTCATGGGAAAATATTTAGATATATATTGAGCGTTTTAGAACATTTTTATTCAAAATAATACTTAAATCTCTACGTAACATTTATGTTTTTTTTTAAAGCGTTAATTTTTAGATTTACTAGTGCGATTTGAAACATTATTATTCTGTTAAAATTCCGGGTCATTGAGAAATGATTTAGGCTATAAAAAGTCATGTTACGATTAATAGGAGCGTAGTGGTAACCGTTGATATCGAGTTTTCTGATGAGTATAAAATTACTGTTCTCTTATATTTACGCGAATATTACTCATTTAATTGAAAGTCTATATCGGATTTTATCGCGTTTATTTGTTAAAAACTTTACAGTTTAACGATTTTATTAATTAATTAAATTATTTCCCGACGTTTCGGACCCTTTACAGCGTCCATGATTGGTAATATAAAATAATGGTGATAATTGTATAAAAAGCGGGGTATATAACAATTGATTCATTATTCGGACACCCACCACCTCAGTCCCCCGAGATCATGGACGCTCTTAGAGTGTCTCTTTAGAGTGGTTTCATAATATTTCTATGAAAATTCAATTTTTTTTGTAGTTATTTTTATTTCTCACATTTCGTTATCTATCTCTTCATGTAACACCATCGACGTCTGTATACAGACTGACTGGTGAATTACTATCAATATTTAAGGAGAATACTCAGTACATGATTCTCATTCGTCAACCTTTTTTTTTGACGCTGGGAAATACGTTTACGTATCCCGCCGCCCGAAGGTGACGGGTATGTGGGACTCGCTGACTGCGAAGTCAGAATACCCACTAAAACCCAGCTTTGCCCTCATCGTCGTACATGGACGCCACGGGATCGCTGGCGCATGCCACCGTGACGTCATTCGTCAACCCTAGTATATCTTAAAAGAATAATATTGTTAGTTATTGTGTGTCGTAATAATTAGCGCTCAAAATTGCCGTTTTTTTGTCTGTCTAGACTGACGAGCTTTTGATTCTAGGACATTGGCAATTTAACAATGACAAACGGGATCAAATGATCACAAGGATTTTGTGTCTGTGCTTGTCTAATATTAATATGAAATCAGAAATTAAAATCAATTTACTACTGCGGTTAATTTGAATATGATTCTCAATGATGGCAATTTGAATGTCCATAAGACATCTTCTTTTACTTGTTAAAATTGTGTTTTCTTTAGATAAATTATCGTAAAAGATTTTTTTCAATATATAAAAAAATAAAACCTTTTTTTTAATATGACTTAAATAGCTGAACATAAAAATAATCTAGATGGGATTTTGTTTGGCTTAATACTGAACTGAACTAAATCAGCCTGTAAACGTCCCACTGCTGGGAAAAAAGGCCGCTTTTCCATATAAGAGAAATGTTAGAGATCACGCTGTTCCACTGCGGGTTGGCAATTTCCCTAACATGACGAATGATTGTTATCAGGTGTCTTATTGTCTACGATAACAACTGGGACCGACAGTTTTACGTGTACTCCGATACAAAACCCAGACCAAAAAAAAAAAAAAAATTGTTACATATATCTGCTCCGAGCTGATTTTTTATTATATTTATATACAAATAAATGTTATGTTATATTGAAATTTTTTGCAATGCACTTTCTTCAAACTAATTTCTTGCAATGCAAGGCAATTATATTTTTACATTCAACTATACCCATAGATTAAGAAATTGATAAATTGGTATCAGCTTTACAAATTTTTTATATACCGTTGTTTTTCTTTCGCTCGTATAGAAATTATAGCAAAAAATATTAATTTTATAACAATAATTAGTAAACAAAAAATTGTGCCAATCTCGAATATTGGTAGTATATTATATAATATACAACGGAATATTAGTGACACAGTTTTTTAAAAAGGACAAGCAATTTGACATATTAACCTATTTAACTCTAAGACACTGATACCTAGTTCCATAATCAAGCTAATAGATCAATTGTAAAACATTTTGTCAAACCTAGACTCATGTTAATCAGCAGTTTGTTAACATAATCAAGACTGATGATCGCTAGGCCTATGTTCGATTGACCCTGTCGTGTACAACTGACAATTGGCAGCGACTATTAAGACTCATAATACATTAAATTGTAATGGAGACATCGAATCTGAAATTTTTTAGCAAATCACTAGCGTTATTGTTGTTAATTGGTCCTAGCGATTTTTTTTTGCTGTTGTTTGATGTTTGGTTTATTTCTTCATTAGTGGTAGGAGTATCAATCGGTTTAAATGTCGTTATTGAAGAGATTTGGTGATATTTGTATTCATTTATAATTCTCGTAAATAAATAAACGTCTCACACTCAACGGTCCCCAGTAGGATGTGAATTCTGTGTCGGGGGTCCGGAAACATACACAACACACAAGCACAAACGCCCAGAACACTTGCAGGGATCGAACTTGCGACCGCTAGCGCATCAGCCAGTTGCTGTGACCACTGCGCCAACGCGAATAAACAGGATATATCAAATAAAATGTAAAAATCTGTTCAAAGCTATAATATTCAATCGACATAAGGGATTATGTAATTCTAAGTCAGTAATATGCTTGTTACAGAACCAGTAATGTCCAGTACCCATTAAGATAAAACAGAAAAAATGGCGAGTGCTGGCGCTGTCCTCCTTGAGGCTCGGCCTTTCAGGCCCTTCAAGTCTTCTGAGGAGTATCTCTATGCCATGAAAGAAGATCTGGCTGAATGGCTGACTGTCCTATACCCTGAACTGAGGATCAACGCTGATAACTTCCTGGACAGATTGGACACAGGCGTCGCTTTGTGCAGGGTGAGTTTTAGAATTAAACTTTGATAGATTGAAATTTTAACCGTGCGGTAATCGGCAGAGAAGAATTGTCCCAACTTCTGTGTTACCGAGATGTCGTAAAAGGCGTATAAAACCTTAGTGGTGGGAATAACTGTCCATTAAACAGGATAGTGATGGGCAACAGAGTCACAGAGATATCCTCCAAAAACACATTACGCTCGCCGACCCTCCTGCCAAGCATGGCGAGTGTTTGCAATCCCCCCGAGAGATGATGGAGGGGGGGGGGGGGTTTGACAGTGGTCATTCAATTAGAAGACTAGCTTAACGTCAAAAAATATTTAATTTAGAGCAATAAAATTGAAGTTCCATGTACTACTTTAAAATACAGTGTAAACAATGGTTCTAACAATATAACTTATTATGTGAAGAATACTTGGAAACCTTATTAGAATCATATTTAAAAATAAAAAATCCGCAAAAAATTAAGTTTTCCTATAATTTAAGATCTTTTTATCTCGCTTCAGATTTTTTCGAATGACTTATTTTAGCGAGTCACTAATGGATAATCAAAATCATCGGTAATAGCTTCTTTACGGACGAGAAAATTAACTCGAATTACGCCGAAGCATGGCCGATTTACGGAAAAATATTTGATTAGATTTTGTCCATTCACCCGTTAAGTATACAATAAATCTCAACGCGAAAAAATCTCTAATTTTGTGGAAGTACTCGTAATTAATTTGTCATTACTTCTGAAATGTAATTTAACTCAATACAAAAAAAAAAAGAAACTTAATACGAGTCAGGGGACTTACGATATTGTAAATCGAGATTACGAAATTTATATAGAAATTGTTATTAATTTTTATATATTGATCTTTAAAAAAGAAATAAAATTAAGAAAGAAATAATATTAATATATTGACTCTAAGTGTCTTCATGACCATTGATCATGTAGGTGGTTCGAAATATCGACAAAAAACATCAAAAAAAACTATATCGCAGTATGTACCCGTTTTTATCTTTAATAATAAAACCGCGAGTGTCTAAGCCTAAATAGTTTAATTAGCAATAAAATATGTATTAAATGCATGAACACGATATGTATAATTATCCTACAAATACACATAACAATATATACAATTTGTATTTAAAATAAAATATCTTCACATTTTATACTATCAATCATTTTTACACTTTCTCATTAAAATCGTGTTAAGCATTAAACATAATGTACCTCCCGCAGCGTTAATTTGTTGTAAAAATTAGTTCCAATTAAATATGAAAAAAGCGTTTAAAAACACATCATATCATAGTACCGATCTCGTTATCTCGCGCGATATATTAATATTAACATTGCATTTCTTAGTTAATCAGAACTAACAAGTATTTCGTCTTCAAAATGAATGATTTTCTCGACAGATCATACTAATAATTATAGTATCAAAATTTTAAGGATTGACGCAAATTATTACTACCGGTTATATGGGTCATATCTCAATGTTTTATAGCCTATGTTATGACCAGGTATATTATCTATACCAATCAATTTTTTTTACATTTAAGTAGGTCGAAAAATCGCTTTGGAATCGTCACTTTCACCATCATACGTCGCTACCACCGATTTGAAATGTAGATTGTGGTGAGAAGAACCGGCAAGAAACTGAACAGTTACTCTTTTAAAAGTCTTTAATACATTACTCAAAGAGTATAAATTCCTGTAGAAAGATAGCGTTACTAAAATCACTATATTTTAACATAAAGTTTCATTAAAATCTGTCAAGTTCCCTTTAACCATTGCGAACTTATGCGAAAATTCCAAAAAATATTCATTCTTATAAAAAATAAAAACTAAAACCATGTTCCGGATATACATAAAACTTTTGACGTTTTCTTTACAAAGCAAATGTTATTTTTCGCAGATAATAAAAATGTTTCTCCTGTTTGTTTGTAAATGTTATTCCGGAATCATTAATATGGTCAATTTGTAGAGATAAGCTGTCTTATCAATTCTTTGTAAAGTTTTAGCGAAACTGGGGAAATATTTAACCTTGATAAGTTGACGGTCAATTTTGTTCAATTAGCAGAATTAATACACGGATTCTTTCTGTTTCATTGGGTGGCAGCTATTTTAGCTGAGAATTAACTTGATGACGTCATATAGTCTTTTTTTCAAATTGGCTTGAACTAATGTTTATTTTTTGTTTTTTAAATTCCGATGAATTTTATTTTTTAATGGGCTTTGAACACGATTAATTAAGTCTTCATTAATCGGTTATAGTCAAGAACTGGATTATAATAGATTCGATAAATCGCTCTTTTATCAGCGTTCACGGATAAGTACCATCTCCCAATAGTCGTGGGTAATGTTATATGCCTACAACCTTCCTTAGTAAGACGTTCTTAGGACAGAATTATGGAATACTAGCTTTCCGTCCGCGGCTTCGCCTGCGTGGAATTCGGTTATATCGCGCGACATGCGCGCGCGCCGCCGCCACCACCGCTCCGCGCCCCGCCTACAGCCCGATACCTTTCCATTTCTCCGTGCACGCTTTTTTCCAAAAAACTTTCGTCCCCTATTTCAACCCCTTCTACCCTTATTTTCGCGATAAAAAGTATCCTATGTCCTTTCCCAAGTTCAGTTCTATCTTCATACCAAATTTCATCAAAATCGGTACAGTGGTTTAGGCGTGAAAGCGTAACAGACAGACAGAGTTACTTTCGCATTTATATATTAAAGTAGGGATTATGTGCAATGTTCATGCGTTTGTTTGATGTTGACAATATTGGTTTAGTAATATAAATATGATTTTTTAATCTATGCCTTTTCCCGGTGTCTTTTTACCCGACTGCGACAGAAGGAGGGTTACGTTTTTCGAGTGTATGTATGTATGTATGTATGTATGTATGTATGTATGTATGTATGTATGTCCATTTCTTTTGCACGCCCTACAGCCCAAACGGCTGGACGGTTTTTGACATATGAGGTGTCGTTGGATTTGTCCAAATTGTAGTAGTGACATAGGCTATATAAATTTTCAAAATGGCGCCCGCAACTGGCGGATGAAGGGGGGAGTTGATTTTTTTTTTCTTACTGTAGCAATATGGGTATCAAATGAAAGCTAGTAAATTGTTTTATTATTTTTAGTTTATAAAAAGAGTATTTTACGCATTCGGATTTTTTAATTTTTTTAATTAAGCATTCTTGTTTCCTTCTGTTCTGTAACGAGTCAAATGTTAAGTTACAAATACAACAGTTTTATAAATATAAAAGAAATTGCAGTTTAACTAGAAAAAATATCAAAAATAATTTAATTTTTTTTTATTCTAGATCATGAAACTCGCGCGTCAAACGAACATAACTATTTTCATTCATTCATTCATTCATTCGCTTAAACGACTGACAATAAGCCTTATAATATTAGCACAGATTATAAATACCTATATTGCAATAAATTCAATTATTATTCAGATCACTACCTAGCAAAGTTTTTTTTTTTATATTATTGAATGAACGTTTCAAATTATTAATTTAATCACGTGCAGTGTCCGACATGGGACAATGGTTGTACTGTAGACGAAAATTTTTTATGACGTCAGTGTATTTGACGTCACTGTTTATTATTTTGGTTCAGCGGTTTTGTTGCGGTAATAACGTGTTTTCCTTTTATTTGTTGTTGGTTATTTTTTTTATTTTTTTTTATTTTTTTAAACAATCTTTTTGTAACAACAATTTTTTTTTAAATTTTTTGATTATAACATGAAACTGTTTTTTGTAATGATTTATTTTAATATTTGCTATTTATGAAATTTCTTTTGTGTTGATCGTTTCCAGAAAATGAATTAATAAAAAAAATAATATTACGCAGTTGTTACACTTTGTTTTCATTTATAAAATAAGTAGAGAAAAATATAAAAAGTGTACTTGACTTAGACAAGTCTGAACTCTTTCTGACTCTCGTGAAACATGTCGAAACTTTTGTACTTATTATGATACGGCTTAATCATCAAAATATGTTAATATATTTTGATAATCTATCAGAATTGATAAATCTAATAAAAACTATATGTCCTCTGTCCGCGATAACGATAAAAACCCTTTAATATCGGCGTAAATGTGGACACAATGAATTCAAAATTATTGATAATATTCCAAAGAGGTTTGTTATCAATTTGTGCTTGTTAATTATTAATATTATTCAGGACAATGTCATACATGATATATATGACGCCATCAGCTCTAAAATTGCGAATCCAACATGACGAATTAATATTCTGTACGCGTTTAAATTGCGTATTATTTTTTAATTTACAAAGGTTTCAATAATTATTTGTTTTTAAATCAAAATATTTAATATTATTACCATTTGAAATTACAGAAAGAAATTAGTACACACTATTGTATTAAAAAATAATAATACGAGAGATCTTTAAAGACAGAATTCCTGCGTTGTTTTACCTGCGTTGAGTTTCTAAAATTGTCAGGTTGGGTGATATTCTCGCTTTCAGCTCCAGTCTTACGTCCTATTGTAAATTAAAATAGCCTGTAATCTTTCTCAAATTAAATAATATTGTTATAGGTATAAAAATCATTTTTATCATCAGACTGGTTTATCCTTCCCACATACCTACTATGCAGGGGCGTAGCTACCGCTGTATCAGTCGTATCAATGATACGGGGCCCCTGGCCTACAGGGGCCCCGAACGTGTGTGTATAAGTGAAATGTTATCAAAAACTAAAAAAAATTCTTAGGACTAAGGCTATCAAACTTGTCACTTAGAATTGTCTATAGAAGTAGAAAATTTAGAAAAAACTGATTCTCCGAAAAACTTCTTCAGCTATGAATGATATATAAATAAATAAATTCGCCGAAAAATGACAAGAAAAGTGTATATTTGATTTGAATTGCTTAACTAGCTTAGTTTCTAAGAATATTAATTGTTAGTAATAACTTATAATCATTATGTAATTATTTTAGTTCAATGCAAGAGTTTTTTTTTCTTTAGTGAAAAATCTTTACCCTTCATTTGGTGCTCCTTATAGATTTTGATACAGGGCCCATCTAAAGCAAGCTACGCTACTGCTACTATGTAAATATGTATGTATATACATGTAAAGGTAGGATGTGTATATTAGATAAATTCCTAACTTCTTATTTCTTGCAATACCTACTGACCAACGTTATCATCATTTCTCAACATCATAAGTCAACTGGAAGAGATCCCTGTTTGAGATAAATTAATATAATATAATGAAATGAGATGAGATATGAGATAATTAGGGTTCGATTCCCGTTCGGGGAGATATTTTTATTTGTACAAATATTTTTTAAGGTCTGGGTTCTTGTTGGTTTCCTCCCCTCTCGAAGAGCACGTAGAATCATCGGTCCTGGTTGTTATTACAGACATCTGATTACGATTGTAACTCATGGTAGGGAATTATATCGGCCAACTCGCATTGGAGCATCGTGGTGGATTCGACCCCAACCCTTCTCCAATATAGAGAGGAGGCCTTTGTCCAGGTGGGACGTTTACAGGCTGATTCTATTCAGATTCAAAATATTATTAATGAATACAGAAATATTTTAAATTCAGTATTATACTCGTAATGATAATAAGTTTGTCCGTGTACGTGTTACCTACTAGTACGGTTGTTACTATATATAACTGGTATGTACTTATCAATTAATATTCATGTTTCAATATAAATTGACTATATATATCGTCCAATTACCCAACGTCTCGTGACATTTTATTGAACGCCTGTCGGATTATGTGTTTGTTTGTCAACCGCTTCTCGGAGTGTTGCACAAACGCATTACTATTCGGAATTTAATCGCGGTTGCGTAAACGTTGGAATTTATTGTGATAACGAGAAGGTCACGCGTTTTTTTAAATACTAAGTAATGTTTAAAGTGCTGTGCGTTGACCGGCAGAGACGAATAGCCCGTCCTCTTTCTTGCCGAGGTGTCGTAAAAGGCGACTAAATCCTTAATGGTACTGAGGCGATAGTGGTGCGAATAACTGTACACCAACCAGTATGTTGATGGATAGCAGCGTCACCATATCCTCTCGCCAACCTCCTATATCTCTCTCGCCAACCTGCCAGCTAAGCGTGGCAAGTATTGGCGAACTCTCCCAGATATGATGGGGGAGGCTTACGTTCAGCAGTTGACATCTAACGGCTGATGTGGTGGTGCTAGTGGTTTAATCTAATGTTTTTGTTTTGAGAAATCATTTATAATTGTGCTATACTCTATAACTGAACTAATCTAAAATAGCCTATAAATGTCCAAATACTGTTCAAAATGTCTGAGAGATGAGTCGGAACAATTAGTTACACGGCTCTACTGCAATTTAGTGGATAAATTCCCTATTATTGCTTATGACAACAACTGGAATCAACGGTTTCACATACTCACCACGACATATTGTCGACGCCCATAGGAACAAACACGGACCAGAAACAAATGTCAGTATAAATGCAAATATCCGTCAGTTTTCATAGAATTTTCGCGCCCTATAATATTGCAAGTTCCATTAAACGGTTGTATATTGACATATGGTAAAAGTTACCTATGCTTAATTAAAAAATCAAAAAAACTCGACTGCGTAAAATACTCTTATTATAAACTAAAAAGAATAAAACAATTTACTAACTTTCATTTGATACCCATATTGCTACAGTAAGAAAAAAAAATTCAAGTCCTCCTCCTCATTCCGCCATTTGCGGGCGCCATTTTGAAAGTTTATATAGCCTATGTCACTACTACAATTTAGACAAATCCAAGGACACCTCATATGTCAAAAACCGTCCAGCCGTTTGGGCTGTAGGGCGTGCCAAAGAAATGGACATACATACATACATACATACATACATACATACATACATACATACATACATACATACATACATACATACATACATACATACATACATACATACATACATACATACATACATGCATACATACATACACTCGAAAAACATAACCCTCCTTCTGTCGCAGTCGGGTAAAAAGTTACCACAGCTAGACACAGGACTCTACAGTTGTTAAATATTTTCTTAATCATGCTGTTTGATCTTTCTTCACTTGACGGTTTTCATAAACTGAAAGAATATTAGCACTTGAACATACAGATAAGTTCTGTCCACTTAGTGACGTAATCTTGGCGTAGTTTTCATAGCAGCTGTCGCGTTAACTATACCTATATCGATACATCAGCTTGTGTTAGTGTAGGCCGTTTTGTTTATGTTGTGTGTGATTCCGGACTCCAGACACTTATTTATTTATTTATTTAAACACTTTATTGACCAACAATGTAAAAAAATACCTAGTGGCATTATCTCCCAGTCAATCTTTAGGACAAACAGACAAAAAAATATTGTAGGCGGTAAATAACAATAAAGTAATAATTATATGTATACACATAATTATATGTATACACACACACACACACACACACACACACACACACACACACACACATATATATATATATATATATATATATATATATATATATATATATATATATATATATATATATATATATATATATATATATATATATATATAGTACAGTCTATTTATTTATTATTTATGTATTAGGTAATATCGGTCACCGTATTAAAAACTAAAAAACATTAATATCATTAATTTGTTTAAATATTTGTTTATTAAAAAGCAAAGTAATGTTATCTGATGTCACAATTCATTTTATCGATCGTTATCATTCGAAGAATTATTAGATACAAAGACGCCACCGCGTCTAATTTATATATGTCTAGGCAATTAGTACGCGTGTAGAGTGTTTGTTTGATTGATTCTAACTCGGGAACTAACTTCGCTCGGAGGAATTCTGTTGCCTGCAGATCCGGGACCCTCCAATTAAAGCGGCTGAAAGCTCCCGTAGGGGTTTAGTACGGTATTGCACTCCCAAAGTGCCGAGGCCGACATAGATCTAGGACTGTCTACCCGAGCGTCCTGGACTAGGGCATGCATGCATGCGATGCTGGGTATGCGACCAGTAAATTGTTTATTCAGACTTTAGGCTATAAAACATCACGATGAAACGCACATAAGCAGACATAATCACTCATAAATTACCAATGACTCTAACTAACGATAGGAAGTCAATTTTAGTATATAATTCTGTTAAGGTTGTATACTTACCTAATATTTATTGTAAAAAATTGAAATAAATATTTTAATTACATAAAATAGTAAAATACATATAATATAATAATAATGCCGATTGTAGAGCCTATCCGGCAAGAAGATCAGCCGGCCGTTTAATCTCCCTGCCGGGGCAAAACCCTCCAACCGCTTATATTTATCTATATAAGTTTATGTAAATGTGTTATATGCCTTATATAGGTATTGTATTGTCTTATATATGTATGTATTTGTTGAATGGGTAGACTGAGACAAGTAGGAGGAGTTAGGAACAAAACAAAAATATTACATAGAAAAAGATGATCGTATGGTACAAAGGCTTATCGCTGAAAAGCGATCTCTTCCTGGCAAACTTAGGATGAAATAAATGGTCTATTGTCTAAATATATAAGCACATATAGTCATAAATACATAAGCAAATAATTAAAATAAATAAAAATAAATATATATGTCATGACTCACGATGAGACTTACTATATTTAGTACAAAATTTCCAAACGTCATTAATCATAGATAATGGCCAAATTATTTACACAAAATAACCTCCAGGATAATATAACAATATAATTATAAGGCTAATATAATTTTTTTTGTAATTTTATTTTAAATAGAATAATGCATACACATAATTATATAGAATAAAACATAATATATATATAAATGAAATGAATTCCTTTTTCCCTCGGTCACCCCATAACTGGAGAATTATTTTACCGATATGACAACGTCTGTCGGGTCAGCTAGTATCACAAATAAATATGAAGAAAAAACTCTTTCTTAAAACTATAAATAATTTATATTAAATTAATATACCGCAATAAAAAAAAATTCTCGATAAGATTCTGAATTGAAATCTATTCAGTGTACTGTTATCTTTTGGGGCGTCACGGTTGTATGCGTATTGCGTTTGCGATCCCGTGGCGCCCCACTACGGCGCAAACGGCCGATGGGTTTTAGTGGGTATTCTGGCTTTAGCGGTGAGAGTCAGCGAGTCCCATATACCCGTCGCCTTCGGGCGGAGAGATGCGAAAATGCATTTCCCATCGTTAAAAAAATACTGTTTTTTTATATTTACGCGAATTTTACTCATTTAATTAAAAGTCTACACCGGAAAAAAATCGTTAAACTGTAAAGTTTTTTTAAATAAACGCGATAAAATCTGGTGAAGACTTTTAATTAAATCTATTCAGTAGTTGTTCTGTAATGAACACACAACGACAAATCTCTATCACTTTATTTACATAGATGCGTATACAAGTATATTATGCTTCGAAAGATTTGTGAATTCTACATCTTTAAGGAACTGTTTATAGCATTCGTCAAGTGCTTGAAATGTGTGTGTCTAGTCATTTCCCACTAATTCTCTCGAGTGAGTAAACGTAAAACTTTGCGAGTAAACACACTTGGGCGTGCGCATGCGTCACCTTCTGAAAAACTAAACTGAATCACGATAACGACCCGCTTTTAATTGATAACAATGATAAAAACAATGAAACATTTATTGTTTACGCTAACAAAACACTTAGCTATACGTGATTTCGTTGCCTTTCCTTTTTTAGATTTTAAATATGCGTTTACGTTAATAACTCATTATGGATTTTTTTTACAATAATATAAAAGTAAATGTGAAATATGACGCAAAAATTAGGAAACGTTTTTGTTTCACGGCCTTGCGGATAGTGACTTGTTAGCGCCTCGCAAGACCGACTAAACAAACAGTGTTTTGTAACTGTTAACTTTTTAACTATTACGCGTATTTTGTAATCGCATACCGATTTAAACGTGCGGTGACCGGTAGAGAAGCCGAAGTGACGTAAAAGGAGACTAAGCCCATAGTGGTGCGAACTGTACACCAACCTGGATGGTGATGGGCAGCAGTATCGCCATATCTTTGCCACACACTGCGCTCACCAATGATAAGTCAAAAAAAAACAAAAAACAATCGCACATACCAAGCGTGTCAACTATTGGCAAACTCCCCAAGAAATGATCGGGGAGGCTTTCATTCAGCAGTGGATATCCAACGGCTGATGTGGTTGTAGTAGATACCGACTTTAGTTGATAAGTTCTTTATTATTTTAAAACTTGGTACAGTCTTAATGACACTGATAATAAGACATGTGAATCTTAATCGAAAGGTTGCGGGCTTAAAATGAACTAAGCTGAAACAATTTGTAAATGTGCCCACTGATAGTTAATTGCCTAATTTCTATAATATAGAAGAATTTTAAAGCTTAATCTGAGACGCTGTTCGATTGTGATCTGTCCTTATGATACGGATTGGCGCAGTGGCCACAGAAAATATCTGTTGGGGTGGCTGTTGTAAGTTCAAAAACCGCTCGTGACAAGTGTTTGTAACTGTCGTGGTCTTACCTTGTGTTTGTATTATGTTTTCGGATACCAGACACATGATTTTGAACCGAGTGCCATTGTGTGTATGGCGCTTATTAAACGTTTGGGTGAGTCAGGAACAGGGTGTAAAGTTCCTCATCCACCATTGAAAAGGGAGGTACCCCGACCAGACGGGTGTTGTCTGGTGGGCTACTGTCCCAACGGTTGTTGTCGGGTTCCTGTATATATGTTCAATCGCTCGGATAACTTTGACAGCGCGATGTAGGATACTTCAGTTTTAGTTCGTATGTGGCGAGATAGATGTCGCTACGTATTAATTATTCTATTCACGTTAGAATCTTGTAAAACTGTTAAGATTAAACAGATAATCGTTCAAGCGTAGGCTCTGTTAACTATGTCACAGATATAATCGCTAAATTCACTATTTATAGTAGCAATAAACTTAAATGGAATGAATAATTGACCTTGTCGATCAGCTCGTACGGTGGGCGACGTTGTTCACACGACACTAACACTTATTTAAACGGTATAAGACATATGGGTGTGTAGATTTTGTGGTTCGCCGTAATTATAGGTGGCAATTGGTTGCGAGGGCGGAGGCGCCGGCGCAGGTTACCGAAATGTTCTCTACGAGTTGATCGTTCTTCGTAATTTATGTTGAAATCGTAGAAAATAATCCATTATTATACGCAATTAACGAGCTTAATTGATGGGTATTTGAATGTTTCGATGGAGATTAATCTTGTTATCAACTGTAATTATGAACAAGTTTTATTTAATGTGTTGTAAGTAGTTGTATTTTAATACTAGACTTATTAGTCTATTACGCATAACACTTTATAAATCATTATGTTTGTTTATTTATTCTTTATTGTATACAAACTATTAATAATACAATTTACGGGTAAATTAGTGACTGCTTGACCCTCACACTTTTGGTGACTTCACGCGACCACTTGACTAGTAAAATTGATTTATTTTACCTACGATAATTATGTATTTTCGACAGGTCTAGGCTAATCCGAAAAATGTACATCATATATATAAGAAGACCTCGGCTTCGGGCCTCACAAATACCTGTCACCCAGGGCCTCGCAAAGGCTAAGGCCGACGGAATACAAATAATACAAAAAAAAAAAAGAAAAAATAGACAAGCTTGCAAAGGCTATCTTATCGCTTATATCTATTTGGTTATTTTTACACATTTTTTAAATTTAGTGACTGATACGTTAGCGCAGATGGTAGTGAACCTGTTTACTGCTCCAGGGTTATAGGTTCGATTCCCACCCTAAGTCTGGGTGTAATATTTGTATATTACGTATTTTTATGTATATTCAGTAAAAAAAGTATTAACGTATATCAGTCGACTGTTACCAAAACACAGGCATTAATTTTCTTACCTCAGGAACAGACTACCGTGTATGTATGAGAACGGCGTTAAGGCGACTATTTGCACCACTACACCAGAACGGTCGTTATTATATTATATTAATAATATTCTACAAGAGATAAAGCTAAATAAATATCTAAAATATATTTAAAATTCATGTCCTATATTACAATACCTTTGAAATTTACAAAAAAAAATACATAACATACAATAAATTGTATAGAAAACGTATTTTAATTCAAGCGGCGTCCCAGATGTTTGCGTGCCTGAATTCGATATAGTTTCGCGAAACGATTACGATTCAACTCTGTCCGTCCGTCTGTGTATCAACGGAATCCTGTTTATAATTTCCCAAGCCTCGTTTTAGGCGCTGAATAAAACATTATATTGAGTATTTGTTGAAATATCGTCTTTTAAGGTCAACTGGTGGTATTATGGAAAAATGTTACAAGAGCAAAAAGGTTTGATAATATTAGCTATACTTGCTGTTACGGAACAATCTCCATTCCTATAATTTTTATTATAATTGATCCTCCCTTGCGGTTTCACCCGCGTTAACATTTACGGCTAAATTAATTTTATTTATAGCGTTGTTGCTTTTTTTTAGTTTTATTAAGATATCATTTTTAGTAGATTCAACGTAATTCCAATGTCAATAAATAAGTAGGTACAAATTAATATATTTCTTGGTGACAAATGGTTTCGTTACGTACACATAATAATAAAAAACAAAATCATTATTTTGATTCGACGACAGCGCCATCTCTATACCAAAATGAATTTGTTCTAATCAATGATCTCGTTACAGAATCAGAATTAAATAAACATTAATCAAGTGTACCCGATTGTCAACAACGATTATAATCGATAAAGCTTTACAGTTTAAATAAGCAAAGCGAGCTACAGGGCCGGATTAAGGCGTAAAAGCCCCTAGATGCCTAAAGTTGGGGCTACATTCCCTTTAGGACACATATGTCTTTAGGTAGTTCTTATAAATTTTTTAGAAGCTATCTATTATAACTAATTTTGATAATGAACTACTACATTTACAGAATGTTTGTTGCAGAGTTTAAGGTACAATTAATTGTCATTTATTGTTCCAATATGGCCGACTTATAGTTATTTCTTTTTAACTTCACATGTCAACCATTCTGTTGTAATTATGCGTAGTAGTCGCCTTAACGCCGGCGGTCGCTGGTTTCATTCTCGCTCGAGGCAGATTTGTATTTGTATTAAAAAAAAATCGGTTTAGGTTATGGTTCATAGCGTATGTTCATGTGGGTCTCCCAATTGTGTCTCTGAGGGCACGTAAAGCAGTCGGCCCGGGTTGTTATCCGCCAACCCGCATTAGAGCAGCGTGGTGTATTAAGCTACATCACTTCTCCTATATGGAGAAGAATCCTTTGCCCAGCCGTGAAACATTAACAGGCTGATTTAGTTCCGTTCACTTCAACTACACATTTCAAATTTTAATTAGTGAGTTTTTTATTCTACAAAAAAAAAAAAGAATAAAATAAAAATTATCTTGACTTATTTTTCATCTGTAAGGTTTCTAGTGCATGAAAAATCCATGGATGGTTGCCATTACTGCCTACGATCCGGCCCTGTAAACCTACGAATAACCTGGCTAGTGCGAATGACATTTGAATCGTCAAGTTCATGAGATAGCGCTGGTTCCCACGACCGAGACCGTTAGCTTCGACATGTTTAGGGTTGTACTAATTCAATCGATATAACGATATGGATAAACGATTCCAATAGAACGTGCGCACGGTTGAAATTTAATAATTACGCTAAAGTTACAGACTTCAATATTGTTGTTACAAAGTTTTGATAAAAGTTCAGTATTTATAATATACATATAATAAAATGGTAGAAAAGTCAAAACTGTACATTGAATATTTTTTTTTAAAGAATACTTGGGGTGTGATCTACTATCGATACCGAAGCCAAAAATATAGTTTTTAGAATTTTTGTCTGTTTGTCTGTACATTGTATGTCCGGGATAAAATCAAAAAGTACTACATGGATTTACTTCAAATTAGGCACGAATATTATTAAGAAGTCGGGTCAACGTATAGGCTACATACTATCACGCTATCACCTACGGGGAACGAGCAGTGAACCTTTATTTCTTCAACGCATTCTGTAACAACGTGTAATCTAATAGTGTTCACGCAGACGACGTCGCGGGCAGCAGCTAGTTTATAATTAATTTTATAGATTTTATAGTTGGATAAACTATTCATCTTGCGACTCTATCTTTAAAAGAATAAATATATTAAAATCAAAACCAAGACTAAAGATTTATAAATCAACGTAGCAGTATAGTGGATCATCCCCTAGAGGTATAGGTCCATATGATTTAAACATTTATGAGTTGCAAATGTGGTAATAATTATTTATTTAAACATACTTGAATTATACTGCTATGTCACAGTTTCATGACAGAAGTTGGTCTTGCTGTCATAAGTGTGATAATAAGCTGACATCGATTACCAATATGACCTAGATAGAACACGTGAATCGAAACGACGATCGTACATTCAAAGATATAGCACCGCTGAATCTTCAAATACTTAATTTATTTCAAATTTTTCTCGTGCTTATTGGTGGAAGAATGATCATAAAGAAAGCATATCACAGGAAATGTTATGAAAAGGGGTGGCGGATTACGCTGCAATCTATTCTTTTTAATGGTAAGATCTTTACCCAGTAAATGAGTAAAGGGACATTAGCACCCTAATACAGTACACTATCGTGTACCGATTCTAATGAAACATACTATTCCTTGTATTTGTGTAAGATATAAAGAATTATTTTCAACGCGAGGGATTTCTACCGATAACGATATGATAACTACACTATGATAACACAGATACGGTATATATATTACAATAACGATAAAAATAATAATTGTTACCGATAATCGTCGCTGTAGGGTAATTCTGTGATACGTCATTTTAAGACTTGTCAATGTTGTTAGGTTAAATGTGTTCGTTTTCTTTTCATATCCTGTTTCAATTTAAGAGCTTATCGATTATTTATAATGAATTTAAGAAAGAGAGATTACATATTTTGATAGTTATGGTTTTGTATGCTTGTTAATGTGGGTAGGTTCTATTATATCAAACAATACGCTAACATTCATAGGGACAGAGCAATATCAGCCGTCCGGTGATTGGATGAAAAGAATTCCGGACCTCCTTTTTGCCGGGATGTCGTTAATGGCGACTAAAGCCGTAATGGTGCAAACAACTTTGGAAACTATAGCGATTGGCAGCAGCGTCACCATATCCTGCCGCATCTCCCCAAAATGGCCAGCAATATAGAGCCCAGGCGGTCGCTCTGGAGGTCGATGGTGGAGGTCTACGCCCAGCAGTGGACATCCAATGGATGATATGATGATGATAATGAACAATATATTTTAGGTCAAGTAAAGGCTAGCCTATCTTGAAAGTATATAAAGTAAGTAAAGGAAATCGCCAGGGAATTCTAGTCCTTAAATAGTGAAGTATAAAAATTACAATTTTCATTAACTTAACGAACTAACAAAAACCCTAATATTTGAACCCTCAGAGGCGACTTTCAGATTAAAAAAAAAAAAAAAACATATGTGATGACTTAAGTATATCGTTTACTAAAAAACTAAAATCGACTTATAATTTGTAAAAAAAAAAAAATCGATCGACATCGACTCGACATCGACTTAATAATCTCCTTTTCCCAAAACGGTAATTAACATTTAGGATAAAAACTGCTTTACCTCGACCATGGAGGATCACTTTTAATTGACATTTCACCACGGGAACACGGTGGTCACCGCAATTACTGTCGCCACATGAGTTATGTGACGACGACATGCCTTTGAACTTTACGTTTTTGTAATACAATTTAACGAGTGTCGAAAATTATAATTAACACGTTGTTTTAACAGCATTAACAGATATTAACGGTAATGACATCTTCGACGATTGAAAGACACTGGAATTATAAATCAAGCGTTTATATATAATTTTTCAGTAAGTGACCCGTTGGCGCAGTTGGTAGTGACCCTGTTTTCTGGTCCGACTGTTAGATCGATTCCTGCCCCTAGTCTGGGTGATATATGTATATTTATATATGTATTATTTCTATTGGTATGTTTACTATAAACAAAATATACGTATATCAGGCGGCTGTTGCCTAAAACAAAGCCATTAAGTTGCTTACCTTAGGAACAGACGACCGTGTGTATGTTAACTCTTTTATACTCGTACTTTACTACATTAATTTTGAATAAAAATAGATTTTAAAAATTAAAATTGATTGAAATTGTTATATTCGTTTTATAAATTTTTAACCGACTTCAAAGAAGTCGGAGATGGAAAATACGGAACGTTTTGTTTTGATGTTTTTTTTTTTTTTCTTCTATATCGTCATCATCGCCAATTGTAAATAAATTTCTTATTTAAATATTTTATAAATAGATGTCTTATTTATTTATCTTACGGGTGGTTTGACATAAATTATGTGAGAAAATTTCTACCCCTAAGACTCATCTTAAAGGTAGAAATTTTGAAGTGATGATGAGATTTCTAAACTTACTGGTAATGAATAAAAATTTAATGCTATTTTTTAATTCGTATTACCGATTTAATACATTGAATATTAACAATTATTACGATTTGTCAATTTAACTCTACGTGTGGTGTCTGTCATCGAGCCTAAGCGAGCGACATCTCTAAGATCAGAAAAGGTGATACCTGTCGAAACGAAATGAACAGGGGGCCGGTCTTGATAGGTCTGTCATCTGTCAAACCTCCTGTCACTGATGTCATGTCCTGTCATTTGTCGCTGTCAGGCCGCCATTGTTAGCTCACGAGGAAATGAATACAATTACGTCATAATGACATAAGACAATTGTTTCTCGACACTATAACGTGTTTTATATATATTTAGCTTATTTATATCGCGAAAGGTCAATTATTAATTCATTCACCGACTATTCATAAAAAGTAGTAGATCTATTTATTCTCTCTCTATCTATTATTGTAATTTGAAATTTTGACGTGAGCTAAACATCTAGTGTGACTCCACCAGGATAATTATAATAACATACTTTAGAGTCGTATGAGCCGTTGAATTTTTATATATTTTTTAAATACGATAGAAATCGTTATAGTGCAGTGGTCCGAAAGTTCCCTTTATGGCGACGATAGATAGACAAAAAAATTGTATTAAAAGTATCTTTTCTGTTTTAGTCTTTGTGTGTGTCACCAGCATACCTCAGAGCAAGTGAAACTATTGGTCCCGGCACTTCACAACGATCGTTACCCTTAGTAAATTATCCACCAGATCATAGGGGAAAAGCATAACGGATTAAGCTCTAATCCTTCTTCCATATGGAGAAAACATTTTGCCCAGCAGTGGGACATAATGAGATTGTTTCAGTTCAGTTCAAACACAATGTATATTTGTCTGAATGTGTTTTATTCAACTCCGTAGCCTTAACTTAAACTCCTTTCTTCCATAACTCATGTTATCTCCGAAAGAACATGTCTCAAATAAAAAAAAGCTCATGTAAGTTAAATATAATTACGTAAAAAAGTTCATGTCATTAAGTTACCTGAACCTTCTCCATGAACATAAATTTATATAAAATAAATATGTAAATATGTTTAACATACACACACGGTCGTCTGCTCCTAATGTAGGCAATTTAATGCCTGTGTTTTAGGTAACAGCCGACTGATACATATATGTATACATTTTATAAATATACATATAGAAATTAATACATATTACACCAAGACTCGGGGCGGGAATCGAACCCACAACCCTGTAGCAGAAAGCTGGGTTCCTGATAATTGCACCAACGTGTCAGCTAATAATAATAGTTGTAATATTTCATAATATATACAGCCTTTTCAAAAAGGCTTTCGTAACAAAAATATATTTTAATATAACAGATCCCGTGATTAGAGCGTTAAAATTAAATTAATAATTAAATCGTATATTTCTACATTCTTAATTACACCAATCTTTATTGTGTAAATAGTTAATTGAAATTTTATTAATAAAATTAATTAAAATAATGATAGTTGTGATTCACGATATGATCTTTAACGAAATTTCATAATATTTCAATAACGTGTGTGAAAGGAGCTGTTTGTTCTGATTTTTTTCTAATTACGTATAAAAAGAATGTTATCAGGGACGCAATTTTGTATACAACAGTTTTTCAATGATTTTTTTTTTTTATGTAAGAGGTGGCAAACGGACAGTCGGTTCACTTGGTGGTAATTTTACGCGACATCCATAGACACCCGCCAAATCAGAGGATTAGCAGGTGCGTTGCCGGCCTTTTAAATGGGTGTACGCTCTTTTCTTGAAGATCCCTAAGTCGTGTCGTAATGATAAATCAGAGTAAATATACATATAATAAATTCATAATGGTTCTTTTTAATACTTTTGGTAAGCTATAAGGCCAGTTACATCGTAATACCTTCATAATGGTGTTATAATGATTTTTGGATACATATATTTGTTAACATTTGTGCAAAAAACTTGCAATGCAACTTATCGATTATTTATATAATTAAAACAGTACAACAGTGTGCTAGTCTTTTTTTATTTATTTATATAATCACTAGCGGCCCGCCCCGGCTGCACCCGGGTTATGTATATGTAACTAAGCCTTCCTCGTTAATCACTCTATCTATTGGTGAAAGTCGCATGATCATCCGTGCAATAGATTTTGAGTTTTTCGCGAACAGACAGCTATACGGCGGAGGACTTTGTTTTATAATATGTAATGAAGATGAAATTATTCGTTTGTTTTAACTTGCAAATCTTGTGTGTTCTTGCGTTTGTATATTTAAAGCCTGATCTATCTCTATCGAGGTCAAGACTTGATGTTTCATAGTCTATAATCTTCTTTGATAATTACCTGTCTATCGCTCAAGGAATTTATATACAAACTGGAATGCTCACGTGCACTCTAAAAACGTTCCTTAACCCGGGATTGCGTCTCTTTCTACCATAGATTCAAGGCAAAACTCGTAAGAAAGAGACAAAACACCGGTTGTCAACGAAATGCTCGGAACAATTTTTCACTTTACATGTTGGTAAGAAATGTCAACCTTATGTCTTTTATTTCAAGGTGCATATTTGAATATACAAGTTTACTAAGTGAGCATTATAGTTATGGTATAAATTCTTTGCTATCGCTAAATGGATTGGAAAACTTATAACATTGATAGAAGATTGACAAGTTCAAACAAACAAACACTTCTACGTTATAATATTAGCGTTTAGAAATTAGTTGTCTGTTTCTAAATACTTGTATTAATTTGGTAACCAAACTGGATATAATTAAGCCATTATGTGTTCAATTATGTTAAAGTTTTAATTTTTGTTTCAGGTAAGTTCACATCAACATTTTAATGAAGTACAATACGTTGGTGCAGTATGTGAGGGTAAGTTTAAAATTAAGCCGAACGTGTTTTGGTACATCACCACCACATCGGCCATCGGATGTAAACCGCTGAACATAGGCCTACCCTATCATCTCTGGGGTGTCTTTGCCAATATTCACCTTTCTTGGCAGGTGTGTTGGTGAGCGAAGTGTGTTGTGGCACATGGTGACGCTGTTGCTCGTGACCTAGATCTATATAGATCTATCTAGATTGGTTTACATTTGTTTGTATCACTATGGCCTTAGTCGCCTTTACGACGCTTTGGCAAGAAAGAGGTCGGGATTATTTTTCTCTGCCGGTCAGCAGTAATAATACCCGGATCAAATACTATTCTTCTCTACCGGTCACCGTACTGCAGTAATAATACCCGGATCAAGTAGTACCTGTAAACTTATTTCTTAACCTTTAACCGTTTGGATTATTTAAATATAGCTTGTAAATATTACATATTACGTTTTTAAATGCGCGTCTAATTTTATTGTAAGCCGTGAATTAACTGAGATATAGATAAATTGTTAATTATTTCTTTTTTTTTAATAGAAATAATAATTAAACAAAACAAGTAGGCGTGTCATCATACTTTATCTGTTCGAGTAAGGTCCTACCAAGGAATTTACATATATGCAAAACTGGAATGCGCACGTGCACTCAAAAAAACGTTCCTAAGAGAGGTATTGCATCTCTTTCTACCATGGATTCAAGGCAACTCGTGAGAAAGAGATAAAATACAAGTAGTCAACGAAAAGCTCGGAACAATTTTTTCACTTTACATGTTGGAAACAAATGCCAACCTTATGTAAGTTTTTTCAAGGCATATTTGATTATACGCTTTCATTATGTGAGTGTTCCAGTTATGATATAAATTTTTTGGGTCTTACCCTGAGTTAGTTTTAAATGAGCTGTAATGAACGAGCAAGGTTCTACCACATTTTAATTCCTAGAGACACAAGTTATCACTTAATTTGATCTTCCATAAATTTCTATACCTACTTTAGACTTTAGCGTTAGTAGGTAAGTAAGCACAAATAAATTTTACCGATTCCAATCTAAATTAATCTGTGTATTTCGAGAATGAATTTCAAATTCCTTTAATTCTTTTCTAAGAATGGCCAAAGGATTGTCCGGAATCTGCATTCGTTGGACGTGTCCTGGACAACGTTCAAGCTGTTTTAACTCATATATTATTTGATTTAAGAGTTACTTTAGCGTAATTGGCTTACCATTTTTGCCCGCTACAAATACGGTTCCTTAATCTATTCAATTAATCAGGTAAATGACGTTCAAAACTGTGTCTTATTCAAAGGGTATTGAGTACATTTTTAAGTGACCGTTATGATTCGCTGTTAGAATTACGATTCGCTAATCGGATGTACGTTTTGAGAACCATATTTGTATTCTGTATTTTGAATAAGTTGTCGTCGTTTTGCAGTTTTAATCGTTCATTAGTTTTTGGTCATGTAGTTAGAAAAACGATTCAACCGTGATGTATGTTCATTGAGGAATGTAAACTGAGAAAATCAATATAAAACTTATAGTAATAGAGTCTGATCATAAAAGCGAGGAAACCGATCGGGTGCATAATAAACAACAATAAAAAGAGTAAATGGAAGGATAGTATGAATGCTTATGTGTGCTAGTTCGACACACATACATACATATAACCGTTTTAATGTACCTACTTTGTAAAATAAAAAAAGTTATGTAATGGGTACAATATTGTATTATAGTTTGTAATATTTACGTACACACATGCACAATATATTTGCATGTGTAGCGCCGTTGACAGGATGTGCTCACGCGCAACTCGAATGCTTATTATCTGTGTTAGGATTACACAGGATATTGTTTACCGTGTCATCCAATGAGGTTAGTTATTGACTGTTTTTAATTGTGATAATTTCTTCTCTATCTATTCTAAGCAAAATAATTTATAATAATTCTTTATTACACAATACAATTATCTTCTACAAAAGGCCGGCTTAATACTATAGACATTACATTCTCTATCAACCGGACGTTAGGACGTATAAGAAAAGATGTTTGCAGGTGTGCAAAAGATTAAATAAAGGATATACAAATTTCGAAAAGGCAATAAAAATAAGATAGTAAAATAATTAGCAAACTTTATGATAAACACACTAGATATTATATGTATATGCATATACAAACGAAGAAAATGTACATCCAACTAAGTAATATAATGGATCTCTTTTGATCCGGTATTAAAGAAAATCTTTCCAAATAAATTTCTTGTGGTATTAGGCGAATTACGGCACCTGTGTCGTTGACATACCGTCGTAATAAGTGACAGCTCGTCTTAATTCTTCCCAAAGGAATTTATATACAAACTGGAATGCGCACGTGCACTCAAAAAAATGTTCCTAAGATAACGATTGCATCTCTTTCTACCATGGATTCAAGGCAACTCGTAAGAAAGAGACATAATACCAGTAGTCAACGAAATGCTCGGAACGATTTTTTCACTTTACATGTTGGAAACAAATCGCTGCTTGAATACAAAAGGGACATAAATGGAAAAAAAGTGAAATCGTTTTTATTTAAAAAATGCGATGTTAATAGGTCATATTTTTGTATTTAAAAGAGACTTCCATTGATTTCTCATTATAATATATGAAAACAATACTAGCGCCTTTTTAGTATTTTCGAGTTTCGTGGACCAAATATGAGCAAAACTGCCATTTTCTCAGTTGCGACCCTATAATCGAAGCGAACGCATTTTTCTTTTATGATAAAGTGCCATATTTCAAAAAATCCTTAACTTGCGTTAGTAATTTTATAAACAAAAGCGCCATATAGTGAAATATGTCCGTTTCGATCTTAAGAAATCACGTAAGTTTATTCCTCTTTCTTTAACAAAAGTGCCATATTTCAAAATTGCCCATTTTGTATTACAGATTTAGAGAAGTATAAAATCACTTTTAAATGAAAAGGGCCTTACTAAGCATAGCGTCCGCTTTGCTTATAATATTTTAGAGGTTGTAATATTATTTGATAAACGTTAGTGCCATATTTTGGAATGCGCTACTTTTGTATTTCTTTAGATGGGAGTAAATTCATTATGATTATAAATTTAATATAAAACTTAAAATAAAATTAAATATTTTAGTAAATTATTATTATTTTTTAATGTATATTGTTATTTGATATACGTAATTTATTATAATTAATCACCGTTTTTTGATAATAGAATGAGTAGTAGAGTACAAAGAATATTTGTAATGCTAAAATCCAACAAAAACACGAATAAGGATTAGGAAATTGAACACCACACACTAAATGAGGCAGAAAGATGAGTGCTATAAATTATAACTTTACCGATGACAGTTAATCTCCGATTTGAGGCACAAATTGAAAACCCAACATGGAATGAACCAGCTGCTCTGTTAGATAACTCCTCCAACAGTAATTCCATACCTGATAGTCAACACAATCTGAGTTTATCCCAGTTAGATAATAAAGAATCATGGTTTGAACTACAAAGATCAAAGAACAGACTAAACGTGATTGTTCAGGAAACTGATTATGATAGTGACACTTCTGTATCGACATGTTTGACAAATTCTAGCTCAGTTTTTTCTTCACACGACAACGTTGCAGATCTAAACTTTATAACTAAAAATGACCTAGAGATGACGGACACAGATTCCGATGAAGATTGTTTGAAATGAAACTCCTTGGACCCTTTTTACATTAATTTATTGAGACAGCCTTTACAATTTTTGATGTGATTGCTATTAATTTCGTAGCGCGAGTGTCGAACATTCGAGACGGATATCGTTGCATACCCATTGCCTTGTGGAAACGGTTTTACCGACGGAGCTTAGGTATATGTGCGTGAACATGCTCCCACCGTTGAAGGAGCAGCCTTCAACTCGTTGTCATCATCAGGTAATAAGGGACACAGACGGCTGAGGGCTCGACGAATAGTACCGTTGATGATCTTGACGTCAGCGACCCGTGCGATACCGTCCGCACCTGGATGCAATTGAATGACTCGTCCTATCCTCCAGTGGAGTGGTGGGCAGTTATCTTCCTTTACAACTACCATATCACCTACTCGCAGCTGCTCGCCTGTATGACTCTTCCATTTAGTACGTTGCTGGAGCTCACATATATATTCGCGACTCCACCTTTTCCAAAAATGTTGCCTCATTGCCTCTAACTGTTCATATCTGTGGAGTCTATTCATGTTAATAACTTCGTTCAGCTGTGGTGAAGGCAATGATCTCAACGGTCTTCCAATTAAGAAATGCCCGGGAGTCAAGGGAATTAGGTCGCTAGGATCACAGGACATAGGACACATTGGCCGAGAATTTAAAATCGCTTCGATTTGTACAAACAAAGTTGACAATTCTTCAAAAGTTAAGTGTCTATTCCCTAAAATCCTTTTAATATGATATTTCGCCGACTTAACTCCTGCTTCAAACAAGCCACCAAAATTCGGAGAGTAAGCCGGCGAAAAATAAAAGTTTATGCCTTCATCACAACTAAATTCCTTTAAATATTCTAAATTTACCTTTAACAAATTAACTAATTCGTTCTTAGCTCCCACAAAATTTGTTCCGTTGTCACAAAATATGCTATGAGGCTTACCTCGACGTGATATAAATCGTTTTAAAACTAAAATAAATGATTCCTTGCTTAAGTCCGCTAAGCATTCTAAATGCATAGCTTTAGTAGTGAAACATACAAAAACACACATATAACATTTAGTAATCTTACAGCCACGTCCTTTGCGATCGGTAATATAAAATGGACCTGCCCCGTCAACTCCCACCGTTTCAAAAGGGAAACTAGGAGTGAGACGTTGACTTGGCAGATCTCCCATCTTGGGAAATATAGTCTGAGCCTTGAACCTTCTGCAAATAATACATTTATTAGGAATACTACGCGCTAATAATCTACCATTTACAACCCAATATTGTTCTCTTACGCTAGATAATAAAAGTTGGGGACCGGCGTGAAACAATTTTATATGCATTTCCTCAAATATGAGTTTTGACAAGTGATGTTTTGCATCGAGTAATATAGGATATTTTTTATCGAAAGAATACGAAGAATTAGTAATGCGGCCACCGACTCTTAGTATCCCGTCCTCTATAAAAGGATTGAGAGATAATATTTTACAGTTATTAGGTAATTTCTTGTTAGATTTAAGCATATTAAATTCATTTTTAAATGTATCTTTTTGAGCTAATCGTACCAACGCAAGCGAGCTCTTATTTAATTCTTCTAAACTTAAATTAGAATTTAGTTTGTTTACATTTCGACAATTATGAATAAATCTTAGAACATAAGCCATTATTCTTTTTAATCGAATTAATTTAGAATAATTTTTAAAATATATAATTTCATTACTAATTTCCTTTTCTTTACAACTACAGGCTACATTCGCAATTAATTCACAATTTTCGTCTAAATTAATCATGTTTACAGGAAATTTAGGCCAATCGACTTCATTTTTCAAAAGAAAGCTAGGTCCCGACCACCAAAAAATCTGCACACTTTCTGTGAACGAATCTACACCCCTAGAAATAAGATCTGCAGGGTTGTTAGCGGTTGGAACATAGCGCCATTCGCTATTACTACATAAATCTTTAATTTTATTTACTCTATTATTAACAAATGTGTCTACCCTTTTATTTGACGTAGTATTTAACCACCCTAAGACCACCATGGAATCCGTCCAGTGAATGTAGCGTGATATTTTACATCTCATCGCCTTTATTACCTTATCAGCAAGTTCCGCCGACAAAAGAAACCCGCAAAGTTCGAGGCGTGGTATAGTGTGTTTTTTACTCTTAGGACATACTCTTGATTTAGCACATAGTAATCGCACTTGGACGGTTCCATGCCGATCCAGGGATCGCAAGTATACACATGCTCCATACGCTGATTGGCTGGCGTCTGCAAAAACATGTAATTCGACATTTACATAATGTTTACACAAAACATGTCTGGGTACGTATATATTTTGAGTGTTAATATTTTCTATAAATTTGAACCACTCCCTTCGAATATCCATAGGAACTTCTTCATCCCAATCTAACTTATATGACCATAGCCTTTGCAACAGAATTTTTAATTTAATTACAAAAATACATAATAAATTCAAGGGATCAAATATTCTTGCTATTGAAGATAGAATTTTTCTTTTAGTAACTAATTTAAATTTTTCCAAATTTATTTCAAATTTTAAATAATCTTCTTTAGGATCCCATGTTAATCCTAATGTACTTGCAATACCAGAACGATCAGTAATTACCTTTTCACCAGCGAACGCGTTACTCAGAATCTGAGACGAATTTGAACGATATTTACGTAAAGAAAATCCACCTGAGATTAATTTATCTGAAACTGATTTACAAATTTGTTCCAAATGCGTCTCCGACTCTGACCCTGTTATCATATCGTCCATATAAAAATCGTGAGCGATTACATTCGCTATTTCTGAGTGAGAGCATTCCTGAGATAACTCAAGAAGACACCTTGTACTGAGATAGGGCGCGGAAGCTGTACCATATGTAACCGTATTTAACTGTAAAAATCTAATATTTTCGTTTTCATTTTCCCGCCATAGAATCATCTGCAGATGGCGCTGACTCTGGTCGACTTCTATTTGGCGATACATCTTTTCTATATCGGCTATAACGACAAAAGTATACTGTCTAAATCGTAACAAAATACTTATCAGATCGTCCTGTACTACAGGGCCCGTCATTTGTATATCATTTAGTGATAAGCCGTTACTAGTTTTCGCAGAAGCGTCAAATACCACTCTGAGTTTCGTAGTATCACTTTTTTCGCGTAAAACAGCATGATGCGGTAAATAATATGCAAATGCAGGCCTCGCCACTTCAGACAAATGACCTAAATTTTGATATTCTTTAATAAATTCAACGTATTGTCGTTTCAAAGAAGGCAATTTACGAAATCTTTTTTCTAAATTAAGAAAACGTGACGCAGCCGTCTGGTAAGATTCTCCTAAGCAACTTGGAGATGTATGAAAAGGCATTTTTACACAAAATCTACCGTTATCCAGTCTATACGTATTCTTCTTAAAGTGATTTTCACAAAAAATATCCTCATCCGATACCTTGCATTTATAATTATCCCCTGGTAATTCCTCAATACGCCAAAAACGTTCTATTTGCTGAGAAATTGATAAATTACATTGTAAATTATTCACACTATTACTCTGCTTTACATTTATCGGGCCGGAAACTAACCAACCAAAACTTGATTGAAGTAATACTGGCATATTTTTACCTAACGAAATCCTTTTACTACTAATTATCTCCCAAAACCAATCCGCGCCTATAATTACGTCAATAGAAGACGGATGGTAAAAGTTAGGATCCGCTAATACAATACTACTAGGTATATTCAATGAAAGTTTGTCTATTTTTACATTAGGAATAGCACTAGTAAGACACGGAACTACCAACGCGCTCACTTCCTTACAAAATTTACTGTTTAATGACTGTATCATGAATCTACATTTATCTACAATATTTATTTTTATACCTCCTATACCCGATACAGTCATCTCATTATTCGAAATACTTTGCAATCCTATTCTCTTAGCAGCTGCGTCCGCGATTAAACTCACTTGACTACCCGAATCTAATAGAACGCGTACTATCAACGATTCATTAGTTTTCATGTTACAAATCCTAATAAGCGCAGTTGACAATAAAACATAATTATAATCATTCATGGGAACGCTCATCGGCAGGGAAACTTGTTCTGAGGCAGAGCGGGCAGCCGCGGCAGGCGAGTGCGCCTCGCCACTGCACGATGACTCATTATGCACGGATGCACCCGCGCGCACGACGTCTCGCTCCGCGTTTAATTGTACGAGCGCGACCTTATCTTTAATATCATTTCGCGATCTATGCAACAATACGTTATGTTTATACTTACAAAGATTGCATGGCTTATATCTACAATGAACCGCACGATGTCCCGGTTTCAAACAATTTATACATAATTTATTTTGCGATACAAATTTATTTTTATTCTCCAAATTCATAGACAAAAACTGTTTACATTCATATAAAAGATGGTTTTGCTTACACAATATACATGACCTATGGGGAACATCGGCATCTACTGTGGTTGTATACATTACGCGTTGAGATTTACTAGGCTTAAAAGTTTCCAAAATATTTGCTCGACTACGTAAAAAATTATAAAACTCTTCGAGCTTAGGAATTGCAGTTAATGAACCCTTATGCTCTTCCCACTTTCTATTCGTATTTATATCCAATTTCGTCGTGGCTAAATGTATAACTATAGTATCCCAATGCTCAACTGGCTGACCTAAAGTTTTTAAGGCACGCAAATTTTTAGAAATATTATCTATTAATGAACGTAAAGCCCTATCAGATTCTTTATTAATACATTCAATACTAAATAATGATCGCACATGATTCGTAATTAACAAATTTTTATTATCATACCGCTCGCGAAGTAGTTCCCAAGCTATCAAATAATTATCGGAAGAAAATTCTAAAGATTGTATAACCAAGGACGCACTACCTGCCAACGATGATCTTAAGTAATGAAACTTATTTATAGTATCTATACAATCACTATTATGTATTAATGACTCGTACGTATCGCGATACTCCAGCCACTGATTATAGTCTCCATTAAAGGTAGGTAGATTAATTGTTGGGAGTCTAATATTGTTAAAATTAGCGTTCGAAATGATATTAGAACATTCTAAACTAGATGACTGCTTAACCAAAAAACGTTCTTTCTTTTCTTTATTTCTATCAAGAATTAGTTGTGCCTTTGACATTAACATAAAAAAATGATTTTCTATATCTTCCCTTTCCTTAAATTGGTCACTCGGATTTTCACTCACACCCTCTATTTCCGTTTGTAACTCATCAAAAGCAACCGAGCAATTATTAAATTTATCTAAACGAATTTTTAATTCTGTTATCTGCTGGTCTGTTAATTTATCAAATGGCACAGCCAATATAGATTCTAAATAATTTTTAAACATCGTTATTCTACCCTTAATCGAACTACGTTTTTTAATTAATATATTTTCTGACATTATGCAATCGGAAAGAAAAAAAAATATGTGAGAGCCAAATTCGAAATCAGTCAAAATATATAAATTTAGTTACCTGTTTTTATTAAGTATTAGTAATTTCAATTAGTCATCAATATCCTCTTTATTAAATTGTGACTCGGCATTTACAATAAATTATTTAGCTGAAATTACCTGAAATTTAGGGAAGAAACAAGCTTATTGCAAGAAAAAAATATTTTACAATTAAAATTAACACAAAGAACAATTAAAATATAAAATATATCGTTATAAAATTTCTATTAATATTTTCTTGATCGAGAGGAGGGTAGGTAAGACACTAATTTAACAAACGTTTACGGATTTTGTACAAATATTAAATTCACTATAATAAAATTAACTATAATCGAACGATTTTATATTCTAGCAAAAAGTAAAGTAACCCAGGAATTTGAATCTACAAAGGTAATTAGGATTAAGGAACGGGCTCACCGTTATTACGTGTTCTTCTCAAATATCCACAATTTTTCTTCCATATATACATATATACTTCTTAATTATTTGATTATTTCTTGCTGTCTCCTTCTCCATAAATATATAATAATCCTGGTCACGGCACCAATGTTTGAAATGAAACTCCTTGGACCCTTTTTACATTAATTTATTGAGACAGCCTTTACAATTTTTGATGTGATTGCTATTAATTTCGTAGCGCGAGTGTCGAACATTCGAGACGGATATCGTTGCATACCCATTGCCTTGTGGAAACGGTTTTACCGACGGAGCTTAGGTATATGTGCGTGAACAAAGATAATTATATAAATTAAATTTTTTCACTAACAGTCAGCTGTTACCTTCTGATCCTGAACCTTCAGGTTTCAATAAAAATAATAAAGAGTTTAAAGAACAAAATAACAAATTGATTGCATTAGGTACTGTCTCCTGTTGAAATCCAGTCTAAAAAGATTAATTTTCTCGATTTTTCATCTATCCTTGATTCTCGGTGTGACAGTGTTAACACT
This sequence comes from Euphydryas editha, assembly GCA_036937285.1. Lineage (NCBI taxonomy): Eukaryota > Metazoa > Arthropoda > Insecta > Lepidoptera > Nymphalidae > Euphydryas > Euphydryas editha. Next base: position 1,255,072 of record JAUPFZ010000019.1, on the reverse strand, counting down.
CAGGTCAGCGTTAGCATTCGTCACATAATTATCGTACAAATCACATAATTTAGCACTTGGTACGATCGAACATAGAGGTGTCGAAATTGTACGATAATCCAACGTGCATAACATAATTTTGCGAACATTTTTATTCCATTCAAATGTCATCGAAATGGAAATTTTAACTACTTAACTGTAGCTTTTTAGATTAGATGTAGTGGATATGTACAGGTGATGACTTTTTTTTATTTCGTCTCCACTTCAGAGGCAGGATATATGTATTATTACTGTAGAAAAGTATCTGTGTAAAAATTTTATATTTGTACGATACATTGGAACGAAAAACGATAATTTTACGGCCGAAAATACATAATACTGTCAGAAAATAATGCTAACACTGACTCAGGTGTCCAGTGTAGTTACGTCGAGTGTTGATACGGCAGCTCCGTGTGATGAAAATGAAAGCTGTGAAAGAAAAGGTCGCAATAGGAAAGCAAATCCTAATTTATAGAAAAGGAACCTTACAAAATTATTAAAGAACAGTGGTAAGGCATACACATCTTTGTAAAAACTAAGAAAAATATAAAATAAAAAAATAGGGCCAGTTTGTTCTAAAAAATGCGAGATTCAATGCTGTAAAAAAATTACAACTGAAGAAAGATTACATATTTTTATTACGAGGAGTTTTTTTCTAGCTTATAAACCTGTTATTTAAATAGAAATATGCAGACTAGTTGTTATTGATATATTCACATTCAAAATTTAGCTTTGAAAATATAATTTCTATAGTGTTGTTAGCTCAAGAATGGTTGTGATTTCTTACTGTTTCTAATGACATTTATGTTGTACAATTACATTTTTACATTAGAATATCCTACTTAATTGTTGTTTAGTTAGTAGAATTCATATTATATATATTTCGAGACTGATATTAAGCTATAAGTCTAGTTTGGTATATTTTTTTATGATGGATAGTTGAATTTTGTAATTAATAAGTTAACAAAACCTTATTATTGATGTAAAATGCTTGTAGTAATGAGCCAATTAATTAATTTTTTTATAAAAATAATTGCTTTTAAGCTTTTAATGATTTTTGAATAATTTTTTTTCAATTCTTTATTAAGAGGAAGATTTTAATTCTAGTTTTTTTGAAGCAGATTTTTTTATTTTCACTTAAAGAAGTTATTTCATTTATTTTTATAAACTAGCATTGCCATTTTAATTTTTATGTCATAATTTTTATAGATTACCTAAGTCAGTGGAAAAATATTTTGATTAAAACATCAATTTTTTTGAATTGTGTCTAATTATTCAATTTTTTACCATAAAACGAGGGATTTTTTTTAAAACAAAAGGGACTTATGTGCTAATATATCTTTCAAGGCAACACTTGTACTACAATACTACGTACCATTAAATGCAGCTTCGAAATACGCTTTTAGCGGTATATAACATGCATATAATTAATGAAAGAATAATAAGTTACAGACAAATGTTTCATTAAATATAAATTTTCTAAACTTTGAATGGCTCTCCTGTAAAATAGTGTCTGTTTGATTTGTGTCCCTTTTGTATTCAAGCAGCGAAATGTCTATAATAATATTTGAATATACAATTTTATTAAGTGAGCGTTCCAGTTATGATATAAATTCCTTGATTCTTCTATAAGTCAAAAATCGGAATACTTAATCCTGAAATAAATAAGTTAAAATATGCTGATTATTTATTAGATTAAAATAAAAATATTTTTTCAAAATAACAGACAGATATTCCGATTTTATTTATATATGTTTATATTATTAAAAAAATTTATTCATGTCTCTAACGCGTCAACACGACTTTTTTAGATTTCAATAGTGCCTGACGTGTGACGCGTGTGAGATGACTTATAGATAAACTTGTCGCCAACCGACAGGTTGCGATAACGTACGAATAAAAAACGGCAAAGTGCGAATAGCCTTAGCAGTGTAACTTTTTTTATGTTAGTTGGATAGGCAAACTGGCAGACGTTCCACCTGATGGTAAGTGGTTGACGTCGCCCATGAACATAAACTAGTTTACCTGGAACTAGCCCAGGCAACCCATCTATCTGTTGCCTATCCAGAGACATAAGGTGTCAAAGTCTCGGTGCCAGTAATTACAGTACATGTCTTGCCCTTCTCTCCGAAATACAGCAAAGCTGTTTCACGGGAGAAATAAGCAAGATGGTGGTACCCATGCAGCCGGGAGCGCGGCACAGCCCATCCCTCCCATCGGTCCCACCTTACCAGTCCCACTTTACTATCATACGAGTATACTAATATCGAGATAAAAAAAAAGATGTTTCCTGTATGTGTGGTCCATTTTTAAAAGTTTTATTTTGCATTGTCTTAATAGTGATAAAGGTACATATTCTGTAACAATTTCGAGTGTCTGTCTATAACAGTTCTAAAAGCATAATCTTATGACAAACAGACGGACGAATAGTGACAGGATTAAAAATATAATATAGTGTAAATATTTTGCTGTCGCTTCTAACTTCTATTCGTCTATGTTCTAGCATGTAGACTTACAAAATGTTTAAACCTTTAGATTCAACTAGTTCTACATTTACAGATGAACTGCAAAATAGTCTAGACTTCGTATAAATAAATGATAAACAACCGAGATTATTATAAAAGTTTCGTAATAAATAAACGTGTGTGTAAGAATAGAATGAATCATATATCTAATATTATTCAGAAAGCAGTACAATGATCTTTACAATTGTGTTTTAAAACAATGCGTTCCCTACATGGATATGGTTGAAAGCGAAATTCACAAATCATTTCGTACAAGTTTGAACTTTAATTATCACGAATAAAGGCTAATTTCGTGTATCGTGAATTACGAAATTTATAATAGACTTGATAGAGTCGAAAATTAGCTTTCTTTTAATCCAGAACAGGATCTATTCGTAGCCACTGGTTCTGATTCGTCATAATGTAACTTTTTTAATACTTTTTGTCATTTTAAAATATTTCTCTTTCAATTCTTGAACAATCTCTTACATATCTTATAATAGACTAATACATTAAATCCTACTTTATATAAGAATTTAATATACCCGCACGAGTGGTGAATGCAAGTGTTCGAAGTGTAGTTCCAAAATATGAATATTTAATCGTGATTTTTAAACTGAAAGAAAGAAAAAACTTGGAAACTCATTAGACTGGATTATACTACCTACCTCTTTCTACAATTCGCGTGTTCTTGCCACTGCTCTTTGGTGTCTTTCATCTTCTCAGTAGGAGTTCCTAGTAGGAGAATAGCCCTATAATTAGCAGTGAAAAATTTTAATTTATAAATTTTTATTGATTTAATTTGATAGGCATAATATTGATTTAATTTGATAAGGACTTCATCCTGGTCTGGATAAATAGTTATGGTGTAGTGCTGCGAGTTGTTGCTTCAACGCCGGCGGTGGCGGGTTCGATTTCCGCTTCCGGCAGATATTTGTATTTGTGCAAATACTTGTTTCTGGTCTGGGTGTATGTGCTTGTGGGTCTCGCCACCGTTCGTCGACGAGTAAAAACTGTCCCGGTTGTATCACTGACACATGATACTGATCGTTACCTATGTTAGGGAATTTATCTGTCAACCCGCAGTGGCGCAGCGTGATGGATTAAGCTTCAATACTTCTCTTATTTGAAGAAGAGGCGGCAGTGGGATGTTTACAGACTGATTCGAGATAAATAGTGTTGTCACCTTAATGGTTGTGAGAGTAAGGTAGCAATATTTTTGTGAAAATCAGTAATCTGTTCAATTGACAAAACTGATTTTAAACGAGCACACTCTAAAATAAGTTTAGAAGAATACTAAGAAGTATAACCATATCTTTTTAAAAGGATCTGGGTGTAACATCAACGAAACAATAATTTTCGTATTATCGCTTCCGTTAGCGACAATTGCTTCATTTCTCACAGAAGTCAGACTGCAATTTTACAGACAATCGCTGCTGGCGTTTTCTCTCTTATGCGTTTTTTTTCAGTAATTATTTTTTTACGGTTGTATCTTTTTATATGTTTCATACAATTGATTTTAATATTTTAGATTGTATATATTAATACGTGAAGCATAAACTTTGTACCCCTTTTTACGAAAATTACGTTAAAGTTCATATGGAGAAGAAATGCACAATGCTAATATTTTTTATATAAAAAAATAAATCAAATTAAAAAAAAAATCACTACACACACTACGGCACACACACATAATTATGTACAATGTACATATATACACAAATTTTGTTTATTGTCAAATTCTGTTGTCAACACTGTTTTAAATACAGGTCTTGCAACGATTTTTTTTATCACATCAGGTTCAATGACTGCTGCATATCTCACTATGTTATGCGCAATCATATTTTTATGATGTTGACAATGCTAATTGCTAAATTGTTAATTATAGATTAGGTCGAATTTCGACCACTGAGCGACCACTAGTATCCTTTTAATTTAATTCAATAGGTCTACATTTCATTTATGACTTATGTTAGAACTATGTAATATCATAGATACGAATCAGGAACTTAAAAAAAAATCCGTTAGAACCTGTGTCATCTTTCTTAGAATTATATTGATATAATCAAAGTTTTATTCTTTATTATGCACGAGGTTTCTTGTTAAATTTTCGACATACCGGTATGGTATTTCAAATATTTATAAGATTACTTGACAAACTAAGAGTATTTCATCCACTTGATTGAATTTAATGTGTACATGTCTATGTTTATTGTAAAAAATACTGTAACGTGTTGAATCTCTATTTGTGACCGATTTTTTTATTTTAATTTTATTTATTATATAATTGTCATATACTGCTTTTCCATCGTGCAGCGTCTGCGAGTCACGTATTAAAAAAAAATTGTCTAATTCATTTAGGACCTGTTTCACCGGTTGCTGATAAAGTTCCAAATAGTTAACGGAAAAACGTTATCAAACAGATAAAAGTTTTTATATGTTTTTTTTGGTTTCAAAATTAAACTTCACTTTATCTGTAAGATATTTCTATTCGTAACCTGTAAAGCCATAGGTTGTAGTTTATTAGTTTAGGTGAAATGGACCCTTCGTCTTGTTGTGTTTCCTGACTTGCTACCGTCGATTAAGCGTCAATTAAAGATTCATTATCATATCAGCCATTGGATATCCACTCCTAGACGTAGTTCTCCCCTATTGACCTCCAGAGCGACCGGTTCGAAGCAGCCTCCATCCAACGGTTTCCGGCGACTCTCCTCAAATCGTCTGTCTATCTCGCGGCCGTCCGACGCTGCCCTTGCCGTTACGTGGTCTTCACTCTAAAGTTTTTCTTCTCCATCGGTCGTCAGCTCTACGAGCTATGTGCCCTGCCCACAAAAAAAAAATATAATTATATAATAACTGTATTTCTTCATTTATTTCTGATAAAGCTGTAATTACTTAAAAATGATAGAATTCAAGACGAGCATATTATTACATTTTAATTTCTCAGGGAAATCATGTAACTAGATCGAATCTCGTAATTGTTACCGATGTAACGCATTTCTCGCTTCGCTTCACGGTTCTTGAACGTCAAGTGTGAGTTGATCATTATAAGAGTCCCTTGCGATATTATTTCGTTATCTATTACATAAGTTAATGATATGGAGTTATACAGTTTAAGTCTGTAAGCGTCCCACTGCTGGGCAAGCCCTCTTTTCTTCACGCTACTCCAATGCTTTTTGGCGGATAATTTGTCTAACATGAGCAATGATCGTTATCAGGTGTATGTAACAACAGGGACTAGCTTCACGTGCTCTCCGAGGTAAAGTGGGGAGACTCACAAGGACATACACCCAGGCCAGAAAGAAATATTTGCAAAAATACATACTACGTATACAAATATCTGCTCCGAGCGGGAATCGAACTCGCAACCGCCGGCGTTTGAGTTCAACCACTCGCACCACTACACCAGAATGGTTTTCACTCAGTTAGTTGTTCTTTAACACGTTATTTCTAGGTGCTTTTTTTTCTTTGCTAACGCATTAAAACAAACAGATCAATTAGCTATAACTTAGCTAATATAACTGTATGAAACATTACATATTACTTGTTTAATCATCTACGAAATAAAATATAAATTATTTTAACCGTTTAAATACTAGAAAATGGGAGGAGGGGACAAAAGAAGGATTCACTATTCCAATTTAATTCTTTAAATTACGTGTCGTCTTGCCAGTTGCGACTCTATTTAAAAAAAAAAAAATTATGAGTAGAAACCATATTTCTTTTTTTATATGTTCAATTGTTAACTTATATATTTTTTTAAATAATCCTCTAAGGATTTATAATTGAGTTGTTAATTCAAAGTTCAGGGTATTCAAGTCGAGTTCATTACGTAAATATATTTTTTTAAACAAAATTAATGTAATATATTAAAAAAAATGGAAAAAAGTTTAAGATTTCATGTGTTAGTAATTTATCAACGGAACTCTTAAAATAATCCGCGTTCGTTCATTGTTATCAATTTCTCACAATTCTTTATGAATTTTGATGAAATCATGCGTTTTTAATAATAGATCGTAACTTCTTATCTTTAAAAGTCGGTTAGTGAACTATAATTTTGGAAATAACAATTGTGAACATATTGTGTGATTATTGTGTGATTATTTAGCAATTACAGTTATTTTGTAACCTTATTCAGAAATTTTTTTTTACTCAATGGTGTATATTTTATTATTATTAAACTTATTGTATTAATTATTTACACAAGCGATAACGTGGGATTAAGAGTTTGAGAAATTCTTCCAACGTTAGATATTTTATTCTTCAAGTAAGGCTGTATAACATCACGGTATCACTTAAATAGCATAATAAAAATGACATAAAAATGACATATTATTAATTAAAACTATTGTTACATCACAACACAAATATTTTAATATCTGTATAAGCCTGTAAACCACACACTTTACGTGCTCTCCGAGGCACGGTGGGGAGACCTAGACCGGTAACAAATATTTTTACAAATACAAGTATCTGTCCCGAGAGGGAAGCGAACCCGCAACCGCTGGCGCGCGGCGTTACGGCGACTACTCGTACCACTACACCAGAACAGTCGTCATCAATATCTTAATATCGATTTCTTTTTATGCCACTATGCTGACAAACGAGCGTACGCCTGATAGTAACTGGTTACCGTAGCTTGAGGACCTTCGACATCGTGACCATCGCAAGCTCGTTGCCGACCCTACCATTAATTTTCTTTATCTATTATATATTAAAATATATAGTAGTATATACTATATAGTATATAATACTCTATACAAAAAGGAAGTAATTTCTAAACGCGCACGCTTGGGCAACGTCCCGCGGTAATTGAGCAATCAGGAAACTGTATAATCACGTGCGATTGTATCATAATCGGTATTATAAATTAATATGTGACAGTCTGGTCCGTGGATTATAATAATAATCATTCGATTTTGATGACGATTCTACACTACTGCATTGTTGTTGGGATGAAATTGGCTAAAATGCTTTGCTTCCTTTGGAACGCGCTTAAACAACCTTATAAAAAGTAATGCTTTGGAAACCAAGGCTGTACAGTACTGATTATCTCTTTACCATGGAGTATAGAGTTAAAGGAGCAACTATCTTATGTTACAAAAAGTGTCCCCGAAATAACTTTAAATAAATATGGCGTTGCTGTACCAGAGGTTCGTTTTTGGTTAAAAATTGATTTAACTCGCTAATCTTTTAACTTTCAATTACATTTACTAACTACTCTCTTCTATGAGAATACTTAAAATTATACTTAGTTCCACTCAGCAAACTTCAAGTCATCTAAAACAATTGAGTTCAGATTATATTCTCCACTACACCAGCGCCCCCTTTGTTTAATGCTATTTTGTGGACACTTTTTGTGTCAAACAGCCATATGAGATAGTGGTCCTTTACCTCTATACTCCATGCTCAAGGAATTTATATCATAACTGGAACGGTCATTTAATAAAATTGTATATTCAAATATGCACCTTGAAATAATTGACATAAGGTTACATTTGTTTCCAACATGTAAAGTGAAAAAAATCGTTGACTGCACTTGCATTTCGTTGACTACTAGTATTTTGTCTCTTTCTCACGAGTTGCCTTGAATCCATGGTAGAAAGAGATGCAATCCCTCTCTTAGGAATGTTTTTTGAGTGCACGTGCGCGTTACAGTTTGTATATAAATTCCTTGTCCATGCTCTATTCTGACAGCTGTAACACAGCACAATTACACTAGTAGGTGTCAACGTTAACCTCTTTTTATTTATTTCAATAGTCTCATGTAATTTGCATTAATTGTAAACAGCGAACTGTAGTTATAATATATCAATAAAATATTATTATTTTGATACGCTAGTGATGTTTCAATCGCTTTAAAAATAGTTATGTAGGCTATACATATATTTTGTCGTGATCTTATCTTTTTTGTTTGTGTATTTCCAACTCCCCACACATGGTTATATCCTTTTGGGAGTCTTTATGTGTGAGGTGTATTTTATTATTTATGTTGAACGAGTTTTATGAGTAAATTATGCTAATTATAAAAAGAAAGATTTGGTAGTTTTTATTTGATTGATAATCTCTGAAAACTAAAATAATTTAAGACTATGAGCATGAAAGAAAGAGAAATTTGCTTTGACACGTATTATTTATGAAAGAAAAAATTGACAATTGTAGTTTATTATAAAATAAATATTTTATTTTAATTTAATATAAATGAATCGGTTAAACAACTTTGAATGTCGTTTCTTTGTTTTTTTTTTTTTTTAGGTAGGTTTTTATATTTTATTTTATGTATCAAAATGTATAAAAAAATGTCAAAGAATAATTTTGTGTTTTCAGAGCAACACATAGTTTAATTTGCCTTACATTATACATATATCATAAAAAGTATCAAGAATCTATAATTATATTATTCAATTGTATTTAATTGATACAAAAGTTCAAGGTGTACAAATAAACATGTAAAAAACTTCAAGGGGTGAAGGTCGATGAAAATATCTCAAAATACCTTATTATCAATAATTATCGGTTGAAACGAAGGTAGTAATTTTAAAATTACTATCAATATTGATTTAACTCTCGCCAACCTATCATTTTCGATTATTAAATTATTATGTACGAAACAACGTGTCGCCTGCGATTTTGCTTGATATATATTATATTTGACATTAAAAAACTTAACATAAAGATAAGTCCACGGTTATTATTTTTTAATATTCTACTTATTACTTACAGTAAATTATATATATGTAGTACTTAGCTAATTGTAAATAGTACAAGTATCTATACAGTGTTGAAATTATAATTAGATAGTACACTTATGTAATGGAAGAGCGGGTTCTCCTAACACAAGTGCTTATGCGCTTAAAAAGAGGTCCCAATCACTTATCAGCTATTGTAAAATGTTTGAGATAACGAATAAAGATTTTATTATTATTATTTATTATTACTTACAGTCGTAAGTACATTGTTACAAATTTTCTTTATTTCTCATACAATGCAATGTATTTACTTCCATCACCACCACATTAGCCATTGGATGTCCACTGCTGAACTTCCGTCTCCGCCATCATCTCTGGGTGTAGCTAATACAGAGTCGCCGCGCTTGGCAGGCGTTTAATTAATATTGCGCTCCTGTGGTTCATAGCGTGATGTTTTACATAAAATCTTCATTGACAATAATATTTCTAAATATTTTTTTAAAGTCACTATCGTTATAGTAGATATTGTGATTAGTGCATTCAAACAGATAAATATGCAAGTATTCAACTTTATTATAAGTAAAAATAAAAATAAATATAAATATGTTTAACACACACACACTATCGTCTGCTCATAATGTAGGCAATTTAATGCCTTTAGCTAACAGCCGACTGATATACATTTTCTTTTTTGGAATAAATTTACATATATGGGCATTGGGCAGGTCAAATACCTCGTAGAACTGACGGCCGATGGAGCAGAAAGGTTCTCGAGTGGAGACCACGTGCTGGCATGCGCAGCATCGGACGGCAGTCTACGAGATAGACTATTGGTTGGAGGCTGTCTACCAGTCGCTCTAGAGGTCGATGAGGGAGGCCTACGTTCAGTTGTGGACATCGATAGGCTTTTTTTTTTTTATTTTTTTTACGCAGGGGAATCCGTTTACGGATGATATCCAGGATGCCCGGGTCGGCAGTCCTAGACCTATGTCGGACTCGGCACTTTGGGAGTGCAATACCGTACTAAACCCCTGCGGGAGCCTTCAGCCGCTTTAATTGGAGGGTCCCGGATCTGCAGGCAACAGGATCCCTCCAGCGACAGGCTGGCCTTGGCGAAAAGGCCAGACTTCTCCTCCATGGGGACTGTCCGGCTAACTTCTGAACAGTCCCGACGACGCCGTGTCTAGCAGGACCGGGTTCCCATCCCGGCCCGACACGGCCACAAGGGCGTTACAGGAGGCGCATTAAGTAGCGCCTCCTACGCACCCCCATTCGTCGCCCGCGGATGGAGGCCACGTCGGCGGCCTCCTCTCTCATCCGCTCGTCGGCCTCCTTCTGGGACATTACTATCTCGCAGAAGGAGACCAGGACATCGATAGGCTGATATGGTTATGATATTGATACATATATACATTACACCCAGACTCGGGGTGGATATCAAACCCACAACCCTGGAGCAGATAAGAAGAGTCACTGCCAACTGCGCTAACGGGCCAGTCAAAAGTATAGATTCTTAGTTTTATTTAAACGATAAAATAATTTATTACCTATCGTATACCAATCATTTATAAATATATAAAATATACGCAAAAAAAAATTTATATAAATATTTATTTATGATATTGTTTTTTGTGTATTTTAATTATTACGTATTCGAAGTATTAATCAAGTTCAGAGATTTCATCTCAATAATAATTATTGACTCATAAAAAAGTAGCGTCAGTTAAAAAATTTAGGAAACAAAATTATAAATCTATAATATAAAAATAAGTCGGGTTTTCCTTCCTGACGCTATAATTCCAGAACGCACGAACCGATTTCCACGGTTTTGCATTCGTTGGAAAGGTCTCGGGCTCCGTGAGCTTTATAGCAAACTAAATTCAGGAAAATTTTCAACAGAAAAGCAGGAAAACATGGAAAATCATAATAATATAATCTCATACTCTCATAATGAACTGAAGTGCATTAAATCAACTTCTAAACAACACATTGCTTGGCAAAGGCCTCTTCTCCATATAGAAGAAGGGTCATCATAGACTCTCATCAAATGATTAAAAAATTATAAAGTTTGTAATATTATCTATACAAATAATAAATCTGTTAAAAACTCCGTTTCATTAATATTGCTTGGCAAAGGCCTCTTCTCCATATAGAAGAAGGGTCATCATAGACTCTCATCAAATGATTTAAAAATTATAAAGTTTGTAATATTATCTATACAAATAATAAATCTGTTAAAAACTCCGTTTCATTAATACACTATATATCATCAAGAATAAATTTTAATAGCGCGTTTTTTTTTTTTGTATCAGCGCCATCTCTTATCGTGTTTTTCTGTGTTCACGTATCACATAAAAAGTACAAAACCAATGTAAATAACTTTAATACTTAAAAATTAGAAATAACTCACAGTATAATTTAGTTTTTGTTTCATTGTAATTAAATTTAAAATAAATATTTCAGAAAATAGAAATAGGTACCTACGCCGCCAACGCCATCTGGTCTAAGGAATCTTAAAAACTCACAAAACTTATTTTTGAGTTATTATTTTGTTAAACTTAAAAGTTTACTAAATATATCAGATAGGAATAGAAATCGTTTTAATATTTTAGATAAACATCATTTTCAATTAATATACTATTAAGTTAAATATTAATTATGTTAAATGTCACTAAATATAAAAACGATATTCTACTATTATACGATAGATGGCGCAGATAATTTTCTGAATCGCGCTGACCAAAACTTCGGCCAAAAGAATGACACTCGCCCGTATTTAGAAAACTGTTTTTCTTTTTTGCATTTAATTAAATACTTTAGGCTACTACGGTCTTGATTGTTTGTTCGTTGTTAAAATTTAAAATATTTGGTCGTTATTTGTTTGTTGATTGTACAAAGTTGGATGGTTATAGCTATTTAAGTTGTAATATATATATATATATATATATATATATATATATATATATATATATATATATATATATATATATATATATATATATATATATATATAAAGTCGTGTTAGTTACACCGTTTATAACTCGAGAACGAGTGGAACGATTTTTATGATTTTTGTGTTTTTGGATTTGTCTTCGTCGGGAATAATACTTATTAAAATATGGTATTCATCAATGAGAAAATAATTAATAAAAAAACAGTTCAAATGTTTCATCCGTACTATCTATATATATATATATATATATATATATATATATATATATTATATATATATATATATATATATATATATAATAAATCTGTCACTCAATACGTCTATTATAAAATATTTTCCAGTATCGACGCAGGTGTAGGTGATTAAAAATATAAATGTATAATTTTTAAAATTTTTGCTAAATACCCGTGCGAAGCCGGGGCGGGCCGCTAGTTTTATTTATAATAATGTTTTTAGTTCTTATTATATTTAATTATTTTATAGGTATTTATTAAAGTTTTTATTCAAGCATTATGTTGATGTGAATTACGTACCATTCCTTGTCCAAATAATGGAGTGAAGGATTTAGCCTAACAGTGTGAGGTCTCTCATACAGCTAAGTTACTTAAAATGTTTTGAAAAGAATTATTAGCATTTTATCGAAATAGTTCGAAAATTTACAATGTTACAAAGTTATCAGTGTGTCTGTAGATAGGTAGCTAAAAACATACACACGCTTACGTACGAAAATAAGCGAATGTTTATGCTGTCTGTACATATCGACGATATTCATTAATCATATAGATATCAATAAGCAATGTACGGTCAGCGAAACATACCTTGACATCTGGTGACGTCACCGTAGCGAGATCGTAGCAAATCGGACGCTTCACGCTGTGATTAATGTGTAGACTGAGATAAGATTTATTTCGAAAGTGTTAAGTGAATATAATCTTTTTACACTTAACGGGAGAAAGGGTTAAATCCTGTGTCGAGGGTCCGGACCCTCAACCCTTTCTCACAGCACACAACACAAACACAACGCGCCGACCATAAGAAACATATGGCATATAAAATCATTTTCCATAAACGAGGGTCCAAGACCAGTTACTGTGACCACACGTCCTTACTACTACTAGTACTGGTTTTTATGACGACCATTCTGGTGTAGTGGTGCGAGTAGTCGCCTCAACGCAGCGTGCTGACGGTCGCGGGTTCGATTCCCGCTCAGGACAGGTATTTGTATTTGCACCAATATTTGTTTCCGGTCTGGGTGTATTGTCTTTGAGGGTCTCCCCACCGTATCTCGGAAAGCACATAAAGCCGTCAATTCCGATTTGTATCAGAGACACCTGATAATGATCTTTACTCATAGTAGGGAAATTATCCGCCAACCCGAAGTGAAGCAGCGTGGTGGATTAAGCTCCAACCCTTCTTCTTTATGGAGAAGAGGCCTTCGCTCAGCAGTAGGTTGTTTACAGGCTGATACAGTACAGTAAAGACTTTACTAGACATTCATCTGTTTTAAATTTCGATTTTTTTTACATATTGATTACATGTTATTGCAAAAACCACGCGTATCATCTTGTTATAAATAAAAGTGAAAGATTCATAATTATAAAACTTTATAGTTAAGTTTGAATTAATAATAACAAAAGAGTAACTGCGGAGTTTCATCCCGATTCTTCTCTGCAGATTCTACATTCCGTATCGGTGGTAGCTTTACTATTACAAAATAATAATCACTTGAAAGTGTTAATTTGTAAAATGACGATTCGAAGGTGCTCGTGAGGCCTATTTGAATAAAGTTAATTTTGATTTGATTTGATTTGAATATACTTATACATAAAAAGTTTAATCACAAATGTTCTTGTATGAATGATGTAGAAAGGTTTGCCTAGAAAGACGCGGAACTAAGAATAATTAAGGAAGGAAGGAATGAATTACTTCTTTTTTATCCGATTTCCTGAGAAGGAAAATATTGTTTTTCATGTGCGTTTTTGTATGTGTTGTGTTCATTTATGTAAATTTTAATCTAAGCCGCTTTGTAAAATGGTTATTTTTTATATTATTTTTTGTTGTAATGGTTTTCAATAGTTCTTTAAAAATATATTATTTATAAATCGCTGTTTAATGTCTAATTAGGATTGTCTGCAGATAATTCAAATAATCTTCAGGGTGAAGGAAATTGATGAAATTGTTGCTTCTGTCGCTAACCGAGAATATCAAATTACGGTAGTATGACCAATACTCAAAAATGCAATCGATCTTTCAACCTCAATGATACAGATAAAAAATGCTTTGTAACCATAGATTAAAAAATAATCTTTAATTTTATAAAAAAAAAATACAAAATCATTAAGTGGAAACTTTACGAACCGTATTCTTTATCGATAGCCAGTATTTCGAATAATTAAACTCAACTTATTATTACGCATGTCGTCATATCGTAATCATAAAACATTAAAATGTCAAAATCCATAACGATTCGCACATTAAGAGGTTTTTTTTAACATCAAATTTTGCTCTGCGAAATGGAAATGACACTTAATGATGATTTAAGCGCCATAAAAAGAGCATATTCATATTTCACTTAAACGGCATTGGACTCGTTTTAAACTATGGTACTTAAAGCGGGAAAATTTTAATTTTTTTTTTGTTATGATATACAAAAGATTGATGACCTTTGTGGTGAAGATGTATCTTTGTTAATACTTTTTTCTGGTTTTGGGTGTTTGTTCTTGTGGGTCTCCCCACCACGCCTCGGAGAGCACGTAAAGAGCTTCTGATTGTAATTAAAAACACCCGATAATGATGGCTACTTTTGCTAGAGAATCTAACATAAAACACGCAGTGGGACAGGGTGACAGATTATACTCCAAATTTTATTTCATATGGAAAATAGTCATGAAGGGTAAAAACCACGATAGCTAACGGAACGGCCAGATGCTCCTGCACCAGCTCATCGTTCTAATATTTTAAGAAATTTTATAATAGAAGTTAAAAAGATATCTACTAAAAAAGGAGACAAAATTTTGTTATTGGTTACTGTTCGTTCTTCTCCTTTTTAATAATTTGATATAATTTTGACATAATCTTCAGACAAAATTATGTCCAAATTCTATCTAAAGTAAGTGAAATCAGAGTTTACTAAAACCGACCGTTAATCGATAAGATGTGACGTCACAAATTAATTTACCTCCAAGTCATCCTGTGACATCGGTATTCTCATCGATATGTTTACAATGATGTTATAATGAGTATAATTTAACGCCGCCGCTGGGGAACTTTCGTGGGCGGAGATAAAATCTTATCGATCAAATCGAATATTTATCGATGACCAATTGTGATTTTTAGAGAAAGTTAAATTATAAAACAAATTAGTATGTGAAAAAATATCTACGTAATGTACATGTATTTTCATTGTGAACTTAAATGTTAACTGGAGATCGTAAAAGATACCTTGAAATAGATTAATTGGTAATTACAATTTTATAGAAATACTATTTATTCTTATTGTAACGAAATTAAAACAAGTGATGTCTTAGTGTACTTACACAAGACTTTGAAAAGAAGTTGATGTTATTACTAAGACGGTTCGTTCGTCTTATTGTTCGCTTGTTGTTCGGTTTGTTCGTCCATGAAGCACACTTGAAATTTTCACAAAATATTTTCATGAAAATAACAGAAACTATTAAACTTACAAATAAAAAATACGTATGGGAATACAAGAAACATTTATATTCGGTTTCATCTCGATCTTCAATACTGTTAAAAATTACATTAGTACGGAACACTTTATTTCAGTAGTCTGATTCGCACTTAGCTAGTTTTTTTTTTCTTAATTAATAAATATTATATAAAATCATTTATACTAAAAAGGCATTATTATAACATTTAACTTCATTACGTCTCGACAAAATACAGTCTTTCACCGACATCGCCCTAGGCTTATTTAAAATATATAAAACGAAGATTAGAAAGTTATTTGAAAGAAAAAGTATAATTTATTTTGGCGAATTATATTTGTTTTCACTTATCAAACAAATTATTATTTCTTTTAATTGTTTATTTAAAAATATTAATACACGTATGTGGTTTACGATTAATATTATTAGAACTTTTCGAAGTCAAAAGAGAAACTTATTGTACCAAATTTTTGTAAACCGTTTTTAATTTTACCATTAAAAATTATTTAAAATACGCAATTTGACGTTATTAATAAGCCGCCATATTGTATATCCAAACAAAACCTATTAAATAAAGATTTTTCTAAACAATTTCTCAGTTAACAATAAAAACGAAAAAGGATACGATTATCCATTTATGTAAACTGCAATATATAATAAAACTAATGTATACCATTGTTGCAAAACTGAATACTTGCCCTAAGGAGATACGACAAAATGGAGGTCGTACAATATGACCCGTATATTGTTAGAGCAAATTGCAAACACACGACCAAGTCGAGAATCTTGTTCTTAATCGTTTTACACAAGGTGAAGCTTTGTATTTTATTAACAATCGGATACATTTAATGTAACGATTATGATTAAAAATTGGGGTTAGGGACTTTTTCAGAGACTTTATTTCGGAAAAAAAAAATTAATAGGTTATTATGGATTTAAATGTTATTTTTATCGCGATTTACACAAAATTCAGGAGAATTTTAGGTAGGTTATTTTTTTAGTTGGTTTTTAGGTATTTTTTTTAGTAGGGTTTGGATTTTAGGTTAAGTAGGTAGGGAATTTTTCGAAAGATTTGGCTTATTAAAATATATTATATAAGTATAGCTTCTTATTACTTTAAAGTACTTCTAGTTTACCTAATGTCTTCTTTGTTAAAGTAAGTTTTTGTGTTAAGAGAGTAACTTTCTTTAATACTAACATTGGTAATAATATTGTTGAATTGCCATAGTAATATCGGCAATAGTGTGAACTTTTCTCTCCAAAAGTCAACAATGTATACATTGTTCAACAGGATGCGTTCTTCATATTGCAATAGTCTGTAGTAGCGTTGCGTGCTACCGCTGTGCTACAATTATTGCTGAACGTCATTTTAAATTAACTTTATCTATTGCAATGTTTAATGTTGTTTTGACGTATAAAAACTCTTCAATTTTGAATTAGGCACTAGTCAAGGAATTTATATCATAACTGCATGCACCTTGAAATATTTGAAATAAAGTTGACATTGGCTTAAAAAAAATCGTTCCAAGCATTTCGTTGACAACTGGTATTTTGTCTCTTTCTTACGAGAGTTGCCTTGAATCCATGGTAGAAAGAGATGCAATCCCGGCCGTAGGAACGTTTTTAGAGTGCACGTGAGTATTCCAGTTTATATAAAAATTCCTTGGCATCTATTTAAATGCGGCACTTATTAAAATTTAAATGCTCTATTATTATACAAATTTTGGAACATAGATAAAAAAAATCTTAACTACTCGTATAAGCAACTGACACACATTTGTTAAACCGACCGGTTGAGTCCTACGTGTGGTCGGGCTATTAACTTTTTCGATGGAATTCGGAAAATTCAGTCTTTATATGTGGTGGAGCATCAATTTTCGTTTTCGTCGAATTTTTGTACGAATTCCTTTTGTTTTATTTCATTTAGATTACGTATACGGTTTTGATTATTTATATTTTCGTAATAAATTAACCGATTTTTTTTGTAGTTAATCAATACAGACAATACAGTTATAAGGAAGCTAAGGAATTTGTTTGTTTATTTGAAGCCTCGGAAACTATTATTCTGATTTCAAAAATGCTATGAAATATCTCGCTATGACTCCCAATGTGATATAAACATCGATTAAAACCAAGCTTTTAGTCTAGTCTTAAAACAATTACAAAATAAAAAGAATTCCAAGAGCATATACGGACATTTCAATTTATTCTGTATATATGTACATCGATCGATGGTTAATTTAATGAAACATTAAACATTATTGCTATTCATGATTGAATACTATTTATATGCAATAATTACCATCGTAATTAATTTCTTTTTTCACTACTTTATACATATGGATTTGTTTGTTCATTTCGGTTTTTATTTTATTCATTTATTTATTCACTAGCGGCCCGCCCCGGCTTCGCACGAGTATTTAACTAAAATTTTTAAAATTATATACTTATATTTTTATCACCTACATGCACCATCTATCGTATAATGGTAGAATATCGTTTTTATATTTAGTGACATTTAACATAATAGTACCTATATTAATTGATAATGATGTTTATCTAAAATATTAAAACGACTTCTATTCCTATCCGACATATTTAGTAAACTTTTAAGTTTAACAAAATAATAACTCAAAAATAAGTTTTGTGAGTTTTTAAGATTCCTTAGACCAGATGGCGTTGGCGGCGTAGGTACCTATTTCTATTTTCTTAAATATTAATTTTTAAATTTAATTACAATGAAACAAAAACTAAATTATACTATGAGTTATGTATAATTTTTATGTATTAAAGTTATTTACATTGGTTTTGTACTTTTTACGTGATACGTGCACACATAAAAAACCGATAAGAGATGGCGCTGATTGAAAAAAAAAACGCGCTATTAAAATTTATTTTTGATGATATATAGTGTATTAATAAAACGGAGGTTTTAACAGATTTATTATTTGTATAGGTTACTACGTTTTTTACATCGTGTTTATATATAACAATAATGTCGTATACATAAATTCATAAGAATTATACCATATATTATTATAGTCAGGTCGAAAATATAAAAATAAGTTGAATATTCCTACTAATATACAAATGCGAAAGTAACTCTGTTTGTCTGTTATGCTTTCACGCCTAAACCACTGAACCGATTTTGATGAAATTTGGTATGAAGATAGAACTGAACTTGTGAAAGGATATGGATACTTTTTATCGCGAAAATAAGGGTAGAAGGGGTTGAAATAGGGGACGAAAGTTTGTATGGAAGTTCCTTATTGTCAAACATAAAATCATGTAGGTAAGATTGTTCAATTGTTTAGTACAAAGACAAAAAAGCGTGCATGGGGAGGGAGGGGGGCGTATCGGGCGGTAGGCGGGGCGCGGAGCGGTGGTGGCGGCGGCGCGCTTACCATGTCCCGCGATATAACCGAATTCCACGCGGGCGAAGCCGCGGGCGGAAAGCTAGTAAATTAATAAATTAGATAATGAGCCCTGTAGAAAGTAGGTAGGAACATAAAACAATTTTTAATTCTACAGTTACAATGTATATTTATGTATACAGACATATACGGGATAACTGGTAAATTACTATCAATATTTCAGGATATCTATGTATATATCTCAGGAATTCGAATGAGAATCATGTACCGAGTATTCTCCTTAAATCCTCCTGTATTATACGAAAGAATAATACGAAAAATTATATATAAAGATAAAATAAACATTAATCAAAAGTGAATAAGTATAGGTTAATTTTATAGTTAAGAGGAATAAGGTTCTGATATTATTAATAAAACTTAAAATATTTTTATAGCTCAGTCTTATGGTTTAAAATCTAAATAAATTATAGAATATCTAAGAATGCAAGAAATATATTATGTATAATTAATGAAAATAAATAAAAATCTATATTTGTGGGTCAAGAGGGTTTAATGTATATAATTACAATTCGATTTACTTTTAAATAAAGTTATTGCTCATTTTTTATTTTTACAAGTTTTTACGATGTCCTTGATATATATAATTCTTTTAAGATTTTAATTAAACCTTTTTTGTTTACATAATCGATTGTATATTATATTTTAATGACTGAATTAGCTAATTAAATACGTATTTAAGACAATTAATAATCGTTTAAGTTAATTGAAATATGTATCACCAGCTCCGTCTAACAAAGAACGTAACGTGCCCACGCTACCGCCCACCGCGTAGGCGACCTTGCCCTAAGCTACATTTTTACTATGTGACAGCTTAGAAGGTCTAAATCTTATATATCAAAAGGTTAATATGTTATATAGTAAGTATTTACTGAAAATAAACATATAATATTACGTAGATGTATTAATAAAAACTAATTTCTATATTGTAAATAAAAAAAATAAAATTAAAATAATCCCAGCGTACCATGTGGTCAATATAATGTGGTACTCGTAACTCGAACAATGCTAAGTCTTACTGCTGGGCAAAAATGTTATCTGTCACAATTAGAATTTAACAGTTCGTACATACCACCACACAACCACGGCTATATGGGTGGTAGTAATCTTTAAAACTATATATAAATAATAAATAAATATATATTTTTGACATACACACATGGTCGTCCGTTCCTTAAGTGGGCAACTTAATACTGATTTTAAGTAATAGCCGATATACCTACATATTTTTTGTTTATTACAATAATATACAAACACAAATAAATATATATTACACCAAGAGTCGAGGCAGGAATCGAATTCACAATCCAGGAGAAAGCAGGCTCACTGCTAACCACGCAATTAAGCCAGGATAAAATTTATTCAATGTTCTAGTTCTTAGTTCGTTCAGTAATTTCAGCGTAATGTGAAACTAAAATACAGACAAACGGACAGATAAAAATGAAAAAAAAATCGCTTCAGTATCGATAATAGAGCTAATAGCTCCCTTCCTGAGCCCTCCAAAAATTTGTCATCACATCTTCAGTGTACAGAATTGAACCTGTCACCGTTTTATTATAAGTATATATACATAAATAAACGATTACCATATATAGTCATCTAGGCTATAATTGCATATTTTCATAATAACTATAATATAAGCTCCGATGAGTAATAGGCTCGACTAAGCGATATAACCTTTTATCATAATTACGAAGCCGTGAGGCGTGAACTTTGTAGAGCGGCGATTAGTGCTTTCAATAGATTTTTATGTACCTTAATTAATAATTGATTGTAAATAATTATATAATAACATATAATAATTCTCTAAACGGTTATTTATTTACATAACATAGTTAAACGGGTGTGGTTTAGGTTTTTATATTTAAGACCTTGTTATCGACACTTTGGATCAATTATATGTATTGACAATCTATATCTATACAAATAATAAATCTGTTAAAACCTCCGTTTTATTAATACACTATATATCATCAAGAATAAATTTCAATAGCGCGTATTTTTTTGTATCAGCGCCATCTCTTATCGTGTTTTTCTCTGATCACGTATCACGTAAAAAGTACAAAACCAATGTTAATAACTTTAATACATAAAAATTAGAAATAATTCACAGTATAATTTAGTTTTTGTTTCATTGTAATTAAAAAGGTACCTACGCCGCCAACGCCATCTGGTCTAAGGAATCTTTAAAACTCACAAAACTTATATTTGAGTTATTATTTTGTTAACCTTAGAAGTTTACTAAATATGTCGGATAGGAATAGAAATCGTTTTAATATTTTAGATAAACATCATTTTCAATTAATATACTATTATGTTAAATATTAATTATGTTAAATGTCACTAAATATAAAAACGATATTCTACAATTATACGATAGATGGCGCGGTATACAAAATATAATTTTCTGAATCGCGCTGACCAAAACTTCGGCCAAAAGAATGACACTCACCCGTATTTAGAATACTGTTTTTCTTTTTTGTATATAATTATATACTTTAGGGTACTACGGTCTTGATTGTTTGTTCGTTGTTAAATTTAAAATATTTGGTCGTTATTTGTTTGTTGATTGTACAAAGTTGGATGGTTATAGCTATTTAAGTTGTAATCTATTATCTATATATATATGAAGTCGTGTTAGTTACACCGTTTATAAATCGAGAACGAGTGGAACGATTTTTATGATTTTTGTGTTTTTGGATTTGTCTTCGTTGGGAATAATACTTATTAAAATATGGTATTCATCAATGAGAAATTAATTAATAAAAAAAAAAAAACAGTTCAAATGTTTCATCCGTACTATCTATATTATATATGTATGTATGTATGTATGTGTGTATATAGATATAATAAATCTGTCATTCAATCCGTCTATTATAATATATTTTCCAGTATCGACGCAGGTGTAGGTGATAAAAAATATAAATGTATAATTTTTAAAATTTTAGTTAAAGACCCGTGCGAAGCCGGGGCGGGCCGCTAGTTTTAATAATAATTTTAATTTAGAAATATTAAGTTGTAACCAATAAACTAAATAAAGCTAGGCTAATATTGTATATCTGAAGAGTTTGTTTGTTTGAACGCGCTAATCTCAGGAACTACTGGTTTGAATTGAAAAATTATTTTTGTGTTGGATAGTCCATTTACTGAGGAAGGGGTTTTATACCATTACACTACGGCCAATAGGAGTTGGCATTAATAAGAAATATTACAAAAAACGGGAAAAAAAAATTTTGAGAGCTTAAAGTTACGCAAAAGCTATATATGACGGCATTGATCAGCGTATATCTGAAGGACATAGTTTACTTTTTATCAATACACCACGGGGGGAAGTCGGGGTGGAAGTTACTTAAAAATAAAATTATATAATGTAATTGAAATAAAGGATACGATTTTGTTATATAATCCTGAGTAATTATAAAATTATGTGTATATTGTCCCTAATGGCTTATTATATAACGTTTAATCTTAACTTAAATATCATTAAATCTGCGGATGAATATTTTATTTATAATTGTTCTCTTCGTTTGTTACAGGTAAGATTCGAGTCCGTCGTGCTATTTTCAAAGTTGAATCTATGAGATATTTATATATTAGTAAAGGTAATATATATATATATACAAAGGTAAGATAGGTACGAGCCTTGTGAGAGTGTGAGCTTTGAGCATTGACCAGTCTTAACCGACAAACGTAAATTCGAGTACCACTTTGCAAAACTTTTGATATGATTTTCACTTATAAATATTGATTGTAATAAGAAAATTCTCAATAAGAAAACTATTATAAAAATACTGTAGTGAGAAAATTATTGTAATAAAAAATGAGAATAAGTTAATAATTGAATTAAATTTTTTAACTACTGTGAAGCCATTTTGAATTATTATTAGGTACTCGCAGTCAAGGAATTTATATACAAAATGGAATGCGTACGTGCACTCAAAAAACGTTCCTAAGAGAGGAATTGCATTTCTTTCTACCATTGATTCAAGGACAGTCGTAAGAAAGAGACAAAATAGCAGTAGTCAACGAAATGCTGGATAGGATTTTTTCACTTTACATGTTGGAAACAAATGTCAACCTTATGTCAGTTATTTCATGGTGCATATTTGAATATACAATTTTATTAAGTGAGCGTTCCAGTTATGATATAAATTCCTTGCTCGCATTACACGAGTAATCATAATAATAGCATTTTGACACAATCTATTCTTATAATTAAACAGTAACAGGTTCAATTCTGTTGAAAGCATTCCGAAAATTTTATTCTGTAATCGATATTAAAGCCAAAACTGTATTTTTTGCATTTTGTTTGTCGTTCTGTCTCTTATCATGCTGAATGCTGATACTACTGGATGTATTTCGATGTGGTTTGATTCGTGTCTATACTACGAGCTAGGGCAATGTATACTTTTTATCCTATAATTCAGTACTGCATGTATCAGCCTGTAAATCCACTGCTGAGCGGAGGCCTCTTCTCCATATAGAAGAAAGGTTGGAGCTTAATCCGCCACGCTGCTCCACTGTGGGTTGGCGGATGATTTCCCTACCATGAGTAACGATCGTTATCAGGCGTCTATGGTAACAACCGGGACCGACGGTTTTACGTGCCCTCCGAGGCACGGTGGGGAGACCCACAAGGACATACACACTGGACCGGTATTAATATTTGTACAAATAGAAATATCTGTCCCGAGCAGGATTTGAACCCGCGACTTTGAGGCGACTACTCGCACCACTACACCAGAATGGTCGAAATTCAGTACAAACACATCAAAATATGTAATTGCAAACAAAGTCACGGGTAAAGCTCGTCTTTAATAAATCGTTTTTGGGTTAAAATCGTAAAGTTATGTATAAGTATTATACATTTAGGTACCCGGTATTTCATTATGTTCACTTGACTACGCGATGCCGAAATCTTAATAATATTTCATAAGTTTAAAGTTAGTTACTTTTAAATAAATATTTACGTTTATGCTTTATTTATCACCAAAAGATAAGAAATCTATATTTATGTTATATAGATAAAAGATAAAATGATCGAATAATAAATATGTTATTTCGCATAACGGATAAAAATGCATGTAGAAACTTTTTACAAGTTCAATATACTGTTTATTTATTTTCTTGTGAGGATTGGAGTGCGACAATTGATTATAATATGTACAAGTTAGCTTGATCTTTTTACCCGACTGCGACAGAAGGAGGGTTATGTTTTTCGAGTGTATGTATGTATGTATGTATGTATGTATGTATGTATGTATGTATGTATGTATGTATGTATGTATGTATGTCCATTTCTTTGGCACGCCCTACAGCCCAAACGGCTGGACGGTTTTTGACATATGAGGTGTCGTTGGATTTGTCTAAATTGTAGTAGTGACATAGGCTATATAAATTTTCAAAATGGCGCCCGCAAATGAGGGGAGGGGAGTTGAATTTTTTTTTTCTTACTGTAGCAATACGGGTATCAAATGAAAGCTAGTAAATTGTTTTATTCTTTTTAGTTTATAATAAGAGTATTTTACGCAGTCGGGTTTTTGATTTTTTTAATTAAGCATACTTGTTGACAGATGTAAATTTTTCTGATCGATATAACTTTGCAATGACGAACATATTATTTTCTTAATTTAAATGATTTTAAAAATTGTAAAAATATTAAAAATATATATATAACACAAAAGTCTCTAAAGATTCAAGCGTCATCCGAAAATTTTAAGACTTTTCATTGCTTCAAAGTAAAATTTAAATAGGAGCAATGAAAATAATAGACGCTTGTACAATGTTACAACGGTCGAAACAAAAATCCGTCCGACCGATTTACATCTGTCAAAAAGATCAAGCTAACTTGTACAGGGTATAATTTTCTTTTTTTTTCTTTTTCTTTTTAATAATGAGTCGTTTGCATTACTTTAGACTGTGTAATTTATTTTCAAAATGCTTTTGATTCTCGGTTTTAAAAAAAAAATCGGAAATGTAATAAAGCCTTTAAGTATTTTTCATTTGAATATTCTTATTGAGAACATAATTATGTAGAATACAGAATATAATTTAACATTTTTTAATGGAAAAAGTTCGTATATCGATGTTTTAATTCAAGGCAATGTTTTGCATTAAATGTCGGTAAATATCTTCTTTTAACTGAAAACATTTCCTTCGCCATTTCATTCTCTTAATTATTCAACATTGAGTCAACGGTCTCAACAGTACAGCGCACCTGTAACTCCTAAACTTGAAAAAAGAACTATATAAAACTAATCATCGTTCGTATGTATGTTGATAACAATTGCATAAATTGTGATTTGTGTTGCAAAATTTTAAACTAAATATAAATAAATAAATAAATAAATATTAACCAACAATCACACCACGTTAACCTAGCCCGAACTTGTGTTACAGGTACTAGGAACGGAAATAAATTAAGGAAATTTATATAAATACATATATACATAAATAGTAAATACACATCCATGACCCGGTGCAGACGTTTATATTCGTCATACAAATTATATGCACCTGGCGGGAACTATTAAAAAAAAAAAAAATAAACTGTCATCTTTAAAAGAAAATAGTAAGTATAATAATTTTAGTAACTTCAATCATAAAAATACAATATAAAACAATTAAAAAAAAAAAGGAAAAAATTAATAATATATATTATAATTTTAATATATTCCTATGTATTTTTTAGGGATAAAGTCACAAAACAATACTAGTATACAAAACATGTTCATCCGATGTTTTTGGTCACAATTAATACTGTAATTGTTGCTCTCAACTTGCGGAGTACGATTCGCTTAATTGTACGACACGACGCCATCTTTATTTATACTAATCAATGTCATGGCTGTGAAGGAACAAGATATTATATTTTGTTTTTTAATTAATTTAGTTTTTTATTGCAGTATAGGGTTTTGAGCTGTGCCTTTTGTTTTTTATTTTTTCGCTATGACTATTATATACATAATTATGTTACTGAACTAGCTTGTAAATGTCCTACTATTGGAAAAAGCCTTGTATCCACATTGGAAAAGCTTTAAAGCTTAATAAAACTCGCAAGCGCCGGTATTTAGGTGACTATCGGCGAGTTGCATGAAACCGTCGCTAATTTTCCGTTAGTTAAGTTGAAATTAATCTTAAAATTATTTGATCTCATGTTTAAATTTAAAGCTGTTGGAATTAATCATCCGTTAGACAGGTCTTTAATTAAACTAAATTTCATTTTTAACTTAATCAGATTATAGGTTTCGTGCAACAGAGCCAACAGATAATCACGATTCTTGTGATTAAATTAGTTTAATAAACACTTAAATTTTAAAATTCGTTCGTGCAACTCGGCGTATTACCACTACACCAGAACGGTTGATACACATGTTAACAGTCTTATAAATTTTTATGCATTTATTAAAATTATAATGTGTATTGATCATATTTTTATAGTTCATCAATTTAATTAAAGCAATATCAATAGTAAAAAAGTGAATACATATTCAGTAATCTTCCTTCATCTAAATCATTTAAAATATTACCTACACTTACTTTAGATATTTAATATAATATGAAAATGTCGTTTCAAATTCTAAAATCTCAAATCTAAAATCAATATCAATCCTTTTGTTTGACATTGACATTTATACTGTTGTTCCCCTTTTATAAGTTACAGCGTGATCTTTTACACCCTGTTTAAGTACGAATACCTCGTTTTTTAGTCACGGAGATATATACCTACATATAATTGTTAAAATATAAATAAATAAATATAAATATATTTAACATACACACACGGTCATCTATTCCTAAGGTAGGCAACTTAATGCCTGTGTTATAGGTAACAGTTGACTGATATATGTATATATATATATATATATATTAAATATGCATATAAATGATACATATATAAATAAATATATATTACACCCAGATTCGGGGCGGAAATCGAACCCATAACCCTGGAGCAGAAAAACAGGGCCACTGCCAACTGTGCCACGGGCTAGTCACATTGTTAAAATATTTTTATGGTTTATCGATGAAAAACCAACAAATGCGTTTCTCTTTACAATTTTTATAAACTGAGTTCAAATTAAAACCAAATTGAATTTACTGTACATTTACCATTAAATATGACTCACATAATAATATTTCTGTTCGCAACAGGAAATTACAGCTGACATAATGCTATGGTGTCGTAAAGTAAAATTTAATGCGTTTCCTCTGATTGTCTGTCTGCGACAACCTATCTACTAACTGGGCTGTGTCCGGTCAAGGGTTTATAAAAGAAAAAAAAGCACATTAAATCGACGGAAAATTGCAATTTACTTATTACCTAATAAAATATTATTTTGTAACAATTATGTTCAAATTAAGTTTGGCAACACTTTTAAAGTGATTTTTTTAAAGTGATAACTTTATTAAAAAAGATTTCTTACGGGATGAAAGGAAAGATGATTGTTCTCATCGTTAGTAGAAGAATTGTGACATTTACGCGTTGATATATAACATTAATTAATATTAAATAAAATTCTATTTGCCATGCTGTAACAGGCGGTGAAGTATATTCTAGACTTCTTTCTTGCCGAGGTGTCGTAAAAAGAAACTAAGGCCATAGTGGTGCGAACAATTGTACACCAACCAGGACGGTGATGGGTAGCAGCGTCACCATATCATGCCACAACACATTGCGCGAAACCCGAAGTGGACATCCAACGTCTCTTGTGGTGGTGGTGAGAAATTTTATGTGATGACCGGTTGGCGCAATGGTCCCATCAGGCTATTGTGTTAGCGGTCACACTGTAGGCAAGGACATATAGTTGCCGTAGTCTAAGCATTTTTGCTGTGTTTATTTCTGGACACAGTATATCCTCCTGGAGTCAATGTTTGTCAGGCATTTATTTATTTTCAAAAAATAATCTACTATCTTAATAATTTTAATCTTTATTTTAAATTGATAACATATTATAATGCATAAAATAAAGATAAATATTAGCATCTCTCCCTCGTGCCCATTGTGCGGTCATTACAAATGGCCTCAACAATTGATTAATGCGTTCCCGCGACGCGAACGACGTCGACAAATTCAATGAGGATAAGGGCTTACTAAATCTAATGTTATTTACTAATATCTGATTCGTTGCGTTCAGTTTTTTTAATGATTAATTATAATAAATCGTTAACAAGGCATGTCATAATTTCATGAGATATGTAGACTATGTGGATGTAGTATGGTATGTAGAAAATTTTAAACGATAATAAAATATTGAGGTTAATAGGTATTCCTTGGTATTCTGGTCGAATATCATGATACGGTATTTGAACTGTAATTATATATTAAAACCAGATAACCTATGCAGTTTCACATTTTCTAGTTACTGCTAAACTCATGAAGTTTAATTTAACTCTTAAAAACAGACTTTAATTTGTAATAATTAAAAAAATCAAAAAACCCGACTGCGTAAAATACTCTTATTATAAACTAAAAAGAATAAAACAATTTACTAGCTATCATTTGATACCCATATTGCTACAGTAAGAAAAAAAAATTCAACTCCCCCCCTCATTCCGCCATTTGCGGGCGCCATTTTGAAAATGTATATAGCCTATGTCACTACTACAATTTAGACAAATCCAACGACACCTCATATGTCAAAAACTGGTGCCAAAGAAATGGACATACATACATACACTCGAAAAACATAACCCTCCTTCTGTCGCAGTCGGGTAAAAATAGTTCTTAATATCGGACCAGTGAGTCCTGAACTTAGCGTGCGTTGAGTACCTACTATACAGCATTTTAACAACTAAACGTCCCACTACTCGGTATAAGACTCAGCTGATAGGAAGGATAAGGGTCTTACTCTTCTCCCTCATAGTCATATTGCTTCAGGTTAGCACTGTTAAATAGCCTATCCACAGAACTCGCTTATATCCCCAGGAGTCAGGTATCTTTTAAAGATTTCCAAACAAAAACGTTAAGTTACTTAGTTGCGAATACATAATAGTTGCACAAATACATTCCTGATTTGAGCTCCTGATTAATGTTGTAATCGTATTTTTATAGATGTCCCTAGTACATCATAAAAAAAGAACTTAATTTTCTTTCAAAATTGATTTGTGATGCAGCTTGTGAACGTCCCACTGCTGGACAAGAAGAAGGTTTGAGCTTAATCCACTACGCTGATCCACTGCCGATTGGCGGATAATTTCCATACCATGAGTAATGATCGTTAGATGTATAGACATCTAACGATCTAACTATCATAGGATAACAACCGGGACCGACGACTTTACGTGCTCTCAAAAGAAAAAACCAGACCGGAAACAAATATTTCGTAATCATCATCATATCAGCCATTGGATATCCACTACGCAATGTGGGCCTCCCTCATCGACCTCCAGAGCGATCGGTTCAAAGCAGCCTCCATCCAACGGCTTCCGGCGACTTTCCTCTAGTCATCTGTCCATCTCGCGGATTCAGGGTATCGAACGACCGTCGACGCTTAGGTTACTTCTTGCTCCACTCTCTCTACACTATACCAAATATAAAGCCTTCGGCATGAAGGACGAACAGATAAGGCAATTGTGTTCGGTCTATTGTACCAGTTGTGTAACAGTTATTATAAATAATGAGCCGTGGGTCCCATTAACCTTGCTCATTGCACGTTTTAGCATTCGTATTATTATTTTAAATTCGAGGTTATGGGCATCGCTTAGAATCACTAGGGGGTATCATAGTATTTTTTTCTAGAGTTTTAGAGAATATTTTTTCAGCGATTCGCACTGTATCGAGGAATACAGAATACGATAAATTCTAAATTAAAGATATTGCATGGAAAGTTCAAAAGCAAAAAGGTGCAATCGATTGTTTGCAAACGTCAAATGGACTAAAAGTCTTATGATGATATATAAGTATCAAGATACTCCCTATGTCAAAGAAATACAATACATTATATATATATTATTACAAAAATAATTTTGATCTTTAAGACATTGTATCTCAGAATTACTTGTATATTAATACTGCTTCCAAGATTTACAGTATTATAAAAGAACTGGATAAATCCCGCGTAGGTTTCACGTTGTCATTTATCGTTGGTTATAAGCTAATCTTTCTCAAAAAAAAAAAAATCTGTCATGAAAAGTATTTTTTAAATTGGTACTGAACTGAACTGTATCAACCTGTAAACGTCTAGTAGAAGTGTTCGAGCTCAATACCCCACGCTACTCCAATGTGGGTTGGTGGGTCTTTTCCCTAACATGAATAAAGATAGTTATCAAATGTCATTGGTAACAACCGGGACCGACGAATTTACGTGCTCTCCGACGCACTGTAGGGATACCCACAAGGACATATACCCTTAAACAAATACAAATGTCTGTCACGAGCGGGCATCGAATCCGCGACCGTTGACGTTGAGGCGACCACTCGCACCACTTCACCGAAACGGTTGTCCAGAAATTGGTAACATACATAATTATGTCCTAAATTAGCGCGTTCAACAAACACAACATCATCTTCTTACTACAGGAAATCAAATGATTTGATGATTCAATCATTAATTGACTTTTCTCAGTAGCATTTGCATTACATCACCAGAGCTTGTTTAACTTATATTCAGTAGTGGTAAGTAGAAATAGAAGTTAGTACAACACTATAAAAGTCAATTTAAACTCCATATATTTTGAATTTAAATCGAAACGGAATTCCTTATTCAATGATCTTTCTAGTCTAAGTCTAAATAATGGCAGCCTCGCAGGTGTTACCCGCTTAAATTTAACAATATTATGAAACTAATATCTTAAATACGGTAACAGGTATACCTACTAAACAGTAAACAACAAGAGTCCTAATCTTGACAATCGCTTTAAATATAAATTAATGCTTTGAATAGCTTAAATTGTCATCCGTTTTGCAATTGAGAGTTAGGACACCCATTCGGAGAATTTAGAACATTAATACTGTAAATTTCGCAAGAATATTAATATTGAATTTGACGAACGAAGGTTGCAGACATAGCCCAACGGATTTGCAAGCTGAAGTTGCAGTGGCCGATCCTAATTGATTCATAAATATCTTTGTAAAATATTAATTAAAAAAAAGTCCGTTTCAGTTCAAAATGTATTCTAGAAAAGGCTCAAGTGCCTAAAATATTAAACTAAAAAACTTAATTGAAATCTATTCAGTAGTTGTTCTGTGACGCACACAACAACAGACCTCTATAATTTTATTTATAGAGATATAAAATATCTTTTGAATTCAGTTACAAATGCAAGTTGATACTTACTAATATGGGCACCGCTCGTACCATCAATTATTTGTCAAATGACAACAATAGACCTTAAGCTGTATGTCCATGTTTTGCCTGGCCATTCGAGTTTCCCTATAGTTCTAGGCGCCATAGCCGTATGTGGCTAACTGAGGACAAAGGTCAAATCTGTCGTGGGAACGCTCGCCAATTATATAAGGTCACGGGTTTATCTCGTTTGCGACAAAACGAGCCGACATCTGGTGACCAAACTCTACGGAAATTTGGTGAATTTTTCAACTCTTCAATTTTAGTCGACGTAATGTAATGCAACTATCTAACATTTAACACTTTTATTATACAGTTTTAAGTAGATTAAAGCATCGTGCTATTATTTTGAATGGGATATCAGTGTAAGGGTTGGCGCTACATCTAATTTCAACAGAAAATTGAGTAAAGTTGGAAAATTAACTCCCTAGAAGAAGGAGGGAGGGAGTCCTAGGGGACCTATTTAATTTCTTTGGATCATTAAACGAAACAAAATTTTAATATATCTAGGTTTGAAACACGTTATTTTATTTATAATATATGTATCATATCATAATATTTCAATAATACTTTGTAAATATAAATTCCGGTTATGTTTAAAAAGTGTGGCAACATTATCGCAATCTCAGCGATCACGACCCACCGGCGGCGGTCTACAAAGTAATTGTGACGCGCCCGATGCGCCGGCGCACGTTCTGCAGGGCTGGCGGTTTACTCGATAAATAAGTAGTATTGATAAAAATAATGTGATAATTCCCAAGAACCACATGGATCTATACCAGGTGTCATGTTTTAAAAAAAAACCTCGGAAATTTCAATCCACTCCACTGCGTTTGGGTGTATACATTAAATTACACGTACTAACTTTAAATTGTACACTAAATCGTGCTTTACACAGATACGCCCAGAGAACGGCCAACATCTGATAACCAAAAATATTCATGAACGAAATCGAACCCGCGACCATTAATTTAACAAGTATTTGTAATAAATAGACAACCCTGTCCATAACGCCTTCATTATTCATTTAGGCAATCCGTGATGTCGATGTCGATAATCTTTTATCGATTAATTAGTTTGCACATCACTGGTTCATACGCTCGTGTGCTCCGGGTACATAATATGCACATACTTAGCACCTTGTCGCGTTGAGCTATCAAAACATTATATCGACAATTTTGACGATTTAGTTTCGTATTTATTGCGACGTGTTTTTAAAATTATCTCTTTTGAAATAGTCAACTTGATTCGTTTTAGTTATGTACTTGTACGTATTGTTAATTAGATAATTTAAAAAAAAATGTCTTTTGAAAGTATATTAGGTATATTATTGAAAAAGCTTATGGGCTACAATCTACGTACATGACTAGGCAACTGGCAGTGTCGCTGCTTTCTGCTCCAAGTCTGGGTTGTAATATATATTGATTTATATAATAATTATGCATTAGGAAAAAAAAAATGTATATCAGTCGGCTTACCTAAAACACGGGCATTAAGTTGCCTACCTTAGGAGCAGACGACGGTGTGTGTATGCTACATATATTTATTTATTTATCACATTATAAACCATAGTCGAAGCCATAAACGTCCACGCAAGAAAAACCGTATGGGAAGTCTATAGTATAAACAAACGATTAGATCACGACAAGTATCAGTATGACCCATAAAGTCTATAAATAACAAATGACTAGAACTTAGATTTAAGTTTAAAATGTTTTGCTTATTATAATAAAAACTGCACTAAATCTACATAATAATGTTAATACGATTCAGGAATGTTGATTGTATCACGGAAAACAACTAAACAAACAAAAAAACTAACAAAAAACAATACTTGTCAGTTAATTCCAGATAGTCTTACGCCGAGTTGCACGAAACAAATTTTAAATTTAAGTGTTTATTAAACTAATTTAATCACAAGAATCGTGATTATCTGTTGCACCAAACCTTCATCTGATTAAGTTAACAAAAAAATTTAGTTTAATTAAAGACCTATCTAACGGATGATTAATTCCAACAGCTTTAAATTAATCATAAGATCAACTAATTTTAAGATTAATTGCAACTTAACTAACGGAAAGTTAGCGACGGTTACGTGCAACTCGCCGTTAGAACCTTTGTATGACAGTGGAA
Source organism: Euphydryas editha (assembly GCA_036937285.1). Lineage (NCBI taxonomy): Eukaryota > Metazoa > Arthropoda > Insecta > Lepidoptera > Nymphalidae > Euphydryas > Euphydryas editha. The sequence continues at coordinate 1,221,389 of JAUPFZ010000019.1, read as the reverse complement.
TTTTTCTTTGTTTTGTAGATTATTATGATTAAATGAATATTGCTTAACGCGGTACATATTTATTATTGTAAAGCGAAAAAATAATTTTTTTTTTGTCTTTATTTCTCTCTGCTCTTGATTAAGTCAAGACTTTAGAATTGCTATTACTATAATGAGGAAATATTTTAGCTATTTTGTTTTATAAAGAAAAAAAAATCTATATTGATTTGAAGTCACGAGTAGCAGCTAGTATAAAAATAAATGATATCACACTACGTCACTTTAAACAGAGTACACAAAATCGCTTACTAAGCGCTTTACAGTTAAATAATATGACAAAAAATAAATCATAATGTTGACATTTTTTTTATAATTAGAAGTCTTTGACCTTTTATCGAAATATGAAGATGATACGGAATCATTATTTCAACTTACTCATCAGTTGCGATGGTGGTGTAATGGTCAGCATAGTTGCCTTCCAAGCAGTTGATCCGGGTTCGATTCCCGGCCATCGCACACTTTTTAACTTTTTCATTGTATATATTTTTTTAATATAAATTTTATATCTTTATTTTTTAATTTTTGTTTAAATTTTTGATAGTGATATTAAAAAAAAGTATTTTTATAATATATTTTTAATGTTATGTTTTGTATTAATAGTTTTAAGTAACATAATAGGAAAACATTGTGAGGGATCTTGCACATCTCGTGAAAAATTCTGACATATTAATGTGTATCCGCTAATCCGCAGTAAAGCAGTATGGTCGATAAATCTCTAATCAACTTAATTAGAGGCGTTTGACCAACAATGGGACACTTACAAGCTGTATGAGTATTAGTTATCAATTCTCGAGCAATGTCAAACGAACAATTCGCAAGGATCTATGTCAGTTCCGTTTCCGGTGCACACTGAACCTTGATGGAACAGCGCTAAGATAATGACGAGTTATATCTCGTACAGACAGACCTTCGATACAGTAATTGAAATACTAATAAAAACGTACAATGAAAATGTCATATCAGCTGTTTATACTTAATTTCGTGTAATGTATTTTTTTTTTTTTAAATTATTTAAAAGGTTTTTGAAACATTGAACATTTTGTTATCTGTGTCAGCATGACAAGTCGATACGCGCGGTTTTTTTTTTAACGTTTTATTATCACATTGCGTTTGTGAATTTTGATAAACTATAAAACAGCTTTCACCTATTAGATCTAAGTATTTATAATATTGTATAAAAAATAATGTAAGAAATTTTAAGTAGGTAATATAGTTACTTAAAGTTTTTTTTTCTATCTTTCATGCAATTTGTGTCATTCCGTTTACTACCTCTGGAGTGAAAATATGTGTCAATTTTCACCGATTACTGAATTGATTTATGAAATTTTTAATGAACGATTTTCTTTTCGAAATATACGATTATTTTTTATTCCAAAAAAAAAAAAAATTAATACGCTGCCTTCTCAGACTACAAATTGATGAAAATAACAAAACCTTACAAGCAAACAAAAAAAATAACTTATTTTAACATTCCTTACTATTATCTACGAATTACATTAAGGCCAGTATATCCCAAATCACCTGTTTTTGATAGAGTTTTAAACATAGTAATATTCATTTTTTTGATCCGTTAAAAATATATGTTATAGTTTAACAAACGTTCTTGATTATTCAACGGTTCAAAACACGATAATTGTAACTTGACTCGATAAAAAAAAAACATAAAGAAAGGATGTTTTTGATTATTTTTCGAGTTTTATTCGAAGAATATCAGATTTTAAGTTACAATATTCACATGTAAAAATAGGTAATAACTTTTAGTAGAACATTTAACGGTTACTTTTTTAAATAAATGTTTCTATTTTTTTTAAATATTAAATATTTAAATTATATAAGAAAACGGCCCGCGCGCCTCGCTTTAGTTGCCTGCGAGGCGTCATCGAAGTAGGACCTGTATCTCTGCTGTCTGGCGGCGGCGTCCCCCCCCCCCTCTAAAGATTGGATTTTTTTTTTATAACAAAAATATCCACGGGCTTATATTTGCCCGTGCCTTTTTTAAATTAAATGTATAAGATTGTTAATATAGTTTCATGCGTACTATTTTAGACTTACATTAGCTAGACTTATTGTCAGGATCTCTATGACTGACCATTATTTATTTATTATTATTATAATTTTTTTTAATACATATAATCATATTTACATACATATAATCATTTTTAATAAACATAATCTTTATTTACAAATATAATTTACATATACAAATATACATATATATACATATACATATACATATACACACACACACATATATATTATATATATATATATATATATATATATATATATATATATATATATATATATATATATATATATAATTTTATTTTGTCTTTTTTTTTTCTTACATCTATTTACATCATGTTTCTTATTTTCTATGTACATGCGTTTATTCCTTGATCTAATATAATCTAATATTTCATTGCTTGTTAGTACATACATACCAGCCACCACATTTTTACAGCTTGTCTACATTTACATTTGGGCTCTTTATTTTTGTATTATTTATTGGAGACTCTGCCGCAGCCATCCTCCGAGGGAAGCTGTTCGAGCACATCCTCAATGACGGCGGTGTCTCTTTTATGTATAGCCATCTTGAGGGTGTGCTCGAGTATTTCCTTTGTTGTGGCCTCCACCGAGGCCGACAAAACGACCGATTGCATCACCACCGTCGTCGGTGTAGTAGACACAGGTCTTTGTGTGCCTGGTCACCGCGACCACAGCATGCGGAACACTGTCATGAATCCGCAGCCTCCTAGTCTTTGTCTGGACGATGATGACTGCCTCGCGTGTCTGTCCCTGTGCCTCGTGGATAGTCATGACGCTCGATCCCTGTCCGGTGCCGTATCCCTTGTCTATCAACGTCTTCTTTTCTTCTTGTGTGAAAACCGATGTATAGGGTCCGGTCTTGTCTCTTAGGAATTCGAGCGCCAGTGAACCTCTCTATCCTCAGAGAATGGATAGTGTGGTTTGAGAAATAGATTGGATAATTTTATTTAGTACTAACTGTGCCCAGCGGTTTCACCCGCGTTAATTTGAGGGAAAAACGTACTTAAATATTTTCGCCTCGTTGGTCCAGTGGTACCAAGCGTTACTGCCGAGCAAGGGGTCTCAGGTTTGATTCTTGGGTCGTTCAACATATTACTGAGTTTTTTTTTCGAAAATTTACAGTAAAAGAGTGATGTTATATTTACTTTAAAAGTGGAACTATAATTAAAAAATGTCTTGAGAAGAGAAATAATAAAGGACGCAACGGAAGCTCTCAAAAAAGATTATTTTTTCCCGTTTTTGTAACATTTCTTATTATTACTCAGCCCCTATTAGTCGTAGCGTGATGTTATATAGCTTAAATTCTTCCTCAGTAAATGGACTATCCAACGCAAAAAGAATTTTTAAATTTGAACCAGTGGTTCATGAGATTAGCGCGTTCAAACAAACAAACTCTTCAGTTTTATCTATTAGTATAGATTATTATTGATTATTTTATTAGATTAGTTTAGTTAGTACTCTAACAACGTTGGAAGTGTTTTTACTGTATAGCAGTGTAGTGTAGATATAAAATGGGGAATAAAACTAGAAATAAAAAGAATATATCTAGACGTGAACTACGTAAGCTTAGAAAAGCGATCAGATAAGTACTCGTAAGTTTAATGAACACTCAATCTATTTTTAGCTAGAATATAATGATTGTCATCAATATCTTAGACCGATATATTAGCATATCCAAAATTTCAATAAGTTATATTAGTATTTTCACCTAACAGCGGCTAGCTAGCAGCTAGCGGCAATTGAAGATTCTTCGACGGTCAGCGAATGGCGATGGGTCCCAACCAGGCTAAACGTAGCCGACGACGCGGCGCGGGACGTACCAGCGGGATTCAGCAGTGGTCACAGATAGTACACAGGTCCTGAATTTCCTTATCATCCGGAGTCCACATGGCCCACGGAAACGTCCGCCTTGTCGTCGTCAACCGAACCTACAGGCGAAGAAAAAACTCATCACGTCACCGATCGTAAACAGCCGCGACTCAAAGAAGGGTTACCAGACTGCACACGGTACTCCAGCTGGAACAGACTCCGCTACACGACGGCTCGAGTGCTACAGTTTATAGAACTCTGTCGAGCCAATACACAACGAGTCAAATATAAAAGGACTAAGAAAAGCGCGTTAAAAGACCCAGACTGGAAAAGGACGAACAAGAAGCTGAAAACACGCCAGAAAATAAGAGTAGAGCTCGAAGAAACTTTGGAGGTTCATCCGGTCTCCGCGGAACTTATCAGGAAAGCTGAAGACCTATTCATGAGAACAGTCCAAGAAGAATCTTTCCCAAATGAAGTAGAAAGCATTAAAGACGGGAAGTCGTTTACCCGAAACAGTCGCCTCAAGCAGCTGAGCATCGAGTGTGCAGAGAGAGCCCTCCGAGTCCGTAGTCGTATTAACGCCGCGGAGCAACTATCAACGCCATCTAAAAACCCGATGATACTAGATAGAAATCATCACACAGTGAAGTTGTGGATCATAGCGATGCATAGAACGAGGCATCACACGGGAGTCGAGGCGACTGTGAACGAATGTCGATAGCACTACTGGATACTACGCCTGCGGCCCGGCACAAGAACGCTCTTTCCACAGTGTCTACACTGCCGGATTAGGGCAGCGATCCCGCCACACCCGAGAACAGGAGACCTACCTGCGTGTCGCCTAGCTCACCATCAGCGACCCTTCACATACACAGGGGTGGACTACTTCAGACCATTAACAGTCACCGTGGGACGCAGCCAACAGAAACGTTACGTGGCAGTATTCACGTGCCTCACTGTAAGAACGATCCACCTAGAGATAGCGACGTCACTGAGCACAGACTCAGTGATAATGAATTTAAGAAGAATGAAAGCTCGACGAGGACAACCTGCTCAAATCTGGTCCGACAATGGGAATAACCTGCGAGGTGCCGACAACGAATTGAGACAGGCAATGGACAGAGCGACGTCCTCACCTTCGTCGCTGGAACAACTCAACTCAACAGGCGGCATAGGGTCCTTACGTTTCGGCTGTCGCCGGTGCTTACCGGGCACGGTTGCTTCGGTAAGTACCTGCACCAAATCGCTAGGCGAGAAGCCACCCCTGATTTTGCCACGAGTGTAGCGCGCCAATCGACTCGGCGCGTCACACCCTGGAGGAATGCGCCGCTTGGGAGCCCCAGCGCAGGGCCCTGGTGGCAGTAATAGGTGGAACATAAACATTTAATACCTAAGAGAAGAAATAAAGTTTAAATCTACTTCTCTTAGGTATTAAATGTTGTAAAGTGTATTAATTAACAAAAAAAAAAAATTACTGATAATTAATATAAATTAAAATATTAATAGTAAATTTTTTTTAGCTATTAACCCATAAAAAATTAAATAATGGTTTTTATCTACTTCTCTTAGGTATTAAATGTTTATGTTGCATTTTATACTGTGCCTTCAGGATCGAAAACAAAACTGAATTATGAAATAACCTAAAGTAAAAAAAAAAAACCTAGTAAGTTACTGTAAAATTATATATTTAATTATTTCCGTGCGCCGTCGCCGCGCGCGGGGTCATCGAGAGTTCATTTGATCGGAGACTTCGCGTAACTAGTCGCGCGGGGAGGGAGGTAGCGCTAAATACCTACAACGCTCGAATATACTGGCCTTAACCGTCGGGATAGACGAGAATTTATTAACAAAAACTGATTTGCGAGAACGAAGAGAAGTTTTGATAAGAGGCTCCTTGACAGCGGCCGGGAGACGAAAACAGGCAGAATGTCAGAGACAAATTTAATATTATAATTGCGAGACCACGGTCGCGACGGTTAGCGAGACTTTAACGTAACGCAAGGACGACACAAGCACGTAAACAATTTCCTGCTGACAGCGATAAATGCGAAAATTTAGATGTAATTAAAGTACCACGTGACCTGGAAGCCATCAAGTGTCGTGCGCAGGCGCAAGAGACGCCATATAAGGGCTGGACCGCGCCGCCCCGTGCCACACGAGGTCGAACGCTCGACAAGGTCACATACCTTCCTCGTCGACAGGGGTGACTGACTCATAAAAATTCACACTTTAACAGATTTACGATTTTGATAAGACGCGGAAGAACCCTTAATTTGACTTCGCCGTGATGAATGAAACGTATTAAAGCGACGACATCGAATAAATGGAATTTGTAAAGCCGTTTATGGTGTAAAAGAACTTTATCGGCGGCGAGATCGTCTGTAATAAATGTATAAAAACAATTTTATAAAAGTAATCAACCGACTGTCATTCTTCTCGACTCGGATTGCGTCGCCTCCATAAAGCATGCTTGATCATGATTAAAATATGAGACGAGAACTATGCTTAATAAACAACTCCGTGTCACGTAAATAGATACTTAAACCCGGACGTACCTACTCACATTCTGCTGTTGGGAAGATCTATAGAAATTGTCTACCAACATTGTCTATAGTTGTGACGTGTAAACACACAACTCTATTATTCAAAGTGTGATATAAATAGACTATTTTCATTAGAATCTTTCTAGAAAAATATAGTTATAATTCGCCTTGAAGGTTTATTAATTAGTGAAGATAGGTAGAGTTAGTTGTGGAATAGTAAGACCGTGTATTTATTTATTTATTTAATGTTTATTAGGAAGACATACAGTTTTAATATACATTAAAAATAAATTTAAGTGACATTCATTTACCAGTTAAGTCTTTACAGAATGGTAGCACAAATAAATAAACGTCTATAAATAAATAAAAACGTCTCACATTCAACGCCCCCCAGTAGGATGTTTATCCTGTGTCGGGGGTCCAGAAAGACACACAACACACAAGCACAAACGCCCAGACCACGACAAATATCCCTATGGCCTATAGGTACAAATATCATGTGTGCGAATCGAACCCGCGAGCGCGAGCCAACATAAGCCAGTTGCTGTGACCATTGCGCCAACGCGTCGTCAAAATAATATAAATAATATCAATATGTACATACTGAAATTAATTACATATACAAATTTCTGTTTTAAGAATCTAAATTAAGACATATATTTTTGAATATAGAGTTAGAGAGCTAGTAAAATATATAGGTATAAAAAAAGAGAGAATTTTAAGAAAAAATTTTGATCAGGTCAATTTTTTACCAAATCTTCTAATCGTAACCTTTCAAAATCATCACTTATTATGTCAACATTTCCTAAATAACTATTATATCTCATCTCGGACAGAAAAATCAATTATCAGATTTATTAATACATCAATTAAATTATTTATAAATTTTATTCTTTGTTTTCATTTCAAAAACTTTTCCCAGGTTTTCGAGGGAGCTGCTAATAAGGTCGTAAGGTAACCTGACCATTTAGGGACCGGTATTGGCATTGCCTTGAGATGGAATCATGGCGATTATTACCATTAGTCGGTCATACTGTACCGTATTTGGTGATTCCTTATTTGACTCCACGCCTATTTGTCGTGCTCGCTTTAATTGAACCTGGCAACTTCCTGGTGATAATAATAGCTCTGGATATTTTAGTTTGAAATCATTTGGGTTAATTAATTAATTATCGTTTCTCAATTATGGTATAATAAGGTAAGTATACATATAATATGTGTATGTGTGACTTGTTCATCGTTTAAACCGTTTGATGAATTTAAATTCTAATCTAAATTGTTTGATATTTTAATCAATTAAAAAATGAGTTTGTTGAATCGATATGTATTACTTTTAATTGTTGGTATGTTATAAAGTATTAATCTGTCTCTCTCGGTCGTTTGCTTCATTGCTGAAGGTCGTGTCCACTCTGATCCAGGGTCTGGGTCACGATCTCTGTGAACTTTCTCTAGTCCGTCCTGTCCTCTGCTTTCCTCAGGGCTGCGGTCACTTGGAGACCAGTGAGGTTGGTAACTTGGTCCGACCAACGTGTGGGGCAGCGGCCACTTGGTCGTTTCCCTTTTACTTTGCCAAGCACCATCAGCTTGTCTAGGCTGTCAAAAGTAATAATAAGTTATCGCGAAATTTTAGTACAAATTTTATATACGAATGAGGGTAGTGCAGGGACAACCCTTGAATAAACATTATTTGCCTGATTCCTTACATACCTAGTTTCAATTTCGTTTCGGTTGAATAATTTATATGTTAAAAAAATTATGTTAATGAAGATTGGTTATATTTTTAAATTTTTGGTTAAATTACTTCCAGTCGCCACTGCGAATTGCGAGCAGAGTGGCGTACTCGGTTTCAATCCTTTTCCTTGATGGTGATAGAAAAAGTATTTTAATTACAGTTCATATTACAATTCACTTTGAGTCCATAGCAAAAAAAAAAAAATTATAAATAGCGTTCTGGTGCAGTATTGCGAGAAGTCACCTCAACGCCGGCGGTCACGGGTTCGGTTCCCACTTGGGCCAGATTGTACTTGTGCAAATATTTGTTTCCGGTCTGGGTGTATATCCTTGTGGGTCTCCCCACCGTTCCTCGGAGAGCACGTAAAGCCCTCGGTCTTGGTTGTTATCATGGAGACCTGGTAACAATCGTTACTCATAGGGGAATTATCCGCCAAACCGAAGTGGAGCAGCGGGCAGAAGAGGCCTTTGCCCAGCAGTGGGACGCTTACAAACTGATTCGGTTCAGTCTAATTCAACTACATCTTTTAAAATGAAATCATTAATTTCAATAAAATGTGAATTTATTTTAAAATTCTTAAAATCTAGAATTCTAGAATACAAATTACGTAAATTATACTACTAGTACTGTGGAATATAACAGATAAATTAACAACAATTAACATATATCATAATATGTTTAATTGTTGTTTTGTAATCGCTGCGCGTGCGCGCTAAGTGCTGATTTAACTTCCTCGTTTAACGCGAGTAGGGTGAGCGTGGTTTGTTTAATTAATTAAAAATAATATTTTTTTTTATTAAATAAATAAAAATATGAATCTTTTGATAGTAATAACAAGCAGATAAGTGTAGGAAAGGTTTGACGAAGATCATTAACCTATTAATATTTCTGTGGATTTTATATACAAACTAGCGGCCCGACCCTCTATTGGTGAAGTTGAGTTTATCGCGAATATACAGACAGACAGACAGACGCGGCGGAAGTTGTTGGTTGTTTTATAATATGTAGTGGTGTTACCAGGGCCGGTTCATGGATGCCCCTAGGATAAAATTATGCTCCTTTTTATGCCCCAATTGTATGCCCTCCCAAAACGCTCGAGTGTGCGGCTGCATACTTCGCACACCTCTTAGGCCGGCCCTGGGTGTATCCTGATACATTAAACAGATTCGTTATTTACGATAATAATAAATAATTAATATTGTTTTACACTAGAACGATCGTACACCGTTGTATCTGTTGTAGTAGTGTCTACCCATCGTACCTCGTGGAGAGCACGTCAAAACGTCGATCTTAGTTCTCATCAAAACACCTGATAACAACGGTTGGTTGTGGTAGGGGAATTATCTGTCAACCTCCAAATTTTATTTATTAATTTATTAGTATTTCAGTATTTATATGATTTCAGTAGATTTCAGTAAATTCTAGACTTCTTAGTCAAATATTTAATCCATAATTTTTTCCGTAAACATTGTCATCCTACAATTTAACATTTTTTGCTTAATTGTATTCACCGCGAAATGATTAAAGAGATATTGATATTGATACCGAAAATAAATAATTGTAGCAGGTTTATTGCAGGCGTAAATGTCTAGACTTCGGCATGCCAATTACTTAAATATTTTCGTACATATATCACGGAGGGCAACGAACTTGTGAATATTGATTGTTTTTTAAATTACGAGTGGTTATTAATTGTAATTATTTTGAAAAATATATCACACTTAAATTTGAACTTAGTACCGTTTTATATTTGAAGTCGAACGTTTAAAATAGAAAGAAACTGGTTTAATACTAGAACTCCCCGATTTCCAGATCGCTGTAACGGTTAAATTTTTATTTTATTTATTTAAATATAAGGTACACACGGACTTCTGTTCCTAATGTAGGCAAATTAATGCCTGTGTTTTAGGTAACAGCCGACTGATATACATATATTTTGTTGTAATATACCTATGTACATATGTAAATATATATTACACAGACTTGGGGCGCGAATGGAACACACATACCTAGAAATATTATTTCAAATATCTGTGGGAACATATAACCCAGCAGTAGGGTTACTTCCAACTGCACCAACGGGCCAGTATATCATCCAAAAAACAAATTTTCTTGTTTGAGAATCGTATTCCATTTTAACTTTTATTATTTCTATTTTTTATTGTAACAGCGGTCATAATAATAATAATAATATAATATTATATATATAATAATCAAATAATATTAAGTATTCTGTTAAAATGTCCACCATAATATAGTTCCAAAATATCTCTGCGACAGACGGACAGATGGATGGACAGTAGAGTCTTAGTAATAGGGCTCCGTGTGCACCATTTGTGTATGGAACCTTAAAAATAAGTTAGTATATTGTGAATATAAAACAATAATAGTATAATAGTAAGGTTTGATGGTAGCCTTGAACCTACCGCAGGTTGCCGGCCCCGGCTGGTTTTGGCGGCTGTCGAACCTGCGTGCGATACCACTCACATAGACCGTTTACATTTTAACGCTACGACTTATTTAAAGTGTATATAAAATATATAAAAATCAATTAATCTCTGTTGTGAGTAATAAAAATATACACATATTTATGTACTTATTATTTAATTATAACGTATTTTTTTACAGTTTTCTACACTTATATTAATCTGCTAATTAGTTTGTACGAATTTCAAGACCTTCTTGTCCAGTTTTATTATTTATTTTAATGTTAGCCAGCCTCTTTGTCGATGAATTTATACATCAAACACAAAAACATAATAAACACAAACTCACTACAAGTTAAGCAGCTAAACATTAACCAAAATTGTACACAAATCTGGCATGTGTACAATCTGGCACGCTAGTAGTCTTGCTATTAAAATTATTTAGAAAAAATACATAATTTAGGTTCAAACGGAAAATATTTCTTATCTGTCTTGTTTTAACACTTGAATATGAAATTTTAAAATAATATTATGTATTGATATACATTATCAGTTTTGAGTGACCAGTGCTTGGAGATCTGTTTTTGCTGAGAAGTATTCGAAGAGGAAAACTAGTTAGTCTATTATTAGTATTTGAATGTACAATTGGGCTAGAAAACCTATAATTTAAATGATGACTGTGGTTTAGTACTTTAAAAATACTTAAACGTAATAAAAAGTGTATACGTGTATAAAAATTATACGCTGCTAGAAAAAACAAAATATCGTAACGATGAAGTTTAAACCGATCGAAGGCATTTAAAATTGAACAAACAAGGAATTTATACGTTCGATGTAACAGTTTTTCTGCGGTTTCTGGTTTCCATATATCGTTCACTACAAACGTCGAGAATTTATCGAAATAATTTACTGCGAGTTAAATTAAATGACACTTTTATTGACATTACCGATTAAAAACAGATTAAAAAAGAATTCTATTTTTATCTGTATTTAATTATCTATTTGACGTGTGATGTTCTTAAATGAAAAAAAAGTGCTAAAATTGTCTTTTTATATCTTTAATAATATTGTTTGACGTGTCATGTTTTTAAACGAATTAAAAAGAGGTTCTAATGTTGACTTTTTTTGTGTATTGTAGTCGTAATTTCTACTACATATAGAAACTTTTTAAATTATACTTATTTTACTTAACATTATATATCTTAAGAAATATCTAATTTGCATATACATATTGTAAAATATTGTTCTCTTAAAATTAAAAAAAAAAACAATTTTTATTATTTTTAATGCCAATATAACAATTTTATAGACTTAAAACTATTTTTCGATTACAATATATTTCTTGGGAAGAATTTGTTCAACTTAAGTACTACAAAGAAAAAATACCTATTTTGTTTACAAAAGTTAGTATAATTTTAAAAACAAACCTTTAATAAAACAAATATATATAGATATAGATAAAGTTGCGTGGGACACCAAGTTTTATACAAAAGTTAAATATTAATATATTCTAAATATAAAATTATCTGTGTCGAATCAATTTTACCGTTAAGTTAAAATTTAACTCAACTCGAGCTTAGTGTTAATTGTGTAAAAACAATGTAGGAGACCTTGAGGTTTCAGCGGTTAGTTTTAGTTACAATTTCGATATTTATATGCATATATATTATATAATTTTGTCTTTCCGTCCGTATTGTTTGTATGGTTCAAATTATTTTAACCGACTTCAAAAGAATGAACTCAACTAAACTGAATCAGCCTGTAAACAAATCACTACTGGGTGATGGCCTCTTCTCCATGTTGAAGAAAGGGTAGAGATTAATCCACCACGCTGCTCCACTGCGGGTTGGCGGATAATTTCTCTACTATGAGTAACGGTCGTATTAGATGTCTATGATAACAACCGGAACCGACAGCGACATTCCGCCTTTCTACATATATCGATTTCTTTTATATCTTTCAACTCAAACTTTACATTAGTTAATTAAGTTTTAACACTCGACTTTTAAAGAAATAATCAAACTAAAAGTATTTTAATAATCATTGAAATTCTCAATAACAATTACAAAAGAGCGAATTAATATTCGAACAATATAATTATTGTTATTTAAGCGCTTGCGACGCCAATCGGCGCCTGCGCATGACGCAACTGAATTACAAGCTTGAGTATGTAAAATAGGATCTGCACTATAATTTGTGCGATTATTATTGAATGAATATTAATTATATTTATATTACATACTACGATTCTTGCTTGGCTTCGTTTGCACTAGTTTAGATCATTTTTTTCCGGTTATTTGTTATTTGTTTCCGGTTTGGGTGTCCTTGCGGGTAGTCACACTGCGTCTCAGAGAGCACGTAAAGTCGTCGATCTCTGTTGTTATCATAAAAACCTGATAGCGATCGTACTCATGATAGGGAATTATTCGCCAACTCGCAGTGGAGTAGTGGCAGATTATGTTCTGAACCTTAGTCTATATGGAGAAGAGGATTTTGTCCAACAGTGGGACATTTACAGGCTCGTTTGTACAATTGATAATTAGAAGAGATAAAATAGGCACAAAGCTAAACAGCTTAAAGTTTGTCATAAAGAAATTTCGTCTTAATTATTATTTTGACTTATAAACGTGTGTTAATATAATAAAGAGATATCTCACGCGAAAAGTGTCAGTTAGTTTGGGGCCGTCCATAAATTACGTGAGACAATTTTGGCGATTTTTGACACCCCCTTGGTGAGATTTCGTGAGATTTTGCTCGACCCCCTCCCCCCTTACTCTAATCTCGCGTGAGATTTTTGAAAATGAGTACTGATGTTTCCACCTCCAGATTATATGTACCTATTCTTAAAAAAATGTCATCACCGGTACATCAAAACTATATAACATTTTTAATGAGGAAATAAATTACGTGAGATTTGCCGAGACCACCCTCCCCTCCACGTGAGATTCTGTGAGATTTCGCTCGACCCCCTCCCTCCCCTAAACACCTAACGTAATTTATGGACGGCCCCTTTGTAGGTATGTGTAGAGTAATCTTCAAAATATCTGTATTATGTATTAATAAACGGCGTATAAGCCATTCATACTAAATGGCTCCAAACAGGACGAGATCCTGTGCTGGAAGATCCGGAAACAAACACAAGAGAATTAAAAACGTTTTAAATATTTCTGTTGTCTTTTCTATGATTATAGAAAACAAATCTACAGTTAGAAAAATAATTTGTCATTCACTATAAAATATCGTGCTGTGACACATTTAAGTAAAACGATAACCATTAATGGGGGCAGCTAGTTATTAATAATATAATAGTATAAAAAATTACTCTCATCATTTTTCCCTAACGCGCCAAAAGAAGTATAACTTCAAAAAAAAAAAACATAATTAGATTACAAAAATATACACAAAATTATCTTAAAAATAAAATAACCCAAGACATACATCTAAGACACCGCCGCACATGACAAATATTTACATGACATTTAATTAATGACGTATAGCTAATTACTGTAATCACTGCGCTTAATACACATAAATACATATAAATAAATAAATATTACTTTTACGTCGTCAAAAACATTATTCCGAATGACCACATTATATATGTACAATATCAATATAATGATATCACACAACATACTCGTATGTCGAGTTTATAAATAAAATACATTATAGAACTTAAATTGTCAATAACGGTTAAATAATATATAGAAGCTTACAAAATATATTTGCAAAGTTTCTAATGTCAACGACCTAAACGAAGGAGCTGAAGACGTTTCGTGAAAACCGAGACAGCATTATGTTTAGACACTCAAAAGAATTCCAACTAACTTCACGATTTCCCGAGCCCTTTCATTTCGACCTTTTGTCTCACCATAGAAGACGTACACACAATGAATACTTACAAATGCTCCAGGAAAACATAACACCTTTACAGCATTAGGAAGACTAAAAACACGACTGTCTTACTAGTAAAAGTTATGTAATGACCCGTATAGCTGAACATTTGTGATAAAATTACCAAATGATGTACAATGATACTACATAGAGAATGTTTTAATAGCTATGTATTAATTTTTTTTTTGTTTACCATACTTACACACTCGGTCATATACTAAGGTATATACTAAGGTAGGCAATTTCATGAATGTGTTTTAGGTAACTGCTAGGTGATACACATTTTTTTAAAAATAAATATACATATGAATAAATATTACACCCAGACTTGGGGAAATCGAACACCTAACCCTGCAGCAGAAAGTAGGGTCACTGCCAAATGCGCTAACGAGCCAGTCAAATTAGTTTTAAAATAGCTGGTTCTTAGGAACGGTGTATAAATTTTCTATATACGACTAAAGTCAAGAAATCGATCGAAAGCTAGAACTGCTGCGAATATCTGAATCGACTGTAGGCGCAAGTATTTGTCGTTTATCTTATATCTTATTACGAACTGTCTTTGCGCTGCTTGCATTTGAAATACTAAAAGCTATGATTAGCTGCGTAAAAAATAATTCAAAAGATTTAACTTCCAAGTCTTTACAGATTTACGGTTCGGTTATTTTTGTCCAAAAAATCGGAATATAGATTTAATGGGGAAATTTTTTCCACTTACTTTCTACGTAAATATAAATATAAATATAAATATTAACCAACAATCACACCACGTTAACCTAGCCCCGTGCTAAGTTCGTAAGAACTTGTGTTACAGGTACTAGGAACGGAAATAAATTTAAGATATAAATACATAATATATACATAAATACACATCCATGACCCGGTGCAGACATCTATATTCGTCATACAGATTATCTGCACCTGGCGGGATTCGAACCCGCAACCGCTGCGTAGAGTGTCCAGTTGTCTGACTACTCGACCAGCCGGCCGTCAAACGTGGACGATGATTTTAAAATTTACCTGCGTGATTCTCGTGTGTGTGTATCATGTGTGATGCAGAATAAAAAGTATGTTTATATGCATTTGATTGTCCGTCATTTACGTACCAAGTATCTTCGTAATCGATTCATTAGTTTTTTCCAGTAACAATAGTAACAAACATCCATCCAGCTTCACGCTTCATCCCATCTTACCAATCTTTACAAATTTTCGCAATAATAGTTTTGAAAAAATAAGTAAAAATATCTACAAAATAATGCATATTTTAAAAAAGCATCCCAAAGGTCAATAAGCTGAAGAACGTTTCCATGAAAAAGAAAACAAAATTCTTTCCTTTCGACCTAGTACTCTTACTTAAAAATACAAAAATAAATATGTTAAAATTAAATGAAAACCCAAGCACGAGGTTCTTATATGCTTTAGATTTTTTATATAAATAAATAAATGATAAGTTGAAACTGGTACATAATATTATTGATTAAATCTAACATTTGCCCAAATCGGGACAAAACGCCTGCTCTGATGTAGAAAGTTTTTAAGACAGTAAAAAAAAATTGTTAGACCCAAACCTAATTTGGTATTCATTATAGACACCATATTTAGAAGTAAATGGGTCTCCGGCGCCACGGTTTGATCGCTATTTTTATACTTAATAACCATTCGGTGGCAATGATGATTGACTGGTCTGAAAATGTTTTAATGCTCAACTCAATTCTGTAATAGGTTCTAAATTTAACCGTTTTTTTTTTTTGTTGTTGGTAATTATATTATAATGTTTTTGGATGAAATGAAGTGTTTTCAAAATGATTCAACAATACAAAACGTTTTTGAAATAATATATGTATATTATGAGATAGATAAATCATGTTTTAGTAAGTAATTAACAGTTCGGTCTGAGATCAAAACAAACATATCGTAGTTAACATAATTACGTTAAAATTTTTACGCTTAGTCGGATATGAAAGAGATTAGTAACGCTCTACAAAGCATTTCTATCATTAGAAAGATTCTCGGATCAATAACCAACAACTAAAATTAACAATAATTAATTTCATCTTGTTGCAGCACGCGAACGCCGTCCGTGAATCAGCTAGACTCATCCTCGAGTCTCTGGTGTCAGAATCTGAAGATGCCGTGATCCTCGCTAAGGCGTTACGCAGCAGGCCACCTGTAAATATGCTCCCAGCCGCCAAGGCGGGCACCTTTTTCGCCAGAGACAATCTATCCAACTTTATCGACTGGTGCCGCAAAGCATTGGGCATCCTTGAGTGTCTCTTATTCGAAACTGACGACTTATGCCTCCGAAAGAACGAGAAACACGTTGTCCTGTGTCTTCTAGAAGTGGCCAGAAAGGGAGCGGTTCTTGGCATGCCCGCTCCATTGCTTGTACAAATGGAGAAGCAAATCGAGAGGGAATTAGCTGGTGAGGAACTGAGACCAGATGATTCTGCGCTGGGACTAGTTCCCTCTGGGCCTCAACCACAACTGGTTACGAACGATTTGAGAAGTTTGGACGAGAGGGTCAGAGATTTGGTAGAGAGGTGCTCCTGTCCCACTCAGTTTCCGATGGTGAGAGTTTCGGAAGGAAAGTACAGAATCGGAGATACCAGGATGCTGATCTTCGTCAGAGTAAGTTCATGATTTTCTTAAGTTATAATTTTTAATATTAATCTTAGTATATAGTAATAGTAAATTAAAAGAAATTCTGAATCTGACCAAGTTAATTTCGTACCTCTCGTTCGGAATATTATAGAGAAGGTATATTTATTTATTAAAAGTTAATTACTAGAAGAAACAACAAAACATTTTATTTAATATCGACATATAAAGCTGAACAGGAAGACTCATTGACATTGATTAAATATTTTATTTACTCAACCAGTTATTCTAGATGCTAACTGAATTAAACGATAATATCTAATTAACTGTATAAGCAATGTTTATATGTTCGTCACGTATCATAATTTTATAGTAGAACTAAGCCATCTTTGTGTTTAAATAAAATTATATATTTTTTATTTATTATATCCTTGTTTTTTTTATTATATAAATAATGCAGATGTGTAGATTTAGTACCGCTGACTTTCGTGTTTGACTCATAAAATAATTATTAAATTAATGATGTATTGACAATTTGTAAAAGAGAACTTTGCAGTTTCTTGCCTTTTTCTTATCAGCAGAATATATGTAGTTATGTACCAAAATTCAGTGGTACATTCGCATTAACTACCTATAGAATATAATTGAGGAGTGACTTTTCAAAAGGGCTCATTTCTCATTTTGAAAAAAAAAATTTTTTAATGCAATGAATTGCAATAAAAAAAAAATTTCAAAATGAGAAATAAGTCCTTTTGAAAAGTCACTCCTCAATTGTACAAGAAAAGTGCAGTTTAAAGACGACATCAGTACATTTTGATTTGATTTAATTTGATAAACTTAAAAACTGCTGAAACGACTTAAATCATATTTTATGAGGAAAAAAGTAAGGTAGGCTATATAACATGGCAATACTATTCACTGTAGCGAATAAGTAGGCCTTAATGTCAACGTAAGTGAAATTGCAAGAGATTCGACTTCAAGATAAAAATATAATTCTATTTGATTAGTAATTCCTTTAATTAAATATTATTTTGAATCCTGCACCGTTTCAACCGCGTGATGTGTCAATATGATTGACATTTATCATTACAAATTATTATGGCAGAATAATAATTATTATTATATACCCTATAACCTTACTCAACAAATAGGCTTTATAATGTAGCAGTTTTATAAATTAGACTAATAATTTCTGTGACTTATAATTTTATGCGCGTTTAGATTCTTGAGTTTTATTTTAATTGTAATAACCATTAGTTAATAAGGCTAAAAAAACCTAAATTTTTTTTTAAATAAAATGATATCGTGAGAAAACTGTCTACTATGTACACAAAAGTACAGTTCGCTTATCTATTAAATTAAATAATCGAATTGTGAGTCTTATTGCAAAAGATTTAAGGTTCATAATTGCCTTTTATGAATACTTATTTACTGACCTCGTTTCGAACCTTGCATCCCTTAATATGGAGTGATTGACAGTCCAAAACGATTAACTAATTTATCTCGATCCGTGATTCAGAACAATATTCTTGTTAAAAGAGATTTATGTACGTTGGTCGTTATGTCAACCAGTATTAGTTGAGCGGTCTAAAAATAATTTTAAAATGTTACTATTTAAAAAATTAACGTTAAAATAGTTTAGATTAATATTATAAAGATTTATTCGCTTATGATACATATATAATATTGAAACCACTAAAGTATTTAAGATTATTTGTTTCACTAGTCTCTAAACATGAATTAGTGGAATTTCACTACTTTTAAGTGGCTACTTACTTTTTATCAATGTGAGAATCGTACAACGCAAAATTAGTGACTATTCAATATATGAATATAATTATTTATATCAGAGTCCACTGATTTGATCATTGAATATTTGTAAGTATGTTAGTGAGTATTCTCTAACTCGTTATTGAAATTCACTAATATATAGTGAATACAGCTTCACTAACATAATTAATGAAAATTCCACTGATTCGTGTTTAAAAAGTATAAGAACGTTACGTTAACAAGAATTATCATAGGCTTTGTCACACAAACATCGAACCGCGACACAATATAATGGAAACGGCTTTGGGTTCAAATCTAGGCTGCAATGGTTACATTTGCAGTCACTTAAAAATTGACTTCATGCTTAACGGTGTAGGAAAACAAAGTGAAGATAAATGTATTAATGTAATGTGTATAATGTGTATTGCGTGTTTCCGGTCCCCCGACACAGGATTCACATCCTACTGGGGGCCGTTATTGTGTGTGTTTCCGGACCCCCGACACAGGATTCACATCGTACTGGGGTCCGTTATTGTGTGTGTTTCCGGACCCCCGACACAGGATTCACATCCTACTGGGGGCCGTTATTGTGTATGTTTCCGGACCCCTGACACAGGATTCACATCCTACTGGGGGCCGTTATTGTGTGTGTTTCCGGACCCCCGACACAGGTTTCACATCCTACTGGGGGCCGTTATTGCGTGTGTTTCCGGACCCCCGACACAGGATTTACATCCTACTGGGGTCCGTTGAGTGTGAGACGTTTATTATGATTACTATAAATGTCTCTATAGATGTTCGGAGACGTGTGTATTTAACCCTGAAGAGTGAGGGAGTAAGCTACAATTATATTTTCCAATAGGACAAGCGGAATTTTTACTGCATTTTAACATTTACAGATTGTTACTAAAGTTTGTTTCCTGCAAAATCTAAACGATCGTAGCTGTAGCGCACAGATAAAAATTGATGAAGTTTTTAAGAAACTATGTTGACATAAAACCTTTATTTTTCAGGCTTAAAAATATTATAATCTTGTTTATTTAAATAGTGATAGTTTATTTACTTTTGAAATAACTAATTTACGTATACCTAAAACAGTCTTGTGTCAGCCATAACTGGTCGCAATGTAAGGTCGTGCTCCAAACGTTTTGTACAATATCAACCTATTCGATTTGACCAAACAAGGAATCGAACCGACGAATGATTCATCGATACCTTAACGGTACGTTTCGCTTTTATAGAGTTCAAAAATAGTTTTGAGCATTTGTACATTGATACAGACGAAATGATCTCGTTATTATGCAATGAGATTATATCTTCGGATATTCCATTAGAGGAAATTAAATAGGATTGCGTTCTAGTTTCCAAATAATGACTTCTTTAACCGACTTCAAAAAAGAAGGGTCCTCAATTTGAATTTTTTTTTTTTAAATTTTGTCAATTATGAATCGATTTTGATGATTCTTTTTTTAATCAGTAGGTCATACTTCAGGGGTGGTCCCATAGATATTTGTTAATGTTAGTCAATTATTGGATGTAGGACTATTTTTTAATCTACCTAATTCTGATCTGATCTGACTGGTCCAGTCACCCTGCTTTCCGCTCCATGGTCGTCTGGCTGTAATACTTGTATATTATGTATATAATTATGTGTAAATTTACAAAAAAAAAAAATATGTATATCTATATATATGTATCTGTCAACTGTCACTTAAAACACAGATATTAAGTTGCCTACCTTAATTGTAGACGACCGTGTGTGTGTATGTTTAATATATATATTATTTTATTTATTTATTATCATCTGAACCTTATCTCTTATCATGCTTGCTCACTTAGGCTTCGTATTTATTATTTAATAATACATATATTTGATTTTTGTTTTTCTTTCAATTTGATATTGATAGGCTTTTTTGATATCTGTAATATTTATTGACATCAGTTACTTATTAAGACATTTTTTTCCAGATTCTCCGTTCCCACGTCATGGTCCGCGTTGGAGGCGGCTGGGATACTCTTGCTCACTATCTGGATAAACATGATCCTTGCCGCTGCAAGGCTCAACATCGTACATCACTCTCTGCTCGCCTCGCTCGTCCCAAACACGACCTCGCTGGCGCCACTGTCACCTACGAACGACCAGACCCTGGACCCACCTCACTCCAATACAAAGACTACAAGGACACGAAGAACTACGAACCAATGTCGTTACCCTATTCATCACCTAAAGTCTACAACGATGATCCGAAATCTGGACACTACCTGTCTAACAACAAGTTGGATGCTCCAACGAGTTTACCATATTTGGGAGATATGGACAGAGCATTATCTCCTAGCAGAAAGCACCTCGCTCCGAGGAACAACAGCCCAGGTAGACACTCATCATCTCCTGATCGTAGGACGAAGATCGTTGCATCTAACCACTTGGTGCCGACTCCTCATGCTGTTAGAAATAAGAGTCCAAGGCCGGTGTCTCCAGCACCAGCCGCTGAAAGTGCTTCAGATAATGGATCAGAGGTTTCCGACGAGGGTTACAGGAGCTTGGGAGTAGTGGCTGGGTCTACACAAGGGTCGCCATCTACAAAAACAACGAATAGATATTCACTTCACAGTCAAAATTCAATGGACGACGCTGATTTTAGTGGTACGTATTCTTATTTTGATGTTTCATTTATGTACTTAAGTCCATTTATTGTAATTTAAAGTATTTTAAGTTCCATAAAACTTAACCTATTACGAATAATACAGGAACTAATATTAATGTGGCTGATATCGATTAATCATCGAATATTTCACTTGATAAGGAAGTATTACCACGCTTTCTGAAATCGTATCAAACGAGTACTTCTAATTACCAACGATTATAAAACCGAATCAAGCAATATATTTATTCCGTACCACGCAAAATGATGATTACATTTTCCGCTATCAGGTTATCTGATCAATAAGTATTGTTTTTAAAACAATTAATTAAAAATGATTTGTTAAAATTATATTTATCGCGCTGAATATGACGTCAATAAAATAAGAATAATTTGGTGTTAGTGTTGAAAAAGTAAAATTACTTTTTGCTCTTGAATGGTGCGTAATATCTTAAAAGTAACGTATGATACTAATATGATTGTGTCCCAGGATTACATCTTCTCTTGTATTATTCGCTGCAAGTTAATATAGTCATATTTTCAGGTTCTCATAGTTCG
Organism: Euphydryas editha; assembly: GCA_036937285.1. NCBI lineage: Eukaryota > Metazoa > Arthropoda > Insecta > Lepidoptera > Nymphalidae > Euphydryas > Euphydryas editha. The sequence continues at coordinate 1,199,329 of JAUPFZ010000019.1, read as the reverse complement.
ATTCAGTATAACGAAAGATTTAGCATTTTTCTATACTTTAACCTTTGTATAATTTATCGATAGTCGATTTTGCATATCTGTTATCTTAATTAAAGCTTAATGATGGTCCACAATCGCAAAGAAAGCATCAAATTTTACTCTTAGTTATTTGGTACAGCACTTAATATTTACGTTTTAAGAATCCAGCCTGTTTGAATCACATTAAAAAAAACATAACAATTAGTACGTTCTTTATGTGGAAAAATAAATTAACAAACAATTCAAAAAGTAAATTAGACTGACTATTGACAGTGATTTAATATTGGAACAGGTAATGTCATTGTTGACACATCACACTCGTGACGCTTTAGAACTGATTGCTTTCCTCAAATATATCAATATTTCTCAAGTTTCGACTTTCTTTAAATAGATATATGTGAGAGATGAAAGTGATAAAAGTTTTACTTATTCAAGTATTTTCTCAAGTTTTCTCGATAACTATACAAAATTAAGTATAAACTTATCGACTAAGTTACGTTTCAGACTGCTGTTAATTTCTTAGCCTACCGGTTTTTTATAAACGTCAACATAGAGAAAAGTAATATACAGGAAAAACGTCAACTTAATAAATATCTAATACAAAAACTAACAACCAGTTATTAATGAATAAATATAAACTATCTATTGATTATGCGTATTTTAACAAAAAATACTTAGAAGAAAATTAAACTTATTAAATACTATCACAATTTTTTATTTATTTAATCGTTCAAGATTAATTTACCTAAGTTCACAATTATTCTGCTATTAACCAAAAAGATTACTACTTCAGTATCTAATATCAATCAATCATGCGATGCCTGGGTCTATATCAGACCACCATTACCGACGACCACTGCTGACCTTTCTAGACGATTCCCGAATCATATCTTTAACCTAAATCGAAACCAAACAATTAAAATATTCATATGCAAATGATTGCTTGTGCGTCCGTATGTTATCTACTTGGTTCGCCTCTGTTTGGATCGTATGTAGCTATTGTTTGATAACAAACTTGGATTGATATCAATGACATTTTATAAATGTCACTTTACGTCCTTAATATCGTTTAATTTAGAGTTCTGCAAGGAATTTATATACAAACTGGAATGCGCACGTGCACTAAAAACACGTTTCTAAGAGAGGGATTGCATCTCTTTCTACCATGGATTCAAGGCAACTCGTAAGAAAGAGACAAAATACCAGTAGTCAACGAAATGTTCGGAACGATTTTTTCACTTTATATGTTGGAAACAAATATTTTTATGTCAGTTATTTCAAGGTGCATATTTGAATACACAACTTTATTAAGTGAGCGTTCCAGTTATGATATAAATTCCTTGGAGTTCTGTTAGAACTAGAGCCAATTTCTATGGTTGCTGATAAAATTTGAGTTAGTTCCGACATATAACGATATCCAAGAGATAAAACTTTCTCATGTGCTATCTCTTTTTTACCATTGAGCTCTATATTTATCGTATATGTTTTTATTATCTGTGAATACAAAAGATACAGTTTTTCTCGTACGTTATAAAGATACTTTATCAGCAGGAGGTAAAACGGGCCCTATATAATAAGTTTTGTTCCATTCATCGCGATTATTGCAGTGTATCAGCCTGTAAACAACCCGCTGCTGAGCGAAGGCCTCTTCTCCGTAAAGAACAAGGGTTGAAGCTTAATCCACCAAGATGCTCCAATGCGGCTTGGCGAATATCTCTACCATGTGTAACCATCGTTATCGTCTATGATAACAACCGGGATCGACAGCTTTACGTGCTCTCCGAGGCACGGTAGGGAGACCTACAAGGAAAAACACCCAAACCGGAAACAAATATTTACACAAATACAAGTATCTACCCCAAGCGGGAATCGAACCCGCGACCGCCGGCGTTGAAGCGACTACTCGTACCACTACACCAGAATGTTTATTTGTCTTATAAGCTTTGTACAGTACAAAGCTTATAAGACAAATAAAATAAAATTAGACAATTTAAAAAAAAAATCACAAATTTTCACAAAAAATAGGATTTTTTTCTTTGGAACCGTCATTTTATTGTTCAAAATGAAATGGTTTACTTGCTATCCAAATGAACAAAAGGTTTTTCATTGCATGCATGGACTTATAAACTTCAAATAGAGTTATATCCAATCCGCTATTTCTCTCTATTTATTTGTTTTCCAGTCATTTCGTTTGTCACTCTACAATACCATTATACGTTTTTCATTCTACAACCAGATTATAATTGATACAGAAGAATGGTGTGTCTTTAAAACTTATATAATAATTCTCTCTAAGCATGAATCAGTGAAATTTTCATTAATTATGTTAGTGAAGCTGTGTTCATTACGTATCAGTGAATTTCAATAACAAGTTAGTGAATACTCACTAATACACATACGAATATTTAATGATCAAATCAGAGGGTCCTAATATTCACATATTCACACGTTGAATAGTCACTATTTCTGCGTGGTACGTTTCTCATATTGATAAAAAGTGAATAGTGACTTCAAATTAGTGAAATTCCATTGATTCATGTTTAGAGAGTAATTTGCTATTTTTTGTTAAAATAAATTTGAATCTCGTGATTCATGGTGACGGAACCTAAAATCACCGAACGCTAACTCGAACTTGACCGAATTACATATTAATATTTCATCATAACTTATAGCGAGTCATCTACAAGTAGATCTTACAATTGAATCAATCAGAGCTTCGATTACGAAATTCTAAATCAAAACAATTACCCATGGAATTCATATAAACAAGATAGAACAGAATATTAGCGACGAAATACGGCTGAAAGGTACCATAGATAATATATAAATATTCGAAAAAAAAAAGTAACAAAAAAGCTCCATAATGCTTCACTATAATAAGCGATAAAACGAACTTACTAATTAAAAGTTGTTTTATACCTATATATATTCATACAAAACACCTTAATAGCGTCGAAATCGAAAATCAATCATCGAGCGCAAGGATCAGAATCGAAAGCAAAACATAGGTCCTTGATAGGAACAATGCACTACCGATTTAGAACGAAACGTATGCATTAAAATTTACGCTTTAAACCTGAGCCATTAAGGGTGAATTTCCCAATCATTTAGCTGTGTAGGAACTTGTTCAAACGTGAGAGTATTCGAAAACATCGGGGGGTGAATCAACATGCTTTTATAGAGCACAATGTGGCAGACCAAATACAGATTCGTGTGTGATGTTAAAAGGGCTAACGTTTTTCGACTTGTTTCTTAACTTGAATAAAATTCGGTGTCAGGGCATTTTGTTTTAGACAATTAATATTTGTTATTTTTTTTTTAATGAATCGTAAATATTTTTTTTTAAATTGTCTTTGCTTATGTATTTATTCTATACAAATGGAATGGGTTACGTTTTTAAACTTTTCTTTATACTTATCTGTGACGTTTTCACTCTTTGTAGGTAAAATAATTTTATGTATTTTATCATTTTTAAATGTGGTAACATTTTTTATTATATATAATTAAATATTCTTTTTAATTATATACATAAACTTTTTGACGACGCGTTGGCGCAGTGGTCACAGCAACTGGCTGATGCGCTAGCGGTCGCGGGTTCGATCCCCGCACATGACAAATATTTGTATAGGCCATACAGATGTTTGTCGTGGTCTGGGCGTTTGTGCTTGTGTATTGTGTGTGTTTCCGGAGCCCCGACACAGGATTCACATCCTACTGGGGGGCGTTGAGTGTGAGACGTTTATTTATTTATTATTATTTATAAACTTGGGTCACTCATGTTTATGGTTATTGTTTCATTCCAATGAGTCCATAGCATGATATTTTATAGCCTGTATATCCTTACTAAATGAATAGGTCGTATTATTATTTTTATAATCAGACCGCTATAATCTATGATAAGGGCGTTCAAGCAAACAAAGTCTTTAATTTTATAATATAATATATGTATTATTCACATTTATGATCCAGTATAAATGGTTATTTTTATAGATAAGACAAAAAAAATACATGTGTCGTAAGATTATTATTATAGAGCTCAATCTTCAATTTGTTAAAACTGTTTGTTTTTATAATGCATTTAATATTAATGAATTGTTAACTCGAGGAATTAAAAGAAATGACTATTTTCCTATAATATTTCTTCTAAAAATATTCCTAAAAACAAAATTACACTCCTAGTCAATGTCCACATTTTATATCTTTTACAACCAGTTTCCGTAAACTGTCTTTTGTCGCTTAGTAGATAATTTTGTCTTTAACTAAACACGATTGAAACCCGCCGGTAAAATAACTCTCCTTCTGTCGCAGTCGGGTAATAATGATATCATTAACAATATTACGATGCGTCACCAATAATTTCATTACCATATTTAAAATTTTGAACATGAACCAACCTTGCTTCGACCTTATATTATTATATTATTTGGCAAGAAAGGAGTCCCATATCTCATGATTGTAACGTTTTAATCACAATACAACGTGGGCGTGTTGGACCATTTGTGTTGCCTTTTACGCGAAGAATGCGTCTAGTTACTCTAAAAAGGGTCCAGATTAGATAAATTTTGTTACGGATTGGACTATATTTATTATTTTTAATAAATAATAGAGAAATCTCAATAGTATTTCTGAATTATAAATGAACTAGCTTCCGCCCGCGGCTTCGCCTCCGTGGTGTATTGATAAAAAGTAACCTATATCCTTCAGATGAATATACGCTGTGCCGGACTTTTCTTAGAACTTTTAATGGTAATCGATTATATAATACATGGTTTTTGCGTAACTTTAACCGTTTACGCAGCGCACGCAACGGAAGCTCTCAAAAACGAATATTTTTTTCCCGTTTTTGTAACATTTCTTATTAATGCTCAGCTCCTATTTGTCGTTGCGTAATGCTATATAGCCTATAGCTTTCCTCTGTAAATGGACTAACCAACACAAAAGTAATTTTTCAATTTGAACTAATAGCTCCTGAGATTAACGCGTTCGAACAAACAAACTCTTCAGCTTTATAATATTAGTATAGATTCTTTCAATAATAATGTAATAATTCTTATCAATAGGTACTACTATGTTAATTTTAAAATATGAAATATATCTTTTTGAACGCTCTAGTCTTGGCATCCTTGTAACCGATTTGTAGAATTTAAAAAAAAAGTTTTTACTTAGAATAGAAGAACTAAAAATATAATATAGAAATTACTAAAATAGATTATAAATACTTCAATTATTAAAATTAATGTTATAATATTTACATAACACATCCTCTTTGAATTATTAACCACAAAAAAAAAAAATAGCGCCGCTATAAGTTCTAGTACGAATTCGATTATACTAAAACTTAAAATATTACATTAATACTGATTCAATTTCGATAAAAGGAAATTAGGTTTTTTTTTAATAAAAAAAAATAACCAATATTATATCACAAAAGATGTTACAAAGAAAATGTAATCACGTTAAAAATATTCACATAACACTTTGCACACGACACCAACGATCAAAGCCTCATAACTATAATTATATTACAAAAACGGCATTATGGATACGCAGTATGGCGATACAGGAACTTGAAGGAATAATAGCTTGATAAGTGGACGAGAAACGTTTGCAATTATATTCAAATCTATTTTTAGAACAATCGACTATAACGGAATATTAAAGATTTTTGTTTATTATCGTTAATCTAATTTGTTATTTGATGTGATAATGATTGGCCAATTATCCTAAATATGTTGATGTTATATTAGAGGATATTCTAGCGTAAGCCTTTTAACCGACACAAGCCGTTTTTAACCTACTGGGAGCCCTGAGCCTTTTAAAATAATGGAGCAATTACGGCTATTTTATTTAGTAATTCTTATATTTATGTAGAAAATAAATAATAAAATGTTGGTGGGAAATTGAAGTATAAATTATTTGCGGGGCACAGGGTAATTATTGTTCTCAGTACCTAGTGGATAAGGGAGACCTTTGACTGTATTAGATTTCTTTTCATAAGATTTATTTTTTCCTTTGATTTACGTCAACTTTTTTTACTATTCATTTGTTTTTACTTTTCCGGAATATCCGATTTTAATAAACAATGTTTGATTTTATTTTAAGCTAGCTATGCCCCCGGCTTCGCCCGCATATAAGTTTTAGTAGTTGTGTAAGGTTACTAACTGCTATTCAGAAAGCGCCATCAGCGTCATCCATTATAATAATGTCGTACTTCAAACTGGTGTAAAAATAAATCTCAATCCAACATTTCGTCGTTTCTTTTTTTCATTTTGCTTCGTTTACTGAATTTTGAATATGAATATTAATTATTAATTTTATTATATGTATAGATGCATAAGATTACTTTTTCAATATAAATAAAATTTATATTTCAAAGCTTCGTTAAATCTATTGAAATATTCATTTGTGTACCAAACAAATGAGTAATTTTTTATTTTCAATTTTTTTTCAGAGCGTCTCGACCACGACGACGGCTGTCACGTAGACAAAAGCGATCGCGTTGACGACTATGTGAGCTTGAATACAGGATTACGGAAAACCGACTTCTCAGACACGTTCTACGGCAGTAGGAAGAACAGCTCTGAAGAAAAATCAAACCGCGCGAGCCCTGAGTGCATCATTGTACACGAAAACAACGACTCACCCAGCAAAAGCCTCCGACCAACGCGGGAGACTTCAGAGTCACCTGTCAAAACCATCAGAAGTAGACAGGCCAGCAGGATCCCACACTCGCCGGTCAGAAACCGAACGCCGAGCAGAGGTAACACACCGAGTCCCAAACATACAGCGAACCTGCAAGCGTCACCAAAGTTGGCGCCGAAGCTGCCGCCAACGGCTCGCAACACATGGGGAGGTAGAGCTGCTCCTAATCAATCGAAAACTAAATCGAGGCCAACTATTGGTGCCGATACGTTTGAGAACCCGAATAAATCGCCCAAGGCTATTAAGCCAAAGGCTCAAAATGAGGCTTTTAAGAGAAATTCACCGCTCAGGGCCAGCAGTGCGACGTTGAGGTCACCAAGTCAGCAAAAGGCTCTGAGCCCATTGTTGGAACAAATTCTAAGATCTGCAGAGACAGCAAAAGATGATGCTACAGTTCTGGAGAAAATGAAACAGATCATCAGGACATATTCGAAAGGAGAAGATTCTCTATCTAGGACCAGTTCCAAAGACTCAGACTATGCTGACTTCACATCAGCATGGGTGATGTCAGATGGAAAACTCGAAAGGTCAACTAGTACTAGACAATTGGCTGCGCCTAGAAAAGATCCCAGAAATGGAGCATCCAGGATACCAGCTCCTGTCGCCATAGGCTGCCGGCGGTCAACATCCACATCTCAATTCCAATGACCTGATCAATAAAATCAGAAATGAAAAGACTGATGAACCAGATTGTTCGATTTCGAAAGTTCGTGAGTTTAGTGAATCCGGATACTTTTAGGAAAGTGTATGTGATCGAACGGCTTAAAGGCAAAAAGCATCGGCTTAAGTGTCTAACGGTGAACTCACCTATATCTATATCATATCTGTAAAAGTAGATGATTTTAATACGTTTATATTATAATAGATTTATAAAAATTTAATTTGATCGCGACATTAATAACTATTAAAAATTAATTAATATTGTATTAACATACAAATTAAAATGTAGAATTACATTTTTAAGTTTAAATATTAAAATGACAATGTATGAAAAGACATTGACAGCACTCCGTTTTTTTTTTCGTGTGTAATCTGAATAAAAAACAATGTACCTAATATTAAAAAAGATACTTTAAATTAATAATTACATTATAACCAATAATAAATGAAAATTGACAAATAACTTCTGTTAAAATATTGTCAAATGGACCTGTCAATTGGAGAGCTGTCAAATGAAAATTTAAAAAAAAAGTTAGATGGTGCTAATTAATAATTGAATGTTTAGTTTTATAGGTATTATTATATTTTAACTTGCGGAACATGATTGAAAAATTAAGTTTACCCGAGATGTTTAATCTTTAATAGTATTATTCAATAGTTTAATGCTATATTAGTTTTTAAATCAATAGATTTCTACATTATGACAAGTTATTTTTAAGTTTAATTTAAGCATTTCTTACAATTATCCCGGTTATAAGGTATTTTTAAGCGTTTAGAAATTTAAATAGTGCCGGGCCTTTTGGCAATTTTTTCCTTTTCAGTAATCTCATTTATAAAGTAGGATGTAAAGGGTTTGAGCTTATAACTGCACGATAAAAAAATCACTAATTCATAGATTATAAAGTAGAGTAAATAAAAAAAAAATAAAAAAAATCAGAACAATAATCATGGCATTTCATACCTCACATAGCGTAGCTAAATATAGATAAAAATATTTTTTCACAGCTATTAAAATAAATGTCATCCAAAAAACATGGCCGTCCGTCAAGATGACATATTTTGTAAAGCCCTTTCGTTCGTTGTAAATAAATAATTTAATTCACATTAAATTAACGTTCGAAAAGACTAGCAGATCTAAAACACATTATACTACTTATTATTAGACTTTAGTAACCACTACAATTACTAAATACGTAAATTTTCATAAAATCTGATTTTATTTTCATGTCTGCTTCCTGTTGGCATCATATTTTAGTTTATTTTTTTACCAAGAAGATTAAATATTTGTTATTGGTGCGATAATTGGAAATATAATTAAATAAATCTACTACTATTATATAATCTGCACTTTATAATGCTCTGCCCGATATACTTATTTATAAAATGTTTATCAAATACTTTTCTTTATATATTAATAAATACTTAATAATTTTTTAAAATGTAAAGTTAAATATTTGGTGAACATTGATCGCTCAACTTATTTCCGTGTAAATATTTTTAGTTCAGAGGTATGAGGTAATAAGTATTTACATTTATCTTTAGTTACGGCTAAAACTTTTTGCCGAGAGATGGCGCTGTAAGAATAATATTTATGCGTATAATTTGGACAATAACCTTTAGTTTTAAATTAAAAATTATATTAAAAATTACCTCTGAAAATAACTAAAAATATTTATATATTAGCTGTAACAAATGCTTCTACTTAACTGTCATAAAATTACTATAAATATTTATTGGTAAGTTATTTTTAAGTTAATTTTAATTATTTTTTTTTACATTTTTTATATTTTTTATTATTAAAGAAATGGTAATATTATGACAGCTCAGTTCACTTAGCTACTTTAGAGGCTAAGCTTAATATTGTTTCTTCTACGTACGTTACCAGTGACTATGCCATAGAAAATGTTATATCAATCCGAATAAAGCAATAATGCGTTTAATGGATACATTATTCTTTTTATTTGATACTCATCCGTTTGATTCCTCATATCGTGATGTTTTACAGCCCACCTAACTCAACAGATTAAACTAAAAATAAGAAACAACTCATAAGATTACCAATGTTCAAACAAAAAAAAAGGTTAATTTATGCATCTGCTAAAAAATATGCTATAAATCAACCGATGACTGTTGATGAGATGAGATATATTTTTAGGAAAAAGTAATTAGAGCAATAGAAGTCAAGGTACTTTTAGAAAATTTGTCTGTCTGTATGTTTGTTTCCGTATCATGCAAAATCTGATGTACGAAAATAAATCGTCGTTCTACTCGAAAATTTTCTAAAATAGCAGTATTTTGTGACTAAACTATTGATGGTAGAAAAAAGTTAGAGGACAAATTTGTACGAAATTTTGTGCTCTATAAATTTATATCTGAAATAAATTTATATTATTATTATTATTTTAAAACATTTTTCTGTACTCTTCACAGTTTAGCTTGTACAGCTACTCAGCGCATTAACCCGAGTCAAAATTTAAAGCCGACATAGCTGCCTCAAGTCCGACATAAAACCGATTTAGAGCCCAGTAGTCCGACTTAGCGCCTATAGGTGCTAATTTTTATTCCACTTAGGTCCGATTTTAATCGTAAAGTAGAAAAAAGGGAAATTCGTGCCATTTTTAGGTGCTAAGTCGGACTCAATTTTACATGGGTTAGGACCGACTTTAAGCCCAGAGGTCCGATATAAAGTCCTACCGTAGGCGGCGCTAAATTTCAACTTACCGATTTATCTCATTGGATTTTTTGAAGGTAATTGAATATTGTTTAAAAAATTGAGCAGCAAAATACGAAAAAATAAATCTTACTGTGTGGGCGGAAGAAGAAATGAATAAAAAATGGTTTTTCAAAGGTTTTTATATAGAGAACTTACTGTTTGATGAGCAACGGCTTAAAATCAAAATTAAGGGCTTTGTTATCGCTCAAAATTTTTGTTTTTTTTTATCAACTACAAGATTTTCAGGTGGGACTTTGAGAAAAAATTGTTTGCTCTAAAATGAAGCACCCTAGTGTAGATCATACTGAAAAGAACCTGCAAGGAACTCAACAGATACGCTTTTAAAATTCTTCATAGATGTCAGAAAAATTAATGAATTAATTAATTTATTATTTGTATATAAATTAGAACATTTTTTACAATCTGTTTATAACAATGATGGTATAAACATAAAGTCATACGAATTTTATGTACTAAAAGTTTAAATAAAACCTAAATATTCTTAACTCTTTTATTTAAAAACAAGCATATACTAGTGACAGACATCAAGCAATTGTCACTAAGCATGGATCTACAGAACGTATAGGATTTTATTCACCCAAGTTTCTCAACTGCAGAAGAACCTTCTAGAAACCTGCAGAAGATGAGCTCGAGGCTTCTTGTCGCTCATTTCTGGGAGACATCGTTTTTCCTTCTGATAATTTTTGCAGCTTTCTTATCAATCAGGGGTTTGATCAGAGCTACACGGAATTCTAGAATACGTTGTTAAAACTGTGGTAATGTCTTATAATAACATTTCATGTGATTTATATATTATATTTCTTAGTACATGATTTCAATGGGACATGTTTATCGGGTAAACTTCTTTCATTATGTTAAAGAAAAGGTTTGAAGCCTAATCCTTATCGCTTCTCCACTGAGGTCTTGGGTTTGGGAGACATACGGGTTCCTTCACAATGTTTCCACGTGGTATTAGTCTGGAAATAAACCCACGAACTTTTTGTTAAATGTTGAGACTGACTTTTTGCTCCTCTTCATTCTACGTAACATTGGCGAAGTAATTCTTGTTATTTTGATACTATGAGAAGCAATACATTTAAATAAATGAATAAATGATAATATCAAAATAATTGTAACTCTTCTTTTATTATACCCGTGTAAATTTGTGAAACTGTAACTCCTAATTGAAATCTAATTCTTCGCGATTTTAAATACGCTATTCGTATTTATGTGCACAGATTTCAACATTATAAATTTTAGTTCAGACTAGAGGACATTGAGTCCTTATAATTTGTTAATCGATAATAGTATTTTTTATTATATTAAATTTTTTTAAAGAAGAATATATCTATATTTAACAATCATCAATTATATTTTCTTTGTTGTAATAGGTGTATAGAAAATTGGATAATGAAAACAATCTTTTGAAAATATGGGAACTGTAATTGCTTGGGATGGAATCGTTTTGGGCTTGATCCTGTATTTTCTGCTCGTAGCACTTTGTAAGTTACATATTTACATATTTATTTAACTAATTACAAAATCATTTTTAATATGTGATTAATGCCATCTATGTTTATTAAATGTAAACTATTTTATAGTGGTTATTATAAACGAAGCATTCTGCAAGACAGCCTGTTTAAATAATGCAAGACGAGTTCAAGGTGGTATGGAAGTTCCTGATGTTGAATTAAATGAAAGGAAACCGAGCAATATAAGCTAAATATTATTATCTATGTAAAAAATTACATTCATAATGATTCTTTTATAATTTGAAGAGTTGTCAAGAGATGGCGGTGATACATTATTTACCTTGAACAATAGATGGCGCTACAAAGCTTTCTCAGATATGAACTAAATTTTTAATTACCATAAATAAGTAAAAAACGGATTTTTGATTTATATAAATATTTATTTTCTTAACTTATTCTAACAATTTTAATTAATTAAAGCAGTTTTAATAAATACAGTTCATACTGCACTTGAACCAGAATTCATCTCTCTTTATTTACTTTTTAAAAATTAATATATTTTTTACATCCACCACTACACATAATACTTAGGTATCTTCTAATTTTTGATCACAGACTAAATTATTCTTCAAGGAAGATTTTGTTCATTGGTACTTTGTCGAATATTTTATTCGTTACGTCTTGAAATACTGAACTGAGACTCTTTTCGTAAGATTCTTTTAATTCGTTGAAGACAAGCTCCGAATTTTCATTTAAGAATCTGGAATGAATTTTTTAAAGTTAAAATATAATTTTAATAAGTTTCTATAACCAAGAGATGGCGCATGCGTTATTTGTTGTTATACTGTTAATTAACTTTATTAATAGATGGCGCTTAAAACGTTAATAATTACTTACAAGTTCATTTGATCTCCAAGTCTCTTGTCACCATTAAATAGGTTAGAGAAATATAAAGAAACTTTTTCTGGGATGAATTTAACTTTGTAGTCCTTTATATGCATGTAGATCTCGCCGTCTCTTTTTATTGGTTCTCCGAAGATATCATGTTTCACAACTAAATTTACTGTTAGAGAAATAATATTAAGATGAAAAAAAGCATTAACATTCATAAAAATATAATACTTATTAATAACATCAAATACTATACTTAACACTACTAATACCAACTAATTCTATACTTTATCTTACTACTCTCTACTAGATGTCGCCACTGCAATTTCGCAACCTGTTTTGAGTTTTTGTTAATTGCGCAATGGCAGCACTTAAACATTTTACTTATTTTAAATTCCTATAACTATTAATTGGATTCAATATACCCATTGTTATATTTGCCACTCCTTTTCCTTGGATTGGTAAGACAAGAATCCTCCCCTTCATGACGTAGTCAGCTACAAACTCCATTTTGGGTGTTACAGACTCTGTTTTTAATCGGTAGTGTTTTAAATCGGCTCTGAAAAAATAAACACAAATTAAAGAGATATCTACACAAATTATTTTTTTACATATTTATTCATACAATAATTTGATATTAGTAGAAAAATTATTGGATTACGATCCAACCTAGAGGATTTTGCCCAGCTGTGGGACGTTTATAGGCTGGTTCAGTTCAGTTTGGTAAAAAATGATAGATGATTACATATAAATTTCATTAACATAATAAAATCCGATAAAAAGTAGCTCCATGTTGCTCTGCTGCGATATGCTAAATCGCTCCAATCTAGCTGTGGATAGAAAAAACTTACCTGACCATTTTTAAATATTATTGTACTATACCAGGGGTCGGCAACCTTTTTCGGCAAAGAGCCAAATTTCACCAAAGATCTACAAATTTTAAGTAAAAGAGCCGCACAATAAAACAAAGTCCTCGTAAAGAGACAACAAAAATCTTTAAGTAAATATTTTGATCGTATTTTTCTGCACTTTTCATGTGTTTGATAAGCAATCATAGCATAGAACCCAATATTTCTTTTTTTGCAAAGAGCCACCAAAAATTGAGAAAGAGCCACAAGCGGCTCGCGAGCCACCGGTTGCCAACCTCTGTACTATACTATTGCTTAAAATTAAATTTTCACTAAGGGAACAACTTCGTTCATACTTCAGTTTGAACACATACAAATATATCAAGAGAGATTGACTAGTCACGGTTGTAACGAGCGATCCCGTGGCGCCCCACTACAACGATGAGGGCACCGCTGGGCTTTAGTGGGTATTATAACTTCACAGTCAGCGAGTTCCATATACCTGTCGCCTTGTGTGGCTGGATGCGTAAACGCATTTCCCAGCGATTAAAAAAAGGGGACTAGGGAGTAGGGAGTCCCTAAAAGGAAGAGCTCCACATACATGTTATATTTTCCCAAGTTAATTCCCTAAAAACCTACTCTCTAAACACGAATAAGTGGAATTTCACTAATTTTAAGAGACTATTCACTTTTTATGAATGTGAGAATCGTACCAGGCATGTGAATATCAGAGTCCACTGAATTGATCATTGATGATCATCAATATACTGAATATCTGATAATATATTGAATATGTGTATGTGTATTAATGAGTATTCAATAACTTGTTATTGAAATTCACTGATATGTAGTAAATACAGCTTCGTAATTAATGAAAATTCCACTGATTCATGTTTAGAAAATATAAACGGAACGTCTAACGCAGGATTATTCTAAATTGTTTACAACATTTTCCTTTAACAATAAACCTCTAAAAATAAGAAAGTAAAAAAGTCATATAACAAAAACCCATCAAACCAAATTAATGAATTATAATTAATAAGTTTAACAATTCCTCACTTGTATGTAGTGATTATGGAGTCAGTCAAACCATGCAGTTTGATTCCCTGGTAGTTCTGCGTGAGGACGACCGGACCCACGCCGGCGTCGATATTCATACCCGACACGTGAAGAGGCTCCAGGGGTGGCACTGATAATGCGGGGACACCTGGAACAGTTTACATTTTAAATGTACTTTTTGAAGTAAATTTTTACTATATTTTAAAAACCTTAACCCATAATTTCTATGATAAACTTGTCCATGCTTGCTTGTCAAATTTTGCGTCAAACGAAAGATTAGAAAAATTGGACAAATATGTTCCGATACGGGTTTTTTTTCGATGCCTGATTTACTTATTTTACAAATTTACTGGCAGAGAAGTATAGTCTCGACCTCTTTCTTGCTGAGTTGTCGTAAGAGTCGACTAAGGTCACAATTATGGAAACACGTTTGCATTAAACAAGATGTTGATAGGCAGCAGCATCATATCCTGCCACAACACACTGCACTCGCTAACTCGCCTGCCAAACTTGGTGAGTATTGGCAAACCCCTCCAAAATAAACAGCAATAAAGCTCCCAGGCGGTCGCTCTGAAGGTCGATGGAGAAGCGTACGCATCTACTCGGACGCATCGGCCGATGGAGTGGACGAGAGATAGATGCATCACAAGCCGAACGCCGATAACGATATAACGATATGCCGATCGTGCCTCTCTATCGCTTGTTCCGCGCTCTCGCGTGCACTCTCGGCTCAAGTGGAACGTGACAATGAGTCATGCTTTTTCGTGCGTGCAGCCGACGTAAGACGAAATCACGTCAAAAATAGAAAATAAATATTTTTTATTTTTCTCGAAATATAAAACATTACGAAGATAGATAAACAAAAACTAAAAATAAAATATCATTATCTCGATAAGACTTATTAAAATATTTTTAAGACTTTTTATATTTATAAATAATTTAACGAAGACGTCGAAGACGATAATTTTACCATAAAACCTATCCTTCCTGATTTATAATTGATGTTTCACTTTTGGTTTCAATTAAACCATATTCGTCGTGACCTTTGAACGAAAGCTTCAATTTAAATAATGTATTTTATGCGGAAAAAACTTTAATGTGTTTCAGTAAGGACTTTTAAAATGTCATCGAAAATACTGTCTGAGAGATAAATTAAATGAACCGAATCAGTCTGTCTGTATCACACTGCTGGATCTAGAGGTCTATTCCCATATTTTGAGAGAGAAACAAAGAAAGAAGAAAGAAAGAATATATTTAAAAAAGGTTTTGAGCGTAATCCACCACGCTGTTTCGTCCGTCATCAGGTGTTTGTGATGATAACCGGAACTAACGGCTTCACATGATCTCCGATGTATCTATCATTTCTCTCGTGAAAAAATTGCTAAATGTTTTGTCTTGAAAATAAATCATAATATTTTTTGATACGATACTGTATATGATATGGTATGATGTAATATGATTTGATATGATATCATGTTATATGACATTATATGATATGGTATATGTGATAAATTCTATACGAAATTTTCAAAATTTCACTCTTGACAAGTTTGAATTGAATAATAAATATAGAGACGTACCTAAAAGGTCTCCACCAAACAATGCTATACTATTACTATAAGTTTTACTTTTAAGAAAATTAACCAACTTTAAAACAGATAAGAGGTTCTACATTCGGTAGTATGTGTTTTTTAATGTTCGCCGAGATCTTCGTCAATTGTGAACCGATTCAAAAAAACCTTTTTTTGCTTGAAACAAATAGTCTCGTATTCATTATATTACACACTGAGTATATAATATTAGTGTGGAATAATATTTTAAATTTTAATTAATTCATTTTATTTTATTGAAATTATCTCTTCTTTGTCTATCGTCGTATCTTATAAAAAATATTTATACAAATAACAGTATTGTAATTTGTCAATCTCTATACATGAGAGATATTTGAAAAGAAAAATACATAAATATAGGCGTCTTTGTAAGAGTAATATAAGCCAAAACGATTAATTTAGAATTTTTATATACAATATTGTAGCGAAATCTTAGTCACGTAAGTAAATCATTATATATATATTAAATACGGGTGAAACCGCGACGCAAAACTAATAATAAGGCTTTACGAAAGAAGAATATAAAACAACAAATAGTATATGTATATTTCGAATTGTAGTAAATTTGTTTACTCTCGGAGTAAGAGGTCGTAAACCTTGACAGCATCGCGAAATCTCTCTTACAAAACAGCTGAGCTCTTAATGTTGCTATGATCACATACAATCGACACAGAAATACATTACGACGTATGTTCACATTTCTCTTATATTATACTAGATATGGTCCGCGGTTTTCCTTGCGTTAAATTTTAATATTTGATCTATATTCTGTATAATTTAATAATGACAAGTATACAACAATTTCAATTAAATTATATCGTGAGGGAGAGTTAAAAGAAAGAGAATATAAAAGACTTAACCTATTCTGCTTAAAGCAATATTTTTAGAATTTTGAGATTTGAAAGTTAATATAACATAATTATAATTTAAGCTATATGTTAAAAGGTCATACAATACAGAACATGATAGCTCGTCAAACGAAGTGGTGACCATAAAGTCAACACGAGTAAAACCGCACGGGTTGGTTAGTATTTTATAAATAAACTGTGCGTTGTTATTTCACTTGTTTCTCATGACCCTATTTTTGCGTACTTTACAGTTTTGTAGATTGTCTATATTGAAAAATAATAATAACTGCTTTGTATATATACATATACAAATATAATAACAAAACTAATTTTATATTTATATAACTGAATTGAACTAACTGAACAGCGGTTTGGCGGATAATTTAACTACCACGAATAACAACCGGGACTGACAGCTTTACGTGCTCTCCGAGGCACGGTGGGGAGACCTACAAGGACATACACCCAGACCGGAAGCAAATATTTATACAAATACAAATATCCGCCTCGATCGGGACTCGAACTCGCGACCACCGACGTTGAGGCGACTACTCGCACCACTACACCAGACGTCTATTTAACAATAATAACAAATCTCTAATAGGTTCAATTCTGTACATTGATGACACCTTGAAAACGTTTTTTTTTTAAGAGCACAGTAAAATCGATTTTGAAGTTAAAATGTTATTTTTTTATTTTTGTCTGTACGTCTGTCTGTCTGTATCCTGGCAGCTCATCCCGCTAAAACTACTGAATGGATTTGATTGAAACTAAGTACGATTTGAGTCCACAAAACGTACTAGGACACTGGAAACTTTTTTTTCCGAAATTGCATACGATTTACTTGGAAGAGGGGTTGAAAGCTAAAATGTGTAATAGCGAACGAAGTTGAGGATAAAGCTAACAAACTTTTCGTATTTTTTTTTATATAAGTATTTATTTTAAGGTCAATGTTAAAGAAATAAATATTCATCAATAAGATGGAGCACGTTCCGCTTACGCGGTACGTATGAATAATGCATGCCCCGATTTATTTTAAGGTTATTAAAACAAACTAAAACAAAACTTTTATTTATATTTCGATTAATTAAAAAAAAAAAATAATTTTACATTGTGCCCTAGTAATTTTACTAGACCGTGAAAATTAAATATATTTTAATAACAAATTAACTGATTTGTTATTAAATATATTTAATTTTCTTATTCAAGACAACTTCTTTATGTTTTTATGAAAATAAAGAAATCTAGGCTCGAGCAAATTTTTTATTTTTTTTAACATGTATATTTTTTTATTAAGATACACACGGTCGTCTATTTCTGAGGTAGATAACTTAATACCTGTGTTTTAGGTAACAGCCGATTGATATACATAATATACATATAAATAAATATATATAACACCCAGACTCGGGGCAGGAATCGAACTCATAACCCTGGAATGTAATGTCATCGATAGTCATTGATATTCGTATAAATATCTCGATGAAAAATTTATGTTCACACGTTTATTAAAAAAAAAAAAAAAAATGGTATTTGAAATTTAATAAAAGAAATATATTTAATTATTTTTAAAGTTTTATAAATATACTTTATTTAAAACAACCTTACTAAAGTAGATCCTTACTAAGGTCGCTAATTAAATTTTACTGAATTTATAAATATGAAATTAATTCTATCTAGAAAATTCTAGTGTCAGTAGGCATCTTAATCCACCGAGCACTAGACATGTATCCAGGGACCTCCAATATATGTGGTCCTTCATATATTATAGCTAGATCATGTTCCAATAACAGATATTGCCATATATATGTATATCTGTTACGACAATTGATAAATAAATAATTATCGTATATAATTGCCCCATCATCTATATATGCCCCATTACCCTAACAAATCAAAGACTGCTCTTAGGAACGATATAATTGAAAAAATTGTTTGTACATAACTAAATACTTATAAAGAAAAACTTTATAAGTATTTAGTTATGTACAAACAAATTAGCTACTGTTACATAGTTCTAGAACAATGAGAACGAGCGTTCGTTTGTGCACCAAACAGCGCGGCAGACGATTTGTTGCAAGAGGTCGACGCCCTTGAAGACAAGTCTTTCACTGCAAGTCGACGAAACAAGCTCTTAAACATACTTACACATGGAAAATTTTACATTTCTCAATATGTTTTTTTTTTTAAATTAATTACCATTTCTTAATATATTTCACGTTGACAAAGGTAAATTTTTTCGGGGCACATTTCTTGTTTTCTCTATGGATGGGGCAATATCCTTGCATATTCTTTTCTAACAGGGACTTGATTTATTGTTATAATAAGTGTTATATATCCTATTATGGGTGTTATTTGTGTACACTATATTTATGTCATTTATATAAATAAAAATATGTAAAATATATATTTGTAGGCAAATCAAGGAAAAGAATAACACGTGTTATTCTTATATAAATTAAGCTACTCTCTTGCCGAGGTGTCGTAAAAAGCGTCTAAGGTCATAGTGGTGCGAACAATTGTACACCAACCAATGGTGATGGACGGCGTTACCATACTCTGCCGCAACACACTTTGCTCGACAACCTGCCTGCCAAGCGGGGCGCGTATTCGCAAAACCCGCCAGATATCACAGGATAGGCCTATATTCTGTAGTGGACATCCAACGGTCGATGTGGTGGTGGTTATATTTAAAAAAATTATAAACTAACTTTTCATTCAGCATTGGCTTTTGTTGATTTCGTTGGCTGTTTATATTATTATAGAAAAAAAGTTAAATAATATAACAATCTAACTATTATCCGAGTTATCAATAATATTTCCAACAAATTACATATTAAAATCTGTGTCTACGTATTGCGTAGTGCGGGTTGTTTTGTAATTTGTTTGTATCGATGATAATACCATAAATATTGTGAAATATACCTCGTTAACCATGGATTTTAGTTTTAAAAGGTTTTTTTTTTTAAGAAAAATGTATTATTTATCTTATAATAAATGTAACTTACCCTCTTTCATCCTCCGTAACGCATCTGGTACGGCGTTCTTCAAGCAATCGTTTAGTTTACTGTCCCGTTGGCGGCACCGAGTGAAGTCAGGGGCTGAAATAAAAATAAATAAATATATTAAACTGTAAAAGACGTACGTTGCTAGATTTTACTTGTAAATTTTAGAATTTACATACATTAACTGGTAAATATAAGAATTTTTAAATATTTTTATTTACTTTTAATTAATTAGAGATGGTTAGAAAAGTTGTATTCAATGGTTTTACTATAGAGGAGTGGGAAATGTACTGTTTTTCGTATTAAACATCGATGATTAATCTTAGTAGCAGCTACGTCTTGATATAGCTTATAAAAATAATCTACAGTTCACAACTGTATCCAATTTAAGGTTTAACTTATCGAATTACGTTCGCACGAATATATGGCAAGACAATGAAAATTAAATAATTATTAATCACATTATCCAATTTAAACAGCAATCATTCGAATTACCCGGTCATTATCAATAATAGGTCATAGTAGATAACACATAAAATTAATTAATAATCGGTGTTACATTAGAGATATTATAATCTGTATTATTTTCCTAAAAAAAAAGCACAATCTCTTCACGTTGAAAGACCTTTTGAATTTTGATACACATAGGTTCAGAGGTGTAAATATAAATACAGATGAGACCACATGGGTTATCTAGTGTTAAAATATAATGCAATTCGCTTAAGAAAGTTCTTGTATGTTTACAAATCTTTAGTTGTATGTCGCAAACGGCCTTGCCTTGTGGCGCCACTTTTAAAAATGTCACATCAGCTACGAGAGTCCGAGATTCGAGATCCGTACATTATCTGTACGCAAAAGTGAAAGGTCATTCACTCATTCATTCACTGATCTCATGAAAATTACTATATGTATGAAGTTGAAAATTGGTACAGAAAGAGTTAGATTGTGAGAGGAGTCAAATAAGAATAGATTTCAGGAAATTTATTCCCTAACGGATTCATTGTTTAAGGTTAAAGTTAAAAAGGGTTTTTAGACTGTTGATAATAATAAAAAATAACCTGATTCTAGATTTTTAAAATACATTCTTTGAGGGATTAGAATAGCAAAAAGTTTTAATATGAAAATTGTAATTAAGTTTTAAGAAATTATTACTACTGTTGTTTTTTTGTCTGCGTGTTTTCATCTGTTTATCTGTCTAAGTTAGGTTGTTCCGGTTAGTCAGAGAACCAGCTAAACCAATTTTAAAGGGACTTTTCGCCGGTAGACAGCTAATGATACAAAAAAGTTTTTTGACTTTAAATTTTTAAATTCGTTTTATGTTAGTAAAAAAAGCGGATTTAGTTTTTCGCTCATATATATTAAAACTGAACGGTTCGTTTTAATATTTTAATTTGAATTAGTTAATTATCGTAATATTTTTTTAATGTAATAAATCTTTTATGATAAAATTTATATTTAAATTTTTTATATATTATTTATTAAGGCTTTTATTGTAGGTAATTGTTGGTAACTATGTTTATAATTTTCTATTTCTACAAACTGTAGTAGTGACTGTAGTGTTAGCGGTCGTGTACTATCTCCGTTCATAATGTTTCTGTAAATAGAACAGCACAGATGGTGCTGTTCCGGACCTCCGACACAGGTTATGATCCTAATGGGGGCTTAGAGTGAGGTGGTTATTTATTTCTTAAATACTTAATTGAGAATATTCAAAACCGAGGACGTCGTATCGTCTTCGTGAATGTAATGTGGAATAAATTGTGCGTAAAGCTATGTAATTACAGAAAATATTAATGTGTTTTTGTAATGCAAATATAAACACTAATATATGGACTTATGAAGGTCAAGTTTTGTAAGATATTGCAGTGTTTTTTAAACATTTGAAGATGTGCAATGTTATGTTAATACATGTCTAAGTTGAACTCGAACATAAATACTTCCAGCACAAAACATTTAGAGAGTATAATTAAAATCTAATTAAAAATGTTTTTTGTTTGGGTAATCCAATTAATTTTTAAATTTATTTATTTTTATTACATTCCGTTAAAATGATATTAATAATGCATGTTCTGTGACAAAGACACAGTCTTCAAAAGTATTAAGAAAGTCTGCCTTGTGGCACGACGGATGGACGGACATATGGCGGAGTTTATAATGGTCGACTAATGTACCTATTTACGGTTTTTAAAAGGGTAACTGTTAATTTTTTTCCGGTTCTTCTTAGCAACAGATATTTCAAATCGGTGGTAGCTTGTTATTAAACATAAATAATTGAAGAATAATATATACTTTGCCGTGCCGTGACCGGTGGAGAAGAATAGTTCCTACCTCTTTTTCGCCGAGGTATCGTAAAACACCGAAACAGGATGGTGATGGGTAGCAGCGTCACTATATCCTATCACAACATACTGCACTCACCAACCCGCATGCCAAGTGTAGTGAGTAAATAAATAATAAATATATGAGTAAATGTACGAGTATGTGACAGATCAAAAACACTCGCATAAAATTGTAAATAATGTCATAGCTATGATATTAGTTTCAAAAATTATTGTACTTGCTGTTGTTGTAGTGTTGATAAGCTTTACAATGGTATATGAATTATTAATTTTGGTTAAGTATTTAAAAAGATGAAGAAGCTCTTCAGGAAAAAACATCTTTTAAAAAAAATATATTATCTATATTTATACATATATAAGAGATTTCCACGTATACATTGACTCATCACGATATCTCTGAAACTATAAGGCGCAGAGACTTGAAATTTGGTAGGAATATTCCTTTTACCGAGTAGAGGTCAGCTAAAAACGGATTTTACGAAATTCTACCTCTAAGGGATTGAAAAAGGGGGGCAAAGTTTGTATGGGACAACATGATTCCTTGGTCCAATCTACTTCAAATTTCGCATAAATATTCTTTAACAGAATTGGTTGAAGACGTGTTTCGTATTTTATCGAAATTCATCCTCTAACGATGTTAAAAGGGGGGAGAAAATTATTTTGATATAAATACTCCATAGTGATTTTGATTTAAATTAAAATTTATTTTGACACATGTTTGACAACCAATCCGTCTGTTATAAAATATTTTCCAGTATCGACGCAGGTGTAGGTGATAAAATGGCAGCTCATATATAGGTCAAACCAAGAGACCCATATCTACCCCTGTGTCTGAACACATAAAAGCGGTAAAAAACAACGACCCACAGAAGTCTGCGATTGCGGAGCATATTCTACAGCCGGGAACAAATCACTGGATTGAACTCCATAACCCCCGAGTTCTTTCCACAGACCGCCGTTACATACCTAGACTAGTGCGCGAAGCGATTGAAATTCGCAAACACCGGAATTTCAATCGTGATGATGGCTTTAAGCTAGCCAGTATGTGGAATCCAGTGGTAGAATTATGCAAACCAGAACAGAGCCGCATGAAAACAAAAGAGAAAAGTGACGTTGTGAGTGTATTTTGCCGAAATTTTCGCGACGTTCCTGTGAAGAGAACGAGAAAGAGGGTAGTTCGCTACTACCCATGACAGTTCCAGCTACACACCTCGCGACACCGCAGTCCTGTCGTGACCACGATCCATGCAACTGGGTCGAAATATTGACACAAAATCACTTGTGTTATATCGTGGTATGTACCCGTTTTAAACATAATAATAAGTCTTCAAACCACGAAATAAGTCTTAAATCATTAAATCATTAGGTGATAAAAAATTTAAATTTATAATTTTTGAAATTTTAGTTAAATACCCGTGCGAAGCCGGGGCGGGCCGCTAGTTCATTATATTAATTATTTTGACAAACATTTTATTAACACGAAAACGAATGATAATATTGTAAATCCAAGTTTCCGACTACGCAAAGTAAACGTGTCCTTTATAGGACAAGGTATTCTTGAATATATAAGATTATACAAAAGATTTTACAATTGCCATTAAATAAGTTTAAAGCCTATAATAAAAAATTTAATATCCAAAGTATATAATTTATTACAAGTTAATACGAATTACAAAGAGAGGGTTAATCACGCTGGCTTTTATGCAGGATATAATATGACTGACTTTTTTATTGTCAGATTTTGCAAGTCTCAAAGACTGAGGTGGACAGGCCACTGAGGAGGACACCACAGCAGAAGAGACCGAGAGTAAAACCCAAGAAAAGATGGACCGAAGGACTGCATAGAGGAGGATCTGAGGACGATGGGCAAATATACGAACTAGAGGCGGGTCGCCAGAGATCGTGACAAGTGGAAGATAATTGTGGATGAGGCCAAGACCCACAAACGGTTGTAGCGCTATTAGAAGTAAGTAACATGACTGAGTTTATAATAGTTGAGAATGTATTGACAATTTTTAAAAGAGTAATCTTCGAGTTTTTCTTCATTCGGTAGTATTTTCACATTAACTATAATATATTTTTACGATGATGATTTTTATTGAACTGAACTGAATCAGCCTATAAACGTCCCACAGCTGGGCAAAGGTCTCGTCTCCATATAGGAGAAGTGTTGGAGCGTAATCCACCACGCTGTTTCACTGCGGGTTGGTGGATAACTTAGCTACCATGAGTAACGATAGTCATCGCGTGTCTGTGATAATAACCAGGACCGACAGCTTTACGTGTTCTTCGGGGCATCGTGTGGAGATTCACAAGGATATATGCACACATACCGGAAATAATATTGCTACAAATACAATTATCTACACCGAGTGTGAATCAAAAGCACGACCGCTGGCGTTGAGGCGACTACTTACACAACTACACCGGAACGGTTGCCTACGACGCGCGACGATTCTAAAGTATTATTAAATCTTGCTTGAATTAAATATATCATTGATTTAAATTCATGAATATTATCGTACAATTGTATACCCTCAAACAGTATGGTTACCGTAATTAATACCTTTGGAAGTTGTAATTTATATTTATTTCTTAAACTATTAGTATAGACTTTTTTTATGTTATTTTAACGGAACGCAGAACGCAAGCGAAGTCACGATTATCACCTAGTTTGTATTATAACGACTGCATCTGTACAATATTATGAAATCCAGGGCGTGCAATTATATTGCAATACTTTACCATATTCGTTGGACCTTGACACAATATTGCGGGTTATTGACCATTCTTTTATGGCGCGGTCGTTATGGTTATCGTTCGGTCGTTGAAGGATTATGGTTTACGTGTTATAGTTATTGTTCAAGGATAAATCTTATGGGGAAAAAAACTTGAATAAAGGTTAAGTTTAAGGTTGATAAGAAGTACAGGCTTATCCGTGGAATTAATTTAAATTGTATTTCATGTTTTTTTTTTCTCAATTATATATTTTTTAAACTGTAAATAGTTAGATCAGAGTAAAATAATAATAATAAAAAAATAAAATAAAAACTGCACCAAATTTTGATGAAGAATGATGAATTTAATGAATGTGAGAAAGTCAATTATCAATTGACAAATGTCGTTTTTATAACGAGAGAAACCGCACGGGTTCGTTAGTAATTACATATTTTACGATGGGATATGGATAAATACGTTGTTACGATGTTGTAGTAAAAAAAGCTTATATTAATATTTTGTATATAAAAGTTTTTTTTTTTTTTACTTTTCAACAAAAAGCTTAGTGTGCTTCAAGCATTATGCAGTTGAGTCTAATATTACAAAACGTAAAATATAACGAGTTGTCGAAATAAATTTGTTGTTAGTGTACACGAACTTAATGAGAGATTCACGTTTCTCGAATGACGCTTAAAGGTTTCTCACCACTTCTTTCTGGATAAAACTTTCAGTTCATTTCAAATAAAAATAAATGTACTATTTTAGAAATATAACCCACATTAAAGTTTCGGAGTATATTATAATTTTTAGACTTTGACAATTGTCCCGGTCGAACTTTAAATGACACTACAATTATGACAATTCTAATACAAATCTAACAATAAATCATAATTATGTTTAAATAATACTCTTTTAGTTAATTTTTTTTTTATATTAGAGGGGGCAAACGGATAGTCGATTCACCTGTTGGTAAGTAAAAACGACATCCATAGACACCCGCTACATCAGAGGATTAGCAGGTGCGTTACCGGCCTTTAGGGAGGGGAGGGATGGGCCAACATGGATCTCTCACAAACCGAACGAAACACGACGACAGTGCTGTCATTTTACATCGGTGTTAAATGAGAGCGAAAATCACGTTAAAATAACAAGTAAATAGTATTAAAATATTTTATTTTATATGTAAAATATATTAAAATATAGCTTACAACTGGAACGCTACCTTAATATTAGAAAGAGATAGTGTTCGCGTAATATCGAAAGTGAATTTTATTGTGTAATGAGAAATTCTCTGCGGTTAATAAAAACTTTGTCTATGATCTCTATTTGTGATGTCATTGAGTATAAAATAGAATAAAACCACAGATTAAGTATATAATAAACTTAATACATATAGGTAGGTACTTTAAACTCTTTGTTGAAAAGTCTATATACTTTAATTTTTAAATATAGCATAAAAAATATATTATTAGAATATAATTATTATATTGAAAAAGGCTGTATATGGATTTTTTTTATTTTGGTTCTAAGTTAAGATATCGGTAATTATAACTTTGCAGAAAACTAAGTATATATATTTACTTCGAAATTTTACAATGCAAGAACTTAAAAATTAACTACAGTTTTGATATAAATCATGCCTGCGTCGAATGGTGCCATTAATGCTGGAAGCGGCTATTTATTATATTGTATGTAAAAAAAGCTGTCAAATTTTCGCGCCTTTTTTATGTTCGACGTCTCTGGTCTGTGTCCATCTATAAAACAATTCGCGCTTGAAAAACAGAATAGAATAAAACTTTAGTAAAATTTCGCACCATTTTTTTTCTAGCCTTCTGACATAAAGTTAAGTTTATAAGGAATGGAACCTTATAAATTAATCAGCAAAATTTCATGCCATTTATTTTTCTTGAAAGAAAAACGGTATTTAATCTATTATTATAATATATCATCAATTACCTTATCATAAATCATATTTCGCAAAAAATGTTTCTTTGTAACCCATTCGCAACCCGCCACTTCGACGTGTGACAGTTTGAAAGACAAGGGGATAACTCTCACAGAATCAAAAACAAAAAAAATTGTAAAATTCTCGCGGCAATATATTTTTTTATCTCCCTGACCTAAGTATAATTGTATACAAACAAATAATTTATCAAGTTGAAAACAATGACCTTTGAAGGTCGATGCTGTTTAGGCATCACAATAGCGCTTAAACAATCGACAATGCACCGTTTATATTCAGGCAAGTTGCCTGCCGCTGGATGCGAGGACGAGCTTTGTTGCCAAGACGTGATATCATATTAAAAGCATTGGTTTTTGTTTATTAAGCCCGCAAACCTACTGTATATTCATGTGGCAGATTAAGCTCTAACTTTTGCTCTTCTAATTAAATACAACAACCTGTTGTAGAGCAGCCTGGCGGAAAACTCAACTTTCTTTCTTATTCATAAAACCAAACAATGTAAGTAGCCTTAGGTACTACTAAAATATATAATAAAGTATACTATAACTTAATTTTTATTTTTAATTAATTTTATGCTTAATTTTTATATAATACTATACCAGCTATCTAATTATCTATAAATAATTATCAATTAATTTACAATTTCACACGAAGTCCATAGAAAAATTAAATTAACTAGTGCTAATTTTATTTTTAATTTATAGCATAGATATATTTAAATTTTTATATAAAAAAGTAGTTTGAGATCTTTTAAAAAATTTCAAAATATACTTAATTCAATGTTTAATTAAGTATTTTTTAAACATTTAATAACATCGGCACAAAAAAAAAATAATAAAAATTGTCTGTACACCGGGCGCCACCTATCTACGGGCATGTTTTTCGACCCGCTGAATACGAATTTCAAGTCAGTTTAGGCCGTCCAGCCTTCAATTTCGAGTAAATTGCAAAAAACGCCCAAAAATAGCGAAAATTCGATGTTTTGGCAAGAAAAAAAAATTTTGAGATCTAAGGCAATCATAATTTTCATGTATTTTGATCTGTTAAATACTAATTTCGATCGTACTTTAATCATAAACTGTTTTAAATCTAAAAAAAAAGAAGAAAAATTGAAGAAAGTTGGGATTATCTTAGTATAAAAAATTTTATGGACCCGGATTGACGAAGATTTTCATGTAATATAATCTACTTGGTCTGATTTTGCAATAAATTTGGCCCATAGTCCCCTCAAACATTCATAAAATTGCAAAAAATCGATAAAACAGCAGAAAATTGCTGCTATTTTTTGATGTTTTTTGCAATTTACTCGAAATTGAAGGCTGGACAACCTAAACTGACTTGAAATTCGTATTCAGCGGGTCGAAAAACATGCCCGTAGATAGGTGGCGCACGGAGTACAGACAATTTTTTTTTTGTGTGCCAGTGTAATTTTAGTTAGTTGTCGCAGCCATCAAATTGATATAGACATTCCATGGGACGGCTAGTTATTTCATTGAATTATTTCATCATTTAATAATTTTAGTTTTAAGTGATGTCGCAGTCATCTGATTGATATAGACAATCCATGGGACGACGAATATCTACACGCCGTGTTCTGGCATTAAATTGCAAAAGATTCAACGCAATGGCTAAATTTTTGAAGTGACTTAAAATTTGTGTGTATTCATCCATCCATATCCATCTTCAAAGGCATTACATGTCACGTTTTATTTACGAAAATACGTAAATTTGTCAACAGTATTTATGGGAAAACCTCTCACAGTATTAGAAATTTGATTCTGACTTATTCTTGTGTGACCTTTCTTATTACTTAAATTACATTTTAGAAAATGTTTATTTGGCAATTAATTATGAAAATATAATTAAAATTTGACCAGTTAGCTAAAAGAATGTTTTATCGGTTGCTGATAAAGTTTATCTCGCACATAAGACACACGACAATTATATTAAGCTTTCTTTGTAATTAAGAGAATAGATTTTGGCCCAGCAGTGGAATATTAATACTATGTTACATAGCAAAATATAATTTTAATGTTGTAAATTGTTTATATACTCGTACATATGTAGTATATAATTACATTTCTTTACGGAAACATCTGGAATATAAATTGAGACTTTTAACTTCCGCATCGTAATAGATACGTGTCCTGTGTTTTATATGCTTGTTTACATATGTATGTGTCTGTACTACGTTTATATGTCCGTCATTCTATACTATTAAACAATAAATGTATACATACATACATAAATCACGTCTCTTTCCCGTAGGGTTAGGCAGAGACCACTTCTTTCCACTTGCTACGATCCTTACATACTTGTTTCGCTTCGTCCATTTTCATAATTCCCTTCATACATGCTCTTCGGTTTACGGTAGGTACTCTTGACCTGGCCTATTTTCAAGACGTCCCTGATTTGATCTTTAAACGTCCGCCTAGGTCTACCCCTTCCAGCACTTTCATTCACACTCGCCTTATACACTTTTTTCGTCAACCGTTTTCATTCATTCTCTTGACATGGCCAAACCAGCTCAGCATACCTTTCTCAATTTTTGTCACTACATCTTCTTTCAGACCACAACGTTTCCTTACCTCACTATTTCTTATCCTGTCACTCAGTTTAACTCCTATCATACTTCTTAACGCTCTCATCTCATCTGCATTTATTCTGCTTTCATGTTTCTTCTGCCATACCCAACTTTTGTTTACGTATATGAGTGTCGGCACCAACACTCCCTCATGAACAGCCAAACGAGCCTTGTTAGACACCATGTTTCCTGCATTCACTCTTCTTTCAATATCACTCTCGCACTTTCCATCTCTTGTAAATTTTAAACCCAGATACACAAACTCATTCACCTGTTCAATGTGTTCATCTCCAATCACGATATTGCAGTCTGTCACTGCCTCCACTCTTTCAAAAACCATCACTTTCATCTTCTTTACATTCATTTTCATTCCCTTTCTAATTAAAGCTCCAATCATAGCAGTTACCATCTCCTGCAACTCTTGCAGGAGACGCAAGAAATACTTGGTCATCAGCATAGAGAAAAGATTTGACGAGTAACTCAATCATTCTCAACTCTCTTTCACTCTCTTCTAAATCTGTCAAGCATTTGTTCATGAACAGATTAAACAGCCACGGTGACGTTAAACATCCCTGTCTAACACCTTTTTCGATATTGAAGTTAGGCAAAGGCCTCTGCTCCATAAAGAGAGCCATAATATATTTGTAGTTACGTTCTCGGTTAACGTTAAAACGGTTCTAACGATTTTTCGACATTTGCAATACAGGAGTTCACGAGGATGTAAAATGTTCTCAGTTCTTATATCTGGGAATATTTATTTTCTACGTCATTTTACGTAAAAATATTTACTCGCACAATGTAGCTTGTAGTTCGACCTGTCTCATTTTTGGAAAACTTTTACGCTGTTTTCTCTATTATCTATTAATTTTATAATTAATAAATTAAGTTACGTACAGTAAAAATAATTTTCCATTTTATTAATATTGTAGTACTACCTATACAGACTTCATAATTACTAATTACGTAATTATTATACTATGGGTAATAACATATAACCTCACAACTTTGGGTTATTAATATACTCATAAAAATAACTATATTTAATAGAAGACGACTAAACTATTAGAACAACTACAATAAAATTCAATTATCAACTACATTAATAAGTTAAGATGATGGAATAAATAAATAAATATATTTTTTTGAAAAACATAATGAAAAAAGTCCCATTACTAATATAAACTTTACCAATATAAAAGTAATACAAACGTTTGGATGAATGTCTATTACTCTGTCACGACAGAACGGCTGGACAAAATCTCGATAAAAGTCATAGAGATAGTAAGAGTCTGAAGTTTGAAATATATTCCTTAATATATTACTCGTGTAAGGTACTTGCATCCGACTTAAAAAAAAAAAAAATTGGTCATCATCAACGTATTCAAAGTCAATTAAATACGCATTATTAGGGTTAACTTAAAAACTATTCGTCAGATCTCGCTTAAATTTAAATGGGACCACACGACAAGTACCAGCTTTCGAATATCAAAATATTCATCAAAATCGGTACACCCAGGAAAAATTTATGAGGTGAAAACATAAAAAAAATTCAGTCGAATTGAGAATCTTCTCCTTTTTTTGAAGTCGTTTTAAAAAAGAACGTTATTGAAATTGTTTTTTTGAGATTAATTTTGAATCGTCATTTATTTATTTATTTACTCTTTATTGGATACCGCAATATACAAATACAAAATAATAATAACACAGACAACTTAAGATAATTAGAAATTGTATAGTACAAAAGGCGGTCTTATGACTACCGGTGAGAGGGATGCGCTGTGCCGCGCTCCCGGCTGCTTGGGTACCACCATCTTGCTTATTTCTCCCGTGAAACAGCTTTGCTGTGTTTCGGAGAGAAGGGCAAGACAGGCAGTGTAATTACTGGCACCGAGACTAACACCTCATGTCTCTGGATAGGCAACACATAAATGAGTTGCCTGGGCTAGTTCCAGGTAAACTAGTTAATGTTCATGGGCGACGTCAACCACTTACCATCAGGTGGAACGTCTGCCAGTTTGCCTATCCAATTAACATTAAAAAAAAAAAAAAACATGAATATTTAGCCACTTCTTCCAGACAAGGCGAAATATGATTGAGTATTATTTATTTGAATGATCACTAAGCAAAACTTTTTTATTACACACACATTCTGGTTTAGTGGTGCAAATCGACGCCTCAAAGTTGTCGGTCGCGGCTTCGATTTCCGCTCGGGCATATATTTGTATTTGTACAAATATTTGTTCCTAGTCTGAGTAGTCTGGTGTATATGTTTGTGGGTCTCCTCACCGTGCCTCGGACAGCACGTGAAGTCTTCGGTCTCGTTTGTTATCATGGGCACCTGCGAGCAATCGTTACTCATTGTAGGGAAGTTATCTTCCAACCGGCAGTGGAGCAGCGTGGTGGATTAAGCTCCAGTCCTTCTCCTATATGGAAAGAGGCCTTTGCCCAGCTGTGGGACGTTTACTAGCTGATTTAGTAGAGTTGAGTTCAGTTCATGTGACCCATCTCTACATGTGTATAATGTTCACCCGGAAGGAGTAACGGACAGATGAATATTGCATAAATTGTGTTATTAGATACTAGTTATAAGTTGGTTACATTAATATTTCCTGTTTGTTTATATTAATTTATTTATAATAAGAAAATTTATTTTAATTTTATATGTTTAAGTTAAAAATAAAAAACTTTTTTGGGTTTTTTGTCGTAAGATTTGAAATAAACATTTATTTTATATTTATTGAAAAACACCATTGAGTAAAGAAGTAAAAAAAAAAAAATACATGATGACTGGAGATATACTTTCTCAATCTTTGTAGCGAACAGAAATAATATTGTTAATGTAGAGACAGAGTATGAAAGATTTGGTAATTTTGTATCGTAAATATGTTTGTATTCAGTTTAAAATGTATTTAGTTAAAATAAAAAAATAACAATACTTCTTTTTTTTTACTACATATGAGTTATGTGCTGACGGTTATTTTTTAAATGATTAACTGTTGAGTTTCTTTCCGATTCTTCTCATCATAATCTACATTCTGAAGCTGTCGTAGGTTCACATTAACATAGATAATAAATATAAAGTGTTATATTGTGTAAAATAATGATTCAAATTGCTTATGAAGCTACTAATTGTTTAAAGATATTTTTGATTTTATTAAAATTATTTGTAACACACAAATGTAGACATTATATATTATATAATATTCAAAATAAATTTAAATAAATATTTAACCTTAGTTAAAATAAAAATAATAATTTGAGAAATAAAATCACAGGTGTATTGCGAGTCGAACTTGCATTTCGTAGGTTCTGTACAAATATGGTAATATAATGTAATTTATGTTGTTTATAAAAATAAAATTAATATTTTTGTTAAACTAATGTACTCTACTAAACTGCAACTGTAAATGTTTCTAGATAAAATATTAGAAAGTAAAACAAATTATTTTAAAACTGTTTCTTTTTTTTTTTGGAATAAAGAAGCAAATTTTATGTTAATTTTATAATAATTTATTTATTTATTTATAATAATATGTGTAATTAATATAAAACGTATTAATTTTTAATATTATATTATTGTTATTAATTAATACAATTATTTTTAATTACTAAATGAATTTTTTTGTTGTATAATTTAATTACGAATTCGCCATTTCTCTCTCTCTCTCTCTCTTTAACCTATTTTTAATTGTTTTGATAATTACATCTAATTTTCCTCGTAATTTGCTACGTCTTAAATTAATCATTGGGAACTGTTTTTGTAAAGATTATTTAATGTTTGCCATTTACTAAATGTATTATGTACTGTTTGTTTTCATAAAAATAAACGTATATTTAATTATAATATTTGAAACACAAACCCTTTTATTTCATTCATTTGTTTGCGTGTCCAATGCTTTATTTTAATTTGCAACGCAATCATTAAATAGTAAATATATAAATTTTAGTATATATATTAATTTTAGTGAATACATTAAAAAGGACTTATAATTTTTTTTAACATACACACACGGTAGTCCTAAGGTAGGCAACTTAATAAATAATTTATTATTTTATTAAGTTATCAGTTAATATCGAGCAATATATTAATAAAAAATAGCGATAATATTACGATAAAATAATCTTCTAAACTTCTTAAATTCAAACAGTATTTATATATTTTCAGTTAATAATTATAAAAAATACTTTCTCATAAATAACAACACGTGATACAAATTTAATCTGCGAAGATTAAGTTTTTGACAATATATTTCTCAATAAAACACAACTACCTTCACCTCATAAAATAACATAAAAATTACTTACGCAACACATTCTCAGCGACCACAAACGTCAACGGAGCGAAGAGAAAAATTAAAAACATTTTATCACTGCAAACCTTTTTCGTCGCACTATGATAATTAAAAAAAAAAAAAATTAAGACTAAAAAGTGATGGCGGCTGCAGCGTCTGTCATGAACTGAGTTCGCGCGCAATTGGTGCTCGCGTATATATTTATTTTTCGCGTTCGTATTGCAGAATGTTTGACGTTCTGTACAAAACGAGTTCTTATGTTGATATTAAGGCATGTAGTGACTGCGTGTTCCAGGGTGATCGCAGTCAGATGCGTTTATTAAAACGCACTATTTGTACCAGCAGTATGCGTACACAATTAGAACTTAACTAGCTGACGCCTTCATCTGCGTTGCTTATTACGTCCTTTCTAAACATGAATCTGTGGAATTTAACTAATTTTAAGTAACTATTACTTATTACTTTTTATCAATGTGGGAATCGTACCACGCAGAATTAGTGACTATTCAATGTATGAATATGTGAATATCAGAGTCCACTGATTTGATCATTGAATATTTTTGTGTGTATTAGTGAGTATTTACTAACTTGTTATTGAAATTTACTGATATGCAGTGAATACAGCTACACTAACGTAATCAATGAAAATTCCACTGATTCATGTTTCGATAGTACTCTTTCTCATTTCTTATAGAGTAATAACTCAATTTCTAGAGGGCGTATCAAGATGAAATCTACACCAGATTTTAAGTTGGACCTAGATGATTACAACTGTGAAAACCGCATCCGATTTCGTACCGTGGATTTTGCGTGATGCTAAAACAAAAATACAGACAAACAGACAGAAATTGAAAAATAAATAAATAAAAGGAAATAATATGAAAAAACTAAATGTTTATTTACGTTTTAAAGGACACAACTATGATTTTCTTTGTCCAGGTCTATGCAGCGACGTGATCTGAATGCTAATGTCATCGATTTAATTACGGTTTTAAAAAGCGATTGGCATTAATCCAACTTAAAAACTATACAGATAGAATTAAATAGTTTTCTGTAAGCGCGACGAGTAATCGAATTTGTTGAAGATGTGGTAATTTTATAATATATATTTATTACGTATATACCTATAATAAATATTGAGATAAAAATAAGAAGACATTTGATAGTAAAAAAGGAAAGGTTTTTCATAATTACGTCACCGGGCATATCTCAGTCATCTGTGTTCTTTTGTACTTCTACATATATGAACTCAATTGAACTGAATTAGCCTGTACAGGTTTCACTCCTGGTCAAAGGCTATAGGGTTGGAGGTTAATCTGCCATGCTGATTCATTGCGGGTTGGCAGATAATATCCCTACTAGGATCAATAGCTTTAGGTGCTCTCCGAGGCATGGCTCTACGTCATATTACTTCCTTCATTTATCCAGGTGAAGTGATGAAGAAACAACACGTCAGCGGCAAAATAATATAAATACTCACACATGCTATTAAATACTGTCATATTTTATTGAGTTATTGCGTTTGTCGCTACGATGCGACGAGATACGCCATAACGCGACGAATATCTTGACGCGAACAAAAGCCAAGACAATAATATATCAGTTTGTAGGTTTAAAGTTGTCATCTTTCTCGCTCATGTAGGACAATGTCATCTAGGACTAACTAACTAAGACATTCATAACATTTTTACATAATTATATTAAATTATTTATAATTCTGTAAAACAAACTATTTTTTAGTTTATTAACATAGAATATAGATTATATAAGCTTAAGTTTTTCAAAATATAGCTAAATAATTTGTTGGTTATTTAAATAAAATAATTTATTCAGTGTATTTTTTTTTGTTCACTACGAGAGCCATTGGGGTAAATGTTACTAGAACGTGCTTAAAATATTCTGCGAATCAATTTATGCGTTCAGGTAACACAAATGACGAAATCTCTGTAACGGTGCACCTAGATGCATCTAGGCAGTTGTAGTTGCATTTGTTGTTAACCGACTTTAAGGACTAGAAGTTCTAGTGTATGTTAGGTTTATCTCATTGTTCGATTTAAAGAAATTTATATTTTTTCCTGAGATGGTTTTCTCTTATTTGTAAAATAACTTCATAATGAAATATAAAAAAGACGAAAATAAATAAACAAATAATATGAACACTAAATAAATTAAATAAAAATAAAAAAGAATTAAAATAGAGTAAATCTTTTTATTGAGAGGAGATTTTACAAATTAGACAAAAAAGTTTTAATGTAGGTGTCATATGGTAGTGTAATAAAAGTATGAGTTAATGTATGGGGTCGTATGGGCTCTCTGACATAAGTGCACCTATCTAGCTTTTTCCGAAAAGGACTCTTTTTGTCAAAAGCTATTAATTCTCACAATTATACGTTATGTAGTACGTACGCTGCGGAGATAAGCCACTATTTGTGTTTTAAAGTCGTTTGATTATTGATCTACCACTGCTATAGATAAAAAACCATAAACGAACATTTATTTTTATTTTAGAAACGACGTCTTCAATTTAAGGGTTTTGTAAACAAAATCAACGGAAACGGAAAGCTATTGCTAGAGCTTCACTGTTCTCTAAGCTTTGGAACTGTTATAAATATATTTATTTTTATTATAGATTACATTGAACATTTCTCTGGTGGTCTGGGTGTATGTCCTTGTGGGTCTCGCGACTACGGCTCGGAGAGCACATAGAGACGTAGGTCCCGGTCGTTATCATAGACACCTGGTAAGGTAACGATCGTTACTCATGGAAGGGAAATTATCCGCCAACTTGCAGTGGAGCAACGCGGTGGATTAAGCTTCAACCCTTCTTTTATATGGAGAAGAGGCCTTCGCTCAGCAGTGCGTTGTTTACAGGCTGATACAGTACAGTACATTTGAAAAATGTATGCTATTACGATACATATTTGACTGGTTTTATTTTAAGCTTGGGATTGGGCAATAACCCCATTGCACAATTGCGATATATTTTTAGAGTATTAGTATCTAGGTGTGATATTATACAGAATTCAATATCAATAAACAAACTTTTCTACTGTTAATGAGGGAACAGACAAACAAAACCTTTTTTGTTTGTATTAATAGTAATAGATATATTCAAAGAATGTAATAAATGTTTTTTTTTTAATATTGCAATATTATAATGAAGTACAGGGTCACAATACAAATGTTAAATTTTTTTTTAATTATTTAAATTATAATAATTAAGGTGTAATAAAAATATGCTTGAGAAAACATAGTCATAAATAGACAAAACATAGTTTTACATAGTTTTTTTTTAACAATTTATTTACATTTCACATAAATATATTAAAAAAACTATAGTAAATACCTGATTCAATATTTCTGTAGGAATATTATTAATTCAAATTACTCGTTTCTTTTTAATCGATAAACTCTGAAACTACTTAATCGATTTTAATAACACTTTCACTATGGAAAGCTATAAATATACCTACAAACGTTCGCTCTTGTGCATCCTAAGGTTGGCTGGTAGAAAATGCTTTAAGCATTAAATCCGCCTTTTGTATAATTCAATATTATGTTGTCCTTATTGAAGTATGAATAAATAAATAAATAGCGCAGTAGTAATATAACAGAACAGTAGTCATACTTAAGTTCCAACTTAGGTATGAAACCATGGTCTAGAGTCTCTACAATCTAGATAAAAATACAGGATATCATTTATGAATTGAAATAGGTAACTGACATTAAATAACTCCTGTTTCTCGACGGTTCGTGGTACATTTTAATTTTAGGAAAAGATTTTCAAAATGACGATTGAAAAATGCTTAAAATCATCTTCTTGGAACATGAACTAAAAGTATTAAAAATTCGAATAATTATAATATCATATAGCTACCTTGACGTGAGACGTGGTCTCTGACTATGGGCCTCTTAAACAAGCTCCAAGTCGCACAGTGTGTAACGGAGAGGGCTTTGCTTGGTATTTTTTGCGAGATCGAATCAGAAATGATGAAATCCGCAGATGAACGAAGGTTGCCGACATAGTCCAACGGATTTGCAAGCTAAAGTGGCAGTGGGCAGGACACATAGCTCGTAGAACTGACGGGCAATGGAGCAGAAAGGTTCTCGAGTGGAGACTACGTATCGGCAAGCGCAGCGTCGGACGGCCGTCCACGAGATGAACGGACGACTTGAGGAGAGTGGCTGGAGGCTGCTTCAAACCAGTTGAAGATGCGGAATTTTACTATTGTTAAGTATAAAATGCTATTTATATCTATTTAGCATATTAAATTTACGAAAAAGGGATCTACTTAATTACTAATACTTTAAAAATAGAAAGAGAGAAAGATAATGATTATTTCATATATATATGGGTCGGGGATTGCTCACCGTCCGCCGCAACAGCCAAACGCAAAGGTGCGATGCCCAAGTGCGCGGGGCGTCGCACAGGAGAGAGTGCCCGATGGGGCTGCTGCCTGCGGGCCACGGAGCAACGTACGCTGTACCCGTGGTCCGCCTTGTAAGGGCGGGTGAGGGCGCACGGCGGGTTATTTTAGTGGGTGAGGGCCCAACATTACCCTGTGATCTCCCCGGACGACCAGCTGTGCGGTCAGGTACATTTTTAGCCGCTAAAACAAAAAAAGGGTATGGTGACGCTGCTACCCATCACCATCTTGTTTGGTGTGCGGTTGTTTGCACCACTATCGCCTTATTTGCTTTTTATGTTACGACATCTCGGCAAAAAGGAGGTAGGAACTAGTCTTCTCTGCAGGTTATCTCACGGCAAATAAAGCGTATAATATTTTTCAATTAACTAATTATGGTTAGTGTGAAGCTATCACCGATTCGAAATTTAAGAATCTGCAAGAAACTTGACCGTCGTATAAAAAACCACGAATAAATTACTTAACCATTATAATCTCCGTCATATTATGTCCATTCATCCATCGTGTCACAAGGCTGTATCTTTAAAATACTGTCTTTCTCACAGAACATGCATTATCCGCGTCGTTATGTCCTAAGTCGACTATGTCCTTTGTTGCCTTTTAAGACGCCTCGGCAAGAAGGAAGTTGGGAATATTCTTCTCTGCCGGTCACCGTCTTATGGATATCTAGTAAAATAAAAACTATTATAATAAAAGTAAATGTATTCCCGCCCTCCCCCCTTAAA
Source organism: Euphydryas editha (assembly GCA_036937285.1). NCBI lineage: Eukaryota > Metazoa > Arthropoda > Insecta > Lepidoptera > Nymphalidae > Euphydryas > Euphydryas editha. The sequence goes on along the minus strand of JAUPFZ010000019.1, from coordinate 1,160,455 downwards.
AGGCATTGACAAGAAAACAAAATTAAGTCATATTGTATTTAATTGAATTTGGTTAAAATTTAACTGTTTACAAATAAGTATGTTGTGTGGTAGTGAGTATGTATGTTTGAATATATATGACAGCTGTCGTCGGAGTGACATTTTCACAATGAACGTAACATTTATGACGTTACACTAATGACGAAATTCGAAGAAAGCATTGGAGAACAACTAAAATGTATGAAATAGAACATAAATATGTTTCACACTCAACGGCCTTCAGTAGAAATCCTAAATCCAGAAACACACATAACCCATACATAAATGCTCAGACGAAGATAGCATCTGGATGATCCATACAAATACGAAGAACTCCTTCCGTTCAAAACTCGGCGTACACGTTTTTATTGTTTAAAAATAAAACGATTAGTCGAAAAACGTTTAGGAACTCAGATCACTTTTCTTTTTCTGCTTCTCAAAAATAACCATAAACCTCCTTAGTAATATAACCTTCTTTTTTTTTTGGAAAATTTATTGTGTGGCGAAGTAATGAACACTTGAGTTGACAATTTGGAATTACTAATATAGACGTTACCTCCGAACTATTGTTGAAGTATTTGTTTGTTTCAACACGTTGAGCTCTGAATCTATTGGGTCTGTTTTAATAAGTACGTTTTGTTGGAAAATCTGTTTACTGAGTAAAAGTTATAGGACGACACAAACTACAAGTCACAGGAACAGATAAGTTATTAGGTAAAGTAATATTCTACCTACGACGACGGCGACCGTTCTGGTGTAGTGGTGCGGAGCTGTTGCTTCAACACTGCGCGCCGGCGGTCGCGGGTTCGAATTCCGCTCGGGACGGATCTTTCTATTTGTACAAATGTTTGTTTCCGGTTTGTTTTTTCTTAATTTGTTTATGAGGAAGGCTATAAAAATTAGGCTATGGAAGGATCTACTGAAGGACCTTGCACCTCTGCGAAGCTGGGTCGAATCGCTCGTCAATAATGAGGCAATTAGGGCCACGTGAGTTAAGTTTTTTTTAAAAGTTGTCATATCACCTTGAAGAGTTTCCACACAGCCGCCGTCTATTCACTTACCGAGTTTTGTCGACATTCGGAAAAATACAGACAACACTTTACCTGCGGAGTGTTTTAATTTATGCTATGTTATTGTTTAAAAATACGTACAATTATTTTCAACATTTTTGTTCGTTACAAGTGACGCTTGAAATTGACAAACGGACAAGATATATTGTTATATATTTCAATATTTTCTTCAAGTATTTTCCGAGAGAATTTGTTTCTAATTTGGTATAACGATTTCTTGACTGGAAATGGATAGGTTTTGTAATTAAATTTCAATTCATACCGAGGATGTATCATCCTGGATCTACCTCTATGCCTACTTATTTCTTTCGTTTAATAGTATAGTAATCAAAAAAGAAACTATTCATTTAAACAGAATCTGAGCACAGCTAATCTGACATAATTACGAAATTTATATATATCAACATAAAAAAAAAAACCAGTGAAGACAATTTTGACTAAAAATTTCAAAACAATTTTGCAATATTTTAAAAATTATTATTACACGTTATTATTATAAGCTTTATATGGGTTTATTATTTTAAGCAAAATTTTATTAATAAATAGTCTTATTATTAACATAAATATTAGCAGTATTTAGGTTACAGTATTCGTTTATTTTTTAAATCCCATTTTTTTTTTGATTGAGCTGTCGTGTGTTAAAGCTATATATGTATTATAATCAATGATTGTCTTTTTAATTTAAATAGTTTAGATTTAATGCTATATTTGTTTATCAAATAGTGGAAACTATCGATGTTTTTGTACATTAGCATATTAAAAATGAGTTGTTAGGATCAGGGCTGGATTTGGAGCTCTGGATGCCTTGGGGCAACGAAGGAGTGGAGTCCCTTAATTATTATCTGAATAAAAGGATTTTTTTTTGGTCTTTTAATCATATTATACGAACGAATTGAAATTAAGATATGAAATATATATTTTTTTAATATTCAAGTACAAAAGACTATGAAAAAAGACAAAAGAAATACGGAAAAGTCGTTATCTCTGCTCTACTCTATTTTAAATTCCTGCTGTGGATTCCTTTTGCTTGCTCCGGGGTTGTAGCCCCGTATATACTATATCCTCCATCAAAATCGGCCCATTTTAGCTCTTATTTTTCATGCTAATTTCTCCTCTTCTTTTGTGTTTTGTTATTAAGGCATTTAAAATAAGTCGTTACTCGTGAAAAACAAATAGTTTTAATCAGATGTTATTTATGATTTTATTAAACTGTAAAACTAAATAAATTTTTTTCAATGGATCTATTAATTTTTTAAATTTTCATAATTTAAGACTGACATTAAATACTCGTAATTATAAAAAGCAGTCCTAATATATATTCTGACGGAAACTATCACATTTGCGTAAACGAATATGGAAATGTACCGTTTCGTCAACTCATCGCTTGGGGCACTGGATATTTCTGTACATAATTTTGGTTAACAAACATGTTTGTGGTTTAAAATTAACGTGAATTGTATTAACATATACCCTAATCTGTCACGTCCATAGTAAGTCCTCTGTGCAGTGTCTGCGATTCGGGGACCACTTTAGGAAAATCGAGGGTTTTGTTTGTGCAATACAGGATCAGATGGTTAAGATGAACAACTAATACCGGAAGTATATTCTAAAGGATGGCACTCTCGAATTCTGCTGAATTTGTCACCATCCCGGCAAGTCGCTCAGACATGTGCTTCCAGAAAGTTCAGAGCTATTTAACACCCAGTACTTGCATAAACATAACCAAGCGGCCAAGATTCTCCATAAAGAGCTTGCTATTATGTACGGTTTTCTGGAACAGAGGATGCCGTATTATTAGTACACACCGGTGGCAGCACTTGAACGCGACGGAGCCCGGAATTTCTGACACCTATGCTTAGCGCCATGATGTTATTGGAGAACACCGGTAGGTCTCACTCGCCCGTTTGCGCAAATGGCAGTGACTCTGCTTTTATTGTGGGTTCGATTCCCACCCCAAGTCTGGGTGTAATATATTCTATTTATTTTTAAAAAAGTATATCAGTCGGCTGTCACCTAAATACAGGCATCAAGTTGCCTACATTATAATTATATTAGACATATTTATTATGTATATAACAAGCCCAGTATCGTGATTTTAAAAGATTAAAATTTTATATAAAAAATTAAATTTGTCATATAAACTTAACAAAAACACATAATCATATGGAAAAGAAATAAAATATAAAGGCAATTTAAAAAAAGGGACAATCCAGAATGATTCCAAAAGAAATTTAAAATAAATATTTAACGCAGACGAAGTCGCATGCACTAGCTAGTCATAGATAAATATAGATCAATTACAACATTAAAATTAACATAAGAAATATAATTATAAACTTTATATTATTGCGTACAATGTAAATATTGAAGGTTAAACATATATATGCAATATGTACCTACCTATATGTATATAAAATATATTTATTTGGATAGTTACAACATCTTGTCACTAAATACAAAAAAAAAAAAAAAATACTAAAACAGTTAATCATTCGAAGATTGTTCTGTACAGTGTACTGTACTGTATCAGTCTGTAAATAACCCACTGCTGAGCGAAGCGATTAAGCGAGCGATTAATCCACCACGCTACTCCACTGCGGGTTAGCAGATAATTTCCTTACCAAGAGTAACGATCGTTATCAGGTGTCTATAATAAGAACCGGGACCGACGGCTTTACGTGCTCTCCAAGGCACGGTGGGGAGACTCACAAGAACACACCCAGACCGGAAACAAATGTTTTTACAAATTCAAATATCTGTCCCGAGAGGGAATTGAACCCACCACCGTCAGCGCACGGTGTTGAGGCGATTACTCGCATTCGAAGATTACTTCGAATGAATTATCATAGAAGGTTTAACCAACACGGAACTTAAAATATTGTATACTAGCTGCTGCCCGCGACGTCGTCTGCGTGAACGCTATTAGATTACACGTTGTTACAGAATGCGTTGAAGAAATAAAGGTTCACTGCTCGTTCCCCGTAGGTGATAGCGTGATAATATGTAGCCTATATGTTGACCCGACTTCTTAATAATATTTGTGCCAAATTTGAAGTAAATCCATGCAGTACTTTTTGAGTTTATCCCGGACATACATACAGACAGACAAAAATTCTAAAAACTATATTTTTGGCTTCGGTATCGATTGTAGATCACACCCCAAGTATACTTTTAAAAAAATATTCAATGTACAGTTTTGAGTTTCCTACCATTTTATTATATGTATAGATAAGATGTTCTCATAGAAATATTATCTTTCTTTAATCTATGGATGTTCTAATCTGTCTGTGTTAGTTAATATTTCTCCGTTTCTCCGCTTTTTTTAGCCTTTCTCCGCTTCAATGAACAGGCACCCTTAAAATCCAAGTTGCTCTTTCATATGTATTAATCCCATTATCCCATACCACAGATTATATTAGTAGAATGTACCTACTCGTATAATATGTATATTACATAAATTATTAGCTTTATTATTTATTATATGTTGCTGTGCCATCATTTTTTACCACCCTGGGTTTAATGGAAGACTCAATGGTCACAGTAACTGACTGCTGCGCTCGCGGTCGCGGACTCAATTCCCGCTCACGACAAATATATGCATAGGCGTTCCTAACAAATGTTTCTGTAGGTCACAGATGGTACATATGTTTATCGTGATCTGGCGTTTGTGCTTGTGTATTGTGTTTTTCCGTAACCCCACACAGGATTCATATCCTACTGAGAGCTATTGAATGTAACGCATTATTTATTACTAACAGTATACAAATAAATCTGTTTAAAATACATCTGAATCTGAAACAGCCTGTAAACTGCCCACTGTTGGGTGAAGGTCTATTTGCCATATAGGAATATATAATAAATAAAATATAGACTTTATAATTATTGCTTTTAGGATTTACCTCATCGTGTCCTTCAGTTTGTGCTACCTTAGACTTTTTGACTTTTAAAACAAGTACATAAGTTTATAAATACTTCATGACTTTTTTAATACAGTCTAGATTTTTAAGCTATTTAATTTGTTAGAAATAGAATTAAAAAAGCAACACAAAGGAATAGGTATTTAATAACATTTATTTTGTTAAATTAACAATTTATTATACTATAAAATCACAATTATGTATGTATAATAATTAAATAATAACAATATCATTATTCACTAGGCTTTCATATTCATATTTATCAATCTTTGAAAATTCCTTATACCCTTTTTGATATCTTAATGCCAATGAATCTTCAGGTAATGATCTATTGAAAATAGAGTTCCCATTTAGATCCAATTTTATTATTCCAAAGTAAATGCTTTCATCCTCCTTACTATGAACCCTTTTTCTCGTCTCATTAACAATCAAAGAATTATTAACGGGCAATATTAAAAGCATATCTTGGATTTCATTGTTTATTTTGACTTTTGCTTGTATCGTGCCATTTATATTTGTATTATGAGTATTTTGTAATGGCAAATAGCATTCTATACAACGAATATTGTCTTTATAATCTGTATTTATAGGAACGGGAAATAATCTTTCATTTAAATAAAATCTGTAAACACATTTATGATTTTTTATTGTGGCAATATTATGTTTAACTCTTGACTTGGCTGAATGGCACTCAAAGTAGTTTTTATTCCTGAATTCTTTTATTTTCATCAAATTGTCCGAATCATCGGGATCCATGAATGTAATTTCTTCGTCAGAATCTGGATATATTTCAAAAATGCTTTTGTCTGTATTTGATACTTTTTCAGATTGTTCCAAAATAGTATTAAGAGATAATTTTTTCATATTATCTGTAGTGTTGACCGAATGGGAGGATTGTTGAAAATTATCATTTCTATAAAATTGTTGTATTTGATTCTTATGATTGTTAGAATATTTCCTTGTTATTTGTTGATTTGTCTTATTTAGAGGTACGTTGTAATCTCCCACCTGATTTCTCCCAAGTTTGCTATTTGATATGATTTTATTTGCTGGTCTGGAAGGAGTATCGCCACATGTCTTACAGCAGTCGATATTATGATTTAAATGATTAAAACTTAAGTCGGATTTTGTTGTTTTCTTCGGTATTGTCACATTGCTTTCTCTCTTTTTACGAATTACACCTGTTGAATTACTTTTTTCACTATTACAACAAATGTTATTCGAAGTGAGTACTTTTTTATTTTTGTCAGCATTAGCAAATGAACGAAGATGTCTATTATAACGTTCACATGTTTTCGGTAAACATTTACACGATTTCGACATTTTTCTTTTAATTCTATGTACGTTAACACAATGCTTTCGATAACTGTTTATGTATAATATGTCAAAATAGCTGCTCGTTTCCATGGCAACGTACAGTAATGTCAATTGTCAAATTTAAGGTTATTATTTTTTTATTCAAGCTCAAATAAAACTGTAAAATAATAAAATTATAATTTTAATGAATTTCTGGTTTTTTTATTGCTTGAAATGTTTTTAATGCTAATAAATAGAATCTTATGTTTTAAAAATAATAAAGATCGTACCAACTAGTGACCTCTAGCGAGCAGTAGCGTAATTTTGATAAGTTTTCTCAAAACGTAGTTAGTCTATAATATTAGAGATAGCGTTAAATAGCAAATAAGGATGAATAAAAAAAATTATTTTAATAGTTCATTCGTAATTATGAACCGACTTCAAAAAAGGAGCCGGTTCTCAATTCGATTGTTTTATTTTATATGTTTGTTACGCGATTATTCCGTCAGTTATGAATTGATTTTGATGATTCTTTTTTTAATCAGTAGGTCATACTTCAGAGACGGTCGCATAGAAATTTTATCCAAATCAATCTAGTGCTTTTTAAGGAAAATCAACAAAAAATAGTTTGTACTACGTATTACTGTGCGTATTAGAGTTGATTCTATAATTTATTTGTAGTCGAAAGATTAAATAGAAGTAAATAATCGATGTTCACAAAAAAATCGAGATTTGAACTTCAGGTCGCAAGTCCAATGGGGTACCGCGATCTTCTCTCTCTTTCTAACCGTTGGACTTTTCCGCTTAGAGGCAGCCGTATGCCTTCCCTACTCTATCTATATACCTCTATAATACCTCTATGGCTGATAATGGCTGTATAGCACAGAAATATTAAGAACAAATATCTGTGCTGAATAGCTTTATAAAGTATAAATAAAGTAAATAACGAAATACTAATCAAAAAGTTCAATTCAAATAAAATCACGATGTCTAGTTAATGACAAATAATAATAATATTTGTGTAATAGTGTATGAATGAATTCAGTGATGCGTCTCATTGACGATCTGCTCACGGTCCGTGGAGGACACGGACTACTGCGGTGACATTGGCTTTAAAATACTACGAGTACATACAATCTGTTATAACTCTTTGAGTGATGCATTTGCATTTTTTTATGAGATATATTTATACCGGATAGTGTGATTCAGGCTAAAGCTTTAAGGACTAAACTTATTTAAAATATATATGTATATATATATATATATATATATATATATATATATATATATATATATATATATATATATATATATATATGAAATTTTTAAATGCAAAAAAAAATCTTTAAATGACTATTCAACTTCATCATTCTATATACCATTATAAAATCTTACTTATTTAAATATTATGAATGTTATACAAAATGATCGCCAATTATTGAAACATATGTATTTGTTTTAATAAACTAAGAAATTATTTATTTTAGTTTTAATTATTATTATTCTTTTAAAATCTATACTTTAATAACTATAAAAGATCCAACTACTCAATGGATTTAAATGAAACTTAAAATGATTTGAGTTGGTACTAAGACCTAGGATATTAGGTGCTTTTTGTCCCGAAATTATATGTATGTATTACATGAGAGAGGGGATAAAACTTACGTTGTTTAATAGCAAACGAATTTACAGATACAGCTAGTATAGAATTTTACTTCATGTCTTGTGAGGTTTGAGTGTGTGTGTGTGTGTGCTGTAACATACAAAAAAATTGCAAATAAGATTGTTTTATAACAGATCTAGACATTTATAATAAAATATCATTAATAATTTTAATTCCTAATAGCTTAAATGTTAAGCTATTAAGTAGTTATTTTAACAAAAGTGATGATGAAAGTGATGATGAGTTCGTTTTCTTACTTAATTCTTGTTCGTCCCTCAGGCTTGCGATTTGCGAATTAAATCTTCTAAGTTAGTTTTTTTTTTTTTTTTTTTTTTATACCACGACGGTGGCAATCAAGCATACGGCCCGCCTGATGGTAAGCGGTTACCGTAGCCTATGGACGCCTGCAATACCAGGGGCATCACATGCGCGTTGCCGACCCTTTAAAAACCTATTTACTCCCCTCTTGAAGGACCCCATACTGTAGTCCTGCGGGAAAACCTCGGCAGGGAGTTCATTCCACAACCGAATGGTCCGTGGGAGGAAATTCCTCTGATACCAAACTGTACGGGACCATTGGGGCTGCAATGTGTGAGCATGAATTCCCTGTCGATGGCGAGCGGTGCGATGATAAAAAGTGGCCGTTGGCACCATTTCGAACAATTCTTCGGAACACAACCCATTATACAAGCGATAGAGCACGCATAGGGATGCAACATCTCTTCTTAGACTTAAGGGCTCGATATCGCTCGTCAGTATTGGATCGTCGACAATTCTCACAGCTCTTCTTTGAACCGAGTCAAGAGGGCCAAGTTGGTATGCCGGTGCTCCCGCCCAGAGATGAGAGCAGTACTCCATATGGGGGCGGACTTGCGATTTATACAGACGCAGTCTTTGCCCCGGCGTGAAGTACCGCCTCGCTCTGTTAAGCACACCGAGTTTTTTGGATGCCATCTTGACCTTGTCTTCCAGGTGACATCGGAACTGGACGTCGCTGGATATGTCGACACCATTTTTCTTTTTCTTCTGATGATCCGTCGAGCTGCGCTGAAGCCATTACCGCGGTTATACACCAGGGTATGGAATATTTTATACCATACTCTGACGTAGCGACGAATGGAAAAGCTCGCCCATGGTTTGATGCAGACTGCTATCGTGCAGAAGCCGAAAAACGGACGGCATACACTGCATGGGCTGAAGCTCGAGCGCGCAAGTCTCCGAATTCTCGGAATTTGAAGAAAGCTTTTAACCAAGCCGCCAAGTCATGTAAAAGGACGTTACGCAGGGCTAAATTCAACCATATCAGCCACATTGGGGCCAAACTAGCTTCATATCCTTCTGGGAGCAAAGCGTTTTGGTCCCTAGCAAAAGCCGCTGAATCTAACTTTTGTCGGCCGTCACTTCCACCATTGCTGAGGGCTGATGGATCGCTGGCCCATTCTGCAAAAGAGAAAGCGGATTTGTTTGCATCTCTTTTTACTGAGAACTCGCGTCTGGATGCTGCAGGAAAAGCTCCACCAATCTCAACTCGTGCTGACTGCATTATGGCTGAAGTACGCATACGCCAAAATGAGATCCTTAAAATTCTGCAAACTCTAGACGTGAACAAGGCCAGCGGACCCGATGGTATACCAGCGATAGTCCTGCGCACATGTGCCCCTGAGTTGTCTCCACCTCTTACACGCCTGTACCGCCTGTCACTTAAGACTGGCAAAGTGCCGAAGTCTTGGAAGCTTGCCAACGTGCAGCCTGTGCCCAAAAAAGGTAGTCGTGCAGACCCTGTCAATTACCGTCCCATCTCGGTCACATCCATACTCTGTAAGACTATGGAACGTGCACTGAACAACAAACTCCTGGCCCACTTGGAAGGTAACGATCTCCTCAGCGACCGGCAATACGGTTTCCGCCAGAACCGTTCGACTGGGGACCTTCTAGTGTATGCCACACATATTTGGAGTGAGGCCATTGATAAACACGGTGAAGCTCTTGCCGTGTCCCTCGATATCTCGAAGGCCTTTGACAGAGTTTGGCACGCGAGCCTTATAAGCAAGCTTCCTTCATATGGTATTCCACCTGGCCTTTGCGCTTGGATTTCTGATTTCCTGAACGAACGTTCAATTCGAGTTGTCCTTGACGGGTACTCGTCGGACCAAAAGGCTATCGACGCCGGTGTTCCTCAGGGATCAGTCTTGTCCGCTACCCTCTTCCTGCTCCATATTAATGATCTGCTCGTCCCCGGTACCTTTGGGTATGCTGACGACAGCACAGTGACGGACAGATACTTTTCGAGTGCAAGGGCTAGTAAGGATGTTATCCAGTCTTGTCGAGAGGAAATGGTCAGCCGCTTGAACGTCGCCCTCCAGGCAGTCTCCGAATGGGGCGATGCCAATCTGGTCACGTTCAACGCTACAAAAACACAGGCGTGTGTGTTCTCCTCTAAACGGAGCCCTTTACACCTGGCTCCGACTTTCCGAAATGTTTCTGTAGAAATTACCGACTCCCTCCAGCTCCTCGGTGTAGAGCTATCGTCCAATTTGAACTTTGGGCAGCACATCGAGTCCAAAGCAAAAACTGCAGCAAAAAAACTAGGTATCCTCTCTAAGGTCAGGCGATACTTCACTCCAGAACAGCTGCTTCAACTGTATAAAGCACAAGTTCGGTCTTGTATGGAGTATTGCTGCCACCTTTGGGATGGATCCACCAAATACCAACTGGCAACTTTGGACTCGGTGGAAAAACGAGCTAAGAGACTCATAGGTGACCCTACTCTGACAGACACCAAGTTGCAGAGTCTCGATCATCGGCGTAGGGTAGCTCGTCTGTCGGTGTTCTACAGAATATATTTTGGTGAGTGTGCGAAGGAATTGCACGATCTAATTCCCCCAACAACCTTCCGCCATCGGGACACTAGGCGCGGTCGATCGTTCCATCCTTATGTCATTGATATGCCACCTACGCGCACAAAACGCTTTGGCACTACTTTCTTGATGCGCACGGCTAAGGAATGGAACTCGTTGCCCGCGTCTGTGTTTCCCGAACGATACAACCTGGGTGCCTTCAAGGCCAGAGTGAATAGGCTGTTATTAGGCAGGCATGCTCCACCTTCGACCGCATCGTCACTTAACATCAGGTGAGATAGCGGTCAAATGCCTGTCTATCTGTCATAAAAAAAAAAAAACCAAGGATACCAATACTGTTAGAGATGGTAAGGGTTGTGTCCTGGAATTGAGGGGCCACAGTGAATGGGGTTTTCTTAGCGGTGAACGCACAAACTTGTGTCTTGGAGGGGTTGAATTGGACTAAATTGTCTCGACCCTTTTCTTAGTTTTTTAATATAATTAAAATCCTTAGTCCTAGTCTTTTAATGACCTAGTCTTTTAATGTAATTAAAATCCTTGACACGACAGTATCTTAAAAGCTTTGCTAGATATATTTTTATACATATTTGTCACTTATCATTTGTGACAGTAAATATTACTCCTCTGTTAATGTCTGAATAATATAGAAATAATTTATATCTAATTTATTTTTCAAAATTTCTGTCGTACAAAGCCTTCTAAATTTTTCGATGTAAACACTCCGTAAAAACTCACCGTAAATATTAAATTTAATGGCTGACATATTTACATATTAGTATATATTAGAGTAGGATAGTCTAGCTCTACCTTTTTCTTGCTGACGTGTCGAAAATGCGGCTAAGGCCGTAGTGGTCCGAACAACTGTTCATCAACCAGAATGGTGATGGATAGCAGAGTCAATACCATACAACCAGCAACAACATACTGCGCTCGCTTAACCGCTTGCCAAGCGTGGTAAGTATTGGCAACACCTCTAGAGATGATGGGGGAGGCCTACGTTCAGCAGTGGACATCCAATGGCTGAGGTGGATATATGTATTTATCGGTTCTAATATCCTCCACAGCAGAATGGCTTTTAAGCTGGACAGTCCCCTCTGGAGGAACGGGGATGGTGTACACGTACAAGTAGCTACGAGGCAGACCTGACTAGATGTACGCTTGTGGTTGGTCGCAAGTAGACGTAAGGTAGTTTTTAAGCTACTCGTAACATAGGTCTTTTATATTTATTACGAACTTTTATTAGGTAATATAGGATGTGTTTTTGTTAATTGGTTAATGTGTGTAAAGTTTCTATACGAGATTTGCCTGGAATAAAGATTTTTATTATTATTATATTATATCTCGCAAGTTCTGTTATAATATAGTATGTTCAAAGCTCAAAGGAAACGGAACTTAATGAACCGATATTCTGTTCAACGAATTATATAATATTACCGTGTAAACTTTACAAATTAATTTCAAGAACTTTGAAGTTAGACTTCCAACCAATATACCTGTGTATTATATTTATTTTTAAATGAAACAAAATCAAAACAATATTTACATATTAAGTAGTCTCCAAAACAACCTTTGAATCGTTATTTTCCACCGGATTAGGAATGTTGATTTCGCTGAGATGAACTAGCGAGATCTAAAAAACAACTCTTAAAAATATTCAATACATCATTTCATAATCAATAATTATAAATTTAGCCATATGTCCTGCATCAAAGTTAGCGTTACTATACCCACACCACGTCTTTTTAGTTAATATAATCTTATTAATTATAAATAAATATTAATATTGAGATCGTTTTCAAATACAGATTATGATAATTAAGAGCTTTCATTCCTTAATACTTACTGTATAAGTAATTAATAACATAATAATTATTTTTAAATTAACTAAAAATTCAAAACATTGTAATACAAAACCTTATTCATAATATTAATTCAGCTCACGTGTATATCTACTTGTCCTCTGATCACCAAAAGCGACCTCACCCTACCACAGGCAAAAGATCGCCGATGTGCGCACGCGCAGTCCGCCTCTATAGGCTTTGGAGGTTCAAACGTAAGATAAAGACATTCAGAAAGATATTTCGTTAAAATGTCTAAAATATTTATTGTATTCGTGATCGGCTTACTGGTGAGTATTTTGAAATATGTTTAATTTATAATAAGAAAATTTTTAAATTTAAATTTACACATAGGTATATTATTTTATGAATTTTTTACTTGGAAAAATATTATTTTGTACATAATATAATTTAAATGATTAGATAATATTATTGAAGTTTATAATTAAATAGTAACGCAATTGAAATAATATTTAAAATGTTACTTTAATTAATTATTTTTAGTGGATTTAAATAATATCATGATTTTATCGTATATAAATATTTACATTTTATAAAATAATTGAAATAAGAAATTTATAATAATATTAAATATTTCTATAATAAAAATAAGCTCGGTTTGTTATCTCAATATTGTTGTACAGCTATGATTTTTAATTTATTTCAAAAAAGATTTTCCATTGACTGTATCTTATTTGTATATTTTGCGATATATTAACGACGATTGCTAATTTTTGTCTCATTTTAATATTTATTTTTCTAATTTGTGCGCCTTTTTATTATTTAACTTTTAAAATTTTAATATTTATTTTGTTAATCGTAATTTTATGACTTCTTGTTTTGTTACAGTGATAAAAATTATGTCGTAATTTACCAAGGCTAGGATTCTTGGAAAATATAGTATTAATTTTAATAGTTTTAGGATTAATAATTATTATACATCAAAGAATATTAGATAATTTAACTAAAATTAAAATCGATTTGATTTCCAACAATTTATACTTTCCTACTAAAAAAGGCTTTTCCTAATTATTATTTTTTAAATGTTTGTCACTATTCCCAAGATTTAGGGGTCTTTTAGGGGGTATTTAGGAGTCGAATTATAAGAAAAATATTTTTAATTAGCCTATTTATTAAGACAGTTTTGGGCCATAAAACGTTACACAATGATTCCCATCAGTGCAGTAGTAACCGTAAACGTAAAACGACGCAAGTCAATACCTTTGCAAATAATTAAGTATAAAGCCTTAAGAATATTCATTTTTATATCATAGACAGATACTTCAATCCCGTTTATATATAGATATAGGTCAAATCGTTTAGCGGTGTAGGAATAAATAGAAAAAATCAATACGCAGTTCGCTACCGTTTAAATTATAAATCGCTCGACCCATTCCGTTTCCGGTACAGAAAGACAACACAAATTATAGGTATATTAGCTGAACTGAACTAAACCAGCCTGTACACGTCCCACTGCTGGGCAAAGTCTTCTTCTCCCTATAGATGTGTCGGAGCCTAACCCACCACGCTAATCCACTGCAGGTTGGCGGATAGGGAAATTCCTTACCATCAATAACGATTGCTACAAATGTCACTGATAACAACCGGGACCGACGGCTTTACGTGCTTCTCGAGACACGGTGACAGACCTACAACAATACACACATATAATATAAATATACGTATAGGATATTATTATAAAAATCATTATATATTAATTACTAGTCGAGACTCGCGGTTTTACTTGAGTATATAAACTTTAGATTCGTGGAAGTGTCGTTATATTTAACAGCCTATTTTGTTATTCGTTGTAATTAAATAATTTTCGTGTAGGACTAGTCGAACTGAGTGGCTTTACCTGTGTTAATTATTTTTTTGTTCGAGTGGCCTTCAAAATCACTTTCAAATCGTCATTTTACAAAGTATATATTAAAAATATTCTTAAATTAATAAATTATAGTTCATGTGAAGTTACGAAAGATTCAGATGTAGATTCTGCTGAGAAGGATCGGCAAGGAACTCAACAGTAACTCTTTAAAAAACCATTTCTTCTTGGAGTCGTTATGTTACATAATATATAACTTTTCTTAATAGAGATGTATATTAATTTAATTAATTTTATTAGCGACTTTTAGTTACGGAAAGCTAAAATTCGGATTTTAAGATTGAGATACGTACGATAAGGAACAAACGAACTCTCATTATTTTATTATTTCATATCGCCCATAAAAATCTATTCTTTTTTATTTATTCACTAACTTTCACCTGTGACTTCATTGATCTGTAAAAATATTTAAAATGAATGACTTCATTTATAAATGTCCTTCTAAGATTCGTTCCTAATATTAACATCTCTTTCGAAGTTATTTATTCACTATGGTACACAAAATAGAACACAATCAAAACACTTTTACATAATATAGAACGTTAATAATAAATTTTAGGGCTGGATTATATTCCTAAAATATGTGCACATGCTTACATACTTATAAACATTATTAACAAAGCTGTATTTTATGAAGTTGTTGAATATTATATAACATTATTGGTTTATTTATTATCCTATGCTATTGAATCAGACTTACTAAGAAGTAAAAAAGTAAGAAGTAAAAATAAGTCTAAATTTACCTCTAGTAAATTTAGACTTATTTTTATTAAAAATATCAATATTTACATTATTTTCGGTGACAATATCATTATAAAGGTGACACATTCTAACAATAGGGTTGTAAAATGATGTGTTATTAATGTAGACATTTAAAATAAATGGCTTATAGAATGGGTTCCTGGATCTTGGTCTAATGTCAAAATTGATCAATGACAGGAGAGTCGGTGAATTAATAATACCTTTGAAGAAATTTACTTTAAGCTTATCAATGTTTACATATATTTATACATCATACATTTTGCCATTAATATCTATTAATTTAACGTCAACTTCAAAGGATAGCCCCTTTCAGGGCCGTCTTTACCCAGGGGTGCGAGGTGCGGCATACGAACGCAGGGGTGTAAGGAGTGTTTTCATAGTTTATACACATATATAAAAAAAATTAATGTTGTTCATCTTAACGCTCAAAGCATCCCTGCCCATTATCCCGATCTTTTGGCCTCTTTCGACGTTGCGAATATTCATGCTGTACTAGTTTCTGAGACTTTCCTGAAACCTTCTTTACCTTCTACTTCTTTCGTACTTCCAGGATTTCACCTTATTCGTAACGACCGAACTGGTAAGGGGGGTGGTGGCGTAGCTATTTATCTTCGAAGCCACATACTATTTACGATCTTGCACAAATCTCCTTCATCTTATTCTGAATCATCAGAACACATTTTCTTGGAAGTGTTATTCGGTAAACTAAAAGTACTCTTAGGAGTATTTTATTCTCCGTCACTCCAAATAAACTACTTCCAATCTTTTGAAACCCTTCTAGAAACGTATATCCCTACCGTCAATCAGGCTATCATCATGGGTGATTTTAATACGTGCTTGGCTAAAGATGACTCGCGTGCTAAAAAACTTAAACATATTATCACCAGCTCTAACCTTTCTTTACTTCCTACTAATCCTACGCACTTTTTTCCAAACTGTTCACCTTCGCTTCTCGACCTCATGATCGTTTCCTCTCCAGAACTTGTTTGCGTGCATGGTCAACTCTCAGCAGACGCGTTTTCTTACCACGATCTGGTTTATCTGTCGTATAAGGTCCGCCCACCTAAGGCGAAACCCACCATAATCATGCGCCGTTCTTTCAAAAACTTTAATAACTCAAACTTCATGACAGATCTGAGAGGAATTGAGTGGGACGCAATTCTGAATGCTACATCTTTAGATGAGAAAATTAGCATTTTTAACTCTCTACTTATCGAACTTTACGACAAACACGCTCCGCTCAGGCCTACAAAACTGAAACATCTCCCAGCTCCCTGGATTACTGAGGATATAAGAACACTGATGACCAAACGTAACGCTGCAAAGTCTAAGTATAAATCAAAGCCTAATGATCTTAACCTAAGTAAGTACAAGAGTTTACGTAATAAATGTAACAGGGTGTGTAGAGATGCTCAGAGACAGTTTGTGCACGCATCTGTAGATAAAAAGAGCTCATCAGAAGTGTGGAGATTCTTCCAGTCTCTTGGAATTGGGCGTTCTAAGGCGGAAATCTCCTTAAATACAGACCTAAACGCCCTCAACAACCACTTCTCGGGCTCCTCTATTCCGAATCCAGCCAAAACTGAAACTGTTTCCCTTCTTAAGGCACGAATCAAACCCAATCATCCTCTCTTTGAATTCGATCTAATAACTGCACATGAAATTAAAAGACACGCATCCACTATCTCATCTAAAGCTGTTGGCTGTGACGGTATCAGCCGGAAAATGATTATTTTGGTGTTAGATGAAATTATGCCTATCATCTGTCATATCTTCAACTTCTCCCTTACTTCTAAGACTTTTCCTAATATCTGGCGTTTTGCTAATGTTATACCTATCCCTAAACTCTCTAATCCTTCATTACCCTCACATTATCGGCCTATTTCTATTCTTCCTTTCTTATCTAAAATTCTTGAACGTATCATACATTTCCAGCTAACCTTATACTTGACAAGGCATAATATCCTAAGTCCTTTCCAGTCTGGCTTCCGACCTGGCCACAGCACTGTGACGGCACTTACAAGGGTGTTTGACGACGTCTGATTTGGAATGGACAACAAACAAGTCACCATATTAGCTCTACTAGACTTTAGCAACACATTTAATACTGTTGATTACGATATACTTTTAGCAGTGTTAGAGTCAATAAATATATCCAGTGATGTTATAGAGTGGTTTCACTCTTATTTATTTGGGCGTCAACAACGTATCTCTGTTGGAGATCGTTATTCCTCGTACTGCCGTCTCAGTGCTGGTGTTCCCCAGGGTAGTGTGCTCTCCCCACTTTTGTTCTCCATCTTCATAAATACTGTCACCGAACTTCTTACCGTTTCCTTTCACCTTTACGCTGATGACCTGCAGATTTATTTAACGACCCCTGTTGAGAACATTACAGAAGCCATAGAGACATTAAAAACTAACCTGAATACCATTATCACCTGGAGTCAGTCTTTAGGTTTGTCTGTCAACGCCAGCAAGTCACAGCTCTCAATCATAGGAACATCTAAGCAGCTGTCTAAAATTAACTATACCAATTTACCGAATGTCATGTTCAACAGGACTGTTCTATGCTATTCCAGCGTCGTCAAGGATCTGGGTGTCATTGTTGACAGTTCCATTTCGTGGCGTCCTCAAATCGCTGAGATAAGTAAAAGGATTTTTGCTACCTTCCATTCGCTAAAAAGGTGGAAGAATTTTTTACCCATTAAGACCAAGATATCGCTCGTAAACAGTTTAATGCTTCCGATATTGGACTACGCAGACGCATGTTATCCGGATTTATCGGAAGAGTTAACTAATAAACTAGACCGCTTACAAAATCTCTGCATTAGATTTATATTTGGACTTCGAAAATTCGATCATGTCTCGCAGTACCGTTCAAAGCTCGGATGGCTCCCAATAAAGCATCGTCGTAACCTCCATGCCGTAACTCTCTTTTATTCCATTCTTTTCCGTCCCTCTTCTCCGCTCTATCTTAAAGAACGATTTTCTTTTCTTGGTAACCCTACTCTTCACCTAAACCTTCGCTCACTAGATGACAACAAGTTAAGTATACCAATTTGTAACACGAACTCTTATTATAATTCTTTTTCGGTAAAGGCTGTAAGATTGTGGAATGCACTTCCAGTTAGAATTCGTCAATCCCCTACTATAGCTGTCTTCAAAAATCGTGTTAAGAAGTTTTACACTACTTTGACCTAACTGCCGCTATTACTCTCCTAATCCACTAGTATGTGGGTATATTAAGCATCTTGGTTATTTATTGGTGTTATTATTATTTATTAATTTACACTGTTTATATTGTGTATAATGCATATGTATGTATGTATGTATATGTGTATGTATGTATGTATGTTTGTATGAATGTGTGTATGTTTATGTATAGATATGGATAATATAGATATATATATATATATATATATATATATATATATATATATATATATATATATATATATATATATATATATATATATATATATATATATATATATATATAATATATAATTATATACTGTTATGTTGCACAAGCCCGTTTCACTGCAAGCTTCTTTCTGGTGGGTAGTCTGGAAGAGATCACTATTTAGTGATAAGACCGCCCATTGCACGCTCTGTAGTTAGTTGTTAAGCTTTCCTTTTGTGTAATTTTGTATGTAATTGTGTGCAATAAAGTTATTTATTATTTATTATTATATATTTCGTGATCTAGTCTCTCTAGTGGTTCTAAATAATTAATTTTTTAATGATAATTAACTAAAGTAACGTTATTTATATAGTTGATCAGACAGTATCAAAAAGCATGATTATTTATTTTTGGGGACAATAGGGGGACATAGTTATTTTCCCACCCCGATGCATATTATAGTTAAAGCAGTTCTGCGATTCTTGCAAATATTATTTAAAAAAAAGCATATATTGTATCTTGCGACAGTGTCTATATACTTACAATAATGATGAGCTGTTCTTTTCCTGTGAGCTACGGAATGAGCATTAAATTCTGGAAAGTATATCTTTCTAATAGTGTATATTATTGAAATTGTCCAGGTTTTTTTAAATATATAAGTTAAATAAAGTACATCCACGGGCTCTAGTTGTTCGTGCTTTTTTTTAAAAGATCTGAACTGAGCTGTACTGAATTAGCCTGTAAGCAACCTACAGCTGGGCAAAGGCCTTTTCATCATATAGGTTAGAGTTTAATCAACCACGCTGCTTCCACTGCGAGTTGGCGGATAATTTCCCTAACAAGAGTAACAATCGCTTTCAGGTGTGTAACAATCGGGAACGACGACTTTACGTGCTCTCCGAGGCACGACATTTTAAACATCATATTATATTCTTTATATAGGTACTTATCCTAGCGCGATTTACATTTTATGAACTACAGATCGGAAGTCTTAAGGATTGGTTATGTTTTTTTCGGAAAGCACTCTGAACTCGGAAAATTCATCTGATTGGTTCGTCAACTTAGACTAGCTTAACTAGCTTGACGAGCTGGTGTTCCTCGAAGTGGACGATTCTAGGTTTGATGTTGTAATTGGCTCATAGTTTATTGACAAACACAAAAAAGATAATTAAGTCGGCTGTTACCTAAAACACAGGCATTAAGTTGCCTACCTTAAGAGCAGTGTGTGTGTGTTAAAGATATTAAAAAAAAAAAATCTCATCCCCTTCACTAAAGATATATAAAGGAACTCGAACCGAATCACAAAAATTTTTAAATACAATTCAAACCGGGTAAAATAGCATGGAATATCTAGTCCGTCTTTTCTATTTCAGTATACCTATCGTCTATATACATACTTATGTAATTAATGAATGTTTTTTTATTTATATGCCGGAATACAATATTTACTAATTGTGAAATCGACGAGGATTATTTAAAACAATACTATATTATTTAATTTATTTGAATAACTGATTTAAAAACCTGTACCAATATTATAAAATTAAATATTCTGTATACGAAATAATTAATTATTTATTTATTTTATTAGGGAAACAAACAATTTTTTTGAAACACATAAGCATAATCAACAATAAAATTTCACAAATCAGCAAAGTTTCCACCAAAAATGTATACATACTGAGCAGTTAATCATTGAACCTACTTAAACGAACACATAAAGTTACAAAATAATAAAAATAATAATAATAACTAAGAAAAAACATTACACAAATGCTACCTCTCTTATTTTCGCCCTAAATTCTTTTTAACAATTACTAAATATATCTACTGTATTAAATTTATTATTATAGACCAACTGATATAATATTGATAATATTTTTTGCTTTACAAGACCAGCTGTTGTGGTGACTGGTTGGCGTAGTAGCTGGTGGTGGTTGGATGTTTTTAAAAGCTATATGGATATTTGTCGTGGTCTGGGCGTTTGTGCTTGTGTGTTGTGTGTGTCTCCGGACCCCCGACACAGGATTCACATCCTTTTGGGGTCGTTGAGTGTGTGTGTTTATTTATTGTTATTTATTGTTTATAGACTATATAAAACATCAAGCTATAATAATATAAACGTCAACTAATAAAACCAGTATTCAAAATAAATGTGAAACCACGTGTAATATAATATATTGGTAAAAATATATAAAAAAAAGTTATTTTTCTTGTTCTCAAAAAAAATTAAATTGATATATTTGTTATTATAGAGAAAAAGGTAAAAATCATTTAAACACGAGTTCAACCACCCACTCGAAGGGTTCCGTAGCATTTTAATGTTTATTAATATATATCTGTTAAGATTTAGTTAGCTATGTCTAAAACCATCCATCAACAATTTTTTTTATTATTCAAGCACGCTTCAAAAGCACTTTTAAATCATTTTAGAACAATGAGAATCAACTATAGTAAATCATAAACTTTTTAAAAGCCTTTCCTTACCTATTAAATTGAATTAAATTGAAATAACTTTATTTTACGACACACTGCTTACAGACTATAATAACTACCACAAAAACAAAATACATACGAAATTAAAAAATAAATAAAATAAAACTTAAAATATACATACACAAAAAATTGTAAATCTTGTAAAAACAGTCTGTCTGTACAGCACTATAATTTTGCGGTCCCGTTAAAAGTCACAAGACAGATAAACCTACAATGGAGTCCCAGTAAAAAGGTTTCGGTTCTACTCTATGACTACGGAACCCTAAAAGCCAATGGATCGAAAACAAAACAAAAATATTTTCGTGTGATTAAATACGGTCAATGTTTACAAAGATTTTTTGTTTCTTTGTATCTTTATTTATTAAATGTTTGACGATCGAACGATTTACTTATAAACGCAAATACAAGTTATTGAGATTTTTGTATTTCATTTATGTATTATAGATAATAAATAAATAAATAAATAAATATGTTTAACATACACACACATGGTCGTCTGTCCCTAAGGTAGGCAACTTAATGCCTGTGTTATAGGTAACAGCCGACTGACATACATTTTTTTTTAAATAAATATAGATATTAAATATACATATACATAATACATATATAAATTGACATATATTACACCCAGACTCGAATATTTATTTATTTATTATAAATTATATTATAGAATATACTTTACTTATATTTAGATAGCTGTTGTCTGTGACTTCTTTCACTAGGATATTTTGATATTATGATAGAAGAATCATGTTTTTTTCCGGGTAAAATATCTAAGCAGTTTAAGTTATCTTAAAATCATGTCGATTCTTTGCTTTGTGAAAAATAAAAATTAGTCTTTACCATGAGATTACAACTGTGAAAAGCTTTTCATATTCTTTGTAGCAAATTTTGCATGAATAATTTTGGGAACACACATACAGACAGGCAGACAGACAAAAATTTTAAAAAATATTTTTTTTTTGCCTTCTACTGCTCCCATAAAGACCACTACAATTTTCTTAAGTAATATATCTTACGTAAAGACATTGAGATACGATTTTGTTATAGGTTTTTATTACCCGACTGCGACAGAAGGCGGGTTATGTTTTTCGAGTGTGTGTATGTATGTATGTATGTATATCCATTTCTTTGGCACGCCCTACAGCCCAAACGGCTGGACGGTTTTTGCCATATGAGGTGTCGTTGGATTTGTCTAAATTGTAGGAGTGACATAGGCAAATGCAAACGCAAATGGCGGAATGAGGGGGAGAGTTGAATTTTTTTTCTTACTGTAGCAATGTTTCTCTTTATTATTGTATAGCACAGCGAACAACTATTAAGGTTTGAGTTGTGTGCTTTCTTATATTCGGTCTATTATAACTAATTTATGTACCACACACTAAGACTATTTATAATTTTATTGTATTATAAATGCAGAGATATATAAATAAATAAGTAAACGTCTCACACTCAACGGCCCCCAGTAGGATGTGAATCCTGTGTCGGGGGTCCGGAAACACAATACACAAGTACAAACGCCCAGACCACGACAAACATCTGTACGGCCTATACAAATATTTGTCATATGCGGGGATCGAACCCGCATGGCGCATCAGCCAGTTGCTGTGACCATTGCGCCAATGCGTCGTCATATATAATATGTAAATATAATCATGAATAAATCAAAAATAACAGTAATTTTAATTATTATAACAATTTTTCGAATGAATCGATAAATTATAATATTTCGTGGGTGCATGCTCGTAAGGTCGTTGAACCGGGATTTTAATATGATACTTATTTTGGTTTTAAACACATTATGTAAAGAAGTTATGCTTGTACGTATATGTTATACTAGCGGCCCGCCCCGGCTTCGCACGAATAACTCAAAAATAAGTTTTGTGAGTTTTTAAGATTGCTTATACCAGATGGCGTTGGCGGCGTAGGTACCTATTTCTATTTTCTTAAATATTTATTTTTAAATTTAATTACAATGAAACAAAAACTAAATTATACTGTGAGTTATGTTTAATTTTTATGTATTAAAGTTATTAGGTTTTGTACTTTTTACGTGATACGTGAACACAGAAAAAACGATAAGAGATGGCGCTGATACAAAAAAAAAAACGCGCTAGGTATTGAAATTTATTCTTGATGATATATAGTGTATTAATAAAACGGAGGTTTTAACAGATTTATTATTTGTATAGATGAACTGGCTTTTAAATGTTTGTACTTGTGGAATTTGAAATTAGGTTAGTTCCACTTCTAGATGAATGAAGGATTGAAACAAAATATTTACCTGCCAGGGACGCGTTCTTGTTACCTATACATACTCTCTAAACAGAGGAATTTCACTAATTTTAAGTGACTATTTACTTTTTATATTGATAAATCCTACCACGCAGATTTTGTGAATTCACCGTATGTATATGTGACTATCAGAGTCCACTGATTTGATCATTGATATGAAAAATTGTTTGATTTTGATTTTAAGGTACCTATCTCTGTTTGTGTTGTCAACTGTCCAAATATCTGACTAAATTCCCGATCAGATTATGTCTGGAAAAGCATACCTATTGTGGAAATATCGACTAGCCCGTAGGCGTAATTGGCAGTGTCTGCTTTGTGCTCCAGGTTTCTGAGGTCGATTCCCGCTCCTAGTCTCTTTGTAATATATATTTATTTACATATGTATTATTTATTTACATTTATTACAAAGAAAAAATATGTATATAAGTCAACTGTGACCTAAAACACAGGCATTAATTTGACTACATTGGAACAGACGACCTTGTGTGTATGTAAACGAGGGGGGAGGGGGAGGGGGACGACACATTTTAACACTTTGGAAATGTCTCTCGCGCAAACTATTCAGTTTAGAAAATAATGATTTTAGAAACCTCAATATCATTTTTGAAGACCTATCCATAGATACCCCCACAAGTATGGGTTTGATGAAAAATAATAAAATTTTGAGTTTCAGTTCTAAGTATGGGGAACCCCCAAAATTTATTGAATTTTTCTATTTTTGTGTGAAAATCTTAATGCGGTTCACAGAATACATCTACTTACCAAGTTTCAACAGTATAGTTCTTATAGTTTCGGAAAAAAGTGGCTGTGACATACGGACGGACAGACAAACAGACATGACGAATCCATAAGGGTTCCGTTTTTGCCATTTGGCTACGGAACCCTAAAAAAATGTGTACAAGAGAAACATTGAAAACATTTTATTAAAATACTATTTTATTTCAAAGGATATTGTAGTTCGAATGAAGTGCATGTGCAGAAGACAGTTTTACCGATTGGTTTCTCGAACTCCATTTCCCTTCGACATATTACATTTGTGATCTCTACATTATATTTTTTATTATATATATGTCATATGTCATTATTCCGTACATTGTTGGTTTATAATTTAATAAATAATAATAAAAATAATTTATTGCTCAAAAATATTTAAAATTGTGGTTAAACAATAGATAACTTATCTACTAATTTTTACCTATAGTTACTTATAGCTGTTAGATAATTATTCTGGTGTAGTAGTGTGAGTAGTCTCCTCAACGCCGGTGGTCGCAGGTTCGATTTCCGCTCGAGGCAGATATTTGTGATTGTAAAAAAATATTTGTTTCTGGTCTGGGGGTATGTCCATGTGGGTCTTCTCACCGTGCCTCGGAGAGCACGTAAAGCTGATCTTGGTTGTTATCATAGACGCCTGATAACGATCGCTACTCATGTTAGGGATATTGTACACCAATCCGCAGTGGAGAAGCGTTGTGGATTAAACTCCAACCTTCTCCTATGATTATGATACATATCACGTTTGAGCGGGAATCGAACTTGTTACCATTACAATTGTTAAGCGTTACACCGTTCTGGTCGTCTGGACAAGGATTCAGACAAAGGGTAATTATTTTTCTAATTAGGTCCTATATTTACTCACACACACATAACACACGTAAAAGCTCAATGTATAATTCTTTATGACATAGATTGAACTTATAAATATAGTTTATAATTAATTAATATAATATATAAGTAATAAAAATAATAACAATAGTGCAATAAACTGCAAATGTGTCATTGTCGTATCAAAACTACGTGTCTTGCCTACACCGGCATTGACATCAAGGATCAAGGCGTCACGTCCAGATCGATTCAGATTGACCGATGAATGCTAATTACATTAAATTTACACTTTATTGTTTTTATTTTTTACTGTAGGAAACAACATTTTAGATCATCGCTCTCTCTTTCTCTCTACATATGTATATTATCGGATCGGTTCCCTTTTTTTTTTTTTTTTTTTTTTACGCAGGGGAATCCATTTACGGATGATATCCAGGACGCCCGGGTCGGCAGTCCTAGACCTATGTCGGACTCGGCACTTTGGGAGTGCAATACCGTACTAAACCCCTGCGGGAGCCTTCAGCCGCTTTAATTGGAGGGTCCCGGATCTGCAGGCAACAGGATCCCTCCAGCGACAGGCTGGCCTCGGCGAAAAGGCCAGACTTCTCCTCCATGGGGACTGTCCGGCTAACCTCTGAACAGTCCCGACGACGCCGTGTCTAGCAGGACCGGGTTCCCATCCCGGCCCGACACGGGCACAAGGGCGTTACAGGAGGCGCATTAAGTAGCGCCTCCTACGCACCCCCATTCGTCGCCCGCGGATGGAGGCCACGTCGGCGGCCTCCTCTCTCATCCGCTCGTCGGCCTCCTTCTGGGACATTACTGTCTCGCAGAAGGAGACCATCGCCTTCCAGGACTCGTCGTCGCCGAGCATCGCGGTGATGACGCTCGGGAGCGACAAGTCCCCTCCGATGACCGACGTCAGACCTTGACGCAGCACCGCCCATCTCGGGCACACCTCGAGGGTCGGATCGGTTCCCTTGGGAGAGATAATGAAAGCCCAAAATTGTACTTAGTTATCACTACATATTATAAACTGTGTGTTTATTCTGTCTGTCTGTTCGCGATAAACTCAAAAAACTACTGCACGGCTTTCATGTGGTTTTCACCAATAGATAGAGTGATTCATGAGGAAGGCTTATGTACATATAAATACCCAGGGCGCAGCCGGGGTTGGCTGCTAGTAATACATTAAGGCGTTGCCCGCTTGCATTCTTTTTTGTTAGAGAGAACATCTTAGTATTCTCTAAGCATGAATCGGTGAAACTTTCATTAATTACGTTAGTAAAGCTGTATTCATTAAATATAAGTGAATTTCAATAACATGTTAGTGAATACTTACTAATATAACACATACACATATTCAATGATCAAATGTGAGTGGATACTGATATTTATGTACATATTTATACATTGAATAGTCACTATTTCTGCGTAGTACGATTCTCACATTGATAAAAATTGAATATTCACTTGAAATTAGTAAAAAAACATTAATTCATATTTAGAGAGTATTTGATTCAAATAACTTGAAATCTAAAATATACAGAAAACTTTTATACGTATGACTCATCTCTGGCTCATAACTGACGTTCATACTTTGTCTTATAGCTGAGTTAAAGGGATTGCAATCAAACAAAGTCACTAGAAAAGATAGTGAATAAATAAAATCGTTGCCACTACTAAGAAGGAAAATGTTTTAGAAACAAATTCGACCACTGGCCTGTTGGCGCAATTGCCAATGATCCTCCTTTCTGGTCCAGGCTTGTGGTTTCGATTCCCATCCCGAGTCTGGATGTAATATATATATTTTTATATATGTATTATTTATGTACATTTATTACAACATAACAAAAATGTATATCAGTCGGCTGTTACCTAAAACACAAGCATTAATAATAAATAATGAATAATTAATAAACGTCTCACACTCAACGGCCCCCAGTATGATGTTTATCGTGTGTCGTGCTCGTGGGTTCGGAAAGACACACAACACACAAGCACAAACGCCCAGACAACGACAAATATCCGTATTGCCTGTACGAAATTGTCATGTGCGGGAATTGAGCCCGCGACCGCTAGCGCATAAGCCAGTTGCTACGATGTGTATAATATGACCACTGCCCCAACGCGTATTCAATAAACCTACATTAGGAACTGACGACCGTGTGTGTATGTTAAACATATTTATTTATTTAAAATCACGTAAAATATATTAGAGAATTTAACCTTCAAGTAGTAAAACAGATAGCGGTGTAAAAGGACCATCACCATGCATTACGACGGTATTACGGCTGCGTGTCTGGACTTTTGGCGACATATTAACATCGAAACTGTTTGATTTTGTATTCGAACAAACAAGCTTGGAAATTTTTCATTGTTACGATTATCCAATATTTTACTTAGATAATATTTATGAGAATAAAATAAAAGTTATATTATTAGCATAATAGAAAAAAAAGTACTGTGCCCTATGATATAATAAGTTTAACCTGTTACACATGTTGTCTAAAACACAAAAAAAGAAAAAACATATAATAAAATTATAATTTCAGTCTGTCTGATTTTTTTCAGATTTTTTGTATTTTGAATAACGACGTTAGAAAATAGTTGGTAGGTATATCTACTACTTTTTAATCTGATCCGAAAAATGGCAATATCGTTGTGTTAAATGTTTTATAGCATTCAAATAATAATAATTAATATTCGAAATTCAGTAAACAAAGAAAAAAAAAGCCGAAAAAAGTGACATCAAAATGTCAGATTATGATTTATTTTTATAACAGTTTTAAGTAGGGCGCTATCATAATAGATGGCGCTGATGGTGCTTTCTGAATCACGGCTAGTTAGTGCATTCAAAAACATTCCTAAGAGACGGATTGCATCTCTTTCTACCATGGATTCAAGGCAACTCTCGTAAGAAAGGGACAAAATACCAGTAGTCAACGAAATGCTCGGAACGATTTTTTCACTTTACATGTTGGAAACAAATCTCAAACATATGTCGATTATTTCAAGGTGCATATTTGAATATACAATTTTATTACTTAGTGAGCCTTCCAGTTATGACATAAATTCCTTTAAATCACTTACCTACTTATTAAAGTAAAACTTATATTGCGGCGACGCCACGGGCACTGCTAGTTTATAATAAAACTGCTTTAAGTCCAATTCTGTATATTGAAGATTTAATAAAAACATTTTTTTTTTTTGGAGGAGACTCTAATCTGTACAAAACGTAAAAAATGTATTTTATTTAAATTTTTGTCTATTTGTCTATTTATATTTTGGCCACATAATTATTATCATTAAAATTATTTGTCGGTTAATCATCGCTGAACAATGTAGGTATTTCTTATTTTTATTTTTGACTAAATCTCATTAGAACGTTTTTCAAACACAGTTTAGTTTTCCAAAAGAACTATCGAAAGCTTTCGCTATCTTACAATGAATTATCCTGCTAAGTTTTACAATATTCTAATGACGAATGTAACAATATTTCTTTTAATTTTTAATAATAATCTTTAAAATTATACAATCAAGCAACGTACTCGTCTCGCTTCAAACTAAATTGAAACTGTCTACGATTTTTGATTATGGATACAATGAGCGATTTGTATTCAAAATAGATAACGTTTTCGATGACGTTTATATAATATAATTATGAATATATTTAATTTTTTCAATTACATTTCTTTTGTACATCAATTATCTAACATCTGTATAAAAAATTATAGAGGTTCACTGTTGTGCGCGCATTACGGGAGGAATACTGAATAGATTTCAATTTTTTTTTTTAATTTAATGTCTTAGACAGTTGGTACTTATTTAAAAGAAAATATGATATTTACATTTGCTGTAAAAATGGTAAAGTTTTAAGAATAAACGATATTTGCAAGCACAACTTGAAAAATAATGTGAGTTTTCTTGCCGTAGTGTTTTATTGTTATATATATTTTGTCTTCTCTACATAAAAAAAGTATTTTTTATCGATTGTTACGTATATTGTCATGACTTATGTATAACCTATCACTTATTATAATGAATGTTTGTATGAAAATGTATGGTAAAATTGATTTTATTTTTGTATATCGGATATTAAAAAAACATAGATTGTAAAAAAATGTAATAACCAATTTCTAGCTTAACATTGTATTCTAGTTTTTTTTAAAGAGATATATATATATATATATATATATATATAAATACTCCAGATGTTTTGAACTCATAAAATGTGTCGTTGGAAAAGTGTAAGTTATAAGAATAAGATAATTGGCAATAGGAGGCCAATAACCGCGGCATGGTTTCCATTTATTAGATTTAGAATTTTCGATTTTATTTCTGTTATTGTCCTTACATGAGATGAGTTGAGAGTACGTTCGTACATAATATATCGTTCAATAAAATGATAATCTTTCTATTATTTTTCTCAATGTCATCATGGCCCGATACGGGTAGATATTGATATTCGGTATAGTCTGAATTGAACTGAATCAGTCTGTAAACGTCCCACTGCTGGGCAACGACTTCATCTCTATTTAGGAGAAGGGTTGGAACTTAATCCACCACGCTGCTCCACTGCGGGTTGACTGATAGTTTCCTAACATGAGTAGCGGTCGTTACTAAGTCTTTATGATAACAACCGGGACTGACGACTTAACGTGCTTTCCGAGGCACGGTAGGGAAACCCACAAGAACATACACACAGACCGGAAACAAATATTTGTACAAATACAAATATCTGTCCGAATCTAACCTGCGACCTTTGGCGTTAATGAAGATGAGGCTGATGAGAAGAATTGGCAAGAAACTCAATAATTTCTCTCTTATTAACCATCAAAACTAAAACAATATTATAAACGCAGTCATATCTCCTGCATAAAAAGCAGCGTTACTTAACGAGGGATGTGCGATAATTATCGATAATTCGTAACTACTCGATAATTTTTCATTCGATAATTATCGATAACTGTCGCCAAATATCGATTATTTTCATCCAATAATTATCGATAACTATTCATTCGATAATTATCGATAACTATTTTTATTTTATCTTTATTAGGGAAACAAACAGTTCTATAATGCCTTAATTTTAACACAACTTTAACTTTTACATTAACCAAACAAGTTTCCACATTTTGCAAATGAAAAT
Organism: Euphydryas editha; assembly: GCA_036937285.1. Taxonomy (NCBI): domain Eukaryota; kingdom Metazoa; phylum Arthropoda; class Insecta; order Lepidoptera; family Nymphalidae; genus Euphydryas; species Euphydryas editha. The sequence continues at coordinate 1,130,200 of JAUPFZ010000019.1, read as the reverse complement.
AATAAAAGAGCAAACTGACATTGATAAAATACACAAAACATCAGCAAAAATTACAAATTAAAAAAAAAAACAAACAAAAAAGAGAATCGAAAGTTAATAATAAAAATAGTAATAATAAAACAACAAATGTCGATAACTACAATACAAGTTCAAAATTTTGATGCCTAACATCTGATCAAAGTACAAATTACATTTTTTTTTAGTTTTTCCACAGATTCACAAAAGATATCAATACAATTAAACAATTTGTTGTAATTATTGCAAGCTTGCAAAATAAAAGAGTTCTGAGCAGCAGGTATGTTAAAAAGGTTTTGCTTTCTATTTCCTCCTCTGGGACATTTAAAATATAAATTACTAAGCAAAAATGGAGAATCGATAAAACCACGGACAATCTTAAACAAATAAATCTGATCCTTAATTTGTCGTCGCTTCTCAAGACTAGAAAAAGTTAACAAATTTCTATCACTGCTGAAATTTCGGTATTGTAGATATTTTATAAATCTTATGTGTGATAGAAGATATTGTGCTATCGATAGCAAAATACGATAATTATCAATAATAAAATTATAGATAATATTTTCCGATGAACATCCCTATACTAAACCTAACCGATTAATATGCTTTGGCTATTAAAGACGTTTTATATAATAAAATTTATTTTTAAGCAATTGTAAAATCGTTACCGGGATTATATTATATATGCGAATAATATAAAGAAATGTTTACTTTGCGAAGTTGTAAACTTGGAGTTACAATTTTAAAATATTTTTTTAATAATAATTAAGGAATCATTAGGAAACCTGTATATCTCCGGAGGCATTCTTAAGATATATTTATCTGCTGATTCAGACTGAATGATTAGTTGATATCCAATTACCATTTTGGTATGATATCCTACAGTTATAGATAACTGGGCTAATTTTTAAGGGATTTTTTAAATTTGTTACCTCATCATCAGTCTGTTATATAAATAAATAAAATTCTGTAAACATATCAACATTACGTTTTTATAGAGACAGACGGACGAATGGACAGACTGTTGAATAGGGTAAACTTATATTATAAAAATATCGATACGTTTGAACTCTTTGTTCTTAGAACCTTGAAAATAAAAAAAAGTAAAAAAAATATTAAAATCATATTTTCATTCCAGGTGTCAAAAGATTGTTCACCACGTACTCTTCCAGACGAAGACTCAGTCGTGAGCGTCTACACTACGCAAGCCAGTTCTCATACCAGTGTTGACGTCTACCATCAGATCGCTAACAACATTGCAGAGAGAATTACATCGCCGATATATAGGTTAATGGTTATATTAAATAGACATATAGGAGCTACCTACATTAATCATATATTAATATATATTAATGTAAGCAAAAATAAGTCTCGTAGTTCGTGGTATTTAAGACGAAATAAAATAGTGAGGTGATTTTCAAAAGGACTATATGGAGGGTAGATAGATTTTGCACACCGCAGTTAACGTGACGATACGCCACAACAGTCCCATTGCGACTTTCAGCTTGTAATGAGACTGAAATAGTTACAACCACGAAAAGTACATTTTGTACATGCAATACATGCCCGTGTATTTGGTACAAAAATACACCTGAAATTGAATTGAATTTAAATAAATAAAATTTCAATTATCGGTCCCCCCTAGTAGTGGGAAATACCCTATGTTGAGTAGTCAGAAATTCATATAATTCAAACTTTTATCTTTTTTTTTATTATATATTATATGAAAGATTATTTGTTTATGAAGATTCTTAGAGCCACCAAACCTATATATTATTTTAAGCATAGTTATTTCTTTTATTATCGAGAATGTTAGCTTACGAAGGAAGGAAGACAAGTATCAACATTGTAAAATAATATTACAGGGCAAAACCTACACAATTAACCTTTTTAAGCTTAGACACGCATTTTTCAAACATAGTTCATTTTTATGATGATCATGTAACTGGTCCTAAATATTGACAAAAATCGTCAAAAAACTATATCGTGATAAGTACTCGTTTTTATCCTAAAAAAGGAAACCTACATAAGTAATATTGGCTATTTCTATATTAAAAATTTGAGTCCATAATAATATTATGGTAAAAGTCTGCCGCCATAAATACTAAATTTCTCTTATACCCTGTACAAGTTAGCATGATCTTTTTGACAGATATAAATTTTTCTGATCGACATAACTTTGCAATGACGAACATATTATTTTCTTAATTTAAATGATTTTAAAAATTGTAAAAATATTTAAAATATATATATATATATAACACAAAAGTCCCTAAAGATTTAAGCGTCGTCCGAAAGTTTTAAGACTTTTCATTGCTTCAAAGTAAAATTTAAACAGGAACACTGTAAATAATAGACGCTTGTACAATGTTACAACGGTCGAAACAAAAATCCGACCCACCGATGTAACATTGTACAAGCGTCTATTATTTTCAGTGTTCCTATTTAAATTTTACTTTGAAGCAATAAAAAGTCTTAAAATTTTCGGACAACGCTTGAATCTTTAGGGACTTTTGTGTTATATGTATTTTTTTAATATTTTTACAATTTTTAAAATCATTTAAATTAAGAAAATAATATGTTCGTCATTTCAAAGTTATGTCTATCAGAAAATTTACATCTGTCAAAAAGATCAAGCTATCTTGTACAGGGCTAATTGCATGGTAAATAAGGAAAAGGAAATTTTTATTTCAAATACAAACAATTTACGGGTACTCGGACCATAAAAATTGTTATGTCAATATCATTTACAATTATTAATTTATTCAATCACTTGGATATTTTTCAATTCAGATAAAATGTTTAAATTTGTACTAATAATATACAGAATAGAAAAATTAAAAAAAATCAAAAAACCCGACTGCGTAAAATACTCTTATTATAAACTAAAAAGAATAAAACAATTTACTAGCTTTCATTTGATACCCATATTGCTACAGTAAGAAAAAAAACTCAACTCCTCCCCCTCATTCCGCTATTTGCGGGCGCCATTTTGAAATTTTATATAGCCTATGTCACTACTACAATTTAGACAAATCCAACGACACCTCATATGTCAAAAACCGTCCAGCCGTTTGGGCTGTAGGGCGTGCCAAAGAAATGGACATACATACATACATACATACATATATACATACATACATACATACATACATACATACATACATACACTCGAAAAACATAACCCTCCTTCTGTCGCAGTCGGGTAATAAAGTCAAAATTAGCATTTTTTTTCAATTTCAACCGTTCTGGTGTAGTGGTGTGAATAGTCAGCGTAAAACCTACAATTGTGGGTTCGATTCCCGCTCGAGGCAGCTATTTGTATTTGTACAAATATTTGTTTCCGGTCTGGGTGTCTGTCTTTGTAGGCCTCCTCACCGTGTCTCGGAGAGCACGTAAATCCATCGGTCCCAGATTGTTACTGGCGATTGTTACTTATGATAGGGAAAATTATCTGTTAACCCGCAGTGGGGCAGCGTGGCGGAGAATATGCCTTTGCCCAGCTGTGGGACGTTTACAGGCTGTTTCCGTTCAGTTGATTCAGTTATAAATAATGAAAAAATTCATAACAAACTTTTTGTCATAACTTCCAGATTTCTGGGCATCGGTAAAAACACAACACAGTCCACAACAACTAAACGACCATGGGACAAAATAGAACTACTCGAAGATGGACCAGAAGAAGCAACAAAATCAGCCATCGCACCCGTTAGCAACGATATATCCAACGACAAAGATGTAGAGGAACTATCGGCGGAAGCGTTAAAAAAGATTGACAAAAAACCTGAAAAGATAACCCTGTATTCCAGTTATCTGCCAGCTGCAAAAGAAAAGATAGAATTAAATGATACTGTTAATGATGTAGATGATGACGATTTGTCGTTTGGTTTAGATGACGTTGACGATGGAGAATCAGAGCCAAAACCAAGGGATGGATTTTTCGTATATGCATTGGAATTTATTGCTAGTTTCATACAATTAATATATGGAGGTATTGCAACGTTGTTCACACCAAAAAAAACGAGTTAAATCACAACTTTTATTCCATTTATTTATAAAAATTTAAGAATTATCAAGGTTGTTATTTATATGGCAGACGTTTATATATAAAATATTGACGATTATTTCGATCGATTGATTTCAGAATGTTAACCTTATTCGCTGATATATTTTAAACCCACTCTCTAAACATGAATTAGTGAAATTTTCATTAAATACGTTAATGAAGCTATATTCACTATATATAGGTGAATTTCAATAAAAAGTTAGTTAATACTTACTAATACACATACACCGGACTACAACAAAATAATGTCATAAAATAATTAATTTTTTTTTATGATATATTTTAATGTAATAGCTAACTAAATATACCATAATTTGTCTTCTAAAACAGAACTGCCAAATCTGACTTTAGCAAAATACATTTAAAATATACATAATTAGTGTTAGTAGTTTTCCGACTAATAGTAAGTAAAAAGTAGTTTAACTTTAAATTAATTATATTATTATTTAATTACTTTTTATTTATTCAATTATTTTTCAAAGCATTGTTTCAAAAAAAAATTTTTGAAATAAGAAAATTTGTGTAATAATATTTAGGTGCCATAAAAGATACAAACTAAATATGTAAAAAATATATTTTTAGGACTAATTTGAAGTCACTTTTTTTATAAAAATAAATAGTATTTATTCGACAGCAAATGTTTATTTTTTTTTGTACTTAATATTTATCTACATCGTTTATTTACGTGAAACTAAAAACTGATTTATTAATTTATTTACTTTAAGTTTAAATATTTATATATTTTTTAATGAAGAACATAAAAATTACAGTGTTATGCATATTTCAAATGCAAAACTAATTAATTATTTACAGATAATTAGTTACAAATTACGTCTCCGTGTAATTGTGATAAGAACACTTGGCAGCATATCCCCGTTAATCAAAATGTAATAATATGAATATCGTATATATACTTCGACATTTATCATATCATCTGGTCAATCCTTAATTTTTCGAGAAAACCTAAAATTTAACAAATAAATTGATTATTATATTAATATTTACATTAACTATCACTTATATTCATTTGGGCTTTTCTCGTTTTCAAAATGGGAATTGAGGCAAACGAACTCCCAAAATTTGCCCATTCCTCCTCCACCATTTGCCACGAAAATATAATTCGGAAAATTGAGAAACAAATTAAATTTTATGAAATATATTTTTCGTGTAAATCTAATAAAACCTAATAGTCCAAATTTTATCTGGCTACCATATATCCTGTCCAGACATCTGATTTTTATTACTGTCTGGCTTTTTAGTTAAACGTCTAGCCTTGTAAAATATATATGGATATTGGTGGAAGAAATCATAATATTTGATATTCACAATTTAGTGTCCAAATTGAATTTACATCGCATTAATTTATAATCGACTTATAAATAATTTATTTAGAAAACCGAAATGAATCAGCCTGTAAATGTGCCACAATTGGACAAAGGCCTGTTCTCCATATAGGAAAAGGGTTTTTGCTTTGATCTACCACGCTGCTTTTTTGGGAGTTTGTCTATTATTTCCCTATCAGGAGTAATGATCACTAACGCTGTCTATGATAATAATCAGTGTGGCTGTTACGTAACTTGCGCGATCGCGAATAATCACTGTCGTGTCGAATTTTAATACTAGCTGAGCCTCAATTAGTATTGTTATGTAATAGTCCACCGGATCGACGGCTTTACGTGTTGACAACGACCGTTTATCTTTAATTAATTTTTTGGTATTAATTATTGAAATAATTCCTCAGTATATTATTATATTGTTTTCACTTATGAATTAAGAAAAATATTCTAAGCAAAAGATCGCAAATTATAAAGTTCTTTTAGAAGATTCATGTTGTGTTTGGTGTGAAGATAATTTGTATCAATCGCGAGGTATATAAATTCGTCCATTTACGAGTACAGAGAAACATCGTATCAGATTAAACTCCAATCATTCTTTTTAATACGAGCAGATGCGGCCTTTGTCCAGAAATGTTAAATTTATACGATCTTAAAGTGTATTATATTTACTGTAACTGTAACAGTCTGTCAACATCCCACTGCTGGGCGAAAAACTCTTCTTTATATGGAAGAAGAATTGGAGTTTAATTCGCCATGCTTCTCTACTGAACTGAGTAGTAATCATATAATCAGCTGCCATCTACGGTATTTCCGAACCGATACGACTTAGGGATCTTCAAGACAAGAGTATAAACCCATTTAAAAGGCCGGCAACGTACCTGCTAATCCTCTGATTTGGTGGGTTTCTATGGATGTCGCGTAAACTTACCACCGGGTGAACCGACTGTCCGTTTGCCCCCTCTTACAAAAAAAAAAAAAAAAATCATACATTTATATTCACAACCGGGATTCAGCTTAACGTGCTCTCATTTCACAGATATTTCGCTAATAAAAGATATATTGTAATGTAATCCGAGAAAATAAAATCTATCACCATTCGACTTCAAAGAAAGCATTCCACGATCGCAATATCGCCTTCTCATAAATTAAATGTTTGATATCTTGGCGTGCCTGCTTTTAGTGGAAATTGACACCCAGGAGTGGTTCGTCAATAAAGAACAGACTTTTTTTTTTGTGTTTCTTGTAATTTAATATGCGTAAATATTTAGTTCTGTTACGAGCTGAATACTCTCATGAGAGAATACTCTAGATATAGAATACTCTCATGGGGGCGTTGCAGTATTAAGTAACGCATTTTGAAGAAGGGGTCTTGTAAAACGTTACCATGCTTGGGTGGTTAATTTAAACGATATAAAAGTACGTTCAGATAAGCGAACGCGTTATGTAATTTTTTTTATTAAAATAAAAAAACTAGGAAAAATCAAGACCAATGGAGGAATTTTCATTATTATTGAAGTAAAACTTGTTTAGCCGCGACTAAGGGGTAACTGCATGCTTTGGACGAAGACAACGCAACGGAAACGCGTTACGGCAATGACGCGTTTATATAGAATTCGATTTTGACGCGATAACGTCTTGTAAATAGATGAATGCCGGCTGCAAGCGCCACGTACGAAGAAGTGTCACGCGTCACGAGCGAGAGCGCGGAACAAGCGATAGAGAGGCACCATCGGCCTAAGCATTCACTTTAATTAATATCACACATGTATATAAGTTCTTTTTTTTTTTCTTTTTTTTTTCTCCGCTTTTGTGGGACGCAACCTGCCTCGATACATTGGCTCCGTCTCATGTCAGGAAAACGGCTTTAAGAGTGGGAGCCACTGCGGAGAAGGCTGAAATGACTAAACGGCACAAATATTCGTCACTTATTCAAAGTTTTGTTCTTGTGCCGTTTGCAGTCGAACCTTGGAGTAGCAGTGCAAAAAAAATTCTAAAAGAATTAACCCCACGTCTCATAGCCTCCACTGGTGACAGGAGGGCTGGCGCATTTTTTGCCCAAAGAATCGGAATTGCGATTCAACGGGAAAATGCTGCTAGTATTCTTGGCACCATTCCACGCAGACATGATTTATACCAAAACTGTTTGTAAATAATTATTTTAAATTTTGCTATTCTGCTGCGGGTTGGCGGATATTTACCCTACCACGAGTAACGATCACTATCAGATATCTATAATAACAAGCGGGACCGACAGTATTACGTTCTCTCTGAGGCACGGTGGGGAGACCCACAAGAACCCAGACTAGAAACAAATATTTGTACAATTTTTTGGCCAAAGCGGGAATCGAACTCGTGTCAACCGGCGTTGAAGTGACTACTCGCACCACTATACCAGAACGGTTGTCAAATACATAAGAAGGTGAAACCGTCAAATTACTTTTAACGTACTATAATCTTGATTCTCGATATAAAGCCTCCATTCATATCTGATAAAACCTTTTTGCTAAAAATAGCCAAATGTTCTACCTAAAGAAAAGTTCCATAATAAACGAACTCACTTATAAATTCGTCTTATCCGCCCGAGCACCTCCTAAGTGCCCACCTAATGCGAAATGTAATAAATAATCCTTCGATTCACTAATGGAAAGAAAGTCACGAATTTATCTGTAAATCGTATTTTTTGAACAACTATCACACCGATTTTTTTTGAAGTGAAACTTCTTTATCGGGGTTAGAATAATTTTTTCGTTACGCGCCATAAGTTAATAAAATCATAAAATGGTTACCATAGTTTATTACAACAACAATTGCAGCAAAAAAGGTAATTAATTCTTGCATTTTAAGAATCCGATTAGCGATATAATCTCATATATTTGTTCTTTGATTATAAAATAAGTAGCATCGGTGGGCGAGTGCAGTAATAATAGGTTATATTACAATTTTGACTAAAAAGTTATTAGGACTCATATAATTACGATCGTATAAAAAGTAATCTTTTTTTTTATTATAAGTTTCACTTCTTACGAGTGTACGCTAGTACACGCACAATTTTTTTTTTATTATTATTTCTAATATATTATTTGTTATTGCGTCTATTCTTTATATATACTGTTAGTTAGCAGGGAAGAGGACATCAGGTACCAATCAAAACACCAATTGCAAATTCTTCCTTCATCAGGCATCTACAAATTTTTGTTTCACATGAATGAAAGGCCGTACATACAATTTACAAAATATAAGAAATAAATGAAGTAACAATTTTTTTTTCTTTTCTCTTTACCTTTACATGTAGTGTCCAATTAGTAACTGTTTGAAATGTGAAAATATAAAGTAAGTAAGGATCGAAACGTCGCATGAATTTAAATTGATGTTTTGATTGGTACCTGATGTCCTCTTCCCTGCTAACTAACAGTATATTATTTATAATATTTTTAAGTATTTTGATTTTTATGTCTACTGCTGAACATAAGCCTCCCCCATTATCTCAGGCGGTGTTTGCCAATACTCGCCAGGCAAGGTGGCGAGTACAGTGTATTATAGCAGAATATGGTGATACTGCTGCTCATTGCCACTATTACTCGCACCATCACACCATAAACTTCGTAACAACCGTTTATAGGATATTTACGAGTATTGTAGGAAAGAGTTACGCCGTTTATTTATGGTGGAATTAACACTACGTATTTAATATATATTTTTAATCTTTAACTTGACGGTGTAATATGCGGTCTTGAACGAGGTTTTTGATAAATAGCTCCATCGCCGAACTTGATATGACGTTTAGGTTCCAGCCGCAATTTGTTTTTGTCCCATGACGTGCGTGATATGGGATGACAGCGAGTGGCCAAGCGATTTTAGAGTTCCGTAGCTTTACTGGAAAATTATAATATACAAATGTCAGGATTAAGTAGTACAGCCTTCTATGGATAATATTTTTTATAGAAATAATAAATACAGGAGTACGTGGGTCACCTAATTTAAAGAGAGGAGGAGATTTAGATACATATATGCATTATGCATGCGAATGCCTGATGGTAGGTGTTTTTTTTGCGCACTTGACCGATGCGTTTGATAGTGGGAGATCCAAGGTACGTCAGAAATAATATTACGAGTATCTATAGAAACACCTGGACGAGAAACGTGGAGTATGTCCGTAAGGTTCAGATTAGGTCAAAAAAAAATATTGACTAAAAAAAAGGAAGGAAAATGATGGAGTTAAGGAAATGAAAAGGGAGAAGTAGTTACTTCAGAACGATTCTCTGTAAAGGTCCACACCTTTAAGAAGGTAAGCGCCACGCACTTAATTGCTAGTGGAGGAACTAGCTAGCCACTTTTAACATTATAAATAATAATTTTATCAATTTGTTATAATGTCAATTATTAGGCAAAAATATATTTTCAATTTAATATAATATATTACATATTATAATATTTTTAAGATCTGTGTTTTATGTAATATCAAATATAAACTTGATTATTTATGTATTTCGAAATTTACAGATAGTTGTGGTATAATTATTCATGTCCGCATGGAATGGTGTAAAGAATGCAAAAAATCTAACACCTCTTTTCTCACCAGTGGAAGTTATGAGAAGTGGGATCAATTATTTTAGATTTTTGTTGCACTGCTACTTCAATGTCTTTCGACTGCAAACAGTTTGTTAAGTATCTAATTTCAAGGTCTTTGAAATTCGGAATACAAAAAAATGTTTATGAGTCAGATCAAAGGCAACGATATTATTATTGTAGGTACCATGATATGAAAAAGTTAACGCATTATGTGAAAGAATAAAATATATAAAAGTACATGATAGAGTTAGTTTAGAAATAATATTGTTATGTTAGTAAAATACAGAACCCTCGATGCGTGAGGTGTACTTGCCCTTGATTTTTTTTAAAGTAATTACAAAAAAAATGTTGTTTTTACTTCATTTGATAAAGCTCAGCAAGGGATGAAGAAAAGGGTGAGCGATATGTTTTCCTCATGTACATATGATTTTTTTTATCAACTCTTGATGCCTTACCTTCGCAGAATAAATAAATCCAAAGTATGTACGGTCAGTGCGTTACAGTTTATGCGTAGCTTAATTAAATTAACATGCAATAATTAATTAAAATAACATGCGAACAAATTATACTATGTAGTTATGTACTGAACGGGGACGTGTGCTGCTGGTGCGAACAGCGTATTTCACAGTTTTCGTAGTTTAGTAATGTTGAACAAATATATACTACTAGCTTCTGCCCGCGGCTTCGCCCGCGTGGATATCGGTTATCGCGAACAAAAAAAGTATCCCATGTTTTTTTCTTATACCTCCAATAAAATGTGCACAAAGTTTCATGATGATCGGTTGAGTAGTTTTCACGTGAAAGCATAACAAACAAACTTACGTTTTACATTTATAATATTAGAGATGTAATTATCCATTGAGCGTGGACATGTGCTGCAGGTAAGAACGACATGTTCTACTGTACGCGTAGTGTAGTAAAGTTGCACATGAGAACATATATTATGTAATTATCTACTGAGCGTAGACGGATGCTGCAGGTACTAAAAGCACGTTCCACTGTAAGCGTAATTTAGTAAAGTTGAAGACGCAAACATATTATACTATGTAATTATCTACTGAGCGTGGACGTGTGCTGCAGGTACGAAAAGCGCGTTCCACTGTAAGCGTAATTTAGTAAAGTTGAAGACGCCAACATATACTATGTAATTATCTACTGAGCTTAGACGTATGCTGCAGGTAAGAACGACACGTTCTACTGTACGCGTTATAGTGTAGTAACGTTGCACATGAGAACATATATGAGCGTAGACGTGTACTGCAGGTACGAAAAGCTCGTTCCACTGTAAGCGTAATTTAGTAAAGTTGAAGACGCAAACATATTATACTATGTAATTATCTATTGAGCATAGACGTGTGCTGCAGGTAAGAACGACAGGTTTTACTGTATGCGTGGTATAGTAAAGTTGCACATGAGAACATATACTATGTAATTATCTACTGAGCGTAGACGTGTCGTGTGCTGCAGGTACGAAAAGCGCGTTCCACTGTACGCGTAGTTTAGTAATGTGAAACGTGCGAATGTATACTATGTAATTAGGTACTGAACGTAGAAGCTTTTTATATGCAAGGAACGAGTTCCAGTGTGTATATATGTATATATTCGGAAACACACGTAGTCTGTACAAGGCTTTACATTTTGATTTTTAACCTTTTCTTTCTATTTCTTTACAAAAGAATGCTTCAATCTTTATATAATTTTGTATGCCTCGGGGACATGTTCTTACGAAGTTTGTCGGAATAAAGGCGTCACAATAAATTGTCTTGTTTTTCCTTCGTCCTCCTTTGATTTTTTCATGTTAAATTAAGAAATTCGACATTGACATCGCAATTGAACGTGGAATAGAAATAATTTACTTTTTTTTTTAAATGAAATGTCTATAACAAAGGAATATAGATATATGATTGCTCAAGTTTGTTGATGATGATACAATATTCCGCTTTTGTTGGCGGAACTACTAATACTACAAATGGCGTTGAAACATCAACATAAAAATATAAACTAGTAATAAGTAATAAACATATGAATTAGTAAGACCCTACTTTCCATTCCTGGGTCATGGGTTCGATTTCTGTTCGAGTCTGTGTGTAATATTTATATAATTATGTATTAGATATTTATGTAAAAAAAAAATACACAATACGTGTATTAATCAGCTGTTACCTAAAATACAGACATTAAATCCTTACCTTACCTTAAAAACAGATGATGCATAAATTTATTTAAATTTTCACCCGATGTTATTGAGTTTTTAATTGAACCACTGAAAACTTAAAAAAAAGTCAACTGACTCTTAAAATAATTTGCCCATCAATCGTTTTTTGTGTTATTGATTAGTTTTATTTAATTAATTGGATTTGAGATCATCTTATCATTTAAAATTGTTTTTGATAGCTACTAAATTAAAGTCGTTTTTATTTGATAAAATACGTTTTAAAATGCTGTATTTAAACATAATTTTCCTTAAACGGTTCTCTTAATACGAAACCCTTTAATTTCATTATAATTGAAGTAATTAAAGTTGCTTTTCTTAGAATATTCGTCAGAATCGTATTCGTTTTTAATTATTTAAATTTGAATAAACATTATGTTTCTTTTAAAATAACATTTTCTAGTGTTTTGGTACTTTTTATTTATGTATTTTAATATGTATTTAAATACATATTAAAATACATAATTATAAATAGAATACTGGGAGATAAGTATGCATAGCCTTAAGCCAGCCTTTTATTTTATATTAGCTTCTGCCCGTAGCTTTGCCGGCGTGGGTGTATTGATAGAAAAGTAACATATTTTCTATCAAATTTCATCACAAACGGTACAACAGGTTAGCCACGAAACATACATTTACATAAATACAAACTAAATAACTAAAACTATAATCCTATAATCAAATAAAACGAGCATTTCCAATACGACTGAAATAAAAGTAATCTATATTAGCTAGATATAATAATTATGCCTGCTGTACTAACCGTAAGTAATAAATCGCTCAGAGAATCAAAATAGCTATAAGAAAAAAACTCAAAATGAACACAACCAGCGATGACGTCTGCCCTCACGTGTCTGCCCACGTTCGGGTCGCGTCGGCGATGGCGCGTCATTTTTTGGACCGTCCGTCTACCCCTGCCTTGAACGCCGTGCTGAGTGATGCTCCATTTTGGTCAGTCGAGTTCTCGCGAAAAGGAAGTCCTAAGCTCCATGTATTAGGTGGCACCTACGCGTTTTCGCGTGATACTTTTTAAACTATATTATATTATGGCAAAATTACTCAAAATCTTTATAAATTGTAGCCTATGCATTATTCTGATGTATAAGCTATATTAATGTAAAGTTTCATCTAAAACCGTTCAGTAGTTTTTGCATGAAAGAGTAACAAACATCCAGACAATCTTTCGAATTTATAATATTAAAATTATATAATACGATTAACGCTCCTATAGATAGGAACTTTATAGCTGTTTCATATATTTATGTACACTTTTCAAGTTCTATGGGGTTCGCGTGGTCGCCGCACTATCCTTTATTTGTTTTATAAGTAATAAATTCACGAAGTGACGTGCCTTAGTTGACCATATCGACAAACGATTTCTTATCATTGATCTTGCCAAGGTATATCATGATGTGGACAATGAAACATCTCATGAAATGCAACTGTTTCATTAAATTTTCGAGCATATCAAGATATGGGCAATTCTACGATGTGGTCACCACATATAGATGAGAAGAGGCCTTTGGCCAGCAGTAGGTCAATCGCATGCACAATATCGGATTTTATCGCGTTTATTTGTTTTAAAACTTTACAGTTTAACGATTTTTAATTAAATTAAATTATTTCCCGACGTTTCGGACCCTTTACAGCGTCCATGATCTCGGGGGACTGAGGTCCACCACCTCAGTCCCCCGAGATCATAGTCATAGAGTGTCCGAATAATTTTATTCATGTAGTTTTATTACGTCGGGAAATAATTTAATTTAATTAAAATTCGTTAAACTGTAAAGTTTTAAAACAAATAAACGCGATAAAATCCGATTTAGACTTTTAATTAAATGAGTAAAATTCGCGTAAATATAAGAGAACAGTAGTGAAGGTAAGTGTTCAAATATAAATTATTTTGAATAATTTTAAAGGTTTTTATATTCCAAGAAAAGTAAATATCCTTTATATGAACTTAACGGGAATATAGATTCTGCCGAGAAGAACGAGACAGAAAATTTAAGTTAATATTAATACGAAATATAAGTTAATGTTTATACATTAAAATACAATAAATTTAGTTATATATCCTACATGAATAAAATTTAACTGAAATATTCTGTAAATGTTCCATTACTGGCAAAATGAAGAAGGATCCATTACTGGCAAAAAGAAGGGTTTGGAGCTTAATCCACCACGCTCGCGGATAATTTCCTTACCATGTACCAGTAATAATTTGCCGTGCGGAGACCGGCAGAGAAGGAGTGCCCCGGGCGCGAGATGAGCTCGCTACGCCACTGTAGGAATTACCTGGATTCCGGATGTCTTAAGGAAAAATAATAGGTTAGTTTTATTGTTAGTTAAAACTCTATTATTTAATTAGTGTTGGCATCCGGAAACCATCTTGAGTAATGTGTTTGTTATCTCCTGGTAATAATATGACGATGCTATAATGTGCCTGTAATTTATTGCTCTCTCTCCTCTCTATACGATCTCAAAAGTACGATGGGGAGACCCGTAAGGACATACACTAAGACCAGTAACAAATATTTATATAAATACAAGAATCAAGGTAAAATTATTAATCTCCATAATAATCGTTGCTTAAAACAAAACTCAAATTTGAATTATATACTCGTAACAACACACTGACTTATTACTAACGATATTTTAGCTCCTCGAGTATTTAAGGGTGAGTTTCATTAACTAATACAATTATGACTTGCGACAGTCAAACAATGTCGTCGTTATAAGATTTTAAATTAACATGGTTATTTTTATAACTAAAATTATTCAAATCGGGATATTTACCATGTTTTTTGTTTTTATTTGTTAGAGCTCGACTCGTCGAGTGCACGTAAAACAAACAAAACAAGGGACAATTGTAGGTGTGAAAGTGACAATGGTAGTGGTAACCAGTGTTTGCGCAGCAAACGTACGAGAAAGGAGGTAGTCCGATATGGATACCTCTAATGCCGTCAACATCTACCCGCAAACTTCAGTCTCGTGAACAAGACATTCGTAGATAATGTCGAAATATCGAGCTCCAACAAATAAAAACAAAAAACATGGTAAATATCCCGATTTGAATAATTTTTGTTATAATGTCGTCGTTATCTCATCCAAGTAAAAATAAATACTAAACAAGTTAACGCCTCGTACTGAACGGCCCTTAGTAGCATGTCCTGTTTCAGGGTCCAGAAAGACACAAGCAGAAATGTCCAGACCACTACAAATATTTGTGCTACGTATATAAATAAATAAGAGAACTTGATGCCTGTGTTTTGGGTAAGAGCCGACTGATATAATGTTTTTTTAATAAATAATTACTGTGTACGGCTGTAATTACTGTGATTATTTGCGAATTAGTCTGTATATAGATCTGTGCTCACTGGGCTAATTTGTCGTAAAGAAAATTTTTAAATTCAAATCTTAAAACAGCCGAGTTTTCAACACGACGAGTTCCTTACGACTGTAATATTCGTCGTGTAACGTAATTGTTAACAACTAGCAACAGATGGCGGTTATGGAAATCAATTTTAATATATTACATTTTTATATTAAAATTTTAAGTTTTTTATTTGATCAATAAATTAATTAATTATATTTTAAGTAAATATATTTCTGCAATTTTTAAAAATGATTTATATTAGATTCGTATAATGCTATAATTCTCTCAGCTTAACTTTCAAGTTATCTCGGTGTTGCACTGTGCGCCAACACATTTCGAATGAGTTGACACATCCAGCGCAGTGATGTGAGTGAGCGCAATTGCGCGGCGCAGCGCAGTTAACTTCAGGGTGTCGTTTTTTGTGAGTGTGTGCGCGCGTCGTAAAAATGTACTCTCATCATTTTTCCCTAACGCGCCAAAAGAAGTATAACTTAAAAAATATTTTCTGTCGTAACAGGGAAACAACAGCCAAGAAATATCAGTAAGGGTGCAGTTTTATAAAAGTGGCTCCATAAACCGGAGCTCATTTCCGCCGGCGACGAGTTATGTGATTCTAACTTTTCCTTGAATTCCACAAGGGCATGCAAGCTTTACACGTTAATTACTTAGCTAAGTTCTGCTTTAAGCTTGAGACTTATTTATAATACTTATAAGTTAAGCTTTCGTTGCGATAGCCTTATTTTTGAGTTAATATTTTTTGCGTGCAATTAATTTTATGATATTTATCTTGAACTTTCTCGACTATTAATTGTTGGATGATTATCATAATAAAATTATTGAATGAAGCAAATTCCTACCATTTAGGAAGTTCTCGAGCGATCAAGTGTAGTGGTGATAAAAGTTGCGTTGTTACATATGGTCACGGTTTTGTTTCTCGCTCGGAACGGATATTTTTATTTATAGAATTGTTTCTGATCTGGTCGCTAATCCCAACGGGGTTTCCTCATTGTATGTCAGGGGCACGAAAAATCCTTGGTCCAGCTTATTATCATAATTACCTGATAACGATTGATTGTATTGGTAGAGAAATAATTCGATAAGGATGGGAACAAGTGAAGCAGCGTGGGAACGGAAAACACAAAGTAAGCAAAAGCGTTTACGTTTCAATAAATATAGATATTTTTAAATATTTGTTTTTTATATATATAAGCGACGTATTATTGGAAGTTGTTTGGAAAACGACTACAACGGCTTATAATATCATAGTAAATCTATGTAAACATTTGAAAGTTGTTTAATTTAATTATTTCTAAATAATAAAATGATAGTTATGATTCAACCGATAATAGTTCCATTATCTGTCTTAAAAAACCTGTCGCTATCATTATTCGCCTTGAACTCTAAGATTTTTTTCATATTTTGAACACAGAACAACGGTACTGCAGCTATTAAGAATTGCACGTAAATAAAATCCAATTTAGTTAAAATATAAATTTTATAATTAATTGTTATCAGAATATATCAGACTTTAAATTTAAAATCTATAAACTAAAGGCTGGAGGTATCTCAATTCTGATGATAGTAGGGAGTCGTCTTTCGCCAGTTCTGCGACCATTTCCCTGGCGCGGTTGTTAGCATACTCGTGGCCACAGTCGTGTCGCTCCACCATCTTGGATAGGGCCAAACTCAGTTGAGCCCTGGCTCCACCGTCTGATGAATCTACAAGGATCTTCATTACATCTGGTGAAAAACCCTATAAATATAAAAATTAAACAAATAAAAATTACAAAGTTGGCTACAACATTACACATATTACAAAATCTTAAGGGATAAGAGTTGAATTTTCATTCATTCATTCATTCTGTAACTCATTCATTCACTCCCTCATTCACGCAATCAACCATTCTCTCATACATTGAGTCATTCATTCATTCACACTTTCATTAATTCATTAATTCTTTCAGTTATTCATTCATTCATACATTCTTTCATTCATTCATTAGGCTCATGATATTTTTGATTTAACAGCTACGCAAAGTTTTAACAGCTACGTAAAAAGCACCCCATCGAAAGATTTTTGAAATCAAACTTACCTTAATCGATAGGTCTACGTTAGGTCTGTATAGATCTGTATAAATAAAAATAAAAAACCTAACAACCTAAAAAAAGACCTAATAACCTATTATTGATAAGTTGTTAGGTCTTTTTTTTTTTGAAAAAATAGAACTATTTATTAAAAATATTTATTAAATAACGTAGACCTATTGATTAAGGTCATTTTGATTTCAAAAATCCTTCAGTGGGTCGCTCACTTTGTGTAGCTTGATTTAACCAATGTAGGATGGAGAAGACACGAAAGAGACTGATCAACACGATCGAGATTACAACCACAATAGAATTTTGAAGACCCGTTGAAATAGTAGGCATTTTATGGTTTACCCTGAACCTAGAATGACGCAAACATATAAACTTTATCATTATAAAGTCTCACTCAGAAACTTTTTGAATTATTTTTACGTGTACATAAACTCTTTAATTATTTATTTATTTTATTTATTAAAAAAGATACACCATCGACAATATCAGTAAACATTTTTTTTAGTAGTATGTAAAGTTAATGATAACAGATACGTCTTTATAGGTGTATACAACATTTGCATAAAACTAAACAACAAATAAAACTTTTAAACATAAATTAGGGATAAAAAATAAAACAATAAAAGAATACAATAAAATTAAAGCAAGGAAAAAATTAAAAATTAAAAATGAGACAAAATTTGAAATCTTAAACACTAATCATTGGGGAAGTGGGGCAAAACAAGTAATTTCTTACATTTTCTTCTGAAAAGTCGTTCGGCGTCGCTAAAGTTGTCGACGTCATGATTGTTTATATCGTTATACGTTCGCATACATCTGTTAAATGGGGAAAATTTTCCTAGATTGGTTCTGCTAAAGGGAATGCTGAAAATATTAGTTAAAGACTGTCTAGGGATATGGTAAGGAATGTCTTTAATTTATAGATGAATAATACATAATCAGTTATTTCAAAAATGTAAGAAGGACAATTCAAAATCTAATAAAAGACGCTTCGCTGATCCTAATAGCTATTGATTCATTTTCAGATAATAATGTTAAAGTTTTAGGGATACTAACAATTTCTCGTTCATCCATTCAACCGTGAATTTTATACTAAGATTAATTAAATTACTTCTAAATACTCAAATATTATTAAGAGATTCCCTGAACTGTGAAAGGTTATCTACAACTTTGAACGAAGATCCTAAGACATGGATTACCTAAAAATCTTAAAATTAGCAATGTTTAAACGTAATAATTGATTTTTATGTAACATTAAAATGCTATTGACGAGAACAGTTCAATATTTCTTTTGAACAATTCATCATAATATAACATCATCTAACACCTTACATGCTTCATCTAATTCAGTATTTATGAATGAAAACTAGCTTGTTAAATATTTTTAGTATATACATATATTTTTTCATAATCATATTTTATCTTTAATCTATAATGCAACATTCCACTAAATAGTCATTAAATAATTTCAAGTATTTTACATCACGACCATCATGAAAAAATATGTTATCCATAACATACGTACTCTCTAAACATGAATCAGTGAAACTTTCATTATTTACGTTAGTGAATATAGCTTCACTAAGATTCACTACATATCAGTGAATTTAAATAACAAGTTAGTGAATACACACCAATACAATGTATTCAATGATCAAATCAGTGGACTCTGAAATTAACATATTCATACATTGAATAGTCACTAACTCTGCGTGGTACGATTCTCAAATTGATAAAAAGTAAATAGTCACTTAAAATTAGTGAAATCCCATTAATTCATGTTTTAGACTACGTAAATTTTTTATTTTTATTTTTACCTTCAACTTTACGATCGTTGAAACGAAGTCGATGGCGTTTTATTGATGTTATCACTAAAATATATGTTTCCAGGACTCCCTTGTGACCTTCAGCCATAACGAGCTGACTGGCCATTAAAAAACCCATAAACCGAACCAAGAAAACAGTCATAAAACGAATTGCTTAATACCTAAATTAGTCATAAGCAGTCATTTTGATATCGCTTTACATTTATTTATTGTCGACTTGATTTAGACAATTAAATAGTCTTAAATATTCCTTTTTTCCTCAAATATATACCTAATTGATTTCAATCGAAATGTGAAAAAAAAAGCTCTGTGAAATATTTTACGACAACGAGGCCAGAACTGTGCCTCTGGTTGTGTTAGTGTGTGTGTGTGTGTGTGTGTGTGTGAGTGTGTGTGTGTGTGCGTGTGTGTGTGTGTTTCTGTTCGCTTGTGTGCATGTGCAAAAAAAATTATAAAAATACGTGTGTGCGTGTGTATTTTTATAAATTTTTAAGGTTTCAAATATTACTGGCTCTTTCTTTTACATTGAAGGAGAATATTTTGCCACCGCCCCCCCCCCCCCCCCCCCCCGGTTCAAACCACTCCAATTTTAGTTTTGACTCATCTCATTAACTATTCGGCATGTTCGTGTAAAACTAAACTGTTCCCATCACAATTTTGTTTTATCAAATATTAACAAAATTTTAATCACCCAAGTTTATTCAAGAATCATTAAAATTATATTTTGTTAAAATCCTGACATTTATCAACTCAAACTGGTGAATCCTCAGATTTACAAGAAAGTATTTTAGTAACGCAAATTATTGTAATGTGTTCGACTAGTCTACCTTAGCTATATTAGTCACGGGTTCGATACCCGTTCATAAAAATGTTTGTATATGTCATAAAAGAGTCTGTCGTGGTCTGGGTCATCGCACTTATGTTTGTGTCCTCAGTTTCCGGATTTTTTTTATTATTATTATTGACAATAGAAAAATAGTAGGTTTTCTAAAAAGTGAATGACTCAACATGGACAAAGTTGTGGTACAGTTGAGTTAAAAGTAAATTAACAAAAAGCAACGTTGAAATACAGTTACAATTTGACCGGATCTTGACCTCAACAACCGAAAAGTTAGTTTTAAGCATTACGTTGTATTCGCACGAAATTTGACAAAGTTAACGTTCTTCGTAAATGTGGAGTAAAAACCTTTAAATTTTTTATTTAGAGGTCATAAATAATATTTTTATCGTTGTTGTAAATGTTTATGGAAATATCTGTGATTTTTGTAGATTGCTTTTCGTTTTATTTTATTTGGTAGTAATGTTAAGGCATATTACAAACAATTTATTTATTATAAACATGTTTTTCAATTAATATCGTTTTAATTCTGAACGAATTTTACGAGTGTCGAGTGAAGCCGTAAACAGACTGTTAGGTACTGTTACATATTAAAATTAATAGTTAAAATAAAAATTATAAAATAAATTACTTTTTTTTTGCCAAGTAAATTGTCTTTCAAGATAATATACTTACACTATAATCGGAAAGCCTTTGTCTCTTCGCGTCTCTGCTCAGCAGATCGTACAGAAGAAGTAGCCTTAAGTTAGAAGATGAAAGCTTCCCCTTAGTGGACACCTCACTTGGCCCAGAACCCCTTAACCCTTCCCAAACATCAATGAGCCTGTCATCATCAGGATCGTTAGCCATTCTGATCATGTCTCTCACATTTGGTGATAAATATTGCAAGTTCTCTTCGTTGATTTCGTCATAACCATCAGAACGACTTGATACCTTGAGATCTGTATCGTATGGTAGAAGGTGATGAGAAAGATTTGGGAGAGGCTCCAGTAGTGGTTTTATTTCTTCATTGTGAGCTGCCAGAAGTGGTTCTTCTGTTCTCTTCTCTTGCGGTTCTATAATCGTGTATTGAGAATTGTTTTCAATGGGTAGAAGGACGTAGGATGGTGACTTTGGCATCACCCTGTCTGAAGGTTTTGGTGGTGAGGACGGTGCGTACAGTCCTGGTTTGTGAAATGGTGTGGTGGCGTCTCTGGAAAAGTATTTAATGTTTTTTTTTATTCCTAATAAATACATAATGACAGCAACAAAAAAAAAATTAAATGTATATTCTTGAGCAGTATTTAAGTATGTAAAATAGAAAAACGTGAATTTAAAAAAAAAAAGAAAAAAATATCCTACAACCCTGTTTTACCTTAGAGAAGATTTTTTTTCACATTATTTTTGGGGTTTGTTTCGTTTGAATTTCTGTTCATTAAATACAGTTATTATAACCTTTATCCTTCATAATCTATTATGTATTACCTATACCATTCAATTATTAAAGGTGGAAAATTTTATGCAAAATTTATAATTTTTACAACATGCAAATAAAAAACCATTCTTATTAAGATTCTTATTTTATTGTCGTCTTGTGTTTCTTCTTGAAGCTTGGTAAATAATTAATTTAATATAGAGTACCAGAAAAATCTATGAATTTTCCTTTTTGGTCATAATCAAGGAAAAGAAGTAAAATGGACAAGGGAGACTTCAAAGGCGTTGGACGTTAGAAAGATTTTTTTAGACTGTGTACTTACTGAAGAAGAGTAAAGAAGTAAATTCCACGTAACATGTTCGTCCCGTAAACCCATACAACCAGTATATAGTTAGAGCACAGTAAACAGAAATTTGACCCAAATTGACAATTATAATCTATTGTGTTTAGGAAAGTATATAGTTAGAGCACAGTAAACAGAAATTTGACCCAAATTGACAATTATAATCTATTGTGTTTAGGAAAGTATATAGTTAGAGCACAGTAAACAGAAATTTGACCCAAATCGACAATTATAATCTATTGTGTTTAGGAAAGTATATATATAGTTAGAGCACAGTAAACAGAAATTTGACCCAAATTGACAATTATAATCTATTGTGTTTAGGAAAGTATATAGTTAGAGCACAGTAAACAGAAATTTAACCCAAATTGACAATTATAATCTATTGTGTTTAGGAAACCAATAACAGGTACAGCTTATGCTGTCGTAAGGGTGGATAAGATAGATGGTGAACTTGAGCAGACTGTGATGATTATCGAGAAGGGTATAAAAGATATAAGATCAAGTAGATAGATAAAGTTTGACGACCGTTCTGGTGTAGTGGTGAGAGTAGTCGCCTCAAACCGCGCGCCGGCTGTCGTGGATTCGATTCTCGCTCGGGACAGATAATTTGTATTTGTACAAATATTTGTTTCCGGTCTGGGTGTATGTCCTTGTGGGTCTCCTCACTGTGCCTCGGAGAGCATGTAAAGTTATCGGTGCCGGTTGTTATCATAGACACTTGATAACGATCGTTACTCATGATAGAGAAATTATCCGCCAACCCGTAGTGGAACAGCGTGGTGGATTAAGTTCAAATCCTCCTTCTATATGGAGAAGAGACCTTCGCTCAGCAGTGGATGGTTTACAGGCTGATACAGTACAGTACAGATAGATAAAGAAAATAAAAAAGACCATCAACTCTGTACAATAAATTGAATCCGTCCCCCGGTTTTTGGTAAGTGGCAAAGTAATTGGAAGTGACATACAGTGGATTTTGGGTTGTTGTCGTGGTAGTCGTTGTACGAGGTGGTACTTCGTCTTTGGTCTCAAAGGCCATCTGGTCCGTGATGTGGGCTATCACCTGCATCGCGACGGGTAGGTAGGAGTCGGAGAGTTGCACCTGCTGCTTTGCTGAATGGACCTGCAAGATTTTAATAGAGATTTTATTCATCGTTATTAAAAATATCAAAAATGCTATCAATATTTGTATTTTTCAAAATTGTATTTGTTACTATTGTGGGTGTTTGTCGTTGTGTGTCTTTCTACCATGGTTTGGAGAGCACGTAAAGCTGTGGGTAGGGATGATCGATATTAGAAAAACATCGATGCTTACATCGATGTCAACATCAAATCCAAAGTATCGATGTACGATATATATCGATTTGAAAAACATCGAGGTTTTTGGTAACAAACAAATAAAACCGTTAACATTTTTATGCTTTTTTTTATTTATAGTATATGAAACAAAAGTAAACATCGACGTTTTTGGTAACAACAAATAAAACTGCCTAATTTTTTTTTATTAAATGTGTTTTTATTTTATAAAAATATTTGAAACAAAAAAATAAGAAAAAAAGAAATTAGTAGTCCCAGTGTCCTTTAGACACTTTATAAAAAAATATGCACGCTAGATGGCGCTCTAAAGAATTATTGACTTTTCGATGTTTTATTCTATATATATATATATATATTATTTATTTCGATGTTTAGAAGAAGCTTGACTTCAATAACATCGATGTAAAACACGATGTTTTTCAGCTAAACATCGTAATGAAAAATCGATGAATATCGATCATCGCTAGCTGTGGGTGCCGGATGTTATTAAATTAACCCTCATCTTCTACAAAAAAGGCCTCTGTTCAGCAATAGGACACTTACAGGCTGTGTCAGTTTAGATCAAAAATCATAAATTTAAATGCGAAAATCGTTTAGTGTATATAAAATTAATTTGTATCGTCAATTTTGTAAAATGAATTTTTTTTTAAACAATAATTATTGTGTTATATTTACTTTGCCCAAATAATTTATCTATTTAAAAAAATGCTAATCTCTAAAATTACGACATAGATTTTTATGAAACTTGTGTATAATTATATTTCATTTATTTGGTAATAATTTAAGATTATTTGTTATAACATGATAAAAAAATATCACGCTATAAAAATAAGTGTATTAGTAACTAATATAAAGGTGGATTTTGTACAAACTGTTCAAAAACAAAATTGTAAATTGAAGCGAGTGTTGGTAAATGGAACTTACCAGAACGACCATTCCAGTCGTTATAGACAATAAATTTTTTGAAATCGCTAAAAGTCAAAGTTTGAGATCAGATAAGCTTTCTAAACTGAACTAAAACTATGCATAAATATCCCACTCGCAAGGAACTACAAAATCACAAAATATGAGAAACGAAAATCGATTTATAAAATGCATTTTTTTGAGTGTATGTATACAGGATGACTGGTAAATTACTATCAATATTTAAGGAGACTACTCGGTACATGATTCTCATTCGAATTATGTAAAAAAACAGGTAAATATCAATAAACTTTTAAGTAAAGTTTCTCAACAATTATCCAATTATGTACGCGTCGTCTGGACACCCTAGCAGCTAGCTGCACTTTCGACACAAAACAGGTAGTTTACCTACGTCCAAACGCCACCACGTGTTAACAGGGTAGCGGGATAAACAAGCATGACCCAATCCCCCTAAATACTTTAATCCTGGCTTAGGATAGGCAAAAATACTAAGATATTTTACTCGTTTAAGCAACAAATTTGTTGACTAGGTAAACGATGTGAACTTAGGCAATTTTTAGATGTTAACAAGCGGCACAGTACAACACCTGTGCACGTGCCGCCAGCATGACTGTAGAGTGTCAACGCTTCATTTACTTGAATTGAAATTTATGAAAATTTGGTCAAAAATTAAGTACCTATTTTTTTTACATAATTCGAATGAGAATCATGTACAGAGTATTCTCCTTAAATATTGATAGTAATTTACCAGTCATCCTGTATATGTATGTATGTATGTATGTATGTATGTATGTATGTATGTATGTATGTATGTATGTATGTATGTATGTATGTATGTATGTACATATGTATGTATATATGTATGTATATATGTATGTATGTCCATTTCTTTGGCACGCCCTACAGCCCAAAGGGCTGGACGGTTTTTGACATATGAGGTGTCGTTGGATTTGTCTAAATAATAGTAGTGACATAGGCTATATAAATTTTCAAAATGGCTCCCGCAAATGGCGGAATGAGGGGGGGGGGGAGTTGATTTTTTTTTCTTACTGTAGCAATATGGGTATCAAATGAAAGCTAGTGAATTGTTTTATTCTTTTTAGTTTATAATAAGAGTATTTTACGCAGTCGGGTTTTTTGATTTTTTTAAATTTATTCTAAATTGTGTAATAATTACAATACTGTTTGGAAAGTGTAGATATACATGCCGGTACCATTGTTACGGACAACGAGAAAGTGAAAACCTCATGAATATTTATTACAAAACCAATCAATTGACGACCTCTTTAAGATAAGGCTTCTATTTATATATATATTTTGTCTTTGAATATTTAAAATTCTCAATGTCCTTAAACAAACGAAAAGGTAGGTTCGTGAATAACATTCGACTGGAATATATTTTTATCTATGGCCATACAGAATACTTTTCAGATTTTTTATAAGGTGTCTATCAAAATTGGTTCTACATAAAAAAAAAAAAAAATCACACTTTTTCTTGTAAGAAAATAGGGATAGGATCGTACTAAATTTTTACCTTTAAACCTTAATAAAAAATTATTTTATTAACCTATTTTTATAATAACTCAAAAATTACAACGTATTTGCGGGTAATTGTTTTATATTAATTACTATGTGCTCCGCGGTTTCACCTGCGGTAGATGTATATACAAAATCACTTCGTTATGATTTCGGTAGGATTTCATTACAATTGCTTACAGAGAAATATCTCCAATTCTAGACGGTGTATTAAAATGAAATATACATCACATTTTAAATTAGCTTTTCCAGATCACAACTGTAGAAACCACATCGAATTCCGTGCAGAAGATTTTCCGTGATGCCGGAACAAACTAACAGACAAGTAGACCAAAATACAAAAAAAAATGTCTTCTATTGATCTCAAAATTGTGTTTATAATAAGTTTTTCTTAGTTCTAATCCTAATATTTTATACAGATATCTATCGGGTATAATTTTATTATGTGTATAGACTATAGATACATATTATATACGGAGATATAAACGGACGACCGTTCTGGTGTAGTGGTGCGAGTAGTCGCTTCAACGCCGACGGTCGCAAGTTAAATTCCCGCTCGGGCCAGATTCAGTGCAAATATTTGTTTCCGATTTGGGTGTATGTCCTTGTGGGTTTCCCCATCGTGCCTCAGAGTTCCAGTTGTTATTATAGACACCTTGTAACGCTCGTTACTCATGATAGGGATATTGTCTGCCAACCCGCAGTGGAACAGCGTTGTGGATTAAGCTTCCAACCCTTCTTCTAGAAGAGGCTTTTACCCAGCAGTGGGACGTTTACAGACTGTTTCAGTTTAGTTCATTATAAATACATATTCAGTATGAAATAAACAAATATTAAAAAAAAAGTCTTACTCTTTCTCTATGTACGTCATTACTCCACTATAGATCTGTACGTCTAAGTGCCAAAGATTCTAACATAATCTACAAACTAACAGATAGATAAACTTTTAACTACTGAACAGCTATCTACAGAACATATTTTAAAAACTATCTAAATACAGCCATGAAAAAAAATATCAGACTTTAGATAGAAGTTATGGTGTTCAAAATAAATACACAGATGAACCAAGCCTACAATCTTTCAACGATTTGTATTGTGTTGTTTATTGGCGGAAACACTCGCTTCAGAACTTCTTCCAAAATAAACAGATCACAATGTCTGATCCTTTGAATTTCAATAACTCCACCGAGGTTAAGATGAAATTCAAAGGATAGTATTTTATTTGAACTTATAGAATTATTGTTAACTATTTCAACTTATAGAATTATTGTTAATTTCAATTGACTTAAAAAAAAAATCATTACGATAAAAAAAATAATAGTAGTCCCGCTGAGTTTCTTTCACCAGTTCTTCTCTGGTTAGAGGCTTCTTCCACATGAGTAAATAAACCGTATATTTACTCATGTGCTTCTTCTTTCCGAACTGGTAGTAGACTCATGACGTTTAGTAAGAAATTGTAATAATTTTATGCTGAATAAAAAATTTTGACTTTGACTTTGACTTTGACTTTAAATATATGTCCACTGGATCATCTTAGTTTTCTAACCCTCATATTTAGAGATAAAATATATTATATTATAAGACTATTATTGAAAAATTTTACTTACAAATCCATTCTGTGTGACTTGCAGGAAGATTGTAAATAGTAATACTCGTCGGGACATCGTTGTCTTCTGTAAAATAAACATTTTAAAAGTATAATGATGGCTGGTTATAGCAGTGGTCGTTGTAATGGTGGCGGTTCGCGACCGCGACAGGCGACCGTGACAGGAGATCGCGAGAAGTGTCGTTTCGGTCTCTTCTGCATCAGTACATGTAGAAGTCTCTGTCACTGGTCTCGGTCTCCTGTCGCGGTCGCGAAGCGCTACCATAAGTGGCTGTTAGTAGTGATATGACCCTCGACAAAGGGTTCGTCCAACTGAGGGCCGTTTATTGTGACATGTATAATTAAAAAACTTCGTACAAAAAAAAAAACAAACTTCGCAGTAACTACGAGACAAAAGTTTACGAGTATGAGCTACACATAATTACCTACACCTTACCTCTATTTACAATATACATATATAAATGTTTAGTATTAAATAAAATAAAAAAATGAAAACTAAATCTTGGTAAATAAAGTTTTTCAACTGTAATAAATATCCTGTTTTATTTATTAAATAATTCGAAACACTGCCTACGCTTATACATAAACAGAATCGAAAAAGGGAAATAAACCAATAAATATACAAATACATATATAAAATTGACATTCCATAAGTCAGTTTGTTTATAACCATATGAAAACTCACCTGAGCTTGATAACATGAGACAAAGAGTAATTTTGTGTTGCGTTATATACACATAAAAATTTTGGTTGATAAAAAAAAATTGTAAATCTTTGTTTAATTTTTTTTTGGTTTAACTTTAAACACCTTTTCTTAGTAGCTGCCTTCGTTTTAGTAACTGTCCTACTAAGCTAAAATATGCTTAAAATTTATTATGCAATTAATTGAATTAGTGACGTGTTACTTTGTCATCAATCGCAGTTTTAATCATTTAATTATCAAATATATAACATAAGCAAATAAATTTGTTAAACGCGGAACATTTCCTTATCTGACATTCTCCAGCCCTACGACCTGGATTCATAGAACTTACAAGTATCAAGGAAGACATTCTAGATATCTAGACATTAACCGTTACTCGGCCCTCGAAATGGGAGCGGTTCTAAATATCGAAGTACGCACAGACAGCTTTACTGACAAGAGTTATCTATATATACAAGAGAAAGGGACTTGATTGCTTACATATCGAAAAATAAATACTGACTGCTTAACCTTTTTAGGCTTAGACACTCGTGGTTTTATTTATTTATTTATTTATTTATTAGGGATGGTATACAGCACAGAAAAAGTTATAAAAAAATGTTATACAATTATGAGGCCAATTACGACTATCCATCCGCTTAAAATTAAATAAAGTATATAGAACAAACGTGCAAATAATAATAATAATAATAAATAAATAAAAACGTAAACAAAAATGAAAACATAATTTATTTTTGGTACATACCACGATGTAGCTTTTTTTTGACGATTTTGTCGATATTTCGGACCGTTTACCAGTAGTGTGTTTCATCGTGACCACGGACCATGTAACCCGTTTTTATCTTTACAAATAAACTATACTTATTCCATATTGTAGACACGAAAACGAAAACTGATTTTTACAGTAAAAGTCATACTTAATATTGTAAGGATTAAAAAAATAAGGTTCGTGTATGGATCGATATATGTTACTCATTCAGGCAAAAACTGCAGATGATTGCTACAAAACTTATATAGTATGTAGATAGCTTTATATCCGGAAACTCCAAAGTCTATTTTTTATTCTGAAATTTCCACAACAACAGAAATAATTTTATCTATTTTATTTATTTATTTAAGACATAAAACTTATATTTAACATTAAGGGAACACAATGCGTTAGTCAAGTTGATTAGCATTTAAAAAAAATCCTGCAGTATTTTTGTACATAAAATAATAATTAAAACATTTCATTTTTAACAATTAAAATACAAATCCATTTAAATAATTCAATATAATCAATTATTCAACTATCGTCTGTGTTCTGTGATTATCGCTCTTATCTTAATGTGGTGCACATTAATGCACAAAGTGTTCCCAGCCATTATTCAGATATTCTAGCATCCTTCAGTAGTGATTCTATTGATGCGATCTTAATTTCGGAATCATTCTTAAAACCATCGCTCTTATCTACGCAATTCGCAATACCAGGATATGTACTGATTCGCAATGACAGGGTTGGTAAGGGGGGCGGAGGGGTAGCTATCTATCTTCGTTCTGAAATTAAGTATACGGTCGTTGACACGTCTCCTTCAAATTATTCAGAATCAGCTGAACACCTAGCTATTGAATTATGTTTACACCATAGCAAACTTTTACTTATAGTATTTTATTGCCCGAATCTTAATATTGATTATTTTAATAGTTTTGATACTATCCTTAACAACTATCGTACCATTTACCAACATGTTATTATAATGGGTGATTTTAACACTTGCCTAATGAAAGATAACCTTCGTGCTCATAAACTACGCGCCTTACTATCATCTTACAATCTTCATCTCTTACCCACTGCTACGACTCATCATTTTCCTAATTGTACCCCTTCTCTATTAGATTTAATGATTGTGTCTTCGATTAATAATGTTCCTGTTCATGGCCAACTTTCCGCCTCATTTTCCTATCATGATCTACTTTTCTTCTCCTATCGTGTGCGTCCCCCTAAACGTGTACCTCAATTACTTTTTCGACGTTGCTATAAGCATATTAACCAGGAGGCGCTGGAAAATGATGCTTCGAATATTGACTGGTCTGATGTATTGAGTAGCACCAATATCGACGAAAAAGTTGAAAGCTTTAATGCGAAGATTTTAGGCATTTATGATCATCATGCACCACTTAAGAGGATCAAAGTCAAGCATAATCCTGCTCCCTGGCTTTCCAATACTATCAAGGAACAAATGGCACTTAGAGATCGCGCTAAAAGGAAATTCAAGCTTTGTCCTTCCGAAAGTAATCTCCAAAAATTCAAAACTCTTCGTAATCGATGCAACCGTCTGTGTCGTGCCGCCAAACGACAATATTTTCACTCTTCTCTCCAAAATAAAAGTACTGCAGATGTTTGGAAATTTCTTAAGTCCGTGGGTATTGGTAAATCACCCATCCTTTCGCCTAGCGATTTTGACTTAGACACTCTCAACAATTTCTTTTCCCGTTCTCCTACGAGACTGTGTTCTAACGACAAGAAGAGCACTCTAAAATATTTATCAGAATTACCAATACCCAATACTCCATTCTCCTTTACACCTATAACTGATTCAGACATTATAACTGCAGTCCTTTCAATTTCATCGCAGGCCACTGGCTATGACAAGTTATGTTTGAAAATGATTACACTGATTCTTCCTTTCCTGTTACCGATTCTTAACCATATTTTTAACTACTCTGTTACCACAAGTTCCTTTCCGAAAGCCTGGAAACTAGCAAATGTTATTCCTTTGCCTAAAGTTACCAATCCTTCTTCTTTAGCTAATTTTCGACCCATTTCCATATTGCCAACTCTCTCTAAGGTTTTTGAATGCATTGTCCACAAGCAGTTCTCTTTCTTTTTATACTCTAATGATCTTCTTAATTCATATCAATCTGGTTTTCGTCCAGGCCATAGCACAACTTCGGCTCTTATCGACGTAACTGACGACATTCGCTTAGCCATGGAGAATAAATCGCTTACAATCCTTATACTTATTGATTTTAGCAATGCTTTTAATTCTATCGACTTCGACATCCTTCTTGGCGTACTAAAATCAATTAATACTTCTTTATCCGCGTTAGCGTGGTTTGGATCTTACCTTCGGAATCGTTCACAGCGAGTTCAAGTAAATACATCCTATTCCAACTGGTGCAATCTTACTGTGGGAGTTCCCCAAGGTGGCGTACTTTCCCCTCTTCTTTTTTCTGTTTTTATTGACTCGATCACTAAGGTCATATCTTCAAAATACCACTTATATGCTGACGATTTGCAA
Source organism: Euphydryas editha (assembly GCA_036937285.1). NCBI lineage: Eukaryota > Metazoa > Arthropoda > Insecta > Lepidoptera > Nymphalidae > Euphydryas > Euphydryas editha. Next base: position 1,098,740 of record JAUPFZ010000019.1, on the reverse strand, counting down.
ATATATCGCCATTTTAAGTTGCATGATGCCGAGTCTGCTATTATCTCCATCAATGATGATCTAAGGCGTATTACTGAATGGGCTGATGGTTTCGGTCTTACTGTTAATCCGGGAAAAACTAAAGCATTAATCATAGGTAGTAAACGCATTCGCTCTCAACTTAATATAGCCGAACTACCCCCTATCACCGTCGACAGCGTCCCTATTACTTTTTCCGACTCGGCTAAGAATTTAGGTGTAGTTTTTGATTCCAATCTTAACTGGAATGCTTATATCAATGAGATCAGTCGTAAGGTACACTTTTCGCTCCATTCTCTAAAATCTTTGCAAAACTTTTTACCCTTCAAGACTAAAGTTTCTCTCGTGCAAACTCTTATACATCCGATCATTGATTACGCTGATGTCACTTGTTTAGATGTCACCGAAGAATCACTTAACAGACTTGAGCGACTACAAAATTTATGCTTGCGTTTCATCTTCGGCTTAAAAAAATATGATCATGTAAGTCACTTTCGTAAGCAACTCCAATGGCTACCTATCCGCCATCGTAGAAATTTTAGAATACTTTGTTTCCTTTTTAAGACTCTTTTTAATCCTTGTTCTCCTTCGTATCTACGGGACCGCTTTTCTTTTTCTCATGATGATGATTCTTCATGCAGATCTCATAAACGTTATCTTCTTCAGATACCCACCCACCGTACCGATTTTTATTCCTACTCCTTTACTGCACATTCCGTTAGACTTTGGAATTCCCTACCATATGAAATTCGCGTTTGCAAAACACTATCTCTATTTAAGAAAAGAGTGAGAAAATTCTACCTGAATCAATCCTAGTTTAAAACCAATTTGATTAAGTATCTTCGTGCGTGTTGGAATATATTATCGTATGTATTATACTATGTATCGTATATATGTATGCGTGTATGTATAAGTATTATATTATTTGTATCTATGTGTGTATACATTATTATGTAGGTATATATTATGTATTTATATATCGTATAATTATGTATTTATTATTATATATTATATTTTTATTCATAATATGTTTACTTTGTACACACTAATTTTTGCGACTCTTTTACAATTTTCCTGTGGCAGGACTACTGGAAGAGATTCCATCATGGGATAAGTAGTGCCTTTGTACCAGCATTGTTTATGTGCTTTTTCCTATTTGTATTCTAGTGTGCATAAATTGTTAAATAAATAAAAATAAATAAATAAAAATAATAATTTCAATGACAAATTAATAAAATAATCAAAAATATTAAAGTCATTAAAAATTAATATAATGTCGCTAAAACTGCAAGGCGGACGTAGTTTTAAACATAAAAGGCGATTTTATCGCTAATTTTACAGACTCTTCAATAATTCTTAGAGACAATCAAGGTGTAGAATATCAAAATAAATAAATAAAATTAAAGTACCTGTTTACAATGTTCGAAAAAAAAAAACATTAAAGATTTAAGGCAAAAAAAAAAATAAGACCAATGAAATTGTTAACAAAAACCGACTCAATGAACTGTAACTAAACTCCACGCAGACGAAGTATCCGATATCAAAAGGAAAATTTACGAATTAAAAACAAAAGTTTTTTTTGAGTTTACGATTAACAAAAAAAACAAATCACGATTTGATAAACAATCAAAACAATCAAATCAAATTAAAAAATTACTTAATTCAATGAGGCATCAAAAGCACTTTGGAATTGTCATTTTACAATGTATATACAATAAATTATTTATAACTCATGTAAAGCTACTAGCGATTCGGAATGTGGATTCTGCTGAGAAGAATAGGTAAAACATCGAGTAGATAACTTGTAAGAAAAAAAAATTTATCCAATAATTGTAACTTTAGTCATATTTCATGTATAAAAGCCAACGTTAGTGACGCCTGCACACCGTTGTCATTTATATCATCTTGTACCAAATAACATAACAGTCTGAACTTTGGCATCTAGCAGTCTCGTTAGATAAAACATTCTCATTTATAAATAAATAAATAAATAAACGTCTCACACTCAAAGGCCCGCAGTAGGATGTGAATCCTGTGTCTGGGGTCCGGAAGCACACACAATACACAAGCACAAACACGCAGACCACGACAAACATCTGTATGGCCTATACAAATATTTGTCATATGCGGGGATCGAAGCCGCGACCGCCAGCGCATCACCCAATTGCTGTGACCACTGCGCCAACGCATCGTCAAACTTATCTTTATATACGAATAGTCGACATTTATAACATACACACAATGAACTGAATTGAATCAGTCTGTAAACTCCTCACCTCTAGGCTAAGGCCTCTTCTCCATCTAGAAGAAGGGTTGGAGCTTAATCCACCACACGCTGCTCCACTGCGGGTTGATGGATAATTCCTTACCATGAGTAACGGTCGCTATCTATGATCTGTGATATATGATGATGTCTATGATCAACCGGACGACCGGACATCCGACGGCTTTACGTGCTCTCCGAAGCACGGTAGGGAAACCAACAAGGGCATACACCCAGACCGGAAACAAATATTTGTACAAATACAAATATCTGCCCCGAGCGGCAATCGAACCCGCGGCCGCCGGCGTTGAGGTGACCACTCACACCACTACACCAGAACGGTCGTCATATAAAATTGTAAATAATTATCTATTTTCCTTGAGATACTCCTCATCGTGACTTAAAGAGACAGATCTCAGTTGTTATTTTAAACATATTATAATGTTGTGTTTTTATTACGCCTCTATTTTGCGAAAATAAAGCGATATTTACTGACTATAAAATAGTCATTGACCACATCGAACCCTTCTATATGGTTATCCATGAGGCCTACGCTCAGCAGTGAGTTATTTACAGGCTGATACAGTACAGTACATAATAAGTATGTTTTCACCAATTGAATTGTTTTGAATCCAAGTTGTTTCATTCTGACTCAATGCTCTGTTTATCGTTTGCTAATTATTAATTACAATTTTTGCATGGGAACTAAAGCAAAAATTTATTTAATGATAATAATTGCTACTAATTTAGATTACTTATCAAAACTGCGCATTTAGTTGCAGTAGAATAATAATAATAGCGCAAATATTGTTCGTGTGGGGTTGTTTCTGGCTAAGGACCGCCTCGCTACAGGCTTCTAGTTCTTGAACTACCGTGCAAATTCTCTTCGGTAGCGAGCACTATTGAAAAACTAATATTATTCGAAAAACTTACAATTGGGTAACTAAGGTCAACGGACCGAGTTCACACCTATTAAGACACAGATTGATCATTACTTTTTGATCTACGGTTAGCTTTGGAAAATTACATAACAGATCGGAAACTTTTATATTTCGACTGTCCCTACGTACAGTATCGAAACTGAAAATTTGCGTTTTTTTTTATTGCACTAAGAAACTCCTTTTTATAAATGTTTTCATACAAAAAAGAGAATAAGCTAAAAAATACATATCAAACCACATTTTTCATGAGTATAATATCGATACTTAACAAATAAATGACAATTTTGTACACAAAATTAACTTAAAAGTGCTCTCCTGTAAAGTACCTTTTTTCAGTTTCAATAGTATACGTAGGGACAGTCGATTTATTCATTAACTGATAAAAATATATATAAATAAACGTCTTACATTCAATGTAGGAAATGAAATACGTGGAACTATTACGTAATTTGCACGATCGCGAGAAATCGTTTTGGTGACAAATTTGAATAATAGCTGAGCCTCAATTAGTGTTGAAATAGTGGTTACAGAAGTAGCACCATGCTGCTTGTAGCTGGATGGGCCTGCCCGCCCGGAGAAATACTTCGCTCTCACTTAACACCGACGTGAAAAGACGGAACTGTCGTCGTGTTTCGTTCGGTTTGTGAAAGATCCGGTGGCCTATCCCTCCCCTTCCCTCACAGATCCGGTGAAACATCTCTCCCGGCCGGCAATGCATCTTATAATCAATCCTCTGATGTACTGGGTATATGTATCTATTGATGTCGCTTTTACTTACCACCAGGTGAACCGACTGTACTTTGGTCCCTCTAACACACAAAAAAAAAAAATCGCCACCACAGCGATTTCTCTCGATCGAGCAAGTTACGTAATAGTCCACCCAGTATCCTAATTCTGGAAACACACATCACAAACACAAACGCCCAGACCACGACCGACAACTGTATGACCTATACAAACATTTTAAGAATTGAATAATATTAACAGACTTTTTATGTAGTTCTTATACAACATTAACAAGATAAGAGATTAAAAATGTCATCGATGGTAATCGCAGGGGACAGTTACAATATAAGTTACAAAAATGAATTACCGTCATATCGTTTTATTACGAGTAAAATGTTTTAAAAACTTAATCGAGTCTACTTAAAATGTTTTTAAAATTTGATCACGATTGTAAAAGGTTTTATTTATTTTTACATTCCGGTATTTTGGTGAGAAATACATTTTTTTTTCCTAAAGGTAACGACTAATGGAAACACGAAACGTGTTTTTAAAAATTCTCTAAGCGATATTCATATTTTTATTATTATTGAAGCGATATTTTAAAACCAAAATAAATTACGATATTATCTTTGAATAAAGACATTAAAATTTTCCATATTTTGCGAACTTTTATAACTGAAGAAAACATATTTTTGATAACATTGTTTACATAAAAATATAATTATCTATCGCTTCACTCGCTTCGTTTCAGCCTATCGCAGTCCACTGCTGGACATAGGCCTCCCTAAGCTCGCGCTAAATATCCCGGTTTTCATCAATCCCCATCTAGTCTTCGCCGCCGACCTTGCGTTAGTCGTCGCTCCAGCGGGCCGGAGGATGCCCCACACTGCATTTGTCGATACGCGGTCTCCACTATAGGACACGTCTGCTCTAGCGGCCATCGGTCCTGCGACATACGTGACCAGTCCACCGCCACTTTAACTTACTGATTCTACGGGCTATGTCGCTTACTTTGTTTCTCGTGCGGATAATCTCATTTCTGATTTTATCCTTGAGAGAGACTCGAAGTATAGCTTGTTTGAATCGAAGACTCGACGAAGCCTACCAAATGCCGCCCTACTGAATCCTCCTATCGGTTTCCTTCTCGAAGTTGTTTCGGCCAAGTTGGCTTGTGTGGCCAAGGCAGACACAATTCGGTAAAAATTCGAGAAGGGTACCATCGAGAGATATTGGTCTCGACTATAGATGGGCAAACCACCGGGTTTAAACCCGGTGCTTTGATAAAAACCCGATAAACACCCGCAAGCACCCATAAACACCCAGAAAATTGGGTGTTTATTTGATTTGATGAAATTAAATTGTAATGTTATAAAATATGTTTTAAAAGTGATTATCATTCATTTTATTTCATTGTAGGCAACATTAGTTAGATCAGGGAGGGAAAAATAAAATGGTACAAGATAAAAACTAAGCTTCAAAAATCACATTTTATATTATTTCAGCTTTTGAATAGCTTATTTTATGTTGTAGTGTGTAATTAGCGTTTCGTAAGCGTGTTAGTTGTCATATTCTTCATTTTTACCCGACTGCGACAGAAGGAGGGTTATGTTTTTCGAGTGTATGTATGTATGTATGTATGTCCATTTCTTTGGCACGCCCTACAGCCCAAACGGCTAGACGGTTTTTGACATATGATGTGTCGTTGGATTTGTCTAAATTGTAGTAGTGACATAGACTATATAAATTTTCAAAATGGCGCCCGCAAATGGCGGAATGAGGGGGCGGGACTTGATTTTTTTTTTCTTACTGTAGCAATATGGGTATCAAATGAAAGCTAATAAATTGTTTTATTCTTTTTAGTTTATAATAAGAGTATTTTACGCAGTTGGGTTTTTTGATTTTTTTAATTTGCATCCTTACCTTTCTCTTTTATCGCTTTTTAAGTTTATTTACATGATACCCTAGCTTCATGTAAATACTTTAAGATTTGTTTATTGCATTTGGTGCGCTCACATGGCTTAATATACTTAAATTCATCCGCCAATAATTTTCTGAAGAGCTTATTACATTTTGTCTTCTCCCTCTGCATGCTTTATGCACATTCTGAACAATTAGACTTCTTAACTGCGTCATCTTTTAATTATTTCCTTCTTTTTATACCCGTGGGGACAGAAAGAATAGATGGAGAACTCGGTCTATGTAGCTTTGTTGATGACGGCAAATCATCTAAACATTGTGTCTCACTATCTAAAATGTTTGGCGACCGGTTCCGATAGCAAAGTCTGTTCTTTTTCTCTCCTACGATTATATAATAAAAATGAAATTAAATTGGGCTATAATACCTACATAATGTTGCAGAAGAATTATAAGTATGTATCTAATTTATTTATAATACTCACGTAGTTTTGTTTCAATCATCTGCTTTAATGCAACATTTTTATCATCACTTTGGTTGACTTCTATTCTGCTTAGCAACAAATTTTACCCTTAGCTCGTTGATCGTATTCATTTTACGCTTAACTTCGAAACTACTACTAAAGACTAAATTCGCTACTGAAAAAATTGGGTCATAACCAGGATTCAACATGAACATTAAAACTACCTTGTGTAACTACATGGGAAAGTCACGTTATTTCGTTAAAAAGTTTAAAAACAAACAAGATAGCCTTGCAAAGAATGGCTGTTAGTGAAGATGTGCTGATTGCAAGGAATATTAAAAATCTAATTTTAAGGAAAGAAGATCGATGAATGTATAAGTATTCTAGAACCTATTACTGAAAGCATATTTAACTTGGAGGGAGATCAGTTTGGTATCCACAAAATATACATTACGTTTAATGATATACTGGCTAAAATACGTTTTACACTGCCTCATACTTCAATGTTGAACGAAGAAGGCAAACAGAAAATTCTGACATCAGTCGCTGAAAGGAGCAAAATGTCCATTAGACCAATTCATTTGGCAGCGTATATGCTGGATCCTTCAGCTCAGGATGTTGAACTTACTCAAGATGAAGAACTTCAGGCTATGGATAAAATGTAATGGCTGAACTGGCTTGTTACAAAGCTAAAGAAAACTTTTGGGACAGACAATTTATATGCAATTCAGTGCGTAACATTGAGCCCATTGTGTGGGGAAAGGAATCTGTAGTTCGACTGAGCTAAGCAAAATAACGGTACGCATCCTGTCAGCTCCGTGTACATTAGCAGCAACTGTGCGTACCTTCAGTATTCAAGGATATATACATAACTAGCAAACCCGGCGAACTCCGTTTCGCCACCAGATGGCTTCGTTTTTTGTAACATTTCGTTTGGGGATTAAACCACCATGCAAAACCATATTGGTTTGTAGTACATGCTATGTATCAGAGATGGCGCTGTATGTAAAAAATGATTTTCCCTGTTTTCCTGCTTTTCTCTTGAAATTTTTCCTGAATTTTGTTTGCTTTAAACCTCACGGAGCCCGAGACCTTTCCAACGAATGCAAAACCGTGAAAATCGGTTCATGCGTTCTGGAATTATAGCGTCAGGAAGGAAAACTCGACTTATTTTTATATTATAAAATCGAAAACGGCTTTAACGGAAAAAGCAAAAATCTGTCTGTTACGCTTTCACACCTAAACCACTGAACCGATTTTGATGAAATTTATTATGAAGATAGAACTGAACTTGGGAAAGGACATAGGATACGGCGCCAACTAGCCCCCGCGCGCTTCTGTCTTCAGTGAGCGTTTTAGTATCGTACTGACCGTACGCGCCGATTGCGTACAATCATGCCTCATTTTTGTATGTGTCTGCACTCCGCGGCAATCAGCACATCAGCAGGATATTAAAACGATCCGCGCTGATCGTCAGCGCTGACGAGTTACGGGCTGAGCTGTCAGCTTGACACTAAAATCAGCATTACATTTTTTCGTCTGTAAAAATGATAATGGAGAATCCGATAGTGAGTGATTGTTAAGTACCTAGGTCATTTTTTTTTTATTAGTACCAGAAAAAAAGATTTTTTTTTGCATTATTTTATTTCAACTAATTATGTATAATTTAATAAAAGAATAATAATTAAAAACTAAATGTCATTTATGTATAAAAATCATTTACACCCGAAATTTGGGTGGAAATCGGGTGTTTATCCTAAAACACCCAAAACACCCGGTTTAAACCCACCTGGGTTTAAACCCGGGTGGGTGGATTGCCCATCTATAGTCTCGACAGAACATGTTTATTGAACATAACTTTCGTCTTGTCCAAATTCATACCGAAACCGACTAGTCTTAAGGACTCATTCAGGTCGCCCTGAAATGAAAGTGTAAGATGTATTCGTCATTGATATTTATTTCTCGTCCACTCCAGTTCAAAGTCTTAAAGACGTCCTCCATCGCGTTGGTAAACAGTTTCGGGAGACATTACATCCTCCTGTCTTACACCGCGACGAAGGTGAATGGGTCTTGTTCGTTGGTCCTGGATTTGGACCTTTATCATCGCTGCATCATATATACATGTTAGTACCTCGACATATCACCAGTCGATATGACATCGCTGCAAAGAATCTATAGGACAGCACAGGTCTCGATCGAGTAAAAGGCTTTCTCGTAGTCCACAAATGCCATACACAGCGGCTGATTATACTCTTCAGTTTTCTTTATAATGTGGCGAACAGTATGGATGTGGTCAGCCTGCTCAGGTGATTGGAATTCTTTGAGCCTTGAGGCGAGGATTCGTAACGACCCTCGAAGAGAGCTTATAGACGTGACTTAGAAGTGAGATCGGTGTATAATTCTTCAATAGAGATTTATCATCTTTCTTGAAGAACAACATAACACAATTATTTATTATTAACATTGGTATTTTTTACTTATTAATAATTTTTTCCTTTCCATTTTTACATAGAATTTTGTGTCCTTCCCATAATTTATATGCAAGTCCTCTGCTCAAAGGTTGCCTGGAAGAGATCGCTGTATTAGCGATAAGGCCGCCTGTTACAGCTGATACAAGTTGACTGTTTAAAAAATAAATAACTATACATATGTAAAAAAAAAGCTTCCGTATATCTCCTATTCTCTAAGCATGAATCATTGAAAATTTCATTAATTACATTATTGAAGCGGTATTCACTACATATCAGTGAATTTCAATAACAGGTTAGTGAATACTCACTAACACACATACACATATTTAATTATCAAATCAGTGCACGATATTTACATATTTATTTATTTATAGATTGAATAGTCACTAATTCTGCGTGGTACGATTTTCACATTGATAAAAAGTGAATAGTCACTTAAAATTAGTGAATTACCACTGATTCATGTTTAAAGCGTATGTTCCCCAATTAATCAAAACCCAATTCTAATGAAAATGTAAAAATAAATTAAAAAAAAAAAAAAACGACGTAACTCAACGGCCCCCAAAAGGATGTGAATTATGTATCAGGGGTCCGGATACACACTCAGTAACACAAGCACAAACGCATCAAGCACATCGACACATCGAACCCAATCGCATCAGCCAATCACTGTGTCCACTGTGCCAACGCGTCATCATCGATTAACCTGAATTTTTAATAATTGTAATTCCTAATCATTTTGAAATTCAATACTAATTATATGATAAATTATGACCATGATAATTACCCTACAGACACAGATAGTATAGTGTATATGCTTAACTTCTTTTGTAATTATTTTTTAAACGCAAAATGATTTTTAATCAGACCATTCTGATATGAATATAGGTATGATCTTGCGATTTGGCCATTCGAGCTATTAAATAAATTCATAAAGTAATACTAGTGTACCCGACTGACATTGTTTTGTACACATGTCTTAAATCCGAAAATTTACTCATAAACTATCGGGACAAACTGGAAGCAAATTTTTGAATATTCGACACCGCGATCGCAACGCTGTCTGCTGGATTCAATGTAAAACATTCAAATATCAGCAACAACTTATAAATTTTCTCCATCCTTCTCCATTTTTAGTCATAGACACGCACAGAAGAATTATATGAAAATAAATATTTGTCCCAATTTTATTCAATTTTGTTAAATTAAAGTATAAAGTAGAATAAAGGAATAAGTTTATTATAATTTTTAACGACTGTACAAGCAAGCATCTTTGACTTAATAACAAAAATCTTATTTAAAAAAAATAGAAGAGTTTTCAAAGTAATTATTTTTAAATCATGATTAAAGCTGGATGTCATGTTAAGTCTGTACTTAACTATTAATATTATATGATATATAGATATATGATTTATTATATATTTTTTTGTTTGTAATTGATATATTCTAAAATCATTAAACCGGTTTTAATGATATAATCAAGTGTCATATATCATATGACCCTCTACGATTCAAATACGGAAAGAATAACTATATGAATATGATAACGTGAATGAAACCGCGAGGAAACGATAGTTAAAATATCTAACAACAACAGAATCTCCGTTATCTACAGAGTTCTTATTGGTAAATGACTCCATTTAGGTTCTTAATAATCTCTCTAACATGGATTAGTAAATCTTTCATTTATTACGTTAGTGAAGCTATATTCACTATGTATCAGTGAATTTCAATAACAAGTTAGTGAATACTCACTAATACACATAGACATTAAACGATCAAATCAATGGACTCTGATATTCACATATTTGAACATTGAATAAACGCTAATTCTGTGTCTATTCTCACATTGATATAAAGTGAATATTCACTTGTAATTAATGAAAAATCACTAGTTTATGTTTAAAGAGTAATTTGTAATCTTTTTGAATAACATTATTTAATTAATAGAATAATATTAAGACATTGAAGAAAAAAATGTTTTAAAAACAAAACATTGTTAATTTGAAATTAATAATATTTTTAAGGAAATCAACTTACCATTAAAATAGCACTAGCGCAAGCGCAATTGACACGTGCGTCAGCAGCGCGCGCGACGTTACTACAGCCTCCAGGATACTGACCCCGACTGAGCGGAGCCGCAGGGCTACCACCATACAGGAGCGAAAGCTTTTTTTTGCGTTAAAGCTTAACCATAGATAATTTGACTAGATCTCGTATATGCTCTTCTCGTATATGGTTTGAGCGTGTGAGTAAAATACTCTCACAGATAGTTAAAAGGAAGTAACTACTAGACGAACGTTCTGGTGTAGTGGTGCGAGTAGTCTCAACGCTGGAGGTCGCGGGTTCGATTCCCGCTCGGAACAAATATTTATATTTGTATAAATAATTGTTTCCGGTCTGGGTTTATCTGTGTAGAGCACGTAAAGCCGGCGGCCCCGGTTGTTATAATAGACATCAGGTAACGATCTTTATTCATTCTAGGTAAATTATCTGCCAACCCGCAATGGAGCAACGTGGTGGATTAAGCTCCAAATCTTCTCCTATATAGAACATATCTACATCCCCTGTGTTCTTTGAGCCAGTAATGTATTTGTTGTTCCTTAGAGTCTATATTTATTAACTTATTTATTCATTAGTACGATTTTTACAATGTGCATATAAAAGTGATGTTGTAAAGATAAATTCATAGGAATTTTATCATACACCATAATTAAATCGACAATATAAAATTAATAAAACATAAAATTATAAATTAACAAATTTAACATTAAAAAAATCGTATTCTACAGTTACTTACGACGCGTTGGCGCAGTGGTCGATTCCCGGGAGTCCGGAAACACATGCAATACACAAGCACAAACGCCCAGACTACGACAAACATCTGTATTGCCTATACAAATATTTGTCATGTGCGGGGATCAAACCAGCAACCGCTAGCGCATCAGCCAGTTGCTGTGATCACTGCGCCAAAGCGTTGTCATTTTATAAGTCAAATTATAAAAAATTTTGAAAGAAGACCTGTTTTGCGATCATTTGAGTTATTTTGTTTAACTATATATTTTTTTTTATAATAAACATACATGAAATTTGATATTTGATTCTATAATACAAAGTACACATTATCCATTATTTTAATTTAGTAATTTTATTATTAAAGTTAAAAGTTCACAAACAAGATAACAGAAGAGCTTTGGAATCATTATAGCGCTTAATGTTTTCTAGGTAATTAAATCAAACCCTACACACACTACGCTTTAAAAAAAATAGAATATGGGTGACAACCCTATCACTGGTACGAAACGAGTTTGGATGTCAAGTGCAATGTCGTTTGAGATTCTAACCGACGTTACGGAAATAGAGTATTAATTCGATTTGCGGATTATTATAATAATTTTTATTTGAGTAATTGATAGTTAATATAAATTTTTTTTTTACGATATTTAAAGAAAATAAAATGTGATATGTAAAAAAACTTCTTACATTAAAAATAGGATATCGTTTGATTTTATTTATTTAAATATATAGTATTAAAAATCTGTCACTTTTCAAAATATTTTTTATTAATTACAAATTTTTTTACTTACAGAATAATTATAAAAGTTAAGTTAATGGGTATTTAAAAAAAACATTAATTAATCCATATTTTTTTTTATTTTATTAAAATATTCTATAAATATATATTTCAATAAAATGGTGGTAAGAACATCTCTATGTTTCTTTGTTTCTAAACAAGTTGCGGTCTCGCGTTCATCGACCAGGTATTAGCATACTTGAAAAATTTGCAAAATTTAAATTTGTTATTGATTCGTAATGATTTCAATGACGGAGGAAGGGCAGAAAAACGTTTATTTTAAATAATTTTGTCATATGGAAAATTCATTCAATATAGTCTAGGCCAAATTAGTTAAAACTGGTATAAACTGGAATATCCTGAACCGGTGTAAACCGGTTTATACTAGTAATAACTAGTTTGGCCTTAAATCAGTTTTGGTTCCTAGCACACGAGTATAGACTGATGATGGTATATTATGGCCAGTAAACAGCGTTGCCAGATTTAATTTTTGCCAAGTCGGGATTTTGGAACTTTTTAAGTGAAATAGTGGAATTCATTCGTCGAAAGCGGGACATTAAAAAATCGTATATAATCAGAAGTTTTTAAATATTTATCTTTTTTATTTGAATTCAAATTACGTTTACGTAACGATAAATAGCAAAAATAGCCACAGGAAATGTATTTCAATAAAAATATAATATTTGAAATCAGATTTACCCTATCATTAAATAGTTAAGTCTTATTCGTCTTCTGAAATAAAAGGGCGGGCAGCCAGTCCACACTTGTCTGTGTCACCCGCCCACGCTTCCTCAGCACGCAGCACGCATGGTCAAGTTTTCCCCAAAAAGCGGGACTGAGCGTGTCCCGCGCGGGACATTTATTTTTGATTTAAAAATCGGGACGTCCCGCTAAAATCGGGACGTCTGGCAACGCTGCCAGTAAATACAATATGTAAGTGAAAGTTGAAGGGTGATGGGTTAAAATTTGGAACAGTAGGTACTGATGAGGTTTTAAGTATTTGATTTAAATTATATTGTACTTGATGGTGAAAAATATTGTAAGGAAATCAGCAAATTTAATGTATTGATGATTTTACGTAGCTATTGGCTGTATCGAGGCGGAAACCAGGGAGAGGACACACAAATGAAATACACGGCTTAGACGACTGACACTTATCCAAATATATTAAAGAGTAGGTAACTATTTTTATGTTAAGAGTTTTAAATTTTAACAATAAAATATAGATATGTTTATTAGAGCAGTTGTTACAAAAACAAATACTTACACAAATATATCTGCCCCAAACGGGAATCGAACCCATAACCACCTTCGTTGAGGCGACTTTTCTCATCACTACGTCATAACGGTTGTCAAAACAAAAATAAATGTAAGAAAAAGATGAAATTATTTAAAATGTGCTATGGTTTTTCTTAATTATTTTTATAAATTTCGATTGAACAACAAAAATAATCTATACTATTAAAGTAACGATTGTAGTAATAATCACTTGAGCGATAAAGAAATTTTTTTGTATAATTTTTTATCAGCCGAAGTATAAAAAATCGACTTGTAACGTGAATGCACTGGATTCATTTCGATATTGATTCAGTGATGAAAAACCCTCCTGGGATAATCGATGAAAGGTGGTGTATTATTACGTAATTTGCGCGATCGCGCGAAATCGTTGTGGTGTCAAATTTCAATATTAATTGAGGCTCATCTGTTACTGAAATTCGACATCACAGCAATTTCTGGAGATAGCGCAATTTACGTAATAGTCCCACCGATCCGTATATTCGTTTGCTTACAGGCTTCGTTTCGGGAGGGCTGCGCACAATGGATTGTAGAAAAATGTAAGGGAGGAACAGACAATGGTTGCTACTAATAATTTCAAATGTTAAACGGCCGTTAAACACAGATGTTCCCAGTTTCTTTACTGCACAAAATCGAACGGATGTGAATTGTAATTATACTTTTTACCGATTTAAATATAATAATACCATAATATGTTACGTATATAGGTACTGAGTATCGACAGTATAATATAATATGCTTAACATACACACACGGTCGTATGTTCCTAAGGGCGACTTAATGCCTGTGTTTTAGGTAACAGCTGACTAATATACCTTTTTTCGTAATATAAATAAATATATCAATAAATATGCATTACATCCAGACTCGGGCAGGAATCGAACCCACAAGCAGAAAGCAGGGTCATTGCCAACCACGCCAATGGGCCAGTCAAACAATAGTTTTTATAAGAAATATTTTTAGTAACTACTCGTTTCTTTAACGGTTCGTAAGCGAGACGAATCGGTTTCTAAATATAGGAACCGAGTTGAGAAGTACATTTACTTATTTCTTACTTACCTATGTCAAGGTAAAGTCAAGACCAATCTCTTATTTATAATGTATTCACCATATTATATATAAACATAAAACTAAACTTTACTCACTAAACATGAATCAGTGGAATTTACATTTAAATTGACTATTTACTTTTTATCAATGTGAGAGTCGTACCACGCAAAATTAGTGAATATTCATTGTATGAATATGTGAATATCAGAGTCCACTGATTCGATAATTGAATATTTGTATGTGTATTAGTAAGTATTCACTAATTTGTTATCAAAACTCACGGATATATAGTGAATATAGCTTCACTAACGTAACTAATGAAAATTCTACTGATTCATGTGTAGAGAGTACGCACAATAACCAATTACAAATACGCAACTCGTCGTCCATTAATAAAACGTGCTTTTTGTCGCGTGTCGTCGCGGGTGTTGTATCCCGTCTAAGACAAATTAACGCGTTCACGTCGGTCATATTCGCGTCATGAAATATTTTCGACATGTTTCGTCACTCACATAACTGTCACATTCAAGCTTCCAAACCCACTCAAAGAACGTTCCGCAATGAAAAAATAATTGCCAATTTATCAGCGTAGCTGGGAACTAGGAAGGGATAGCGGTTGGCGGTTATCACCAAATAAATCTAGAATCTATTTTCTCACTCTAGATTGTGGAAGAATTATTATGTATCATTATACTGTGGCTTGAAGTTAAAGTACAAAATAGTACTTTTAATAGCTCTATTTTAGTATCTAAAAATACAAAACACTAATAATGACCTGCAGTTTCACCTGCAGTAGATGTGTTTGTCTAAATAAATTCGTTACAATTTTACTACAATTATTTATAGAGTAATATTTTTTTTCTTGTTCTTTCTTTTTTTTTTCTTTTTAACATACACACACGGTCATCTGTTTCTAATTTAGGCAACTTAATGCCTGTGGTTTTAGGTAACAGACGACTGATATACTATTTTTTTGTAATATATATACATATAAATAATACATGTATAAATAAATATATATTACACCCAGATTCGGGGCGGGAATCAAACCCACAATACTAGAGCAGAAGCAGGGTCACTGCCATCTGCGCCAACGGGCCAGTCAATTTCACTTCTAGACTGTGTATCAATATAAAACTACCTCAGAATACAGAATAAACTCTGTATTCTGAGAAAACTACACAAGATTTTTAGTTAGACTTTCAGAATCACAACTTTGAAAATTCTATTCTATTTCGTGCAGCATAATATTCATGATACCGGAACTAATACACAGACCGACAGACAGACAGACAGAAATAAAATATTAAAAAATAATTGTATTGGCTTGTATTGTTCTCGTAAAGACTTTACAATTTTTTTTTCAAAAATTGGTCTCATGTACTGACATGGGCCGATTACAATTTTATTATATGTACGTAACTGCGTGTGCGTTACAAGGGAAAGAGTCAAGTATATATTGCAACAGTTAGAATACTATTCATTTTGATACTTAACCTTCTTTTTAATGGTAAATATTATTAAGTATGAAAGTGCTCTTGATCCTCCAGTTAGCTATTAGTTGCAAGTCTATCTTCTTTCTTTCTTTAAGTTTCCTAGGAAATTAGGGGTCAGTTCCCTCCCCCTAGTAAGGTGTACGGCGAGTACAACTATAGTAATAAAAACGAAAAGTCGCGTTACATCTTTCTTTTATTAATAAGCGTTTTTGCAGCATGTATATTTGTATAATCTTTGTTGTCGTCTGACCCCCCTTCCCTAAAAACACCTCCCCCCCAGAAATACATACAAAACGTGTATTAATGGACATACAATATTACTTTACGCATACATCGAAAATTCGTCGTAATTATTAGTCGCAACACGTACGCGCGAAAGTATTTCGACATGGTGAAAGTGATGTATTATGGGACGAATCCGATACGTTTAAAATGTAAATTTTCACTTTTTTTCTATATTTTCGCCATTTCAATATAATTATTATTCAATTTTAGTTTTCAGTTTACAATTTGGCAAACATGTAAAATAAGAACTAAATACATGGGAACAAAAAACCCCGTCCTTTTACGATGCAATCATGAAACTATTCCTACAGTTACATCATATTATAATTGTGTGATCGACAAAAATCATTATAAATTAGAATATTATTTTTCTGTTTAAATAAAATACTTCTAATTCATCGCTCTTTATGTATTTATCACATTATTTACTAAGGCAATTGAAATGAAACAAAAAAATATCCACTACACTATAATTATAATAAGACAAAACATTAAATAAATAAAAAATTAAAATATACCGTCACGTCTTCCAGCCAACGCACTATGGAACTTACGAACGAAAGATGAAATGGGTTTATGTATTTTATCAGTGTAGGAAAAAGAAGAATCAGGGTCGCTGTCGAAATCGTCTTCATAATGTCTTTTTTGAAAAATGTTATTAAACCCATTAACTAGACCTTTCTTAAAACCAACCAAATAATCTGTAATTATTGGTAAGAATGTCTCTGAATCTTCTTTAGTTTTCTTATTATCATTTTTTCTAATTTCATCTTCTTTATCAGTACTAGCTGTTGTTGCAGAAGTTGGAACTGTATTAAGATTTCGTTTAATAGTGTAATTTGGTATTATTGTGCCTTTAGTTCTGTTATCAGGGATGTCGTCAACCATCTCCGTTACTTCGTATCCTTTTGGTTTCTTCGTGACAGCTTCATCGTTCTTCGTAAATTCTTCATCAAATAATGTATTCTCATATTCTTCTTCATAGTCATGGTAATGATTATGCTCATATGTACTGGTCATGTAGACTGTATGTAGTAGGACTATTATCTGCAACAAAAAAAAAGTATTATTTTTGTACATGTTTGATTAGGGGCGTCATAAAAATGTTATAATAATACGCATAAGCTAAAGGTAAAAAATATCATTCTTGGTATGGGAAAAGGGGGATCTGAGGATACGTGGAATTTGCAGATCATGAGAGTTTTACTCCTATTTTTTTTTCTAAAAAAGTTTTTGTAGACATAAAATTTTAACAACCTTGTTTCAAAGCAGTAATATAAGGTTTCACGTGTGTAATTTTAATTATCAATCTTTAAGGACTTATAAAAAAATTTCCCTTCCTCAAAATAACAAACAAGCTTTTGCGCATTATCATATCAGATTAGGTACAAGGTTTAAGAATATTAAAGATACTCTAGATAAATACATCAAGTCAGGCTTAACCCTTAGGGTATCTAAGGGATCTTGAGATCAAGGTTTTACATTTAGTGCATATTAATCTTGATAGTAAGCGAACGAGACTTAACACTTAATGATCCCGTGAGAAAAAAATCACAAAAAACAGACAAACGTTAGACCACTTAAATACCCGTGTGGCCTATATAAACATTTCTCATAAACTGGGATCGAACCCATGACCATTAGTACAACAGCCACCTGATGTGATGACCACACTAACTCGTCTTCATAATTACCTATGTTTTTAGGTAGAATAGTGGGATGATTAAGCTCCAATCTTCCTAGCTCTAATTTCCTTCCTTTAATAGAATAATAGTCGTTCAACCAGCAATAGAAAATATAGAGGTTGTTACAGAACAGTGCAAAAAAATTAATTAATCACCTGTAAACGCCTTACTGCTGGGTATAGACCTCGTATTCATATAGGAGAAGGATCTGAGCTTAATCCACCACGCTGCTCAACTGCGGGTTGGGGGATAATTTCTCTACCATGAGTAACGATCGCTGTTAGGTGTCCATGGTAACAACCGGGACCGATAGGCTTACGTGCTCTTCGAGACACGAAAAGGAGACTCGCAATGCCTTACACCCAGATAAGAAACAAATATACATCATAACGGTTGTCAAAAATAAAAATTAGTCTAAAATTAATTTAGTAAATATGAAAATAGACTAATGTTAAAAACACCTCTGTGGCCTATTAATTATTTATATTAAAGCTTTACTCCAAGACCTAACTCTACTGCGGTTTAGCGAATACAGGTCAGAATTTCTTTAAGATTTTCTTCGCCGTCGAGTCGAGTATCGATACTTGATAAATTATGTGTACTTAAATGCAAGTTTTTTACTTTATTTAAACTTACTTTATATAAAATCATATTTAATAAAGTAAATTCAAGTTAGTGTTTTTTTTTTATTACATGTAAACATTTTTTATCGTCTCATGAAAATCATTTATAAAAATAACGCTATAGTACCTATATATATACAGACATACCCAAATTCTAAAAATGATTGCTTAATTATTTATTACTCTCATATAAACCAGTTCCTATAATTCGTATTTCCTAAATATCACTCATGAACATACACCGACCGTTTACGATTTCAATATATAGGTTATAAATGTCTAACATGATAGCTATTTGTAATTATAAATTTGCATTGACTAGTTACATTAAATTTAAACTAACTTTAATTTTTTTATTTTATCAATGATGTTTTTACACTATTATCTTAATTTATATGGTACTTTTTATAAATCTAATTAATATTTTTGGAAATATTAATATTAACGTTGTACACTTATATGAGATTGGAATTAAATTAGATAGACATATTTTTATTTTATTTTATGACGATCTGAAAAGTACCCAAGTTTAAAGCGTATTAAAGCTCAAGGTACTTATAGATTAAATAAATAAATGCATCTTTACAATTATATAATTTGACCTTTTAAAATCACGATAAACTCGGTCACACAAAAAATACATCGCTCCGTGAAGAAGGCTGTCTAATGACAAGAACAATAATTAAAAAGAAAAAAACACTTAAAAATGTAAAGTAAAATATATTAAATAACAAAAACAAATTAATTTTAAAATTTAATCGATAGTTTTTAATTTTATGATAAGAACATAATATTTTATTTAAAAATATTGATAAAAAATTCCATCTTTATTAAAGTTTCTAAAGAAAAATGTATGACGCTATTAAAATGTTTGAATTGGTCATACAGAATTTGACCGTGCTATAGGAGTCTGTGCTTGTAATCTGTCTATTTTTGGAACGATACGGGTTATTTTATTGATGAAATTTTATAATATAAAATTTAAAGTTCACTGTAACAACATTAGCGATTCATAATGACATATTAAATAAACATAAAAACTTAAAAAATAACATAAATACACATTCTTACAGAACTATAGTGTGATAAATATATTATTATATTAGGGTTTAATACGATCAGTGAGAAAACCAAACTTACCCATTTTTTCAAACCTTAGCCTACTCCCCCTATTCCACTATACCACTGAGATAGTACGTGAATAAATAAATAAATATGTTTAATATACACAAACGGTCGTCTGTTCTTAAGGTAGGCAACTTACTGCCTGTGTTTTAGGTAACAGCTGACTGGTATACATTTTCTTAAAACAAATATACATATAAATAATACATATATAAACAAATATATATAACACCTAGACTCGGGGCGAGAATCGAACCCATAACCCAGGAGCAGAAAGCAGAGTCACTGCAAACTGCACCAACGGGAGAGTCAAGATTCCGCTAGTGTGATTCCCGTTTCCGTGGTAATTTCATCATAAATAATACTATACATGGTATTCCAATAATCTTCAGCTATCTCCGTACCAAGTTTCAACGCAATCGATTCTGTTGAATAAATGTATAAAAGAGGAACATACGTCCATCTGTCTATTCTCACAAATTGTGTTTGTAACATTAGTGGGATTAGAAAAATGGAGATGATATTTTACAGTAAAAACTAATTGAACTAAAAATATAATTCATAAGAAATGCAAAGAAATTCCAATGTAACTTTTACCAATACCTAAAGCGGAACACCTTTTATTCGACAAAAGAATATTTAAATATGAAAAATTCTTTATTAATATAATATACTAATAATTTTGAACAATGTAATTACTGTACAGTATATATAATAAATTTAACAATATATAATTTATAATATTGTATATAATATACTGATAATATTATAATATCAACAGTGCACAAAAAGTAAATTTATTTTACAGCGTATGAACAATACATCTAAGTTTATAAGTCCAAACATGCATTATCAAAACTTATGCACGCTTAGATATAAAATAAAACATTTGATTTTGAATATAGATGTACCGGTACGAAACAAAGGTCGTAATAAATATCGCTTGTAATTTCTTAAAGAACATTCTTATAGATATATCTTTCACATAATTTTAATCACCCGTATTCGCCATATATGTACATTTCTTTAGTATAATATTGTCTATAAACAAAAAAAAAAAACATGTGAGCCGTCACGGGACGCCTGGCAGATGTGAAACATCGACATTATTTTGTAAAAGTAATATGCAGAAAAGAACATATTGTGATAGGAACTAAATATGTCATAATGATAAAATAAAATATTACGATTTTTTTCCAGATAACGATGACTATTTATTGAATAAACATTTATTTTCATTAAATACAAAAATTTACGAATTTATTTCAAATCGTGACTACTTGCTACACCGCACACACTACTGCATATAGACTGTATATATATACCATCGTATAGCGTGGCGACGCGTCGCCATGGCATGCGTCGCCACGCCAGAAATCGGTTTTACGTGCGGCTATAGATGTTTCACATCAAAACAAACTTTTGATGTAAAACATGAAACATCGACCGTTATTAAGAGGATAATGAGGTCTGAAGTGTATGTGTTTTTATATATATATCTGTACTCATCTCATAAATATTAAGAAAAAGGCGCGATAAATAATTCCTTTTATAGAAGATCGAGGTAACGAGATGATATGGATCGTTGGTGACAAAGTCACGGATTTCAATCTTGGAAAATTTATTCGTTGTTACATACATAAAAATGTACATATATCTTGTGTTATTTTAACCTTCATTAATATAATTATAATAGACAACCCACGCGTTCTCACTTACATTTATAATTTATGTCGCTTAAAATACCTAACGGCCTTCCTTGTGGAATTTATTCAAATCTGAACAATAGTTTCTAAGATGATATTGTTTAACAATTTTAAGTATAATATCTTACTTTTATTCCATGAAGCATTAAATTTTAACATTTTTTAATATGATAAAGATGAATGTTAAAATTAAAATTAATATATGTATGCAAATGTGGTTGTATGTGCTGTGTATGTATGTATCAGCCTGTAAATAATCCACTTCTGGGCAAAGGCCTCTCTCCATACGGGAGAAGGGTTAGAGCTTAATCCACCACGATGCTGATGATAAATAAATAAATAAATAAAAAAACTAATATTAATAATTAAAAATACTGTTTTGATAATATGAGAAAACAAAAAGACTTAAAATTCATAAATCGAAAAAACCGTTTATAAAAGAACTTTTTATGATATATTATTTTACAAGTATTTTTCGTTTTCCACGAAATATAATTATTTGAAATATACTCACTAAATAAGAAATGATCTTGTAATCCATAGTTAATAATAACACAGATCAACTTATCCGTAACAATTGTCACGTTACACTGACTCTACACTGACTGACTGTACATTGAATTACAAAAAAATACGGGTTTTTTATCAAATAAAATAAAACGATTTATTATTCGACGCCATGAAGGAAATGGCGGTAGTTAGCGATCACTCTCCTTTTTATAATACCTAACATATGACTCGCAAGGCGCTAGTATATTTTTTTTTGTGTGGTATTGGGGTTCTGTGATTTAATAATAAAAAAAAAACGTTTTTTATTTGGGAATGATTCGAACGATGTGGTTAATTTATTTTAATTTATCCTTTATAATTAGTATGAGGTAAGAAATATTTTTTAAATACAATTTAAACCTCACCGTCACTGAAAACGTTTGAAATGTAAGTCGTTATTTCTTATGAAAAATTTAATAGAAGTATGAAAACTTTTTTATTGGATACTAATTTCAAATGAACAACAAAGAACTCATAATCTAAATCTGTAATCTTACTCTGAGAGTCTGTAAGCGGTAGGTACCCAGTTGGGCAAAGCTCTATCATACAGGAAGCATTCTGGTCAACCCGCTGTATAGCTCTATCGTGTTTACATTTCACAGATTTTATTCCGTGACATGTAGATTTCCATACGAAGTTTTCCTTTATTGCCGAGCATGAGGTGAAAATTTAATACAAATTTAGTACATACTTAAAAACGATGCCAACACCATTTAATGTCTGTTAAAATATTAATTTGTTATAAAAACTGTACAGTGGTAAGTCGCATACATCGTATTCGTAGTCATATTTTAGTCGACTACCCCATCACCTGACATAAATTCTGAAGACTGTATTTGTAAGATTTTCATTTAAGTCTCTCATCATAGCACGCGAACAATCGTAACGTAATGTTTTTATAAGGCCTATAACATCCCTCAATAAACTGTCCTGTACATCTAGAGATCAGTTCAAACAAACAAACATTACTACGAGTACATTAAGTATAAATTTATATATAGATTATATACTTGTATAAAAATGTTTAAGAAATTAATTATCTCAAATTATAATTTTTGTACTGCATCAGCCTGTAAACCAGCCACTGCTGAGCGAAGGTCTCTTCTCCAAGTAGAAGAAGGGTTGGAGCTTAATCCACCACGCTGTTCCACTGCTGGCGAATAATTTCTTTATAATGGGTAACGATTGTTATCAGGTGTCTATGATAACAACCGAGATCGACGGCTTTACGTGTTCTCCGAGGCACGGTGGGGAGATCCATAAGGACATACACCCAGATCGGAAAGAAACATTTGTACAAATACAAATATCTGTCACGAGCGGGATCGAACCTGCGACCACCCTGGCGCTCGGCTTTCAGGAAACTACTCGCACCACTACACCAGAACGGTCGTCACACCAGAACGGTCGTCGGTCGGTACGTTGTCGAACGGTATTTTTGTACGGAACCTTTTATTTAATTACATATTTACGCTTGACAGGTTCTTCATATTACAAATTCAATAAGGGCTTGGAAATATGCACTAACCTTCAAAGGTATATATGACTAAAGGGTGCGACTAAGAGATGTGATCTCAAGGTAGTGAGAGGCAGGCGGCTTAAAAGATATTCGGTTTAAACAAGCCTATATAAATGAACTTTGTATAAATTTCTACATATTAAAAGCAGAAGCTAAAGAATCAAGCTATATACTTTATATATACATATGTATAAATAATATTTGTTGTTGATGAACAAACTTATTAAATAAGTTATAAAAAATTACAAATATACAACTGAAATTCCACACAGCTGTATCAAAGATGAGATCACCCATTGGACAGTTCTTTAATTTTAACTAAAAGTTTTAGGGTTTTTAAGTTCTAAAATATAATTATGAAAACTAAATGATTTAAGAAAAACTCTGAGTGATCAATCTGAAATAGACTGGCGTATATACATATTATTTGACAATAAAAGACAGTGTCCGAGTTAAAAATTAAAGAAGAAACGCGTTAACTGCCTCTTAAAATTTTATCTTTATGTCATTTTTATTATTTATTATTGTAGCGGTTATAATAATACATATTTTATGAAAATATCAAGTATCTGCCTATTAAAGTTGTAAAGATTTAACCGTATTAACATAAAGTAACATCTTGGTTAGAGATGTTCATCGGGAAAAAATATCGATAATTTTACTATCGATAATTATCGGATCAAAACAAAATTATCGATAGTTAGTTATCGATAATTATCGAATGAAAAATTATCGATCATTATCAGATCAAAATTATCGAATCACACTTATCGATAATTATCGAATGAAAAATTATCGAGTAGCTACGATTTATCGATAATTATGGCACACCCCTAATCTTGGTACAGTATCACCCTTAATGTAAATACAAAAGTATAACTGACTAACATTCTACATACATACTCATCCATATTAGATTTTTACTGAACGTACTAGGCTAGCATGTGTTATTGTATTTATTATAATTGTAACAATATTCAATGGTATGATAACGAAGACAATTTAATTATCGTAATACGTGATATTATCGTTACGAATAGAAATACAAATGTTGCTCAAGTCGTTTCCAAAATGTTTATATAATTAATTTTAAATGTATTTTACATGTATCTTTAATGTAGAATAACTGGCTGTACCCCATGATTTTAGCTTTCTAATTCATAATCTCATAGAAAAATCAGGATGTAATTGAAATACAATTGGCTTAATAGAAATCGGTTCTATAGCTTTTTTTTAATGTGAAAGAGAAACAAAGTTTTCCTTAGAGCCAAAACACATAACGGCGTTGCGGCGACGCAACGCTAAAATCGGCAGTTTGCGTTGCGGCGTTGCGGCGCCGCGAAAAAGAGCGTTGTTGTAGGGTAACCAGTTCTTCGTGATTTTTTATTGTGGATATTAATTTAATTATTTTAAATATTATAGTTCACGTGAAATTTGTTAATTATTGTTTGTGAAGTTGTTATTTAGTAGAATGCATAAAAAGTAATCCTTTGTACCGGAAGTAATTTTGTGAATCAAGTTTGTATGCTGGTAGAATTTTAAACAACTTTTGTCTCATAAAGCCTAAACAAAATTGAAACAAAGTGATACATAAATTAATATCTTACATTTATATTCGTTCTATAGATTAAATATAAATAAATACCTTTCGCCCGCGGCTCCGCTTGCGTGGTACAGCTACCAGCTAGTAGTCGGTACGTAAAGTAGGTACTCTATGTCCTTTTCTGTACCCCAGACAACTGGTATTTTTTTTTTTTTTTTTTTTTTTTTTTTTTTTTTTTTTTTTTTTTTTTGTGACGCAGGGGAATCCATTTACGGATGATATCCAGGATGCCCGGGTCGGCAGTCCTAGACCTATGTCGGACTCGGCACTTTGGGAGTGCAATACCGTACTAAACCCCTGCGGGAGCCTTCAGCCGCTTTAATTGGAGGGTCCCGGATCTGCAGGCAACAGGATCCCTCCAGCGACAGGCTGGCCTCGGCGAAAAGGCCAGACTTCTCCTCCATGGGGACTGTCCGGCTAACCTTTGAACAGTCCCGACGACGTCGTGTCTAGCAGGACCGGGTTCCCATCCCGGCCCGACACGGGCACAGGGGCGTCACTGGAGGCGCATTAAGTAGCGCCTCCTACGCACCCCCATTCGTCGCCCGCGGATGGAGGCCACGTCAGCGGCCTCCTCTCTCACCCGCTCGTCGGCCTCCTTCTGGGACATTACTGTCTCACAGAAGGAGACCATCGCCTTCCAGGACTCGTCGTCGCCGAGCATCGCGGTGATGATACTCGGGAGCGACAAGTCCCCTCCGAGGACCGACGTCAGACCTTGACGCAGCGCCGCCCATCTCGGGCACACCTCGAGAGTGTGCTGGGCAGAGTCCACCGCCGCGCCACAATCGTGACATGCAGTCGTCGGCTCCCTCTGGGCCGTCCGGCACAGGTAGTCACCAAAGCAACCGTGCCCGGTGAGAACCTGCGTCAGACGGAAGGTGAGGGGCTTGCGTTTTCGACGCATCCACCGCTCAAGGACCGGGCGAATGGCAGTCGTCACGCGTGTGCCGTACGGCTGCCCCGCCAGGTCCTCCCCCCACCTCCGCATTAGCGCTTCCTGCCCTATCCGACGCACCCGTAGGATCCCGTCCAACGTGGGGTTCTCGCCAAGAGCCCTCCTACCCGAGACGTATGAGTAGGTCTCGGCAAGAACTTCCACCACCCAGACAACTGGTATGCAGAATTTCATGATGATCGTAATTCAGGTGAATAGTTAAAGCGTGAAAGCGTAACAAACAAAGAAACTCACTTTAGCGTTTATCATAATATTAGCATTCCCCTATAATTGTGTAAGATAGAAAAAATATCACTATAATAACTTTTCGAAACGCTGCTTTATTACATATTTATAATTTAGGTACATCATACATGTCATTTTTTGAACCGAGTCATAAATTAGCTGTAAATCTAATAGTTAAAAGTGGTTAAAAGTAACAATACCTATAACAACAATTGAGCTGAACTGTGAGCCGTTTCACAGCTCCGGTTCAAGCATATGGCTTATGAGCTTATCTGCAGTTCATAAAAATTCATTGAGATACCCATGTCTAATAAAGACACAAAAAAATAAAATATAAAAATAGACACAAAATGTCAATAAATCATGGTCAACAAGTATGACGTCACAACGCCGGAATTGGCGGTGCCACGCCGCTAAAATTGGCGGTGACGCCACCGCCGATTTTAGCGTTGCGGCGCCGCAACGCCGTTATGTGTTTCGGCCCTAAGATAGGATTATAGCTCTCGTTGAGAAAATATTTTATTACAACTGGTATTATAGGTTTTTTTGTTACTGAAATTGACACTTAGCAAAATTAATTTGTGAAATGATGCTGGTAGTGCACAAAGAAATAAATAAAATTTTCCATTTGTTATTTTATGTAAACATATGTTAGAAAACACTAAAATTAAGTGCGGGTTGAAACACACGCCAAATTAATGTTTTGTAATGAGGGTAGACGAAACACGCGAAATCTAATGAGTTGAAGAATGTAAACCTTGCATTTAAACGTGTGCGGGTCTTCATAATGCCATAGACCTTGTCAACTGTAAAAAGTATGTATGTGTATGTTATTTATTGCCCATGTAAAAGGCTTAGCTAATTATTATTTTTAATAAATTTACTCCAGTTCACGTGTACGGTAAGGCACCTATAATACTTTGTAGAATGAAAGAATCCCTTAAAGCCGTTCTTGATTAAAAGAATTAGGAGAAGCAAGGAGGTGTTGAGGACAGACAAAAAAAGGGATGTGGGTTTTTGGTTCTCTTCTTTCTTAATATAAAGTACCTATGAAATGCAGCTGTAGAAGATGTTTAAACCAGATTGTCTGTATGACGACTACCTTAGTTGATTCAGCCATGCGAATTAAATTAACCATAATTACAGCTTGAATTTAAGCCTGCGATCATCTGATATCAATTAATGTCTTTTTTTTTCAACTTCGATAATGTAATTAAAAATAATGATAATGTATTTTCAACTAACACAAAAAATACTAAGAATGGATACATATCGCACATTTGCTACACTTTACAGGACCTACTAGAAAAACCGGAACTTGTATAAAATGACAAATTTCATTAGTCATTATAATTTTAAAATGGTTAAGGTATAATTTGAGAAATATCTTTGTGAGTAACATAGTCTCGTTTGGAGCAATGCGGATGCAGTATTACTGGAGACCGCATGAATTTACTGCGAATTAAATCACAATGAATACACGATGACAAATCAAATTAGTTCATAACTAGCGCGTTTTCTGTCCGTAGTTTTCTTTTAATATTGAATATTTTTAATTATTAAGATCCCATATATGGGAATACCTTTAAGGGTACCTTATACCTTATGTTAACATGTTAAAAATTTAAATCTACTCTCTAAATATGAATTAGTGGAATTTTCATTAATTACGTCAGTGAAGCTGTATTCATTGCATATCAGTGAATTTCAATAACAAGTTACTGAATACTCACTAATACACATACAAATATTTAATGATCAAATCAGTGGACTCTGATATTCACATATTCATAGATTAAATAGTCATCAATTCTGCGTGGTAAGGTTCTCACATTGATGAAAAGTGAATACTCACTTAAAATTAGTGAAATTCTACTGATTCATGTATAGATAGTACTGGACCGATTATATACAATTCTATTATACATACTCGTACATAAAATAATCAAATCTTCACGCTTAACGACCCCCTGTAGAATGTGATGTCTATGTCGGAAATATACATATCACATAAACAAACTCCCAGAACAGAAGATACATCTGACTATTACAAAAAAAAAAATGTTGTGAGTAAGATTCGAACTCATGACCACTAGCGCATTAGCTAGCTGCTATGACCATTGCAGAATCCCGTCGTCGAACTATGCCAATAGATTTATGTCAGAAAAAAAAATCAGAGATCTTCGTCTTATTGCCCTTTACACAATATACAGATACATAATTAACCAATGTTCGTTTTAAATAAGTTATTCTAAAGTTTTTTTTGTTTTGTTTTAAAGATGGTTCTGTTTAGTTTTACTTTTTTTTCATTACGATTTTGTAAATAATTATCTATAATATTACTGAATATAATAATAATAATAATAATAATGTTTATTTATTCCTCCTCACAAATACAAGACGATTAGAAAAAATACAAATTCAAAATCATAAAAATTTAATTATTAATTTGTACTTATAAATGTATTATTTATTAGTGGAAACTTAACTGATTTATGTTAATTTTTTTATTATTGCTTAATTCTAAGAGTTAGGTACTATATTTGTTTGTTTCCCAAATAAATGAAAATAAAAAAATAAAAAAAATAAAATAAAGAGTAGAAACAATAAAAAAGCAGCCAAGTGCGAGTCGGACTCGCCCGTGATAGGTTCCGTAGCAGCAAGTAACATCATATAAAAGTTCTTGTAGTTCGTTGTTTTATATTTGAGTTGATAAAATGAAAGGTAAATTGCGGTTTACGATTTATAATGCATAAAAAAAAAAACTATTTACTAGATCTCGTTCAAACCAATTTTTGGTAGAAGTTTTTATTTTTATCATTCTCTTATTTTAGAAGTTACAGGTGGGGGGGACACATTTTACCACTTTGGAAGTGTCTCTCGCGCAAACTATTCAGCTTAAAAAAAATTATACTAGAAACCTGAATATCATTTTTGAAGACCTATCTATAGATATCCCACCCGTATGGGTTTGATGAAAAAAAATTTTTTGAGTTTCAGTTCTAAGTATGGAGAACTCCCAAAATTTATTGTTTTTTTTTTCTATTTTTGTGTAAAAATCTTAATGCGGTTCACAGAATATATCTACTTACTAAGTTTCAACAGTATAGTTTATTTGACGGCCGTCTGGTCGAGTGGTCAGGCAACTGGACACTTTACGCAGCGGTCGCGGGTTCGAATCCCGCCAGGTGCAGATAATTTGTATGACGAATATAAATGACTGCACCGGGTCATGGATGTGTATTTACTATTTACTATTTATGTATATATGTATTTATATAAATTTCTTAAATTTATTTCCGTTCCTAGTACCTGTAACACAAGTTCTTACGAACTTAGCACGGGGCTAGGTTAACGTGGTGTGATTGTTGGTTAATATTTATTATTTATTTTATTTATTTATAGTTCTTATAGTTTCGGGAAAAAGTAGCTGTGACATACAGACGGACAGACAGACAGACATGACGAATCCATAAGGGTTCCGTTTTTTGCCATTAGGCTACGGAACCCTAAAAAGAATAGAGGGAATGAAAAAAAACATATATTCTATCAACTTCTGCAAGCGGGGTTAGGTTAGTAGTTATGTATTGTAGGGGAATTTAATTTAATTTGTATCTATAATATTGTCTCATTATTTTGTTTGTGTTAGTAACACATATTCAGAAAAACTTCAAGTTGTGACATTTTAAATTTCCAAAGATAGAGACAGTCCTGTGACAGGCATATCGACAGCGGTGTCTCAGTTAGAAGATTCCGTTAATATCCTCTGTTTCTTATTTTTAGTAAGAGAGGGCAAACGGACAATCGGTTCAAAGTGACATCCATAGACACCCGCTACATCAGAGGATAAGCAGGTACGTTGCCGACCTTTCCAATAAGAGTAAGTACTTTTTTGAAGGTCCCTAAGATGTATCGGTTCGGAAATACCGTAGGTGACAACTGGTTCCATACAGTGGTCGTGCGAGGAAATGCCGTACAACGAAACGTGTGAAACGTGTGTTCCGTAGCAAATTCGTTAACAATTTATCTCGTTGACTAGTTCCATATCGGTGCAGTACGCCAGGGGAGACCAAGTAATAAACGCAAAAGTTAAATTAATCTGGTTTTGTGGAATATTTTTAATTATATGTTACTATATTAATTATTATAGTAGCTTATTGTAACACAAATTCAAATCTGAAACCATATCTTTACCGTTACATTCCATATCATAGTTTTTGAAATTGCTATGAAAAACCATTAACTTAGAATCGATGACAGCTGTCATATACTGACAGATTATTACAGAATTTCTTATTTTTAATTTTTTAGGATTATAAAAAAAATTGTCTGTTAAATGAAATTAATATTAACATTAATCTTTAAAAAAAAATATTGATTGTCACTGAATTGTGGATGTCAAAAAAAGGTTTCCAAACATTCGAGAACCTCCAAGCCTGTATAATTTTATTGACGTTTAATTTTACTAATATAAAGACAAGGACGAGATTAGATGATTTAACAATTGATTTATAACTAAATTAGAATATTCTGTGTAACAGATAACCGTCATCCAACTCAGTCGGATATTTCATCAAACCGCCTCTTTTATTCAATTCAACTAGAGCTGACAAGGGATACTGGGGACTCCGGAATACGTGACAGTTTTTATAAGGTAATACTTAGTTGTATATATTTATGTACAGTTTATCTTCAGTTCAGTTCAGTTTACGCATATGAGCTGAACATAGCTGAATAAGCCTGTAAGCGTTCCACTACTGGGCAAAGGCCCCTTCTCCATATAGGAGAAGAGTTAGAACTTAATCCAGCATGCTTCTCCAGTGCAATTTGTTTGATATTTTCCCTATTATAAGTAACAATCGCTATCGGATGATATTGATACCAACCGGGACCAACAGCTTTACGTGCTCTCTGAGACTACACAAGGACATACACCCAGGCAAGAAATAAATATTTGTATAATTACTAATAACGACCCCGAGCGATATTCGAAAAAGCGACCGCCAGTGTCGAGGTGATTATTATTCACACCAGCACTGTTGTTGAACATATGTAATTGTGTTCATATGTATGTAGAGTATTAAAATATTAAAGTTCATCCTTTAAAAAGGATAACTACTAAATTTACCTTATTTGTTGTTACGTTGTTTACGTTATATTAATGTATACTACCTGTAGCTACGACTTCACACGAGATTACACGTTTTACTTTTCATCCCCTCTCCTATGGAAACCATATTGAATTTCGAGATTATATCTAGTGTCCAAATGTTTGTCCGATGGGTCGGAATGACTGTTTTAATTAAAATGTCATGGTCGGAAACCTTTCTCTCAAGAAAGACAAAGTTAAACTCTATTAAGTAACCCATTAAATAACCTAGACTTATTCCTATCCAATATGGGTCCCGACAGTCAAAGTCGCTATATCCCGTATTTAAATATACTATTTGTTATAGTTTAGGTCAATTACTTTCTACGCATTTTTCCTTCAGTTCAGATCAACCAGACTTGTTTTATTCTTTTTAGTTTATAATAAGAGTATTTTTCGCAGTCGGGTTTTTTGATTTTTTTAATTTATGTTTTTATTTTTCCCTTTTTTATTTATTAATATATTTTTTACAATTACAACTAGCTGTATAGATTTAAAAAAAACGGATACATAGTTCCTGAGAGCATGTTCAACAGCTTCCTACCTCGAGTTTAACTTTGTCTTTCTTGAGAGAAAGGTTTCCGACCATGACATTTTAATTAAAACAGTCGTTCCGACCCATCGGACAAACATTTGGGAATCCCCGATCGAACTCTTAACTAAATAAACAAAGTTTACCGTTCGGACCGGTTTCATCCAGTTTCAACTTGATAACTAGACCACCACAGAAATGTGGTTTAGTTTATACAACATAAAAGTATCCTTTGAGAGTTTAATAATTACCTACGAAATAAACTAAAAAGTAAAACTTTTCGCGATAATATTTTGAATCAACGATATTTTTCATATCTCGGGAGCGACGTTTCTCAATCTCGAAATCTCAGGTTTGAAATACTGACAAGGTATTATGTATATACCCTATCTTAACATATGTTAATTAATTAATTAAAAACCTATATTACCTGGGGTAGTGTACACTTTATTTTAATATGTATGTTTTTTATTTATTTAAAGTTATTTTAAAAATTGGTTGGCTGTAAAGTCGGTTTACGATAATTTTACTTGATAACGTCATAAGAAAACTTAAGTTTGTCGTCTAACCATAAGCCAAGGTATTTTTTATGATGAGAACGTTGTAATATATCGTTGTTTATCGTCAGCGGAGTGAAGTCAGGTATCTTTTTATTTTTAGCAGAGAAAATAATAAATGAAGTTTTAGTTGTATTTATTGTTAGTAAATAATATTCGTACATAAAACATAAATCGATATAATGTATACGAGTAGGTACGTAGATTCGCATAATGGATTTAAAAATTAATCGATGCCCCCTAATTGATGTCATTTTATATCATCCATTAATTTTTAAATCCATTTGACCAATTTTGACCCCCCTGGTGAGATTTCGTAAGATCTCGACACCCTCCCTCTCCCCTAATCTCACGTGACATTTTTTTTTAATGCGTATTTGTAATGTAAATGAATTAATCTGTGCTATATAAAATAACATTTATTAAAAAAAAAATCGCGTGAGATATCGCTCGACCCCCTCCCTCCTAAACCCCGAAACGCCTCACATAATTAATGGATGCCTCCTTAAAATTCTAAAATATGAAAAATTTATAATATAAAGTTATCATAGGAAAGTTAAAGGCATAAGGAATAAGACATCACATTATAACTACAAATATCTATCGACATAGGATAACACAAAGGAAGTGAAATGAAACCGCAAACAAGATCTAGTTTAAATATAAATTACAACCCTTACATTGAATTTTCGACAAATTCTATAATATTCAGATTTCATGAAATGACGAGTTCACAGAACTGTTAAATTATTCAATATACCTACAACACAACCCACGCGATGTTATCCACGCTTAATTTAACCTAATTTATGTGCCTCATTGTGATATTTTATAGCCTAAAAACTTCTTTAAATAATTACTCTCTAAACATAAATAAGACGAATGTCACTAATTTTAAGTGACTATTCACTTTTTATCAATGTGAGAATCGTACCTCGCAGATTTGATCATTGAATATTTGTATGTGTAGGTATTAATGAGTATTTACTACCTTATTATTCAAATTCATTGATATGTAGTGAATATAGCTTCACTAACGTAATTAATGAAAATTCCACTTATTCATGTAGAATATATAAATAAATAAACACGTCACACTGAACTGCCCCCAACTGGCTGAAAAACCTGCCTCGGTTTTTCAGAAACACAAACGTGCAGAACTCGACAAGCATCTATATGACTTAAAAAATTGGTTGTCTGTAAAGTCGGTTTACGGGTGATATTTTTACATAATAAAGTCATAAGAAAACATTGATGAAAAATTGCATACTTTTGTGAATGAATTGAATTATTATCACTGAATTATCATTATTTTGTATAATATAAAGAAGAAGTTAATTAAAAATTACAATTTTTTCGATAAATTAACATTAATTTATTTGCACTCGTTAATTCAAATATTTTTTCTCTTCTACTCAGACGCATCTGCCGATGGAGTGGAAGAGAGATAGATGAGTCACAAGCCGAACGCTTAGGCCGATCGTTCCTCTCTATCGCTTGTTTTGCCCTCTTGCTCGCGGAATGTCACGTTTCGTTCCACTAATGAGTCATGCTTTTTTATGCGTGCAGCCAGCGTTCATCGATTTATAAGACGCTATCACGTCATAAATCATATGTAGCACAGCTTAGCAGTCAGTGCTGAGACCACTGTTTGCGTCACCATAAAAGATTTTCAATGCCATGTTTTTTCAAATCGAATCGGTACTCACGAGGTCAGAGCAATCAAAAACAAATAAATCTACTCTTTACAATCCTATTAATATTATAAATGCGAAAGTTTGCTTTTATGTTTGTTACTTTTTCACACAAATACTACCGAACAAATTTAAATGAAAGTTTACAGTGATGTTGTTTATACATCAGAATAACACATGGGCTACAATTTATAAAGATTTTATGTAATTTGGCCTTAATATATCATAGTTTAAAAATTATCACGCGAAAACGCGTAAGTGACGCCTTTTGTGGGCGCTTACGACTTTGTTTTCACGACAATTCACTGAAGTTCCGACTAGGAGCATTTATTACTATGCACTTTGCCACCGTTGAGGAGTGTTTTTTTTTATGATAGTCTGAAGCCTGGGGAAGGACAGGTTACTTTTTGTCAGTACAACCATGCTGGCGAAGCCGCGGTTGGAAGAATATATATTTGTCAATAGAAATGAAACAGATATTCGAAATAGTCTTATTTAATATATAATATTCACTTGAATCCTGCTAAAGCGTCAAGTGATTGAAATTGTTTGATGAGCTAATCTCTGGATCTTAAGTCCGGTTTTCAAAAAGCTTTCCCTATAGAAATTCATAGGAGATACGTTCTTCACTTCTTGTTTGTTCTACCGTAGCGGTCGCTTAACTATTGAATCTTGTAGCAACACTAAATAATAACTTAGAGCCTTACGCTTTAATGTCTCGTAAATTATCAAACAAGTATGCTTAATAAAAAAAATCAAAAAACCCGACTGCGTAAAATACTCTTATTATAAACTAAAAAGAATAAAACAATTTACTAGCTTTCATTTGATACCCATATTGCTACAGTAAGAAAAAAAAATTCAACTCCCCCCTCTCATTCCGCCATTTGCGGGCGCCATTTTGAAAATTTATATAGCCTATGTCACTACTACAATTTAAACAAATCCAACGACACCTCATATGTCAAAAACCGTTCAGCCGTTTGGGCTGTAGGGCGTGCCAAAGAAATGGACATACATACATACATACATACATACATACATACATACATATATACATACATACATACATACATATATACATACATACATACATACACTCGAAAAACATAACCCTCCTTCTGTCGCAGTCGGGTAATTATGCATATATCAAAGAAAATTATCTAAAGTAGTTTTCTTGATAGAGTGACGTCTCGCGCCGATATAAACATAAATGATGTATATTTTGTACATATATAGATCTTGTCTCTTAATTAAATTAACTAGTAGTGAAAAATGATTTTAGAATTATAAAATATTTTGTCTAACTGACAACGACCGTGATGAATTAGTTTTCATTTTTTGATAACCGCTAATCATCGAGCGCTCAATGTTAAGCCTAGATATGTGAAGCCAGAACATGGTACCGTGTAGCTTTTCGAAATTCCACATCGAAGTATAAAGGAAAAAGGGTGTAGTAGAATGAGGAAACTTTATTATTATTTATTTTTATTAAATGTTAAATATACATCATCTATCTATACATATAATAAAATGGTAGCAAAGTCAAACTGTACATTGAATATTTTTTTAAAAGAATACTTGGGGTGTGATCTACAATCGATACCGAAGAAGCCAAAAATATAGTTTTTAGAATTTTTGTCTGTTTGTCTGTATGTATGTCCGGGATAAACTCAAAAAGTACTGCATGGATTTACTTCAAATTTGACACGATTATTATTAAGAAGTCGGGTCAACATATAGGCTACATATCACGCTATCACCTACTGGGAACGAGCAGTGAACCTTTATTTCTTCAACGCATTCTGTAACAACGTCTAATCTAAAAGCGTTCACGCAGACGACGTCGCGGGCAGCAGCTAGTTTCAATATAATATAATAATTCCAACTTAACGGAGGTGAATTGATGGGTGAAATTTTGCATGCAATAACTGTTATTCTAGAAGTTAATTAACCAAAAGCATAAATCATCATTTGGGTTATTTTATTATGATATAAGAATCTTTATATGTGACATTGTATATGCCTGTAATGGTACAAATATAATTGTATTTTTGTGGATTATATATGATATAAATGAATAAATAAGATACTTAATAAAATGAAATGAAAATAAGTCTCGTTACGAGCCCACAAGTCAATATAATCATAACCATTTCAAAGATATTGCGAAAGTTAATCTCGATACTATGAGAGAATCATTATTGCTCATCTCCCTCGAGGCTGTAATTAATGTTTCCAATGTTCTACGTATCGTAATACTAATAAAACTGTATGTACATGGATATTTTCATACCTATAGACTAACAATTATTTTTATTAATATTTATAGTAAAACGTCTAATAATCAACGCTCTCTTACTTAATTTATTACTACTATCTATTAAAAATGTAATATTTACTATTAAATTTAAATATTTATAAGGAGACACACGATAAGCGTGGATGTCTAGACGCGAGCCGGAACCAGAGAGGGCGCTTTTCCTCTATGTGCTAAATGGAGTCATTCATAAAAAATATATATAATAAATATAATATAGAATACTTATATTGTTGCAATAGTAATTATTTTTATACAGGCGCCACTTATAATCAACAGAGGTCTTATTCTGTACATTGAGGATATTTTGAAAAGATTTTTGGAGGGCGTTCTATAATTGACACTGAAGACAAAATTATGTATTTTTTATTTTTATATAGGGCAAAAAAATTAAGAATAGTAATGAAATAAATATTAAGAGTTACTCAAAGAAACCTGCAATAAATAAAATTATACGAACCGGGTTATGTGGGACTATTGCCCACATTGCTACTCATGGACGGTGGAGCTCGACTCAAATATTATTTTGCCACCTCCACCTTGCTCGTAGGTAGGGCATACTAGCTGCTATCCTCCAGGGTTCGAGAGCTTGTCCTATTTATTGTACCCCGGGCTAAACTGTAGATATAAATACAGGCAAGAAGAAAGTTATTGTTTTTAGCATAGAATGAAAATACTCATATTGTTGCAAGAGTAATTATTTTCAAACAGGCGCCACTTATAATCAAAAGAGGTCTTATTCTGTACATTGAGGATATTTTGCAAGAATTTTTGGAGGGCGTTCTACAATTGACACTGAAGCCAAAATTATATTTCATTTTTATTTTTATCCGTCTGTCTGTCTATTAATCTGAATCTTTGCTGTACATCACGTCGAAACTATATATTTTAATAAAGCTTAGCATGTTTTGAGTCAGAGAAGCTATGAGCTTAGAAACTGGAAACTTAACAAAATGTTTTATTCCGAAATTCTATACTGTTCTCTTGGGAGAAGAGGTAACAGTGAAAAATGAAATGCCGGACGAATTCAACGGTTCAGGTTGTATTTTAATATATATTCTATAATAATTGTTGTTTATATAAATATTGTTCTATATTCTAATAATATGCCTTATATTAGAAGTACTGTCTTATACTATATATTAGGGTAGCGCAAACAGTCTTTTTTTTTGTGTCGTGTGAAAAAAATGTTAGTTTTTTGATGTTTTAAGAGCCCTGTCCAAAGGACAGCTCAAAAAAAATTATAATGTCAGGGATTTCAACTCCGTCAACACCTAGACAACATCTATGTTAATGCCTATACAAATGTTTGTTATGAGTGGATATTGAACCCGTGACCACCAGCGCAACAGCCGGTGCTGCGATCATTGCGCCAACTTGTTGTCGAAATAAATAGAGATTATATATTATTATAACAAAGCTTTTCATTGTGTGTTTATACTGAAATAAATTATTTTCAAGTAAATCCCCAATCACTATACAACAAATGGATCTTAGACTATTTTTTTTAGTAAATCCCCAATGACTATATAACAAATGGATCTTAGTCTAATTTTTTTTTAAATTAGTTGAGAATCTTTTGAAATATTACTGTGTTAGGAGTTTGAATTTATTTTCGAATGAATGAATCATCAAAATCGAATTATATTGTAAAATGTTTTGCGTGGTGATGCATGAAAATACGTTCGAATTTTCCTCCTTTTTAATCGTATAAATATTACCGAGATTAAATTTTATGTGATTTAAGATACATCGTTGCGAATAAACTGATTGGAAATAAATGAGAAAAAATAAATTGTAATATTAAAAAAAATAATTATAACCTGTATGTATCTGACTTCTAGTAAGATACCTTATTTTTTAACATTTCTTCACAAACATTAAGAGATTTGTATACCACCCCATTAACTGTTGGATGCTCACTAAACGTAGGCCTCCCTCATCACCTCTGTAGGGAATGCCAACACTCCCCACGTTTAAAAAGCGGGTTGGCGGGCGCAATTTGTTGCTGGAGGTTGCTTCTCGGTTAGTGTACAGTAGTTCGCACAAGTATGACCTTAGTTGCTTTTTACGACATCTCGGCAAGAAAGAGGTTGACAATATTTTTCTTTGCCGGTCACCGCACCACTAAATTTGTGTACATTGAAAATTGAAAGTGAGCATTAAGATCAGGATTCCCTGTACATCGAGGTGCTCCTCTACACATAGACAATAATCTACAACAATCAAATAATTACTTCAATTTTTAAAGAATTTCTTTATGTGGTTTGTTTTGTTTCTAATAATAAAAGGTCAATATTGGCTTAAAGTTTCCAACAGATAAGGAATTTTTAGCGTGAGATTAAACGTGTTCTGAATACCGAAACACGTTGAAAATTTTAACCAAAGCTTACATGTTTAACAAATACGCTGTATTGCAATCGACGGCATACATTACTCTCCTTTTGGTTCAGTTGCAAAAAGCATAATGCCTCTAGATCGTATTCGTATTATCTGTATCTATATCAGCCTGTAAACCACCTACTGAATGAGCGAAGGCCTCTTCTCCATATATAAGAAGGGTTTGAGCTTTATCCACCACGTTGCGATAATTTCCCTACTATGGGGTATCGATTGTTATCAGGCGTCTATAATGACAACCGCGACCGACTGCTTTACGTGCTCTCCGAGCCACTATGGTGAGACCCACAAGGATATACACCCAGACCGGAAAGAAATATTTGTAAAAATACTATATTATAGATATTTATCTGTCCCGAGCGGGAATCGAACCCGCGACCGCTGGCGCGCGGCGTTGAGGCAACTACTTGCACCACTACACCAGAACGGTCTTCAAGCGTATTCGTATTACCTTATATCTATGAAATGTAGATTTAGAACATGATAGAGTAAGCAAAGACAGTGTCTGAGTCTACCGCTCCGATAGACAGAATTATTGCCGCTCTAGAGATTAAAATGATACAGTAAATTCTAGTGATAGAGTGTAATGAGCCTGTATCGAATCGAGTGAACGTGATCATATAAATCGTACAAAAGGTGAGAATTATCTTGAAGCACTGGTTAAAGGCACTGTTTTGCGATAATATCATCACTGAATTAATAGATGATATAAAATTACAAAATGAATCTTTGAAAAGGGCATGGTTGATTGTCTTAAACCAAACTGATTTGAAATAGCCTGTAAGCGTTCCACTGCTGGGCATAGGGCTCCTTTCCATATAAGAATCTTCGTACCCTCTACGTATACCCTTTGTATTAGAGAAGCTTAATTTCTGCTCCACTGCGGATTTGCAGATAATGTCTCTACCACGAGTAACGTTGAGATGTCTGTGATAGCAACCAGGAGCGATGGCTTTACGTGCTCTACGGGGATTGGTGGGGAGACCCATAAAGACATAAGCCCAGATCTAAAAGAAATATTTGTGCCTCGTGCGGAAACTCACTGAGGGTACAGTCGAACAATTTCTTATGGTATGGGGTTCCCGAGAACGCTACAGCTACATTTTTTAAGAAGTTACAGAGATAAAATATCACACAACTTCTCGTAATTACGCAACAGTAGCTAATCTTGATGCAAGCAAAACCGAGTGAGTCTATTATTACAAGTATATTGTATCTGTATCACTACGACATACATAATTTCCAGGATAAATATGACAAAGAAATTAATATCCAAAGTCTAAAAATAGACGGATAAATTTAAAAACTTTACTGAATTTCAAGTCAAAACTAAGTTTTTTCCCATTCTTATTATCGACGGATCAAGATTAAATTAGGTGATAAATTTCTTCTATATACAAAGTCCCTGGCGTTACTCAAATTTTAAACATCATAATGTACAATACATAAGACGATTTTTACTTTCTAAACTTTTCGTTAAAATTGCTGTCATGGTCATGGCCTAAACTAAAACAGCCTGTCAACGTACTACAGTTAGGTAAAAGCCTCGTCTACGGGATAAGGATTGGAGTATAATTTATCTCAAGAGTAACGATCGTTATAAGGGACTCATGATAACTGGGATCAGCGTCTTCCCGTGCTGTCCGAGGTACTTAATGATAATACAAGTCAACAATAAACTTTGTGAAACTATGGAAGGTGTTGTCTGATATACTCTCAGGCAGTTATTCCAAGCACACCATTTAGAACTTTAGATTTCCTTTATCATTGTCCCATTATTTTGTATGTGTTGGTTGGTTCATTTAGATATTTAAGGTATTAATTAATTTATATTAATGGACCTTTTTAAACATTTTAAATTATTGAAAAAGAACTTATATAATGTATTGTAATATAATATTATATATTATAGTTTTTCTTTAATTTATTTGAATTGATTTTTTAATGTATTGATTTTTTTTAAACAACAATTTTGTTAAATTTCGTTATATTGCTTGCTCCTAATGTGCTAGTAAATTAAAATTTCTTATTTTTTATGTAAAACTTAAACTCTAAGTTACCTAAGAAGTAAATTTAATTTTCTGATGAAACATTATCCAGCGTTCGTGTTTATGACTGTTGTTCTGCTATAATAAGTCGTACATCGATTTTATGTGTCTTCAATCTTAATAAATAATTATAGTATGGTGAACAAGCATCTCTTCCAATAAACTTCTCTGTCTTTTCTCTGTCTATTATTATCGATTGCCATTAAAATAGCACTATCATAACGAACACAGCCATAAAGTATAAATCGGCGACTTAAATATTTCGACTGTCGGATTATTATCAATACTATATACGACGGATATTGCCAAACTTTTTTGGCAAAAAAAAAACATGTTATAGTTATTTCTTGTGATCTTGGCGAAGAATACTATGTGTGCGTCAAACGTGTGTATACACAATAGCGATATGTGTGTGCTAAGAAGTACAGTCAAATGAGTTTTTATTTGTAAAATACAAATATCTGTATTAAAAAGTCAGGTTTTACTTTTAACGTCTCAGTAAGAGTAAGTATTGCTTAGGCGATATAATTTTGTCACGTCCACAAATCAGAGTTGAACTTTTACAAGGACACTCAACAGGCGACCTTACGATAAGACGAGGTGAGTTCTATACCCTAACTTACACCTTTATTTTGTTAATGAGTAAATCTAATATATAATATGTAAATATTAAATACAGCAAACTTAGAAATCGTAATCAGAAAATCACTCTATTCAAAATCTATACTTAAAGTAATTTTACTAAGCGTTACCCAAAAATT
This sequence comes from Euphydryas editha, assembly GCA_036937285.1. Taxonomy (NCBI): domain Eukaryota; kingdom Metazoa; phylum Arthropoda; class Insecta; order Lepidoptera; family Nymphalidae; genus Euphydryas; species Euphydryas editha. The sequence continues at coordinate 1,056,788 of JAUPFZ010000019.1, read as the reverse complement.
TTTAAAAATTGACGAATTATTCAATAACCTAACTTAAAAAAAATATTTATAAGGTTAGGTTAGTTATCAGGAAATGATTAAAGCTGATTGTCATATCACTTTATGAGTACACAACCTTCGAAGTAGCCCCATAGTTACCATGGCAACGGGACGGCGCGCGCAACCAGTCTCTGGCAAACACCGGGACGAACTAGTCGCGTTCGTGATCCGATGTAAACAATCGCTAGTAAACATTCGAATTTCGCATTACTTTTTTGAATTTCGAAGCTATCACGATTGGTGTTCGAAGTTTATCGGCAGATTCATTGACACGACATTGTTTTCTTTTTTTTGTGGAAGATACTATTTCAACGTCGGATTGTTTCCATTGTGTTATGGTAAAAGTTGTAAGGTTTAAATGGCTGAGGATGTTAAGTGCGGAGGCGGAACGGTGAGTTAATATGCTTTCTTCAGTAAAACGTGCACTTAATGCAGCTTTGATTGCAGGCTTCGATGTACACAGAGAGTAAAAAGTTTGCCAATTGTTAGTTTAAAAATTTGAAAGCTCTTAAAGATGATATTAAAGACTTTTTTTTGGTATTCTTCATAACTTTTCAAAAATTTTACTAATTTCAACACAAAATATATATATACCTACTTATATTTTCATAACAACAGATGATGAGATGTTTCACGTTGTACAATATTTGTTCGTACATTAATTACAAAACTTTCAGTAAAAGTTATCAAGCCAGTAAATCATATTTCATGCCTCCCTGAGCGCAACAATAATAAAATAACCTAGTCAAACAGAAGTTATTCAATTTATTTTTAAAAGGTCATTTAGTTTCGGGACCCCCGACAGATAGGATTTTTAACGACTGAATGAATGCTGCCTACATATACCTCATGGAATAGCACAAATGATTTAACCAATATCACCTGAGATTGAGATTACAACCATACAATCTCATGACAATGAAATTAACAGTTCTTAGTTACTAACTAGTGAAAAAATAATAAACAACTATCTAGCCTTACCAACAAAATTTACGTTCATGATATTAGTAGGATTGTTGTTAGTGCACTCCTATCCTTATAATTCTAGAATCATTCTTTTGGGTGATGATAATGAACAGGGTGTAAAGTTCCTAACCCACCATTGAAAAGGGAGGATCCTCCGACTAGACGGTGTTGTGCCTGTTGGGCAACTGCCTACCGACAGTTGTTTGTCGGGTTCTTTTATATATTGTTCAATCGCTTACTTTTGATAGTGCGATGTACAATACGTCAGTTCGTGTGTGGCGAGGTAGATGTCGCTACATCACTCCACCTCCGAGACCGGAGGTCGATAGCAGGTTGAGTCATCCATACATATTGTGATGTTTGCCGGGCCAGTGGAATGTTCCAATGAGTCGGAACCAGATGCCGCATAGTTCACGGTGAGTCGGAACTGTCTGCGGTGATGCCCCAGTGAGTCAAGGTCGTTGCAGTACTGCGTAGTGGCTGGCTGCTGCGTCGACCAGCAGAGAAGTGCGTCTCTGCTTGCTGACCGGCCGAAGTGCAGTGTGCTGTGCCAAGGTCACTGAGAAGGCTGTGGGTGATGACCAGGAATGCGCGTACGCTGCATGCTGATGGTTAAGATACCCATAGTAGCCATGGATGCTGGCTGGCTATACGACTCGCTGCTCGAAAGCTTAAGGATGTGATGATAGTTGCACGATGACGTAGCTTTGTGAAGGCTGTGCTGACGTTCATGTTCGGGGTCACCAGTTTGGGATAGTGAGAAGCAGAGACGTAAAGTTCCTCATCCACCAATGAAAACGGAGGATCCTCCGACCAGAAGGTGTTGTGTCTGGTAGGCAACTGCCTCCTGACGATAGTTTGTCGGGTTTTTGTATATATTGTTCAATCGCTCGAATAACTTTGATAGTACGATGTAGGTACGTCAGTTCGTATGTGGCGAGATAGATGTCGCTACAATTTTATTTTGTCAAAAAGTCATTGAACTACTAGAAAATTCGATACTTGCTAGATTTATTTATATTTAAGATTACTGCTTCACTTTTATAAGTTACAGTACAATGTATTATAGCCTACCACTTTTTTATATAATCAAACTATACATATATAAAAAATCTGGTACATTCTGTAGAAAGCTTAAAAAATGAACTCTTCAGTACAGTATATTCATATTTTGTGTACTTAAGGTTTCACTAATGTTCCACTTTCTATAATGGTATTAAAACTTTCCTTATAACTTCAGCAATAATCGAGAAAATGAGTAAGTCTAGTACATTAGTACTTTGTCTAATGGGAGTACATTAGACTCACGTAATATAACATTGTGTAGGTAATTTTTATCATCATATTATTATATAGACAATCAGGACATTATAAATTGACCTCTTTAATGAGAGCAGTCATTTGGTCAAATAAGGTTCTGTATGTTGCACAAAAATGTTCACTGTCCAATATTATTTTGTCTCCTGTTTTCCAAAGTGGACATAAGTGCGTCTGATTAGCGATCACATTGAGCTCTAGGACTTTGAAGTATATTTTAATCACAATTTTAGAAAGTCCGTCAAAGTCTGTGGTACAAAATTCAAACAATGCCGAAAATCTCGACGTTCTGAACAAAGTGAAGTCATACTTCACGTCTGAGTAAACTTCGTCTGAATTATCAGTTTTCGCTTCGCTTCACTCATACCAATTCGTAAAAGCATAGAAATTGTTGCACCTTTGGAATATATCTTAATTAAATTAGCCAAATACATTAGATTTGGTTGAGCGCTAACACAATGATTTTTTTTTAAATTGAAAACACTTTGAAGAGTATTTTACGGAACTCTACAACTTTGTTCAGAAGAGATGAATGGTCGATACTCAATTCACTTTCAATGAATATTTCAGATCCTTAGAACTTATGGTCTAGCGCAAACTTATTATTTACAACAAGAGAAAAAAGTAAATTGAACACAGTCACTACAAAAGTATTTACAATTTTAAATGTTAGCAAATATGCATATTGTATATTATATTAAAGTCAATTAATTCGAATATGTTTTCACAAATCCATTTTACTAAAGTTGTACATTATACGGATATGGAAACAGAGAGGGCGTTGTACAGAAATTTGTTCACAGACTATAAAATATAGCGTTTGAGAGCTAGTATTAAAATTAAGAAATTTAAATGTAGGCAATATATTATACATATTGGACATGTATATCCCTAGATCAATACTATAAAAGCAAGATGGATTACACTTTACTCTTCTTGTCTTATCCTTTGTCAGTGTACCTAATGTCACTAATGATGATATCCTCTGCACGGTTGCTTGGTAGAGATCGCTACATAGCAATAAAGAACTAAATTTTATTTATTTATTTATTTATATATAAGTCAATTGTTGGTCTGATACATATTGTGATTGTCCTTGGTATACGAAAAAGCATAATTACTTCAACTCTTTTGCTTCTAAGGAGATGTAGCTTGTGCCCAGCAGTGGGATATCTTCAGCCTGCTACAATACAATCCATTGAAGAATACTCTGTGGTATTATTTCGGCTTAGTACGTTTTGCCAAGTTTTGTAAGATATTACCAAGGAATTTATATCATAATTGGAACGCTCACTTAATAAAATTATATATTCAAATATGCACCTTGAAATAACCGACATAAGGTTGACATTTATTTCCAACATGTAAAGTGAAAAAATCGTTGCGAGCATTTCGTTGACTACTGGTATTTTGTCTCTTTGTTGCCTTGAACCCATGGTAGAAAGAGATGCAATCCCTCTCTTAAGAACGTTTTTTGAGTGCACGTGCGTATTCCAGTTTGTATATAAATTCCTTGGACATACCTGGGTAATCGGTGCACCCGTTCCGCTTATCTTTTCTTCCTACTTTCCTAGTCTTTGTACATTATATAACATATTTCTTTGATATTAAAAAAATAGTTTGAGCTTACATTAAAATGGCAAATACACTACAAATTATTTTTATATGGTATACATATTAATAGTACTTTATATGTTATATAACATATAAAAAACTTCACAACTTAGCCAGATTTTATTTTAATCGCTTAAAAACGACCTTTTATACAAACCCAAAAATTTTTTGGAGCAATATTACGCATAAAAGAGGAATGACAAGCTTTTAACCTGCTCGGATGTCTTTAGGCAATGAAGTGGCTTCGTCGGGGCCCAATATTTGGAATCTTTTTGTATCACAGTTTTCTTCTGTGCTCAATACGGACCACTTACCGATCCGTTGTAAGTTTATTTGTCACCGACTTCAAGTTACTTATCTACTCGAATGTCTCGTATTTATTTATAATAAAACCAGCCATTTAATTAAAAGATTATTACGGATTTTATCGCGTTTATTTAAAACTTTACAGTTTAACAATATTTTAAATTATTTCCCGACGTCTCGGACCCTTTACAGTGTCCATGGTCTCGGGGGGACTGGCGGGTGTCCGAATATTATTTTTAAATAAACGCGATAAAATCCGTAATAGACTTTTATTATAATTAAATGAGTAAAATTCACTTAAATATAAGAAAACAGTACTAAAACCAGCGAGTTACAAATAGTATAACCAAAGAGATTTTACTTCAATTCTATACATATAAAATACGAAGACTTACCCCGACCTATTAAATATTGGTATACTTGTACAATTAATAAAACTGTATCAGGTCCAATTCTGTAGATTATATGATACTATAATCCACAAGAACATGTACCTTGTGGGTACTTCACTTCGGAGAGTACGTTAAGCCTTCCGCGTCGGTCCCGGTTGTACTAATGGTAGGTAATAATCCAATAGCCCGCAGTTGTGAGCGTGGTGGTCGGTGAATTAAGCTCTAACTCTTCTCCTTTCTGGAACTGGAACCGGTCTTTGCTCAGCAGTTTAATTTAATTTTATTCAGTTGATAATATTCGATTAAATATTGATGCGAACATAATTTGTAAACGTCTACTTACATTTAATTTTTAAGAATGTGTAAAAAATTACTGAAATCAGAACATTAGGTTCAAAGTAAATTGGATAAACAAATAGACAGAGACACACGATTTCGTAAGAGTTCTATTTCATCACAACAACACACATACGAATTCTTTAACATAAATATACTTTACTCTATTATTAATATCTCAACAACGGTTTGCTTTTAACAAATGAATTAAAAAGAGAAATTATATGTATACAGTCCATATTAAAATCAAACCCGAACAGACATACACGCACTCACAATTTGATCTGTTAGACAAACAAAGTTGTTAATCTTTAAATGTTTAATGGTGGAAAACCGTTTTTAACACAATGAATTATTGTTTTAGGATTAATTAATAAATAAATGAAAATGAAACAAATGCCTATTATATTCAGGAAATGGATAGCCATTACTTAAATATTTGATTCTAAATATAGTTTTATATAATATCGAACATCGAAAACTTTCAGTAACAAAAGTCATAGTAAAAACGAAAAGACTAAAGATCTTTTCAAAGAAGTTTGTATAATGTAGCTCGAGCGAACGACCTTTAGGTCTATACTTAGAAAAAAAAAATAACTTGGAAAAAAAAAATAACTTTGTCACCGCTTAAAATCGATTGCTATCGAGAATGATATATCTTTTTTTTTAATTGATCCTTATATAAATGTTTTTAAATCTTTGTGGTTTCAATCGCGGTTTTTATCATAGACACCTGATTAGGATCGTTATTCATGGTAGGGAAATTATACGCCAACCCGCAATAACAGCAGCGTGGTGGATTAAGATCCAACCCTTCTGCTATACAGAGAAGAGGCCTTTTCCCAGCAGTGGGACATTTACAGGCTGACTCAAAATTTTCTTAAATTTATGCAGAAAAAAAAAATTTAATTAATTTGTATAGTATTAGATAAAGTATTAATAATTTTTTGATAAATTAGGGTTTTTAAATATTTTTTTCACAAAAGCTTTCAACAACTAACCACAGAGAATGAACATCGCTTCATTGAAATAAGATATTAAAATTGGATTTTGTTAAAACAGATTTTTCTTTTTTAAATTATAAATAAGTTTAATCTACCTACTTAAATAGCTTGTGGTGTTTAGGTATTAAATTTATTGGTTCAAAAATCAATTACGTTTTTATAATAGATTCCTACCGCTTAAATTTCCTTGATCTTGGCTACCAAGATTAATAACTTTGCTAAGTTATAAGCAAATAATATATTATGAAAATCTTCTTGACGTTGAAACTATTACTTTGATGAAAAATTTGTAAAGAAATAACAAATCAAGACAATTAATCACCGTTTTATTTTAGTGACAAAAAATGTATATAGTATGTTTTAATGACTTGTATGTATGTATGTATGTTTTATGAATGGCCAGTTGGTGCCATTGGTAGCGACTCTGATTTCTGCTTCAGGCTTGTGAATTAGATTGTCGAATGAGATCTTTATTATGTGTTTATTTCTTCTATGAAAAAAAAGTTGTTTTTAAATGTCTTCTTATTAAGTATCTAATGATTATGCCAAGTGACATATGGACGTACGGATGACAAACGTTTTACTAGTAGTCAGTAGTAAAAAGCTTTTTAGTTTAAATGATTACACGTATTTTATAATTTTATATTTTTATAAGTATTCAATAAAGGTAGTGTTTTTCAGAGCATTGTGTATACATGAAGGAAAACTTATGTAACTGTTCTCTACTCACACCATGGAGAGAAATCATAAAAATTAAAAAAAATATATATATATTTGTAGTATGGCTCGTTATATCGTCCAGTTAGTTAGGACCCGTTTTACGTTGTTTTTGTATTAACCAAGTTTTCTTTTAGAGTATCAGTGATCACAAGTTAAATTGATTATAAGAAATTAAATAAAACTTCGTAATTTTTGGATTGTTATTATTATTATTATCTTTAATGCGTACTTATTTAGACAACTATACTAGGAGTCCGTGTCTGCACAGGGAAGTAGCAAAACTGGTTCGCTGCCAGCTGTGCCAGTGCGTGCCAATATAAAATAAGGCACGTTTGCTGTTCCTTTCCACAAGTGGCGCACCAGTTAGCGTCACTTAAGTAGACTAGGGGCAATGGTTCACCTGGTTCCTTGCAGGTTGCATATTTTACATTATCCTAATTCATTCCATATAATATGAAGACCGTTCTGGTGTAGTGGTGCGAGTAGTTGCCTCAAACCGCGCGCCGACGTTCGCGGGTTCGATCCCCGCTCGGGACAGATATTTGTACAAATATTTGTTTCCGGTCTTGGTGTATGTCCTTGTGAGTCTCACCATCGTGCCTCGGAGAGCATGTAAAGCCTTCGGTCCCGGTTGTTATCACAGACACCTAATAACGATCATTACCCATGATAGGGAAATTATCCACCAACCCGCAGTGGAGCAGCATGGCTTAAAGCTCTCAGCATTATTAAGCTCAACCCTTCTTCTATATGGAGAGGAGGCCTTCACTTAGCAGTGAGTGGTTTATAGGCTGATACAGTACAGCACAGTATATTCCATATAAGTGACTGTTGAAATCCGTTTACAGCTTAAATAATATTGATTTTGTCTAGATAAAACTAGCTTTTTCTGGATATAACTTGTTTATCTCGGATAACTTTGTTATAACTGGAATCACTTCGTTAAAATGACAAAAACATTCGAAACTAATCGTAGCTGCATAGATAAACATTTGGGAGTTAAAATCAATACAATGTTGATTTTGACTAAAACTATTTGTACAGATTTCAATGATTGATTAATAAAGTTTTTAACTGAAGAACACCGAAACAAAACTCCACGAATATTTCGAGGAATATTACAAAACTTTGTCGGCTATTATACATTACGACGCAACGACATATTTACTTTAGTTACGATATTTTGATTATAAAGATTGTCGATAATGTTATTGCTACGTTTTCAAAATCATGTTTTCATAAAAATTTGCTATTTTGATTATTCTAAACTTCTTTAGAATCGTTGTAATTTGAAACGGGATGCGACGGAAAAAGCGACAAGTAAGAGACACAAATACAAAAATCTGTAGGAGAGAATGAGATAGCATGATGTCGCGTATCCTAGCAACGCGGAAACAACGCGTAAATAAGTAATAGAATGTTTAACTATTTATATTAAAATAAGTAATAGAATGTTTAACAATTTTAAATTTAGTTTGTCAAAGATATTTCACTTCTGACATGTGTATTCCGTACACACGACATTTTTTTTTTTCAATAAAAAACTCGGCAAGTCCAATTAGAGACCTTTGAGTTTTAGGTGAGGTCTCCACTCAATATACATTACCGCACGCCGCATCGATCTATCGCGATCAACTTATGCAACACGCCTTAGAATTTCCTCAAAAACATGCGACTTTTCTCATCATGTATTCCTTCGGAGGCGACATGAATTTTAAACACAAAAGAGTATGGAAAAATACTCAATACTAGACATTCAACCCAGTTTCAACCGTGTTGACATTTACGCCTACCAACGATCGTTTTTGTGTAACGGTACGAGTAGTCGCCTCAACGCCGACGGTCGCGGGTTCGATTCTCACTCGAAGCAGATAATTTATTTGTATTAATAGTTGTTTCTCGTCTATTTCCTCTCATACATATAGTAGGGAAAGTATCTGTCAACCGTGGGAGGAGCGTGATGGATTAAGCTCTAACACTTCTCTCATACGGAGGAGAGGCCATTGCCCAGTAGTGGGACGTTTACAGGCTGATACAGTTCAATTTGGTTCCGCAACTGTGAATCAAAGGGTGACGTTTACAGCGTATGTTATATCTGGACGGTGTCACCTTCTAATGTGGAATCATTGAAATGAGTCCTATTAGGTTTTGTTGTTACCTACTCAGAAACTGCAACGGTAAATATAATCGTACCATATCATCTCTTATAATTTTTACTTAAAAACATTTATTTATATATATTTACAGTGGAAAATTTAACAAAAAATATTGCTTACTGTTAGGGCCAGTGCCCTGTCCGTGGTAGGGAAAACTGACTACACTATACGGTGTTATTATATATATTGTATAATAGGTATTACACACAGAGGGGTAACCCGACAATTACGTGCGATGGTAGCGTAAGTGACATCGTTTTACCGTAAATCGCTGCATTCGCTTCATTCACATTTCGCGCCCAGCGAGCTACGATACCCTACGAGCTGCATGATGGTTTGTTTACGCGCTACTGTCAGGCGCGATTTGAAAATAATTATGGTAAAAATAATTTCCGCATGGAATGATAGATAGATAGATAGATAGATAAACACTTTATTGCACTCACATCAAAGTATACAGAAAATAATGTAATACACAGTAATAAACAAGAAAATGGTGCAAGGGCGGCCTTATCACTAAAAGTGATCTCTTACAGGCAACCTTATGAATGGATTAAAATGAAAATTGGAATGGTGGAAACGGTGCATAAAGTCTATTTTTCGATTTGTGATTTATATAAATGCGCAAACATATACATACATACAAACATACATACATACATACATACATACATACATACATACATACATACATACATACATACATACATACATACATACATACATACCTACATACATACATACATATACTAGTTAAATTTCATATAAAACATATGTAAGCTTTTCTTATTTGTTCAAATAGTAGTGCTTGACACGATTTTTAAAAATACCAACTGATTCAGATTGCTGTATGTACCTGGGTAAAGCGTTCCATAATTTAACCGATTTGACTGTGAAGGACTCACTGTAACATTGAGAGACACAGAAAGGAATCTCGAGCAAGTTATCGTTTTGAGACCGAAGATTCATTGCGGAACTTAAGTTTGTACCAAGAAATGTAAAACGTTCTTTGAGGTAAAGAGGAGTGTTGGCATGATAGAGTATAGAATAGAGAAGAGTTAGAGAGTGAAGATTGCGGCGATACTGCATAGGAAGCCACTGAAGCTTTTTGCGGTGCTGTGAAATATGGTCGAACTTTCTTAACCCATATATAAATCGAATAATTAAATTTTGCAGTCGATCGAGCTTGCCAAGTAACTGCTGTGACAGGTCTAAGTAGCAGCAGTCTGCATAGTCGAGAAGTGGAAGAAGAAGGGATTGAGCTAAGGCTATTTTGGTTTTGATAGGCAAAAGATTTTTCCATCTTTTCAACCTACCAATAGAGCTGAATATTTTCCGGCTTATCTCGGCCACTTGTGGACCCCAGGAGAGCGTACTATCCATTAAAAGACCCAGATTTTTTAAGGTGCTTGTATGTTCAATTTTAAATCCATCAAGAAGTATAGGAGACAAGTCGGGCACATTTATCTTTGATAGTTGACTACGACTGCCAAAGACAGAAAACTGTGATTTGCTGGGATTAATATTTAATCCATAAGATTTGCACCAAGCGGCAACTGTGCTTAGATTTGAATTAATAAGTTCGATAGTTTTATCGATGTCTTCAACAGTCGTAGTTGCATATATTTGTAGGTCGTCAGCATATAGATGAAAAGATACAGTCAGATGTTGAGTTAGCGAATTTATAAAAATGATTTCAATAATCTTGGCAGCATTCTCTGCTTTTTCTTTTTTTTTTTGTGATATCAAGGACGCCCGGGTAGACAGTGCTGGACCTATGTCGGACTCGGCACTTTGGGAGTACAATACCGTAATAAATCCCTGCAGAAGGAGGAGGAGGAGGAGGAATTGGAGGGTCCCATATCTGCAGGCAACAGGATCCGGCAGCATTCCCTCTTTGCCCTATTCTCTGGATAATACATAATGATACCAGTGTTTTAACTTCAAACTGCACTAATAAACTTATATATATATATATATATATATATATATATATATATATATATATATATATATATATATATGTATATATATATGCCAAAGTATACGAAAATTATTAGTCTAGTGTTAACATATCATTTATCTCTATAGATGATATATCTATTATCTCACTAGAGGCCGCCAAATCGCAATTAATTGAATTAACTCATCCTTTGTATTATACAAAACAATGATAATTCAGTGGTTATAATTCAACTCAATTCATAAAAGTATGCCATTTTTCATCAATGGTTTCTTATGACGTTATCACGTAAAATTATCGTCCGTAAACCGACTTTACAGACAACCAATTTTTTTTTATACAGGAGCATTAATGTACTAAGTAATGCTTATAAACACACAAAAAACACATTTTTTTTCAGGTTTACTATACACATACTTTATAGATAATTTTATTTCAGACATTATAATAAACGCCACGAAATTGTCTAGAAGAAGAAAACCAATACTAAAACAATTATCGTTAAACTAAATAGTTGTTTTGTTTCCTAAAAGTAGAAACATATCTTTTAAAAAATAATGTCTGACACCTACGCTTTGTGCGCGTTCTATACATGAATCAGTGGAATTTTCATCATTTATGTAGTGAATATACTACAGATCAGTGAATTTCAATAACAAGTTACTGAATATTTACTGATATTCATACAAATATTCAATGATAAATCATTGAACTCTGATAGTCACATATTCATACATTGAATAGTTACTTATTCTGCGTGGTGCAATTCTCCCATTAATAAAAACTGAATTGTCACTTAAAATTATTGAATTTAGAAAAATATAAAAATAAAATATTGAGTATTCTTGAGAAATGCGATAGCGAAAATGAAGAGGAAGTACCTCAAGACGTAAGTAGTTGTCATAGCTCAAATTCTGACGAAACTGAATTCAATAATGATGAATGATTTTGTGATCGACACTGACCAAAGCGAATAGGAATCGGATTATTCCTGCCAAGACCTTATCGTCAGCAGAAGAAATCGTAATTGAAGAAAGATAATAGATTCTGATGGTGAAATTACCCCAACAGAAGAAACTCGTTGATCTCAAGCTCTAAATCAATATACGATTATTCAGTCAGATAATGATTAGGATAGGGTATGAGTGTTAATCGTAAGACTAATAGGTGGCCTCAAGCAACATTTTATAATATTTTAAATTTGACCATGGTCCACATATATGTCATTTATGTATCTAATATGGTCAGGCAAAGTCCAAAGACTAGCTGATGGCCTTACTGAACCTTGGCTGCACTAACGCTATGGTACACCAACTTTGAGGAGAGATACAAAAGCAACCATAAAAGATATTTTGAAAATTATTGAACTTGCTTCTAGTTCAACTCAAGAACTGACAAACAAGTGAAAAATTTGTGGATTTTGCCCATATAAAAAACGCAAGATTACCAAATACTCATGCTACCTGTGTAAAAAAGCCATTTGGGGGAGCACACCCGTTCCGACCTGTAATGACTGTAGAAGTAGTTAAACCACACGTATATTTGTTAAAATTCAATATATAATAATAACTCATCCGATCCATATTGGCTTTTTTTCATAAATATAATAAATAAAACAAATATTTGTAGTTTTATATGTTAGTCTGTCAGTCGAATGTTTAGTGACAGAGTAACAACGAAATATGTTTAGTGAGCTAGGGTTAATACTACATATAATGGCTGTACATTAAAATAATCGTATATCTTGTGAAACTATACTGTTTAAGTAATAAATTACAGTTTTTTCTTTTTTTTTTTTACTATATAACCCACAGGTTTTATTTGCCCATGCCTTTTTTTAACATTTTCAGATTATTATCATTATCTTTAATGCATACTTATTTAGACAACGAAACTCAAACTAATTGTAAGCTTAGGATCTCTATCTTTCGCGAGTCCTTGCACTGACCACATAACTTATTTAATATACAAATAATAAAATTAACTTTAACTTAAACAATAAACTCAATAATAAATTACTAATATAATTTATATATAAATAATATAATTTAATAAGATTACTAATATAATAATAAATTACTGTTTTAATGTAATACGAAGTTAGTGGTAAACACAATAACGTCAATTTTTATTTCAACGACGGCACGTGAACGGAGTCGCTTTGGACAGAGACCATGGTGTATCTGGTGTGTGGTGGATAATGTGGGGATGGTGTAGATCAGTCACTTGTCCAGGACGAAACTGTCAGTTTTACGTTAATTTCATAATCAATATAGATTTGTGATTTTGTGAAAGATTGTGATTACGATAAATCCTGAATTACGCAATTAATATGATGACTGGCGAGACATTCAGACATGTGCTTTCAGGGTGTTCAGCGCTTGCCAACACTTAGTACTTGCACAGACATAACCAAGCGGCCAAGATTCACAATTTTATTTATATTTATTCTTAATTCATTCATTTTATTGATATTCTGAAATTAAATTTAATCATTAAAACATTCGTTAATAATTGAAAATATTATATTTATATAACTTTGAAAAATCTGACAAATGGATCAAAACGATAGTAAAATCGGAAACATGAGCCAGTATTTCAATAAAGCAAGCTTTTACCGTATCATTGTTAATCTGAGGCCATTTAATCGCTTATCAAATATTCATTCGGAGCCAACTGATATACCTACGAGTCTGATAGATAATATATACCCCAACATATGTACTTAAAGCATTTATATAAATATTGGGACTGTTCCTCGAAACCGCAATGATAGGCGGAATGGTTTAATATTAAACAATGCTATATTAAAAGGAAAGCTGATAAAATATTAATATATTAGATTTCATTAATATTGAAGTGTATATAATAAAATATATTATTGTGGTTTGGTTTTCTGGAAATAGCCATTAATCTGGCAGTTCTGGGGTTTGTGTCTGTTATCAGTGAAAACTGTATCATGACCGATTACTTGGATGAAGAACATACACCAAGTCAAAAACAATGTTTTTTACCAGTGAAGATATAGGTACGTACGGATCTGAGACGTTGTCTCTGAATATATCACATGGGCCTTTCAAACAAGCTCTATGTCACAAAGCGAGCAATAGAAAGGGCTATGCTTGGTATTTCTTTACGAGATCGAATCAGAAATGAGTAGATCCACAGACAAGTAAAGATTGCCGACATATCCCAACGGATTTTGTAAGCTGAAGTGGCAGTGAGCAGAGCACAGATCGTAGAACTGACGACCAATAAAGGAGAAACGTCTGAAAGTCGTCCCCGAGATGGACAGTCGGTTTGAGGAGAGTCGCCGAAAGCCGTTGGATGGATGCTGCTTCTGTTTCTGGAGGTCGATGGTTGAGGCATATGTTCATAAATGGACATCCAATGACTGATATGATGATGACGATGATGAATCGCAAATATGCAGTCAAAAATAGCGAATTTACTTTTTCACAAAGTGAATATTTTTTTTACATTTTAGGGTTATTTTAAAGGTGTAATAGTATAGATCTAATCACAATATCTTTTTATCTCGTGTATATTTCTGTCTAACGTTTTTAATATAACATTGGATAGTATGGACCTATACCTAGAATAGATTCGTAAACGTTATATTACAGTGTTACATTTAAATAATATCTGGAAAGTCGAGCTTCACTCGAGTCATATTGGGCACTGTCTGCTGTCGCCATAAGGTTCTCCAATATTATATATTAGAATAGTATAGGATGAAATTAAATGGAATAGGATTCCCTATATCATGTTGTCTCCGAAATAGCGGTTCAAATCCGTACTGAAAACCCCTAATTACTAAGTGCTATAGTTTCTCTTTAAATATCCCATGCCCTGCAGTAAAGAAAAAAATTGTCAAAACCATGCTTTGGAAGAAATTCTAAAATACTTTTGTTCGCCAATTAACAGTAAAACAGAGAAGCGGTTAAACTCTAACCCTTAACTAATTTATTACGTTTCAATTATTTTTTTGATAGATTATTTAAATAAGGTTCAACGTATTTCACACAGCGGAGTTAATCTGCTTTTTGAGGGAATATAAGCTTCAATGTAGGTAACGCCATATCGTGATTTAAATTTGGCGTTAAAAGGCCTACATCACTACAAAGTTCTGCGTTGAAACTTAGATACAACCACCCAGACCACTTCAAACAGTCGTGTTTTCTATATATTTTATACACATATATCCTGGAAGAGATTAAATGCGTTTACTAGGTAATCGAACTATGCTATTATCAGTGATTCAATGATAGGAAAAACATAAACAGATGACTAGCTCATTGGTGCAGTTAGTAGTGACCGTGCTTTCTTCTCCAGGGTTGTGGGTTCGATTCTCGCCTCGAGTCTGGGTGTAATATATATTTACTAGCGGCCCGCCCCGGCTTCGCACTGGTATTTAACTAAAATTTCAAAAATTATAAATTTATATTTTTTATCACCTCACCTGCGTCGGTGCTGGAAAATATTTTATAATAGAAGGATTAAGTTGTCAAACATGTGTCATAATAAAATGTAATTTAAATCAAAAGCACTAAGGAGTATTTACATCAAAATAACTTTCTACCCCCTTTTAACCCTGTTAGGGGATGAATTTCGATAAAATATGAAACATGTCTTCAATCGATTCTGTAAATAAATGTTTATGCAAAATTTTAAGTAGATTGGACCAAGGAATCACTTTGTCCCATACAAACTTTGCCCCCCTTTTTCACCCCCTTAGGGGTAGAATTTCGTAAAATCCGTTCTTAGCTGATCTCTAGGTCTTATGATTCCAGAGATATCCTGATAAGTGAGTGAGTGAGTGACCTTTCGCTTTTATATATTAAGCTTTTAGCCCGCGACTTCGTCCGTGTAGAAGTCGAAAATGGTTATAATGGGATTTTATTTGTTTTTTTTTACGTTATTAATTTTGTTATAACATATAAATTATTATGTTAAAATATTTGAATACTTATAAAATATAACAATCTTTATTATAGAGTAGGGATTTAATCTTAAAATAAACATTAAAATAAAAATAAAAATTGTTATATTTTATGAACACAAAGCTCGGCCTTTGATCTGGAGAAAGTTACACGGGGGTATTATCTTTTTACAACTAAATCGAAATACTGCACCTCCCGTAGTATTTCTTTATAAACAATATTTTTTGTTTTTCCTTCGGAGTGCTAGAATCACCAGGCTACTCTGGATCATGCCACATAAAATTGGCTGTGAGAGAGAGAAGCAGCTTTCCCTCAAGTATACTCCCGCTACATTAAGAGTTTGACCTTACGCTTTGTTTATGATAAATACATACTCATATACACTCATACATTATATTATTATCCAGTTCCGGGAAATCACCATTTCCTATTTTAAGCAACAGGTCTGAGAACAGTCCGGCAGTATCATCTCCCGTTAGATGGACTCTAATATTGACGGTAAGGCTGTTTCGTCACTGCAGGCCACAAATGCTTCCGTACTGTACTGTATTGTATTAGCCTGTAAACAGCCCACTGTTAAGCAAAGGCCTTTTTTCCATATAGAAGAAGTGTTTGAGCTTAATCCACCACGCCGCTCCACTGCGGGTTGGCGGATAATATCCTACTATAAGTAATGATTATTATAAGGTATCCATGATAAAAAACGGGACCGACGGCTTTACGTGCTCTCCGGGGCACGGTGAGGAAACCCACAAGGACATACACCCAGACCTGAAACAAATATTGGCACAAATACAAATATCTGCCCCGAGCGGGAATCGAACCCGCGACCACCGGGATTAAGCCGAGGCGTTGAGGCGACTACTCGCACCACTAGACCAGAACGGTCATAAATGCTTCGTTCATTGTATCGTTGGTATAATCACACCACAAGTCAATACGATTTTGTCTCTTAGATTTGAATAAACCCGCAAGTAATTATTTTTTAAATTTTGATTGACTCGGCACAGTTGGTAGTGACACTGCTTTCTGCTCCAGGATCGTGGGTTCGATTCCCGCCTCGAGTCTGGGTGTAATATGTATTTATTTCTGTATGTATTATTTATATGTATATTTATCAAATATGTATATCAGTCGGCTGTTACCTAAAATACAGGCATTAAGTTGTCTACCTTAGGAACAGACGATCATGTATGTCAAACATATATTTATATTTAATAATAGTCCAAGACAGCATTCATCTCCTCCTTCTTAGTTTTAGTGTAAGATAATGTTAAATGGGTACATGATTTATAATGTTTTCTGGTCTTGTTCCAACATTAGTCCATGGTGCCAATGTGTACTAATTGGGGTGTTAATGCCGTATAATTCAAAAATGTTTCCAAGTTCACTTCGGTTTCTTCTATATCTGTATCATTGTGAGCTACAGATGCCTTGCTGATGAGTCATTTAGTTTAAAACCCTTGACTTAAAACAACACCAACATTGAAGTAAAAAATATTATATAAGACACTATTTTATAATAAAGTGATCACACGGTATATTTAAAACTCAATTTTGTTACGTTTAATATAAAGTCTTGCCTGTTCCACCAGGAGCACCCAAAAGAAGATATCACCTACACCTGCGTCAATACTGGAAAATATTTTATAATTATAATAGACGGTTTGAGTTGTCAAACATGTGTCAAAATAAAATGTAATTTAAATCAAAACCACTCAGGAGTATTTATATCAAAATAACTTTGTACCCCTTCTTAACCCCGTTAGGGGATGAATTTCGATAAAATACGAAACACGTCTTCAATCAATTCTATTAAAGAATATTTATGCAAAATTTGAAGTAGATTGGACCAAGGAATCACGTTGTCCCATACAAACTTTGCCTCCCTTTTTTATCCCCTTAGAGGTAGAATTTCGTAAAATCCGTTCTTAGCTGACCTCTACTAGGAAAAAGGAATATTTATACAAAATTTTAAGTCTCTAGGCCTTATAGTTCCAGAGATATCGTGATGAGTGACTATATCTATAGAAAGTCTCCTATATATATATAAGATTTCGCTTCGCTTCAGCCTCTCACAGTCTACTGCTGAACATAGGCCTCCCCAAGTTCGCGCTAAATATCCCGGTTTTCCGCAATACTCATCCAGTCTCCGCCGGTAACCTTGCGTAAGTCGTCGGTTATTTTGGAAATTATTTTAGAGAAAATATTATAATAACTATTATACCAAGACTTAGGGACGAAATTGAACTCACAACCCTGGAGCAGAAAGCAGGGTCACTGCCAACTACTCCAACTGACTAGTTAGCTATACATACAGGACCAGATTGGAAAAAAAATATTCTTAGTGGCATATGGTTTTAGTATTAAAGTAAGTTTAACTTTTACCACATAAAGGAATTCTCATTAACTTCTGATCAAATTTCTGTTATAAAAGATGTGGAAACAGAAACACAGAATGATCTGAAAACCGTGAGGAACTTCTATTATTTCGGAAGCGGAAGAGGATTATGTCGCATCCCTATTATACTAAATGATTCCAGCGATAGTGTTTTGAATACTTAGGGATAATTTGAGGGGTTGCTGATAAAGTTTGTCTCGTGCACTAATAAACTCATTATCATCATCTTATCTCTGTGCTATTTAATCGAAACATGCCATTTGATATAGATAATAAGATTAAGAAGCTATCTAAATGGAGACAATAATAAACAAAAGATATATATACTCATGGTAGGGAAATTATCCGCCCACCCGCAGTGGAACAGCGTGGTGGATGAAGCTCCAATCTTTCTTATATGGAGAAGAGACCTTCGATCAGCAGTGGGTTATTTATATAATATATAAATAACCCACTGCTAAACGAAGAATATGTTTTTTTATAGTACAGTTATCAAATCAATTTTTTAACATAAAAATAATTCATTTTATCACCATACATTTTAACTCTTTCTCTATCATATTAAATGTAAATTCCAGGAAAACCACAGGAATAAGCTTGTAAATCCTATATTACACTATAAAATCCACTCTCTGAAGTACCACATTGCAGCCCAAATGGTCCCGTACAGTTCGGTATCAGAGGAATTTCCTCCCACGGACCATTCGGCTGTGGAATGAACTCCCTGCCGAGGTTTTCCCACAAGACTACAGTATGGGGTCCTTCAAGAGGGGAGTAAATAGGCTTTTAAAGGGTCGGCAACGCGCATGTGATGCCCATGGTGTTGCAGGCGTCCATAGGCTACGGTAACCGCTTACCATCAGGCGGGCCGTATGCTTGATTGCTACCGTCGTGGTATAAAAAAAAAAAAAAAAAAAAAACTTCGGTCATACTGTCGGCCTTAACGAACTAATATTTACGAAAAAGGACACAAAGATTGCCTGATGCAGGCTTGCATGAATTGATTATATATTTTATTGTACAGTTAGCAGAGATGGTAAAAAAACGTTTAAAAATAAGAAATAAGTGACTTATTGAGATCGACAACGGTTCTGGTGTATTGGTGAAAATAATTACCTCAACGCCGGCGGTCGCAGGTTCGATGTCCGCTCGGGACAGATATTTGTATTGTGTAGATATTTATAAATAATAAACAAAAGATATTTATTTATTTATTAATGCATTATATTATATTATATATATATATATATATATATATATATATATATATATATATATATATACATGCAGTGCTCCATAAACAAAAGTTAGTTTTACTGTGCATTGTAATTAAACTATACGTAAGTATTAATATATAAAATTATAGTAGTATGTATACATATATACTCATGGTAGGGAAATAATCCGACAACCCGCAATACCCGTCTTTTTAGAATTTTGTAAAAAAATATGCAGAACTGTAAATAAAAGAAACAGCACTAAAAATATGTTTATTAGTATAATTGCTTAAAATTTTAGAATTAGTCGTTGGTTGTAAGTAATACTAGTTAGTAATAGTATCTTGTAAGCCGAACTGTATAAAGCATCCTGTAAAATAGAAAATAATAAAATGTAATTAGTACAAGAAGAAAATGGCATGAAGTGTGAAAGTGCGAGAAGTATGAACGCGAGAAGTAGTATGAAAAATTCCAAACTAAATATATGTTATAATACAAATAATGTAAATAAAGTCTCTGCCCATGGTAGAGGGTAGTATTATTAAAAAAAAGACAACCCGCAATAGAGTAGCGTGGATTAAGCTCAAACCCTTCTTCATGAAGAAGAATTCATTAAGTTTACCTAGTATTAAATAAATAACGAGTACACATTGTTGTTGTATACTTACCTTTTTTATTTGTACTTTAACCCTTAATTGGACTGAAGGAGAATACACCCCACATACATTTTTGATGCTCTAAAACAGTATAGGGTAAATGGTACCCACAATATGTCAAGTTTTAAAAAGGCAATAATATTGTCTATGCTTAGGATAAAATACGTAAATAGGAACGGAAATATTTTGTTTGTTATTTTTTGTTATTTTCGGACAAACTGTGATTGTTTTGTGGGTGAATTTTATAAAATAAATAATTATGTCGCGGAAAATATGGTAATTTTATTTGAATTAATTTTGAAGTAATTTTTGAGCTAATTTATGGATACAGATACTGTTTTGCACTCCCCATGGAAGAGTGAAAATAATTTCCCATGTTTTGTTAAATTGTATGAGAAACCCGTTCTGAAGGTGAATATTTTCCACATGTTTTTTATATATATAATAAATACATTTATATAAACTAAATATATTTTTTTATTTTTACACCTTTATTAAAAAAAATCCTGACCTCTATACAAACTTGAAGGTCTTACTTTGGTCATGCCCAATTAAGGGTTAAAATTTAAATGCATTTTCTTTGAAAGCATCCGATGCAATCAATTCAACGCCCTTAGTACCCACGCATTCTTATTACATCCTCGAATGTTCAAAGCTATTCCGTTCAGGACATTTCAATTTATATATCTTTAAATTGAATATAAAGTACAATAGCTTTATAGAACCTTTCCTTTTGCAGCTGTTCTTACATTCTGTATTTACGTATTTTAATATTATAATACTGAAGACCGTTCTGGTGTAGTGGTGCGAGTAGTCAGTGCCTCAACGCCGGCTGTCGCGGTTTCGTTTGCCACTTGGAGCAGATATTTGTATTTGTGAAAATATTTGTTTCCGGTTTGAGTGTATGTCCTTATGGGTTTCCCCATGGTGCCTCGGAGAGCACGTAAAGCCGTCGGTCCCGGTTGTTATCATAGATACTTGATTACAATCGTTACTCCTGGTCGGGAAATTACCCGCCAACCCGCAGTGGAGCAGCGTGCTGATTGAGCTCCACCCCTTCTCCTACATGGAGAAGAGGCCTTTGCCCAGCAGTACGTTTTCAGGCTGATTCAATAATAAGAAGCTAAAGTGTATTATTATTTGTTTCAACTCAATTTCAGAAAGTTAATTAACTCCTGTGCCACCACACATTTGACAAAGATTCGACAGTTTGCGGGTTCGTTTGACGCTTTTATCACGCATTTAGTATCACCTTTGGTATTATATTTGACGACACAGAAGGGTAGCCCGACAATTACGTGCGATGGTAGCGTAAGCGACATCATTTTACCGTAAATCGCAGCATTCGCTTAATTCACATTTCGCGCCCAGCAAGCTACGAGTTGAACTTCATGAGGTCTTGTTTACGCGCTGCTGTCAGGCGCGTCCTTGTCTTAAGCATTTACAAATAATTATGGTATAAATAGTTTCCGCATAGAATGATCTCAAGAATATTGGCAGCATTCTCTCTTTCTTATTCTTTTTTTGTTTCGCAGAGGAACCCATTTACGGTTGATATCAAGGATGCTCAATCTCAAATCTCAAACCTCAAATCACTAGGAGTTGGCAAGACTAAACAAAATACAGCTTCTAATTCATTTGACCTTAACCAACTTAATAAACATTTCACTTCTTCTGTCACTATAGACTCTACGACTAAATCTAACACACTTAATCAACTTTCTGCTATTAGAACTCCTTTGTCATCTTCTTTTACTTTCTCTCAATTGACCGTATGTGATGTCAAGAAGAGCATATTAGCTGTTAGTTCAGATGCCGTAGGATCTGATTCCATTAGCCGTAATATGATCATTCCTGTCTTAGATACCCTCCTACCCGTTATAACTCATATCTTTAATGAATCCTTGATTTCCAACACCTTTCCTGCCTGCTGGAAAGACTCTCAAATTATTCCTCTACCTAAGAAACCTAACTCCAACGCATTTTCCGATCTTCGCCCAATATCAATCTTTCCTTTCTTGTCTAAAGCCTTAGAGCGTCTTGTCCATCAGCAGCTAACACTGTTCCTCCATTTAAATAATCTCCTAAGTCCTTTTCAGTCCGGTTTCCGTCAAGGTCATAGTACGGTTACGGCTCTTGTTAAAATCACTGACGACATTAGACTAGCGATGGACAAACAAAATCTCACAGTGTTGACCTTGCTGGACTTTAGCAACGCGTTTAATACTGTGGATTTTGATATACTACTGGCTATATTGTGTTCTATTGGCATATCTCCATCGGCAATTGACTGGTTTCACAGTTACTTGTGCGGACGGCGGCAACGTTTGCGTGTTGAGGATTCTTATTCAGACTGGCTGAACGTAAATGCTGGCGTTCCACAAGGTGGCGTGTTGTCTCCTCTCCTATTTTCGATCTTCATAAACTCTCTCGTCCCTCACATATCTTCTCTCTACCATTTGTATGCAGACGATCTCCAGATTTACTCCCACTCAAAACTAATTGACTTACCGACTTCCATTAGTAACCTAAATAACGACTTGAACAACATTTATAGTTGGAGTAAATCATACGGACTAAACATTAATCCTTCTAAGAGTCAAGTCATTATCATCGGTAGTTCAAAACTTGTATCTCGAATTGACTGGTCACTTATACCACCCGTCATTTTTAATAACACAGTGATTAATTATAGCGATAAAGTAAAAAATCTCGGTGTAATATTTGACAGCCACCTCTCGTGGATACCTCAACTAAGCGAGTTGAGTCGAAAATTATTTGCAGCTATTGGATCTCTCCGCCGGCTCCAATACTTTCTTCCTTTGTCTACCAAGATTGCGTTAGCACAGTCACTCCTGCTACCGATTCTTGACTATGCTGATACTTGTTACCTAGATCTTAAAGAGGAGCAGTTAAATAAGCTTGAGCGTCTCCAAAATCTCTGCATACGGTTCATATTTGGCCTTCGCAAATATGACCATGTCTCCGATTTTCGTACTCAACTCAAGTGGCTCCCTATACGCCTTCGCAGGAATACTCACATCCTTTGTTTACTTTATCGCGTACTTTTCCATCTTGATACTCCCCTTTACCTCAAAAACCGCTTTGAATTTCTCTGTGATACTCACGAGCGTTCCCTTAGATCATCTTCAACTTTAACGCTTAAAACTCCTTCCCATACTACTTCCTTTTATTCAAACTCCTTTTCTGTTAAAGCTGTGCAACTTTGGAACTCTCTTCCTCTTTCTATAAGACGAGCTCAATCTCTTTCTTGTTTCAAAAAATATCTGAAAGCACATTTTTTGTCACTAAATACGTCATAAATATCCTACCATCTCCTGACAATATATTATTTGATTATTATTTTTTATATGTATGGCTATAGGTAGTATACGTATTTATAGTGTATGTATGTATGTTTATATGTATATTTGTGTTTACATGTATTTGTAGTATATATATGTATATATGTATCTATGTATGTATGTATGTATGTATGTATATGTATGTGTATTTGTATGTGTATGTGTGTATGCATTATTTATATATGTATTTGCAGTATGTATGTATGTGTATATTGTAAATTTAATGCTAATCTTTTATCAACTCTTGTACACTTCCCTACCGTTTCTTATTCTCTATGCCCTGTCCTATGCCCAAAGGTTGTCTGGAAGAGATCGCTCTTAGCGATAAGACCGCCTTTGTACATCTTTCTTTGTATATATTAATTTTGTATTGTATGTTTCTTTATGGTGTACAATAAAGAGTATTTATTATTATTATTATTATTATGCCCGGGTAGGCAGTCCTGAACCTATGTCGGACTCTTTTTTTTTTTTTTTTTTTTTTTTATGACAGATAGACAGGCATTTGACCGCTATCTCACCTGATGTTAAGTGACGATGCGGTCGAAGGTGGAGCATGCCTGCCTAATAACAGCCTATTCACTCTGGCCTTGAAGGCACCCAGGTTGTATCGTTCGGGAAACACAGACGCGGGCAACGAGTTCCATTCCTTAGCCGTGCGCATCAAGAAAGTAGTGCCAAAGCGTTTTGTGCGCGTAGGTGGCATATCAATGACATAAGGATGGAACGATCGACCGCGCCTAGTGTCCCGATGGCGGAAGGTTGTTGGGGGAATTAGATCGTGCAATTCCTTCGCACACTCACCAAAATATATTCTGTAGAACACCGACAGACGAGCTACCCTACGCCGATGATCGAGACTCTGCAACTTGGTGTCTGTCAGAGTAGGGTCACCTATGAGTCTCTTAGCTCGTTTTTCCACCGAGTCCAAAGTTGCCAGTTGGTATTTGGCGGATCCATCCCAAAGGTGGCAGCAATACTCCACACAAGACCGAACTTGTGCTTTATACAGTTGAAGCAGCTGTTCTGGAGTGAAGTATCGCCTGACCTTAGAGAGGATACCTAGTTAACACACTTTGGGAGTGCAATATTTGCTTAACAGTATCAGCTAACAACGAAAGAAACTAAACAAAAAAAAAATGTTAATGGCTGCTTTTATATGTATAAATGTAATCAATTATTGTTCATTGTTTACCGACATTTCGATCCAGTTGTATGGACCGTGGACGTGGCTTTATATTTGGAGGTGAAGCTGTAATTGACTAATCTATCCTATATAAATGACGACGCGTTGGCGCAGTGGTCACAGCAACTGGGTGATGCGGTAGCAGTCGCGAGTTCGATCACCGCACATGACAAACACTGTATAAGCCATACAGATGTTTGTCGTGGTCTGGGTGTTTGTACTTGTGCATTGTGTGTGTGGACCAGACCACGTTGAACTGAACTTTAATGAATCAGCTTGTATACGTGAGGGAAAGCAATCCACAAAGCCGCTCCACTGCGGGTTGCCGGGTAATTTCCTTATCATGAGTAACGACGACCGCTATGAGGTGCTACAATAAAAACTGGAACTGACGGTTTTACCTGCTTTCTCAGGCACGGAGACTCACAAGAACATACACCTATCTGCGAATACAAATATCTACCCTAAGAGTGAATCGAACCCGCGATCGCCGGAGTTAAAGCGACTATTACACTACACTACACTAGAAAGTTTGTAAGCTAAAGTAAAAGTAAGTTGTGGAAGCCTTTAATCGAAATAAATGAATGAAAGTTTAATTATTTATTTATTATATAATTTATACCGGGTGTAATCGTTAAGTGTGCACAGGCGATTATTCCGTAACTATTACAGATATCAAAAAACTTTAAACTGATATCGAAAGTACTTTACCTAATGAGTAAAATGACAATAATAACTTTTTAAAAATAAAACGAGAAATATCCAAAAGTTTTACATTAAACACTCCCATACATTTAGTATGAGATAGTAGAAAGGTTTAAGTTTCCTTATTTTAAGTGGAATAGTACTTACTCATTTGAAATTTCATGCTATATTATTTATCTAATGGCATATATTCTGTGAATTTAACGGAATGTCATTTGTATAAACGGATTCGCTCGTTTACATTCTATACGATTTGCGAAGTAAATTCATTCAAAACGGTTGAATCAAATCGACTCTAATCAATTATATTTACTTCCAAATCATAATATTTGACGAGCATTGGAATAAATACAGGTATTTGAAGCAAATATTATATATATATATATATATATATATATATATATATATATATATAGAGCTGATAGTTTTTTTTTTCTTCAACCACGATAATGTCATCATAGAGTCTGACGGACCGATTTAAAAATTAATTTTACGTTAGAAAGGCTATGACCAAGGAATTTATATACAAACTGGAATGCTCACGTGCACTCAAAAAACGTTCCTTAACCCGGGATTGCGTCTCTTTCTATCATAGATTCAAGACAAAACTCGTAAGAAAGAGACAAAACACCAGTTGTCAACGAAATGCTCGGAACAATTTTTCACTTTACATGTTGGTAAGAAATGTCAACCTTATGTCGTTTATTTCAAGGTGCATATTTGAATATACAAGTTTACTAAGTGAGCTTTCTAGTTATTATATAAATTCTTTGGCTATGACTCATAGGGTTTGACAATCTATATAAGTGTATGCGTATAATAAAATTGTAACAGGTCCAATTCTGTACGTAAAATTTATTTCGAAAAGGAAGAAAAATTCACTTTATAGTTGATACCGAGGTCAAAATTGTTATTTTTTTAATATATTTTTATATTTTTCTTTGTCTGTTTGTATTTTAGTAGCACAAAACGCTGATACTATTAAAGAAAATATGAGGGTGTGTAACCTTTACACGCGGTTGAAGTGAAACTTTTTTGACATAGGACACTGGATAACTTTTTATCCAGAAATTAAGTATGATTCCCTTGAGAAAAGGGTTAAAGTCAAAAAAAAATCTTATAACATTATATACTTTTTCAGATCATCCTTTGAAAATCAACAACAATTATCGGATGTTGATTTTTCTGACTCTTCTATAAACCCAAGATCAGAGATTATTTCAAATATATCTCTTTCCGAAGATAGTATAATCAAAGAACTTAAATCACTTAACATCACTAAAGGACCTGGACCGGATGGAATTCCACCTTTTTTCTTCAAATACACTGCCACAGCTATAAGTAATCCCATTTGCTTGATCTTCAATCGCTGCTTGGAAGAGGGTGTTGTTCCACAGTTATGGAAAAACGCTAATATCACACCAGTTTATAAAACTGGCAGTAAAAATGATATTGCTAATTATCGCCCTATTTCATTGTTGTCAACTCTACCAAAGGTTCTGGAAAGGTTAGTGCATACACAAATATATCCGATACTTCACAATATAATTATCCCCGAACAGCATGGATTCGTAAAACACCGGTCAACTGTAACTAATCTTTTAATTTACACAAATTATCTCTTTCTGTGCATGGACAATGGTCTGCAAGTAGACGCAATTTACACCGACTATTGCAGGGCCTTTGATAGAGTTGATCACAATATGCTTTTGAAGAAGTTGGCATTTAACGGTATACGAGGTAATTTATTACGGTGGTTTTCATCTTACGTTTTGAATAGAACCCAGAGAGTAGTCATAAATGGTTTTTCATCTGGTGTGATAAATGTTAGCTCAGGTGTCCCGCAAGGATCCATCCTAGGACCGTTGCTTTTTGTATTATTTGTAAACGATATTGGTGACTGTTTCAGATATGCAAAGTTCATTCTATATGCAGACGACCTTAAAATTTATCATAGTATTAAGACCATTGACGACTGTTCAAAAATACAAGAAGACTTGAATCGCTTGACAGACTATTGTCGTAAACACAAACTTCACTTAAGTATATCGAAATGTAAACAAATTACTTTCACTAAAAAAGTTAACAAAATTGAATATAACTACAAACTGGAAAGTGGATATTTGAACTCAGTATCACTTATAAAAGATTTAGGTTTGTACTTAGACTCTAAGTTACATCTTGACTATCATATAAACCAAATAACAAACCATGCCTTTCAGTTGTATGGTTTTGTCATGCGTGTATGTTCTTCCTTTAAAAATTATGAAACATATTTGACTCTGTATAAAGCTTTAGTTAGGTCTCAAGTCGAATACGCCTCTGTCATTTGGAATCCAATTTATGATAAATATTCTCAGCAGCTAGAACAAATTCAACGTAAGTTTTTAAAAGCAGTATTATTGAAGTGTTTTAAATGTAAATTATCATATGAATCGCGTTTAAGTAAATTCCGTATTCCTTCCTTACATTCTAGAAGGACCATGTTGGATCTAACTTTACTTTACAATATATTTCATAATAAATTTGATTGCAATGAAATTATGAACCAAATATATATTCGTATACCTAGTAGGTCAAAACGTATACGAGAGCTTCATACGCATCTACTTTTCTATCCCAAGCCGAGTAGAACAAATGCAGGTAACCGTGCACCCTTAAATAGGATAATGACATCATACAATAAAAATATTGTAAACAAATTTAATCACATTGATATCTTTGCAGTCACTTCTTCTCAATTCAAAAAAATTTTATTACGTGAGGTTTTATCTGAACGATAATAATTAATTATCATTAAGTATGTATGTACTCAATCGCTAGTTTATACTCGTATAACATGTTCAAATTACTTTTGTGTTTTTTTTTCTTTTTCTTTCTTGAAGTCTTTAAAGGCACTATATTATTTTATTTTTTGAAAACATTTTAGTTAAATATATTGTTAAATTCTCTGTATTTAGGCATAGTAAACTGTGGATAACGCCATTGGTTGTACAATTATTTAGTCGATACATAGTTTAAGTACTGTGATGTAACTTTATTGTGCAATTGTTTGTTGTCCTAAATAAAATAAGTAAATAAATAAATAAATACTCGTACATTATTTTCCAGAAAAATAATTATTATATCTTATATATACCTAATTACATTTGCTTTGTGGTTATAATTAAATTTTTACAAACTTCTATTCTTATAATTGTACGAACTATTTTCAAAAATAAAATTATGTTGATGATACACAATCACTTTCCTTATATACCCGATCATGACTTAGAACATCATGTTATGGCTCATATAAGTGAAGCAGTAAAGGTTAACATTAAAACGAGTCCCGGTCTTACTATTTATTCTTAAACATTGTCGTTGACTACACATTGAAAAATATTCGAATTTAAGGCGAGCAGGCCCACGAGGCACGTCTATTATTGACATAAAAACGTTATTGTCAGTATATAAAAATGTAAACAGTAAGAAAGTCCGTCTGTTTGTGAGGGTCGTCACGTATGCTTTTATTACTATCAAATGCGAGTAGAATGACATCTGATTTATACACTTGTAGGTCGAGAATATCTATTTTATGGGGTTAATAGAAACATGAGAAAAAGAGTTCTTATTTTTATTTTTTTTTTTATTTTTTAGACGTCCCACCGTGGGTTTGATTTCAAGCTGTATGTACTGTACTGTACTGTATCAGCCTGTAATCAACCCACTGCTGAATAAAGGCCTCTTCTCCATATAGAAGAAGGTTTGCAGCTTAATCCACCACGCTGCTCTACTCCGGCATGGCGGATATTATCCCTACCCTGAGTAACGATCATTACCAGGTGTCCGTGATAACGACCGGACCGACGGCTTTACGTGCTCTCTGAGACATGGTGATTAAAATGGTGGTGAAATAAATATTTGCACAAATACAAATATTTGTCCCGAGCGGGAATAGAATCCGCGGTCGCCGGTTTTGAGGCGACTACTCGCACCACTACATCAGACGTCTCCCGAAACCCTCTGCATACTAAATTTCATGAAAATCGTTGAAGCCGTTTCCGAGATTCAGATTATATATCAAGAATTTCTATCCTATCAACTAGCCTATCAACTAGTAGAATCAATTATATTACTCCCCCTCTATAACTAAACAGTGTTAAGTACCGAAACCTGTCAAGTTTGAAAACAATTTCTTGATAACACGTCTAATAGACAGACAGAAATATAGGAACATTTATATTAGGCGATACGATACTTCAACGTGCTATAACCTGCAATTTTACCAGATTTAAAGCGAACACTACTCGGATCTTGAGATAAAATGTATCCGTAGAAAAACATATAGTTTCTCTACGCCTTTGACTATGTGGAACACCACGAAGTTTCACCATAAGCAGTTGAATATTTGTTATGTGAATGATTAAGGCACATCCATCCATTTTCACTACACACACACGTTCATCTTTTTCTAAGGTAGGCAACTTAATACCTATTTTTTAGGTAACAGCTGACTGATATACATATTTTTCTTTATAATAATGTAAATAAAAAATACATATATAAATAAATATATATTACACCCAGACTCGAGATGGGAATCGAATACACAACCCTGGAGCAGAAAGCAGGGTCACTGCCAACTGCACCAACGGGCCAGTCAGTATAAAATATATTTGTTTCAAGTAACGATTACAGTATTTTGCGTATTAAAAACAAAAACACAAAAGTATTATAAAAAGAGATGATTATGGTATTAATCATATGCCTATTTAAACATATGTGTCAAGGACACTGGCTGGGCCTCGTTGAGTCCCAATTACGATTCTCTTGGGAAAAATGAACCAGCCCACATAATATCACCAATACCTATACGATTTGATATAATATGAATTTAAGTAAAGTAATACTGAACTGAATCAGCCCGTAAACAAACTACTACTAGGTAAATGCCTCTTCTCCATTTTGGAGAAGGGTTAGAGCTTAATCCACCATGCTGCTCCACTGTGGGCTGGCGGATAATTTTTTCTACCATGAGGAACGATCACTATCGGGTGTTTGTGATAACAACCGTAACTAGCGAATAATCGTCTCAATGCCGCGAGCCGCGGCGGTCGCGAGATCGATTCCCGCTCGGAACAGATATTTGTATTTGTACATATATCTGTTTCCGGGCTGGGTGTATGTCCTTGTGGGCCTCCGTGCCTCGGAGAGCACGTAAAGCCGTCGGTCCCGGTTGTTATCATAGACATCTGATAATAACGATCGTTACTCATGGTAAGGAAATTATCCGCCAACCCGCAGTGGAACTGCGTGGTGGATTAAGCTCCAACCCTTCTATATGGAGAAGAGTCATTCGCTCAGCAGTGGGTTGTTTACAGGCTGATACAGTACAGTACAATACATAACACGTTTTATAGCACTGTCAAGTAAAATGTTAAATTTTAATATCAAGTTAACTGAAACGATGCTTTAATACCAAAAGGGTCTTTAGGGCAGACCTTTCGATCCGTTCTATCGGAAATAATAACAAAAGTAAATTTATTTTCATATTTTCATAGGTTTGTTTATCGTGTTAATATTTATTCAATAAGTAAATTCTAATATATATATATATAAATACTCAACACAATTCACTTAGAATTGTGTCGGAAATTATTTTCAGCTATCGGATCGCTTAGATTGTTTCAATATGGGAAGTGTCTATTCATACGATTATCGTAAGAATTATTTATTTATACGTTATTGAAACGAAGTTCCTTATGGGACGACAGGGTACCCTAACCGGCAAAAAACGTCCGGCACAATTTATTTCGTCTAAAAATCTCTTATACAGAAATCTACAAAAAAAAATTCACTTTAATATTTATTCTTAATTTTAATTATTTAAAAACCAATTAATATTTATTTAATTTACCAATTAATTTTTATAAAAGCTACCAATATAGTAGTTTTATTTTTGAACAGGTATATTCTCAAAATGACTTGACGCCATCTAGTGAAGCCCCCAAAACTTCGCAGCAATAAGCAATAGCTTACAGCAGTGTAGGTTGGTAGCCGCAGGCGGAATAATTCAATATAGCTACATACATATATATTACGGACTAAATAAAAAAATTCCCCTGTTTACAATGTTTTAACCTTCACCGCGTCCAAGGGCAAGCAATTAGGTCACCCGATCTAATCTGATTTGAGCCAAACGTTATAAAATAATTTGTTTTGATACATTCAATTTAGACAACCGCTTGTATTGTACCGTAGACATATTTTAAACTACCCACAAATTTATTTTTAATGAATTGGTGCAATTAAAATAATTATGGTTTTATGATTCGAAAGTACTTGTGGCCTATCGGCTATCAAAATATAATCTATTTTGATTAGTGTGATCGGTTTCTATTTTTCATACAACTATCATATTATCTGAACTGTCACCAATCCCCTATTACCCATTGGACTGGGCACATGTATCAAGATGCCCATTCTCATTCTTGCCAAATTACATTTAATATTACTACTGACACATGCCTATGTCTGTTTTGCTAATTGAAATACTGACTATGACGGGTCCTAATTACATATCTTAATGTGTCATTATTTTAGTACCCAGAGCCCCCTAATAGACAAAAAATGGTTCCTGTACAGAATTCTTCTCATTCGTATTACAATTTTCAGACCGAGTCTATATGCATGTGTTTTTAAATTAAGTAGGTGGTACAACGTTGTATTAATATCAATAGCAGATTTTTAAACCTGAAATCCGTTTTTATATTCATATTTTTAAGTAAAGTAAAAATATATTTATTTGGGACATCACAAACATTGCCGACACTTAATGACTAAAATATTTATACAAAAAAAAAGTAATAAAAAACGATTATACAATTAAATAAAAAAAAAAAACAATCAATAAACACAACATCAATTTATAAAGTTAAAAATTAATAATAAAAAAAAAATTATAACGTTATTTATTTTAATTAATTGTTGACACATACTACGAGACACATATTTGTCAGTCATTGGAGGTGCGCTAAAGTCTGTTAATTTGAATATATTTTCACGCAGACGGAAAAGTAGAAAGCGTCACACAAACGCTTGTCCATAGACTCTAAAAGATGAGTTTGTGATCTGTAAATGTAGAATAACTGACAATAGATAAATAGAGCAGTAGCTGTAAATAATTAGCGGAAAAAAAAATTGGTTGTCTGTAAAGTCGGTTTACGGACGATATATATATATATATATATATATATATATATATATATATATATATATATATATATATATATATATATATATATATATATATATATATATATATATATATATATATGTATATAAGCTACAGGTAATTAATTGTATTTAATATAAAAGCAAAATAAAGTTAAATACTTTGATATGTAATACAAGAAATAATCAAGTTTAATAAAGAAGGTAAGTTTAATAACTTGAAGTTAGCAAAACAAATTAGATTATCATTAACCACTTATGAAAATTGTCAAAATATACTCAATAAAACCAGTTTACTTACGATCGTAATTATATGAGTCCTAATAACTTTTTAGTCAAAATTGTAATATAACCTATTATTACTACACTCGCCGGCCGATGCTACTTTTTTAATAATCAAATAACAAACGTATGAGATTATATCGCTAATCGAATTCTTAAAATGCAAGAATTAATTACCTTTTTTTGCTGCAATAGTTGTTGTAATAAACTATCGTAACCATTTTAACGTCATTTACTTTTCACTATTTGACATTACTTCAATATTGACAAAACAGAAATTGCGTGCGTTTGCCGCCATTTGCCGCTGTCAATTCTTCTCGGACGCAACCGAGAGCTGAACGCTTAGGCCGAGCCGATCGTGCTTCTCTAACGCTTGTTCCGCGCTCTCGCTCACTAATTGTGACAATGATTTCATGTTTTTTGTACATGCACTCAGTAGCTTTCATCAATTTACTAGACGTTATCACGTCAAAAACTATTATGGCGTTTTACCGTACCGTACACACGAGACATGTTGTATAAAAATCCTACGAAATATTTACCCTCAAACCTTTGAAGTACTTTATCAGCCTGTAAACAACCCACCGCTGAGCAAAGGTCTCTTATATAATTATTATACCTCTTATATGATTAAATACATTTTAATACTTTAAAACTTGGGACAAAAATTGTTTAGACAAAAGTGTATGGTTTCAAGCTAACGAGTCTACAGTTAAATAATTTTTTTCTATTTTTTTTAATCATATAAAAAGTTATACATCAATATAACTTTGTTTCTTATCAGTATAACTAAATGTTTTAACGTGAAACGGATTTTTTTTTCAATTTTAATAGTTTATTTATTTAGGTTATTTTTAAAATTTCATCTAATAAGGTTGCAGATAAGCTTATATCGACTGACGGTCTGATTCGTAGTAATAGGGTTTCTTCGTCCTTAGGTACGAAAGTCTATTAAATGTCTATAAAACGTCAGTTACCCTAAATCACTGTCGAAACTATCGAAAGTTAGAATGCAATAAATCTATGTAAGAGCTTATTCACACGGGATCCGACATTGTTGATTCGACCAAAAAAAATACGGTACATCATGACGGATACACGTTCACAAACATACGGAAACGAGTATTTTCCCGATTCCTCAAAATATCAGAATAGATCTTCACATTTGATTCGTGATTCAGAGTTCAGTCGTGGACGAACTATCCAACGCGATGGATGTGAGTTCTTCGATCTTGTACTGGTGAAGTGGGGCACAAGCGAATCAACGGATTCGTAACAAAAAATAGCGATTCGAGTTTTTTAACGAACGTAATTTTTAAGATGGTACGCCATTTAAGACATATCCGTCATTAAACACGATTTGTGTGAACACGGCCTAAGTATTACTTATTTACTTAGCTTTCAGACCTAAACTAGAATATTAACCAGATCCAGGGTAAAAGAAAATAAGAAAAAGATAATATCAGAAATGTATTGATTTTACTCGTCTTCGAAAAGATTTAGTTTTACGAGCGTTTTTAATTAGCGGGCAATCAGACTAATTGTTTCAAGTTAGTTTCTTAAGTGCAATTTTGTTTCGTTGCAGAAAAATATTTCACTTTCTACGACAATTCCTCTGCCAAAATGTCTCCTGGAAAATATTGCTCTTTCAGCAATAAATCCGCCTGTTGCAACTGATTTAACTCTTACTATAAAACTCCTTACTTTAAGAATAAAATCTTATCTTATTCAACAAAAAATATCGTACATCTATTCTATTAATTCTATATTCTTATATTGTAATTGCAAATTTTTTTTGACATGTATAGGTTGATAGGTTGTTAGTCTTTTGCTTGAAAACCGCTGATATTTTTATGATAAAAATTAACATGCAGATAGCTAAAAACCCGAAAAAACACGTAAGGTAATTTCATTCTGAAATTTTCTCTATATAAAAACTATTCGTGTAAAATTTCAAGCACAGCTCGAGTACAGCATATTATACATACAAAATTTGGTGAATAAATAAATGAATGAAAGTGATGAATAAATATGTGTTTATTTAGGTTTTTCACGTAAAAACCACTGAATTGATTAGTTCAGTGGTTTTTACTTCGCATATAAACAGATCTAGAATAACGTTTAGGTCAATTTTATTCCAAAATTACCACAGGATCAAGCAGTATATGTGTAAGACTGCGGGCCACAACTAGTGCTTCTATATAACAAGACTTTAATAATAACAAAATAATTTAGATTGTTCCATATATACGAAAAAATATTGGAAATGTTTTTGTGATATTATATTCATGGTTAGGGACTTTGTGACAGATTTATTACATTTATGAATACTCAGAATAATGAATACAAGATGTTACTGAAAATCTACTTTCGCTGAAGTTCATTGACTTTCGAAAAGTTTCGATACAAACATTTCCATGAGTTAAGACTTAGAAGTAAGAGAAAGAAGATATTACCCCCAAAAAAGTAGAACAATCTATAGAGTTCGTTGTCCTTACTAAATGAATCTTTTGGTGTATCTTTTCAAGACACTTGTATGGACAATTTATTTGTTAACTATCTTCCAAACTTCGAGAATAATCTTTTCTGCTATGTATTTTACGCGGTTTTTTGCCAGTTTTAAAAAAAAAATTAGAACAATTTATTTTTAACGAGTAGGCAAAGGTTGATCCTTTATTATATTCGAAGTGACTATTTATTTTAAATCGCTATCTATAATAATAGTGTTGCACTTGAAACTATTGTATTTTGCGTTAAAAAAAAACCGCAAACCGACATTTTGGTTCTTTTTTTTGTTTCGTTTTCTGCACTTTGAATAATATGAATATTATTTATTATTCAATACTAGAAAATGTTATTAACTTACCCACTCTTTTCTCTCTCATGTCGTCATTTCGACAAAGTGAAGTGATTTTGATGAAGTAAAGCCCAAATTTACCTCGCGATATGTTTTATGGTCTTCATGGTGATTTTTTAAGCCATGCTGGATACTAAAGCAGTGATATCTGTACAAAAAAAAAAGACATACAGTCACTACTACAAATCGTAAAAAAATGTAAAACAAAAAATAGACGAGATATTGTAATTATATTATATAATAGATTGTATAATTGGTGATCTTATAGCTTTACAGATATCTCTTCTGGACAACTAACTATGAGGAGAAATATGCACATCGAAGGAAGCTTCAATACATAAATGCGTAACGTACATAAAATACAATAGTGTGACAACGGAGTACAGAAAAGTCTAAGAAAATTTATTATATAGATGATTATATAGATATACATAATAAACAATAACATAAATCTTGGCTTAAGTCACGTATATAGAAATATAATATTTAGAAGGTTGATTTTCGCTGTAATTTTTATTATAAGTAGAGCCTCGCTCTTGTTTCAAAAGGTAAATTTTGTTTATTGACATTCCTGTCCTATATGTTGTACTGAATTGAATTCATAAAACCTCTAATCGTTCTATTGCTGAGCAAAGGCTCTCCATACAAGAGAACGGTTAGAACATCCACAACGTTGCTCCTCTGCAGGTTGACGGATTATAGTTAAGCGTGGCTGTTTATTTTTAAGGCCTTCTTGTCCATATGAATAAACACCCAGACTAGATTTTTTTTAAATATAAATACAAATGTTGATTTTGAAAGGGAATAGAACCCTCGACCGCCAGCGTTAAGTGAACTTTCTTCGCACTACACCATAACACAGCATTTGTCTTGTTGTGTGTGTCATATGTAAAATCATTGTCCACGGCACTTAATGAGATTAAATACTGAGAAAAAAATGTATCTAAGTCAGACAAATAGGTACCATAGAAAATTAATATAATATATTTTTTCCCGAATCCCCGGGTAACTACGGTCTCTGATATCGTTTATTAAGTTTTGAAATGTAAATAATTTAAAATTAAATTTCTATTTAATGCGTTGTACTGTATCAGCCAGTAAACAACCCACTGCTGAGCGAAGACCATCGACCATGCTGCTCCACTGCGGGTGTGCAAATAATTTCTCTATCATGGGTACGATTGTTATCAGGTGTCTATGATAACAATTGGAACCGACAGCTTTACGTGCTCTAAGAGGCACGGTGGGGAGACCCACAAGGCCATACACCCAGATCGGGAACAAATCGACTGTCCCTACGTACAGAATCGAAACTGAAAATTTGCGATTTTTTTTTATTGCACTAATAAACTCCTTTTCATATATGTTTTCATACAAAAAAAGATAATAAGCTAAAAAATACATATTAAACCACATTTTTCATGAGTATAATATCGATACTTAACAAATAAATGATAATTTTGTACACAAAATTAACTTAAAAGTGCTCTCTTGTAAAGTACCTTTTTTCAGTTTCGATAGTATACATAGGGACAGTCGAAATATTTGTACAAATACAAATATCTGTCCCGAGCGCGAATCAAAACCGCGACCGTCGGCGCGCGGCCTTGAGGCGACTACTCGCACCACTACACCAAAACGGTCGTTAATGCATTTATTAAAGCTTCAATATACAAACAGCCTTTTGATAACACAGTTCATATTACATTTACACCTATGTGTTCACGTTGTTACGAAACCGTTTCATCGTTTGAACGCACTAATCTAGGATCTACGAGAATAATAACAATCTTTGAGGCAGATTACTTATTTATTAATGAATGCTAAGGCTTTAATATTGTTGTAATCTGTGGTGATTTTATAATCTTGACTTTTACAAGGTCATGACGTGTTGTAGTAATTTGGAAGTTTCTAGGTGTTGAACAAATAAATTTATTTAACATTATCGGTTGCCTAATTTGTCATTAAAATTAATAAAAACTCCATCATCTCAACAAAGACATCACACTACGGTACGTAAATTGAAAATAGTAATCTTAAATATCGACGGGTCGTTTATTATTATTTAAAAATATTAAGTCATGTCAGGTGTTTATATAACTATTTTTTTTTTCATTTGGTTCACAAATTGCATGATACAATATAAAAACATATTATGTGTGTAAATAATTTAAAAGGCGTACAATGTTCATTCTTATTACAGTGAACACAGCATGCAATTTTAACATGTTCAGCTTAAACTAATTACAAAAACTACAAACTATTTAACTAATACATGAATAATATTCTTGGCCGTGGCCAAGGAGCCATTGAAAATATCAAAGTTTGGACATAAAGCATTATAGGATGACAGAATTCTATATAAAACCGAGTGATATCCAATATTTGTACGAAAATGTGATAATTGAAAACTATACATATTTGACAGACGACTACCAGAACGTGGGATCTTAAAATAAATTTTATTTAAAAAGTTTGGACAGATCATTAAACCATGTATAATTTTGTATAAAGTCAAAATATCCGCTATTTTCCGACGAGTAGTTAATAAATTGAGATTAAAATATTTTAGTCTAGAGTCATAAGTTTCTAACTCTTTACATTTATTGTTGATGTAAGTTAAGTGATAAATAAATCTTTTCTGGACCCGCTCGATTCTTTTGATGTGCACGGCATACCCAGGTGACCATATTGGGCTGTTGTATTCGAAGATACTTCTTACTAAGCAATTGTATATAGGTATAAGAATTTTAGGGTCTTTAAAGATTTTTGTTTGCCTTGATATAAACCCAGATAGTCTAGAGGCTTTTTTAACAATGCTATCTACGTGACTTATAAAGCTTAAACGACTGTCTACTATTACTCCTAAATCTCGAATTTCATTAACTTCTTTTAGATGGGCTTTCTGTAATGTGTATATGGCTGTAATAGGTATTTTTTTAAGCGTGAATTTTATGTGATAACACTTTTCAATATTAAGTTTTATTTTATTGTTTTCACTCCATGTCTGTACCCTATCTAAATCTTTTTGTAGTATTTTTACATCGTTTTCAGTCTTGATACATTTATATATCTTTAGATCATCGGCATACATCTTAAACGGACACTTCAACTGTTGACCTAAGTCATTTATATATATCACAAACAATAAAGGACCCATATGCGAGCCCTGCGGGACACCAGTTGGTATAATGTAAAGTAATATAACTAATAAAAAATTTGAAACTAATTTTAAAGGTCCAAACGTACCTGATTTTTATATATACTTCACCTGTATAGAAATACTACCTGTGTTTAAAAATTGTCTTTTTAATGAGTTAATTTTAAATAATATAAAAATCCATTAAAAACCATAGAATTACGACAAAGGCAGAGCACACCTTTGACACCAATTTAATTAAAAGAAATCGATCGAATCGATTATATATGTATATCGATATCTTCGCTTTTGTCATAGCTTGACAAATTTTACAAAAGATACATTATTACTTCTTACTGATTACAAAAGATAGATTTTGACAAGCCTACAGTCTCCTGGAATGAAAACTTGTCTATGAGACCGTATATATGTATATAGGAGACTGTTGCTCTGGGAGTGTATAGATATTGTGTGTTTTGATTAAATCGTGAACCATTAAGCGAACTGTCATTACGTATTCAATTTAAGTGAATTCTTAACGAATATGAACAAAAGTTTATGTTAACTTCACAATCACTTATCCACCACTAGACATGGGTAATATTGCGCTGCGCCGCGCATTTGCGCTAACTCACTTCACTGCGCTGGATGTGTCAACTCACCTTTTCAAAATGTGTTGGCGCACAGCGCAATTTATATTTACTTAAAATATAATTAATTTATTTATTGCTAAAATAAAAAGTTTAAAATTTAAGATAAAATTTTAAGATATTAAAATTTATTTTTATAACCGCCATCTGTTTGTAATTTTGATAACAATTACGTAACGCTATAAGCTTGTAAGTTTACAAATGGCGCGCACTACCTATTAACTCGGTGCATCGTTTTATTATTTCATTGGTAAATAATAATACTCCGTACTGTATTAAGACGAATGTAATATTTATCAAAAAATTAAAAATAAAAGTTTAAAAGTCATCACAATAGATAGAGAAATTGAGGATTTGAACGGGACGTATAGATGGAGGCATACACAACACATAAAACTCGAGGAGCAACTCAATGGCGCAATGGCGCTGGCGCATATTTATTTTATTATAACTCAAGAGCCGAGTGCCGACACAGTGCGCTGCGCCAGTGCTGAGTTATCCGTTTTTAACTGACGGCACTGACGCAAAGCGCAATAGCGTAGTAAGTTCAAAGAATATTATTACAGTGATACTGTATCTGTGTTTATATTATTTATTTTTTAACATACTAAAATTTATACTTTTGATAAATAAATGGGATTATATTTAAATTAACATAATCTTTTCAATAATCACTGTCTCGTGTAAAAATAAAGAAAAAAGAAAATAAGATTGCAAAACGGCATTGAAAATATAAAAACATTTTTTTTATCAAGTATTTAATATATTTTATCTTATTATTATTGATTTCAATTGTAAAAATATTACATACTGGCTGAAAAGACATGAGCTTTTTAAAAATTATATAAATTAATGTTTATATTCTTTTATAATAATCCATTGATATGCATTACATTGTGATAAAAATACAACATTACGGCGCGTTAAAATTGTGTTACGTAATACTTGAAGCCTGACAATTCACTATACGTGATGACGATTTTAGCCGATTTTAATATTAATTATTTTAAGACATTAAAATTACTTTTTATACAGCAACGTCATCTTTATTTTATTTAAGTATCTTTCAGGGACACTTTTTGCAACGCAAGAGTGTGAGCACTTTAAGGTCCAGCCTAGAAAGTAGAGCCTCCTTATGGGCGGCTCTGAAGTACTATACGCGTCGGTTGGCCGGCTTAGGCGGCGCTATGCGGAGCGCTGAGGTGAACGGACTACTGCTCTACGTGCCTAGGCGCGTACGAGCCGTTGAACCCTATTACTTCGTCTCCGTCGGCGGAGACGGTGTGAGTAGTGTGGTGTGTGGTGCGGTTGTGTACTGTACCTATCGGGGGGGGGGGGGGGGGGGTTGGCTAGCGTAATCGGGTCGTCTGGGTCGGTGAGCACGTGAAGGGGGCGTCTACAGCGGTTTTTGAAATTACCGCGTAGTGTATTGTAGAGGCATGACTGGGCTATAAGGGGGTTCGGATGGTTGCGCGCTTTCTCGAAATAGTTAGCGGCGATCGATTTAATATGCTTGGCGATCGAATCGATTTTAAAATCCCTATGGAGATCTATATTACGAATGTACCACGGGGAAGCCGTGGCCCTCCGTAAGAATCTATTTTGTATGACCTGGAGCTTCTGAAGGAGCCCGGGCTCGCACCGGGCGAAAACTGGGCAACCGTATGTTAGTATAGGTCTAACACAGGTTTTATATAGTGTCGTCTTATTTCTAAGAGACATTTTACTTTTGCCGTTGATCATGTAATAGAGTCGGCTAAGCACGAAGGCGGCCTTGTTACGGACACGTTTGATGTGTTTTTTAAACGTGAGTCGTTTATCGAGAGTGACCCCTAGATAGGTAACTTGATCGGACCATTTGATAGGAGTACCGTAGAGAGTAATCTCATCCGGCCGGCCTAGGTATTTCATTACCTTAACGAAAAACACGGCGGTGCTCTTATCCGGGTTTATTTCGTTTCGCCACGTCCGAAACCAGTCGCCTAGTGCGTCTGTAACGGATTGTAGTCGACTCGAGATTAATTCCGGACGGTCGGAGGGTGTGAATAGTGCAGTGTCATCTGCGAAAAGGGCAATTTTGACTGATTTTCGTTCGGCGAATTGTATCGGAATGTCGTTAGTGTACAGTGAGTACAATAACGGAGAGAGGCATGAGCCTTGAGGGACTCCGGCACGGAGGGTGCGGGGGGAGGATAGAGTACCTTCGACTCTGTATCTGAATGTGCGGTTTGACAGATAGTCTCGAATCAGGAGTACTAGTCTGTCTGGCAGTCCGAGTTTGTGTAGTTTATAAATCAGGCCGTTATGCCAGACCTTATCGAAGGCCTTAGCGACATCGAAAAATAGGGCTCCTGTGCCGCGGGTCTTTGAATATGAAAATCCTGCCAGTATA
Organism: Euphydryas editha; assembly: GCA_036937285.1. NCBI lineage: Eukaryota > Metazoa > Arthropoda > Insecta > Lepidoptera > Nymphalidae > Euphydryas > Euphydryas editha. The sequence goes on along the minus strand of JAUPFZ010000019.1, from coordinate 1,014,967 downwards.
TGCTCCGTTATGCGGTGCACTTGATGAACACAAGAGTGTCCGGCTCGAAAGCCGAACTGCTCGTTTATGAGGATAGAGTTGGCCTCTACGATAGCTCTGAGGCGGGCGAGTATGATTCTCTCGTAAATTTTACCGAGAGCGTTGAGAAGGCTGATCGGTCTATAACTAGTAGGGAGGTTGCCGGGTTTACCGACCTTTCGAATGCCTATGACTGTTGCCTCTTTCCACTGATCGGGGAAGGAGCAGCCGGCGAGTAGGGCGTTGAATATCATCACTAGTAGTAATACTAGTTGATGGGGGAGGCGTTTTATAGCCTTATTTGAAATGAGGTCGGGGCCGGGGGCCTTTTTAGCGTGTAGGCACTTTATAATCGATTCGACCTCCTCGACCGTGGTCGGTGAGAGGGGGTCGCCGGTCGGCGGAGAGGCCGCCAGCCGGTCGACTTCCGAGTCGACCTTGAGGAGGTGCTCGGGGTCCACGGGCTGTGAGCTAGGGGAGCATTGACTCTCCAAGCTGTCGGCGAGGCACTCGGCCTTATCGAGATCGTCTAGCGCGGGTGGTCAGTTCGGTCTCACTAGCGGAGGTATCGGGTCTGTAGCGCCTCTCCGGAGGGCCCTCGCCAGCGCCCAGTACGCGACGTGCGATGGCGCGAGCTCTCCGAAGCGTTTGCTGTCTCTGTCCTCCCTGAGTTCGGCAAAGCGTGCTTTAACCTCCCTCAGTAGAGCCCAGCGCAGCCTGCGGTTAGCGTCAGTCGGATATCTGTCATGGCCTCTAATCGCGGCGTTTTTACGTCTGATGAGTGCTTTGAGGTCGTCCGGTAGGTCCATTCGCTCGTGAGGGCGGATTGGAACCTCTCGGGAGCACTCGTTTATGAGTGACTTAATGTGACTAGTGAGACCGTTCGCGGCCGTCTCGGCGGCCTCGACGGTGTCGATTCTGTCAGGTATATCGCTCAGCGTGGGAGCGTCGACCGTCTGTAGAAGCTCGTCGAGTCTCCTCCAGTCGGTGACGACTTTAGTAGGGAGGGCAAGCTGGGGGTCCGGTCCTAACTGAATTAAAACTGGCCTGTGGTCGGAGTCTAGCTCTGGTAGCCGTCTCCATAGAACGTAACACGAGTGTTACGCTTTTCAAAATCGCTATGTCGAGCACGTCAGCTATGTCATTTGTCATCCTAACTGCAAACCGAGTAGGGGTCGCGGGAGCAGATTAGCTGCAAAAATGTATGGTAGTCTTATACAAACAAGAAATAATCTTGCCACCGCGATGTAATCTACTACTAGCGCCATCTAGTAATAGACGTGGTAAACTTGAACAAACTTTAAAAAACTTAAATATTTTTAAGTTGCAGCATTAACAGTTTTCTTAAATTACAGATACTTTAAAAAAAAAAAATTGTGTGTGTCAGCTCCGACGCACGACTGGAGTTTACTCCTTAAGTATGATTGTCTAAACATACGCAAAAAGAGTTTATCCAACTGAAAATAAGATTAATACCATATGAAAGGGTAAATTAACAAATTAATGAAAATAATATACATATATAAATATATTTTTATTCATTTTATATACATTTATTATAACTAATCGGCGAAATATTTTACATTAAACTTTTCACAATAGTCAATTTCAGATGTGCACAAATATTTCATTAGGAATGTTGATAAATTATGTAATTATTATTATCTGACAATTATCATTTATTTTTTAAATATTATTTTTCAATATTAATTAGAGCAACATTACTTTCGCACCGCACCATAGGTGCGCGCGCACCGAAAAAGTAACGAGGTCATTCATCAGTAGATTTTACCTCTCATATTTTTCTCATACCGGGCGCCTTATATATGAAAATCGATTCTTAAGGAGTAAACTCCAATAAACTCCAAAAAATCCCGTGACTCTTCGTCCTAGTAACGCCAATATCTTTCTCAGCCACAAGTAATGCCTTATTTAGATTAATAGCTTTCAATAATGCCAAAAGAGTACGGATGATTTCGCCAATGTCACGTAAAATCAAGAAAACACTACAAACAATTATTTGACATTAAATACAATTTTATTTTTTTATTTTACTTTATTTTATTTATTTAAGGACCACTAGTAAATAACACAATACATATATCAGGGCTTAAATTATTAACTTATTGTTTGCAGCTTTTTAAGGTAGTCAACAATTATTTTGAAGCTTAAGAATTGTCGACTCAAAATACTATTAATAACAAAACTTAATAATAACTTAGCTAACTTCAACATAAAGAATTAAGATTACAGCATCCAAGAGACAAAAATTTAATTCCGCAGTAACGACATTGTCAAATTTATATTCTCTTTGTGTCATTTACGGTGAATGGTTGTACAAAACAGACAGAATCTGTTTTATGTAAATGAAATTCTTCAGCACAACTTCCAATCCGTCGTATTATCAATTAAGTTACATCTATTTAATAATACTTTCAGTAATTTACATTAAAAGAAGAATGATTCAAATTTCAATTAAAAGGCCTGTTGACTATTTTAAAACTACAATAATATTCAAGTACAAATTTACAACAAAAATAGACGTTACATAGAAATAATATGCAACAAAAATAAAAATATTTACAAAAGGCGGTGTTATCGTTACAAAAATCGATCGCGATCTCTTCCAGATAACCTTTAGAGAAGGAAATGAAAAAAATCACTATTATAGTCTTAAAATATCATAACGTAAAGTTACTTTGATCTATTATTGGAAAACCTTCCTGTATTACTAAGGTAGCAATGTAAGTTAAGGATTGGCAGAAGTATTAAAGTTTCTCTCGAAACACGCTAAATTTCCTTACGTTTCCTTTTAAATAAACTGAATTGAATCAGCCTGTAAACGTCCCACTGCTGGGCAAAACCCCTTCTCTATATAAGAGAAGGGTCGGAGCATAATCCGCCACGCTATTTATGACAACAACCAGGACCGACAGCTTTACGTGCTCTCCGAGTCATGGTAGAGAGACCCACAAGGACATACACCCAGAAACAAATATTGGTACAAATACAAATATCTGCCCCGGGTGGTAATCGAACCCACAACCGCCGGCGTTGAGGCGATTACTCGCACCACTACACCATAACAGTCGCTCCTTTTAACGCTCGTGATAATTTTCACCAAAAAAGTACTTTAAATCTCAACGTTACCAGCCTAAATTGATCTGTGCCACGATTAACGAGGTCTATCTCACATCTACACAGGCATTTCGTAAAGATACCCAGGCAAGTTTATGGCTGAATTAAGACTAGAAGTAGCAGTGAGACGTATTTTACGATGTTTGTTCTATTTTGGAAAAATGCCAAATAAGCCGGAGCTAGAGCTCGTATTTTTTCGTAGAATGTTTCTTTTTCTGAGCGAAAAATTTCTCTAATAAGCAAAGTGTTCGTCTCTTTGTACGTTGTTATTGTGTCTGTGTATTTGACCTAGAAAAATGTAAATTATTAGATTCGGTTTTGTTTTTTGTAACTTTGATACGTTATAGGTAAAAATCGTACGAAAATAAGCAGATGTTTCTTATCAATGAATTTTCTCAATTTTACGCACCTACAAACGTCCGCTCTACAAGAGCAAGAGAGTCCTAAGGTTAGATAGTAGAGAATGCTTTTGGCATTAAGTCTGCTTTTTGTACAATTCTTTAATGTATTGTGCAATAAAGTAGTACTAAATAAATAAATAAATATCTAAAACGATTTTTTTTTGATAATTTGGCAAAACATCTTGGCAAAAACCTGTATCCCTATGACAGTTATATGGTAGTTCAGACCTTAATTGACCATAAATAATTATGTAAGACATACCGGGAAATACAATCCACAACGACGTTTTTCTTTATCGACAAAACTTTTAATAAAAATCACTTCATAATTTATAGTTTTTGTAGTAATTTGATAGGTTTTAACACGAAATTTTGTTATTAATAATTTCTGACGTGCTATAAGTGGTAGATAACTCTATAATAATAAATAATAAATGCCTTACACTGTCCCAACAGGTTGTGAATCTTGTGTCGGGGCTTCGGAACCACACACAACATAATCACCAATGCAAAGATCACGAAGATTTATTTATTTTTAATTTTTAAATAATGTGGACCGGTGGGAGGGATGCGCTGTGCCGCGCTCCCGGCTGCATGGGTACCACCATCTTGCTTATTTCTTCCGTGAAATAGCTTTGCTGTGTTTCGGAAAGAAGGGCAAGACAGGCAGTGTAATTACTGGCACCGAGACTTAACATCATATGTCTCAGGATAGGCAACACATAAATGAGTTGGCTGGGCTAGTTCCAGGTAAACTGGTTTATGTTCATGGGCGACGACGACCACTTACCATCAGGTGGAACGTCTGCCAGTTTGCCTATCCAACTAACATATAAAAAAAAAATGTTTAAGCTAGTTAATATCGTTTGTCTTTATCGATTTTTTTAATTAAAAGCACATCATAATTTATTGTTAAAATAAAAAAGATTTTTTTTTCAATTACTACTAAGACAAAAACATAAAATTCATGCTAAATAAATAAACTAAAAAGATAATGATATTGTGAAATATCAATAATTAAGTCACTCTTATTAAAATGTAAAATGAATTAATACAATAAAGTTAAAATTTAAACTTATAAAATTACATTAATAACGTTAAAAATATAAATAAAAATGAAATAATATTAATAGCAAGTCAATTATAAAAATATTTGTGATATATATATATACATACAGATAAATCAATCTTTTACAGTAATTTCGGAAATACGGATGGTTTATACTGGTTACAATCTGTTAAAACCACGACCTTTTATTCAAGAAACAGATGTTTTATCTACTCCTTTTAATATAAACCAACTTCATTTATATTTTAAATTATCATTGTACTACTAATTTTTATGTTTTAACCGTGAAAACGTGACAGGAGACATAATTATCCTCATTTACATTAAAGATGCGACTCTTAAGCACCCGTAAGAAGTGTTGTAACATTACTTTCATTTTTCTTTCAATGGAAAATTTTTAACTTTCTTTATTTAGCGCGTGACGATAGTTCTGGTGTAGTGGTGCGAGTAGTCGCCTCTATATGGTCGGTCGCGGATTCGATTTCCGCTCAGAGCAGATATTTGTATAAATATTTGTTTTCGCTCTTGGTATATGTGTTCGTGGAGGGCCTCGGAGAGCATGTAAAGCCGGCGGTCCCGGTTGTTATATCATAGACATCTAATAACGATCGTTACTCATGGAAGGGAAATTATCCGCTAACCCGCAGTGGAGCAGCGTGGTGGATTAAGCTCTAACCCTTCTTAGATATGGAGAAGAGGCCTTTACCCAGTAGTGGGACGTTTACAGACTGTTTCAGTTCATTCAGTAAGCGCGTAGATTGAAAGAAAACCAATAAAATAAAAATGCACCTTAGAGTTTCCGCTGAGAAATATATCGAAATCGAGTTAAAGAAGATTAATCATATTACAGTAAAATATAGAGTTAGAATATTTTTAAAAATAATTTAATCAAAATCGATGATTGCAGACTCTATATCGGCTGGTTGTAACTCTTTGTACTGTACTAAAATAGCCTTCATATTTTTCACTGCTGGACAAAGGTCGTTTGTCCTATTTACAGTTAAAGAAGAATCACAAGATCAGGAGAATGATTTATGATTTGACCACCAAGTCGTCCATTGAGGATTGACGCAAAGGAAAGACGTAGGGTTCAAGTAACCACTGACCAAGGTGAGACAACTTACATACACTGTATTCTTGTTAGATGTAGAGAAAACCAGACCGCTGTGACAATTGGTCATTAGTACAAACAAACATGCAAAATTACTTATAGGTCTCTAATCCTATCCTATTAATATTATAAATGCGAAAGTTTGTCTGTATCTTTGTTGCTCTTTCACGCAAAAACTACTGAACGGATTTAAATGAAACTTTACAGTAATATAGCTTATATGTACATCAGAATAATACATAGGCTAAAATTTATAAAGATTTTGTGTAATTTGGCTATAATATAAGCTTAAAAAATATCACATAAAAACGTGTAAGTGACGCCTATATCACGGCGCTTACGACATTATTTAGGGAGCATTTTATTAATGTGCACTCTGCGAGCATAGAGGAACGTTTTTTATATGAGAGTCTTTGTTACCGAGCTTTTGTAATGATTTGATACGGATAGTCTGTAGCGTGGGGAAGGACATAGGTTGTTTTTTGTTAATAAAACCATGCGGACGAAGCCGCGGGCAAAAGTTAGTAAAAAATAAAACATAATCAGAGCCAATCAGTCCCTTCTGGCTGTTTGACAACAAAAACTATTAAATATTATATTGTATACTAATGAAATAAGATAATTGTCTGAGAAATCTGCTTTAAGCCAAACAGAGTTGGAGTTTTACTACAACAATCAGTGCTTGAGATTTGTAGCCGCGCTATTTTCTTGTTTCCGTGTAATAAATTTTGTAGAGCAACAATGAATACTACGTTTATATATTTGACGACTTATTTTTTTTTTTTTTTTACATATAATCGTTTATTTACATAATTTTCGAGTATACACATATACTCTTTAAATTCGCACCAGTACTCTTGTTGAAAAACAAACAACATCGTTTGAAGAATTGAGTGTTCAAAAGGTAAGTTTACATTTTGTATTACTAGATGGCGCTCATCAAATTTGAGTCTTTTTCGGCAATTTTTTTTTCAACTCATTATTACCATGAAGGTTAATGGTTAGATCTCTGACATAAATTACAGTTTGATTACAGTACGTCAACATTGTCAATTTATATAAATGACAAGGATATGAAATAATCTTAATACTTTCTAACGTAAATACTCGTATTAAACTCTTTTGCAAAAAAAACGGGCACTTAAGCAAAGAACTATTTTATAGTTACTATTAGTTTGTTTGACAATTTTAGGTATTGTTATCCTCAGAATTTTATAAATTAATTAGGAAGGAATAGTTTTCATCAGTTTTATCATAACATTTTAATTAAATTATTAAGAAATAATGTTTAAGCTCAAAACACTATGATTGTACCTGCTCGCTAAATAAAAATGAAACGCGTTAATTTCTTTGTTTTTCTTGAATACATTAAAAGCAGATAAAAGTTTAGTATTGAGTGTGACCCCCTCTTGCTGAAATCACAGCTTGCATTCGTCTGGGCATGCTAGTGAGTATATCTTTTATGGTTTCTTGGGGAATACGTTCCCACTCTGCGGTAATCACATTCTTTAGCTCTCTGATGGTCTGCGGAGCCGGCTGCACTGATCTCACTCGTCGCTTCAGAACGTCCCAGACATGCTCTATGGGATTGAGGTCCGGACTTCTAGCTGCCCAGTCCAAACGACGAATTCCGACTTCTAGCATATACGCATCCACACCGCCAGACCGGTGGGCGCGAGCGTTGTCGTCCATAAAAAAATGAGTTTTCGCCAAGAGCGGTTAAAGCGGGTTGTGCATAAGGAGTTAGAACTTCCGTTATGTATCGGTGTCCAGTCAGTGTACCGTTTTCGATGAAGACTAACTCCGTACGATCCATAGAATTTATTCCTGCCCAAAACATAACAGAGCCCCCTCCATAAGGTGTGATTTCTTCAAAACATGCCTCTGCAAAGCGTTCTCCTCGTCTACGTAGCACTCGCCGACGTCGGTCTTCACCATGCAGAGATATCCTGGCTTCATCGGAGAACAATACCCTATCCCAGTCTTCATGAGTCCATGACACACAATTTCGAGCGAAGCTAAGCCTGGCAACTCGATGTCCACGGAGTAATTTAGGGCCGCGTGCCGGGCGATGACTGTGTATATTAGCAGCGAGAAGCCTCCTCCTGACCGTCCATAGACTAATTTGCACATTTCTTACTTCTTCGAGGGTGTTCTTGAGGTCCACATAAGAAGATTTGCGATTTCTCAACGCTTGACTAACTAGAAAACTATCATCCCGTGGTTCGGTACATGTCTTTCTGCCAGAACCAGGCCTTCTCTTGACGGAACCGGTCTCTTGATAGCGCTGCCAGGTCCTTTGAACTGTCGACCGACTCACATTTAGCCTCTGAGCCACGAAGCATTGACTGCAACCTTCTTCAAGCAGCGCAATAATTTTGCTCGCTTTTATCACTTTATCTACCATTTTCGAGATTGCTAAACAGCAATAACAATACTTTTAAATGTCAAGGACACCAGATAATTTAATAAAAATTGACAAAAAGTTAATTAGAGTCGATATTAACTATAGGGAATTCGCGCCACAAAATGTAGTTAAAAGTTATTTTCTTAGAAAACCAGGCTCAGTCAAAAATTTGAATTTGGAATGTACTCTTATAAACATTATGGCAATTTTATAACTGGCCAGTAACATGTTCAAATGATTAAAACCTTTTTGGTATTTTATTTTTTTCAGCCAGGAAGAAAATCGAAACCGCCCGTTTTTTTTGCAAATGAGTGTATATTGGATAAGAAACTCTCAAACAAATTAGCTTTTTGTATAAGTTAATATAAGTCATACTATATTATAAATGCGAAATTAAGTTTGTTTGTTATTCTTTCATGCGAAAGCTACTGATCCGATCATAATGAAACTTGTGTACACATATTCTTGTAGGGATTAGAAGTAACATAGGATACTTTTTTTTTGGTCGCGATAACTGACATCCACGCGGGCGAAGCCGTGGGCAGAAGCTAGTATGTAATACAACTAAATCACTCAATCATCTTTGATTGTATTTTTTTATATTTGATATTGCTTAAAGATTATGATTAAGTTAACTAGTTAAAATAAATGTTCTGTAATTCGAAATGGCGCAGCGTTATTTGTGCAGTGGCAGATTTAAACTGTATCTAACAATTTACTTTTTTTTAACTCGTTATCGTTTTTTCAAATCCAAGTTTAAGCGTACGATAATATATTATATGAAAACTTGACGATCCACGTGGTTTTACCTGAGTTTCTGTTTAGTAACCCGCTCCTACGAGTGGTAGAGATAGCTTATATACATATAATATAAATCCCTGATAAAAAGGGAGTGCAATAAGTAGTCTTTGAAATCAGATAAAAAAATCTGAGATTAGAGCTTTTAAATATATTAATTTATTTTTTTATTCCACTTTAGTATATTAAATATTGGTTTAAGTAAATTATTTTTCAATTTTCAAATATCATTCCTTTCATGTCACGACCGCGAAGGCTTATTCAATATAATTGTTTTATTGAATCACTGAACTTGAGACGGTTAGGCAGCCTGCCAGCGAACGATACGCTCGAAATATATTCGATTCAATGGAAACTAGAAATCTATTTAAGTACTATATAAGGATTTATTAATTAAGGTTTAAAGAATTTATTCTCATAAAAATATTATAATAAATCCACTTAACTGAGAACAGTACTATCATTTAAGTAAGTACTTTAAATAAACAACATCACCGCATATTAACAAACTAGCGGCCCGCCCCGGCTCCGCCCGGGGTATTGCAAATGATATATCATTTTCGTGAGGGATACTCACACCACATACTGGCGTCATCTGCTCCACCACCATGCAAAACCATATTGGTTTGTAGTACATGATATGTATCAGAGATGGCGCTGTATGTGAAAAATTATTTTCCCTGTTTTCCTGCTTTTCTGTTGAAATTTTTTCTGAACCTCACGGAGCTCGAGACCTTTCCAACGAATGCAAAACCGTGGAAATCTGTTCGTGCGTTCTGGAATTATAGCGTCAGAAAGGAAAACCCGACTTATTTTTATATTATAGAATTGCGACTATAATTTGAGATTTAAACTATCCTATCTCTCAAGTTAGATCGAACTGCACATGTTGTGCGAATTTTATTATAATCGGTTAAGTGGTTTAGGAGTCCATTGAGGACAAACATTGTGACACGAGATTTATATATATTAAGATGTGGTTGAAATAGGTAAATAGGTAGGTAAAAATGCACAAAATATTCAGTATACTATATAGTTTTCCAAGATGTCTTCAATGTAGTAGTCGCCTTAAGGTTGGCGGTCTCGGCTTCGATTCTCACTCGCTCGGGGCAGATATATTTGTGCAAATATTTATTTCCAGTCTGGGTGTGTCCTTGTGGGTTTCCCTACCATGCCTCGGGGAGCATGTAAAGCCGTCAGTCCCGGTTGTTATCATAAGCACCTAATAGTGATCGTTACTCATGATAAGGAAAAATTATCTGCCAACCCGCAGTGGAGCAGCGTGGCGGATTATGCTCCAACCCCTCTTCTATATGGAGAAGAGGCCTTCGCCCAGTAGTGGGACGTTTACGGGCTGATTAATTTATACACTTAAATTATATTGTTCAGAGTATATTGGTTTTCAATAATATAATTGCATAATTGGACCTGTAAAGTGAGTCTAGATTTTTTTTATCTGAGGGTAATTTATTATAAAAATATGCTCCCTCAAAGGTATACTTTTTTCCCAAGCAAGTACGAATTTTTGGCAACATAAGCAAGCTTGGCCATCGTAAACTGTGATAGGAGAATTTTTGATGAAACATATTTTAGTGTCAATGGTTTCACTTATAATCTTCCTAATTAAAATGCAAGTATTGCACAAGTAAAGTTGGCGGATGCTCTATCTTTGTCCCCTAATATGGGTAGCAGAAAACTGTTTTTATTACCTTATTTTGAGCTCTGTGTGATTCTTGTAATCTTGTTTTGGCGGCACAGTTACATATTTATGTAAGATATAACAGATGAGACTTTACTGGGGAAATGTAGATATTAAGGCGTAGTTTCCTTGATATATATTGATTTACATTGTGAAGTGAACCCGTAACTGATGACGATTTGTTTTTCATATGTTGTATTTTTATTAAATTTGTTTTAAAAATATATTTTGCATGTTTTATTAATAGTTAAATCATAATGTCGTTATATAAATTTAAAGACTTTATTTCTTATACAAACTATATGCATAATATAGAAGAAAGTTTACAATGCTCTGCGATACTAATTTATAAATCATGCATTTAAATATAATCCTGAAGCTAAGACTTTAATAAACATAAACTATCACAAGTTTTTATGTGATTCGGAAACTTATCACAAAATTACTTATTTCGATTCGAGTGCTGTCTCTCAAATAGATAAAAGAATATTAATAGAACAATGGAAAGACAACTTTTCCTAGAGATCTAAAAAAGTAGAAGTCTCGTAGTTTTTTTTTCAATGCAAGTCGTTTCGAAACATTTTGAAATACAGTAAAGAAGTAAATTGAAAAGAATAACTACTGAAACACTCTGAGATACCTTCATGTAACGCTGACACACTTTCGAATTGACGGTTTTGAAAGTGCTTGTCAAACCTACACAAAGTGTAGTGCAAACCTGAGTTTAATAATGAGTTAATATTGAGTTATATACTATGTTTGTTTACAGTAATTTGATAAGTCTTAACACGAAATTTTGTTATAAATATTATTATGAGAGTGAAAGTAATTAGTAAATATGAACTCTATAATAATAAATATCTTACACTGCCCCAATAGGATGTTAATCAAAGTTACGGAAACACACACAATATAACATCATCATCTGCATGATCTTTGATCTGTGAATACTACGCTGACCTGTCATCAGAAGTTTTGCTTCCTTATATCATCGTAAGCACACACTAAACTTTCCTAGTTCTTTTTTACTCCTTCCTATTCCTGTCCATCCCATTCAACTGTCTTCTGAAGTTGAATGAGTTCATAGGTACCAGTGATGACTTAACATCTTTTGACTCTCCTTGTTCACTATTACCTATGAACAAATTAGTCTTTTTCTTTTATGCAAGTGAGGGCAAACGGACAGTCGGTTCATCTGGTGGTAAGTCAAAGCGACATCCATTGACACCCGCTACATCAGAGAATTAGCAGGTGTGTTGCCGGCCTTTTAAATATGCTCAATGCTCATGTTATACAAATCTTTCATAAAGAACTTAGGTAAAAGCATTTTTGAAGTGAAACTTATTTAGAATCGTTGTGATTTAAAACGGGATGTGACGGAAAAAGCGACAGGTAAGAGACACAAATACAAAAATGTGTAGGAGAGAATGAGATAATATGATGTTGCGTATCCTAGCAACGCGTAAACAACGCGTAAATAAGTAATAGAATGTTTAACTATTAATATTAATAAATTTTAAATTGAGTTTGCCAAAGACACACGACATTTTTTTCTATTCTTTCTAGTGTCGATAAGCATAATAGTTTTTAAACGTAATCTAAATATTTTATCGATGAATTCTATTATGAACATTGCAGTTACCAACGACCGTTCTGGTATTAGTGACGAAACTTCAATTAAGACCGACGATCGTGAGTGATATTTTTTTTTACTTTTGTTTCTTTAATATATAGACTAGTTCGTTGGTTCAGTTGGCAGTGACCCAGCTTTCCGCTCCAGGTTCGATTCGATTCCCACACTGAGTATGGTTGTAATATTTGTTCATTATGCATATATAATTACAAAATATTTACGTATATCAATCGACTATTACCTAAAACAAAGGCATTAATTTGCCTACCTTATGAACAGACGACCGTGTGTATGTTAAGCATATATTTATTATTATTTATATTATACACTTTTTTTTTGATTCAATATTCACTAAACTTTCCGCTGATTTTCGGAACAAAGATGTGTTACGAAAGATGTGACAAAGACACGTACTACGTGATATCTATACTCAAAGAGACAATATTAGCTGTAACTGATGTAGAAATTGATATTGTCTTTGTAATCCTACGCTATCCCTAAAACTATAGAATTGAATTATAATATGACCAATACGTGTTAATAAAATAGTAAATTATCATTGTACATTAGTTTAGCCACGTAAATTATTATGTCACCGTAAAATTGTAAATACAGTTAGATTATAATCTATCTCGCGAGATTGCGAACCGTCGAAAGATTGTAAACGGCGTACAATTTAACGCATTATTTTTCCGAAGATTATAATCGATCGAAGTGATGAAACCGTCAAATTATAAATTTAGTTGGTTAGGTTAGTGTGTTACGGTTCACAATCTTACAGACAAATACTACTAAATTCATTTCACTTCCATTTTCTCCTTTTTTCATAGATGAGTTAAAAGCAATGATTCGACGGAACACAACTTTTTACGTGCTCTACTCGTTAGGCAAGATATAGAGGGAGAAAGTACATTTGACACTTGACAGAAAGAGATAAAATGATAGCTTAAATGTTTCCCTTGACAACCACAATTAAGGTAATTTGTGTTGGGGGGGTTGAAAACACAAAACAAACAAATACACACATTTGCCGAACCTTCGACAGTACAGACTTAAAGTTGCCACTACACCAATATGTCAAGTGAATACTATTGACAAATAAAGAAGATATTTGCACAAATTGGAAACTTGATTCATTATTCAAAATCAAATATACGCTGTTATGGCTCGTAGCACCAGCAGCGTTATGGATTTGATTCATGAATAATTCTGATAGTATCAGCTTGCTACAGATAGTTACACTAGAGCTAAATGATTTGTTTTCATTTTCAAAGAACTACATAAAATGGGTGAATAAATACCTCAAATTTTATTTCGATTAAACGAGGCACTGAAAATCGATAAAATAAGGGATGGTAATGGGCTATCTCTTTTTTTCATTAATATCGTAACACGTGGATTAAAACTATGATTTAATTTTGAAGAACATAAATAAATTGAAGAAAGCGAAGGTTGTGCCATTTCTGATGAAAATCCTGAGAAATGTGAATTCACTAATCCACAAAGTAGAAACCCTTACACCGTGAATATTCTTCGACTTTTTCAGTATAACACAGAGTAAGTTACACAGTACAAAAAAAAATCGAATAGTTACTGAAATTTATGGAACGAAAATAATTACTTAAGTCATCAGCAGACGTGTCTGCCAATCGGAAAATCTTTAAGTAATAATCTTCTAACCTGCATATCTGTAGTACCTACCACATTGAAAATATTAATAACTACTTATTTAATATTTTATATTTTAAATAGATTTTTCCTTTAATATGAAATACTAATAACACAGTAGAAGCTCTTAAAATAACGTTTATACACTTGTCAATCTACCCACATATCATATCTTACATAAATAAAATTTGTTTAATTTTGATTAGAATTTAGGCTTGATGAGGAAGTCTTGAGGTTATTTTTAGGACAAAAACAAATATAAACAACCTTGAAGCTTTCCGAGGCCGAGCTTCGGTCTCAAGGTCGAGCGCTCTCAGCCCGATGCGAACACCTCCGGCGTTTCTGGAACCTCGTCGAATGAAAAATGCTTCATTATTATTTTAAAACAAAAGATTCACTTCGAAACGATACTGATATGCTATCTTTGTGTTTAAATCGACTACAAAAGAGGATTTTGTCAATTTGACTGAATTTTTATGTTTTGTGTGTATGTAACGATTTGTGTATTGCTAACGACAGTTTATCCGTATTACGATTATCGTGGGTTTGATACTCTTTCGGAGTAAATATTTGTGATTATACATATATATTAGGATGCTTTATTTTAGAGCAACATTTTTTTCTCAAAGTCCTACCTGAAAATCTTGTGGTCGATAATTTTTTTTTTTGAGCTATAACTGTAATATTTCGAGGAAAATAACACAGAATAATTGTTAGAAATTGTAGATCTTTATTCAAGCTTCACAAACTAAATTTTCTCTGTCCTGTCAAAACGTCAATATTATTTTTCTTATATCTTACATATTTATTACCGACCTAACACTTCTCTCTCCTTATTTACTATATTACTGTTAACAATAATTTTGCTAAAGCATGTTACATAATAATAATACAAAACCAAACATAAATTATAATAATATAAACAAACATAAATTATACATTCACTTTTCAATAAGTTTCTTCTTAAGTCTACAAAGTCGAATCGGTCGAGTCCTAGTTGGTGTTGTTGTTGATAAAGGAATGTTAACAGGCGAGGAAAATTTCCAGTCCGGTGAGGCCGGCACTGGAAGCATATCGGTCGATTCGTGCCCGCCGCGCGGCGACTGCACCGCTCCCGCCGACGGCCCCGGGCCCTCCACCAATGCCGGTAGTGCTGGCGAAAGATCTCCCTTTCCTTGAGAATTTGATGCTGATTGATCATCCTTACTAAGTACCGTTTCTACTGGATGACTTAATGATGATCGTTTCCGCAACTGATCAATATGTCTATGCACTGTTTCTCCGTTCTGACCTACAACTCTATAATCGCTTGGCCCTAGATTCTCACTCACTCGTCCGGGCAACCATTTGTCACTTTTTAAATACTGACGGTACCATACATCCTCCTCTAATCCGATAGCCCTATCAGAACCTCCCGAAGTATCTTTTTGATATTGTTGCGACCGTTGTACTTTCATTTGAACATCAGGTTTTAAAATATCTAACCTAGTTCGAGTACGCCTACCGAACATTAGCATTGTAGGACTTTCGCCTGTCGTTGAATGTTCTACATTTCTATAATTTAATAAATAAGTCCATAATGCTCTATTTACGTCTTTTTTTTCAGCTAAAGCCTTTTTAACAACCCGTTTAAGACTTTTTACCGCGTTTTCAGCTAGCCCGTTTGAGGATGGGTGATACGGAGCTGTAAATATGTGATCGATTCCGTGATGTTTCGTAAAATTTGCAAAGTCTGACGACGTAAAAGGTGGCCCATTATCTGTTACTATTTGTTTTGGTAACCCAAACCTACTAAAAAGCTCGTAAATTTTGTCAATTACGGTTTTAGCAATAGTACTTGTCATTTCAAATACCTCTATCCATTTTGACATTGCATCAACTATGACTAAGTACGTTTTGCCATTTATCGGGCCGAAAAAATCCAGATGTAGCCTGGTCCAGGGCCTCTGTGGCCAGGGCCACATGCGCGGTGCCTGGTGCGGTGGCGCATCCGCTTGCGAAGCGCACACCGTGCACTCACGGCACATCACTTGTACTGCTTCGTCCACGCCCGGCCACCATACATAGCTGCGTGCCAAAGCTTTGGATTTAACAATGCCCATATGTGGTTCGTGAATCATTTTTAAAACCTTATTCCTACAACTCTCCGGTACTACTAGCCTATAACCCCACATAATGCACCCTAGCTCTTCGTATAATTCGTCTTTTCGGTTAAAGAATGGTTTCAAATTATCTATTTCACACTGTGCAGGCCATCCATCTCTAATGTAATGTAATACTTTCGAAAGTAAGATATCTTTATTCGTTTCCGATTTTATAACGTTATAATCCAGAAGTAAATCTTGATGAATCAAATGAAGGTAAGTTTGCTCGGGTGCTGACAAACTAGTTTTACTGAGATTACTACTAATGACAGGTAACCGAGATAGACCATCCGCTCCATTCGCATCCGTACGTATATATTCAATGTCAAAAGTATAAGCCGACAATATTAAAGCCCATCTTTGCATACGACTAGCAACCATGGTCGGAATTCCCTTATGTGGTCCAAATATCGATACAAGTGGCTTATGGTCCGTACGTAAAATAAAGTGACGACCATAAACATATTGATGGAATTTATTTAAGCAAAATATGATTGCTAGTGCCTCCCGATGTATCTGTGAATAGTTTTTTTCTGCAACGGTGAGAGTACGTGACACGTAGGCAACCGGGCGCTCCCCCTTGCCTTCGCGGGCGGGCTGCGATAGCACGCCGCCGATTCCACAAGCGCTCGCGTCACACGTCACTATCAGTGGGCGGTCCGGGTCGTAATGTGCTAATACTTCCGCGCCTGACAAAATTTGTTTAATTTCTACGAATGCTCGCTCACAATCAGAAGACCAAAACCACTTAGTTCCCCTTTTAAGTAAATCATAAAGTGGTACTAATTTAGAACTCATATTTTTCACAAATTTTGCATAGAAATTGATCAAACCCAAAAAAGATCGCAGTTGTGTTATGTTGCTAGGTCTAGGAATTTTTGTTATAGCATCTACCTTAGTAGGATCTGTTTTTATACCCTCTTTACTAATAATAAATCCCAAATATTTTATTTCATTTACTAAAAATTCACACTTATTAGCTTTAAGTTTTAAACCATTTTTATATAGCGTATCAAAAACTGTTTCCAACGCTTTTATATGTTCAATTCTATTTTTACCCCCGATTATGACGTCATCCAGGAAAATTTCTACGTTAGGTATTTTGCCTAAAAGTGAACACATAATTCTTT
This sequence comes from Euphydryas editha, assembly GCA_036937285.1. Classification (NCBI taxonomy): domain Eukaryota; kingdom Metazoa; phylum Arthropoda; class Insecta; order Lepidoptera; family Nymphalidae; genus Euphydryas; species Euphydryas editha. Next base: position 997,751 of record JAUPFZ010000019.1, on the reverse strand, counting down.
GGAAAATGCCTGGACTCGATGCTAAGCCATATACCAATCTATTGTACTTGAATAAACCCCGATGCGTGTTTATAACTGTATACTCTTTCGATTCATCGAGCTCTATTTGATTATACGCCTGTGATAGATCAATTTTTGAAAAATAAGCTGACCCGCTTAATCTAACTAAGACATCTTCAATTCTAGGTAAAGGATAGCGATCGATCAGTAAATTCGGGTTAACCGTTGCCTTATAATCAGCGCAAATTCTCAAGGAACCATCAGCCTTGTTCACGGGCACCAGGGGTGAGGCCCAGTCGGAGCAGTCGACGGGCTCGATGATGCCGTCCCGCAGCATCACGTCTAGCTCGGCATCCACGCGCGCGCGCATCGCGTACGGCAACGGCCGCGCACGGTGGAAGACCGGCACCGCGCCCGGGCGCAGCCGCAGCGTCGCGCGTCCGCCCGTGTACCGACCCAGGCCGCCGCCAAATATTTCCTTATACCTGTTTATCAAATTAGATATATCGTCATTAAATGACAGATTCTGATGTGAATTTAGACTATTACAATTACTAAACCTCGGAATATCTATATTTAATTCGGTCAACCACTGTCTACCTAGAAGCGATGTTGTGCCACCTTCTATTACAAATAATTCCAAATTCTTACTAATGTTTTTAAATCTAACAATAGGTTTTATTACACCCATGGGTTTAATTTTCGTACCATTATAAAAATTTAAGACAAGATCGGAGTATTCAAGTTTTAAATGACTAAATTTATTTTGGTATGTAATACTACTTATACACGAAACTGTCGAGCCAGTGTCTACTTCCATATTAATAACATGATTTTCAATGGAAATTGGTAACTTAACCGCTCGATAATCCTTTAAGCATAGATGATGGAAGTCCTCTTCCACATCTTGTTCTACTTCTTGAGCGCCGTCCGCCGTCGCCGCTGCTACTTCGCTCAAGTGTCGGGTTTGGGTCATTCTGCCACCCCGGTCCATTTGGTACTGCCGCCTACGGAACCTGTTAACACTGTTCATTGAACACACCCGTCTCAAATGTCCCGAATCTCCACACTTACTGCATACGTAATCACGAAATCTACACATTCCGTAGTCGTGATCAGTCGCTCCGCAACCCTTGCACGACCGCTCATCCTTTCCGCCGGCGTGGAAAGCTCCCGAGCTTCTCACACCGCCGCTGGCGCACCTGCCGCGCCACGATTTCACCCGACCTCCACGAACCCCACGGTCGCTACTCCGCGCTTTCTCTTCCGCTGACAACACATGTATTCTCGACTCCGTTCTCATGTCGCGTTCCTCATAGGCTTCCACAGCTGCCGAGTCTCGTTCCGCGGCCTCTATAGACGTAGCTAACTGGACCGCCTTGATGTAGGATAACGAGTCATCCTCCGCAAATAACCTCTGCCGAATGACATCGCTCCTAAGACCGCATACGAATTGATCACGTAGGTTATCATCGAGTGAGTTTTCAAACTTACAGTGACGCGCCAACCTCTTCAGTTCGGCTATGTAACTCGCAACGTTCTCGCCGGTAGCCTGACGTCTTTGCCTAAACCGGTAACGCTCGGCCAAAATAGACGGCGGCGGTTGTAGATGATTTTTCATTATCGATACCGCCACCGAATATTCCATCTCAGCTGTTGTTTTGGGGCTCGATAAATTTGTTAATAATTCATATGCCTCGTCTCCCATGACCGCTATTAAAGTAGGTAATTTTAGTTCTTCTTTGATATTATTTGCCTTAAAATACATTTCCAGGCGTTCTATGTATAATGACCATGATCCCCTCTTCACATCAAATTCCGCAACTTTTCCGACAGACATCTTTAACACGCGTAGATATAATAAATACTCGTCGCCACTGTAATATTTCGAGGAAAATAACACAGAATAATTGTTAGAAATTGTAGATCTTTATTCAAGCTTCACAAACTAAATTTTCTCTGTCCTGTCAAAACGTCAATATTATTTTTCTTATATCTTACATATTTATTACCGACCTAACAATAACAAAGCCCTTCATTTTGATTTTAAGCCGTTGCTATAAATATATTTAAAAAAATTCATCTTACAGTTTTGTTTTACTGAACTTTTTTGAAGGTAATTAAATATTGTTTAAACTTAAAGAATTGAGTAGCAAGAATTTGAGTAGCAAAATACGAAAAAAAAAAATCTTACTGTGCGAGCGGAAGAAGAAATGAATAAAAAATGGTTTTTCATAGATTTTTGTATGGAAAACTTACAGTTTGATGAGCAATAGTTTGATAAGCAACCCTAATATATGTATATTTTTTTTGGCCTGGTTCATTGTCCTTGTATGTCCATAAAATCCGGGCACTACACAAGATCAATGCCAGTCGTTATCACACATAATAATTACAGTAATTATTGGTAGGGAAATTTTCCGGCAACTCGTATCAGAGAAACGTAATTTAAGCTCCAACCCTTCTGCTACATTAGTGACTTTGCCCATAATTGTAGCACCTAAAGGCTATTTCAGTTTAGCCCGCTATTTATTATCAGACATCTTCGTTAATTGTGTGTTGACTTTAAAATATCTTTTTGTAATTAATGAAGTATATGAATAATAACTAAATAAATATATTTAACATACACACACGGTCGTCTGTTCCTAAGGTTCCTAAGGTAACTTAATACCCGTCTTTTAGGTAACAACCTATTGATATACATTTTTTGTAATAAATTAACATATAAATAATAAATATATAAATAAATCAAAATAAAAATCAAAAACAACTTTATTCAAATAGGCCTCACGAGCACCTTCGAATCGTCATTTTACAAATTAACACTTTAAAAAGCTACCACCGTTTAGGAATGTAGATTCTGCAGAGAAGAATCGGCAAAAAACTGCGAAGTTTCAAAAATAAAATATATATATATACGTATGTATATGTGTTAGTATTTATATATATGATTCAAAATCAAAATCAAAAACAACTTTATTTAAATAGGCCCCACGAGCACCTTCGAATCGTCATTTTACAAATTAAAACATTAAAGTGAATATTATTTTGTAAAAGTAAAGCTACCACCTATTCGGAATGTAGATTCTGCAGAGAAGAATCGGCAAGAAACTCCGCAGTTACTCTTTTAAAAATAATATATAAACTGTGTTTTAGTACAAAATTAGTAATATCTTGCATGAAATACAGCGCCACTAAGATCACACATCTTTATCGACTAAGTAATCCTGCACCGAATAATACGCTTTATCTATTATTATTATTTTTTAATAAAATCTTTAAATTTATGTTGAGACAATTCCAAAATTGTTTGTGGGATTTTATTATACATGTGAATACCATAACCCAGAAAGGAAACAATGAATATTCTGGTGAATATGTATAATATTTTTATAAATATATTACGACGCAATTGTTAATATCGAGATTGTTGAGACTCGAGAAATATATTTCACACCCAAAACAAGCAGGGTTATTACCAGCTGTATCATCAGGCCAGTCTGTATTATTTTTGTAAAAACATATATAACTAAAGTAGTTTTAGTCATATATGTTGTTAGTTGAGATTTTTTTCAATAGCTCAATTGCTTAATTCTTCACAAACACTTGCCGTCTTGTCAGTGCCACCTCTAAGACATTGAAACCACTTGCAGAACGTCCCGGGACGATTACATTATTAATCGATTTCAGAAGAAGGAGGTCGCATTTTCGATTCTTTTTTGTCTATTCCTCAATCTTTGTCAACCGTGAACCGATTTTGATGTTTTTTTTTTTTTTTTTTTTGTTTAAAAGTAGTAATAAAATGAAAATTCAAATGATTTCTCCAACGCCCCTACGCCGATTTACGTATTTTTTTTTTTGTTCAGTTAAAAGTTTATACTCCTAGATATGGATATGACAATACCATATATCTAAAGGCTCATACAAATATAGTTATAAGCTATTGATGAATGAATGAAATTAAGATATAGGATAGCACTCCTTAGTGATTGTTAATTAACGAAAAGTGATTCAAGGTTGTCGCTGCTTAAATAAAATAAACCCTCACAAGGTATTGAATACTTAACTTTTTGTGTTCATACTGGTAATAATTTGAAGTTGGGCAGAATTATTACAACAATATTTGTTCTTACACGGAAAGACTCAACATACAAAATACATTTTAAAATTATAATTTTTCAATGTATAATTAAATTTAATTTTCCTTTTTTTTAATTGTTTGATAATTATTTTTTAATGTTCACTTCCATAACAATGACACAAAGATATCCTGTTACAGAAATCATTGTCTTGAAACAGAGATTCTGTGAAGGTAGCGCCACGGACACTTGAGACTGTATAAATGAATTGTAACAAAAATTTCGACACTGCAATCTGTCTGCAGTCTGACTGCTGACTTGCAAATACAGGATTAATTGGAAGAGTTCTTACGTTAACATATATATTTAATTCATGACATACAAGTAATAAATGATATCAGTCATCAAGTTAGCATTTCTCCCTGAAATCGGGTGGATGAATTTTATTTTTAAGTTTTAACTTTTTACTATATTTTTTATATAAATAAACGTCTGATAATTAACGACCCCCGATAAAATAAAATCCTGTATCAACTAAAAAAAATCTGTCTCTGTGTGTGTGTTTGTGTGTATCAAGTCCTAACTTACCAAGTGAGATTGAATTGACTGTCATTATAAACGCCTCACGCGTCTGACACTCAGCGATCCCCAATAGGATTAGAATCCTGTATCCAGAGACCGGAAATACACACAACACAATTACAAACGCCCAGATCATGACAAATATCTGTGTGACCTATATAAATATTTGTCATGTTCCGGAATCGAACCCGCGACAGCATGCGTATTAGCCAGTTGCTGTAACCACTGCGTCGACGCGTCGACAAAAGACCTTTCCAAACAAATAGTTCCATTAAACTCAGCTTGACAAATAATAAAGTGAACAAAAATTCGTCTTTTAGCCTAATTCAACCGGAAGTATTGTAATAATACCAAACTTTTATATGAAAATATTTAAAACTTAATATTATAGTACTATTTATGGGTTTCATGTTCCATTCGTGCGCACAATTTTTTTGGTGTCACGTAATAGTGAGGAGTGACGTTATAACTATGTTGCCGTGGCCATATCGTAGAATTGGCCAAATCATTAAATGCTCGAGAATTTCATGAACTGGTCGCATTTCTTGTAATGTTTCACTGACCATTGGCCACATCACAATGTGTCTTAGCAAGGTCAATGATAAAAAAAAGTCTAACCTAACCTAACATATTAACATAACATATTCTCGAGCATTTCATGATGTGACCAATTCTACGATATGGACACGACATATATGCCATATTCATGTAATATGTATTTGAATGTGACTTTATGTGTTTACACTAAAATGTATTGGTAGCATACATAACTCGTACATACCAAACTGATGAGCAAGCTTCTACTATATAAGGAGAATATTATAACCATACATAATACACTATATTTTATTTACATATTGTACTTACTTGAGCAAGTGTTTCAAAATTATTTTTCACTTATTTACTTGACTTTATTTTGAATTAGTTGTTTTAGATAATTTTTTATTTTACATTTTGTATTGTGGTATAGTAAGATTAAATTTGGTAAAGTAAGGTAAAGTAACAGCTACCAGCTGTAACGAGATTACTGAATCACTTTTGAATTTATGACAGCCACTGAGAAGTTTTATGGCATATCACTTTGAGTCCATCATCATATAGTCACTATATTTGCATAAAAGACAACTTTGGAGAACCTTGAATCATAATAAGATTATCACTAATCCGTAAAGAAATCTTGAAGAAAAGAAGAAATCTCTTTATACCAGTATGCAGTATATAATAAACTCTTTTGCAAAAAAAACGGGCACTTAAGCAAAGAACTATTTTATAGTTACTATTAGTTTGTTTGACAATTTTAGGTATTGTTATCCTCAGAATTTTATAAATTAATTAGAAAGGAATAGTTTTCATCAGTTTTATCATAACATTTTAATTAAATTATTAAGAAATAATGTTTAAGCTCAAAACACTATGATTGTACCTGCTCGCTAAATAAAAATGAAACGCGTTAATTTATTTGTTTTTCTTGAATACATTAAAAGCAGGTAAAAGTTTAGTATTTAGTGTGACCTCCTCTTGCTGAAATCACAGCTTGCATTCGTCTGGGCATGCTAGTGAGTATATCTTTTATGGTTTCTTGGGGAATACGTTCCCACTCTGCGGTAATCACATTATTTAGCTCTCTGATGGTCTGCGGAGCCGGCTGCACTGATCTCACTCGTCGCTTCAGAACGTCCCAGACATGCTCTATGGGATTGAGGTCCGGACTTCTAGCTGGCCAGTCCAAACGACGAATTCCGACTTCTAGCATATACGCATCCACACCGCCAGACTGGTGGGCGCGAGCGTTGTCGTCCATAAAAATTGAGTTTTCGCCAAGAGCGGTTAAAGCGGGTTGTGCATAAGGAATTAGAACTTCCGTTATGTATCGGTGTCCAGTCAGTGTACCGTTTTCGATGAAGACTAACTCCGTACGATCCATAGAATTTATTCCTGCCCAAAACATAACAGAGCCCCCTCCATAAGGTGTGATTTCTTCAAAACATGCCTCTGCAAAGCGTTCTCCTCGTCTACGTAGCACTCGCCGACGTCGGTCTTCACCATGCAGAGATATCCTGGCTTCATCGGAGAACAATACCCTATCCCAGTCTTCATGAGTCCATGACACACAATTTCGAGCGAAGCTAAGCCTGGCAACTCGATGTCCACGGAGTAATTTAGGGCCGCGTGCCGGACGATGACTGTGTATATTAGCAGCGAGAACCCTCCTCCTGACCGTCCATAGACTAATTTGCACATTTCTTACTTCTTCGAGGGTGTTCTTGAGGTCCACATAAGAAGATTTGCGATTTCTCAACGCTTGACTAACTAGAAAACGATCATCCCGTGGTTCGGTACATGTCTTTCTGCCAGAACCAGGCCTTCTCTTGACGGAACCGGTCTCTTAATAGCGCTGCCAGGTCCTTTGAACTGTCGACCGACTCACATTTAGCCTCTGAGCCACGAAGCATTGACTGCAACCTTCTTCAAGCAGCGCAATAATTTTGCTCGCTTTTATCACTTTATCTACCATTTTCGAGATTGCTAAACAGCAATAACAATACTTTTAAATGTCAAGGACACCAGATAATTTAATAAAAATTGACAAAAAGTTAATTAGAGTCGATATTAACTATAGGGAATTCGCGCCACAAAATGCTAGTTAAAAGTTATTTTCTTTGAAAACCAGGCTCAGTCAAAAATTTGAATTTGGAATGTACTCTTATAAACATTATGGCACTTTTATAACTGGCCAGTAACATGTTCAAATGATTAAAACCTTTTTGGTATTTTATTTTTTTCAGCCAGGAAGATAATCGAAACCGCCCGTTTTTTTTGCAAATGAGTGTATAAGTAAATTTATTGTAGTGATTTTTTACTGTATGTAGGTTTATCATTATAACGTCAAACTCTTTGTTCACTTTACTATCCGCTTTTACTATACTGTGTCCTATAATACCCAAAGGTTGTCTGGAAGAGATCGCTCTATTAGCGATAAGACCGCCTTTGTACATCTTTCTTCATTTGTTATCACTATTGTTCTCTTCGTGGTATACAATAAAATTATTTTTATTATTAAGAATTATTAAACAACGTATTACATCTCTGCGTATTAGGGTAACAATAGTATTAAACGACTCAGTCGAGTTTCTTGTCGGTTTTTTTTAGCAGAATCTACATTCCGAATCCGGGGGAAGTTCCATGTTAACTAAACTGTATTTTTTTTAAATGATTATCAATATTTTTTTTTTTTTGTAAATTATAAACAAATTTGATTATAATAACACTGTTGTCTGTTTCTAAGGAAACTCAATGCCTGTGTTTTAGGTAGGTTTTAGGTAATAGTCGACTGATACCGATTTTTTTAAAAATAATAATTATACATATGTAAATGGTGGGAATCAAACCCACAACCCTGGAGCAGAAAGGAGGGTCACCAACTGCACTAACGGGCTACTTAAATTGCTTTTAAGTCTACCTGAATACAGCAAAAATCTTCATTTTGATTTTTCATTTTTCAGGACATTAATAACATAAATATTAAAATCAATAATTTAAATAAGCTTCGCATATTAAAAATTCATCATATTTATATTTTCGATAATAAATAATTTCGGCGCCGTATCGGTACAATGAACGTCTATCCCATCCGATATTTTTAATATTTAATGTCGAAAGGTATGTAAAATTCAACGTTTGAGTAATTGTAAGTAATAAATTATGTTGTACTTTTGAACATATTTTGTACATGAAGAAGAATAAACGTTTAAATTTTTGTAATCTTTTTTTCACCGTAGTTGCAATCAGAATTTCAGTTAGATTTGTTAAGTGAAAACTTCTTTAGCCGCGTTGAGTGATTTTTGGTAGAAGCAAAACTTATGGGTTCGCGTCACCGATGACCTCGACATGCTCGTGACGTATTGCGTTTGCGTCAGACTCGCGACACGCAGTATAGCAACTTGTGTACATGTATACGTATATACACTAATATATTGTATATTATATACAATATATTAGTGTATAGTAGAGCTGCGTCGATCAATCATTCGCGGTAACCCGGTCGATCGCGACTCATAGGTATAGTGATCGAGTCACAAAGACTCGATCACTTCGATCACTCGATCATTTCAGATCGAGACTCAATATTGCTTAGGTATCACCAAAAGAGTATGTACCACCGTGGGTATTATGTCACGGATATCTATAGGCTTAGGTAGGTACCTAGCCTCTACAGTAGACATAGCTGATACGTAGTTATGGTTAGATGTAGAACTAATATATTTTTTTAAAGGAAATAAAAATGTTTATTAATTAAATTACTAAAAAGGCATTAAATTATATCATTTAAACCGCCTTAAAATTTAAGCAAAAACAACATAAAATGTAAACATCCACACAAACAACACAAAAACATACATCCGGTAAATTACGCGTGCGCGACATTTCTTCGAGTCACAGGTCACTGCGCATTGAATTCAAATTCGAAAACCAATCAATCAATTGTTTCACGACCCACGAGTCCCACGACTCACGACCTAAAACCCGCGCGAACATATCGTTTACAAGTGTAACGCTAGTTGGATTCGTAAAAGTGTACATAGTCTCTTTCACTCATATGCAAACTTTGCATGTGAGTTAAAGAGACAAGCACTTTTAAACTGTGGTTTTGAAAGCAAGTTGGATGTAATGTCAGTAGGGCCATACGGTGTGAATAAATAAGGAGTTGCAGTAGTCCTGGTCCACGACGCGGGATGAGCGCACATGACGTGACGCTTAGCTCGGAATCTATTTAGATGATTGATAAACGATGAACGATTACGACGATGTTATGCACTGCTTATATTCTAGCAATTTAGGTATTTCAAGAGAAAAATTTATCTTTAAAAGCTTCAGATATTATCTTTCATTGAAGAAAGGACCTTTGCTTACCTGAAGGATGTCGATGTATCATTAGCTTATAAATAACCCAATGGCATCTCTTTCAACAATTAAGGGAAATACTCATGCCTCAGAACTGTCCTGGAACATGCACTGATTTTTTCGACTGCAAAGAACAACATTGTTGTTTAAAACGAACGCTTAAAAATTATCATTTCTTTCACGTGTTTAAATTCGAAATTTTTATTACACATCGACCGCGACCCATCGATCAAAAATGATCGAATCGTTTGTACGGCCGTGATCGAATCACTCACTCGCGGGTTGTGATCGAACCAAAGTGATTCGATCGATCGCGATTGACACAGATCTTGTATATACTCAACTGTGTCATATGCGTGTTTGACTTTTTGTGACTTTTTATTTCAAATTATATAAACGCAAATTCAACGATTTATGTCCCCTATATTTTGAATAGCACAGCCATTAATTAAAAGTATAGTAGAGATCCATCGACAATAACTCTATTTCATAAATGTTATTTTTCATTGGAATATTCACTCGACTATTCAGCCTATGTATAGACTGATATGTAAATATTTTGTGTTGTGATAATTTAAAACACATGTGCTTGGTGATTTTGAAAACGTATCTTAAAGGACTTAAATTATAGGTACTGGTTCTCTGGTTGGATAAGTGTAATATTGAATCTGTGAAATGAAAAATCTTAAGGTGGGAGTAAAACGAAATGAATAAAAAAGTAAATTAATTTATAATACTTTTGACTTTATAATTAAACTGTGTTTTAATAATGTACAGTAAAGTAACATGCTTAGGGCCGAAACACATAACGGCGTTGCGGCGCCGCAACGCTAAAATCGGCGGTGGCGTCACCGCCAATTTTAGCGGCGCGGCACCGCCAATTCCGGCGTTGTGACGTCATACTTGGTGACCATGATTTATTGACATTTTGTGTCTATTTTTATATTTTATTTTTTTGTGTCTTTATTAGACATGGGTATCTCAATGAATTTTTATGAACTGCAGATAAGCTCATGAGCCATATGCTTGAACCGGAGCTGTGAAACGGCTCACAGTTCAGCTCAATTGTTGTTATAGGTATTGTTACTTTTAACCACTTTTAACTAATCGATTTATAGCTTATTTATGACTCGGTTCAAAAAATTACATGTATGATGTACCTAAATTATAAATATGTAATAAAGCAGCGTTTCGAAAAGTTATTATAGTGATATTTTTTCTATCTTACACAATTATAGGGGAATGCTAATTTCATGCATATGATAAACGCTAAAGTGAGTTTCTTTGTTTGTTACGCTTTCATGCTTTAACTATTCACCTGAATTACGATCATCATGAAATTCTGCATACCAGTTGTCTGGGGTACAGAAAAGTACATAGAGTACCTACTTTACGTACCGACTACCGTTGGTGCCTGTACCATGCGAGCGGAGCCGCGGACAAAACCTATTTATTTATATTTAATCTATAAAACTAATATAGTAAGATATTAATTTATGTATCACTTTGTTTCAATTTTGTTTAGGCTTTATGAGACAAAAGTTGTTAAAAATTCTACCAGCATACAAACTTGATTCACAAAATTATTTCCGGTACAAAGGATTACTTTTTATGCATTCTACTAAATAACAACTTCACAAACAATAATTAACAAATTTCACGTGAACTATAATATTTAAAATAATTAAATTAATATCCACAATAAAAAATCACGAAGAACTGGTTACCCTACAACAACGCTCTTTTTCGCGGCGCCGCAACGCCGCAACGCAAACTGCCGGTTTTAGCGTTGTGTCGCCGCAACGCCGTTATGTGTTTTGGCTCTTAACATATTTTATATTTTGACAACCGTTCTGGTGTAATGCAGCGTGTAGTCGCATTAACGCTAGCGGTCGCGGGTTCAATTATAGCTAGAAACAGATATTTATATTTGTACAATATATATATATATATATATATATATATATATATATATATATATATATATATATATATATATATATATATATATATATATATATATATACGTATGTATATGTGTTAGTATTTATATATATGATTCAAAATCAAAATCAAAAACAACTTTATTTAAATAGGCCCCACGAGCACCTTCGAATCGTCATTTTACAAATTAAAACATTCAAGTGAATATTATTTTGTAAAAGTAAAGCTACCACCGATTTGGAATGTAGATTCTGCAGAGAAGAATCGGCAAGAAACTCCGCAGTTACTCTTTTGAAAATAATATATAAACTGTGTTTTAGTACATAATTAGTAATAGGTATCTTGCATGAAATACAGCGCCACTAAGTCCACACATCTTTATCGATTAAGTAATCCTGCACCGATTAATACGCTTTATCTATTAATTTTATTATATATTTAAATTATTATATATATATATATATATATATATATATATATATATATATATATATATATATATATATATATATATATATATATATATTTAATTATCTTTATATTGACTATACATGCGAATACCATAACCCAGAAAGAAGACGTTTACTTTGCGCAGTCGGAAACTTGGAGTTGCAATTTTGTTATTCTTTCTAGTGTTTACACAGTGATTAATACTATTTATTTCAAAACAATGAATATTCTGGTGAGTATATACATATAATATTTTTATTTATTTAATTATTATGATTATATTTTAATATAAATGTTTATATTAAAATTTGTACACGCCGTGAAAAACAATTTCCCTCTAACCTAGGTTGCCTGGAAGAGATTGCTTTCCAGCGATAAGGTCGCTCTTTTTACCTTATAATACCGTATTATATTATTACTAGCTGTTTCCCGCGGTTTCACCCGCGTTAATTTGAGAGAAAAACGTACTTAAATATATTTTAAACAATTACTCTAAGAGTAGGTACCCGCCCCGTGGTCGCAAGCGTTATTGCCGAGGGGTCTCAGGTTTGATTCCTGGGTCGGTCAACGTTTTGAGTTTTTTTATTTTTCGAAAATTCTCAGTAAAAGAGTGATGTTATATTTATTTTAAAAGAGGAACTGTAGTTAAAAATGTCTCGAGAAAAGAAATAATATAGGACGCAACGGAAGCTCAAAAAGATTATTTTTTTCCCGTTTTTGTAACATTTCTTATTATTGTTCAGCCCCTATTGGTTGTAGCGTGATTTTATATAGCCTATAGCCTTCCTTGGTAAATGGGCTATGCAACACAAAAAGAAATATTCAATCCGAACCAACAGTTTCTGAGATTAGCGCGTTCAAACAAACAAACAAACTCTTCAGCTTTATAATATTAAGTATAGATTTTCTATGCAATATTTTAATTTTGGGGTACAATAAACTGTATTGTTATTACAATTGTTTCACTCCACCCGTTCAATATATACATATATATATAATACAAAACTTAAATGATGCATATAATAAATTTACATAAACCATAGATGAATAAAAGCGGGTGGAAAATTACGCCCCGGTAGGGAGATCAAACGACCGGCAGTTAAGGCTGTAGACTGAGAAATCGGCGGACAATCCTAGCCGAGTCGAGCAATTTATTTTATTACTATTATTATTGACACAAATCGCATGAATTTTACCTCAAATTTCTATCTTAGTGAGCAAAATCAAATATAGATAGATTATTAATACCAGCTATTAATTGAGGCTGAGTTTGACGACCGTTCAGGTGTAGTGGTGCGAGTAGTCGCCTCAACGCTGGCGGCCGCGGTTTCGATTCCCGTTTGGAGCAGATATTTTTATTTTCATAAATATTTGTTTCCGGTCTGGGTGTATGTCTATTTATTTATTTATTTATTTAATAAAGGCATACCAACTAAGTACATAAAACGACTTCATACATTTAAACAATACCATAAACTTATACAATTATGCACTTAAATTAAAGGTTTGCACAACATTTTATAATGCCACTCACTGTAAACAGACAATAATCTTATTTGTGAAATCTACTAAAAAAATTACATTGATTACAATTTAAAAGAGAAAAAAAAAAACAAAACTATTATAATTATAATCATAAGTCAATGTCCATCAACACTTTAATTATTTTTTTCTTAAATTGGTCTAACGAATCTGCGAAGATGTCTATGTCAATGTTTAGAAAAACTGCATTTAAATTTTTTTGCATGAGATTAAGCGGTGAATTATGTATATACCTTGATTTATTATTAATAACATAAAATGGTTTATATATTCTATAGAAGCTAGACCTAGACGATATTCTGGGCATACTCAATTTAATTCGATTCAAGAGGGAAGGACAATCGATCATATGATTAAGTAGCTTGTACAGAAAAATGCAGCCAAGAGCCTGATTACGTTTCCATGAAGGAAGGTAGTTGAAATAACGCAATCGGTCATTATAATTATTGAGATGCGGGTCGTTTTGTGTTATAGCCTTAAAGCATAGTCTTTTTAAAAAAATTTTTTGCACCTTTTCAATGCGTTGTAGATTATTCTGATAAACAGGATACCATAAAAAGCAACAGTACTCAATATTACTACGTACCAGTGCATTATATAGGGTCTTAAGAGCAACTATCGATGTAAATTCCTTGGTATTACGCGTTATAAATCCTAACATCTTTAAACTTTTTTTAATAACATAATTAATCTGAGAAAGAAATCGCAACTCCGAATCAATAATTACGCCAAGGTCTCTTACCTCCTCCACTCTTTTTAACTCTTTATTATAAATATGGTACTTAGAATTGTATTTATTGCGTTTTCTTGAGAATTTTATGTGTAGACACTTGTCAATATTCATAGTCATAGAGTTCATTTTGCACCATTGAGCAATATCATTAACATCCCTCTGTAACAACTCCTCGTCAAACTCATTCTGTACGACTCTAAATATTTTTAGATCATCTGCATATAGTTGAAATTCTGAATGCTTAATGTAGTATTTAATGTCATCAATGAACAAGCCAAACAATATTGGTCCCAGAATAGATCCTTGTGGGACGCCTGATGAAGGGATGCAATAATGAGAACTATACCCATTTATCACAACCCTCATTTTACGGTTTTTTAGGTAGGAATTGAACCACAACAACAACGAGCCATTTATATAAAACTGATTTTTCAATTTGCTAAGAAGTATATTATGGTCCACTTTATCAAACGCTTTGCTTAAGTCCCCATAGATTGCATCCACTTCCTCACCCGAACCCAAATGGGACAACAGCTGCTCAACAAAAGATACCAAGTTAGTAGCTGTTGATCGCTTGGCTATAAAACCATGTTGTTGTTCGCCTAATATTTGTTTTGTGTGCCAAGTAATGTGTCGGCTAATGATTTTTTCAAATACTTTTGCTAGCACCGTTAGTAAACTGATAGGTCGATAATTTTCTATCAGTTGTTTGGAACCAGATTTCGGAATCGGTACCACAATGGCTTCCTTCCAAACACTCGGAAACACACCGTCCTTCAGTGATTTATTAAATAGAATTTGAAGGGGTATAGCTAGAGGTTCTGCGTTTTTAGAAAAGAAAATTGGTGGTATACAGTCACTTCCGTGACCTTTAAAAGTGTTCAGTCTTTTCAAATGAGTCTCTATTTCAGACCTTGTAATATGTATACCTGTCAGACATCTAGAATCAAACGCGGATGCAACATGCCCAGCGTGACAGTGACTTGAAGCTTGTGGCACTGTATACACAGAAGAAAAATGTCTGCAAAAAAGATTAGCTATCCCTTCACCATCGGAAGCTATTTCATTATTGAGCTTCATGCACCGTGGAATGTAACTTTCATTTTTACGTTTAGCTTTTATGTAAGACCAAAAATGTTTAGGATCCTTAACTACATTGGTCTGCACTTTTCTAATATATTTAGAGTACGATTCATTTATTAATATTCTACATCTCTTTTTTAGTAAATTATACTCATATTCATCCAACTTGTTGTTAAATTTCTTCATAGCTATTCTATGCCTTTCTTTTTCTTTTAGTATTTTTATAAGGCCGATACCATACCACGCTGGATAACCGTTCTTAATAGGTCTCTTTTTTGGTATTTCTTCATGTATAATGTTATTTATGATATTATAAAAAATCTGTGTAATCTCATCAACTGTGAGGGAGAGATCCAGTTCCACGTCCCAATCTACACTAAGCAATCTTTCCCTAATACGGTTATAGTCAGCCTTATAAAATTGTAACACAGCATTTGTTTTAGGTTTAAGTGGTTTTTGCATATCAATAGCCAAATTTATTTGAATAGGAGGGTGATAGGCATCAATACCGCTCAATATATCTGTTGGGTCAGTCACAGTCAAAGGGTACGAGGTGTTTGAGAAGACAAGGTCTAATGTTTTCTGTTGTTTGTTTTTTATATTATTATATTGCTTAAGACATGCGTATGCAGTGAAATCGATCAGAGTTGAACAGACATCACCACCAAAAATTTTAGGCACAACATGAGAGACAGACATTTGTTGAATCCATTCAATTCGACTAAGGTTAAAATCCCCTATTAATAAAACATTATCCAAATTGTTAATATTTTTTTGTAATTCATTAGTAAAATGTGAAATTACTTCGATTTTAACGGGGGGTGGTAAATAAATCGCGCATACGTTTATTTTTATACAAGTATTCTTGCTGACATAGTCGATAGTGACCCACAGGTCTTCACATGAGCTTTCTAAATTAGTGTTGCGGAATGCGCTAAAAGATTTCAGCACAGCAATAAGGACACCACCGCCCTCCTTACCCTTATCAAACGTATTAGACTGTCTATCCCTCCTAAATACCTGATATCTATCATCTAGAATTTCAGGTGTAAATATATTGTCATTAAGCCACGTTTCTGTAAAAATAATTACTTGGTAATTACATGTTAGTACATTTTTATAGACATCGTGCAGCTTCGTACGAATACCTCTCACATTTTGATAGTAAATGGTTAGTTGACCAGACATGAATTAAAACAGTTAACTCAAATTTAAAACTATAGTAACAATAAAATAAAACAAAATCAAGATAAAACAGCTACAACTATAGATATCAATTTATCAGCTTCTTAAGGGCATCCATATGGGCAATGACCAGCGCCGGTGAAGATTCATCTTTTCTAACAAAGATTTTTCCATTGCGCACCCAAACAAATACTGCTTCTCCTTCGCTTTTATCCTCGTCGCTGCATGTAAACTTCTATTAGCTGGTGTGAGATGCTCACTAACATATACTGGAGACTCCGCATCACCGTAGCCCAAAAGCTTTGTGTTTAACTTTTGTTTTGGGTTCGCCTTGTTAAAAGATAAAACTGCAGCCAACAAGTTATCCCGTTTTAGTCTGCTTGGAAGCCGACATATGACTGTTCTCGGCATCTTCGACTTTGGGTTAAATTTTTGAACTCTGTTGCAGGAAATTATATCATTATCAGTTAGTGGAAACGAAACCACTTTAGCTAGCTGAAGGACTGTATTGACAAGGTTCTCTTGTTTGTGCTCCGGCAAGCAATGGATCTCAAGGTTGGTTTGACGAGCATCTTGTTCGACCTGGGCCAGTCTTGCTTCAAGGTCGTGAACCTTACTTTTTAATGCTGTATTTTCGATTTCCAACTGTTTTGTACTCTCTGTGCACAGCTTGATATCTGAGACAGCAATTTCAAATTGTTTGTTCATGTAAGAGATTGACTCCTGGAATTCCAGTACTTGTCTTTTAATCTTCGAGAATTCCTCGTCAAAAATATCACGTATAGCGGTTCTAATTTCGTCACGTATCATTGAGGAGAACTCTGAACGTAAAACAAAATCCCGACCCGTCTCAGGAGTATAAGAGGCATCCGGTTTTGTAGGAGTAGTAGGTTTCGAAGCAGTAGGATGAAAACGCCTTAAGGTTACATTCTGTGCATCAATCCCGGTTAGATCATCAAAAGAATCAGTCGCTTTAACAGGAGTTGAATCAAGGTTCCCCTCTTTACGTTGAGCAGAGAGCAATCGCACCGCACAGTCAGGACAGTTCCAGGATTTCAGTTTCCTAGCATTTTCTGCGCTTAGATTAACACACAATATATGATAATTTTTTCCGCAACCAGATTGAGTACACGAAATTTTTTCACTAGATTTCAAATATTTTCTGCAACCTTGACAGTGACACGAATTCATTTTAAAAGTTTATGTGTTTCTTAATGATTAAACAAAAAACAAAAACAATATATATGTCCAAAAAAAAAAAAAAAAAAAAAGTTAAATTGGGAACTGTCCAGAATCGATCTTACGGCTGTCGGTGACAAGCGGGCGTCGACACCACTGCACTGATTGTCCTAATAAAACCAAACAACAATGAAATATGCTGTTTTTAAATGTTTATATTTACACTTTGTGTTGTTGCATCTAACAGCTGATAGCGCTGGCCACTACCCTCAAAATAAAAGTGTCACAGAAAAGAAATCATTTACACTAATATAGTTTGTTTCACTAATTAAATCGACACTAAAACAATACAGAATATAGAAAAAACTCTAATGCAAAAATTAAATTACTTCACTCGTCAACTAAAAACTTTTTGTATAGATTTCACAAATTACTTTTAAGACATATCAAAAAACGCAACTGTTACCGTTACAGTTGACAGTAGACTTCACACACACACACTTGTCCTTGTGGGTCTCCCCGCCGTGTCTCAGTCAGTACGTAAAGCCAGCGGTCCGGGTTGTTATCATAGCATCTGATAACGATCGTTACTCATCGTACGGAAATTATCTGCGAACCTGCAGTGGAGCAGCATGGTGGATTAACCTCCAACCCTTCTCCTATATGGACGAGAGGCCTGTACCCAGCAGTGGGACGTTTACAGGCTGATTTATTTCATTCAATAGTTAAAAACTCGCAACTTTTGTCTTTATAAAAAAAAATATTTATAATTTTAAAAAAAATGTGTATCACTAAAAACACGCATGGACTAATTCAATACGTTTTAATTCCCTCGGAGCATATAGTTTGTATATTTCTAATTAAAACTTGCCTCCCTTTTCCATCAAAATTGTTAGAAAGAGATAGACTTCACGAATTGTTAACTTTTTTCATCTACTCTAAATACCAAATATTACTCGTAAAAATAAGTTTAGTTTGTTTATTAAATAAATTATTTTACATGTATAGACAGACATACACGAGTGTGTATGTTGTGAATGTGTATTTAGTGTAATATTTTTAACTTTTTTATTTTCTGTATCTTAGAACATACTAGCCGCGTCTCGTGATTTAACTTGCTAACTACATATACGCTGGAAATTTAACGATAAAAAGTAGGTACAGGTAGTCCATGTGTTATTATTGATCTCCAGCTATGTATATACCAAACACTCAAATCAATTTAGACGTTTTGGCGTGATTAATAAACTTATTTACAAACATCCATCCAAATTTTCGCATTTATAATATTGCTAGCGACCCGCCCCGGCTGCGCCCGGGATATGTATATATAACTTAACTTTCCTCATGAATCACTAAATGTATTAATGAACACCGCATGAAAATCCATGCAGTAGTTTTTGAGTTTATCACGAACAGACAGACAGACGCGACAGAGGACTTTGTTTTATAATATGTAGTGTAGTAAGATCCTCCATCCATACTTTAATATTTTTTCTACAACACACAAACATTATCTCCTGTACGTTTTAAAGTAGAAATTGCTTTTAACATTGCACATACATTTTGCGCAATGTGTATTAAATATGCAATAATTATAAATATTAATAATTAATTATGTAATAAAATAAAATAAAATGTCACTTAATTTTTACCGAAAGGAATGAAGTATTGATGAATTAATCATTTCTTTTTCATATCTAGGTTTTTTTTTTTTGCCGTGAGGTGACCGGCAGAGAAGAACAGACCCAATCTCTTTTTGCCGAGGTGTCGTAAAAGGTGACTAAGATCAAAGTATTACGAAAAACTGTACACAAACCAGGATGGTGGTGGACAGCAGCGTCACTATATCCTGCGCTCACCAAGCCTGCCAAGCGTGGCAAGTATTAACAATCCCCCCCCCCCTCCTCCAGAGATAATAGGGGAGACCTACGTGCAGCAGTGGACATTCAATAACTGATATGGTAGTGGATTTTTCCGTTATACCTTCAAAGACCGAAATAATCAATCAATCTATATTATTCTTATATCAACGTCGAATTTAAAGACTATAACTAAACGCTTGTTACAACGTTTTGTTTCTAGAGTATCACAAACAAACAAACAGAGTTTAATTATAGTATCAATTAGTGAATCGATTTGTGAGGTTACCTTTCTGCCTTTGAACTCGAACGAATAGTGTTTACCAACTGTAAATAATTATTTATGAATAGACGCAGAACTGTGATTTTATTAGAATTTAGTCTGGCAATTTAATTACCACTGTTACGGTTATTGCATTAAATTATTAATTTCTGTAATCTTTTATGCTTTGATACTGTTTCCAGTAGTCATTTTATGTTTTGTATCAGTCAAATGTACAATTTTGAAAATAAATGGTTATTTAATTAACGGTATTATCAAGGATTTTTAATAGTTTTAATTTTGTAGGATAATTATAATTAGGTTATTAAAATTCGGAATAATTATTGTGTTAGATTATTTTCGATATCCGCTCCACTGCCCGTGTCAACAAGAGTTTACAAACTAAACGCAATAACCGCAAGCGCCCGTGTCAAGTAATGGTCGCCATGGCTATATTGCCCATGTCAACTGCTTTTTGACAAAGGCATTAGTACGCGAAGTGCACCTGTCAACTACAGGTTGACTAACATATTATATTACATTATCACCGGCGGGAAATTACGTAACAAAACGTGAGAGGCCTTGGGCAGTTTTGTGCAGTTGGTAAACTAAAAGGTCATTGCCTGGACACTCAAGCGGTTATTGTTTTGACGTTTCCGGCTAAACGATATTGATGTTTCTTGGAGAAGGGATAAAACGACCGTAAATGTGAGGAGGTGGGGCATCATCTGGATGAAGCGCAAATGGTCAACACGCCTTCTGGATAGCTGAAGTAATTCTTGGATATTGTTACAAGGCTGTACTGTGGAAAAACAATTGAATAGATGTTTCATTTGAATGAGAAAATATTACTTAGTAATTTTTACCCGCGACTTCTTACGCATCGAGTTTGTAATTAGTGTCGAGCTTGTAATATGTGGATTTTTAATTAATCTACTAACGCACTTATTTTCATTCAATTACGTGGAGAGAGTTTTGCGTGATGTGAACCCATTGTGACAGACAGATATACATTTCGTTTTAATTATACATTTGGCCTTTTTATTCGTAATAAAAAGGCCAAATGTATAATTAAAACGAAACCGCCGGTCGTAACCGCCTATTTCATGGCGGTTACGACCTTCTTTTCGCGATAATTCACTAAAGTGTCGACTGGGCAATATCACTGTGCACTCTTCAAGCGTAGAGGAACGTTTTTTGTATGAGAGTCTTTGTTACCGAGCTGTTGTAAGAATTTCAGACGGACAGTCTGAAGCTTGGGGAGGGACATAGGCTACTTTTTGTCCATACAACCATGCGGATGAAACCGTGTGCGGAAGCTAATAAATAATGTGTACAAAACGACTTCATAACGATTTCACAAAAATTGTTTATGAAGCAATAGATCCAATTCTAGACGGTGTGAAGATTAAACCTACACCAGATTTTAAGTCAGAGCTCCAGAATCAAAAATTTGAAAACTACACACAAACAGACAGGGCAGTGTTGTCCTTGGACCTACTCTCTTTCTGATTTATGTAAACGATTTGTGTTCGCTAAAAATACCTAATTGTGATATTATTAGCTATGCTGATGACACAGCTCTGATAGTCAGTGGTAGTACCTGGAAGGATGTAAGGGAACATTCTGAGTCTGCGATTAGTATTGTTAAGAAGTGGTTGAACAGGAATCTCTTAACACTGAACTTAAACAAAACGAAACTCATCACTTTTTCTCCGAACAGATTGTCGCAGGTGCCTTCCCCTTTTACTGTGCGAGTTCATGACTGTGATAACTTGTTTGATACGTGCAATTGTGATGTGTTGGAGTGTACGTCATGTATCAGATATCTTGGAGTTATGGTTGATACCTCCTTATCTTGGAAACATCACATTGAATCTGTTTCGTCTCGTACTAGAAAGTTAATGTATGTCTTTAAGAGTATACGATCTATAGCCGATCCTCAATTTATGAGGTCTGTTTATTACGCTCTTGCTCAGTCTATTCTTTCTTATTGCATAATAGCATGGGCTAACTCTCCAAAAAATCTCATGCTTAGGGTTGAGAGGGCTCAGAGAGCTGTTCTAAAGGTAATGCTTAATAAACCTATTCTCTTCTCTACTTCTGCATTATATTCTATTGCCAAAGTACTCACGGTCCGCCAGTTGTTTATACTGCAGACAATTTTACGTAAGCACTCGGAGCTTCCTTATGACCCTAATGTGAATAACAACAAACGAAGATCTTACAATATCTGCCAATACAAGCCCTGCCGCACTGTTGTTGCGAGTCGGCACTATTATTACGTGAGTTGCACACTGTATAATCTGGCGAACAAAATCCTCAACATTTATCCATTGACTAGGGCTAGATGTAAGAGGAGGTGCACTGATTATCTTTTAAAACAATCATTTTCGCACGCACGCACGCACGCACGCACACACGCACACACGCACGCACACACACACACACACACACACACAAAAGAACAACTGCCACTGCATGAGATTGCATGAAAAATTGTAATGAATTACTGTTATTTATACATGTTTTGCTTTTTCCCCTAATGTAATAATAGAACCATAACTTTAGTTTTTTTTTTTCTTTATTTTATATCATCTTTCTTTATTGTTTCTAAAGTTTGAGAGTAATTAGATTATATTTTTTCTTTTTAATATTGTCATTTTTTGTATATTTGCATTAATAATAATCGATTGAATTGTCAATTTATTAATATTACAAATTTTTTATTATATGTTGTAATATCATTAAACTTTTGATTTCTAG
Source organism: Euphydryas editha (assembly GCA_036937285.1). Classification (NCBI taxonomy): domain Eukaryota; kingdom Metazoa; phylum Arthropoda; class Insecta; order Lepidoptera; family Nymphalidae; genus Euphydryas; species Euphydryas editha. Next base: position 975,179 of record JAUPFZ010000019.1, on the reverse strand, counting down.
AAAAGTTTAAGAATAATTTAATTCATATTTTTGTTTTTTGTTATTTCTCAAAATTATTAATTTATTTATTTTTTGTACACGCACTTCTTAATCAATATGTACCTATGTAATTGGAGGGTAATGATCACTACAACACAGTTTATACTTATGTGGGATCATCGTTCTCATATTTTATTGTCATAATACTATAAATTTTGGCGTTAAGGCGACTACTCACACCACTACACCAGAATGGTCGTCTGTTCAGTTTAGTTCAATTATTATAATACGTGTCTCGAAAGTTCTAAACTTTTTTCTATGGGGGAGATATTTTACAACGGAATATGTCATAAATAAATGATCGCGTGAATATTCTATTAAATACTAATAAATAAAGGTTTTTCATTAATTAATTAATTCACGGGCAAAAATTGTTATATAAGTATGAGCGTTACTATATTTGGCATTTTATTTATACATGTCAAACCCAGAAAAAGTCGCAAAGCAAGCCTATTTATTTCACAAACTATTTACTGTAGACAATACAATCAATCAGATATAATATCTTTGTTTGTCAAATAAAACTATTTATACAAACAATTGACCTTCACGGTGACCTTACAGTTCGAGGAATGGACTGGCCTCGTTTTAACCCTGATACTTAACGCTGGAGGTCAGTTCGCACCCCTGAACTTTACCTATCAACTCTGTTATTAAATTTTCAACGTTTCACATCTATCGAATTCCTAACGTTTTAATTTATACCTCATATTGTAACTGTAATTTGTTATTAAGAATCAAATTAGAGTTAGAGCTAAGGATCCTGTTGCCTGCAGATCCGGGACCCTCCAATTAAAGCGGCTGAAGGCTCCCGCAGGGGCTTAGTGCGGTATTGCACTCCCAAAGTGCCGAGTCCGACATAGGTCTAGGACTGTCTACCCGGGGTCCTGGATATCATCCGTAAATGGATTCACCTGCGACACAGAAAAAAAAAGAGAGTTAGACTTAAGGGAATGTCCATGAGTATCACAAAGAAACTGGAAGCGTACTTTGAGGTTGAGAGATGTGTCTAGGTGGATATGTATATAATATAATATCGAGGGATGTCAGTATTCCTGCGAAAACGGAAATGCGAAGTCGTAATAAGTAATATCTTATGTAAAAAAAAAATTAATTACTTTGTAGATTGATATTTTAGACTAAATTGATTATTATATAATTAATCGATACGTGAAATCTTACCATTATTTATGATCATGTGATTGTTATCTTCAATAGAAGAATATGTTTCGAGTGAGACATATTGATAATTAGGAGTAATAGGTTATAAATACTACAGGACAAAGATTGCATATCTTCTCTTGTTAACGAGGATACAAATATCAATCCACCACGCGGCTGCAGGTTAATAAAGTTATCTTACTCGATACTTGACCCGTTGGCGCAGTTGGCAGTGACCCTGATTTCTGCTTCAGGATGTGGGTTCGATTCCCGCCCCTAGTATGGGTGTAATATGTATTTATTTATATATGTATTATTTCCATATGTATTATTTCTTTGCATAACAGTCGACTGTTACCTAAAACACAGGCTTTTAAAAATATTTTTAATAATTAAGGTAGGCACCTTAGGAACAAGCGACCGTGTGTGTATGTTAAGCATATTTTTTTTTAATTTATATTCCTCTCATAATTTGTGCCAAATCATGTAAATTTCCTCAAAGTGTTTTTCGTCTTCCTCCGCACGATCAGTAACGTAACATAACTCCAGAAATATTTCAGTCTATTTTGTATATGTATTGTCAATTCTTATCTACATTGAGATAGCTGGAGAACAATAATAATACACAGACTAACTTCATCTACTTTTTATCCCGAAATTTTCAAATAATATGTAACTAAGCAAGCTAAATCACGAGAAGCAGCTAGTATGTGCTCTATATATTTATTGTCAATTATTGTCTATATTTAGACCTGCGCGCAAACTCCATCTTTGAGAGTCTGGACACGAGTCTTAAGGGCGCCCTCTGTTTCTGGTTCCTACGATTACAAGAGTTTTTCAAGTATCTCCTTAAAAATATATTTGGATTAACCAAATATAATACAGTTTTAGCATGAAAAAATAATTTTTCAAAGTTAATTGCATCAAATTACCAAACTTCACACCAATTTCACGAGCTTAAGAACTTATAACGGTTTTCGAACGTAAAAAGAATGAATCTATTTCCTAGTTTTGAAATTTCAAACTTTCCAATTCCATCTGACAGTCGCGGACGAAGAGATTAATTTATCAGTTCTGTGCAGCGATGGGTTAGGTTTTGTTAATTTTACACTACTGTGAGACTTTGAGATTAAAAAAATTTAAAGTGAATATTGATTCTTGTATTAATAGCAGATTTTTGTTTGTTACTTTTAATAGATACTAGCGCCGGGCCCGGCTTCGCACGGGTATATAACTAAAATTTCAAAAATTATAAATTAATATTTTTTTATCACCTACACTTGCGTCGATACTCGAAAATATTTTATAACAGACTAACGGCCCGCCCCGGCTTCGTACGGGTATTCAACTAAAATTAAAAAAAATATAAATTTATATTTTTTATCATCTACACCTGCGTCGATACTGGAAAATATTTTATAATAGACGGATTGAGTTTTCAAACGTGTCAAAATAAAATGTAAGTTAAATTAAAAGCACTAAGGAGTATTAATATCAACTTCGCAGCAAATAACTTTCAACCCCCTTTTAACCCCGATTGAATTTTGATAAAATACGAAACACGTCTTCAATCAATTCTGTTAAAGAATATTTATTCAAAATTTGAAGTAGATACCAAGGAATCACGTTGTTCCATACAAAATTTGCCCCCCTTTTCACCCCCTGGCGAAAGGAATATTCCTACCAAATTTCAAGACTCTACATTTTATTTACAAAACGTTTATATAGAAAAAAGAAAAGGGCTGTTTTTAGGGATTTCCCGGCAATTATTCGAATTTTCTCATCTTTTAAACCTTCCTAAACCTCCACGAACATTTCAAGATCAAGATAAGATAAATTTTTTCAACCGTTTTCAAGTTTTAGCGAGACTAACGAACAGCAATTGATTTATATATATATATATATATAATGGGAATTTTTAACATCCACAATTTAAACTTCTACCACCCAGTGAGTGAGTGAGTGAACCCACATTTCATCAGATGATGGATTCCAGGATCTGTTTGGTATAAGCATGTGGGCTAGAACAATTGACCAGCAGTTTGTGCTACATGAAATGCCACCAAGGCTGAATGTTACAAATTTCACAAAATAATTTGAATCAAATACTCAACGAAGCTGGGATTTTTCAGAAATGTGGCTGCAACAAGACGGCTCCCGGCCTCATTTTTTCAGTTCAAGGACATTTGAACGAGCGGTTCCCTAAATGTGACAAGAACAACAGTTATAGCATTCCAACGTACAAAAAACTAGCAGTTTACGATAAACTGATAAATTATTTTGAATAAGGCAAATTTAATGAAATTTGCACTTTGATATGAAAAAACGACCATAAAACCAAAACTAACGGTCAAACAGTAAAGTGTTGTACCTCATTTGAATCAACATTAAATGAGCAAAAAATTTTAATACAGGGTCACTTTTCCGTAATACATTTTTTTTCACAGGATACTCTTAAAGTGAGAAGTAATTTTTTTGTATCGCTTCAAATTTTACGGAAAAAAATTAATTGCTCGTTAAAGGTACCAAGAGCTGCAATACAATTTTTGTAGTATTGATACATTATCGAGTCATAGTAAAACACTTTTTGTTTTATTGTTTTTAATCAGTTTGATTTTTTATTGATTAAATTGTTAAAAAAGTCGGTAGTTTTTTAAAAAAAACAAAACTATTCATAACTTTTCGTGCAATGAAGTTATGGCCATGCTGTAGAAACATTTTTTGTTGGAAATTACCTCCTCTATCTCCCTGTTTAGTTTGATCCACGACTTTTTGACCATTCTGTATATATATCATTGACGGCTAAGCTTGTGTGCATCGTATTGTACATGTGAGCCAGATAGTTGTAGTAGTAGCCAGATAATGAAGCCATCCGGCAGTCCCCTCTCCCTGAGCAATTCTAGCACCCCCTAGTACTTATATTGAATAAGTATGGGTATTGATCTATATATCTATTGTTTATGATCGACTCTATTAGAGCGCTCAAACGGCGTCTTTCGGGTCTGTGGGTACATACGAAAAGCGCGCTCTCTGGTTCGCGACTACAGTACTGCATATCGAGTGTTTCCCCATAAATATTTAAAATATAATAGAATATAGTACAGGTATTAGGTAGCAATCCTTTTCATTTATTCTTGCGTGAGAAAGCATACTAGGGGTGTGCGATAATTATCGATAATTCGTAACTACTCGATAATGTTTCATTCGATAATTATCGATAAGTTTGTGCGATCCGATAATTATCGATAATTTTGTGTGATCCGATAATTATCGATAATTTTGTGTGATCCGATAATTATCGATAATTGTTTTTGGATCCGATAAGTATTGATAATTGTGATTCGATAATTATGGTACGGCGGATGACTTTTTTTTTAGGTATTCGGATAGGGCCAGGGCGTAAACGTCGGTACTGAAGGTCGGATGACCTTTTTTTTTTTTCGTGGTCCGATAATTGTACCGATAATTATCGATAACTGTCGTCAACTATCGATAATTTATATCCGATAATTATCGATAACTGTCGCCAACTATCGATAATTTTTATCCGATAATTATCGATAACTGTTCATTCGATTATTATCAATAACTACCGATAACACAATACGATAATTATCGATAGTAAAATTATCGATATTTTTTTCCGATGAATATCCCTAAAGCATACTTAATGACGACGAATCGGTAAAACAACGCAGTGCTCACAGCTAATAGCTGTTGCGCTAACGGTGGTGAGTTCGAGTTTTATTCATGATACAATATTTATTTGTACAGGCCATAGAGATATATTTTCTGCTTGTGTTTGCGTTGTGGGTGTTTCTTGTCTCTGGTCACAGGATTCTAATCCTACTGGAGATCGTTGACTGTCCAACTTGTGGTTTATAAAGACAGCCAATACCACGCACATACACACAAACATACATTTTTTTGACGTGACACATCGCCTCACCGTAACGTGACACGATTGTTTTAGTCTCAAATCTGTGAAGTAATAACTAAAATAATATAAATTGAGGGCTCGAATTATAAAATAGCAAGCAATAGTGTTGTTCGAGGATTATCAATTAACAGAAACGCTTCGCTGTAATCCTTTGAATCATGTCGCAGCGTTGTTGTATCATAATTTTTCATTATACCGAAAAATCGAGAACTGCCGTTCAGGAGCGTTTTTAATAATTAAATAACACTACCACATCGTTATGTCTGCTGCCTTTCAACGGTATTTTTAATATTTAAAACATGATAGTTTGGAGTAGGTTGAAAGAGAGCCATTGAAAAGGAAGAATCCTTCGACCAGACGGTGTTGCGTCTGGTGGGCTACGCGCCACTTAACGTTTGTTGTCGGGTTCTTGTATATATATTCAATCGCTTTGAAAACTTCGATAGCGTGATGTAGGATACGTCTGTTTCTTCTAGTTCGTATATGGCGAGATAGATGTCGCTACAATAGTATTACATGGTGTATTTTACTTGTATTTTTCAAAGGTTTTCATATATTATATCACGTCATATTCGTAACGTCTATAAAGAAATAAGTTACCAGTAGTCAGATTGCATTTTAGCTACTGCCATAATACTAGAAAATGGCCTAAAGAATATTATTATAGATTTGGGCAATAAAACCACATCAGCTGTAGGATGTCCACTGCTGAACGGAGGCCTCCCTTATCTTCTCTGGGAGGGTTTGTCAATACTTTCCAATCTTGGTGAGCTGTCGAGCGGAGTGTAATGTGGCAAGATATGGTAACGCTGCTCCCTATCACCATCCTGGGTGATGTAGAGTTGTTCACACCACTATGGTCTGAATCACCTTTTCAACACCTCGACAAGAAAGAGGTCGGGACTATGCTTATTTGTCGGTTACCGCACGGTATATATTAGTATAGTCTATGTATCAACACCATAGTTACTTCTATTTCCTAAGCATTATATATTTTTATTTAGATAAGGATGATTTTAGGTTGGGCAATACTCCCGGGATAAATGTACCCATGATATCGATATAGAACAATCATAATATCGCCAAGTTCTGAATTAGTAACATTTTCTCTCTTCATTGTACGTACAATTTAATTAGCACCCTTTCATTACACAGAGCCAATATTCTGAGCTGTATTTAGCGAACAAAACTAATTCTACGCCGAGTTAATGATAAGCTGATAAATGAACGACGTGATTTTATCGGGAGAAATTTAATATATTATAAATATATTATTTTATATACATCATATTAACTATTCAACGATCTTTTGTTATTTTAGTTATAATTTACCAAAAAACGAAGATATGTTATCGTAAATTATGTATTTTTTTATTTTATCGAGAAATACCTAATTTTTAAATCGTCAAAAAATTTCATTGATTGAAGATTTACTTTGGCTATGTGTAAAGAACAGATTATTATATTTGTACGAAAACTCAAATAAATCAATTATTCTTCACAAAACAGGTAGATTGTTTTATTCACAATATAAATAATACCAACAAATTACATCTTAACAAATTAACGCCACTATTTTTTGAACTTTTGTAAACCACTGTTCAATAATCCGTAACTACTTAATTCTTACAATAGTTAACAATAACAGGTTATAAGTCACTTACGATATATCAAAAATATAGTGCAACAATCCCGCCAGGTAGATCACAAATATGGTAACTAACCAATAAGAAATCAGTATTAATGATTAGGAAGACAGTGTCGCCATCAACTCTTCCGGTACTTTATTTCTATAAAATAAATAAAAATAAAAGTTCAATACCAAGATCAAATATTTAATAATACTAGTGGTCGCCCAGTGGTTGAAATTCGACCTAATCTATAATTAACAGCATCGTCAACATCATAAAAATATGATTTATTTATTTATTTATTTGTAATAGAACTACCAACAAAATTACATGTTCCTTAAAATTAGACATTTAGGACCTTAGAGTAAAATTTACATATAATTTCAATTATAGGTAGTCACAGCATGCATTTGATTCACAATAGTGAAATAACAAAGAATAAACTAAATATGTTTATTACAGAAATTTTACAATATTGTACATATTTACAATTCAAAACTTAAAATAATTATTTACTAATAGTTTTGGTATAAATCATGTCCGCGTGGAATGGTGCCAAGAATACTAGCAGCATTTCCTCGTTGAATCGCAATTCCGATTCTTTGGGCAAAAAATGCACCAGCCCTCTTGTCACCAGTGGAGGCTATGAATCGTGGGGTTAATGCTTTTAGAAAATTTTTAGCACTGCTACTCCAAGGTCCAAGTGTTTCGACTGCAAACGGCACAAAAACATAACTTTGGATAAGTGACGAATATTTGTGCCGTTTAGTCATTTCAGCCTTCTCCGCAGCGGCTTCCATTCTTACAGCCGTTTCCCTGATATGGGACGGAGCTAATGTATCGACGCAGGTTGCGTCCCATAAAAGCACCCGGGACGGACTTTCCCAGGGAACCAGCGTTAAACCATCAGGCCTCTTGCCATTATCGCGACTAATTCCAGTAGGCTCAATAAGAGCAGGAACGTCGATGGTGACAAGAGCCCTTTTAATGGTCTCATTCAGGGAAGCATGGCGGGAAAACCTACCTGAACTCTTGTTGCAAGAAAGGCCGTGTAGTCCGAAAGAATCAACCTCCTTTCCGCACTGACATCTGTGTTCAAAACACAGACGTGCTCCCAACCGGAGACCTATACAAATTCGAAAACTTTCATTATCTAAAAGTGTCCCAAGGTTTTTTGAAGGCATTGCGTGTAACCAGTGACCTGACTCTTTACTTGATAAAGCTAGAAGCCTTGCACGGTTTTTGTCACTTGTAAGTTTTTGCGTCAAATTTTCACGAGTATTGTGAACTAATGGCGCATCCCAAAGTTTTTGTTTTGTAACTTCCTTGGGGATATCGTCATTAGGACACCTCAACTTCCAGTTTTCTACTGCGTCTGTAGCATCTGTAATTTGGACTGAACTTGATTTTAAAATTTCGGAACATAGACCTTTGATACTATGTACAGAAGCAAGAAAAGCAGGAAGAGCGACACTAGAAATTTTTCTCACGCCGATGAATTTTTTTTAATGAAATTTTTCTTACGCAGGTAAAACCGTGGATCATTACTAGTATATACATAATAAGAATAAACTAATATTATTTTCTCTTTGATATACTTTTTAAAAGTTTACAATAAAGTATTAATTAAATTAAATAAATCAATACTCAATGATTGCGCAAAACATGGTGATTATAATGCAGCAGTAATTGAAACTGATCTGTAATAAAAAATTCGTTGCAAGACTTGTATTTAAAACGTGTTGACAACAGACTTTGACAATAAACAAAATTTGTGTACATTGTACATAATTATGTGTATGTGTGCCGCAGTGTGTGTAGTTTTTTTTAAAATTATGTTATGTATTTTTTTAGCATTATTATAAAAAATATTAGCATACACATGCACTTCTTCTCCATATAAACTTTAACTGTGCCAAATTTCATACTTCTCCATCCGCGTAATTTTCATAAAAAGAGACACGAAGTTTGTGCTTCACGTATTAATATATAGACTAGAAGGATAAATTTGAATATTAACGTATGGGTTAAATTCATATTTATCACCTATATGTATGTTTCAAGACATTTTGGCGTGAGTAGCTACTTACAGATTGGGACTTACGCAGGTAAAACCGTGGATCATTACTAGTATATACATAATCTAACGAACTGTAACATTAAATGCGCAAGAAATACTTGTCCTCTATAATTTTATTTAATCAAGAATTTTTCTGCTATAAAACATTTTATCTCGAGGAAGCGTTGATTGAGCTTAAAATATATCTGATACTGTCCCAACGCTCGCAGACTCTGATCAAATTATATAATTATCGGAAAACTTTTAAAAATAAAGCTAGGGGGAATTTTAAAATGCTATAGTATTTAGTGTTGGCGTGTTGGCGTAGTGGTTACTGTAATAGACTTTTGAATGAATATGCCAAATTTGCACCCCTCCATTAGGAATTTTTATATAAATTAAATATCAACATTTGATTTAGCCGACTGTTCTGGCATAGTGGTGCGAGTAGTCTCTCAACGCCGGCGGTCGCGGATTCCTGCCTAGAGCAGATATTTTGTGTGTGTAAATATTTGTTTCCGGTCTGGGTGTATGTCTTTGTAGGTCTCCCCACCGTGCCTCAGAGAATACGTAAAGCCGTCGGTCCTTCTTGTGGATCGGTATCCTTGTAGATCTCCCCACCGAGCCTCGGAGAGCACATTAAGCCATCGTTCCCGTTGTTATCACAGACACCTGGTAACGATCGCTACTCATGGTAGAGAAATTATCCGCCAACCCGCAGTGGAGCAGCGTGTTGGATTATGCTCCGAACCTTCTCATATGTCATAACTAAAACGCTCACTTGATAAAATTGTATATTCAAATATGCACCTTGAAATAACTAACATAATGTTGACATTTGTTTCCAACATGTAAAGTGAAAAAATCGTTCCGAGCATTTCGTTGACTACTGGTATTTTGTCTCTTTCTTATGAGTTGCCTTGAATCCATGGTAGAAAAACATGCAATCCCTCTCTTAGGAACGTTTTTTGAGTGCATATGCGCATTTCAGTTTGACGACGCGTTGGCGCAGTGGTCACAGCAACTGACTGATGCGCTTGCGGTCACGGGTTCGATCCCCGGGCATGACAAATATTTGTATAGGCCATACAGATATTTGTCGTGGTCTGGGCGTTTGTGCTTGTGCATTGTCTGTATTTTCGGACCCCCGACATAGGATTCGCATTCTACTGGGGGCTGTTGAGTGTGAGACGTTTATTTATTTATATATTTTCCTTGATTTTTATACAACAACTAAAACAAAATAGCATTTGTGGGCACAGCCGTAAAAAACGATCACGGGTCTAAATTCAAGCCAGCTATGGAGGTTATATAGGATAAGTTGATCTCTCGTTTGACAGTGAAGTAAAACAACACAAGAGTACCGTACGTCCAATATAAATTGGTGACCATTATATTAGAGACTAGCGGCCCGCCCCGGCTTCGTACGGGTCTTTAATTATAATTTTAAAAATTATACATTTATATTTTTTATCACCTACACCTGCGTCGATACTGGAAAATATTTTATAATAGACGGATTGAGTGACAGATTTATTATATCTATATGCATACATACATACATACATACATACATACATACATACATACATACATACATATATGTATATAGATAGTACGGATGAAACATTTGAACTGTTTTTTTTTATTAATTATTTTCTCATTGATGAATACCATATTTTAATAAGTATTATTCCCGACGAAGACAAATCCAAAAACACAAAAATCATAAAAATCGTTCCACTCGTTCTCGAGTTATAAACGGTGTAACTAACACGACTTTATATATATATATATATATATATATATATATATATATATAGATTACAACTTAAATAGCTATAACCATCCAACTTTGTACAATCAACAAACAAATAACGACCAAATATTTTAAATTTTAACAACGAACAAACAATCAAGACCGTAGTACCCTAAAGTATTAAATTATATACAAAAAAGAAAAACAGATTTTTAAATACGGGCGAGTGTCATTCTTTTGGCCGAAGTTTTGGTCAGCGCGATTCAGAAAATTATCTGCGCCATCTATCGTATAATTGTAGAATATCGTTTTTATATTTAGTGACATTTAACATAATTAATATTTAACATAATAGTATATTAATTGAAAATGATGTTTATCTAAAATATTAAAACGATTTCTATTCCTATCCGACATATTTAGTAAACTTTTAAGTTTAACAAAATAGCAACTCAAATATAAGTTTTGTGAGTTTTAAAGATTCCTTAGACCAGATGGCGTTGGCGGCGTAGGTACCTATTTCTATTTTCTTAAATATTTATTTTTAAATTTAATTACAATGAAACAAAAACTAAATTATACTGTGAGTTATTTTTAATTTTTATGTATTAAAGTTATTAACATTGGTTTTGTACTTTTTACGTGATACGTGATCAGAGAAAAACACGATAAGAGATGGCGCTGATACAAAAAAATACGCGCTATTGAAATTTATTCTTGATGATATATAGTGTATTAATAAAACGGAGGTTTTAACAGATTTATTATTTGTATAGATTATACGATAAAATTAAATAAATTATTAAGTTAAAAATTTTAATAAGTCTACAGTATCGATATATGTTACGAGTATATCAAGTAAATATGTATCATATTACTCCTACTTTTTAAAATATACAGCTTGTTTACACTTAAATTATGTAAATTTGCATATCGTTATCTCAGCATTCAGCTTGTTATAAAGAAATGGTCCTAGCAACAAAACCTTTTTGTAAATGTATGTTTCGGTTGTATTAAGCTACATCTATTTATTTTTTACGCCTGTTAGGGTTGGAACATAATACTTTATTTTATGTTGGTATAATAAACAATTTTCCGAAACTGAGAACATTACAAATTTAATATAAAGCCCAACCGAATTAGTATTTTAGATTTACTATAATTTTTAGGCAGAAATTTCCCTTCGTAATTCGTTAGGGAGGGTGGGGGGGCTCTGGTAGTCTAAATTCAAAAAGTAGGGGTACCAGAGTTTTCGCTTCATCCGCCATCTTGATTTAAAGGGTTATTTTTTGTCTCTTGAATAACTCGTTCATTTTCAATTTTACACGGAAAATACAATAGTTATTACAAAAGATGTTTAAAATTAAATTTCCTACAATTTTGCTTCTCATACATTTTTTCGTAGGATCGATATTTTTCGATTTATACCTGAAAAGAGTCGATGAATTTTTTGTTATCGAGTAACTCGTTTATTTTGAAGGTTTGCACGGTGTACTTTTATAGTATGAATGTAACTCTGTTTAAGGCATATTACCAATCCTTCTACATCTGCAGCCTTTGGTTCTTGTATACACAGCGTGCGTACAACGCCCTGAGTGTCCAATGCAACAATGCATTCAGAGAGAATCCAGTAGAAAGCATTCAGAGTGCTGCTCGGGCTGCAGCGCCTCTCAAATATTTAATACAAGGTGCGTTGATAGCTTTAATGCCATTATTTGTAAGAGGTGGTGCTCCGGAGGCTACGCACCAGATACTATATACTGACGAGGGTCGTGTCTAGAAAGCTATTTTTTTTGCTTTTTTATTGATTTTATTTGTTATTTGATATTTTTATTTGCTTCTATTTATATTTGTATTGATTTACTAATATTAGATATAAGTTTTTATTGTAATACTAACATTAAGATATGGACTATGTCTGTAACAAAATAAATAAATTAAATTACATACAAATATGACAGTCGACTTTTCTAAGAACGGGCTACCGTATTGTGTTGTAAATTTGTGATATTTGCGATCATATATAAAAGATTCCGAAAAGGGTAAATGGAACATTAGGTAACTCTAGTTCCTCTTTTGTTTCCTTATTTATCAATCTAAAGTTTGAATCTAATAAAATTTTCGAAAGGCTACTACGACTGTTTCTTAATAAGAATAATATATATTTATTTTACTTTGTTTTCTTGTTTGTCAGTATCTTTGGATTTTCACAATTTTGAACCAGCTAGTGTTATTACATATGCACAAACCCTTACATACTAAGTGAATATTTTAATGAAATTAAAATATTAATTTTTAATGAAATTGTAATTTATATGTTATCTAGATATTTGTGAGGCTTTCATTCTGTTTTAGTTTCATAGTATAAGTAGTATCCAAGCTATTATGTTGACAACATTAAAATCTTGACAATCTGCAGCAAATTCGCTTAGTGAATTCATGGCATTGCTGAATGATTTTTTTTTCAACTATAAAAATGTTCTTGATACCCATGTAAATGTGTAAATAACATCATATTAAGTCTAAACTGTAATTTTGAACAGAATATATGAAAACATTTTGAAAATATTACCAAAACACAATGAACTCGTCACGTGAGTCGCCGGAACAGGAATAAAATAAACGTAAACTCGCAGGGCGAGTCGGTGGCACTGAACGTGGAAAGCACTAAATAACCTGTAAACGTTCCACTATTCATCAAAGGCTTCTACTCAATATTCTTATATGGAAAAGAGGCCTTGGATGAGCCCTTCTCTTGAAGAGCTTTAACTTAATACTCCACGCCGCTCTACTGCTAGTTAGCCTGTCACGGGTAAGATATAACAACTGGGCCTGTAAAAATGCAAATTACTGCCCCGAGCGGAGATCGAACCCACGATAACACGCACCGCTATACCAGAACAGTTTTCAGACACGTGTGAATAATAATTTAGTATTTCAATGAATACTAAGGAATAAATTACAAGTTCTTCGCTACAAAAGCGTTCCCGTAATTTGATTCAGTTAGAAACTACCCTCTGTATTCATCAGGTTTTAAACTCGTTCGAAATATAAATTGCTCGTGAATATTAGATTTCATTTTCAATTTATGATAATTGAAAAATTTTGTACGAAGCACTATCGTCAAACTGGATTTTCTTTTCCAATTAATTATTTTATTATTTTGATTTGAGTTTTTAAATGAGTTTTAAAAGTAGTAGTAGTAAATATATCTATAGACTGGTCCGTTGGCGCAATCGGCAGTAACCCTGCTGTCTGCTACAGCGTTATGGGTTCGATTTACGTCCCAAGTGTGAGGTTAATATTTATTTATTTATATATGTATTATTTATATGTATATAATATATTGGCTGTCTCCTAAAACAGGCTTTAAGTTGGCTACATTAGGAACAGACGACCGTGTGTGTATGTTAAACATTCTTCTTTTGCTTTGTCTATTTATCAATTTATCCATCTTCAAGTTCATTTTATTTTAATAATCTAATATTGTCTGTTTTAAATATTCAGGTAGTATTTAAGGCGTTATGCTAGATGCTATTCAATGTATGCGAATCTATGCGAATCGATGTAATATATCGTGGCCCAATACTTCATGTGACATAAATTAATATAATAACATATGCTTGTTGATATCATGACTAATTTTCTTATAGGTCTAATTTTTATGGTGTCTTAACTCATAAAAATAATACACAATATTATATATTTGTCTATATATTTGTCTTACACAGTACGTCGCTACGCGTTTTCAAACTTTGTGATGTAGTGATAAAGGCCGTATATAACTATTTTTTTCTACTTTGTTTGTTCTTGTGGGTCTTCCCGCCGTGCCTCGTAGAACACATAAATCTTTCAGTCTCGGTTTTGATCAAAAACACTTGACAATGATCTTTAAGTGTATGTATGGTAAGTTTTAGGAGGCTAATAGTAGAAGAGAACTTTGCCCAGTTCTTTTAGCTTAATTAAGTACACTTGTTTTGCTGTTATTCTAACATTACTGCGGTTCCTTCAATCGACATCGGTTACAGGAATAGAACGATATTTAATGACTACTAAAAATTACTTAACATTAGTGGTAATTGAGTCTATAGACAATAAACATTATAGAATACAATCGTATGATTTCCTTCCTTAAACAAAATATTTTCCAATTCATATTATTATGCCGGAAGTCGGAAGATAAGTATAAATAAAAATTTCGATAAGGTTCGGGTTCGATTGTGTCCATTACGTTGAAAGCGTATTTAGAATAATTTTGCAAATGGACATCAATCATCTTTTGTTGTGAGCAAATAGAAATAAATCATCTTTATTTAATGGAACGAAATTCCTTATGGGACGATGCGGAGGGGTACCCTAGCCGGCAAAAAACGTCCGTAACGAAAATGCGTGGAGTGATTTACACAGTATAAAAACAAAGTCGCTCTCCGCCTCTGTTTGTCTGTCTGTTCGTGATCTTACTTCGTTGAAGCCACGCAAAGGATTTCGATGCAGTTTTCACTGTTATTTAGAAAATGTATTCCCGAAAGTTTATACATACAAAACATTCTAATAAAGCATTTTTATAATAGAGAAAATTCCATGTTTTGTGATGAAGCCGTAAAAAAAAAAAACGATTTTTCGAGCGCTTACATTGCGAACGCTGGCTAAACCGTATGAGATACATCAAAATAATAAACTACTGAATTGTATATCATAAAAAGGCCTACAAAAAAGACCCGATAGTATATATCTATCTCCTAAAGTTGACTCACAGTAACCATTTTTATCTTAAAGTAATTTAAAAATATTACTTTATTTTCAAGGCTAATTTCTCCTAATCAGTATTGATCTTTATCCAAATAAGTATATTAGTTACCTTGGCCATTTAATGTAGATAAAAAACTTCTTTTACCTTATTTTATTTAAATAAACACTTTAAAAGTTATCACAGATTTAAAATTACAAGCAACCAAAACAGATCCCTTGTAGAGGAACGGTCGGCACCATATCGCGCCATCTCGGGCCTCGGGCTGCCTATAAAAGGCGCATCTTAACATTTGTATTTTGTAAATATTTCTTTTTACATTAACGTTAGTGTGCTGCAGGTAGTATTGGCTCTTTTATTATTTTGTTTACCTTTTTGTTGTTTTCCTATACACATTTTCTTTTTCAATTTAATCATGCCGCGAAGATGTCGTTCAAATATATGTAAGTTGTCGTACAAGACATGCAAACAGCAACCAACCAACCAACCAACCAACCAACCAACAAATTGTTCAAAGGACCCCGTGTGAAGCCGTGCCGGGTAGCTAGTTATGTATAGTTTATGTATGTTCGCTATACAGTGTCTAATGTATAGTCTACGTGATGACTGTTTGCTATTATTATGATATCGTTCGATAATTACACCGTCTGGTGATCAAAAGCGAAACCATCTGATCAGTATTAGTACATTAAGCGTATGTAAACTACCCGAGTGGAAATTTAAAATCGACATAGCTCCCTTAAGTCCGATATATAGTAGTAGTCCGAAATATAATTGATTTAGAGCCCAGTAGTCCGATTTAGCGCCTATAGGCGCAAATTTTTATTTTCAAAATATCCAGAAATTGCACTTTTAAACTCATCTAATTCTAGTAGTGTCATTACTCATTTAAAGTCTATTTTTGCACGTCATGGAATTCCACATATTGCCATAAGCGACAATGGTCCTCCATTTAATTCAAATGAACTAAGTAATTTTATGAGAGAATGGCAAATTAAACATATAACTTCTAGCCCATATCATAGTCGTTCAAATGGACTAGTTGAACGTTCAATAAGAACTATAAAGAATATCTTAAAGAAATGTTATTCTGATAAAAAAGATCCTTATCTTGCCATATTACAATATAGAAATACTCCTAAAAGCTGTGGTTATTCTCCAGCACAAATGTGTATGTCACGTAGACTTAGAACTAGGATACCTATCTCAGATTGTAACTTGAAACCTAAATGCATTGATTATAAAAAAATGAAACAACACATTGATACACATAAACAAAAAACATCACTTTATTACAATCAACATACAAAGTCACTTCCTTCTTTAAAAAAGGGTGAAAAAGTTTACTTCAAAAAACAGCCACATAATACTTATAATGCTTGGATTCCAGGAATCATTTCCAAAGTAGGCCCAGAGCCACGTTCTTATATAATTTCAAGTCCTGAAGGTGAATTTCGTAGAAATAGAGAACACATTCATTCACCAAAACATCCACAGTCTATTCAAGTTCCATCAAAGCCATCAGTCAATTTACATAATCTTCCATTAAATTCCAATCCAACTTTGTAGAGCAAGATCCCAGGGCCGCCAGACGTCACGTATTTTCTGACGGATGAAATGTGGACGATTGAGTAGTGTTAGTATGTACTATGATTGTATGCCTACCTGCTAGCTTGGTCAAACGGCCAATTTCCAGGTATCAGGTAATCACGGTACATAAAAACATTACTTACTTCACGTAAATTCTCATGGCTGATTTTCATATATGTTTCCGAGTGTATAGTTAAAAATAAATTGTCAATACTCCCAGACACTTTCCGTCGGCCATATTGCTTGGCAGACGCTTTAAGGGTCTCAAAATATAATAATTAGTTAACTTCACGTAAATTCTGACGCTCCATTTTTATATATGTTCATCCGACAACTATTTTAAAACCTTTGACAAGAAAACAGACCGATCCAAGGGGCTAATCATCCCCTAAACTAAATTTTAATATCACTGTGAGTGGGAGCGCGAGAGCATTATTTACGATAAACCAACCAAAGACTATAGAGTAAATGACAACTGAATATCATAACAATAACAGGTTTTCACTTTTCTCACAAATTAGAAAAATATTAACAATGGTGTTTGTTGTTCCAAGTGCAAGTGTCTAGTGTTTTCTAATGCAAGAACAAAGGGTTTCCGCAGCACCGGAGATGTCACAGAACGAAATTATGCCGATAAACTCTATAAATGTGATGTTAGGTTATGTGATTTCTTTTTCATTTTTTTCAGGAATGGTGCATTACCTTGTATTGCGAGTGATATGGGGAAGGTTAGGGGACACCCCCCCTCCCCCCGCACCCCCTCTCGTCCTTAAATTCGTGCCAAACGATTCTAAATTTCAACCATTTTATAAACAAAAGCGCCATATAGTGAAATATGTCCGTTTTGATCTTAAGAAATCACGTAAGTTTATTCCTCTTTCTTTAACAAAAGTGCCATATTTCAAAATTGCCCATTTTGTATTACAGATTTAGAAAAGTATAAAATCACTTTTAAATGAAAAGGGCCTTACTAAGCATAGCGGCCGCTTTGCTTATAATATTTTAGAGGTTGTAATATTATTTGATAAACGTTAGTGCCATATTTTGGAATGCGCTACTTTTGTATTTCTTTAGATGGAAATAAATTCATTATAATTATAAATTTAATATAAAACTTAAAAGAAAATTAAATATTTTAGTGAATTATTTTTATTTTTTAATGTATATTGTGATTTGATATACGTAATTTATTATAATTAATCACCGTTTTTTGATAATAGAATGAGTAGTAGAGTACAAAGAATATTTGAAATGCTAAAATCCAACAAAAACACGAATAAGGATTTGGAAATTGAACACCACACACCAAGTGAGACAGAAAGATGAGTGCTATAAATTATAACTTTACCGATGACAGTTAATCTCCGATTTGAGGCACAAATTGAAAACCCAACATGGAATGAACCAGCTGCTCTGTTAGATAACTCCTCCAACAGTAATTCCATACCTGATAGTCAACACAATCTGAGTTTATCCCTGTTAGATAATAAAGAATCATGGTTTGAACTACAAAGATCAAAGACCAGACTAAACGTGATTGTTCAGGAAACTGATTATGATAGTGACACTTCTGTGTCTACATGTTTGACAAATTCTAGCTCAGTTTTTTCTTCACACGACAACGTTGCAGATCTAAACTTTATAACTAAAAATGACCTAGAGATGACGGACACAGATTCCGATGAAGATAATTATATAAATTTAATTTTTTCACTAACAGTCAGCTATTACCTTCTGAACCTGAACCTTCAGATTTTAATAAAAATAATAAAGAGTTTAAAGAACAAAATAACAAATTGATAGCATTAGGTACTGTCTCCTGTTGAAATCCAGTCTGAAAAGATTAATTTTCTCGATTTTTCATCTATCCTTGATTCTCGGTGTGACAGTGTTAACACTCAGGTCAGCGTTAGCATTAGTCACATAATTATCGTACAAATCACATAATTTAGCACTTGGTACGATCGAACATAGAGGTGTCGAAATTGTACGATAATCCAACATGCATAACTAATAAATGTCATCGAAATGGAAATTTTAACTACTTAACTGTAGCTTTTTAGATTAGATGTAGTGGACATGTACAGGTGATGACTTTTTTTTTTATTTCGTCTCCACTTCAGAGGCAGGATATAT
Source organism: Euphydryas editha (assembly GCA_036937285.1). NCBI lineage: Eukaryota > Metazoa > Arthropoda > Insecta > Lepidoptera > Nymphalidae > Euphydryas > Euphydryas editha. The sequence continues at coordinate 956,117 of JAUPFZ010000019.1, read as the reverse complement.
GTATTATTACTGTCGAAAAGTATCTGTGTAAAAATTTTGTATTTGTACGATACATTGGAACGAAACTTTACGGCCGAAAATACATAATACTGTCAGCAAATAATGCTAACACTGACTCAGGTGCCCAGTGTAGTTACGTCGAGTGTTGATACGGCATCTCCGTGTGATGAAAATGAAAGCTATGAAAGAATAGGTCGCAATAGGAAAGCAAATCCTAATTTATAGAAAAGGAACCTTACAAAATTATTAAAGAACAGTGGTAAGGCCTACACATCTGTGTCAAAAACTAAGAAAAATATAGAAGAAAAGAAAATAGGGCCAGTTTGTTCTAAAAAATGCGAGATTCAATGCTGTAAAAAAATTACAACTGAAAAAAGATTACATATTTTTATTACGAGGAGTTTTTTTCTAGCTTATAAACCTGTTATTTAAATAGAAATATGCAGACTAGTTTTTATTGATATATTCACATTCAAAATTTAGCTTTGAAAATATAATTTCTATAGTGTTGTTAGCTCAAGAATGGTTGTGATTTGTTACTGTTTCTAATGACATTTATGTTGTACAATTACATTTTTACATTAGAATATTCTACTTAATTTTTGTTTAGTTAGTAGAATTCATATTATATCTATTTCGAGACTGATATTAAGCTATAAGTCTAGTTTGGTATATTTTTTTTATGATGGATAGTTCAATTTTGTAATTAATAAATTAACAAAACCTTATTATTGATGTAAAATGTTTGTAGTAATGAGCCAATTAGTTAAATATTTTATAAAAATAATTGCTTTTAAGCTTTTAATGATTTGTGAATATATTTTTTTCAATTCTTTATTAAGGGGAAGATTTTAATTCTAGTTTTTTTGAAGCAGATTTTTTTATTTTCACTTAAAGAAGTTATTTCATTTATTTTTATAAACTAGAATTACCATTTTAATTTTTATGTCATAATTTTTCTAGATTACCTAAGTCAGTGGAAAAATATTTTGATTAAAACATCAAATTTTTTGAATTGTGACTAAATATTCTATTTTTTACCATAAAACGAGGGATTTTTTTTAAAACAAAAGGGACTTATGTGCTAATATATCTTTCAAGGCAACACTTGTACTACAATACTACTTACCATTAAATGCAGCTTTGAAATACGCTTTTAGCGGTATATAACATGCATGTAATTAATGAAAGAATAATAAGTTACAGACAAATATAAATTTTCTAAACTTTAAATGGCTCTCCTGTAAAATAGTGTCTGTTTGATTTGTGTCCCTTTTGTATTCAAGCAGCGATTATTGTCTATAGGTTAATTACATTTATAATAAATAAAACATAGAGATCACTCTCTCTCTGGTCTATGGCTTGAACGTGAACGCTTGTCTTTTACTATTCCTTAAACCTTTCTCCCAAATCCCAAATAAATATAAATAAGAAACCCAGAGAACATAACACCATTTAGGTCCGATTTAAGTCGTAAAGTGGAAAAAACGGAAATTTGTGGCATTTTTGGGCGCTAAGTTGGACCTAATTTAACATAGGTAGATTAGGACCGTCTTTGAGCCCAAAGGTCCAACATAAGTCCTACCGTAGGCGGCACTAAATCAGCTCTAAATTTCGACACGGATATACACTATCGAGAAGGGAGAGAAGGGTGTTGCTAATACTCGCCACACTTGGCAAGCATTTTGTTTCGTATACAATTTTTCGCACCACTATGGCCTTGGTCGCCCTTTTACGATACCTTGAAGAACCTCGCCTAGGATCGGGACTATTACCGATCGCTCTGGAGGTCGATGGGAGAGGCCTAGGTTCAGTATTGGACATCCAATAGCTGATATGATGATGATGATGAAATATTTATTTCACTAATATTAATGCACAATAAAATAAAAATGCGAACGTGTGGATGAATGTTTCTTACTCAATCATGCCAGGAAGGCCGAACAGATCTAGATAAAACTTGGATAACTAGATATTCAGAACAACACATTTGCTTATTATACCCCAAAATTCCATAAGATACAGATAAAACCACTATATGTAGCTAGTATTAAACGTAATTCTGAAAAAGAAAACTAATTGCACCGTTGACGACGCGTTGCATTGGCGCAGTGGTCACAGCAACTGACTGATGCGCTAGCGGTCGCAGGTTCGATCCCCGCACATGACAAATATTTGTATAGGCCATACAGATGTTTGTCGTGGTCTGGGCGTTTGTGCTTGTGTATCGTGTGTGTTTCCGGCCCCCGACACAGGATTTACATCCTACTGGGGGCCGTTGAGTGTGAGACGTTTATTATAGTTTATTATTATTTTTTTATAATTTTTGTCGTCTATATTTAATGCGCTTTTTATCCATATATTAAACAAATGTGTATTAGAGCACCATACAAAACACAATACACTAATATACTCATAACATATGACACACGCTTCTGACTTATATAAACTATTTTCTTTACTATTTTTATTATGAGCTTATACCGACAAAAGATTCTCGATTGACAAGAAGGTTCAGCTATTTTTTGTATATATCCAATATACCTATTGTTAACGGATTTAACGAATCTTCTTTTATTGAACGAGTTACACCTCGACAAATCCTGTCCTAATTTGATCAAGATACTATGAAGGTCCACTGACCCATTATAAGAAACTTCTCAATAGACTTTTCTTATTACACTACCAGCTGTACCCTCGGATTCAATTCTAATCAATTCAGCTGGCGTTGTGCTTGACCAAGATACAGACGGACAGACTGAGAGAAATAGAAAAATAGATATAATAACTTTAGAGTGTCCTCATAACTGGATCTTTTACAATCTTATTATAAGTATAGATAATATTGTAATAAGTATTAAGCTTTTATAGATAAATGTTTATTTATTTATTTATTTATTTGTAATAGAACTACCAACAAAATTACATGTTCTTTAAAATTAGACATTTTGGACCTTAGAGTACAAAGTTACACATAATTTCACTTATACAGATAGTCACAGCATGCATTTGATTGACAATAGTGAAATAACAAAGAATAAACTAATATTATTATTTAGTATAAATAAAAATAATATAATTTATTATAATAATTAATTATAATTATATTTTATTATAATAATGTTAGCAAGATCTTATATATATACATATACTAACCGACAACTGTCCTTGTGTAATGTTGCGAGTAGTCACCTCAACGCCATCGGTAGTGGGGTCGATTCCCGCAGATATTTATATATGTATAAATACATACATATATTTGTTTTCGGTCTGGGTGTATATCTTTGTGGATTTCCCTACCGTGCCTCGGAGAGAGCACGTAAAGCCGTCTGACCCTAGATAATAATAATATTAATAATATACTTTATCAACTCATCTATATGGAGAAGAGGTCTTTGACCAGCAGTGGGATATTTACAGGCTAATTCAGTTCAGTTTTTCCAAAAATATATCATTTCTTCTGTCCTAGGGTTGCCTGTAAGAAATAAATCTTTAGTGATAAGGCTATCTTAGTATGTGTATTTCTTTTTAAAGTTGCTTCTTCTCGGTGTACAATAAAGCGTTATCATAAATAATATTTATCTTTGAGAAAAAAGAAGTCATAAAACAGTCATTTTCAATGTGAAAATGTAATACGATTACTGATATAATGTCATTTAGGAGTGCACCTATTCTCAGAAAGCTCTATTCTGGATCTTGCAAGCACTAAGTTATTAATTGACGCTCGGAACTCTACGATGCCAGCTGGGAAGTTCACGGAACTTGTAGAAGGCCTTACATACTACCAAACTTGTAAATGTAGGGTGAGTATCTTTATTGAGTTTAAACGAGAATCTTATATATTAAAACTTTTTTTATATGTGAGTAAAATATATATAATTCATTGAGCCACTCCTAGAATGTGTCCATTCAAACAAAAATATCATTCAAAATCGATCAACAGTTGATAAAATGAACAGACTAACGAACACAAAAAAATTATACAAACGAACATGAAATAATATAGAAATAATTATTTAACGTCATCCTTTTGAAGTCGGTTAAATAATTATTTCTAAGAAACACAATTTTCTACGAAATATAATCCAAACTGACAATCATTATTTTTAGAAAAAAAAAATTACTACAAATAATTACAGAAGCTACAAGAAATTGTCTTTTTCTTGTAAAACTTTTGTCTAAATGACGATAAACAATCTCACCGGTAAATTATTTTTGGTAAATTTCTCCAAATTAAAAGTCTTTTATAAAAAACGCTTCGCAATTCAAATCTTCAAGAGTTACAAATTCTAAAGAACGGAATCCTACATTATTTATTTTTAAAATTATCGCTAAGGTTCACCAAATTATTTTAAGAGTTTACAGAATTACAGTACCACACATAAATACTCCGTTTGATAGATGGTTCGGTATATTTAAACAGCAGCTTATTTATAAAAATGTAGTCAGTCTATGTAAGATTAAAAGAGCATTAGCGAGGTGAAACGAAAAATGACAGGTTCGTTAAACCCGATAACATACGAAGCGGTCAAGCATCTTTTGGTACCATTGACCTAATTGCTATACTTGTAATTATCCAACACAAGCTCCTTATATAACAAATTAGCAAACACGTACATATTATATTTAAAACACATAAAATTTATAATTATATTTATTATTATTTGTATTAAAATCTTAATCATAAAAATGGTCATATGTTTTATTGAATAAAATTAAAATATTGTATTTTATACATTATATGTTTTTACTTAAAATATTGGATGTGGGGATGTGATATCGTACGAGCAACTGTCTAAAACAGTCTCAAACTTTAGGGAATTGTAACAAGTATTATAATATAATATATATTAACCAACAATCACGCCGCTTTAACCTAGCCCCGTGCTAAGCTCGTAAGAACTTGTGTTACAGGTACTAAAACCGGAAATAAATTTAAGAAATTTATATATACACGTCCATGACCCAGTGCAGACATTTATATTAGTCATACAAATTATCTGCACTTGGCGGGATTCGAACCCACGACCGCTGCGTAAAGTGTCCAGTTGCCTGACCATTGGAGCCGGCCGTCATGGTATTTGGTACCCGAATCCCGAAACCCTAGTAACAGAATATTAAAATAAAGATGTAAGTGCGTTTCTTTGTGAAAATAAAAGTTTTATTTACAATATATTTACAATATATCCTTACAATTGCTTAGTATAAATTATTTATAAACAAAATAACAAAATATATCACTCACATGTGAATAAGAGAAACAACATTTAAAGCCCTTATGTCGGTTATATAAAATATAGTTTTTTTTTACAATAATAAACATTTAAATAATGAAATGATAATCTTATGTCACAAAACGTCAGCCGTGACATAAAAAAATAATGCAAGGAAAAAGTCGACACTATCGTGATTTTCTTTACATAAGTATCCGCTCCACTGTCCGTGTCAACTACTAGTTGAGAGAAAGGATATCGAGATGAGAATATAAGTAGAGACGATTGCTCTACAATAGTACATCTAAGACATGAGCCGAAAGGTTATGGACTGATACATATACATTTCAAGAAGGTTCTAGCGATCATATTCTATTTCGAAGTGTCTAAAGCTCTTAAGCTTTCGAAAGCTGCAAATGGACTTACGATAAGATCGGCGTTCGATGGAATAACATTATGTATATATCATACCGTTAGAGAGTATTATCAGTGATCCTAATCCGATTAAGCAATGAAAATAACTTTTAAACTTTAAGAGTATCTATAGTCATAATAGAACTGCAACAAAAGCGATTCTTTATTCAATATACAGATATTTTGATTTATTTTGGGAGGGTATGCTATAATAAAGTTGGCAGTGACCCTGCCACCACCACCAGGGTTGTGGGTTCGATCCCCGTCCTAAGTCTGGGTGTAATACAGTAGTATTTCTATATGTATTATTGAAGTGAAACTTCTTTAGAATCGTGTCGAGAAATTTGAAACTCGATTTAACGAAAAATGCGTCAAGATAAAGTAACAAACACAAAAATCTATAGGAGAGAATGAGATAGTTAATATAGATTTGATATTCTTGATGATTTAAGTTTAAAAAGCGCTAAACGCTGCGCACCATATTTGAATATAGTTCGAAAAAGCACAAGATTTTCCTAGAAGATATTGACTTCGTGGCGAAAACCCCTCGCCCGCCCCTGTGACCAAGCGTGGTATTTTTGAATCCCCTCTCCCCCTCCCCCTCTCATAAACGGATCACGTAGTATAGATACGTTCCCTTAATAACACAAAACCATGAACAATTTCAAAAATTAAATTTAGAATTTTTTTAGGAAAAAGGTATCATAAGTTTTCATCAAATTGGTATGTCCCAGGGAAACAGTTACCACCTATAGTACTTTTGTTCACCTAAGCATAATGAAACACCAAACTTCCTTCTTCATAAAATATGAATAATAATAAAAAAAGTTTTATTTCAAAGCACCGACTCGTCAATAATAACATTTTGTTGTAAGTAAGTAGTTCGTTAGACACCGTGACCTAAAACAAAGTTAATTAAGTTGCATGGATGCGGGAATAAAACCTTGTTTGAAGTGAGGCTAAAGTATAAATTATTTTTAATTGAAACTGAATACTATCAAGTTAATCAATTATAAAATATTTTTAATTCTGTTTCTACTTTTAATTTTAGTTTTAATTACAATATGATTATAAATATATGACTATTTGATTTTCGAAAAACGGCTAAAAGTCAAACAAAACAAAAAAATGTGTCCAATTTGACCGAGATAATTATCCCATGATTAACTAAAAAACTTGAAAACAATTTTTTTTTTTCAATTGAAAAAACAACAGAAAAAATGGCCCACTCTGGAATTAGTAGCATTGTTTTCAGGATAAAATAAAGCTTTTTCGAAAAATGAAAAAAGGAAATTAAAAACATCGGACGTTGAAAAAAAAAATCCAAAAAAAAATTTTTTTTTTGTTTATTTTCCTATAAAGTAAATTTAAAAACAAACATTTTGAGAGAAAAAAAAAAGTTCTAATAGGTCGATTTTTGACAAACTTATGGTTTTGTGAAAAAAGGCGTTTTAAATTATTTGTTTTTCAAAAACAAATATTTTTTAAGATTGTTTAAAAAAATATGAAAAATGTTTTTGATAAGGAAGAACAAAATTAGAAAGTTTCAGCCAAATCAAAAAGGGTTAGGTTCAAAAGTAGTCGATTTGACATAAAATGACACATATGTAAATTTATTGCACAGCAATAAAGTAACAATTTGTAATACAATTTTGTCAAGCGTCTTTATCGCTAGAAAAGCGATCCAGATAATTTGTGTGCGGTGGAATTGGCAGCATAGTTGTATTTCAGGAGAAATTTTCAACTGACAATAACAGTTGACGGTCCCTGAGGTTCTTTCCACGATATCACTTACGTAACAGATAACGGCAGTGCATTATTGATATTGATAACAAATGCTACTCGAAGCTCTTATGATAGAGCGTAACTTATCAGTATGGGGTTTCGAGAGCGTGACGTATTTATAATAGGCTTGTTAACTTTTACTTTTGAATTGAACTAAACTAAAATACTGTAAATAACTGTTAGATAATCGTACAAGGATGTATAAAGATTGTAGCTTGATAGGCTACGCTGCTTCAATGCGGTTGTGCGGATAATTTATCTACCAAGAGATGATTATATTTTTTTTAATGTTAGTTAGATAGGCAAACTGGCAGACGTTCCACCTGATGGTAAGTGGTTGACGTCGCCCATGAACATAAACTAATTTACTTTGAACTAGCCCAGGCAACTCATCTATGTATTGCCTATCCAGATACATGAGGTGTTAAAGTCTCGGTGCCAGTAATTACACTGTCTTGCCCTTCTCTCCGAAACACAGCTAAACTGTTTCACGGGAAAAACAAGCAAGATGGTGGTACCCATGCAGCCGGGAGCGCGGCACAGCGCATCCCTCCCACCGGTAAATAATAATAACACAGCACGGAGGACAGACTGACAGAAACAAACAGACAGATTTGAAACAAATATGTCTAGGTATACGGATATTTATCCGTTCCAAGCGAGGATCGTACCCACGATTGGTCGATGTTTTTTTTTTTTATTTTTTATTCTTTATTATTTATGGAGGGTTTCGTCAGTATGACGATGCCACCCTCATAGGTTTTACAAAAAAACTTAATACTATCTACGCTTAACAGCTACTTTCACAATTTTATACAGCATTCTGGCTTCCTCAGATAGCGGGTAAGCCAGGATACAGTTACACCTGCCAACCTCATACAGATCCACTTGCAAAACTGATCTTTCGACTTCGTTCCGAACACATTCTACCATAACGTGATATACGTCTTCTTTTAAATTACATTCGGTGCAATTTGGCGAATTGGTTTTACCAATTAGATGCAAAAATCCGTTTAAAGGGATGTGTCCGGATCGAAGACGTAGGGCGGTTACAATGTCTGATCTGGACAATGTGGAATCAACAAACCACGGTGACTTAGCTACGTGAGGTTGAATGGTCTTATACCAGATACCCTTAGTCAAAGATCTCTCATCAAAGTATACGTTCCACATGTCTGAACACTTGCTTTTAACAATCTGCAAACAATCAGAATACCGAGGTAGTAAAGTAAAAGGTTCACCGTCGCTTATTGCACTCTTTGCAAGTCTATCAGCTTCCTCATTTCCGAATATGCCAATGTGGGATGGTATCCATTGAATTTTTATAATTTTATCACTGTTAATTAGATTAAAAAGGTCCCTTAATATATCATATGCTACTGGGCTACATCGAAAAGTCGAGGTGCACCGAGCTAAATGATAAAGAGCAGTTTTAGAATCTGTCATAATTACGTATTTACCTGACCGTAGTGATTTAATGTAAGCGATAGCCTCCGCAATAGCTATGAGCTCGGCAGACATGATAGACACATTTTGACCAATACTTAGTTGAACATAGCCCTTTGTTTGTGGATCAAACAATGCAACGCCGCTATTCTTGTCTTTATCTTTTGAACCATCCGTATACAACCGATAAAAGTCACCATAATATTTATTTACATGATTTTCACAAAGTTGTCTTAATTTCAAACTGTTATATTGATGTTTGGCTTTATTTATGCAATCAATGTCAAGATACAATGTCGAAGAAAGATCCACATAGCTAACCCATGTACACAAAGAGTACATCTCCAGTATATGACTCGAGTGAATAGGAATGTCTTTAAGATAATCATGAACCAAAAGCAGTAAGGGTCGGTTACGTCGTCTCCAATAAATGTGCGACCGAAACGTATTTAAATCTTCGAGTAATTTAATAACTGTATGATCAGAAATAGATTTACATTTTAACCAGTATTTACTCGCAAGAAAGTACCTACGAATGTGTAACGGTTGTAGATGTAGTTCCGACTCCATGACGTGTATCGTCGTACTTTTTATGAATCCACCGATAATGCGCATACAGTGATTTTGAATCTTATCTAACTTTGCGAGGTGTGTTTTACAACTATCTCCATATAACATGCTAGCGTAATCAAGTTTAGTGCGAATCATAGAAATATATATACGTCTCAAAATAATAGGATGTACACCCCAGCTCATTCCAGCCAATACCTTAAAAATATTAATTAATTTTAAGCATTTATCTTTCATTTCGTTGATGTGTTTAACCCAGCGCAATGATCTGTCTACCCACACCCCTAAATATTTCACTCGATCAACAATTTGTAACGCGGAATTACCCACTACTAGATCACAATTTACATTTCTAATAAAGCCCTTTTTAAAAATACAAACTTTACTTTTTATAGGTGAAATTTCTAAACCGATATTGGCAATTAACTTTTCAAAATTATTTAAGGCTATCTGTAGATCATTTTTACCTTCGTCAATGTTATTACAAATTGTGTACATTACAAAGTCATCGGCATATTGCGAAATAGAAACATTTTTGATATTTTTGCAGATACTTATCGTAACTATGTTAAAAAGGAAAGGGGATAGCGGGTCACCCTGTGCCAGACCGCGACCTGTACTTCGATAATAATAATCAACGTTTAACTCGTTCCGAATTTTTAGAACTCGTTCCTTTAATAAATTCCATAAATACTTACATATTTTAGCATCAACTCCCAATTGTTGCATAATTTTAATTAAACTTAAAACATCAACGTTATTATAGGCATTCTTGATATCTATAAATATCCCGATGCACATTTTATTCCGTAGAAAACCGGTTTGTATTGTTGACACTAAAGTCGCCAAGTTATCTATTGTCGAGCGGCATCGTCTAAAGCCTGTGGTATAGCACGAGAATAGATTATTTTTCTCTGCATACCATTCTAACCGTTTAAGTAATATATTATGGAAAGTTTTACAAATGCAAGAAATCATAGATATCGGTCGTAGGGATTTTAATAACTGGGGGTTGTTTCCAGGTTTAGGTATAGGGACTACAATAGTCTCGCGCCATTGTGTGGGTACATGTCCCAACAAAAGTATAGTATTATATAAATTTAATAATATGGATTTTCCATTATCAGGTAAATGTAACAACATAGAATATGAAATATTGTCACCGCCGGGTGTTGTATCTTTATGTTTTAAGCAACAATCTAACTCTTGGCGGGTAATAGGAATCTCCAAAGTCGTTTTATGATTTCGAAAAATAGGATCACAAGGGTTTACGTAATCGGGGGTCAAACTATGCAACAATTTCGTGACTTCATCGGCACTAAAATGAGGTTTAGCACTTTTATGACCTTTTAACCACCTAACTTTTCGCCACAATTCACTTTGACTAATTCTATTATCTATTGAAGTACAAAATTCATGCCATGATTTATTTTGTGCCTCGCGCATTATTCTCTGTGTGTCACGTATTTTAAGTTTTAGTAATGAATAATTAGCGGGAGTTGGATTGCGTCTGAAAGTAGAAAGCGCTAGTCGTCTTTCAGCAATGAATTTAGACAGATCCGGTTGCCAATATGGTTTTGGCGAAAACTTACAATGGGGATTACAATTTAATTTAATATATGGTATGCTTCGGTCTGCAGCCGTGTTGATAGTCTGAACAAATTGGTCATAAAATTTTTGAGGGTGACTTGATTCACATGAAAATTCTTTAAATAAATTACTAAGTAGCTCCTTATATAAACACCAGTTAGCTTTTTTATAATTACGCTGCCTTGAAATAAAATCAATATTTTCTTCTATGTGTGTCGACAACTTTATAAACACGTGATCGCTGCCTAACGTTTCGTTAATAGTCTGCCAGGTAAAACGCAACGCAATATCAGATGAAACTAACGTTATATCTGGTGAGGATTTTTGGAGTTGGTTATTTACCAATTTAATGCGTGTCGGGCATTGGTAATCGTTTAAAGAAACGTATTTACTGTCTAGTAGGGCATCATGAATTTGAGAACCCCGAGTGTCAGTTTTAAAACACCAATTAACGTGATGACCATTAAAATCACCGATAATTAAGGATTTTTTCCCCAAGTGTCCGAAAATATGCTCCCAGTCTGCTAGATTTGTATAAACGTTCGGTGCACAATATACTGTTGTAATATATTCAATATGTTCGCAATTGTAAACTTTAATTGTAATTAATTCTATACCCGGATTTAAACTTTCAAAATTATATATAGTGGCCTTAATTGAGCGGTGGGTTAAGATAGCTACACCGCCGTATGAATCAAACCTATCTTTACGGTGAATACTGTAATTGTTTATTTTAAAATTACTGCCCGGAACAAGCCACGTTTCACAGAGTGCAGCAATGTGGATCTTTTCCCGATACAATAGAGGTTCAAGGCTAGGTAACTTCGGACGAACACTTTGTGCGTTCCATTGTAAAATATTGAGCTCGATTAATTTACGTTGACAATCTATTATTGACAAAAATATTTGAAAATTATTTTAAGTATAGGCCAGTCCGATATATTTTCTACAATAACTAATATTGCCCATTCTACACAACACTTTATTACACTGTGAACCTTTGACTGCATCGTAACTCCCTTTAATAATATTATATCTTGTAACCTTTGTAATAACTCACTCAATTTAACGTTTTTTTTCTGTTTCTTCTTTTGGGTCTATCGCCTTCGCGCTGTCTTTCTGAGTTGATGGAATCTCAAAATCAGACCATTCTGTCTCTGACTTTTCTATCTTCTTTTTAACTGCTATGCGGCTAGGCTTGGTATTTGAGCTATTGTGGATAGTTGCACGTGTCACAATTTTTGCAAAAGATGGTGTCTCGGTTTTTATTTCTATATTAGGAATATCATCTACATTTGGTTCCTGAATCTCGTGGTTTTCGTAAGGGTGTACGTACAACGTCAAAGCACGACGATAAGTACAATTAAACTCTGCCATTAGCTCTCTTAATTTTTTTTCTTTTTGGAATGCAGGACAGGTTTTGACAAGTGCCATATGTTGCCCCTCACAATTTATACATTTGAAGTTAACTGTGTCACAATTTGCGTGATTGCCACAACATTTTGGACACACTATTTTTCCGAACGGGCATTTCTTTAATGTGTGACCGAACCTCCAACAACGGGAGCACTGTGACACCGGGAATATGTATGGCACAACGTGTACGCGCAACTGATCCACATACACGTACGGAGGACGAAAAGAGCCTTTAAAACATAATCGCACTGCCTCACTAGGTTGCCATCCGTTTCCCTCTTCCCTTCTCTTAAGTCTGTGAACAGACTCAAGTTGACTAAATTCTGGGCACTTTATGCTTTTTAGTATATCTTCCTCCGTCAGTTCAATGTCTACATCCTTTATCACCCCATAAGAGAAATTCACCTCCATAGCCCTCTGTATCCTCCATCCCCTGCCAATAAATTCTTTGCATTTTTCGATTTTTTCTGCGGTGCATCCATTCGTAACGTCAACGCGAATTTTATATGGATTAATGTATCTAACCTTTTCTACCTCCAAAATGCCCTCTTCTCTAAAAAGTTTAGCTATTGCGAATTGCTTGGGCATTTTTTCATTCGATGAAATGTATATTTCGATGATTTCCCCCTTTTTAAGCTTTTTCTCCTTTTTCCTAATAACAGTCCATTCCTCTTCTTCTCTATCTCTCTTGTAAATGCTATGCTGCTCCTTATTCTGTTCATATTTTTCCATCTTATCATCTTCTTGAATCTTCTCCCAATCGTGTATCTCCTCTTGTAGTATTTCCTCAGATTCTCTCATCTCACATCCGTTATATCCCGAGTTCACAATGACACCAGGTCCATTCTCACTATCTTGCTGAAAAATGATTTCTTCCATTGCGCACCAACAAGCAGCCGGCTAGGGCCGACGTGCCCGCTCGGCGAAGTATAAACGCGTAGTTAAATAGCTGTGTTCGCACTAAACAATAACAACGCGACTGCCTCGTCCGAACGCCGAGACGAGATTCGATTGGTCGATGTTAACAGAATTTTATGTAAGTCTTAAGTATTTTGCTTACGTTAAGGTTTCGCATTGTCTTTGTCATTCCAATAAGTACACAATAGCCTGCCGAAACTCGGAATGTTCCAATAATATTCAAATAGGTAAGTCTAAGGTAAAAAATGTTTATAGGTCATTGAACCTAAAAGAATTATCTATAAACTTTACGTCATACTAAAAAATTAAGGATGAAAAACGTCGTGAAGCTATTCGGAAATTTTTTAAAATATTTATCTATAATTATATAGAGTAATGGATACAATACGTGTAGCTTAATTAAATAGTTTAGATTTCGAATCTGGCCTTATCCCGCTGAATTCCTAGATTAATTTTCAACTCTTTTGCTATATTGAAAATGATTTTTCCCAGTAGTGAAACATTTACATGCAGTTTCAATTCATCCTCCAGAAATTTATCTCGTGTTTGGTTATTTAGAAAAAGGTCGTAAAGAGACTTGAACAACATAGGGGAAATTCTGAAACATGAAACATTCCCTCAATTTTTTCTTCACAACTTCATCCTGTGATATTAGTAGGAATTTGTTTACGTGAACGTGGGTTACTATTTACTTCCTGAACTGACTGAATCTGGCTGTATGCCAGCTCAGCTTGCTGCTTGCTCTTGGTTAAAGGCCTCTTCTCCATATAGAAGAATGGTTAGAGCTTTACCCAACACGGTTGACGGATAATTTCCCCACCATAAGTGATGATCATTATCAGGTGTGTATAACCGGGACCATTCGGCGTGTTCTCGAAGACACAGTGGGGAGACCCACAAGAAAATCCAGACCGTAACAAATACAAATACATGTCCCGAGCTGGAATCGAAGTCGCTCAATCATAAACTTTATAAATATATATTAATGTTTTAAGAGCTCACATAAACAGTGAAAATAAATTCATTAATGTCACAATTCTAAAACAATTTTCCCTACATGAGCTTTCATATCATAAAACTGCACAGAAACAACATAATCCTACAATACTCGGTTTTAGGACGGTCATTAATTATTTATTCATTAATAACACTGTTTTGTTTCAAACCTCAAGCTATTATCCGTTGCGGACAAAATATTATATAGCATTTTCACAATCCTTTTCAATGGTTTTTAGGCGACAACTTTTTAAAGTTTTTCTACTAAATTGATTGTTATAGAAATTTTATACATATACTCGTATTTAGTTAGTTTTGATGATTTCTATACAGCATTCCGTAAGCGTCCCAATACTGGGCAAAGGCCTTCTTATATTGGAGAAGGGTTGGATCCATCATAATGATCTTCCATGAATAAAAATCGCTATCAAATGTCTGTGATAACAACCGGGACCCACTGCTTTACGTACTCTCCGATGCACGATGTGGACTCCCACGAGAGCCCAGATCAGAAACAAATACAAATATCTGTCCCAAGCGTCAATCAAACCTGCGACCGCCACTATTTGCTTGAAGCTATTCGCACCACTACACAAGAACGGTTGTTGTTATATGGGAAGTCTTATTTTGGTCTTTTTCTTATATAATGCATATGATATGGAGTTCTGATTGAGAAGTCAGGAGAAAGTCAGTAAAACTCTTCAAAGTTTACTGATAATACCTACAAGTTTGATTAGTTGGACTAGTTTTGACAAATACCATTCAATTCGCTTTAAGCGTCTCAAGTTTTTGGTACAGTTGAACAATTAAATTAAGAAAATATACGAGTATATAATTTAGGATTTTAATTCCTGAATTAAATATTTTAGTACGTGGATGACCGAGCTTTGCACGGTTAAAATATGTTTAGATACATTACATATACTGATGAAACATAAACAATATTTTCGATTTTACCGACATAATAGTAAAATAATAGGATAATAATAATAATAATAACTGGTTATTTAAATAAAAAATAAAAAGAGCTCTCAATAATAGTTTTTCTCACAAAAGAAGAAACTTGAAAAAAAAGGGAAATAAATTGGTTTGTAGGCACCTGGATTCGAACTCGGGTTTTTTATTTTGAATCCGCCCGATTCGCATCAGAGCTTTTATAAGCTTATCAATGACAGCGAAAATTATCTTCGAATTCTAATGATATTTGTTTAATAAATAAAACGACATTTTCTAAAAATAAATCCTAGCTAGATCGTTTTATCGCCCCCCAAACGCCGTGCATACTAAATTTCATGAAAATCGTTGGAGCCGTTTTCGAGATTCAGATTATATATATATATATATATATATATATATATATATATATATATATAATCTGAATCTCGAAAACGGCTCCATATAATAAAATATGGCAATAACGGCTATATATATATATATATATATATATATATACAAGAATTGCGCGTTTAAAGATATAAGATAACATCTATATACATATAATAAAATGGTAGGAAAGTCAAAACCGTACAATGAATATTTTTTTAAAAGAATACTTGGGGTGTGATCTACAATCGATACCGAAGTCAAAAATATAGTTTTTAGAATTTTCGTCTGTTTGTTTGTTTGTCTGTATGTATGTCCTTGATAAACTCAAAAAGTACTGCATGGATTTACTTCAAATTTCGCACGAATATTATAAAGAAGTCGGGTCAACATATAGGCCACATATTATCACGCTATCACCTACTGGGAACGAGCAGTGAACCTTTATTTCTTCAACGCATTCTGTAACAACGTGTGATCTAATAGCGTTCACGCAGACGACGTCGCGGGCAGCAGCTAGTTTTATCGCTTTCGTTTATCGTTCGCTATGAAAATACTGAACCGATTTTAATAATTCTTTTATCTCAGGTTTCAACCTATATTTAAAATTTGTTTCATAAAATATCATGTTTACTAAAACTATTAAATGCTATAACACATACCGCTCTGAATTAATGGAGCGAATAAGTAGTCATAAATGTCATTTTATCTGACAAGTATCGAAAGCCAATTAAGGACAAAAAAGTACTTCAATACAGCCTTAACTTAAATTATCGACCTGAGTAAAAGGACATGCTGTATCTCGTGAATCTTCTCGGTTCATTTTACGAAATATATTCTATCTAATAAGGTCATTTGTGGAAGTTGAAACAATCAACTTGAAGGTAAGATGCATCGTAACAGGTAACAAGCCTCAACAAACGCGTTTGTGCTATAGATTTTGTATCATATTATTATTTTCTAAAAAAAGGCAGAGTATTGGTACTTTGATAGACTTTTGACTATGAATTTTTGAACTGTACTGTACTTTACTGTATCAGCCTGTAAGCCACTCACTGATAAGCGAAGGCCTCTTCTCCAAACAGAAGAAGGGTTAGGGCTTAATCCACCACGCTGCTCCACTGCGGGTTGCCGGATAATTTCCCTACTATGAGTAAGGATTGTTATCGCACCACTACACCAGAACGGTCGTCGAACGGTCGTTGTCGAATTTTTGAACATGGACATAATTATACTACATAATAAAAGAAAAAAAAAAGAAATATTCACAACAAAAAAAAAACAATTTAGTACACTTTTCATAGATCGAAAATAACATCTCACTTATTATAAAATTAAGCTTAAAATTACCAAGGTAGTCCACACTAAGATAACCCTAATGGAAAACTCGTATCATGGATTCCGAAAGCCATTCACAAAAAAGAGTAGCTTCCTCGTCTAACAATCAAAATAATCAGTACGTATTGTTTTGACTATATTTATTGTAATAAGCGGAGTGGGCTTGATATTATTGACATATACAAGTAACAGTGATACATGCAAATAAAACAGTAATTATCATAAATTTAAATTATACATACACAGACACAGAATCATAATAAACAAAATTATATTCCATAATAAACTATATACCTAGATCTGAGTTCTGATTCTGAAATTTCTGAAGATTTGATGTACTGTTGGGATCCTGTTTATGATGATCACTTCTCCAATTAAAAGGAAGGCTTGGTCACCACGGTTGTGTACTGAAGATTAAAAAAATATATTATATTTAAATTTCCTTTGAGATGAGCAGTGAACTTAGTGTCTTTTTTTTCATCAATTAATAAATATGATGTATGATAAAAGTTTGAAGACTCTACACGGTTTCCTAATCAAAATATTCGTTACAGGTGGGTGTG
Source organism: Euphydryas editha (assembly GCA_036937285.1). Taxonomy (NCBI): domain Eukaryota; kingdom Metazoa; phylum Arthropoda; class Insecta; order Lepidoptera; family Nymphalidae; genus Euphydryas; species Euphydryas editha. The sequence continues at coordinate 938,545 of JAUPFZ010000019.1, read as the reverse complement.
CTGCCTCTGGGTGCAGTCCGGAGGGCCAGGGCTCCTCGACTTGCAGACATACCCAGGTAAGTACAAATAACTATTTCAAACGCTGTCAATGTTGTCGGAAAAAGCATCTGTAGCTATGGCTGACAAAGTCAGATCACCTGATCTGTGGTGCTAGTAAAATAAAACGCTTTTTAATACCTCTGTAACAGTTTGATATAGCTGTCATACAATTTGTAGTTCTTATTCGAGTAATCAAAAAATTTAGACTGGAAAATAATTTTCGAATAATATAAAGCTCATCTGGAAGATAGATATGCTATCGAGGAGTTTTCTGTAGACCTTTATAAGAGGGATATCCCAAAGTAAATTGTTTTGTTAAATCTCAAAGGGATTAGGCAGTGATTTTGATGAAAGCTCCCAGGTGGCTTGATTTATTCCGACATTTTCAACAATTATTGTTTTATTTCATAATTATTATTGTTACCTTTCTCATTAATCACTCTGTCTATGGGTAAAAACGGTATGAACATCCGTTCAGTAGTTTTTGAATTTATCGCGAACAGCAAGATAGACAGATGTGACGAGGAACTTTGTTTTATAATATGTAATGACAAGGAGTTTCAGTACCCTAATATTACTACTACTACAAGTAGAGTAGTATTAGTTAAGTAGTTTTTGCGTAAAACAAACGTTTGAGTATCGCAAACGAACTTGAATGAAACTGCGAGAGTCGTCTAGCGTAGTTATAAAACTTTAATCACAACACATCATTAAAAACACCGGACACAATAGTATTATTATTATTTTTATTTATTTTTTTACTTTGATATGTAATTTTTTTTGTCCTAAAATAATATAACAAGAAATAAAGGCGTTTTTGTAACATTTCAAATATGAAATTGTAAATAAAAAAGAATTTATAATTAAATATATATACATTTTAAAACGTGAACCATTTTAAATTGTGAGCAAGGTTTTTCATTCGGTAAAATCCTTTGTCAATTTGTAATCGAGTTGTTTTCTCTGACATCCGAGAGGATTTTAGTATTCATGTGATGTCGTTGTGAAGCTTGCACTAGACTATCCACGCGATTTTACTTATAACAATAGTTTTCTCGCATATATGATTCTCAGTGTGATGATTTATGAAATAAAACTTCTTTAACTGCCACTATGCCAGGGGTAACTGAATATTTTTGACGACGGCAATGCAATGGAAACGAGTTACGGCGATGTCGCGTATAATATCTCATCAGATTTTTAAATATTTAAAGTATAATTACGAGTATATCATATTTAAAGTATAATGATAATTAATTACTGTGTATGTATTACTGTTGTTATGTTATCAAGTTTATACTTTTTTATTATTAATTTTATGCAAATTTTGCGATTACGCCTCTTCCTTCCAGTCTCTTTCCCAAAGGAACCATAATTAATTTGGAAATAAATAGCACAGTTTAAGATCAAAAACATAATAAAAATTAAATAAACACGCACATCAGGTAATATTCCTTATGTGACCATAACCGATACAATTATTTTTATTCTCGTACCTATTTAAACTTTGCTCAAGGTTATCTCTTTCTACTTTGTTAAATGTATTTTCACTTTATAATTATGTAATATCCGTTGCGATTGTTTAATTTCAATTGAAAACTGTACAATTGTACAACTATAGTCTGTAAGCACTGTTAATTAAAATAACACACATGATATCATCTGCCAAGCTTGGCGAGTATTGGCAAACCCCACAGAGATGATGAGGGAAGGCTACAAACGTAGGCAGTATACATCCAAGGGCTAATGTGGTTGTGGTATTGCTATAATATAAGCTTCTCAATCAATTTAAAACTTACTACTTACAAATTTATCCGTATAATTGCATCCATATTTTTTTTGACGTGATAACGTCTTGTAAATCGATGAATGCCGGCTGCACTGCACGAAGGATTGTCACGTTTTGCGAGCGAGAGCGCGGAACAAGCGATAGAGAGGCACGATCGGCCTAAGCGTTCGGTTTGTGAATGAAAACAATAACGTAGATTGGAGGATCGTATAAGTGAATATCACACATGTATATAGGTTGTAAATAAATTGTTATTAGCACATTATTATTTGTAATAAAATTAATTTATACAATTTAAGTAATAAAATATTTGAATTAAGTGAAGTGAGTGAGGTTTTATTGATATTCTAACAGGAATATTATAATTGATTATAGACAGAAGCTGGTGACACTCGATTGAATTGTTCAATAGTTTACGTAAAAACGTCATGTCAATAAACTGTCTCCGACAAGCCAGTGATAACATCTGATGCTCGTTCAACCTATTCAGGTAACAATATTTTTATTTTTTTTCGTCTTTACTTATTTATTGTAATTCAGCACTTCACCCTCCGATTGACAATTCACAAGTGGCGCCTGTCATAAATGTTTCGGCTTTTATAATAATTTATGATGGAGTCAAATACATTACTATCATTCATAATTATTAATTATTGTTTGATTCACAGTATTGATACAAATTATAAAAATAGTAACAACTAGCGGCCCGCCCCGGCTTCGCACGGGTCTTTAACTAAAATTTTAAAAATTATACATTTATATTTTTTATCACCTACACCTGCGTCGATACTGGAAAATATTTTATAATAGACGGATTGAGTGACAGATTTATTATATCTATATACATACATACATACATACATATATATGTATATAGATAGTACGGATGAAACATTTGAACTGTTTTTTTTATTAATTATTTTCTCATTGATGAATACCATATTTTAATAAGTATTATTTTCCCGACGAAGACAAATCCAAAAACACAAAAACCATAAAAATCGTTCCACTCGTTCTCGAGTTATAAACGGTGTAACTAACACGACTTTATATATATATATATATATATATATATATATATATATATATATATATATATATATATATATATATATATATATATATATATATATATATATATATATATATATATATATATATACAACAGATTTTTAAATACGGGCGAGTGTCATTCTTTTGGCCGAAGTTTTGGTCAGTGCGATTCAGAAAATTATCTGCGCCATCTATCGTATAATTGTAGAATATCGTTTTTATATTTAGTGACATTTAACATAATTAATATTTAACATAGTAGTATATTAATTGAAAATGATGTTTATCTAAAATATTAAAACGATTTCTATTCCTATCCGACATATTTAGTAAACTTTTAAGTTTAACAAAATGAAACAAAAACTAAATTATACTGTGAGTTATTTCCAATTTTTATGTATTAAAGTTATTAACATTGGTTATGTACTTTTTACGTGATACGTGATCAGAGAAAAACACGATAAGAGATGGCGCTGATACAAAAAAATACGCGCTATTGAAATTTATTCTTGATGATATATAGTGTATTAATAAAACAGAGGTTTTAACAGATTTATTATTTGTATAGATTTTAACAATTATTAACAATAATAAAGGATTACATATTTGTATATTATCATTAATATTAAGATAATTTTTTTTAAATAATAATTTATTTATTAAAAAGTTTCTTACAAAAACCAACTAGTGATTGGAGTCTCCTTTTAAGCATGTTGTTGCCTGTACCAGGAGTAATATGTATTATTAAAGATATTTTTAAGACGGAATGGGAGGCATTTCATAATTTTTTTAGACTCTTCGATCCTACCAACGTGTACTTTGTAGTGCCAGTTTACTTTTGACGTAACTATTACAAAGAGTAATAATTTTTGGGGTCTTGTGAAATTCTTTTACTTTTCTTATCACAAATCTAAGAGATTTTAATGCTGCTCTTACTACATACGTCAATGTCTTTTGCGAATTCCATTTTTGAGTCCAAAAATACGTTGAGGTCACGAATAATATCCCGTCATTAAAATAATCAAGTACCTTTTGAAGAAATGACTATTTGTTTGTGAATTTAAGGTGGTAGGGGGTGGATATGGATTCCCCCGCCTGGCTCGCGACCACTATCATGTCAAAGCCGAACCGCAAAATATCTTCGGATGTGTTCCGGTTCGATGGCATGTAAGCCAGTTCCCCTTATCCCCACCCTATCCTTTTCCTTTGCGTGTGGCATCCCCGTCAGTCTTTGGTCCTGCATCGGTAGCGCGGCATTTCGTGTGGTGAAGCGTGTGGCGCTGTCATGGGGTCCAGGGAGACCCGATGAAACGGTTCACCGCTGGCCGCCCGGTGGTTCGTAGGGGACCCGAACCCAGGCCATCCCAGCTTAGGAGGCTGTCCCGCCACCACCGAAAAAAGCCCGTTAGCTGATCACCGTGCCGGAGTGGGAGACCGGAGTGGAACTCGGTGATTGGCTAACGGGTCGGATCGGGGGCCCTTCCGTCCCCCATGCCAGTGACATACTACCCCCCGTCGTCGAAATTGTCTAGTGCCTGGTGCAATCATTGCCCACGAGACTGCCGGAGTTACCACACCATCCTATCTTTTCCCCCTTTTTTTCTTTCTTTTACACACACATGACTCGCGACGGAAATATACAGGTTAGTTCTACAGCGGCTCCCCTTAATTCCACATTTGATGTGGATTTCTGCAACATAAGGGGTCTTCATAGTAACCTGGATGCCGTCCACTACCACCTTGAGACGGCTAAGCCGGCCTTACTCTTTCTTGCTGAGACACAGATATCTACTCCTGACGATACTTCGTACCTTTGTTATCCAAGGTACAGGTTTGAGCACGCCTTTTTACCCAAAGCCGGCGTGTGTATGTACGTCAGGAGTGATATCTGTTGTCAGCGGCTCGACACTTCATCCGTTGGAGTCAGAGACCTGTCCATTTTATGGGTGCGCGTAGAGTTTGGTGGTGTCACACGTATCTACGCGTGCCTGTACAGGTCTCATAGCGGCGATGCTGAAGTCAATCGTCTCTTCGGGCACGTCGAGAAGACTGCTGAATATCTGCTACATCGGTACCCCTGTGCGGAGGTGGTGATCCTAGGTGACTTCAACGCCCACCACGCCGACTGGCTAGGTTCACGTACCACAGACTACGCAGGGAGAACCGTATACAACTTTGCCCACGCGTATGGTTTTTCACAACTGGTGTCAGGTATTACCAGAGTTCCTGATAGAGAAGACCATACTCCTTCCCTGCTGGATCTTCTGCTGACTACCCGACCGGAAGGTTACCGGGTGACCGTTGGTGCTCCGTTAGGTTCATCCGACCATTGCCTGGTGCATTCTGAGGTACCTGTAGTGCGTATCGGTCGTTCCCGACCACCTGGAAAGCGCCGAGTGTGGCACTACAAGTCAGCGGATTGGGATGGTCTACGTGAATTTTTTGCATCCTACCCATGGGGGCGACTTTGTTTCTCTTCAGGGGACCCTTCGATCTGCGCAGATGCCGTCACGGACACCATTCTACAGGGAATGGAATGCTTCATTCCCAGTGCGGTTGTTCGCGTCGGTGGCAGGTCGCGGCCTTGGTTTGGTGCACCTTGCAAAAAAGTTTGTGACTCCAAGCGAGAGTGCTATCGGGCTTGGGCCGCGGCCACAGATGCGGGGGATCCACAGGCGCATAACCTGAAGAAGAGGTACAACGCCGCCTCCAGGTCTTGCAGAAAGGAAATCGCTAGGGCAAAGGTCAAACACATTCGCAGAATAGGCGAGAAGCTATTGACCTTTCCAACTGGAACCCGTGCCTTCTGGTCTCTTGCCAAAGCTGCTGAAAGTAATTTCTGCCAGTCTTCACTACCATCATTGCGCGAACCTGAAGGAACCCTGGCGCATTCCGCAAGAGAGAAAGCGAAACTTATTTGCACTCTTTTTGCGTCGAATTCAACTCTTGACGATGAGGGAAAAGTACCACCAAGTATCCCTTGGTGCGGACACACAATGCGTAATGTGCGCTTTAAGCAGAGTGCTGTTCGTCGTGCACTGCTTTCCCTTGACGTCAAGAAGTCCAGTGGTCCTGATGGTATTCCAGCTCTCGTGCTTAAGACGTGTGCTCCTGAATTGACTTCGGCTTTAACGCGTTTATTCTCACTCTCTTACACCACAGGTACAGGGCCGTCTTCGTGGAAGATAGCAGTTGTGCACCCTATCCCTAAGAAGGGTGACAGCACAGACCCATCTAATTACCGGCCAATTGCGATTACCTCCTTGCTTTCTAAGGTGATGGAGCGGGTAGTTAATACCCAGCTTCTTGGTTACCTGGAAGATTGCCAGCTAATAAGCGACCGACAATACGGATTTCGTCGTGGTCGAAGCGCTGGCGATCTTCTAACGTACCTAACACACCGCTGGGCAGCTGCCATTGAAAGCAATGGGGAAGCTATGGCAGTCAGCCTTGATATCGCGAAGGCCTTCGATCGGGTCTGGCATAAAGCTCTTTTAGCGAAGCTACCATCTTACGGCCTCCCCGAGGGGTTGTGCAATTGGATAACCAGTTTTCTTGATAGGCGTAGCATTATGGTCGTTGTCGATGGAGTGTGCTCGGAAACCATGCCTATCAACGCTGGAGTTCCTCAAGGCTCAGTGCTCTCATCCACACTGTTTATTCTGCATATCAACGATATGTTGCAAACCAACAATATTCGTTGCTATGCAGATGACAGTACGGGTGATGCCTTTTACACTGGACGAGCTAATATCCCTCGGGCGGAAGTGGAGGAGAGGAGATTACAACTTGTGAATGAAATCGAGACTTCCTTGGAGCAAGTCTCCGAATGGGGTAGACGCAACCTCGTCCAATTTAACCCCTCGAAGACACAAGTTTGCGCGTTTACCGCAAAGAAGACCCCCCTTACTATAGCGCCGAGTTTCCAGAACATAACCCTAAACATCAGAAAAAGTATTGGGATCCTTGGCGTTGACATCACGAACGAAGTCCAATTCCGGGGTCACTTGGAGAGCAAAGCCAAACTGGCTGCAAAAAAGCTAGGGGTTCTGAACAGGGCGGGCCGGTACTTCACGTCGGGGCATCGGCTTCTGCTTTATAAGGCCCAGGTGCGTCCTCATGTGGAGTATTGTTCACATCTTTGGGCAGGTGCCCCTCAATATCAACTCCAACCATTTGACTCCATCCAACGCCGGGCAGTTCGCATTGTCAACGATCCCATACTTACGGACGGTTTAGAACCCTTAAGTATAAGGAGAGACGTTGGCTCCCTGTGTGTTTTATACCGTCTGTATAATGGGGAGTGTTCTGAGGAACTCTTTGACATGGTGCCACCTTCACGTTTTTATCACCGCACCCTTCGCCGAAGGACTAAATTTCATCCACACCACTTGGATGCCTGGTTTGCAACCAATGTGCGAGCTTCGCGCGCATTTTTGCCGCGCACATGTAAGCTGTGGAATGACCTTCCTCCTTAGGTTTTCCCTGAACGCTATAATTTGGGGGTTTTCAAGTGTCGTGTGTACAGACACCTTTTCCCTAAAGGCCGGCAACGCACCCGCAACTCCCCTTGTGTTGCGGATGTCCATGGGCGACGGTAGCCATTTAACATCAGATGGCCCGTCTGCTCGTTTGCCCGCATTGTAATAATAATATAAAAAAAAAGAATTAATTGTACGTAAACGCTTAAAGTCATGGGTGTAGAGAAATATTTTGAAACATTTGAATCTATAAAAATTTTGAAAAATATTGGAGCCAATTTAGACTTTTGTGATACGCCCAAAAATGCGATAAATGGATAAAATTGAAATCTCTCTGTAACAACGCATGATAATTTCATTCGAAGAATGAAATTATGAACTACACCATTTTAGTAAATTATCCGTTATACAAAATGGTCTAACTTTTTCTAAATCTTAATAATATCGTATGCTTCACTTTATCGAGGGCCTTCAAAAAGTCTGTATATATTGCATCTACCTACGCTCTTTTATCAAAGTTCTTAATTATTTCAATGACATAGGTTATTAGATTTGCGTTGATAGATCTCCCGTTCATATAATAATGCTGATGTATTTTGAGATATAGCTTAACGTAGGAAAAAACATGTTGGTATAGTAAGGATTCAAAGACCTTTGGCTTGGCCAATCAAACAGAGATCGGTCGATAATTGCCCACCGACTCCACCTCACAGCTTTTATGAATAACAAGTATTCTATCTTCCTTACTTTAGTCAGGGCAAACATCTGTTTTAAGAAATGCGCTGTAGATAATGTATCTCATAACTGTAGTAGTGAAGTAGTAGTACCGCGGCACATCGAACGAGAAATATTGGAGGTATATCATCAGGCCCTGATCTCTTATTTGTTTCAAGTCTTTTAAATTTTTTTTTCAGTATTTTCTTCTAATAGATGAATATTTCCTATGTGCGTTTTAGGCTCATATTTCTCATAATTAACACACACAGTGCACAGTGCTATTTTCGTGTACTGGAGAAAAGTAAGAGGCAACCTGAAATATCTCTTTTGCTTTTCTCTATTAAATCACCCAATAACAATGTAGCTAGATATGAACTGTTTTTATTGCGGCTGTTTTTATGTGGATCCAAAAATATTTTGGATTTTCAGTAATAGTATCCTCAGTAGATTTAATCTTATATCTTTAAACGAGCAATTCTTGTATATATATATATATATATATAATCGGAATCTCGGAAACGGCTCCAACGATTTTCATGAAATTTAGTATGCAGAGGGTTTCGGGGGCGATAAATCGATCTAGCTAGGATTTATTTTCAGAAAATGTTGTTTTATCCCTTTTTTTACGCAATTAAAAAATACCATTAGAATACGAAGGTAAATTTCGCTGTCATTGACAAGCTTCTATTAGCTCGGATAGGAATCGGGCGGATTTGAAACCAGAAAACCTGAGTTCGAATCCAGGATTCTACAGACCAATCTTTTTTTCATTTTTTTTTTAATTTAGAGCTCTTTTTATTTTTTATTTTAATAACCAGTTCCTATTATTTTACTTTTATGTCGGTAAGATCGAAAATATTATTTATGTTTCATCAATATGTAATGTATCTAAATATAATTTAACCGAGCAAAGCTCGGTCATCCGGGTACTGTAATGATTATAAGAGGACTTAATTGATTTTTCAGTCTCTGCTCAAATATTTAAATTCAATGAAATTGAAATGTAATTTCTATATTTATTTATTTAATTGTTTTTACTTTAATAGACAAAGAAAAAAGCTGAAAAAGGTTCAAGGTTTAATTCATAATAAAAAAACAACGTATATAATATTACACTTTTAATAAGTATTAATTGATTAACATAATCTAATTTTTATTTACATTGAGAATATGTTTAGATAAGTATAAATAAAGGTTTAATTGTCTTAAAACTATAATATTAGTTATAATAGGCAACAGTTCTGGTGTATTGGTGCGATTAGTCACCTCAACAACGGCGATCGCAGGTTTGATTCCGAACCCTTCTCCAATATGTAGACCTAGTCTTTACCCAGTAGTGGGATGTGTTTTAATATCACGATAAGAATAAAATACCAATAAATAACGAAAATAACGCCCTCGAATAAACGAACAAAACGTTTGTTAAAATAAAAAAACGATAAATTACAAAAAAGTAGTTAAAAAGTCATCCAACTGCACTGTATTATATTTTGTTGACCCTTCCCGTCCTTCGACCTGTTTATGAAACGTAATACTATTGTTGAGACACTTCATCCTTCGTCGACAACCGTAACGATACGGTCGTGTTTCAATGACGAAACGTTTTGTTACGTTTGTAACAATTCTACAAAAATATACAAAAATTTTCACTCATTTTTAACGTATACTATGTAGGAATATCATTTCACCATATTAAATCGGACGTTATTATAAACTAGCTTTTAGCCCGCGACTTCATCCGCGTAGAAGTCTTAAATGGTTCTTATAGGATTTTTAATTGGTTTTTTACGTTATTGATTTTATTATAACATATAAATTATTATAATAAAATATTTGAATAATTTAACATATAACAATCTTTATTATAGAGTTGGCATTTAAAGTTGAAATAAACATTAAAATAAAATAAAATTTTGTTATATTTTATGAACACAAACTCGGCCTTTCATCTAGAGAAAGTTACACGGGGATACTATCTTTTTACAACGACATCGAAATACTACACCTTCCGCAGTATTTATTTATACAACAAAAATTTTTTGTTATCCTTCGGGTGCTAGAATCACCAGGCTACTCAGGAATATGCCACATACAACTGGCTTTGGGAGAAGCCACTTGCCCTCAAGTATACTCCCGCTAGTCAAGTATACTACGAGTTTGACCTTATTCTTTTTTTATGATAAATACAGTATACACACTCATATAAACTAATATATTATATTATTATACAGTTCCGGGAAATCAACATTTCCTATTTTAAGCAACAGGTCTGAGAACTGTTCGTCAGTAATGTCTCCTCTCAGATGGACTCTTATATTTATGGTAAGGCTCAGTTTTGTCACTGAAGGCCACAAATGCTTCTGTACTGTACTATACTGTATCAGCCTATAAATAACCCCCTGTTGAGCCATGGCCTCTTCTCCATATAGAAGAAGGTTTGAAGTTTAATCCACCACGCTGCTCCACTGCGGGTTGGCGGATAGTATCCCTACCATGAGTAATGATCATAACCAGGTATCCATGATAATAACCGGGAAACCCACAAGGACATACACTTAGACCGGAAACAAATATTTGCACAAATATAAATATCTGCCCCAAGTGGAAATTGAATCCGCGACCACCAGCATTGGGGCGAGGCATTGAGGCGAGGCGTTGAGGCGACTACTCGCATCTCTATACCAGAACGGTCGTCAATGCTTCACTATACGCTTTCACTTTGGCCAACACTAAATTTAATGACTTTGCCTGTTCCAACAATAGTGTCCATAAAAAGATATCACATACACCTGCGTCGATACTTTTTTTTTTTTTTTACGCAGGTGAATCCATTTACGGATGATATCCAGGACGCCCGGGTTGGCAGTTCTAGACCTATGTCGGACTCGGCACTTTGGGAGTGTAATACCGTACTAAACCCCTGCGGGAGCCTTCAGCCGCTTTAATTGGAGAGTTCCGGATCTGCAGGCAACAGGATCCCTCGAGCGACAGTCTGGCCTCGGCGAAAAGGCCAGACTTCTCCTCCATGGGGACTGTCCGGCTAACCTCTGAACAGTCCCGACGACGCCATGTCTAGCAGGACCGGGTTCCCATCCCGGCCCGACACGGGCACAAGGGCGTTACAGGAGGCACATTAAGTAGCACCTCCTACGCACCCCCATTCGTCGCCCGCGGATGGAGGCCACGTCGGCGGCCTCCTCTCTCATCCGCTCGTCGGCCTCCTTCTGGGACATTACTGTCTCTCAGAAGGAGACCATCGCCTTCCAGGACTCGTCGTCGCCGAGCATCGCGGTGATGACGCTCGGGAGCGACAAGTCCCCTCCGACGACCGACGTCAGACCTTGACGCAGCACCGCCCAACCTGCGTCGATACTGGAAAGTATTTTATAATATACATTAAATATAATATATATTTTATATATGTATATTGAACAGACGGATTGAGTTGTCAAACATGTGTCAAAATATAATGTAATTTAAATTAAAAGCACTAAGGAGTATTGATATCAACTTCGAAGCAAATAACCCCCAAAATAACTTTCTATTCCTTTTTAATCCAGTTAGGGGATGAATTTCAATAAAATATGAAACACGTCTTCAATCGATTCTGTTAAAGAATATTTATGCAAAATTTGAAGTAGATTGGACCAAAGAATCACGTTGTCCCATACAAACTTTGCCCCCTTTTTCACCCCCTTAGGGGTAGAATTTCGGAAAATCCTATCTTAGTGGATGCCTACGTCATACAAAGAACACACCCTCCAAGGTTCAAGTATCTACGATTAGCGGTTTAGGCTGTGCGTTGATCCGTCAGTCAATCAGTCAGTCATTCAGGACAAAGCATTTTATATGTATAGATGATGTGGTGCGATCCTAAGCGATGTGACAATTACTTACTAATACTATTATTTGATACTATCTGCTGCCCGCGACGTCGTCTGCGTGAACGCTATTAGATTTCACGTTGTTACAGTATGCGTTGAAGAAATAAAGGTTCACTTCTCATTCCCCGTAGGTGATAGCGTGATAATATGTAGCCTATATGTTGACCTGACTTCTTAATAATATCCAGTAGGATGTTAATCCTGTGTCTGAAGTCCGGGAACATACACAATACACAAGCTGAAATACCCAGACCACGATAAACATCTGTATGGCCTATATAAATATATGTCATGTGCGGGAATCGAACACGCGGCCGTTAGCGGATCAGTCGGATCCGATCAGTATATATAACAAGCTTGTATCTCATTGTATCCTAATAAGAACATTGTTATAAGCACTAATATACAAACAATGTAATTGTATATATTTAATAAAATATATGAAAATGTATTTAGTTAAATTTTACAATTTAATATTAGTTTTCCTAGCGCTAGCCTTACTTTAATAGCCTACGAAATGGAACTGTGTTAATTTGAACTCCAAACATTATTCTCTACTATTCTTCTTTCCAGAAGAGGCCTTTTTCTGGTTGTGGCATATTTATAGGTACGTAGCACAGTATAGTAACGACAGAGTCGCGTGTTAAATTTCTAACCGGAGTAGCATTTGTGAAAAAAAAAACATTTATTAATAGTGTAGGCTTTATTCCTTGTGTTCTTTAGTAAGCATCATTTACAGTTCAATTAATAAATAAATAAATAAATATCTTTAACATACACACATGGTCGTCTGTTCCTAAGGTAGTAACTAAGTTTTTAAACACATAAATTGAGTTTACATCCCTTAGTTTGAAAAGACAGTGTATATATGATTCTACTCTACTAAACTCTACTAAATAAAACAATCCATGATTATTGTTTTCGTTACAAATGTTTTGATGTTTGTCCAAGAATATATTCATAGTTTGTGAAAATATTCTTTTCAAGTAGTAAAAATACAATATTGTCACAATTGAAAAGTGTTCAGTTCCAATGCGACAGTCTCAATTCGAGCCACGCTGATAGCGCGCTGATAAAACTGAATTCAATTAGTAGCGGCTCTCTCGTGGACGATGGTGAAATTGTGGGATTAAAAATGTTACAATGTTGGCTGGTTTTATATATATCGTAATTTTTAATAAAACGACGTAGTTTGGTTAAAACCAAGGAATTTATATCATAACTGGAACGCACACTTAATAAAATTGTATATTCAAATATGCACCTTGAAATAACCGACATATGCTGGACATTTGTTTCCAACATGTAAAGTGAAAAAATCGTTCCGAGCATTTCGTTGACTACTGGTATTTTGTCTCTTTCTTATGAGTTGCCTTAAATCCATGGTAGAAAGAGATGCAATCCCTCTCTTAGGAATGTTTTTTGAGTGCAAGTGCGCATTCAAGTTTGTATATAAAAAACAGAGTATACACAAAATATGCATAACTGTATTGACAGATGGCGCTGGTGTGCTTATTGGATGTAACAAGTAATAGAATAAATATTTCTAATAGTTTTGACAACCGTTCTGGTATAGCACTACGAAAGTACCATTAACATCAACGATTGCTAGTTTGATTCCCGTTTTGAACAAATATTTGTATCTCCCTCTCTCTCTATATCATGCTTTAAAACGCATGTAAAGCGGTCGATCCCGATTGTTATTATAAACATGTGATAATTATAGTTATCCTACTATTGTTATCCGCCAACTTATATCGAAGCAGCAAGGCATGTTATGCTCCAATCTTTAAATTTTACCTTGATTTAATTGTTACTATTCATGTTTATACTTTCTTATGATCGCATTTTATTTTATTATTTTTTGTTGTGTATAAATATTGAAGGTTGTGACTTAAACATACAACATTGTTGTTGACCTGTTTTATATACCTTTAAAATACATAAATAAACCTTTCTCCTCTATGGAGATAAGCCCTTCAAACATTAGTGGGAAGTTTACTGAATTTTTTAGTTCATTTTTGTCATTTCATTGTCTCTTATCTTAAATTTTAAACGAGCAATTCTTGTATATATATATATATATATATATATATATATATATATATATATATTTATATATATAATCTGAATCTCGGAAACGGCTCCAACGATTTTCATGAAATTCAGTATGCAGGGGGTTTCGGGGGCGATAAATCGATCTAGCTAGGATTTATTTTTAGAAAATGTCGTTTTATCCCTTTTTTCAGGCAATTAAAAAATATCGTTAGAATACGAAAGTAAATTTCGCTGTCATTGATAAGTTTATAATAGCTTCGATGTGAACCGGGCGTATTCGAAATAAGGAAACCCGAGGTTCGAATCCAGTCTCCAGGACTATTTTTTTTTTAAAGTTACTTCTTTTGTGAGAAAAACTATTATTGGGAAACTATTATTACTAACTGGATGACCGAGCTTTGCTCGGTATTTTATTTTTTTTTATTTTATGTTATTCGTGTTTTGTGGAAACTATATTTACATACGAATTACGAGCTGATGATATATGAATAATATTTTTCGATCTTACCGAAATAATAATAAAAAAATATGAACTGGTTATTTAAATAAAAAATCACGAGTATAATTAAAAACTGTTAGAATATTATTAGAATACGAAGGTAAATTTCGGCATAATCTACAAGGTTATAATAACTTAGGAAAGGGAAATCAGTATACCTGGGTTCGAATCCCGATGCCTCAAGTCCCACTTTTTTCTTTTGCTTTTTTTTTTCAAGTTCCCTCTTTTGTAAAAAAAAAGAACTATTATTGAGAGCCCTGTACTACCTGATTTCCGAGTTTTGCTCGGTATTATTATTATTATTATTTTTTGTTAATCGTTCTTTTTTTTTTGGAAATTATATTTAGATACGATAGAACTGATGAAATATGAATAATATTTTTCGGTCTTACCTATATAATAATATAGTATTTTGTGTCACAAGGGGATGAAAGTACTATTTTTTTGACCCTCATATGAAATTGCCGCCCGAGCCGAAGGCGAGGGTAGCAAACATACGGGAATGGATGTAGTACTTTCGTCCCATGTTGCACATACTTTTTTTTTCCTACCTAGGACGAAAGTTCAGGTTTTGTTCCTGTGAAGCGGGGACAGAAAGTGTCACTTTTGTCCCGCTTCACAGGGACGAAAATCGAACTTTCGGCAGAGGTAGGAAAAAAAGATATTAACTGGTTATTTAAATAAAAATCACGAGAGCAATTAGAAACTGCTAGAATATCATTAGAATAAGAAAATAAATTTCGCCACCATCTGTAAATTTATAATAGCTCAGGTGGGAAATCGGGCGGTCACGAAAACGGAAGATTTTTCCTTTTTTTTTCAAGTTCCTTTTTTGGTGAGAAAAAATATTATTAGGATCTCTTTTTATTTTTTTATTTATGTAACCAGTGACTATTGTTTTATTATTATATCGGTAAGATTGAAAATATTATTCATATATTATCACTATGTAATTTGTGTCTAAATATAGTTTAACCGAGCAAAGCTCGGTCATCCAGGTACTAAAACAAGATACAACAAGGTAAATACATTACCCAAACAACATACAACAAGGTAAATACATTATCTACCCTTTCGAACAATATAAACTAAAATGTTTTCCTAAACGCTTACAAGGTTTTCAGAAAATTGCAAAAAACAAAACAAGCAAAGTTTAATTATATTATTATCAATTAGCGAATCGATCTTTGTAGTTGAGTTTCTGTCTTTGACGTCGGAATACAAGTGTTTACCAATTGCTAATTATTGACACACAGATGTCGAAGTAGAATTTAATTAAAGGAATATTTTATGTGACTCACTCTCGGGTGCCTCTCGTCATCTACGTTTTCGTTTGACTTCAATAACAATTTCCAGTTAGAAATTATTACAACTGCTTTTACGCGTCATATATTTTATATCCTATAAGGCTTTCATATGTAACATTTAAGCCTATTTAGGCTTTTTAACAAAAAATAATTCATTTTAACTCATATGTATAAACTCTTTAGTTTCACAGTAGTAGAAGAAAATGGCATAACATGTATTACGTGCTTCAGCAGGGACCGGTTCTGCGACACACCTGACTGAAACCTGACCTGAAAGTCAATAAAAAAGAGGCTTCTTCTTTCCGAACTGGTAGTAGACTCATGACGTTCAGTAAGAAATTGTAATAATTTTATGCCGAATAAAATAAATAAAATAAGTTTCAGTTTGAGCTTGATTTGAGTTCATACTACTAGCTAGGACACTCGGTACTTCTTAGGTATATGGAAATTCATTGCGGTTCCTTTGAGATAGAAGATGAAAATCAAAACATATAATCGCGATCGAAGTCGTTGGAACAGCTAGTACTATTATGCATATGTAGTACTAGCGGCCCGTCCCGGCTTCGCACGGGTATTTAACTAAAATTTTAAAAATTATACATTTATATTTTTAATCACCTACACCTGCGTCGATACTGGAAAATATTTTATAATAGACGGATTGAGTGACAGATGTATTATATCTATATATATAGATAGTACGGATGAAACATTTGAACTGTTTTTTTTATTAATTATTTTCTCATTGATGAATACCATATTTTAATAAGTATTATTCCCGACGAAGACAAATCCAAAAACACAAAAATCATAAAAATCGTTCCACTCGTTCTCGAGTTATAAACGGTGTAACTAACACGACTTTATATATATATATATATATATATATATATATATATATATATATATATATATATATATATATATATATTACAACTTAAATAGCTATAACCATCCAACTTTGTACAATCAACAAACAAATAACGACCAAATATTTTAAATTTTAACAACGAACAAACAATCAAGACCGTAGTACCCTAAAGTATTTAATTAAATGCAAAAAAGAAAAACAATTTTCTAAATACGGGCGAGTGTCATTCTTTTGGCCGAAGTTTTGGTCAGCGCGATTCAGAAAATTATCTGCGCCATCTATCGTATAATTGTAGAATATCGTTTTTATATTTAGACAAACATAATAGTATATTAATTGAAAATGATGTTTATCTAAAATATTAAAACGATTTCTATTCCTATCCGACATATTTAGTAAACTTTTAAGTTTAACAAAATAATAACTCAAAAATAAGTTTTGTGAGTTTTTAAGATTCCTTAGACCAGATGGCGTTGGCGGCGTAGGTACCTATTTCTATTTTCTTAAATATTTATTTTTAAATTTAATTACAATTAAACAAAAACTAAATTATAATTAAAAGTTTACATTGGTTTTGTACTTTTTATGTGATACGTGAACACAAAAAAACACGATAAGAGATGGCGCTGATACAAAAAAAAACGCGCTATTAAAATTTATTCTTGATGATATTTAGTGTATTAATGAAACGGAGTTCTTAACAGATTTATTATTTATATAGATTATATACTGAACAAAACCGAATCAGCAAAAACAAACCACTGCTGGGTAAAGGCCTCTTCTCCATATGGAAGAAGGGTTGGAGCTTAATGCGCCACGCTGCTCCACTGCGAATTGGCGGATAATTTCTCTACCATGAGTAACGGTCGTTATTAGATGTCCATGACAATAGCCGGGACCGACAGCTTTACGTGCTCTACGAAGTACGGTGGGAAGACACACAAGGACACACGCCCAGACCAGAAGATAATATTTATAAAAATACAAATA
Source organism: Euphydryas editha (assembly GCA_036937285.1). NCBI lineage: Eukaryota > Metazoa > Arthropoda > Insecta > Lepidoptera > Nymphalidae > Euphydryas > Euphydryas editha. The sequence continues at coordinate 920,857 of JAUPFZ010000019.1, read as the reverse complement.
TGTGCTCCGAGCGAGAATCAAACCCGCGACCGCTGACGTTAACGACGTCACACCAGAACGGTCATCTTGTCTAAATAGTATAGTATAAATCATGTCTTTTAATTTAGAATTGACATGCGGAAAAAAAATTAAAGTCAACAAAGACGACTATTCCTGCCCCTTTCAATACGTTTGCTTTGAAGTCAAAGTTGAATTTCCGCGTAAATTAAACTCTAATGAAATTCATCAGTTACTCGCTTTGTGAAAATGTTGATTTAAGCTTTTATTTACTTTACCTTTAAGCCAGTTTGAGTTTTTACATAAAATATACGTAGATTATTTTTATAAATTTGCGTTTAGATTTAACGTCTTCAATTTTTACTTCCTCGTATAGTACGAAAGTAATGTAAACGTAAATAAAAAAAATTTGATGGTATAGTTTTCAAAGAAACGGTATTTATTCAGTATACAGAGGTGAATTAGACTAGGTTTCCCAAACTATTTTACGCCAGAGAACCCTTTTCCAAAATGAACTGATACCTCAGATACCCATAGTCAAATTACTTAAAAATCCTCTTATCTCTCGTTTTTTTTCCTATTGCTTCAAAATACTTAACAATCCTATTAATATTTTAAATGCGAAAGTTTGTGAGTATGTATGTATGGATGTTTGTTACTCTTTCACGTAAATACTACTGAACCGATTACGATGAAATTTGGTATGTAGCTAGATGAAGACTCAGAATAACAAATATGCTACTTTTTATCCTGCAGTTCCCTCGGGATTTATTCCTAATTGAAAATAGATACATTTATCGCTTCTGAAAACTAAATGCGTGATCTAGCGACATGGTTGCACCGAAAGCGGTAGTGGGAGCGGGGGCGGGGCGGGCGGTCTGACGAGCGGCGCGTGAGGTGGGGGAAGAAGTCGCTCATAGGGTTTCCACGCGGACGAAGTCGCGGGCGGCCTCTAGTTTAAAATATTTGCGGTTGGTTAAGTGGATAAGGTTTAACTGGTCGATATCGACTCTAAGGAATCGATATTGATGACTTTGGGAATCCCTGAACTAAAAGGTACTGACTCGAATTATGCAGGTTCAGATACGGTCTGTCATCGGCTAATTTTTAAAATAGATTTAATTTGTCTCAGGTGGCTGTACGTCGAAGATTTTCTGAAACATAATTATGATACATCTGAATTGAAGCAGTTAATCTGTATTCTACTCATTGATTAGAAAAAATACCTTTGATCTAATGAGAAATTTTGAAGATTTTTTTTTATTTTCTTCATATATATTTTTTTTCTAATTTTAATCCTGTGTATTTGAAAAACAAGTGAAAAAAGAAAAAAAAAACCCTAATTACATACTAATGTAATAAACAATAGAGGTGAAGAGTTGTCTTGTTTGTTTTTATCTACCGACTTCAAAGTTATTTAAGACTTATTTCGTGGTTTGACGACATATTATTATGTTTAAAACGGGTACATACCACGATATAACCCTCGTGATCACGTGATCGTGATCGTGGTCACGACAGGACTGAGTCCTGTCGTGACCACGATCCATGCAACTGGGTCGAAATATTGACGAAAAATCACTGGGTTATATCGTGGTATGTACCCGTTTTAAACATAATAATATGACTTCAAAGTTAAATGATTATAGAGTCTGTTTATTGTAGAAGGTTAGACGACTAAGACGAAGTACGACTGAGGTCGAGTAAAGATGAAAAACTTTGTACGACATACTTTTAAATTCCCATAACATCACAGAAATATTTATATAAATTACAACCTTCGATGGAACTTTACAAATTTTAGACATTATCGGCGATGTTGAACGCATTTCAACGATTGTCTAAAGACGTGTTCACACTGAACGCGGTGAGGCTTGACGCATCGACGTACAATGCCTGCAGTAATGTACGTTGTATACCAGTTGTGAATAAGTTTATGGCATTCAAGTGACATAATAACTATGTAGCAGAAGTTCTTTTCTATGGAAATAAGCAGCAAACGAGTGTCACATGGTTTTAAGTAATCGTTGCTAATAGAGGAATAATAGATGCCTACCAGGAAAAACATATGAAATAGGTGAAGATTGATAGTACAGTAGAGTGGAGAACAGTGACTTCGGGTTCTCACTCACCATATGAAAAGTTGTTATAATAGACACGGATTTCTGTCACACTGTAGTACCACCTCTATAGAGCTAAAGGCGATAGTAGTTAGGAAGAAAACAGATGTCGACTATCAAACCAATCAATTAATATAACAAGTCGTTATGCCTACTGTGGACACCGCCACCCATTCACACTTAACTAATTCTTTGTCCCTAATACTTAACCGTGCGGTGAATAGCAGAGAAGAATAATATCGACCTCTTCTTGCCAAGGTGTCGTAAAAGGCAACTAAAGCCATAATGGTGCGAACATATGTACACAAACCAGGATGGTGATAGGCAGCAGCGTTACCATATCCTGCTACAACATACTACGTTCAGCAACCCGCCTGCCAAGCGTGGCGAGTATCGGCAAACACCCCTCGAGATGATTGGGGAAGCCTACATTTAGCAGTAGAAATCCAATGGCTGATGTGATAAATGCAAGTCAACAAATCGTTATGCCTACTGCGGATACCGCCACGCATTAACTGTGTCCTGTCCTTAATACTTCAGCACGTAGTATATTCTCGATAAATTTCACAAAGTTTTCTCATTTACAACGTATAAGAATAAATTAAATTAGGAAGTCTTATTGAAGAAGTGATTGACTTAGGATTAGAATCGTATTTATAAAATTCATAATTATGTTTTTCTAAATGAAATTCTTCTTCCTCGTCGTTTTTTAACAAACTACTCGTTAAATCTAGTTTGTTCAAAATTTTCACGCAACGATTTTTGTACTATTCAATCAAATAACAACGAAGCTATAGCTCAGCCATAGAAAAAGCCATATAAACCCTATATACGGGTATATTATAGGCTTATATATTGTCCACAGTTCTTGGATTTATTGAAAATAGAATAGAAATAGACATAAAGGAATTATATATAAATAATTGCAATGCAATATTTCGAAACAGATTTCTATTATGTCAGTGCAGTCTTCAGAGTTCAAAAGCACTTATTGCAAGTCGCAATAGACTCTGACAAATTGATTAGATTCTTTCTTAAGTTCTTTGAGCTTTTTTATTCTGATTTATGATAAAAGCGTATTGCTTATTTCATTTTAATTATTCTTAATTTTATGTTGTTTGTTCTACGAGTATATATCTTTTGTCAATTATTGTATACATTTAAAAATTAAAAAATAAGTAAAAATATATATATTTGGGACATCACAAACATTGCAGACACTTAATGACTAAAATATTTATACAAAAAAAAAAGAAAAAAAAACATACAATTGAATAAATAAATAAAAACAGAACAACAAATTAAAAAGATAAAAAAGTAATAATAAAAAAAAAGTAATAAAAACTTCGCCACAAAAAAAAAGAAAAAAATGTAAATAATGTATGCAATTATAATTATTGTGTTGTGCCCCAAAAAAGGTGTATCACTCAGCTCAGATTTTCAGTGATACCTTCTTTGCTCGTGAGAGGCTGCGACAAGTACCAACATTTTATGTAGGAAAGATAAAAATAAATAAATAAATAAACAATACTAAAGTGGTTGTAGTATGATTTTAATAATAATGATTAAATATTAAGTTTCTGAATAAGTAAACAAAACTGTAACAATAATAATAATACATAATGAAACAATTAGATAATAATAAAAAATATATATTTTAGTCTCTTAATCTTAATATTTGCCGGCTCGCGACTAATGTAACAGCATATCGAGTGCCTTCTTCAAAATATATTTGAAATAACCGAACATTATTAAGCCTTAAATAAATATATATTGATAGCTTGCAAACTATTTACTGTAAAATGTTGGCGATGCCTATCGCCAATCCGCAACCTATTTGTATGGCATAACATGGTATGGATTTAACTTCTCTCCTAGAGGAAGGTCTTTGGCCTGTAATGGGACATTTACAGGCTTTCACAGCTTTTTTTTTATCGCAGGGGAATCCATTTACGGATGATATCCAGGATGCCCGGGTCGGCAGTCCTAGACCTATGTCGGACTCGGCACTTTGGGAGTGCAATATCGTACTAAACCCCTGCGGGAGCCTTCAGGCGCTTTAATTGGAGGGTCCCGGATCTGCAGGCAACAGGATCCCTCCAGCAACAGGCTGGCCTCGGCGAAAAGGCCAGACTTCTCCTCCATGAGGATTGTCCGGCTCACCTCTGAACAGTCCCGATGACGCTGTGTCTAGCAGGACCGGGTTCCCATCCCGGCCCGACACGGGCACAGGGGCGTTACTGGAGACGCGTTAAGTAGCGCCTCCTATGCACCCCCATTCGTCGCCCGCGGATGGAGGCCACGTCGGCGGCCTCCTCTCTCACCCGCTCGTCGGCCTCGTTCTGGGACATTACTGTCTCGCAGAAGGAGACCATCGCCTTCCAGGACTCGACGTCGCCGAGCATCGCGATGATAATATTCGGGAGCGACAAGTCCCCTCCGAGGACCGACGTCAGACTTTGACGCAGCGCCGCCCATCTCGGGCACATCTCGAGGGTGTGTTGGGCGGAGTCCACCGCTGCGCCACAATCGTGACATTGAGTCGTCGGCTCCCTCTGGGCCGTCCGGCACAGGTAGTCACCGAAGTAACCGTGCCCGGTTAGAACCTGCGTCAGACGGAAGGTGATTGAGGAAGGGGCTTGCGTTTTCGACGCATCCACCGCTCAAGGACCGGGCGAATGGTAGCCGTTACGCGTGTGGCATACGGCTGCCCCGCCAGGTCCTCCCCCCACCTCCACATAAGCGCTTCCTGCCCTATCCGACGCACCCGTAGGATCCCCTCCAACGTAGGGTTCTCACCAAGAGCCCTCCTACCCGAGACGTATGAGTAGGTCTCGGCAAGAACCTCCGCCACGAGGGGCTTTCACAGCTTAGATTGATACGCTCTATATATCTATTATCAATTATTGTACATTTAAATAATAATCTAATCTAATTGACAATTGACCTGACTCACATTGATCGACGAAAAGTTTATCAAGATTTTCCTTAAAAATATATTCATTTATATATTTTTAAGGAACTTCTTGGAAACTTGTAAAATATTAACTGAATATAGTACAGAATATACGTTACAATCATTTCTCCTTAATGGCAATTTTGATTAACCATACAAAAAATAATCACGCTTCCTTTGATGACAAATGTATAACTCCTGAAGTCTGAGCATGAGTCTCTAATGAGCGTTTTTGCCATCATTATTCTCCGAATCTACCAATCCAAATTGAAATACTTTTTTGCAGGTCAAATTATATTTATTTAGAAAGAGTGTACGCGACAAAATAATCTTATAATCAATCAAAAATCAAAATTATATTACAGTGATACAAGGCAACCAATCTGACTAGCACGATGACTTACAACTATGAGTAAAACCGGGTGGTAAACACATCACAAACAAAAACAAAATCACATTTATTCAAGAAGTGCAATTTGTTTATCACTATAGTTCATATGTATTATTCATAGAATATTTACTTCACAATATTATTCTCTTTTTATATCGGAAGAATTTTGCAATAATTGCCAATTTGATGTACTTTTTTCTAATATAATGTTTAACTTTTTGTATATAATAAATCTAAAAGTTTGTCTGTTTTGATGCGTCAACCCCAAAAATTGCAAGTACTATTTGAAAAAAATGTTTAGCGTAAAATCTCCCTTTTTTATGTTTTTCTTCGAAGAGATTTAGAAGAACACTTCGCCCATTAAGAAGGTCACGAATTCCTACGTTATTTCAATCTTGCTTATTAACATTCTCGATATATTTGTCTTATTTCGTTAAAGCTTTACGTCTTTACGTTTTTCTTACGTTTTTCGTTAAAACCATGGAAGTACACAAAAGTACGCTTAAGCTTGGCCTCATGTATAATATCATCAAATAGATTAAAGATTTCTCAAAGCAAACACTCGGCGTTCTCATCCACAGTCTCCTACACACACATATTCTAAGAATCTTTCCAGTTCTGGTTGTAAATTGAAGTGTCATTAAAGCTAAAATAGGAGAATTGCTTAAATGATATAATTAAAATACAATTAATTAATTAATTTTTTGAAGGAAAAAAACTAATTCAAGATAATACCTATATCTATAATATGTACAAAGTTGAAACAAAAAGTAGAAAATTATAGATATTATTAAACTTTTCTTTTTGTTGGTTTTTTTCTTTTTATTATTTTTGTTGATTTTCCGTAAAAATACCTAAATAAAATTAAAACAAATCAAAAGCCAAAACAATAATTTTATGTAATTTTAAATAATAAGCGGATACTAACAGTTCAGAATCTATATTTTACTGATAAGAAGCGGCAAAAACTGTGTACATAGTTAACAATTTGAAAAATATTTTCAAAACACATTTAATTGTTGTTATAATCAAGTTTAAGTTATAAAATTTCTAAAACCAATTTCGCTGTGAAATTTTGCTTCAACAGTTCGGATTTTTCGATACTCGAGTTCCCAATTAAAGAGTCAAATTCGCACCGGTGAAATCTTGATCAAAACACTCAAAAAATATTAAAACTAAAATGAAATACACTTTTATCAACTGCATGATCAGGAAGTTCATGTATTATTATTTTTTATTATCATTTGTATAGATGACGACCATTCTGGTGTAGTGGTACGGTAGTCACCTCAACGCCGGCGGTCGCGGGTTCGATTCCGGCTCAGAGCAGATATTTGTATTTGTACAAATATCTTTGTCCGGATTACTTTGTCGGTCTCCCCTCCGTGCCTCGGAGAGCACTTAAAGCCGTCGGTCCCGGTTGATGTCATAAACACCTGATAGCGATCGTTACTCATGATGGGGAAAGTTATATGCCAACCCGCAGTGGAGCAGAGTGGCGGATTATGCCCCAACTCTTTCCTTTATGGAGAAGAGGCCTTTGCCCAGCGGTGGGACGTTAACAGGCTAATTCAGTTCTGTTCAATTCAGTTGTGTAGATTTATTTATGTTTATTAGAAACATTCTTAAATTTATACTTACTTTCTTGATTAATATTGAATTTTGCTTTCTTATTCACTTTTATTCCTAATAGTTTTATAGCCTACCATACGTTTTATAGCCTAACATTTCTCACTAAACAGGCTTTGCATCAAAAAACACCAGAGGAGGACGATATATTTACAGTTTTTTATTATATTATAGTAAGTATTTTATTTTATTATTAATTTTTATTATTTAATTAATTCCAGTTTAAAAACTTCGAATATCTATATGTGTATGTAAAAAAGGCTTATTCCACATATAAGCATGTTAACTACACAGATAATAATAATAATCACGAATAAGTTTTTGTATTGTTGTGTGCTTATAAAACACATTATATATATGATAACAATATGCAACACAAGCACCAGCTGTTCACACACCACCGTAAACAAAGACATTTGTTCCATTATCTGTGAAACACGTGTATGTATGTATGTATGTATAATATAATATGCGGACGAGTGACCTATATTCACTCTCCTTGAATGTATTATCGTAATTTCGTGTTTAAAAATATTATATTTCGGAGAAAATACTATTTTTAATAAACACCGTGAAAAAGGTGTTCAAGAATTACGATGAAAAATAAAACAAAAAAAAAATTAGTGGTCTGTAATGTCGGCTTACGGATGATAATTTTACGTGATAACGTCATATGAAAACATTGAAAAAAAAAATTGCATACTTTTATGAATTGGATTGAATTATTATCACTGAGTTATCATTATTTTTTATAATACAAAGAATGAGTTAATACAATTAATTACATTTTTTTTTCTATAAATTAACATTTATTTGCACTCGTTAATTCCAATATTTTATTACTTAAATTATAAAGATTAATTACAAGTAACAATGTGCTATTAACAATTTATTTACAACTTATATACATGTGTGATATTTAAGATCCTCGAATCTGTGTTATTGTTTTTGATTTACATGCCGAATGCTTAGGCCGATCGTGCTCTCTATCGCTTGTTCCGCGCTCTCGCTCGCGACACGTGACACTTCTTCATGCGTGCAGCCGGCATTACTCGATTTGCAAAACGTTATCACATCAAAAAAAAGTGCTTAGATAAAAGCTGAAATAATTATGTGTAATAAGTATCGTGATGGCCAAGAAGGATCTATATTACACGTGTATTATAACTAAAAGAGTTTGAATCAAGACTATCACCGAGTGTGCTTAAAAATTATTTCCGTCTCGGCTGTTGAAAAAAACGTTTTGAGACACTTTTGTCCACGAATCCACGGTAGTTACCCGGTGTGTAAGGCAGAAGTATTTTTAAACTAGTATATTATTTAATGTTTGACATTAACTATTATTATATTTGTAATATTTCTTTTTTAATAAAATAATAAAATCATTAAGTTGACGTCATAATAATAGGAAGTCAAAATCTCAAGAAAGTTGTTTTTAGTTTTCATAATAATTTGATTAAATTTTCATAAATGGTTTCCCCAAATGAATTTGTTTATAGAATTTTATGTAACTATATTCAAAATAGATTATTTTGTGTCGTAAGCTATGAGACGGACAGGATTGAATTATAAAACTAATTTGTTTGTTACGGAACCACTAAAATGAAACTGAAATTTCACCTATCTTTTCTATTCTCTACTATGAGTCTTACCGAAGCCACATATATTAAGTGATTATTTGGATTATTATGATAAATCGCGAAATATCGATCTTTCTAGACCATGGTAAGTATTCGTATATATAATACAATTACTAAAAACTAAATTTAAAATTATACAACTGGACTTTACTGTATCAGCCTGTAAACAACCCACTGCTGAGCGAAGGTCCTTTATCCATGTGGAAGAAGGGTTGGAGCTTACTCCACCACGATGCTCCACTGTGGGTTGGCGGATAATATTCCTGCCATGAGTAACGATAATTTTATTAACAGGTATCCATGATAACAACCGGGACCGATGGCTTTACGTACTCTCCGAGGCACGGTGGGGAAACCTATAAGGACACCCAGAACGGAAACAAATATTTGTACAAATACAAATATCTGCCCCCAGCGGGAATCGAACGCTCGACTACGCGTTGAGGCGACTACTCGCACCACTACGCTAGAACTGTCGTCAAAGCTTCACATCAACTATAAATAATTAATTAAAGAATATTATAAACTTTGTATAAAGACGATTCGAGAGCTTTCGAAGCCTAATTGAATAAATAAAATTTTTATTTGATTTAATTTGACATCAAAAAGTCGCGATCACATATATAGATTATCGCGTTCTAAATAGGTATAGAAAAGTATCCTGAAGTATCTAAACTTGATAAATAAAATAAAATTAAATAATATACTTTCGCACCGCTACACAAAAGCGGCTAACAAAAAAATGTATATTAATATTACAAAACTTTACAAAATAAATGATAACATCGTTACATTTTTAATCCCACAATTTCGCCATCATCCTTGAGAGAACCGCCACTAATTGAATTCAGCTTTTATCAGAGTGCCATGAGTATGGCTCAAATTGAGACTGTCGCATTGTAACTTAACACTTTTCAAAGATAACAATATTTTATCATTAATTTAACTGCTTGGTTTTATTTAATTAATATATATTTGAGAATAGGAACTATAATAAACAAATATTGTTTCCATGATTAAGATTTTTTTTTAATAATCACCCGTGTGCTATTAAGTAACTTGCGCGATCGCAAGAAATCGCTGTGGTGTCGAATTTCAATTCTAATTGAGGCTCAGCTAGTATTGAAATTCGACCATCTTTTTTACTTTTATTTGTGTAAAATAAAATTTATGCTTTTCTGAACTGTATTGTATCAAACAGCCTGTTAGCATCCCACTGCTCATATAAAGAAGATTTATTAGGATAAGAGATTTTTCTATTGTAGTTTAGTTTCTTTCTCTATTGAAACACCAGCGGTGATTTGAAATCTTAAAACACAACTTCAAACACTTGAACAGGTATAATATACTGAATTATACAGATCAGTATTTTTTCGTCGTTGTTATTATTATCTTGTCCAAATGTTAAAAGATTTATATATAATTCACTTTCGACCCACGTCCTGTATCTACCGAGTAATCCTATTATTTGAGTACATTTTTTATGATATATTTGGTACACGTGACTTCTTCTGTGTAAAAATTCTCTTCTATCTCATGTACACCTGTGTTATCCCGTTTTGTAATAAATAAAATAATAAATAAACGTCTCACACTTAACGGCCCCCAGTAGGATGTGAATCCTGTGTCGGAGGTTCGGATACACACACAATAAACAAGTACAAACGCCCAGACCGCAACAAACATCTGTATGATCTATACAAATATTTGTCATGTGCGGGGATCGAACCCGCGACCGCCAGCGCATCAGTCAGGTGCAGTGACCACTGCGCCAACGCGTCGTCGTAAAACCCTTAACCTTCCTCAGATCTCAATCTCTATATAACTAGTCATTAAAATCGACCCAGAGTTTTATCTGTTAAATGTATTGTTATTTATTGTACAACACAAAGACACAAAAATAAGTAATATTACAAATAGGAAAGATGTGCAAAGGCAGTCTTACGCTGTAAGAGCGATGAACGCTGTGAAAATGTAACAGACAGATGAAATAACCTTTATATTTATAATAAATAAATATGTTTAACATCTACACACGGTCGTCAAATCCTAATGTAGGCAACTTAATACCTGTATTTTAGGTAACGCCATCACCTCACGCGCTGCTCGTCGGACCGCCCGTCCCGCCCTCGTTCCCGCTACCGCCTTCGGCGCCACCGTGCCGCTTGATCGCGCATTCAGTTTTCAGAAGCGATCAATGTATCTATTTTTTTTCATTAGGAATCAATCCCGCGGGAACTCCGGGATAAAAAGTAGCCTATGTGTTATTCTGGGTCTTCAGTTACCTACATACCAAATTTCATCGTAATCGGTTCAGTAGTATTTGCGTGAAAGAGTAACATACATCCATACATACATACTCACAAACTTTCGCATTTATAATATTAGTAGGATATGAATTAATGTATATTACACCCAGACTCGGGTTGGGAATCGAACCCACAACCCTTTTGCAGAAAGCAGAGTCACTGCCATCTGCGCGGACGGGCCAGTCAGTTGTGAATATTAGTATATATTTGTAAAGCACTCGAACCAATAACCAAGTGGTAGTCGTAAAAATACGTCCGTGTTACTTATAATAAAACTAAGATAATAAAGGCGTGTTTCCAAATAAATTTTTTTATGAACCATAACATTTGTTGGTTAATAGCTGAGTTATATCGGATTGTTGCAAAGGAGCGGCAGATGAATGGTACGCGCCAATATTTAGACAATAAATAGATTTGGATCTAGCTCTGCGCCGGATTCGATGTTATTCAATACAATTTTGTATATTCTGGAAATTCTTTTCGTAAAAATAAACTAAGCAATTTCGCAATTGTGCGCAGTATTTTGTAATGCTTTGATATTTTATAATTTTTTTTAACCTCGTTATTTTTAATATAAAAATCTCTTAACACTTACACAAATGGGCACATTGTGAACAACAGGAGTCGTGACAAAAAAAAACCATGGCGCAGGATGAGTGTGTCCACTTTTTTTCCCCCCGGTTCTGCAATAACAATTTCATGTAAAAGGTTTCATGTAAAAAAAGGCAGATCATTGTCCAGCAAATCAAAATTAAATGTGAGTTTTTTTTATTATTTCGAAATTTTACAATATTATAAATATTTAGAATGCAAAACAAATTAATTATTTACGGACAATTTTGGTATAAATTATGTCCGCGTGGAGTGGTGCCAAAAATACTGCCAGCATTTCCCCGTTGAATAGCAATTCCAATCCTCAGGACAAAAAAAAAAATCACCAGCCACTTGTCACCAGTAGAGGCTATGAGACGTAGGGTCAATTTTTCTCTTCGAAAGATTTTTTTTGCACTGCTACTCCAAGGTCCCAGTGTTTCGACTGCAAACGGCACAAAGACATAATTAGGGATAAGTGACGAATATTTGTGTCGTTTACTTTAGGTAATCAGTATTAATCCACCAGGTCTCTTACCATCATCGCGACTAATTCCAGTAAGCTCAATGAGAGCAGCAACATCGATGGTGACAAGAGCTCTTTGAATGGTTTTATTCAGGGAACCGTAGTCGAAAAACCTACCTGGACTCTTGTTACAAAAAGGCCGTGTCTTCAGTCGAAGTCGTAATAATCAACCTTCTTTCCGCACGGATATCTGTGTTCAAAGCACTGTGGTACTCCCAACCCTCCAGTTGGAAGATACCTATAGAAGTTCAAAAACTTTCACTATCTAAAAATGTTAAAAGGTTTTTTGATAGCATTGCGTGTAAACAATAACCTGGCTCTTTATTTGATAAAGCTAGAAGCCTTGCATGGTTTTTGTCACTTGTAAGATTATGCACCAAGTTTTCGTGAGTATTGTGATCCAATGACGTTTCTTAAAGTGTTTTTTTTTTTGTTACTTCCTTAGAGAAATCATCATTAGGACACCTCAACCTCCAGTATTCTATTGCATCTGTAGCATTTGTAATTTGAAATGATTTCATTTTTCAAATTTCGAAACACAGGCCGATGCACAGAAGTAAGAAAAGCAGGAAGAGCGATTTTTCTCAAGCCGATACCACCATCTGTAATTGGTAGTGGTAAAAGGAGCTTGGGTACAGGAATTTTCGTCAAAAAATAAATTTAGATTTTTTTTAAAGAACATTTTAAAGTGGCATCGATTTTATCGGTCAGGCCAGAATATTTCCAAATTGGACTCGTGCAAAGTATGTACATTAATTTTGGGACAAAAAAAAAACAAAAAAAAAAACAAAAACACACACATTTCAAAATAGTAGGCAGTATGTGACTTTAGAGTACCCAATTTATCAGTGTTGTGCAGGAATATTTTAATTTTACTGTTTAAAATTGGCTGTATGCCTTCGTCAAAAAGTTGTGCTCATAGAACAAAAAATTTACTTCTTTGACTTATTTTAAAATTAGGTGCAATTTTATAAAATAATTTCCTTGCTAAATTAATTTTATTAGGAGATAAAATATCTGTAAAAAAAAGTAATTTACATTTCGAAAAGTATAGTTTGAGGCCAATGCTACAAAAATGGTTTTTAATTTTGATCAAATCTTCAATAACATCATCTGCTTTGCTTGCTCATCCTATGCTTCCATCATCTAGGTACCATATGTTCAATTTTTATTTTAAATTACAAATGCATTTGTGAATACCTAGACTAAAAAGAGACGGACCAATTGGGTCTCATGCTGACGTTAAAGACAATTGTGTTTTCGCCGAAGGGTGTAAGACTATATCGGTGAATATCTAGGCGTTAAACATAAAAGGTTTTTTATCGCAAATAAGTTTAAGTCTTCGATGGATATTTCTTACCAGTGATGATGGATGATATTCCGTGGTCCTGACTATGAGCCTTTTAAGCAAGCTCGAAGTCGCACAGCCTGCAATGGCTCTCCATTGGCTATTCTTGGTATTTCTCTGTGAGATCAAATTAGAAATTATGAGATCCGCAGACGAATGAAGTTTGTCTACATAGCCCAACGGATTTGCAAGCTGAAGTGGCAGTAGACAGTAGGGCACGTAGCTATACTCTATATATTATATACTTTAAAAAATTATAGAGAAATATTTTATATGTGTTATATTTTTATATACTTTATAAGGTTATATATTATAATAATATAAATATTATATAAAAGAAGTAGATTAAAAATAAAAATAAAAACTGCTCTATTACCTAACTAATAAAAACAATTTCTAGAAAAGTTCAATAGTTATTTCACTATAGACGAAAATACAATTTTATTTATAAATGTAACCTCACAATGAAATTAAACTAAACCTAAAAATACCAGAGTAGTTATTTAAGCAAACACAGAAGTCGAATATCTATTTCTAGAATATATATTTTGTTTGTTTGTAATAGTAAATAATAAAATAAATAATAATAATAGTAACTGGAATCGGCAATCGATATCAATGCTAAACTTTTGAATCTTGCTCATTTAGATTTGATAAGAATATTTTTAATTATTAATATATATTGTGACGACGGTAGACGGCGAGTAGTCGCCTCAACGCCAGTGGTCGCGGGTACAATTATCGCTCGGGGCAGATATTTGTAAGTGTGCAAGTATTTGTTTCCGGTCTGGGTGTATGCTCTTGTGGGTCACCCCACCGTGCCTCAGAGAGCACGTAAGGCTGGCGATCCCGGTTGCTATTATAGACATCTGATAACGACCGTTGTCATGGTATGGAAATTATCTGCCAACCCGCAGTGGAGCAGCATGGTGGATTAAACTCCAACTCTTTAACTATATGGAGGAGAGGTCTTTGCCCAGAAGTGGGACGTTTACAGGCTAATTCAGTTCAGTGTGATCATATATACACATATATTATATTGTCTTTGAAATTCCTTTCCTTTTCATATTAGATGTGTAAAAACTCTTTCTCTTAAGAAGACTGTCAGGAAGGATTTCCTTGAAATGCAACATTAATCAAAATTACACGTATGTATGTGAATATGTATGTATATATTTGTATGTGTAAGTATGTATATAGCTTATGTGATCTTATATTTTACTATAAATGTTTATAAATAAATTTAAAATAAATTTTATATTTGACAATACAGGGGTCCTTGCTCTTGTTTGAAACTCGGATGATATTCAGGTTTTTTTTAGCTTTTCATTAACTACGATATAACTTATAATGATATAGACATAGATAAATCCATAGAATAAGACGTGCTGGAACTTCTGTTTAACTTCTCTCGTAACAGCTAAAACAATTTGGATCTCGATTCCTTGTTATCTTCAATCCCAGATCAAATTATTTCAAAGTGCAAGGAAAGATACTTGAATTTATAATTTTAGCGAAAATTTAAATATTCTTCAAGACAAGGTTTTAATCCAATTTGTTACGAGTCCGACCTTTCTAGAAACAATAGCGTGAATATTCAAGTAGTTCAGAGTTCTGTGGAGATCTTACAGATGACGATGTAATCGCTTTGCACGGATTGCATTGTGAAAATAATTCTTTGGCAAAATTCTCAAGCTCTTTCAACTTAATTGTTTCTTGCTATTACATACATGGTTTTGTCTCTTTCACATACAACATATTAAAGAGAGATAACGTGAGATTTCAAATTTGCTTGGAAAATGATTCTTTTTTTTTCTCTTAACTTTAAAGTCGGTTTAAGAACTACATTTGTTACATCAAAGAAATCGACTCAAAATTAATAAATACACCACGCTACACATAAAATTACACACAAACTTTTGCCTCACTTATTTATTTTCTGCATCTGCATCCATTATTTATTTATTTATTTATTTTTTTTTTTTTTGTATACTTACTCATATTCTTTTCTGTACGTCTTAAAACTGTCTAGTAGAAAATTATTTTAGCTTTAAGTAAGCATATAGTGCAATAAACTATGTAATAAAAAAATTAAAAAAAAAACGATCCAGTGCGAGTTGGAATTCCACACAAAGATAACGTACGTACAACAGTTATGTTTGACGACAAATGTCAATAACTCATAGCAAAAAGTTGTTACCTCAGTCATTGCTGAATCGCGGTAAAAATGAAATGAAACGCGAAAAAAAAAAATGTTTAGCGTAAAATCTCCCTTTTTTATGTTTTTCTTCGAAGAGATTTAGAAGAACACTTCGCCCATTAAGAAGGTCACGAATTCCTACGTTATTTCAATCTTGCTTATTAACATTCTCGATATATTTGTCTTATTTCGTTAAAGCTTTACGTCTTTACGTTTTTCTTACGTTTTTCGTTAAAACCATGGAAGTACACAAAAGTACGCTTAAGCTTGGCCTCATGTATAATATCATCAAATAGATTAAAGATTTCTCAAAGCAAACACTCGGCGTTCTCATCCACAGTCTCCTACACACACATATTCTAAGAATCTTTCCAGTTCTGGTTGTAAATTGAAGTGTCATTAAAGCTAAAATAGGAGAATTGCTTAAATGATATAATTAAAATACAATTAATTAATTAATTTTTTGAAGGAAAAAAACTAATTCAAGATAATACCTATATCTATAATATGTACAAAGTTGAAACAAAAAGTAGAAAATTATAGATATTATTAAACTTTTCTTTTTGTTGGTTTTTTTCTTTTTATTATTTTTGTTGATTTTCCGTAAAAATACCTAAATAAAATTAAAACAAATCAAAAGCCAAAACAATAATTTTATGTAATTTTAAATAATAAGCGGATACTAACAGTTCAGAATCTATATTTTACTGATAAGAAGCGGCAAAAACTGTGTACATAGTTAACAATTTGAAAAATATTTTCAAAACACATTTAATTGTTGTTATAATCAAGTTTAAGTTATAAAATTTCTAAAACCAATTTCGCTGTGAAATTTTGCTTCAACAGTTCGGATTTTTCGATACTCGAGTTCCCAATTAAAGAGTCAAATTCGCACCGGTGAAATCTTGATCAAAACACTCAAAAAATATTAAAACTAAAATGAAATACACTTTTATCAACTGCATGATCAGGAAGTTCATGTATTATTATTTTTTATTATCATTTGTATAGATGACGACCATTCTGGTGTAGTGGTACGGTAGTCACCTCAACGCCGGCGGTCGCGGGTTCGATTCCGGCTCAGAGCAGATATTTGTATTTGTACAAATATCTTTGTCCGGATTACTTTGTCGGTCTCCCCTCCGTGCCTCGGAGAGCACTTAAAGCCGTCGGTCCCGGTTGATGTCATAAACACCTGATAGCGATCGTTACTCATGATGGGGAAAGTTATATGCCAACCCGCAGTGGAGCAGAGTGGCGGATTATGCCCCAACTCTTTCCTTTATGGAGAAGAGGCCTTTGCCCAGCGGTGGGACGTTAACAGGCTAATTCAGTTCTGTTCAATTCAGTTGTGTAGATTTATTTATGTTTATTAGAAACATTCTTAAATTTATACTTACTTTCTTGATTAATATTGAATTTTGCTTTCTTATTCACTTTTATTCCTAATAGTTTTATAGCCTACCATACGTTTTATAGCCTAACATTTCTCACTAAACAGGCTTTGCATCAAAAAACACCAGAGGAGGACGATATATTTACAGTTTTTTATTATATTATAGTAAGTATTTTATTTTATTATTAATTTTTATTATTTAATTAATTCCAGTTTAAAAACTTCGAATATCTATATGTGTATGTAAAAAAGGCTTATTCCACATATAAGCATGTTAACTACACAGATAATAATAATAATCACGAATAAGTTTTTGTATTGTTGTGTGCTTATAAAACACATTATATATATGATAACAATATGCAACACAAGCACCAGCTGTTCACACACCACCGTAAACAAAGACATTTGTTCCATTATCTGTGAAACACGTGTATGTATGTATGTATGTATAATATAATATGCGGACGAGTGACCTATATTCACTCTCCTTGAATGTATTATCGTAATTTCGTGTTTAAAAATATTATATTTCGGAGAAAATACTATTTTTAATAAACACCGTGAAAAAGGTGTTCAAGAATTACGATGAAAAATAAAACAAAAAAAAAATTAGTGGTCTGTAATGTCGGCTTACGGATGATAATTTTACGTGATAACGTCATATGAAAACATTGAAAAAAAAAATTGCATACTTTTATGAATTGGATTGAATTATTATCACTGAGTTATCATTATTTTTTATAATACAAAGAATGAGTTAATACAATTAATTACATTTTTTTTTCTATAAATTAACATTTATTTGCACTCGTTAATTCCAATATTTTATTACTTAAATTATAAAGATTAATTACAAGTAACAATGTGCTATTAACAATTTATTTACAACTTATATACATGTGTGATATTTAAGATCCTCGAATCTGTGTTATTGTTTTTGATTTACATGCCGAATGCTTAGGCCGATCGTGCTCTCTATCGCTTGTTCCGCGCTCTCGCTCGCGACACGTGACACTTCTTCATGCGTGCAGCCGGCATTACTCGATTTGCAAAACGTTATCACATCAAAAAAAAGTGCTTAGATAAAAGCTGAAATAATTATGTGTAATAAGTATCGTGATGGCCAAGAAGGATCTATATTACACGTGTATTATAACTAAAAGAGTTTGAATCAAGACTATCACCGAGTGTGCTTAAAAATTATTTCCGTCTCGGCTGTTGAAAAAAACGTTTTGAGACACTTTTGTCCACGAATCCACGGTAGTTACCCGGTGTGTAAGGCAGAAGTATTTTTAAACTAGTATATTATTTAATGTTTGACATTAACTATTATTATATTTGTAATATTTCTTTTTTAATAAAATAATAAAATCATTAAGTTGACGTCATAATAATAGGAAGTCAAAATCTCAAGAAAGTTGTTTTTAGTTTTCATAATAATTTGATTAAATTTTCATAAATGGTTTCCCCAAATGAATTTGTTTATAGAATTTTATGTAACTATATTCAAAATAGATTATTTTGTGTCGTAAGCTATGAGACGGACAGGATTGAATTATAAAACTAATTTGTTTGTTACGGAACCACTAAAATGAAACTGAAATTTCACCTATCTTTTCTATTCTCTACTATGAGTCTTACCGAAGCCACATATATTAAGTGATTATTTGGATTATTATGATAAATCGCGAAATATCGATCTTTCTAGACCATGGTAAGTATTCGTATATATAATACAATTACTAAAAACTAAATTTAAAATTATACAACTGGACTTTACTGTATCAGCCTGTAAACAACCCACTGCTGAGCGAAGGTCCTTTATCCATGTGGAAGAAGGGTTGGAGCTTACTCCACCACGATGCTCCACTGTGGGTTGGCGGATAATATTCCTGCCATGAGTAACGATAATTTTATTAACAGGTATCCATGATAACAACCGGGACCGATGGCTTTACGTACTCTCCGAGGCACGGTGGGGAAACCTATAAGGACACCCAGAACGGAAACAAATATTTGTACAAATACAAATATCTGCCCCCAGCGGGAATCGAACGCTCGACTACGCGTTGAGGCGACTACTCGCACCACTACGCTAGAACTGTCGTCAAAGCTTCACATCAACTATAAATAATTAATTAAAGAATATTATAAACTTTGTATAAAGACGATTCGAGAGCTTTCGAAGCCTAATTGAATAAATAAAATTTTTATTTGATTTAATTTGACATCAAAAAGTCGCGATCACATATATAGATTATCGCGTTCTAAATAGGTATAGAAAAGTATCCTGAAGTATCTAAACTTGATAAATAAAATAAAATTAAATAATATACTTTCGCACCGCTACACAAAAGCGGCTAACAAAAAAATGTATATTAATATTACAAAACTTTACAAAATAAATGATAACATCGTTACATTTTTAATCCCACAATTTCGCCATCATCCTTGAGAGAACCGCCACTAATTGAATTCAGCTTTTATCAGAGTGCCATGAGTATGGCTCAAATTGAGACTGTCGCATTGTAACTTAACACTTTTCAAAGATAACAATATTTTATCATTAATTTAACTGCTTGGTTTTATTTAATTAATATATATTTGAGAATAGGAACTATAATAAACAAATATTGTTTCCATGATTAAGATTTTTTTTTAATAATCACCCGTGTGCTATTAAGTAACTTGCGCGATCGCAAGAAATCGCTGTGGTGTCGAATTTCAATTCTAATTGAGGCTCAGCTAGTATTGAAATTCGACCATCTTTTTTACTTTTATTTGTGTAAAATAAAATTTATGCTTTTCTGAACTGTATTGTATCAAACAGCCTGTTAGCATCCCACTGCTCATATAAAGAAGATTTATTAGGATAAGAGATTTTTCTATTGTAGTTTAGTTTCTTTCTCTATTGAAACACCAGCGGTGATTTGAAATCTTAAAACACAACTTCAAACACTTGAACAGGTATAATATACTGAATTATACAGATCAGTATTTTTTCGTCGTTGTTATTATTATCTTGTCCAAATGTTAAAAGATTTATATATAATTCACTTTCGACCCACGTCCTGTATCTACCGAGTAATCCTATTATTTGAGTACATTTTTTATGATATATTTGGTACACGTGACTTCTTCTGTGTAAAAATTCTCTTCTATCTCATGTACACCTGTGTTATCCCGTTTTGTAATAAATAAAATAATAAATAAACGTCTCACACTTAACGGCCCCCAGTAGGATGTGAATCCTGTGTCGGAGGTTCGGATACACACACAATAAACAAGTACAAACGCCCAGACCGCAACAAACATCTGTATGATCTATACAAATATTTGTCATGTGCGGGGATCGAACCCGCGACCGCCAGCGCATCAGTCAGGTGCAGTGACCACTGCGCCAACGCGTCGTCGTAAAACCCTTAACCTTCCTCAGATCTCAATCTCTATATAACTAGTCATTAAAATCGACCCAGAGTTTTATCTGTTAAATGTATTGTTATTTATTGTACAACACAAAGACACAAAAATAAGTAATATTACAAATAGGAAAGATGTGCAAAGGCAGTCTTACGCTGTAAGAGCGATGAACGCTGTGAAAATGTAACAGACAGATGAAATAACCTTTATATTTATAATAAATAAATATGTTTAACATCTACACACGGTCGTCAAATCCTAATGTAGGCAACTTAATACCTGTATTTTAGGTAACGCCATCACCTCACGCGCTGCTCGTCGGACCGCCCGTCCCGCCCTCGTTCCCGCTACCGCCTTCGGCGCCACCGTGCCGCTTGATCGCGCATTCAGTTTTCAGAAGCGATCAATGTATCTATTTTTTTTCATTAGGAATCAATCCCGCGGGAACTCCGGGATAAAAAGTAGCCTATGTGTTATTCTGGGTCTTCAGTTACCTACATACCAAATTTCATCGTAATCGGTTCAGTAGTATTTGCGTGAAAGAGTAACATACATCCATACATACATACTCACAAACTTTCGCATTTATAATATTAGTAGGATATGAATTAATGTATATTACACCCAGACTCGGGTTGGGAATCGAACCCACAACCCTTTTGCAGAAAGCAGAGTCACTGCCATCTGCGCGGACGGGCCAGTCAGTTGTGAATATTAGTATATATTTGTAAAGCACTCGAACCAATAACCAAGTGGTAGTCGTAAAAATACGTCCGTGTTACTTATAATAAAACTAAGATAATAAAGGCGTGTTTCCAAATAAATTTTTTTATGAACCATAACATTTGTTGGTTAATAGCTGAGTTATATCGGATTGTTGCAAAGGAGCGGCAGATGAATGGTACGCGCCAATATTTAGACAATAAATAGATTTGGATCTAGCTCTGCGCCGGATTCGATGTTATTCAATACAATTTTGTATATTCTGGAAATTCTTTTCGTAAAAATAAACTAAGCAATTTCGCAATTGTGCGCAGTATTTTGTAATGCTTTGATATTTTATAATTTTTTTTAACCTCGTTATTTTTAATATAAAAATCTCTTAACACTTACACAAATGGGCACATTGTGAACAACAGGAGTCGTGACAAAAAAAAACCATGGCGCAGGATGAGTGTGTCCACTTTTTTTCCCCCCGGTTCTGCAATAACAATTTCATGTAAAAGGTTTCATGTAAAAAAAGGCAGATCATTGTCCAGCAAATCAAAATTAAATGTGAGTTTTTTTTATTATTTCGAAATTTTACAATATTATAAATATTTAGAATGCAAAACAAATTAATTATTTACGGACAATTTTGGTATAAATTATGTCCGCGTGGAGTGGTGCCAAAAATACTGCCAGCATTTCCCCGTTGAATAGCAATTCCAATCCTCAGGACAAAAAAAAAAATCACCAGCCACTTGTCACCAGTAGAGGCTATGAGACGTAGGGTCAATTTTTCTCTTCGAAAGATTTTTTTTGCACTGCTACTCCAAGGTCCCAGTGTTTCGACTGCAAACGGCACAAAGACATAATTAGGGATAAGTGACGAATATTTGTGTCGTTTACTTTAGGTAATCAGTATTAATCCACCAGGTCTCTTACCATCATCGCGACTAATTCCAGTAAGCTCAATGAGAGCAGCAACATCGATGGTGACAAGAGCTCTTTGAATGGTTTTATTCAGGGAACCGTAGTCGAAAAACCTACCTGGACTCTTGTTACAAAAAGGCCGTGTCTTCAGTCGAAGTCGTAATAATCAACCTTCTTTCCGCACGGATATCTGTGTTCAAAGCACTGTGGTACTCCCAACCCTCCAGTTGGAAGATACCTATAGAAGTTCAAAAACTTTCACTATCTAAAAATGTTAAAAGGTTTTTTGATAGCATTGCGTGTAAACAATAACCTGGCTCTTTATTTGATAAAGCTAGAAGCCTTGCATGGTTTTTGTCACTTGTAAGATTATGCACCAAGTTTTCGTGAGTATTGTGATCCAATGACGTTTCTTAAAGTGTTTTTTTTTTTGTTACTTCCTTAGAGAAATCATCATTAGGACACCTCAACCTCCAGTATTCTATTGCATCTGTAGCATTTGTAATTTGAAATGATTTCATTTTTCAAATTTCGAAACACAGGCCGATGCACAGAAGTAAGAAAAGCAGGAAGAGCGATTTTTCTCAAGCCGATACCACCATCTGTAATTGGTAGTGGTAAAAGGAGCTTGGGTACAGGAATTTTCGTCAAAAAATAAATTTAGATTTTTTTTAAAGAACATTTTAAAGTGGCATCGATTTTATCGGTCAGGCCAGAATATTTCCAAATTGGACTCGTGCAAAGTATGTACATTAATTTTGGGACAAAAAAAAAACAAAAAAAAAAACAAAAACACACACATTTCAAAATAGTAGGCAGTATGTGACTTTAGAGTACCCAATTTATCAGTGTTGTGCAGGAATATTTTAATTTTACTGTTTAAAATTGGCTGTATGCCTTCGTCAAAAAGTTGTGCTCATAGAACAAAAAATTTACTTCTTTGACTTATTTTAAAATTAGGTGCAATTTTATAAAATAATTTCCTTGCTAAATTAATTTTATTAGGAGATAAAATATCTGTAAAAAAAAGTAATTTACATTTCGAAAAGTATAGTTTGAGGCCAATGCTACAAAAATGGTTTTTAATTTTGATCAAATCTTCAATAACATCATCTGCTTTGCTTGCTCATCCTATGCTTCCATCATCTAGGTACCATATGTTCAATTTTTATTTTAAATTACAAATGCATTTGTGAATACCTAGACTAAAAAGAGACGGACCAATTGGGTCTCATGCTGACGTTAAAGACAATTGTGTTTTCGCCGAAGGGTGTAAGACTATATCGGTGAATATCTAGGCGTTAAACATAAAAGGTTTTTTATCGCAAATAAGTTTAAGTCTTCGATGGATATTTCTTACCAGTGATGATGGATGATATTCCGTGGTCCTGACTATGAGCCTTTTAAGCAAGCTCGAAGTCGCACAGCCTGCAATGGCTCTCCATTGGCTATTCTTGGTATTTCTCTGTGAGATCAAATTAGAAATTATGAGATCCGCAGACGAATGAAGTTTGTCTACATAGCCCAACGGATTTGCAAGCTGAAGTGGCAGTAGACAGTAGGGCACGTAGCTATACTCTATATATTATATACTTTAAAAAATTATAGAGAAATATTTTATATGTGTTATATTTTTATATACTTTATAAGGTTATATATTATAATAATATAAATATTATATAAAAGAAGTAGATTAAAAATAAAAATAAAAACTGCTCTATTACCTAACTAATAAAAACAATTTCTAGAAAAGTTCAATAGTTATTTCACTATAGACGAAAATACAATTTTATTTATAAATGTAACCTCACAATGAAATTAAACTAAACCTAAAAATACCAGAGTAGTTATTTAAGCAAACACAGAAGTCGAATATCTATTTCTAGAATATATATTTTGTTTGTTTGTAATAGTAAATAATAAAATAAATAATAATAATAGTAACTGGAATCGGCAATCGATATCAATGCTAAACTTTTGAATCTTGCTCATTTAGATTTGATAAGAATATTTTTAATTATTAATATATATTGTGACGACGGTAGACGGCGAGTAGTCGCCTCAACGCCAGTGGTCGCGGGTACAATTATCGCTCGGGGCAGATATTTGTAAGTGTGCAAGTATTTGTTTCCGGTCTGGGTGTATGCTCTTGTGGGTCACCCCACCGTGCCTCAGAGAGCACGTAAGGCTGGCGATCCCGGTTGCTATTATAGACATCTGATAACGACAGTTGTCATGGTATGGAAATTATCTGCCAACCCGCAGTGGAGCAGCATGGTGGATTAAACTCCAACTCTTTAACTATATGGAGGAGAGGTCTTTGCCCAGAAGTGGGACGTTTACAGGCTAATTCAGTTCAGTGTGATCATATATACACATATATTATATTGTCTTTGAAATTCCTTTCCTTTTCATATTAGATGTGTAAAAACTCTTTCTCTTAAGAAGACTGTCAGGAAGGATTTCCTTGAAATGCAACATTAATCAAAATTACACGTATGTATGTGAATATGTATGTATATATTTGTATGTGTAAGTATGTATATAGCTTATGTGATCTTATATTTTACTATAAATGTTTATAAATAAATTTAAAATAAATTTTATATTTGACAATACAGGGGTCCTTGCTCTTGTTTGAAACTCGGATGATATTCAGGTTTTTTTTAGCTTTTCATTAACTACGATATAACTTATAATGATATAGACATAGATAAATCCATAGAATAAGACGTGCTGGAACTTCTGTTTAACTTCTCTCGTAACAGCTAAAACAATTTGGATCTCGATTCCTTGTTATCTTCAATCCCAGATCAAATTATTTCAAAGTGCAAGGAAAGATACTTGAATTTATAATTTTAGCGAAAATTTAAATATTCTTCAAGACAAGGTTTTAATCCAATTTGTTACGAGTCCGACCTTTCTAGAAACAATAGCGTGAATATTCAAGTAGTTCAGAGTTCTGTGGAGATCTTACAGATGACGATGTAATCGCTTTGCACGGATTGCATTGTGAAAATAATTCTTTGGCAAAATTCTCAAGCTCTTTCAACTTAATTGTTTCTTGCTATTACATACATGGTTTTGTCTCTTTCACATACAACATATTAAAGAGAGATAACGTGAGATTTCAAATTTGCTTGGAAAATGATTCTTTTTTTTTCTCTTAACTTTAAAGTCGGTTTAAGAACTACATTTGTTACATCAAAGAAATCGACTCAAAATTAATAAATACACCACGCTACACATAAAATTACACACAAACTTTTGCCTCACTTATTTATTTTCTGCATCTGCATCCATTATTTATTTATTTATTTATTTTTTTTTTTTTTGTATACTTACTCATATTCTTTTCTGTACGTCTTAAAACTGTCTAGTAGAAAATTATTTTAGCTTTAAGTAAGCATATAGTGCAATAAACTATGTAATAAAAAAATTAAAAAAAAAACGATCCAGTGCGAGTTGGAATTCCACACAAAGATAACGTACGTACAACAGTTATGTTTGACGACAAATGTCAATAACTCATAGCAAAAAGTTGTTACCTCAGTCATTGCTGAATCGCGGTAAAAATGAAATGAAACGCGAAAAAAAAAAATGTTTAGCGTAAAATCTCCCTTTTTTATGTTTTTCTTCGAAGAGATTTAGAAGAACACTTCGCCCATTAAGAAGGTCACGAATTCCTACGTTATTTCAATCTTGCTTATTAACATTCTCGATATATTTGTCTTATTTCGTTAAAGCTTTACGTCTTTACGTTTTTCTTACGTTTTTCGTTAAAACCATGGAAGTACACAAAAGTACGCTTAAGCTTGGCCTCATGTATAATATCATCAAATAGATTAAAGATTTCTCAAAGCAAACACTCGGCGTTCTCATCCACAGTCTCCTACACACACATATTCTAAGAATCTTTCCAGTTCTGGTTGTAAATTGAAGTGTCATTAAAGCTAAAATAGGAGAATTGCTTAAATGATATAATTAAAATACAATTAATTAATTAATTTTTTGAAGGAAAAAAACTAATTCAAGATAATACCTATATCTATAATATGTACAAAGTTGAAACAAAAAGTAGAAAATTATAGATATTATTAAACTTTTCTTTTTGTTGGTTTTTTTCTTTTTATTATTTTTGTTGATTTTCCGTAAAAATACCTAAATAAAATTAAAACAAATCAAAAGCCAAAACAATAATTTTATGTAATTTTAAATAATAAGCGGATACTAACAGTTCAGAATCTATATTTTACTGATAAGAAGCGGCAAAAACTGTGTACATAGTTAACAATTTGAAAAATATTTTCAAAACACATTTAATTGTTGTTATAATCAAGTTTAAGTTATAAAATTTCTAAAACCAATTTCGCTGTGAAATTTTGCTTCAACAGTTCGGATTTTTCGATACTCGAGTTCCCAATTAAAGAGTCAAATTCGCACCGGTGAAATCTTGATCAAAACACTCAAAAAATATTAAAACTAAAATGAAATACACTTTTATCAACTGCATGATCAGGAAGTTCATGTATTATTATTTTTTATTATCATTTGTATAGATGACGACCATTCTGGTGTAGTGGTACGGTAGTCACCTCAACGCCGGCGGTCGCGGGTTCGATTCCGGCTCAGAGCAGATATTTGTATTTGTACAAATATCTTTGTCCGGATTACTTTGTCGGTCTCCCCTCCGTGCCTCGGAGAGCACTTAAAGCCGTCGGTCCCGGTTGATGTCATAAACACCTGATAGCGATCGTTACTCATGATGGGGAAAGTTATATGCCAACCCGCAGTGGAGCAGAGTGGCGGATTATGCCCCAACTCTTTCCTTTATGGAGAAGAGGCCTTTGCCCAGCGGTGGGACGTTAACAGGCTAATTCAGTTCTGTTCAATTCAGTTGTGTAGATTTATTTATGTTTATTAGAAACATTCTTAAATTTATACTTACTTTCTTGATTAATATTGAATTTTGCTTTCTTATTCACTTTTATTCCTAATAGTTTTATAGCCTACCATACGTTTTATAGCCTAACATTTCTCACTAAACAGGCTTTGCATCAAAAAACACCAGAGGAGGACGATATATTTACAGTTTTTTATTATATTATAGTAAGTATTTTATTTTATTATTAATTTTTATTATTTAATTAATTCCAGTTTAAAAACTTCGAATATCTATATGTGTATGTAAAAAAGGCTTATTCCACATATAAGCATGTTAACTACACAGATAATAATAATAATCACGAATAAGTTTTTGTATTGTTGTGTGCTTATAAAACACATTATATATATGATAACAATATGCAACACAAGCACCAGCTGTTCACACACCACCGTAAACAAAGACATTTGTTCCATTATCTGTGAAACACGTGTATGTATGTATGTATGTATAATATAATATGCGGACGAGTGACCTATATTCACTCTCCTTGAATGTATTATCGTAATTTCGTGTTTAAAAATATTATATTTCGGAGAAAATACTATTTTTAATAAACACCGTGAAAAAGGTGTTCAAGAATTACGATGAAAAATAAAACAAAAAAAAAATTAGTGGTCTGTAATGTCGGCTTACGGATGATAATTTTACGTGATAACGTCATATGAAAACATTGAAAAAAAAAATTGCATACTTTTATGAATTGGATTGAATTATTATCACTGAGTTATCATTATTTTTTATAATACAAAGAATGAGTTAATACAATTAATTACATTTTTTTTTCTATAAATTAACATTTATTTGCACTCGTTAATTCCAATATTTTATTACTTAAATTATAAAGATTAATTACAAGTAACAATGTGCTATTAACAATTTATTTACAACTTATATACATGTGTGATATTTAAGATCCTCGAATCTGTGTTATTGTTTTTGATTTACATGCCGAATGCTTAGGCCGATCGTGCTCTCTATCGCTTGTTCCGCGCTCTCGCTCGCGACACGTGACACTTCTTCATGCGTGCAGCCGGCATTACTCGATTTGCAAAACGTTATCACATCAAAAAAAAGTGCTTAGATAAAAGCTGAAATAATTATGTGTAATAAGTATCGTGATGGCCAAGAAGGATCTATATTACACGTGTATTATAACTAAAAGAGTTTGAATCAAGACTATCACCGAGTGTGCTTAAAAATTATTTCCGTCTCGGCTGTTGAAAAAAACGTTTTGAGACACTTTTGTCCACGAATCCACGGTAGTTACCCGGTGTGTAAGGCAGAAGTATTTTTAAACTAGTATATTATTTAATGTTTGACATTAACTATTATTATATTTGTAATATTTCTTTTTTAATAAAATAATAAAATCATTAAGTTGACGTCATAATAATAGGAAGTCAAAATCTCAAGAAAGTTGTTTTTAGTTTTCATAATAATTTGATTAAATTTTCATAAATGGTTTCCCCAAATGAATTTGTTTATAGAATTTTATGTAACTATATTCAAAATAGATTATTTTGTGTCGTAAGCTATGAGACGGACAGGATTGAATTATAAAACTAATTTGTTTGTTACGGAACCACTAAAATGAAACTGAAATTTCACCTATCTTTTCTATTCTCTACTATGAGTCTTACCGAAGCCACATATATTAAGTGATTATTTGGATTATTATGATAAATCGCGAAATATCGATCTTTCTAGACCATGGTAAGTATTCGTATATATAATACAATTACTAAAAACTAAATTTAAAATTATACAACTGGACTTTACTGTATCAGCCTGTAAACAACCCACTGCTGAGCGAAGGTCCTTTATCCATGTGGAAGAAGGGTTGGAGCTTACTCCACCACGATGCTCCACTGTGGGTTGGCGGATAATATTCCTGCCATGAGTAACGATAATTTTATTAACAGGTATCCATGATAACAACCGGGACCGATGGCTTTACGTACTCTCCGAGGCACGGTGGGGAAACCTATAAGGACACCCAGAACGGAAACAAATATTTGTACAAATACAAATATCTGCCCCCAGCGGGAATCGAACGCTCGACTACGCGTTGAGGCGACTACTCGCACCACTACGCTAGAACTGTCGTCAAAGCTTCACATCAACTATAAATAATTAATTAAAGAATATTATAAACTTTGTATAAAGACGATTCGAGAGCTTTCGAAGCCTAATTGAATAAATAAAATTTTTATTTGATTTAATTTGACATCAAAAAGTCGCGATCACATATATAGATTATCGCGTTCTAAATAGGTATAGAAAAGTATCCTGAAGTATCTAAACTTGATAAATAAAATAAAATTAAATAATATACTTTCGCACCGCTACACAAAAGCGGCTAACAAAAAAATGTATATTAATATTACAAAACTTTACAAAATAAATGATAACATCGTTACATTTTTAATCCCACAATTTCGCCATCATCCTTGAGAGAACCGCCACTAATTGAATTCAGCTTTTATCAGAGTGCCATGAGTATGGCTCAAATTGAGACTGTCGCATTGTAACTTAACACTTTTCAAAGATAACAATATTTTATCATTAATTTAACTGCTTGGTTTTATTTAATTAATATATATTTGAGAATAGGAACTATAATAAACAAATATTGTTTCCATGATTAAGATTTTTTTTTAATAATCACCCGTGTGCTATTAAGTAACTTGCGCGATCGCAAGAAATCGCTGTGGTGTCGAATTTCAATTCTAATTGAGGCTCAGCTAGTATTGAAATTCGACCATCTTTTTTACTTTTATTTGTGTAAAATAAAATTTATGCTTTTCTGAACTGTATTGTATCAAACAGCCTGTTAGCATCCCACTGCTCATATAAAGAAGATTTATTAGGATAAGAGATTTTTCTATTGTAGTTTAGTTTCTTTCTCTATTGAAACACCAGCGGTGATTTGAAATCTTAAAACACAACTTCAAACACTTGAACAGGTATAATATACTGAATTATACAGATCAGTATTTTTTCGTCGTTGTTATTATTATCTTGTCCAAATGTTAAAAGATTTATATATAATTCACTTTCGACCCACGTCCTGTATCTACCGAGTAATCCTATTATTTGAGTACATTTTTTATGATATATTTGGTACACGTGACTTCTTCTGTGTAAAAATTCTCTTCTATCTCATGTACACCTGTGTTATCCCGTTTTGTAATAAATAAAATAATAAATAAACGTCTCACACTTAACGGCCCCCAGTAGGATGTGAATCCTGTGTCGGAGGTTCGGATACACACACAATAAACAAGTACAAACGCCCAGACCGCAACAAACATCTGTATGATCTATACAAATATTTGTCATGTGCGGGGATCGAACCCGCGACCGCCAGCGCATCAGTCAGGTGCAGTGACCACTGCGCCAACGCGTCGTCGTAAAACCCTTAACCTTCCTCAGATCTCAATCTCTATATAACTAGTCATTAAAATCGACCCAGAGTTTTATCTGTTAAATGTATTGTTATTTATTGTACAACACAAAGACACAAAAATAAGTAATATTACAAATAGGAAAGATGTGCAAAGGCAGTCTTACGCTGTAAGAGCGATGAACGCTGTGAAAATGTAACAGACAGATGAAATAACCTTTATATTTATAATAAATAAATATGTTTAACATCTACACACGGTCGTCAAATCCTAATGTAGGCAACTTAATACCTGTATTTTAGGTAACGCCATCACCTCACGCGCTGCTCGTCGGACCGCCCGTCCCGCCCTCGTTCCCGCTACCGCCTTCGGCGCCACCGTGCCGCTTGATCGCGCATTCAGTTTTCAGAAGCGATCAATGTATCTATTTTTTTTCATTAGGAATCAATCCCGCGGGAACTCCGGGATAAAAAGTAGCCTATGTGTTATTCTGGGTCTTCAGTTACCTACATACCAAATTTCATCGTAATCGGTTCAGTAGTATTTGCGTGAAAGAGTAACATACATCCATACATACATACTCACAAACTTTCGCATTTATAATATTAGTAGGATATGAATTAATGTATATTACACCCAGACTCGGGTTGGGAATCGAACCCACAACCCTTTTGCAGAAAGCAGAGTCACTGCCATCTGCGCGGACGGGCCAGTCAGTTGTGAATATTAGTATATATTTGTAAAGCACTCGAACCAATAACCAAGTGGTAGTCGTAAAAATACGTCCGTGTTACTTATAATAAAACTAAGATAATAAAGGCGTGTTTCCAAATAAATTTTTTTATGAACCATAACATTTGTTGGTTAATAGCTGAGTTATATCGGATTGTTGCAAAGGAGCGGCAGATGAATGGTACGCGCCAATATTTAGACAATAAATAGATTTGGATCTAGCTCTGCGCCGGATTCGATGTTATTCAATACAATTTTGTATATTCTGGAAATTCTTTTCGTAAAAATAAACTAAGCAATTTCGCAATTGTGCGCAGTATTTTGTAATGCTTTGATATTTTATAATTTTTTTTAACCTCGTTATTTTTAATATAAAAATCTCTTAACACTTACACAAATGGGCACATTGTGAACAACAGGAGTCGTGACAAAAAAAAACCATGGCGCAGGATGAGTGTGTCCACTTTTTTTCCCCCCGGTTCTGCAATAACAATTTCATGTAAAAGGTTTCATGTAAAAAAAGGCAGATCATTGTCCAGCAAATCAAAATTAAATGTGAGTTTTTTTTATTATTTCGAAATTTTACAATATTATAAATATTTAGAATGCAAAACAAATTAATTATTTACGGACAATTTTGGTATAAATTATGTCCGCGTGGAGTGGTGCCAAAAATACTGCCAGCATTTCCCCGTTGAATAGCAATTCCAATCCTCAGGACAAAAAAAAAAATCACCAGCCACTTGTCACCAGTAGAGGCTATGAGACGTAGGGTCAATTTTTCTCTTCGAAAGATTTTTTTTGCACTGCTACTCCAAGGTCCCAGTGTTTCGACTGCAAACGGCACAAAGACATAATTAGGGATAAGTGACGAATATTTGTGTCGTTTACTTTAGGTAATCAGTATTAATCCACCAGGTCTCTTACCATCATCGCGACTAATTCCAGTAAGCTCAATGAGAGCAGCAACATCGATGGTGACAAGAGCTCTTTGAATGGTTTTATTCAGGGAACCGTAGTCGAAAAACCTACCTGGACTCTTGTTACAAAAAGGCCGTGTCTTCAGTCGAAGTCGTAATAATCAACCTTCTTTCCGCACGGATATCTGTGTTCAAAGCACTGTGGTACTCCCAACCCTCCAGTTGGAAGATACCTATAGAAGTTCAAAAACTTTCACTATCTAAAAATGTTAAAAGGTTTTTTGATAGCATTGCGTGTAAACAATAACCTGGCTCTTTATTTGATAAAGCTAGAAGCCTTGCATGGTTTTTGTCACTTGTAAGATTATGCACCAAGTTTTCGTGAGTATTGTGATCCAATGACGTTTCTTAAAGTGTTTTTTTTTTTGTTACTTCCTTAGAGAAATCATCATTAGGACACCTCAACCTCCAGTATTCTATTGCATCTGTAGCATTTGTAATTTGAAATGATTTCATTTTTCAAATTTCGAAACACAGGCCGATGCACAGAAGTAAGAAAAGCAGGAAGAGCGATTTTTCTCAAGCCGATACCACCATCTGTAATTGGTAGTGGTAAAAGGAGCTTGGGTACAGGAATTTTCGTCAAAAAATAAATTTAGATTTTTTTTAAAGAACATTTTAAAGTGGCATCGATTTTATCGGTCAGGCCAGAATATTTCCAAATTGGACTCGTGCAAAGTATGTACATTAATTTTGGGACAAAAAAAAAACAAAAAAAAAAACAAAAACACACACATTTCAAAATAGTAGGCAGTATGTGACTTTAGAGTACCCAATTTATCAGTGTTGTGCAGGAATATTTTAATTTTACTGTTTAAAATTGGCTGTATGCCTTCGTCAAAAAGTTGTGCTCATAGAACAAAAAATTTACTTCTTTGACTTATTTTAAAATTAGGTGCAATTTTATAAAATAATTTCCTTGCTAAATTAATTTTATTAGGAGATAAAATATCTGTAAAAAAAAGTAATTTACATTTCGAAAAGTATAGTTTGAGGCCAATGCTACAAAAATGGTTTTTAATTTTGATCAAATCTTCAATAACATCATCTGCTTTGCTTGCTCATCCTATGCTTCCATCATCTAGGTACCATATGTTCAATTTTTATTTTAAATTACAAATGCATTTGTGAATACCTAGACTAAAAAGAGACGGACCAATTGGGTCTCATGCTGACGTTAAAGACAATTGTGTTTTCGCCGAAGGGTGTAAGACTATATCGGTGAATATCTAGGCGTTAAACATAAAAGGTTTTTTATCGCAAATAAGTTTAAGTCTTCGATGGATATTTCTTACCAGTGATGATGGATGATATTCCGTGGTCCTGACTATGAGCCTTTTAAGCAAGCTCGAAGTCGCACAGCCTGCAATGGCTCTCCATTGGCTATTCTTGGTATTTCTCTGTGAGATCAAATTAGAAATTATGAGATCCGCAGACGAATGAAGTTTGTCTACATAGCCCAACGGATTTGCAAGCTGAAGTGGCAGTAGACAGTAGGGCACGTAGCTATACTCTATATATTATATACTTTAAAAAATTATAGAGAAATATTTTATATGTGTTATATTTTTATATACTTTATAAGGTTATATATTATAATAATATAAATATTATATAAAAGAAGTAGATTAAAAATAAAAATAAAAACTGCTCTATTACCTAACTAATAAAAACAATTTCTAGAAAAGTTCAATAGTTATTTCACTATAGACGAAAATACAATTTTATTTATAAATGTAACCTCACAATGAAATTAAACTAAACCTAAAAATACCAGAGTAGTTATTTAAGCAAACACAGAAGTCGAATATCTATTTCTAGAATATATATTTTGTTTGTTTGTAATAGTAAATAATAAAATAAATAATAATAATAGTAACTGGAATCGGCAATCGATATCAATGCTAAACTTTTGAATCTTGCTCATTTAGATTTGATAAGAATATTTTTAATTATTAATATATATTGTGACGACGGTAGACGGCGAGTAGTCGCCTCAACGCCAGTGGTCGCGGGTACAATTATCGCTCGGGGCAGATATTTGTAAGTGTGCAAGTATTTGTTTCCGGTCTGGGTGTATGCTCTTGTGGGTCACCCCACCGTGCCTCAGAGAGCACGTAAGGCTGGCGATCCCGGTTGCTATTATAGACATCTGATAACGACCGTTGTCATGGTATGGAAATTATCTGCCAACCCGCAGTGGAGCAGCATGGTGGATTAAACTCCAACTCTTTAACTATATGGAGGAGAGGTCTTTGCCCAGAAGTGGGACGTTTACAGGCTAATTCAGTTCAGTGTGATCATATATACACATATATTATATTGTCTTTGAAATTCCTTTCCTTTTCATATTAGATGTGTAAAAACTCTTTCTCTTAAGAAGACTGTCAGGAAGGATTTCCTTGAAATGCAACATTAATCAAAATTACACGTATGTATGTGAATATGTATGTATATATTTGTATGTGTAAGTATGTATATAGCTTATGTGATCTTATATTTTACTATAAATGTTTATAAATAAATTTAAAATAAATTTTATATTTGACAATACAGGGGTCCTTGCTCTTGTTTGAAACTCGGATGATATTCAGGTTTTTTTTAGCTTTTCATTAACTACGATATAACTTATAATGATATAGACATAGATAAATCCATAGAATAAGACGTGCTGGAACTTCTGTTTAACTTCTCTCGTAACAGCTAAAACAATTTGGATCTCGATTCCTTGTTATCTTCAATCCCAGATCAAATTATTTCAAAGTGCAAGGAAAGATACTTGAATTTATAATTTTAGCGAAAATTTAAATATTCTTCAAGACAAGGTTTTAATCCAATTTGTTACGAGTCCGACCTTTCTAGAAACAATAGCGTGAATATTCAAGTAGTTCAGAGTTCTGTGGAGATCTTACAGATGACGATGTAATCGCTTTGCACGGATTGCATTGTGAAAATAATTCTTTGGCAAAATTCTCAAGCTCTTTCAACTTAATTGTTTCTTGCTATTACATACATGGTTTTGTCTCTTTCACATACAACATATTAAAGAGAGATAACGTGAGATTTCAAATTTGCTTGGAAAATGATTCTTTTTTTTTCTCTTAACTTTAAAGTCGGTTTAAGAACTACATTTGTTACATCAAAGAAATCGACTCAAAATTAATAAATACACCACGCTACACATAAAATTACACACAAACTTTTGCCTCACTTATTTATTTTCTGCATCTGCATCCATTATTTATTTATTTATTTATTTTTTTTTTTTGTATACTTACTCATATTCTTTTCTGTACGTCTTAAAACTGTCTAGTAGAAAATTATTTTAGCTTTAAGTAAGCATATAGTGCAATAAACTATGTAATAAAAAAATTAAAAAAAAAACGATCCAGTGCGAGTTGGAATTCCACACAAAGATAACGTACGTACAACAGTTATGTTTGACGACAAATGTCAATAACTCATAGCAAAAAGTTGTTACCTCAGTCATTGCTGAATCGCGGTAACGTTGTGCCCTACAAGCATAAATATATTAGAGTTGAGTAACGTGCAACGCTCTACTGCTAAATCGCGCAAGCGTTTGGTTCTTCAAAATTGTTTATAAGGGCCACTTTATATAATTGTTATTATCCTGAGAGTGTCCTAAGCCGAGGAGCAAAGAAATCTCACTATAAGACTCCCTTGATACCCTTATGAGAAACATGGCATCGTAGGCGAACGAAGCCCTATTAATTATATTAGCCCTATTAAGCCTAAAAAATATTATACAAATTCCAAGTTTTCAAAACTGTGACATTGTAAAGGCCAGTTAAACCAACAGCTATATTCTTCGAAAAAATAAACTGTTCTGCTTTTGTTTTTTGAAATGATAGTGCTATATATAGTGCCCTTTTTTAAAAGCTAAAGTGCTAATAGGGCCCTTTTTTGAGATTAAAATGAACTTTTTTCAAGCCCAGGTTTCTGGTAGAAGAAGATTTATACAGCACCATAAGCGGCTTGTAAGGGAAGCCCTCTTAGTTATGAACATTATTTTATGTTTGTTGTAACAAATGAACGACACCACCCAGTCTATTAAAAATATTTGTAGAAATAAAAATATTCGCTACGAGCGAGAATCGAACCCGAGACAATCACTGCGTTAATGGAACTTGCGCCACACCACACCAGAACGTTGTCGTAAAGATTTATTTATATATTGTTTATAGAAAACTAACAAAGCATACACCATGTCTCAAATATACATTACAACTACAGTTTAAAGGCTAAGTGTCACCTTAATTATAGGTGATAACTACATTTAATAACATAACAATGGCTGTAGCTTAAAATAAAATTATATAAAACAAAAAGAAACAATAAACAATTTTAAATAGTAATAAAATTCCATAATAAGCCTACTTTTGTATTAAATGCGATTTTTTTTAAGTTAAAAATAATATCATTATATCAAGATTTTTGAAATACTACTGTGTGATCTCATTATTCTGTTTAGAGGTGCTTGGTAATCAAAATTAGAACATGCTGAAAAACTATGAAATAAAATTCTCATATTTATACGTAAAACATTTAGTAGTTGCTGATAAGTAAACAGATCTGAGTAAAATAGGACATTTCAATACATCGATAATCAATTTATACAGAAACAAGATGTCCTGCAAGCATCTTCGACTTTCAAGAGTATCCATATTAAAGTTTCTTAACGTATCGTGATAATGCGGGATTTTATTTCTCAAGCCTAATTTGAAAATAGGATGCTCTATAAAACGTTTCTGTAGTATAAAGCCTATGTTTTCGAAACCTTTCTTGCATAATATTCCTTCTTATATATTCAATCGTAATGCACCATCTCATATAAATAATGACCATATCATTAATAAAATATATGTTAAACAAAATTGGTCCCAGATGAGAATCTTGTGGAAATCCTGATAATAAATTATATGGATTAGATAAGTAACCATTACCGACAAATACTCTTTCCTTTAAAGATACGACATAAACCAACGCAATAAATTACCTGCTATGCCATATTCGAACAGTATTTTTTTTTGAGGAAAAAAGTATGAGGAAGCTTGTCGAACGCCTGGCTAAAATCTGTATATATAGCATCGATACTTTGGTGATAATCGCCTGCTATAAGAATCG
Organism: Euphydryas editha; assembly: GCA_036937285.1. NCBI lineage: Eukaryota > Metazoa > Arthropoda > Insecta > Lepidoptera > Nymphalidae > Euphydryas > Euphydryas editha. Next base: position 883,484 of record JAUPFZ010000019.1, on the reverse strand, counting down.
CGTTAATAAAAGTTAAAATGTTCGTAGACGTCGATTTATATTAAAAAAAAAAAAACGTGCTTATCTGGACTAATGATTTGCTTGAAGTGCAGTGTAGTAATAGGACTTTTTTTTTGTTTTTTTTTTCGAAATGCTTGGCAAATATTGATAGGATTGAAATTGGCATTTAATAACAAGCAATTTCAGTATTGCCATTTTTAAACAGAGGGACCATTAAGGCTTTTTCAACAGCAGGAAATATAGTAGATGACAAAAATTTGTTGTAAGTAAATGAAAGTGGATATGCATATCCGAAAGCACATTTTAGAACAAAAAAAGATGGTATTCCATCAGCATCTGCAACTTTATAAGGGTCCATTTTTTTAACTTTTTAATACATTATCACGTGTAATAGATACAAGATTCAAACAAGTACATGTTTCTATTGTAGAAAGGCGAAAAGAGCTATTGGAGGCTGTATTGTTTTTATTACATACGGAGGAAAAATGTTCCGCAATTAAATTATATTCATCAGGTCCACTGGTCCATTCGAGTCGGATAATTACTTATATTTTTCTTTTACTTTTATAGAAGGATTAAAAAAAACTTGGTATTAAATCTGAAAAGACTTTTAAGGCCTTTAGACTTTCAAGATACTTGTAACGTACACACTTATAACTTTGTAATAAAATAATACTCATATTCTAAGTTCATGTTGGAAACATTTATATTCATGATAAAAATATTCAAGTTGCTTTAAAAACATCATAAAACCAACATCTTATCTAACGGTATCAACTCTCTATTTTTTAAATTCTTTTAACATTTAAAATATCCGTGTATAAAAAAGAGGCTAAAAAGCATGACGATATGACTTAAAAGAGATAAGAGAAGTGTAATTATAAACATAGGTATAAATATAATATATAAGATCTATAAGTTTATAGTTAAATTAAAATGTTATTAAAGATAACTTTACTGATTTTTTTTTTAAAAAATTTTATTTAAAGAGGTATGTCTAAGAAAATTTATAGACAAGATACTTCTACATATTTTATATTTTAAGAAAATGGCCAACTTTAATCAGCACGTTTGTCTCAAATATTAAATACAATGTGCACGGTCAATATTATTCTTGTATTACGGACTGATTGACAAACTGAATCAGGCTGTAAGCGTCTCACTACTGACCAAAGGCCTCTTATCCATACAAAAAAAGGATCGGAGCTTAATTTTATTAAGGAGCAAAAATTTCCTTAACATGAGCAAAGATCATCAAGAATCTCAAGAACAAGTTATCAGGTTTTTTTTTTTTAAATGTTAGTTGGATAGGCAAACTGGCAGGCGTTCCACCTGATGGTAAGTGGTTGACGTCGCCCATGAACATAAACTAGTTTACCTGGAACTAGCCCACGCAACCAATCTATGTGTTGCCTATCCCGAGACATAAGGTGTTAAAGTCTCGGTGCCAGTAATTACACTGAAGTAAGAAGGTAGAAGAAGTTATCAGGTATCTATGATAACAGCCTGGACCAACAGCTTTACTTACTCCTCAAGGTACGGTGGGAAAACCCACAAGACAACACCGTCGACGTTGAGGCGATTACTCATACCGCTACATCAGAACGGTAGTATTGTATTAAGTAAATAAAAATATTTGGTATCTTGTTTTGAAATATGAAAATAAAAAGGCTCTAAAACTTTGATGGTTTTTTTTAATACGCTTTATCGTTAATCATAACGACGCCACATCCATTAAACCTTTCTTAAATGGCGACATTGCTAAACCTTGGAAATTTCTCGAAACTAAAAGAGTTCGTAAATCGTCTCGTGAGAACTCTTTAAATATTGACATTGAACTTCTCAATAAGTATTCCTCCTCGTCTACGATACTCATCGATGTTGATAAACATCAAACTTTAAATTATCTTTCATCGCTACCAACTTGTAAAATCCTATCGTTTACTTTCTCCTCTTTTACCGAAAGTGATGTTAAAAGAGTTACACCAGCTTTGATAACATGATCATCCCTATCCTCGATATAATTATTCCTATTTTACTACTCATCCTTAATTACTCTATCACATGTAGTAAGTTTCCCATAGCCTGGAAAGATGCACAGATTATACCGATTCCTAAAAAAGTAGTGCTACCTGTGTTTCCGATTTCCTACCGATTTCTATTCTTCCTTCCTTCTCAAAAATCCTCGAAAAGTTAGTTTTCCAAAAAATAGTTTCCTTTACAAGTATTTTCTCCTTAATTCTCTTTAGTTTGGATTCCGTTGTGATCATACTTAATACGGTTTCAGCTCAAGTCAAAGTTACCGACGGAATTTCGATTGGCTATGGATAATATAAAACTCACACTTTTCACACTGTTGGATTTTAGTAACGCGTTTTATTGTGTTGACCACGATATTCTATACAGTGTGTTACACGCTTTTAACATGTCTCAATTGGTGACAGACTAGTTTCTGAGCTAGCTTAAAGGGCGACGACAGCGTATACGCTATGATGATGCTCTATTTTTATGGTGTGATGTCCAAGCCGGAGTATCTCAAGGTGGCGTTTTTTCTCCATTACTTTTCTCCATTTTTATTAATTCAATTACTCAATCTACTTCTTTTCTCTACTATATATATGAAGGCGATATCCAAATTTATCCTCACACAACGCTTCAAAATCTTCATAATGCAATTTATTTAATCAAAAACATTAGCTGAAGTTTGACGTGTTAATAAGTTTTAGTTTTATATGGGAGAAAAAAAAAACGACTGTATTAGAATTAACATTAATGTGTTTTTTCTTTTTTTTATATATTAATTGTTATTTTAATAATCCAATAATCACATATCAATTTCAAGTTTACTTGTTTCTTGACACAAAAAGATAGAAAAAATTAATAAAACTCTTTAAAACATTTTCATATTTCTCTTTTATCTCATTCAAACTCATTCCATTGATGCTAGTAGATGTAGATATTCAATATAAAAAATCAAAGGCATATTTCTTGACTATTGCGAATGATTTCCCGCAAGAATATAATTTTGTGATACAATAGTGGAATTCTTCAATGAGAAATAAAAAATATAATTTTAGAGAAATACGCATAAAAGATGTGTTTTGATTAATTAGATTAAATATTAAAAAAAAATATATATAACGTAACAAACAACATCCAAGTAATAAAGGGAAAAATGTTGGATATGTTTGTCAGTCTTTCTCAAAAAAACTATTGAAAAGATTGCAATGAAGCACGTAGAGCTGGAAATTGAAATAAAAAGGAAAAGCTAGTTACATATGAAACAATAGCATACACCTAAACATCATCATCATATCAGCCGTTGGATGTCCACTGTTGAACGTAGGCCTCCCCCATCGACCTCCAGAACGACCGGTTCAAAGCAGCCTCCATGCAACGGCTTCCGGCGGTTTTCCTCAAGTCGTCTGTCCAATAAATAAATGAAATAAATAGGTATATAGTGATAAGGATCTCTGTATATTTACATTACATAAAGTCCAGTAACACGACTAAAATAATTGTTTATTAAAATACTATTGAAGAGGAAGTGTTAGCCCGTATATGTCCCACTGCTGGTCAAAGACTTCCTCTGCATTTAGGAGAAAGGTTGAAGCTTAATCCACCACGAGTAAGAATACACGAAATTATTTTATTTTGTAATTAAGAAAATTTAAAGTCACCAGAATTTAGAATCGGTAATTCATCTGTTGATTATGAAACCTCTGCTAAACAACATAATATGTCCTTATTAGAAACAAGACGAACTTAATTTGATATTATGATATTGTATAAAATCTTAAACAGTGTAATTTATGCCCCTGCATTACTCCATAATATCTTATTTCGAGTATCTTGTAAGCGTAAGCGACTTTGCACTAAGAAACATTTATTTTTTATATTAAGTGGTAGAACCCGTTATATTCAAAATAGTTTTATAAGACGAACATGTAAATTTTATAATGAAAAATTGCTTCATTTGTCCCTATTTGCATTTGGTTCTGTTTCTTCAAAGTCTCTTTGACGAAATCGTTAAAATAAGTTTTATTGTAGGTACTTATGCAACAATTTGTTATTATAAATTATAAAAATAATGGTTTTCGATTATAAACTATACATCAGATATATTGACATTAATATATACAAAAAATCCTCATTTTAGTATTTCTTAGTCGAGTAATAAAGGTGAAGTTTTGTATAATATAAGTGCCTGTTATTGTACCTATATATCAATGTAGAGCTTGCGACAAGTTGCCCGAGTTCACAACTAAGTTAACTAATTACTTCGTGATTGCATCTCAAAGAGGACTTGAAAAGTACTCCAATGGAAAATATGTTTTGTAAATATACAAGACTTGATGACTGTTCTGGTGTATTTGTGCGAGTAGTCGCTTCAACATCGGCGGTCGCGGATTCGATTACCGGTCGGGGGTGATATTTGTATTTGTACAAATATTTGTTTCCGGTCTTGGTGTGTGTCCTTGTGAGTCTCTCCACCGTGCCTCGGAAAGTACATAAAGCCGTCATTCTCCGTTGTTGTCATAAACACATGATAGCGATCGTTACTCATGATATGGAAAATTTACTGCCAAATCGCACTGGAGCAGCGTGGCGAATTATGCTCCAACCCTTCTCTTATATGGAGAAGAGGCCTTTGCCCAGCAGTGGGCCGTTTACAGGCTGATTCAGTTCAGTTTAGTTCAACTACACAAGGTGAATTTTCTATGTGATTGTGAACTTGGTTAGCCAAAACGGAAATAGCGAAAAATGTCTCAATAGAGTCAGAAGTTTTTGAAAATCTAACTTTCTTCATTAGAATTTTGGTGATATTTTCAACCGAATATTATTTTACAGCCATATTATAAGCTATGCGGAGACCGGCAAAGAAGAGTACCTAATCCCTTCTTGCCGAGATGTCGTAAGAGGCGACTTAAGCCTTAATTGTGCGAACAACTTGGTAGCAGGGTCACTATAACCTAAGCGTCATTACAAGGTGGACCACGGGTACCGCGTACGTTGCTTCCTGGCCTGCAGCCGGCAGCCCCATCGGGCACTCTCTCCTGTGCGACGCCCCGCGTATTTGGGCATCGCACCTTCGCGGTAGGCTGTTTCGGCGGACGGTGGGCAATCCCCGACCCTACCGTCCGCAGCCTGCCTGCGAAGCGAAGCCTGCGAAACATGGTAAGTATTGTCTAAATCCAATGGCTGACATGATGATGAGATTTATAGAAACAAAAAAAAATCAATATATAAATATACTAATAATCTTAAAGAAAATACACCGTTTATCTTTCCCGATGATGGCCCTGGTAAAAAACAAATTTTTAACAAAATCCAAACTAACAAAAAAAAATTTTTTTTTTGCTATTTATATCAATTCAATCCATTTGAAATAATCGATTGATATTAAAGTGTTGGTAGTCGTTCTGGTGTACTATACTGTATTGTAACGCAATAGATTGTGGATATCCCACTGCTGGACACTTCATGTAGTATAAAACTGAGACTTAATCCGTTACGCTGCCCCACAGCCGATCGACAAAGTCTACAAGTCTCCGAATTTCAAGTATTCCAAGACTCCACCTCAAGTATGACAAGACTTAACCTGAAGCTTTTCTCACCATGTGTTTCTCTACCATAGAACTTGAGAAAAACTCTTAAACTTTAGCAAACGAAAATTTCAAAGTAAAAATCCAGTGAAAGCTCCATGTAAGAGTTAAAGCTGAGTCAAAGCCACTTCACAGTCGTAGCTTTTTTTGGATTAATTATTATTTCTCTCATCGTCTCGGTCTTAATCTTAATACTTCCATAATAAATGCAAAAGTTCAGATGAATGTTTATAACTCAATTGCACCAGAATAGCACAAGACTAATTTTTAACTTCATAAAGTGTTTAGTTCCCGTTGGATAGAGTTTGAAGTAAAGGAAGTCATAGGCAATAGCTAGTCTTTTATTTTTCTTTGTTTTTCCATAATGACTCGACACCACATTGATTTCTCAGACACGATTCTCATCTGACATTTCGTAATGATCATTATTATATATTTTTTGTATAGATATAAACAAACAGTATGTAGACCTGACATTCAATATATTCACCCATAAACATTTAGAATACTTTCGGAGCCATAAAATCATTGCTGGCCACAAGAACGGTTCTAAGAATTACATGAAGTAGGGACCCTAGGTATGATAAAGCAAAAGTCAGGTGTAATGTTCTCTTATTCATGGTAAACAACGCGAAAAGAGAGAATGAATGAGAAATAGTTAGAATATAGAAAGAGAAAGAAGAGAAGAGTTGAACACTATACAACTTAATTTGCGTAAAACATACCTTGAGCAACTGGTTGTTGATAGAGCTATACAATTGTAGATATGCCATCTAAAAATAAATAAATTATATTTTATAACATTTCAACTAAAAAGAAAAAGTAATTTCAAAAAATTATCTTTAAAGCTGTTATCACCGTTCGTTTCAAAAACTTTTTCTATATAATTAGGTCATAAATAGTTTTACAATTCATTTTTTTTATTTTCTATTTAAAAATTATAAACATGACATTTATTAATTAATTTAAAATAAAGTCTTAATAAAACAATACAAATATTGTAATTACAAATTTCATAAACTTCACTGTAGCTGTTTAAATGATAATTAAAAAAACTTATGACATTATCTATACATATATGAGTATACAAAATAAATATGAGAAAAAGAATAATAAAACAAGTTGCCGTGTCTACGCTTACACTCTCTCTACCCCGACCGAGCGGGTCTCGTCCGAGCGCTCAGTCGTCAACACAACCTCATGGCGTCTTGACCAAAACGTACGCTTTTTTTTTATTTCCCTTCAAAACAATAGCGCAGATTATAAATTTATTTGACATAACAAAAAGTTTTCAACGAAAAAGTTTTCATATTTAAAACGAACGGTGCTTATTTGCCTTGTGTAGTGGGTCTTTTTTTGTTTCGTTTTTGTTTTTGTGAATGTGAAAGTTTCAACGTTTGACATGAATGGTGTGGTGGAAGAAAAGGCGGGAAATGTTGACAGGTGAGTTGCATATAGATTTTTTTTAATACTAGATAAATGTATTGAACATTCATTCAAAAAGTAATTATTGTTAAGTTTGAAAATTTGTTATATGGCTGCGTAAAAACTACTCACGCTTTATTACATAAAAATACTCGTATGGTTTTTTATAATATTTATAATTTGTTTATGATAATTTTAATAATAAGATGTATTAAAAAAAAGTGCGATAATTACGTGTAAAACTCTTAATAAATAAATAATTGTTAAGAGACCGTCAAAGAGAATTTGTTTTATAAATTTAGTAATATATATAGTATATATTTCATAAACAAAATAACAAAATATATAAATACTCCACCTTTTTCTATTCGACATAAAACGAACAGGTTTTATATACATTTAAATACAAAATAAATTATATTCGACGATAATGTCACGATAATACTAATGTAATTCAATAACTCTATATCACAAACTGCTAATTATTCAATTAACAACACGAATTTAGATAAATATTGGGAAATAATATATATTCAATGTTACTATTGTTAAAACGTAAAACGTAAAAATATTTTCCCCGTTTGTTGTTAACCGTTCCGTGTTCCGAATATTTCGTTTCGGCACTACTACAAGAGCTATTTTCATGGGTACACTCTACAGACAGACACAGTAGACAGAACTAGAGATGTTCATGTAAAAAAATATCGATATTTTTTTTTTTCGATATAATAAATCGTATCGTTGTATCAATACTTTCCGAAATATATCGGATGAAATGTATCCATATATATCGGATCAAATATATCGATACTATCAGATTGATACGATATATAGCAGGTATATATCGAATATTTACGAAATTTCGATATATATCGTGCACTCCTAGAGAGAACTCAAAAGGATTAACGACATACATGGTAAATATCTAATCTTTCTTATTAAGTGTTAGTGACCATGAAAGCTTAAAACTTTATTTTTACTCTCTAAACATGAATCAGTGAAATTTTCATTAATTACGGTAGTAGAGCTATATTCACTACATATCAGTGAACTTAAATAATAAGTTAGTGAATACTTACTAAAACACATACACATATACAATCATCAAATCAGTGGTCTCTGATATTTACATATTCATACATTGAATAGTCTTAGTGACTATTTCACTAAGACTATTCAATGTATGAATTATTTATTCCGCGTGGTACGATTCTCACATTGATAAAAAAGTTAATAGTCATTTAAAATTAGTGAAATTCCACTGATTCATATTTTGAGATAACTTAACAAGTTGGCGCATTAGTTACAGTAACTATGACATAATTATGTTATGTATAGACCATACAGATGTTTGTCATGGTCTGAATGTTTATGTATGTGTCTGTGTTGTGTCTGTTTTCAGACCCCCGACACAGGATTTCCATAAATCGGAGTTAGTTTATTTATTTATGTATAATATTGTTGATTGATCTACTCATCCAAATCATCTTATAAATGAGAAAATTGAGATGGATAATAATTACGTAAAAACGTCTTAAACGACGGCTTTGAAACTTAACACAGCCTAGTTTTTATGCCCATATTCCCACGGAACCGGAAGTGACGCGGTTAAAACCGCAAAACTATCTAGTTAATACCAAAAAGATCCTTTATTCAAATATTTTAAAAGCTTTTCGAAACGTCACTACGTTAGTGCACGTAAAGAAAATAGTTCGATGAAAAATTTTACCGAAAAGAACTACGATTAAAGTGCAACTCTGTTGTAAGTTATTGTTTTAAAAATATTTTAATTTACTTATTATTTCTGTTTTAATTATTACCTCTTATATTTATACATACACATTATAATTTATATAAATGTCCATATGTGTACAATACGAGTACAAAGTTTTCTTAAAAAGCTCTAAAAGCGTACTCAATAAAGTAAAATTTGATTCGATTGCGAGGAAGATTGCATTATAAAAAATTTTTATGGAGAAAATTTGCAGAAATCTAAAACTTACATATGATAATAATTGTAAATGCATTAAATTAAATAAATTAATAATTAAATTTAAAAAAATTGTTTACATATATATACTATATAAAAAAAAAATTAGGTTATGGTATTTTTTTCAAACTGCTAATGCTAAACCATATTCTACTCATGTTTCATATTTTAACGTGTTTTAAATTATTGCGTAAAAAATATATATATATATATATATATATATATATATATATATATATATATATATATATATATATTGTAACTATTGTCTTCTCACACTATGGAGAGAGATCAAATAAAAATTAAAAATTAATTATTTGTAGTAAGGCTCGTTATATCGTCTAGTTAATTAGGACCCGTTTTACGTTGTTTTTTGTATTAACCAAGTTCTTTTAGAGTATCAGTGATCGCAAGTTCAAATGATTATAAGAAATTAAATAAAACTTCGTAATGAGTATGTGTATAAGTTGATAAAAATAAAATAAAAGATCAAGACCCGATCTCATCTTCTATTAACACCTCGTTAATATAGTTGCTAATAGAAGTAGCTCCACTCCATCCTTACTTTATTAAAATAGGAAAATAAAAAATTAAATTACTTTAAAAAAAATTAAAAGGAGGAGAGGAGGTAAACGGCCCCGCGCCCGCCGCTTACAGTAGTTTCCGTCCTACATTTTATGAACCTTCCTCAATGAGATCGAACACTTATTGTGCTCCTACTCCTGCCTTATATTGACATTTAATATAGTTGTGAAGTTCTTTTCAACACTCGTCATGATAATCAAGGTTGTTATGTTGAATTCGTAACTGTAGATCCATATTGATTAAAAAACCATTTATCATATGTTCTCCAGCCGATTCGAATGTAATTGAATGACTTTTCCTTACTGAACCTTATTAATAACCTCCTATAATATTGTGATAAACTCGAATTTAAAACTTAAATACAAAGGCGTGAATATAATTCACATTCTACGTTTAACCGTAATATTACACTTACAACTAAATGAATATGTTCCCTAGACACACATATAAGTATATGTTCTTTTGTATTATAACTACAACCGTGTCCTATAAATGTGTTGTGTTACTTATTATATATTTATGGTTTGTTTCATCGATACCTTCTATATCTTAATTATCTAAAATTTATACCTCTAATTTATTTGAAACATGTAGCAAAGTACATTTTCTTTAATATTTTGTTGATACCTCCTATACCTTATTATCTAAAACTTATATATCTAATTTATTTTGAAACATGTAGCAAGGTACATTTTCTTTAATATTTTGTTGATACCTCCTATACCTTATTATCTAAAACTTATATTTCTAGGTTTACGTTTTAATAGTAATTTAAATTCGGATCAGAATAGTTCAGGGCGTAGTCAAGTACATTTCTCTAATGTAACTGTGACTCTCGTCAAGGTATAGAACTCAGTGTTCAAGTTATGAGTGCACTAATACCGATACCATCAGGAAGATGTTAACTAATCTCAAACGAAATAACGTCTCTACACGTCTCTATACGTCTAAACACTATGGATGAAATCCACAGTGAGGGTCCAACACTGCTGCAACGTATCACTTCCACCATCGTAATGGCGTCAGCAACGCTAAGCAAAATTCGGTCGTGGTTCCGGTATAGTTAATCAACGAAAGACATCATCCGAGACATCATAACGTCGATTAAAAATAGCACAGCAGTACCACATGGCGCATACACTACTCTAGGCTAGACAGAGCGAGGGACACACAGTGTTCCAACCGAAGTTGTATACAATAGCCTCTACCTCGATGTCACAGTATGAGGGACACCCTACGTATCACGAATTATATTCGCAACGTAGGGCATCGCGCCTCACTTTTGCGTCACCTATACAAATTCAAGACGACATTGACAAAGGGCTCAATAATCTGCGGTGACCGAAATCAACCACAGCGTCTTGCATTCCAGTATCAAATCATCAAGAAAATGCTAGAGTATATTCAGCGCAGTGCTCACACTATTTAGTGGTAATTCACCAAATAACATTACGAGCACTCGATCGAAAATAATAATTGGAATCGAGATTCTTTATTGCGCAATGCTCATTTCTTACAAATTTACCGTCAACATATTAATCGTCGCTCGGAGGCAAGGTGATCGTACCAGATCGTCGTTTTATGTTTTGTTTTTGATGACATATATAGATAAGTTTCGATAACGTTTCAGAGTTTTTCCAACGACCGATGAGTCGACAGAGCGACTTTAACGGACTCACGGAATCACTTTACGTATCAAGTCAGTACGAGCTCCTTCCATATCGTTCGTCGATCGCAGTTGAGGGTGCCAACAGTGATGTATGAAACACCCTACGAACGTACACGAAAGACTAATCGAACTTCAGAAACCCGATGACTAGACGTAACGACTTTACGCAAGTCCGGCGGTCGGCACAGTTTTACAAGTTGCATATATTGCATTCCATGCTCCCTAATAAATTAGCGAGACAGGTCTACAATATACAAAGTATAACAGATCTTCGATCTGTGAAGTGTTTCGCCACTTTAATGTATCGTACAATACATTTCTTTGTCGGGATGATTCTCAAGCATCTCACTGTACGTGTCGCTCCATCACGCACATTTATATTTTTATTTAATAAGACGGCTGCTGCCATTACCGTCCGTAATAACATTTAATGTTATTTGTTAATATTGTATTATGCATTTATTTGCCACTCTTATAATATTTTTTTGTTAGGTAGTTGCCTGAAACAACTTCCAACTTTATGATTATATTGTCATGCACCATATATTATGATACGAACCAATGTCGATATCAATATTTATTTAGACGGCCCACCATACCGTCAATACATATAAATATGTATATTTCAAAGGTAGACGCTCGTAGCATCTCCTATTATATTTTAATATTGATAAGCATCACCATCATTTTTATACGACTCAATGTCGATATCAATAATTATTTAGACGGCCCCACATACCGTCAAATACATATAAATATGTATATTTCTAAGGTAGACGCTCGTAGCATCTCCTATTATATTTTAATATTGCCATGCATCACCATCATTATGATACGACTCAATGTCGATATTAATATTTATTTAGACGGCCCCATCATACCGTCGATACATATAAATATGTATATTTCAAAATCAATCAATCAAAATTGCATGTGGATATTCCCGGCTCGCAGATAACATTTCGCAGTAAACGAAAACAACCAGCTGATCAGGAATGTCAGTGCTCGGAAGATATTAAACTGATACGTAGCGAATTAACCCGCATTACAACACTACTGGAAACATATGTTGCGACTAATTCGCAAATGATGGTTCAAATGAATGACTGTATTGGGACAATAAAAACAGAAATTTCTAATCTAAAGGTTTCTCATGACGAAATTAAAAATTTATTTGATAATAACATATCTAAAATCAGCTCAGAAATACAAGATATAAAATCATCAACTTCAAGAATTTCATTAGAATACAACGATGTAAAATCTCAATTAATTCAATTAGAGACAAAATTAAATATTGACAAGAAAAAAATAGAATTACTAGAAACCGATATGCAAGAATTGAAAGTAAGCCCGATTCCCATGACCCAGAATAATGACATATATACAAACGAAAAATTGATTCGTGAAGTACAAGAACGCAAGAAGAGAGAAAATAATATAATTATTATGGGAATTGCTGAAAATGACTCCAATAATACAAAAGAGAGAAATTTTCAGGATGAGGCTGAAGTACTTAGAATATTGAAGCAAATAGTTACAGACATTCCAAAACCAAAAAATATTTTTCGTATCGGCAAGTATAATCCAGGCAAAACTCGTAAAATTAAAGTCTGCTTTGAGAAGCCAGAGACGGCATTATCAATTCTTAAAAGCCGTAACAAATTCCCTAATAATTTGAAAATATTTTCTGATCAAACGCCCACTCAACATAAATTCTACGCACTTATAAAAGATGAGCTAAACAAACGTATATCCAAGGGTGAAACCGATATAACAATTAAATACGTGAACGGAACACCGGCCATCGTCAAAACTCCTACAAAAAACTTCAATCAACAACAATAAACTTAAATACAACTAATACTATAAATTACCAAATAGTAAATGATTACAGAGAATTACGTACTGAAAAGTCTCGGTTATCCTTCTTATACTTAAATGCCCGCAGTATAAAGAAAAAAGGCAAGCTCGATGAGTTGAAATGCATTTTAAAATCCATTACCACGACCATTCATATCATCCTGCTCTCTGAAACTTGGATAGCATCAGAAGATCAAGCCTCACAGCTACAGATTGAAAATTGTACACATTACTACAATTTCAGGACAGACATTAGAGGAGGTGGAGTATCGACTTACGTACATAATAATCTACAGCACAGACTAATTGAGTCAACTTACCAAGGTGGGAACAACTACCTGTGGGTACACATTGAACAATGCGCGGTAGATGTTGGGTTAGTTTACAAGCCTGGTGATACAAACTTTGAACAATTTCTTAAGGACTATGACAGTCAACTACAACAACGAAAAAGATCGATAGTATTTGGTGATTTTAATATCAACCTTTTGGAGAATAACAAACGACTAACCGAATATAAACAAATAATACAAGAATCAGGATATAGGCTGCTCAACAAAATTAATAAATCACACTGCACAAGAGACTCTGCTACGAAAAAATCGATCATAGATCACGTAAGCACAAATTTAAAAACGAATAATTTCAACGTTGCTATTATTAATTCATCATTATCAGACCACAAAAACATATATGTTCAATTGAATAAATTTAAAACCCCAAGAAAAATACGAACCACCTATGAAGCGATAGATTACACAAAGCTTTATAGCTCCTTAGAGTCCACGAAATTGATTAACTCAATCGAGAGTTATACAGAACTTGAAAATTTAATAAAACAACATATTATTGACTGTAAAGCAACAAAAACCAAAATTTTGAACAATTTACGAGAAGATTGGATAAACAAGGACATTATCGATGGAATAGGCCAAAGGAACTTTTTATGGACGCAATACAAGAACGATCCTAGCAATGAGTATATAAAAAATAAATTCTATTCAAAGAGAACTGAAATAGCTAAATTGATACAAAGTACAAAGGATTTATACTATTACAAACTTTTTACAAAAAATGCAAAGAATCCAAAAAAGACTTGGACCTTAGTTAATAAATTATGTAGTAATAAAACAAGTCAAAGTTGTGCTCCCTCTAAAATAGAAGTAGAATCAAAAATAATCTCTGATACAAACGATATTTGTAACGTTTTTAACAAATATTTCGCAACAATAGGTTCCCTCTTAGCAAAAAGAATACCAACACAATACCACAACATCCTTCACCCGATTCATACAATCAATGATCATAACAATCATGAACTTCTAACATTCAAACCATGTAATTCCATTGAGATTGAAGAACTTATAAGGGATCTAGATTCGAGTGCTAGTGCTGGTATGGACGGAATTAGCACAAAATCATTAAAATGTTTATGCAATTTAATATCAAAAAGTCTGGCACACTGTTTTAACAAACTTATGTCTGAAGGAATATTCCCAGACTCATTAAAGATTGCAAAAATAACACCTGTACATAAATCTGGTGCTTTAACAGACCCAGAAAACTATCGTCCAATATCTGTACTGCCCGTTCTCTCAAAGATTTTAGAAAAATTAATTCACAGCCGCTTGGCTACATATTTGGACTCTTTTGATTTCATACATAAACGACAGTATGGTTTTAGAGCTAGAAGTAACACTACTGCTGCAACTGTAGATCTGGTAACAAAAATAAGACAGAACCTAGATAGAAAGAATATAGCTTTAGGCGTATTTATTGACTTAAAAAAAGCCTTTGATACCGTAAGTCATAAACTTTTACTAAAAAAACTTCAAAACATTGGTGTCAAGGGTGCTGTATTTGAAATGTTAAAATCATACCTTACAAACAGATTGCAGGTCGTCAGGATCGGTGACATCCAAAGTAGTGCTTTGCCTGTAACCTGTGGAGTCCCACAGGGCTCAATTTTGGGACCGCTTTTGTTTTTAATTTACGTAAATGATATTGCAACTTTAAATCTCAATGGCCATCTTACTCTGTATGCAGATGACACTTGTTTATTTTATTTTGGTAACAACATAAATGACATAATTGCTCAAGCTCAACAAGATCTAGATGTTCTACATAAATGGTTCTATCACAATCTTCTAACTATTAACGCTTCCAAAACTTGTTACATTATATTTAAAACTAAAAATAAAATTATTGCACCGCATGATCCACTAACTATTGACAACTTTCCAATCGAGCAGAAAACGTATGAAAAATACCTAGGTTTACGAATAGACAATTACTTAACTTTTAAATATCAAATAGACTACGTAAATAAAAAACTTTCTTCTTTGATTGGGTCTTTAATGAGTATTTCAAAATGTATACCTGAGAAAATAAAATATAACATCTACAATTCTTTAGTAAAATCGCATTTATTGTATTTAATAGAAATATGGGGTAACACTGGCAAAACAAAACTACGAGAACTTCAAAGAAAACAAAATAAAGTAATTAAAATACTTTTTCGATATCCACCTTTGACATCAACGACTAAACTTTATAAAGAAACAAATATTATGAACCTACGACAACTTTATGTATATAATTCTTGCATTTTTATAAGAAAAATTATTAGTAAATCCATACATTCTAATTTGACGTTCATAAAACAAAGCAGTAAACGTAGCACCCGTAGACCAAGCTTACTAGTTCTCCCAAAAATTAGAACCAAATTTGCAAAAAAAAGTATTACTTTCGATGGAGCACAACTTTATAACAAATTACCATCTTATATAAAAAATGTAAACTCAGTTAATGGATTTAAGTCTCAACTCTCGAAATATATTTTAGAGAATACCCACTTTTATAACGATTTAAATATATAAAGCGACAACTAACATATATTCTATTCCGTTAACTAAGTACCTACTTATAAGGCGACTATTTGTATTGTTACATTTATTATGTTGTTCTCATGTAAGTGAATATTTCTTTTTGAGAATAAATTCTTTGAACCTTTTTATATTTCAGAGGTAGATGCTCGTAGCATCTCCTATTATATTTCAATATTGCCATGTCTCAATATTATTAGGGGATCAACCACAGTTAGCAGTCTTCGAGTCGCCCCGTCAAACCGCACCACTACAGTATCATTTCCACACGTGGTAGAACAGACGTCAGAAGACGCGCCCTAGCGACGGCGCCATCGCTATGACACGTGTCATCGACATCAAATCCATCCCACGTGTGTGAGCGGTGCGCATCACGGTGTCGCTCAACACGACCTCGCCGCGACCACTCACCCTATATATGCGAAACGACGAAATTGACATTCGGCCCCACACACCGTGCACCTTGCCCGCGAACCATGAGCCGCGCGCCGTGCGCCGCGATCCGCGCACCATGCGCCGCGCGCCACGCGCCGTGCACCGTGTGCCATCATTACACGAACTTTTCGGGACTTCAATACACGAACATTTCACTAAATTTTGTCCTTAAAAAATTTTGATTAAAAGGTATTGTTCTCACAGAGTATCTTACTACACTTAATGTTGTTAATTTATGTATGTATTTACTTATTTATTTATTTATATATATATATATATTTTAATTAGTTATATTGTCACAATCAACCCCCTAAATTCTATGCAGTTTATCGGAATAGAATTTACTAATAACAGACATAATTAAGCCCTTTATATAATACTATATGTAAATTACACTTAACAAAAGTTTTTTTTTATTTTTTATTAAACGTTTTATACTCGCTTATTATTGTTAAGTAATATATCTTAGTACAGTACACTTTTTTATTATTTAATTTTATGATGGCCTCCCAACCCCCTGACCTTAAGTGTCCAAAATTCCTTTGTGGCATCTAACATATTAACAACCCCCAAATCTTAAGATTCTTATAATCATTTTAAACCTACAAATCACTTCAGACTCTTTCCATTTCACGGACAACAAATTGTAGGCAAAAGCCTACATATATATTTAATTCTAAGCCGTATTGACCATCCTGGTCACGGCACCAAATTGTAACTATTGTCTTCTCACACTATGGAGAGAGATCAAATAAAAATTAAAAATTAATTATTTGTAGTAAGGCTCGTTATATCGTCTAGTTAATTAGGACCCGTTTTACGTTGTTTTTTGTATTAACCAAGTTCTTTTAGAGTATCAGTGATCGCAAGTTCAAATGATTATAAGAAATTAAATAAAACTTCGTAATGAGTATGTGTATAAGTTGATAAAAATAAAATAAAAGATCAAGACCCGATCTCATCTTCTATTAACACCTCGTTAATATAGTTGCTAATAGAAGTAGCTCCACTCCATCCTTACTTTATTAAAATAGGAAAATAAAAAATTAAATTACTTTAAAAAAAATTAAAAGGAGGAGAGGAGGTAAACGGCCCCGCGCCCGCCGCTTACAGTAGTTTCCGTCCTACATTTTATGAACCTTCCTCAATGAGATCGAACACTTATTGTGCTCCTACTCCTGCCTTATATTGACATTTAATATAGTTGTGAAGTTCTTTTCAACACTCGTCATGATAATCAAGGTTGTTATGTTGAATTCGTAACTGTAGATCCATATTGATTAAAAAACCATTTATCATATGTTCTCCAGCCGATTCAAATGTAATTGAATGACTTTTCCTTACTGAACCTTATTAATAACCTCCTATAATATTGTGATAAACTCGAATTTAAAACTTAAATACAAAGGCGTGAATATAATTCACATTCTACGTTTAACCGTAATATTACACTTACAACTAAATGAATATGTTCCCTAGACACACATATAAGTATATGTTCTTTTGTATTATAACTACAACCGTGTCCTATAAATGTGTTGTGTTACTTATTATATATTTATGGTTTGTTTCATCGATACCTTCTATATCTTAATTATCTAAAATTTATACCTCTAATTTATTTGAAACATGTAGCAAAGTACATTTTCTTTAATATTTTGTTGATACCTCCTATACCTTATTATCTAAAACTTATATATCTAATTTATTTTGAAACATGTAGCAAGGTACATTTTCTTTAATATTTTGTTGATACCTCCTATACCTTATTATCTAAAACTTATATTTCTAGGTTTACGTTTTAATAGTAATTTAAATTCGGATCAGAATAGTTCAGGGCGTAGTCAAGTACATTTCTCTAATGTAACTGTGACTCTCGTCAAGGTATAGAACTCAGTGTTCAAGTTATGAGTGCACTAATACCGATACCATCAGGAAGATGTTAACTAATCTCAAACGAAATAACGTCTCTACACGTCTCTATACGTCTAAACACTATGGATGAAATCCACAGTGAGGGTCCAACACTGCTGCAACGTATCACTTCCACCATCGTAATGGCGTCAGCAACGCTAAGCAAAATTCGGTCGTGGTTCCGGTATAGTTAATCAACGAAAGACATCATCCGAGACATCATAACGTCGATTAAAAATAGCACAGCAGTACCACATGGCGCATACACTACTCTAGGCTAGACAGAGCGAGGGACACACAGTGTTCCAACCGAAGTTGTATACAATAGCCTCTACCTCGATGTCACAGTATGAGGGACACCCTACGTATCACGAATTATATTCGCAACGTAGGGCATCGCGCCTCACTTTTGCGTCACCTATACAAATTCAAGACGACATTGACAAAGGGCTCAATAATCTGCGGTGACCGAAATCAACCACAGCGTCTTGCATTCCAGTATCAAATCATCAAGAAAATGCTAGAGTATATTCAGCGCAGTGCTCACACTATTTAGTGGTAATTCACCAAATAACATTACGAGCACTCGATCGAAAATAATAATTGGAATCGAGATTCTTTATTGCGCAATGCTCATTTCTTACAAATTTACCGTCAACATATTAATCGTCGCTCGGAGGCAAGGTGATCGTACCAGATCGTCGTTTTATGTTTTGTTTTTGATGACATATATAGATAAGTTTCGATAACGTTTCAGAGTTTTTCCAACGACCGATGAGTCGACAGAGCGACTTTAACGGACTCACGGAATCACTTTACGTATCAAGTCAGTACGAGCTCCTTCCATATCGTTCGTCGATCGCAGTTGAGGGTGCCAACAGTGATGTATGAAACACCCTACGAACGTACACGAAAGACTAATCGAACTTCAGAAACCCGATGACTAGACGTAACGACTTTACGCAAGTCCGGCGGTCGGCACAGTTTTACAAGTTGCATATATTGCATTCCATGCTCCCTAATAAATTAGCGAGACAGGTCTACAATATACAAAGTATAACAGATCTTCGATCTGTGAAGTGTTTCGCCACTTTAATGTATCGTACAATACATTTCTTGTCGGGATGATTCTCAAGCATCTCACTGTACGTGTCGCTCCATCACGCACATTTATATTTTTATTTAATAAGACGGCTGCTGCCATTACCGTCCGTAATAACATTTAATGTTATTTGTTAATATTGTATTATGCATTTATTTGCCACTCTTATAATATTTTTTTGTTAGGTAGTTGCCTGAAACAACTTCCAACTTTATGATTATATTGTCATGCACCATATATTATGATACGAACCAATGTCGATATCAATATTTATTTAGACGGCCCACCATACCGTCAATACATATAAATATGTATATTTCAAAGGTAGACGCTCGTAGCATCTCCTATTATATTTTAATATTGATAAGCATCACCATCATTTTTATACGACTCAATGTCGATATCAATAATTATTTAGACGGCCCCACATACCGTCAAATACATATAAATATGTATATTTCTAAGGTAGACGCTCGTAGCATCTCCTATTATATTTTAATATTGCCATGCATCACCATCATTATGATACGACTCAATGTCGATATTAATATTTATTTAGACGGCCCCATCATACCGTCGATACATATAAATATGTATATTTCAGAGGTAGATGCTCGTAGCATCTCCTATTATATTTCAATATTGCCATGTCTCAATATTATTAGGGGATCAACCACAGTTAGCAGTCTTCGAGTCGCCCCGTCAAACCGCACCACTACAGTATCATTTCCACACGTGGTAGAACAGACGTCAGAAGACGCGCCCTAGCGACGGCGCCATCGCTATGACACGTGTCATCGACATCAAATCCATCCCACGTGTGTGAGCGGTGCGCATCACGGTGTCGCTCAACACGACCTCGCCGCGACCACTCACCCTATATATGCGAAACGACGAAATTGACATTCGGCCCCACACACCGTGCACCTTGCCCGCGAACCATGAGCCGCGCGCCGTGCGCCGCGATCCGCGCACCATGCGCCGCGCGCCACGCGCCGTGCACCGTGTGCCATCATTACACGAACTTTTCGGGACTTCAATACACGAACATTTCACTAAATTTTGTCCTTAAAAAATTTTGATTAAAAGGTATTGTTCTCACAGAGTATCTTACTACACTTAATGTTGTTAATTTATGTATGTATTTACTTATTTATTTATTTATATATATATATATATTTTAATTAGTTATATTGTCACAATATATATATATATTTATTTATTTATTTATTTATTTTCCGTAAAACTGTAACGTATTTACTATTTTTCATTTTATTGCTAAAGATATTTACGTATAAGAAATTAAAAACATAATAAATATTAAGGAAAACAAAAAAAAAACTATCTGAGGCAATGGGAGCTGGCTCAGCTATTACTATTACTTACTATTACTTACTCGGGACCGAGGTCCTGGGAAGCTCTGATTTTTAGCTCGTAAAAATATTGTGTGACACGTGTAGCAGTCTATCTCACAGCTACCAATTATAATAAGCTATGTACTATGTACAATAAATTAAAATTGCTAGTTGTCGTGAATTTAATACAAATATATATGTGACCTACTGAGAAACTAGTCCCATTTTTTTGCTATAGATAGAGGCAGATATGAGATATAGATAGAGATATTGTAAAAGGCGAGTAAGGTCATAATAATGCGAACAACTGTACACCAACCAGCAGCGTCACCGTATCCTGCCACAACACGAGCTCGCCAACCCGTCTGCTAAGCATAGCGAGTATTGGAAAACCCCGAGATGATGGGGTAGGCCTACGTTCAGCAGTAGACATCCAACAATTAATGTGAATTTATACGAGATTTATTAAAGAAAATAGTTATAAAATAATATATCTTAGTCGGCTGTTAGCTAAAACACATACAGTAAGTTGCCTACCTTATAAACAGACGACCGTATAAGCTAAACATATTTATATTTATGTAATTTGCATGTTATGTAAAGGTTTCAACTATTTACCAATTACGGATTTAAAAATACAGAGCCGTGATAGACGGAATAGGATTCCCTTGACACCATTTGGGTGTACACTGAAAAGGTATAGGGAGAGCATCATAGAGAATTCTTCTATAAATCTAAAAAAATATTTATTTTCCGGAAATATATAACATAATACTCGATAACAGTTTACGATATTTAATATTAAATACAATTTGAAATTGTAAACATGAGCAGAACATTTTGTACAAGATAAATTTTAAAACCACTAAAAAGTTTTTGATAAATATTTCTTAAACCTTCTATAGGTATATCGTCCAAAAGTGAAATGTATGCAATAAAACAGTACGTTGTGATGTTTGTTTGTACGTGTAGCGGAACAACATCAAACAACAACACAAAACAAACAAAATACTATTAAATAATTATTTACAAAAATAAATATATTTAAAAAAAAAAAACATTTACACTGAACACTTCCTTTACCTGAAACAATAATTTAAAATTAATTATTACAATTTTCAATGTCAATTACCGTGAATGATTTTATGTACTTTAGCGTGATTGAAATGCGGTTTTTACTACTGCGATTATAGGTAAAAAGTTAATTAAATATTTCTTAAATAAATCACCAATTATAATACCATACATCATGATCATGTAACCGCACTTAAATATAATTAAAACATTTTTAATTACACTTATTATTTATATTATTTGACTACCAGTTGTGACCGCGGTTTCGCCCGCTGTAGCTTAGCAGTACATATAATATATAATATAAAGTTTAGCTATAATTTACCTCAAAGCTTCTCTCAAACTGAAGCCTAATAATATTGGATATATAGATCTTCAAAAATAACAATTTTTATAAAAACTTTCATCCCCATTTTAGCTCCACAAAAAAAGTAATTAGTAAAAATATTGAAGCAGATCATTTTTAATTGTTTTACACATCCTTATATAAAAATTTACATCCTTCTAACCTCAGAAATAATAAATTCCCATACAAACTATAGCTCCATTCTAGTCCTTTACGAAGGGAGTTTCCTGAAACCCTGCTGACGTTTCCTACTCAAAGTCTACCTCATTACCGAACTAAACCTTCATAGATCTAGTACTTTTCGAGATTATCTGATTGTTAAGTTTAAAATTAAAAAAAGAATTTTTAAAATTCATCCCGTTTTCACGAGACCGACTTGAGGATGACGAGATTAAAGACACAAATATTTCATTTGCATTTAACCATTACAGTAACATAATTTTCAACAAATGTTGCAGCTTTGATATATTAAGTTCACAGAGCATGTTGCAAGTACTCTGTGAGTTAGTATGCATTATATCTCCTAGTGTTTTATGATTAAAGATCAATTTCCTTTATCTAAGAACTTCTACAATCACTCAGAGCATTATAAACTTTATTTTAAAGGGGTTAAGGGTTATTTTGTTGTATAATGTTATTGTTAAATGTGGGAAACATATGTCCCATTGTAATATCATAAGTTGTGGATATTTAACTATAATATCCGGTATCTTTGAAAATGATATGGATCGTTGTAATTGTAACAATGGGTTTACAGTTTATAAATAGATTATTCCGTCAATCCATAAGTTTGTGTCATAACGTAAAAACCCTGACGGTATCGTAAGGTTCTGTGGTCGCTTAATTATAAGAGTTCTGTTTATACAAAGATCTATAAAAATGATAATCGTTTTTTCTTTCTTTGACTTTAATTTGATTGACTTGTTATTTTTGTCTTTTTGAGGTCATAATTGCAAGGAAAATGTATGTACCAAAAACATTTTTTTTTTTAAATCGAATGATAAGAATTTTGAATAAAAATTGTATTCATAAAAAAAAAGGTACCGTAGGTTTTACCGGTGGGAGGGATGCGCTGTGCCGCGCTCCCGGCTGCATGGGTACCACCATCTTGCTTATTTCTTCCGTGAAACAGCTTTGCTGTGTTTCGGAAAGAAGGGCAAGACAGGCAGTGTAATTACTGGCACAGAGACTTAACATCATATGTCTCAGGATAGGCAACACATAAATGAGTTGGCTGGGCTAGTTCCAGGTAAACTAGTTTATGTTCATGGGCGACGTCGATCACTTACCATCAGGTGGCACGTCTGCCAGTTTGCCTATCCAACTAACATAAAAAAAAAAAAAAAAAAAAAAAAAAAGAATATGTCACTCAATTGTTTTTTCCTACTAATCGTGTTCGTTTCGTCATTTCAAAGCGGATCACTACTATTTAAACACAATAAATTAATAAATAAACACAATGGAATCATAATTTTTAAACGGATAGAAAACACGTAATTTTTAACTTTCTATTTACACTACACTTGATCCACGGTTTTACTCACTTTGATGCGACAGTTGTCAGGTTAGTTGATATTTATGTTCAGTATTCCAATTTGTATCCTAAGCCGTCCTGATATCTGAGATTAGCGCTTTCAAACAGATAAACTTCTGTTGTAAGTATAGATTTTTAAATCACCTACGAAATAATTTGGACGATATACTATGATTCTGTTTCAATAAATCCAATCACAACCATGTTTGTAGAATTAAAAGAAAAATCAAGAACTTAAAATATGTATATATAGCACTACCTTTAATTACTAAAATAATATCAAAAAAACATAGATTAAGTGTGGTTATTATTTAACTTTGAAAGACGACAAAATTACGTTTCAGGTTTAACAAAAAAATCTGATAAAAATATAATTGGACTTATCCATTAATTCTCGACGAAAGTGTGAAGCACTAGCGTCGACGATATTGATGTTGATTTTTTCCTAGAAAGTACACATAAAAAGGAGACGATCCTGAAAATTTAAGCCCGATGTGTGCAAATCCGGACGTTGGAGAATTTTTCGAATTTTTAAAAAAAAAGGTCGATTTTTGACTAATTTTCAAATATTTATATCTCAGCTTCTATATAACTTAAAGACTCCTGCCCAGCTGCATTCTTGTCAATAAGACTTCTACTTTTATGAAAAAAATAAATACCTATTAGGTCCTTTTCACTACCCATTCACTACCGTGTTCTTGTGTAAGCTCATTACAAGCGATCTCTCGATTGTTATTCACGTAAACTGATGTATGTATGTGTGTTAGTTCTTGAAATACGAAGCCGTTACGGATTTAGGTTGTCTTTGTATGTTTGCCTGCGTTTTGGCGCCGAATACATAAATATTTTGCAGTCGACGTACAATGAAATATTTCAAAGGTAAATCGAAACGTACTTTGAAATTGGGACGAGATTTCATTACGTACAAGATGTTTCACGTGACTACGTTCGCTTGGAAATTTCGATGTTATCCCATATGTTATTCTATCTGATAGAAACCGTCAGCCGTTCTGGCGTGAGGGAGTGACAAACATGCATCGAGACTCGTATTTACTCGCATAATAATTATGAGATTAATTTCAAACCACGCTTTATTTTAAGTCTTATTTCTATATTAGTCGGGCCCGTGGCGATGTCCACTCATAGGTTTTAATTCAGTACGTAGTTGTGGAAGCGACTGAAGGAACTAACTAATCACGATTCAGAAAGCACCATCAGCGCCATCTGTTATTTATTTCTATATAATTTTTTTTCTTTGTTGTAGACCACTTTTTGAATTTTTTTACAGATATATATGTCTAAAGATCATTGAACAAAAAGGCGGTCTTATTGCTAATAAGCAATCTCTTCCAGACAATCTTATGTTGTGAGTAATTGAAATATAGCGGAATAAAATCGAAGATGGTGTATAAATATACAATATAACACAAAAGAGATATATAATAAAAATAATAATAAAAATACAAATACGCGATATAATAAAAAATAAAACATAAAATATATACTATTATTTAGTTTTACTTTGAATTAAAATATAGTTACTAAACAATACAAATACGTAATATATTATGTATATCACAGAGCGATCGAACAAAAACTGATACCGCACAATTAAACTGCATTAGTTAAATAAAAACCTTTAAGATGATTTTAAAAAATTTGATGAGTCTGAGATTGTTTTATACGTAAAGGTAACGAATTCCATAATAAGATGGAGTGGACAGTGAAAGATTTTTTTTTTTTTGTAAAATTGAGTTATGTGAGCTGGTATCTTAAGGAGAAGTCGACGACATGATAAATAATAATAAATAAATATTAACCAACAATCACACCACGTTAACCTAGCTCCGTGCTAAGTTCGTAAGAACTTGTGTTACGGGTACTAGGAACGGAAATAAATTTAAGATATAAATACATATATAGATAAATACACATCCATGACCCGGTGCAGACATCTATATTCGTCATACAAATTATCTGCACCTGGCGGGATTCGAACCCGCGACCGCTGCGTCAAGTGTCCAGTTGCCTGACCACTCGACCAGCCGGCCGATGTTACATTAATTCTATTATCCTCCAAAAAAAAAAACAAATTTTTCTTTTAAATACGACGAACTATTTGGATTAAATAGGATGCAATACAAAAGTGAGAATATGTGTAGATTCGTAGCCACTTAATTGAGGGCGAAATTGAGACATATTGTCGTATTTGCGTAAGCCAAGTATGAACTGAATTGACATGTTTTGGAGACGCTGAAGTTTATTTAGTTTTTCTTCAGTAGTATTTATATAGCTTGCGTCAGCATAGTCAAGAATAGGAAACAGGAGTGAGTTTGCTAGCGTAACCTTAGTGGCAGTTAGAAGAAAAGAACGTAATCGTCGCAAGGAATTCATGGTTGCATATGTCTTCAATTACTTAATACTCGTAATTGTTCTGTCCAAGGTAAAGTACTTTTTTTTTGTTATATAGAATATATTTCAAAGATTTCCTGATAAATATTGCATGTTCTTTAGTTTGTTAGTTCATAAATTACGGACGTCATAACTCACGGTATTTTATCCAAATAAATTGAAAGCCGAAATGTACAGAAATCTTTTAACATAAAATTCATCTTAAACTGGTGTCAGTACTTAATCTTCTAGTCTTGATGAGAGGTATAGCAATCGTGAAACGAATAAGGAAACAATAGTATAACAAAAAATCTAAACTATACAATTTAATCTTCCATCGCCTTTAGATCTTTTGACCTTCATTGTATTATTATTTTAACATATTATTAAATATTTCGTACCTACGTGAATTATAAATATAATATAATGTATCGTTAAAGTATTATTTGTCTTTTATTATTTACATAGCTGTTGTGCTTATATTTTTCGTATAGGGATGTTCATATAAAAAGTATCGTTATTTTTATCAATATAATATATCGTATCGTTGTATCGATACTCAGCGATATATCGGATAATGGTGGATACTCGTATTTAGTACTTTACTGTAAAAACTTTAACTATTTTTTATGCAATGCTATTTTTATAAGTATGCCAACTTATTTTTAGCATTGTATTTCAGGGAAAAACGCTGTTGTTTCTCTTGTTTATAATTAAATTAGAATTTTCTAAGATATGCCTAAATCTGATGAATTAAAAGTGTGAAAAATCATTTCTCTTTATAAAAATACTGAAATTTAATAATTCGAGTGGGTATCGGTCTTGTGAATCCTGAGTTAAATGCATTATCATACTTAATATTATAAATGTGAAATGTAAGTTTGTTTGTTACGCTTTCATGCGAAAATACTTAACCGATCATCATAAAACTTTGTACAGATATTCTTGGAGATATTAGAAGTAACATAATATACTTAGTTTTTAGTCGCGATAGCCGACATCCACGCGGACAAAGCCACGGTCAGAAGCTAGTAACAAATAGGCAAACAACCAAACTTATTACATTTTTATATTAACGTTGAAGATTATTAGATTATTATTTATCTATACTAATAATAAATCTGTTAAAACCTCCGTTTCATTAATACACTATATATCATCAAGAATAAATTTTAATAGGGCGCTTTTGTTTCAATCAGCGCCATCTCTTATCGTTTTTTTTTTTTTTTGTGTCCACATATCACGTAAAAAGTACAAAACCAATGTAAATAACTTTAATACATAAAAATTATACATAACTCACAGTATAATTTAGTTTTTGTTTCATTGTAATTAAATTTAAAAATAAATATTTAAGAAAATAGAAATACGCCTACGCGACATAGACGCCATCTGGTCTAACGAATCTTAAAAACTCACAAAACTTATTTTTGAGTTATTATTTTGTTAAACTTAAAATTTTACTAAATATGTCGGATAGGAATAGAAATCGTTTTAATATTTTAGATAAACATTATTTTCAATTAATTAATATATATATATATATATTATGTTAAATGTCACTAAATATAAAAACGATATTCTACCATTATACGATAGATGGCGTATGTAGGTGATAAAAAATATAAATTTATAATTTTTAAAATTTTAGTTAAATACCCGTGCGAAGCCGGGGCGGGCCGGTAGTCTTTAATAAATTCAGAGTTAACATAAATGCAGTCATTATGTATTTACGTCCCGCCTCATTGCAGTCAAACAAATTACGTGATTTTAATATTTTAAAATAAATTAACGTCAATTGTATTATTTTTGTAATATTTCAAATAAGATTTATTTTAAATAGAAATTACAATATTTTACACATAAATATACATGAATAATAAATACAAGTAATTATTGTAAAAATCGTGTTCGTCTACAACGGTCGTAAGAATGCTGACAACATTTCCCAGCTGTCGCAATTCCGTTTCTCTGGATAAAAAACTAAACTGGCTTTCCTGTCGCCAGTCAATCATGGAGTTAAATGTTTTTAAGCTTTTTCGAGATGCTAAAATTGACTATTCGAGATTGTCAATTTTACGATTATTAATTTAGAAGTAAAATTGTTACCTACAATGTTTTTATGCGTCGATCTATAAAATAAATAATAAATTAAGGAATGGTAATTTAAATTTCTTTGCGATTGTTAGTAAAATGAAGACAACAATTGACTGTTCATACTTCTGTTTTATGTTTGTATGGGTCGTAGAGATGCCTGTCATGGTCATGATGCCTGTGGTTGTTGTGTGTGTACCGAAGGCTGTTGAGTGTGAGGCTTTTATTATTATGTGTACTATATAAACATGAATTAGTGGAATTTTCATTAATTACGTTAGTGAAGCTGTACTTACACACATGCAAATATTCCATGATCAAATCAGTGGACTCTGATATTAACATATTCATACATTTAATTGTCACTAATTCTGCGTGGTACGATTCTCACATTGATAAAAAGTGAATAGTCACTTAAAATTAGTGAAATTCCACTGATTCATGTTTTGAGAGTGTGTTTTTTTGTATTATTTTTTATAATAAAATCGGTGCACAATTGTAAAGAAACTGGACAAAAGAAAATAAAGTAACGAAGTGAGAATATCCTTTTTAAAAGTTATTTAAAGGAATTCTCAGTAAAATATTTATTCAAAAAAGTATTGCCTTCAAGTTTGCAAGACTTATAAAGTACATAGTTTATTTTAAATTCAAATATAAGAAAAAACTTTAATATTTACTTTACTTTTTTTTTACTTTTTACTTTAATTTACTTTTTTTATTTAAAAATTACTATACATTTAATTTATTGCTACAACCTGGATAATTTTGAGTCTACTAGTATACTAGTCTTCGACCTGGTTTCGTCCATGTTTTCGATTTCATTGTCACTGTCCGTGTTACACACCATAATATCCTTGGAATAAATTAGTTAAAATTAAGTAAAATTAAGTTAGTAATTAAAAAAAATTATACAGCAAAAATGTTTTATTTAACGTTTTCTGGCTTGATTTGAAAATTATATATAGTGTTAACTTTATGCCGTGTGGCAAAGAAGAATATTCCCGACCTCTTTCTTGCCGAGCTACCGTAAAAGGTGATTAAGGCCATAGTACGAACAACTGTACACCAACCAGAATAGTGATGTGCAGCAGTGTCACCATATCCTGCTACAGCACACTGCGCTCGCCAACCCGCCTGCCAAGCGTGGTAGTTTAGAAAACCTTCCCATAGATAATAGGAGAGGCCTAAGTTTAGCTGTGGACACCCAACGGCTGTCAACGGCAACGGCTGATAAATATTATTAACGCGAAAGTTTGAGTCCATAAATGGCTGGGTTGATGTTTATTATTATTTCACGCTAAAACTACTAAACTGCTTACAATAATATTGTATATAGGTAGGTGAAAATCCAGATAAACGCAAAAACTTTTCATCCTGAAACTCTCACGTAATGAATAATTAAAATCAATAAAACCGAACGTGAAAACTTATAGTGTACAGTTTAGTTAAGTTTGGATTTTCTCCATAATTATAAAAAAAAATGAGTTGACGTAGTTTCCGGTTGTATGATGGATTCGAATCCCGCTCATGACAAATATTGGATTGGATTTTTTTGTGGTATGTCCAGTTTCCCGACGAAGAGTTGCATTCTAAATTTTTAAAGTGTTTATTAAATCGTAAACTATAACAAAGAAAAATTCGTATTATTTCCAAACTCATACATATAGGCTATACTTACAGAAATACATACTAACCTCAGTTAATCAAAGATAAGCGACGTAAAGAGAACGAGAAGCGAAAACAGCGATAACCTTTAACCTATCTTGGAACAATAATATTGACACGAGTTAAGATACACGTACACTAGCGACAGAAACGGTCGCAACATATTCGCGAACCGCTTCTGTTGTAATAGGTAAAATTTGTAACGTTAAAATATATGAATAAAATAGGTGTGTTTGGCAGAAAAAAAACGCTTGACAGCGCTTGCTAGCGCTTAGAAACGAACTATACAGTTGTCGGCTAGGACACGTTTTCTAACTTCAATAGCGTTGACGCAATCCACCATTTTGTTTATTTACTTTGTTTGTTTTGAAATCAGTTTATAAGTTGTTTTGTGCAATTAATTTAAATTATTATTAAAATTAATAAGTCTATGTATATTATTAAAATTAATAGTCTCAGCTCAAAAAATAGTGAAATATATGTGCGTAAATGTGGAATTTGATGTTTCTACGACAGATGATATACAGTGATTTAAGACTTATTTCGTGGTTTGAAGACATATTATTATGTTTAAAACGGTTCAGTCCCGTCGTGACCACAATCCATGCAACTGGATCGAAATATTGACACAAAATCACTGTGTTATATCGTTGTATGTACCCGTTTTAAGCATAATAAGCTTACATCATAAGCTTCAAACGAATATTTAAGTTAGGTTAGGTTTCCCGATTAAGGCTACCTTAGCGTCCTAGACGTAAATAGATATTTAGCAGTAGACAGCGCTTACAGCTCAGTGATCATCATTTTGCTTACAAGCTCTTCATAGCGCTTTTTTTCTGGAAAACACAGGGATTGATAGAGTTATGCCATTGTGCGCGCGAGAACGGGTAGATCTGGGTGTCAAACGAAATCTCACAGAACCTCACGTGGTTGGGAGGTTGGTCGCGGCAAATATCACGTAATTATTTTCCCGCATCAAAAATGTAAAATAGTTTTCAAAAACCGATGCTGACTTTTTTTAGGAATTCGTATAGCCTGGTGGTGGAAACATCGCGGTACGACGGCCGCGTTGACCTTTTTTTTTTCGTGTGTATATCACACTTCTTACTAATACGTAGTTTCAACAATTTCACGCGAGATTAGGGTAGGAGGGATTCGAGCAAAATCTTACCAAGGGAGGAAGGGCTCAAAATATCGTCAAAATTGTCTCACGTAATTTATGGACGGCTCCTTACTCGAGCGGTTCACGAGCGTTACAATTGTCTGTGTACACGAACCTTAAGAACAACATCTGTCACAATCTCTCCGATACGTACTATTTTCGCATCCGTATATAACCTTATCTACATTGACGTTTGGCATTCAAATAAAGAAATAACGAATACAATATTGACTTATTTTCAATACAATTGTAACTCTAAGTCGACTGATTTATCGCTGTTCTCTTTTAATACAGAATAGAAGCATATTACAGACAGCAGCATATTACAGAATAGAAGTACGTCGCGGTTTTACTCGCACTAATGTTCCACTTCCACTTCTACGAGTCATAATGTAATATTAACTTCTTTTACTTCTAAATAATGTATCTTTCTAATGATGGCAGAATAATTTAGTCAACTTAGACTGACTTTCAGAGTTTCTTGATTACTTATAAATAATATTTCTTATTTATAATATTAGAATAAAAGAAAAAAAAAAACAATGGATACGTTAAAAAACTTATATTTATCTCAAAACACCAAAGTTGATTTAATTATATATCCTCGAGCTGTGAATGTCTATGAGTGTTGCTGATTAGTGCATTCGGCACTAAAAACAGACGATTCGTCTGCTCATTCGTTAAGATGATCAGCAAATTATTCGTATTATTGTGAACTAACAGATGTGTTTATTTAGCTGGAACAACAAGTTGGTTAGTTACTTATGGCTAGCAAAAAAATAATCTATCAGCAGGTAAAATATGTAGTGTTTGTAAACAGTTGTATTTTTCTTAAATTCATTTGTTAAATTAAAAAAAGAAAAACATTTTCGGCATGTCTTAAAAAAAAAGGAAACTTAGATTTTTTCGAAGTTTTTCTATTAAGTAACTGGTAAACTGCACATTCGTAGAGCATTTGAATATTTTTTAAATTATTTCATGAGCTGTGATTACGTATTCAATTTTATTGATTGCAAGCAAAATCTTTGAATGCTGTACAAAATGATTTTCGATCGATCGAATTTTTAAATTTATTACAAATTAAATGGACAGTTTTAAACATTATGTTATAGTGGTGCGAGTAGTCGCCTCAACACTGGGGGTCTTGAGTTCGATTCCCACTCTGTATTCTTGTGGGTCTCCCCACCTTATCTTGAAGAGCACGTTAAGCCGTCGGTCCTGGTTATTATCATAGACACCTAATAGTTTACTTCTAATGGAAGGAAAATGATTGATTTAACTCCCTCCAACCCTTCTCCATCTCAGGTTAATAGGTTTATTTAGTTTAGTTCAGTCGAGTAGAATAGTAGGTATGAACTTGATTTAAGCAATCGTATAAATAATAGCATAAATGAATCATTAATTGGTGAAAAGAGTGCTTTAAAATCGTGCAAAGTGGATGAGACTCACTTGGAAGGCAGACCCTGGCAACAGGCGGGATTAATAATCTCAGCTAGTAGAAGACAGTGCTCTAAAATACACAAAAAAATCTACATCTTTAAATATTGGATTTAAATATTGTTTAATTGATTGGTAAATATTTGAACAAAAATATTTATTCGTGTATTTAACCTTGACTTCTAAAACGTTCAAAATAATTTGTCCTTATAAGGCTTCCTGCCTTTCGCATATTTGGTAAATCTGAATAACTGATTGGCTTAATTTTTTTACGTAAATTATAACGTATTTAAGCGGTCTCTGCAATTTTACGTCTTAAAATAAAATTTGTTTTTGGATAGGTCTTAAAAACGACCGTTCTGGTGTAGTGGTACGAGTAGTTGAATCAACGCTGCGCGCCGGGGAGGTCGCGGGTTCGATTCCCGCTCAGGGTAGATATTTGTATTTGTGCAAATATGTATTTCCAGTCTGGGTGTAAGTCCTTGTGGGTCTCCCCACCGTGCCTCGAAGAGCACGTATAGCCATCGGTCCCGGTTGTTATTATAGCCACCTGGCAGCGATCATTACGATCTTTACCCATGTTAGGGAAATTATCCACTAACCCGCAGTGGATCAGCGTGGAGGATTAATCTCCAACCCTTCTTCTATATGGAGAAGAGGCCTTCGCTCAGCAGTGGATGGTTTATAGGCTGATACGGGTCTTAAAAACAAATTAAAATAGTTTCAAATATTTCTTTTTATAATTTTGAAATAATATTTTTTAAGAATGCAAATTTCTATAGTAATGTGTCTTACGCATTATGATTCAAATGAAAAACGCCAAGAAAAATGTGTTACAAGATTCACATACAGACAGAAGAGAGAAGTATTAGTAAGTAATAGCGTTCTGTTGAAAAAATTTCCCTCCGGAACTTTTTTTGCGTTTTACTATATTTCCGTAAATGATCGGTGCTAGCATTATTATTACATTTTTTATGAACAGAATTAATCCCAAAATTAATCTTAAATTAATTATTTTAAAAACATTCTACTCAAGGTGATAAAAAACGGAAAACAAGATTTTTTTGTTTATCTACCAAATACGAATATTAAGTGAGATCTGTCACATATTAAACTGGAACGAGATTTCTATAAGTTAATATTACAGCTATTTAAATAGCAATTTTTTAATAACTTTAACATAGTATCACCCATTAGAAGTAAATAAATAAATAAATAAATATTAACCAACAATCACACCACGTTAACCTAGCCCCGTGCTAAGTTCGTAAGAACTTGTGTTACAGGTACTAGGAACTGAAATAAATTTAAGATATAAATACATATATACATAAATACACATCCATAACCCGCTGCAGACATCTATATTCGTCATACAAATTATCTGCACCTGGCGGGATTCGAACCCGCGACCGCTGCGTAAAGTGTCCAGTTGCCTGACCACTCGACCAGCCGGCCGTCAAATATGCGCAAGCATTGATGACCGTTCTAGTGTAATGGTGTGACTAGTCGCCGCAACGTTCGATTTCCGCTCATAATTAAATCAACTATCTTATAAAAACAGTAAAAGATATTTTGTGACAAACAAATTTATTTTTGTTTAAAAACTAATAAGTTTGTTCAGTCGAATGAATTATAATTTAAAACTAAACTCACTATCCTAAATTGCGTTTAAAGCGATTTGACAATTTTGATTGCGAGTTTAATTCATTATCTCAGCTACAAAACAGTAATAGTCTTATTAATAAATTATTAATAAACGGAATATTTCAAACTATAACGACTTCAGAGATTATAAATAGATTTAAAATGGTGTCTGTAATCTTTATTCGGGCTATTTATTATTATTATTTTTTTTTTTATTATTATTAATTTTCCTCTACGAGCTTACAGACGCCCGTACCATTTTTTACTGATTTTATATATTATTACACAGGCATTATTACATCAGCAGACAATATATTATCATTATTTAAATACCTATGAACTATACTTAGGATCTCTAGTTCTGGAAACATGAGTCCACATTGACCACTTAATGCTAACACTTATTTCTACCACTTAATTCTACAACTTGATTTTACAATTTAATTCTACAACTTAATTCTACTTTTTTTTTTTTTTTTCAATTCTCTTTACATGCAATATAAGTATTTACTATTTCTAATTCTTCACCAACCACAATGCTCTTCTCTTCTTGCATACTCATGGTATGATCTTTTCGACACCGGCTCCTAGCTGTGCGAGCACATCCTCAATGATGGCGGTATCTCTATGGTGAATCGCCAT
Source organism: Euphydryas editha (assembly GCA_036937285.1). Taxonomy (NCBI): domain Eukaryota; kingdom Metazoa; phylum Arthropoda; class Insecta; order Lepidoptera; family Nymphalidae; genus Euphydryas; species Euphydryas editha. The sequence goes on along the minus strand of JAUPFZ010000019.1, from coordinate 848,663 downwards.
CTTGAGGGTGTGCTCGAGGATCTCTTTGGTTGAGGCTTCCGACGCTCTCCCCACGAATCGGGTTATTTATTATTATATTACTTATAAAATATTAGTTTATTATAAATGACGCATCATTTTCTTAAAATTAATCATAAGCTGTGTGTTTGTGTGGGTGAGTCCATATGTATGTATGTCGTAGCTTCATTAGTTTCACTATTCATTAACATTGCATTATTATGATTCATATGGGGGATGTAATACGGGCAGTGTTGGTTGAAATAATGAAAAGTGAAAATTGAAATCAAGATTATATTTAAAACAAGTATGCTTAATTAAAAAAATCATAAAAACGGGTGCGTAAAATTTATTATAAACTTTTATTTATTTATTATAAACTCGTTATTATAAGCTAAAAAGAAAAAAACAATTTTCTAGCTTTCATTTGATACCCATATTGCTACAGTAAGAAAAAAAATTCAACTCCCCCCCTCCTCATTCCACCATTTGCGGGCGCCCTTTTGAAAATTTATATAGCCTATGTCACTACACCTTATATGTCAAAAACCGTCCAGCCGTTTGGGCTGTAGGGCGTGCCAAAGAAATAAATAAATAAATAAATAAATAAATAAATAAATAAATAAATAAATAAATAAATAAATAAATAAATAAATAAATAAATAAATAAATAAATATTAACCAACAATCACACCACGTTAACCTAGCCCCGTGGTAAGTTCGTAAGAACTTGTGTTACAGGTACTAGGAACGGAAATAAATTTAAGATATAAATACATAGGTATATACATAAATACACATCCATGACCCGGTGCAGACATCTATATTCGTCACACAGATTATCTGCACCTGGCGGGATTCGAACCCGCGACCGCTGCGTTAAGTGTCCAGTTGTCTGACCACTCGACCAGCCGGCCGTCGAGTCGAGTCCGTTGTACCGAAATGAACATACATACCTACATACATAGACTCGAAAAACATAACCCTCCTTCTGTCGCAGTCGGGTAATTAACAATAATCACTCAGCACTTATTTTACAAATGTTATGGCACTTCACTTCACAATCAGTATGTACTAAGCAGTAACTGATCTGAGTTTGGCCGACTGCCACGACGTAAGCTCTGTCAAGCCCAAAAAGATGGCGCTGGCATTCCGATTAGTAGTAATTATGACTCGATTCGGACATAATTATGTATATATATATATATATATAAACTTACATATTCCATCATAATATATTTTTAGTTACCTATGTTATGTATAGATAGCTCTGTCAAGCCCAAATAGATGGCGCTGACGTTTCGATTAGTAGTGATTATGACTGGATTCGGACATATGAGTATATATGGAAACTTAATATTCCATCTCATACTTTTAATTACCTGTGTTACTTGTGTATACATATTATTTAAGATCAACATTTTTGTGCTACATTACATCCGTGCAGACATAGATCAAACTCAATCATAAGAAAAATAATAATGCCCTTATATCGTCGGTAACTTATTTATGCCCGTAAATACATATCCGGTAATCACCTGTGGAGCAACTTAGTTGACATTGAGCTTCAACCATCCTTGTTAGATGAGAAAAGGGAACCTAAAACAGAAGATTAGGCATTTGCCCAATATTTTATTGATTCCATATAATCTTGACACCGTACTAGCGTAGTGGTGTGTGTAGTCGCCATAACGCCAGCGGTCGCGGGTCCGATTTCTTTTCGGGGCAGATATTTGTATTTGTATTAATATTTAAAAAATAAAATAAAATAAATAAATATGTTTAACACACACACGGTCGTCTGTCCCTAAGTTAGGCAACTTAATGCCTGTGTTTTTAGGTAACAGCCGACTGATATACATTATTTTTAAAATAAATATACATATAAATAATACATATATAAAAATAAACATATATTACACACAGACTCGGGGCGGGAATCGAACCCACAACCCTTGGAGCAGAAAGCAGGGTCACTGAAAACTACGCCAACGGGTCAGTCAATTATTGTCATTAATATTTGTTTCTAGTCTGGGTGTATCTCCTTGTGGGTCTCCCCACCGTGCGTTGGAGAACCGTATAGCCGTAAAGCCGATTATCCCGGTTATTCTCACAGACATCTGATAACGATCGTTACTCATGAGTGGTAAATTATCTGCCAACCTGCAGTGAAGCAGCGCGGTGGATTAAACTCCAACCCTTCTTCTTTATGGAGGTTAGGCCTTTGCCCAGCAGTGGACGTTTACAGACTGATTCAGTTCAGTTCAGTTCAATAAAATAAAATAAAATAAATAAATAAATACCTCTTAAGTGTTAAATAAGCGTGATTTAAAAAAACCAGCAACCAAGTCCAACATTTTCAAATGTAGTATCTCGAATATTAGTACGTATTACAACAGAATTATTATCGTTGTATTGTCTTGTTCTACTTTTTTTTATACAAATCATCATTTATTTCAAACCATGCTCATACAGTGTTGGTACAGTAATAAATTTATAATTGACAATAACTGCTCTATATACATATTGTCGATTGTTGTCTACATTTAGACGCGCTCAAGCCATTGAACTTTTATTACGCTAGTAATAGTAGCTCAATGGCTCAAGCAATATCTTTGAGTCTGTGGACAGGTGTGCGCCCTCTCAGTATCCGGATCCGACGATTACAACAGTTTATCAAGTGTCATTTCAAAAATATATTTAATAACCGAATACTTTTTTTTTAATAGTATAGGGGGCAAACGAGTAGTCGGAACCTTTTGGTGACTACCGACGCCCATGAACATCTGCACAAGAGGATGCAGATGCGTTGCTCTCTTTTCCCCATACCCCCCCCAACAGGCCACTGGATACTCACAAACCGCACGAAACGCGACAGCATAGCTGTCTACGCTGGTATCATGTCAGCGAGAGGCAGCATGGCACTACCTCTTACAAAATTACATATTTAGATATAGTACAAGTATATATATATAATACGAATTATGATAAATGTGACACCATTAGACTCTCCCATCTATCTATGAACATTTTCAGCATAGCATTCAGGGTAGCATTGTCATTAGCGCGGATACGCTCAAGTACCGACGTGCACCTCCCCTACGCATGATAGCTTTAAAGTCATCAAAGCTTGCCGCGAACATCATTATTGTACACTCATTATAATCACACAACTCATTATGATCATGTTTCACTATAATAAAGATAACGCTATCTTTGGGAACCATAAATTATCGATTTTGGAACACTTGCACCACTTACGCTGATTAAACCTTACACATAAAACGATACTTATAAAAAAGAATTAAAGACATTTAAAACCTAAATATAAGTCCCGATGGTACATATGTCTGTCTTCTAAAATTAGCTCAAATCAAACATTTTTATCTTCAAGACATTTTATTAATAATATTAAGTCGTAAGGTTGGCTGGTAGAGAAAGCTTTTAGCATTAAGTGCGCCTTTTTTATAATTTCATAATATATTGTGCAATAAAATATTAATAAATAAATAAACAAGTTATTTGCGAAGATATTATCTTCTGTTCTGTATCAGCCTGTAAATAGCCCACTGCTGAGCAAAGGCCTCTTCTCCATGTAGATGTGGGTTGGAGCTTAATCCACCACGCTACGACATTGCGGCTAGGCGCATAATTTCCTTACCATAAGTAATGATCGCTTTTTATGATCGCTTGATTTATTTTGATCGCTTTATATTATTTATATTTAACCGACGACTTTTTATGCTCTCCGAGGTACGGTGGGGAGACCCAGAAGGACGTACACTGAAACCGAAACAAATATTTGTACAAATACAAATATCTGTCCCGAGCGGGAATCGAACCGACGACCGCACCACTAAACCAGAATATATTATATATAGATCATTGTAAATTAATTGAAATATACAAAAATGTTCTTTACGTTATAAAATTAAATTAAACGTTTTAGAATTCATTTATTTATTCATTTGAATAAATGGCTTTCAATAGTGTCAAAACAACACGGACTATTTTGTCAATGTCGCGTAGAATAGAGAAGTCACGAAGGATATTGTTTTGTGCTGTCGAGGTCACACTATTTTAGAATATATTTTCATATGACGAAGGGTTTGTGCAGTGCATAGAGTTGTGGCTGCGGCGCTAGCGGTCGCGGTGTCGAGGCCATCTCATGAAAAATATTTGTATGAGCCATACATATTTGTGTCGTGTTCTGTGTTGCTGTGTGTTTTCCGGACCCGCGACACAAATTTTCATCCCACCGTTGGCCCATTAAGTGTGAGGTGTTTATTTTATTTTCGGTGAATAATTTCCCTACCATGAGTAACGATCGTTATCAGGTGTCTATGATAACAACCGGGACGGACGGCTTTACATGCTCTCCGAGGCACGGTGAAGAGACGCACAAGGACATACACTCAGACCGGAAACAAATACAAATATCTGTCCCGAGCGGGAATCGAATTATAAGTAATTAAAATTATTTAAAAATACAACGTTGACGCAATACGACTCTCCCTAGTCTCTACCTGTAATATTATTTGTACCTGTATGAAGCCGGGCGCGTCACTAGTGTTAGTATTGTAACACGTATGTATATATATATATATATATGTCTGTATGTACATTACACTTGTATTATGTGATGTAAGCGACATGTTCGGTGTGGTCAATGTCGACTACATTCCATACAAAAGGCTGTTTTTAATTACGAAATTCAGCTTAATTATTATTTATTATCTACCATCTTAAATGTCTGCATTTTTTTAAAGTTTTTACCTCCTTTTAATAAAGAAGATTTTATTTTCATTACCACATTTTTTTTTTAATTTTCTTAGGTTTGTTAGCTTATGTAATAAAGTTTTTTTTTTCAATTTGTTATTGATTTATAATCGACTCAAAGGAGGAGGCTCTCAATTCTTCTGTATTTTTATATGTGTGTTACCTCCTAAATTTTTACTGGGTTTACCAATTTTTATGATTATTTTTACATTCGAAAGCTGGTACTTGTCGTGTGGCCCCATTTAAATTAAAGCGAGACCTGACGAGTAGTTTTTGAGTTATCCCTAATAATTCGTATTTAATTGACTTCGAATATGTTGATGATGTTTTCATTTTATTACTTATCTAAGTAAAATGAACATCATCTCGTGGTCCCTTTCTAGTTTGGTGATGTTTAGATGAAGAGTTTCGGAGACATGGAATGGAAGTCTTCAATTAACGGCAAGTCTGCCGTGGTTGCTGCAATCACATGTATATATTGTTTACATACGGACACAATACAATATCATGCATGTTGAAGTCGATTTTTGTAATGTTAAAACTTAAAAATTATTACGAAACCGAAACTCACTAAGACAAGTTCTAAGACATGGCAATATTCTTACTATGTGATGACATTAAATGCATATTTTCATGTCATATAGTTAATTAGTTTTAAATGACTCAAATAATTCGGTCAAGTTCGATGACGCATTACTGCGGTATACAGATACCTATAGATGTCTGTCGTGGTCTGGGAGTTTGTATTAATGTAGAGTCGTGTTTCTGGTCCCCACGACACAAGATTATCCTTATCAACTTAGATTTATCCTACTCTCTAAACATTAATCAGTGTAATTTCACTAATTTTAAGTGACTATTCGCAATATATCATAATCGTACCACGCAGAATTAGTGACTAGGTATTGTTTATATAAATATAGTGTCCACGACTCGATTGTGTTGTATCAGTGAGTATTTACTTGTTATTAAAATTCACTGATATGTAGTGAATACAACTTCACTAACGTAATTAATAAAAATTCCACTTATTCATGTTCAGAGATTACCATTGATTGTGAAGCGATTATATAATTTAAAAAAAATTAAAGTTAAAAATAATATGTTATAAACTGGTAACGTATTTATATCTTACAACGGAATAACTTATAGTTATATATTTTCTTTTAAGGGATAGGATATGGAGATGAGAAAATGAGTATAAACGCTTGCTCTACACTAAAACATTTATAAGCTGAACATTTAAAATTCGAGATTTGCTTACATCGTTATTTTTTGAGAAAAGTGATAGCTTATCATAAATCATCAAGCTACGATTAAAAAGAGCTGAGTAGTAATCACAAATGTCAACCAATCTAGCTGTTATATTATTTTTCCTAGAATAATTTATAAGATAAGAGCATAAAACAACTTAAGATGAGCCCTACGTTCTAACACTTCTCTACATTTTAGGTTACAAGTTATTTGTACGTAATTGACGGTTGTATCTCTGTAACTTCTATGGAAATATCTCTAAAGTATCACCTTTCTATAAAAAAAGAAAAAAGGAAATTGGTCTATGCATTGATAAATTATAATTATTTTGATTTTCATCCTTTCTTCCAAGGGAATGTGGCGATTTTCGAGAAAAAGGTACCCAGTATCCTACCTAGCTCGTAATTTAAACTAAAATTTTATTTCGTTCAATATTATTTAGTAGTTATGATACACGACTAAGATATAGACAGACCAACAAACAGACAGTGAAAAAAAATTACATTTTTGGCTTAAGAATCGATTATAGAGTGTGCTCTATAAAAAATTTGAAATATATTTAATGTACATAGTTAAACCTATTACAGTTTTATTATAAGCATAGATAACGCCCAACGCGATTGAACCCACGGGAGATGTCCCGTGTAACAATAAAATCTAATAAATCATAACCACGTGAGCAAAACCACGGACAAAAATTAGTTTTTATATAAATATTCATTAGTCGTGGGATCTTTTTGAAATTCGCATTTTCATTTTTCAATTTTACTTTTAAAAGATTTCCCTTTGAGACACTTTTAAAAGTAGTGGAGTTTCTTTTAAGAGAATTAAACTTCATATACTATCACCGTCATAGCTTTTTATTTATGACAAGAACTTTAAATAGTTTATTTTTATTAAAACAAAATTATATTAAATTTAATTTTAACAATAAAGAAAAAAAATAAGAGAAAGAGAATTAAATTCTAAGTCAAACTAATTTTGAGGTTAATATTTTGTCTAACTAGGCTAAGAAGTGAGTTGACCCAATGGATATGATATATAAATTGAAACAGGTGATCCATAAGGAGTTCACTACCGAGTCTGAGCTGAACTGAATACATCCCGCTGTCAGTCAAGGGCCTCGTCTCATATACAGGAGAATAGTTGACGTTTAATACGCCCCTACTCTTCTTTAGGTTGGTGGATACGTACTAGACGTTACCATCGCTTTCAGATGTAAAGAACAATTTTTATGATTATGCATTTTGTCCAGTTGTGGGATAAATCCTGCCGTGCGGTGACGAGCAGAGAAGAATAGTCCCGACCTATTTCTTGCCGAAGTGTTGTAAAAGGCGACTGAGGCCATAGTGGTGCGAACAACTGTACACCGACCAGGATGTTGATGGACAGCAGCGTCACCATATCCTTTTTTTTTTGGCGGTAAAAAAATTTACCTAACCGCACACCCCGTCGTCCGAGACAACTGGGTAGTGTGAGACCCTCACCCACTAAAATAACCCACCGTAGCGTCACCATATCCTGTCATAACACTCTGCGCTCGCCAATCCGCCTGCCAAATGTGACGAGTATTGGCATGCCCCCCCCAGAGATAATGGGAGAGGCTTACATTGTGCAGTAGACATCCAACGGCCGATGTGGTGGTGTAGTGGTGAAATAAGTTATTAAGTAAAGTGGGATAGCTAACAGGCTGTTAAAATTACTTGTATCAATAATATGCAATTATGTTAAGTACTTTATTAAATTGGTTATAAATATCGTGAATAAATATACATTTTGATTTTACGCTGTATATAATATAATTCATTAAAATTTTAGTTGAAAATTGTTGATTGAAATTATAATTACCGGTTAAAATGTAATTATTTACAACTTTGCTTTTCGATAAATATTTTTAAGGTTTCAAATGACTACAACAAGCAAGCGAAGCAATGCTTTTTTAATTTAAAATAAAAGTGTTGACGTACTACTGTAAAGTGTACTGTACCTATCTAGCTCGTCGGTTGTGGGTTCGGTTCCTGGAATATTACCTCATTAAATATTAAATACTTAAATACACAAATTAAATTAGAAAAAAAAACAACCAATAATAATATTCAAATTTATATTTTCTAATTAATTCAAATTTTGCAATTAACTGTTACTGAGTCTCGCTTTTACTAGGATAAGTAATAGCGTGTTGTTTTACAGCCTACGTTAAGTTTGAATTATAAAGATTCTTAATGGTGTAACAATTATCAAAATATGACACAAAAATCTTTTCTCTTTTTAATACTACTAGAGACATCTATATCTCTTTCTCTTGTATTTTTTAATGTAGTCTATATAACATCACGTTCTATTTCTTAGAAGCTAAACAGTCAGTGTAAACTTAAGAAAATATAACAGACAAAGCAAGTAGCAAGCAATAACGCAAGTGAAACCGCGCTTACCCTCTATTGTCGTTATAGTACCCATGTAAGGCGTCCAATATAACTTTACCGTTATACCAACAATACGTAGTTTTGGTTTAATTAAAATAGTTTAATTAATCGTGATAAATCACACGCTTTACAATTTGTGTTTAATGGAGTGTCAAGGATGTTATGGATATAAACGGACAATTTAATGTAATATTAGTATTTAGTATTATCGGTGGTCCGTTTCTACAGAGTAAGCCAGTTTATTGAGGGGTTGGTCTAAAGCCTCGCAAGTAGAATATTGTCAACAAATATCACATTCAGTATTATTTTTATCCTCGCCACAAACGAATACGTATATCTTTCTACAAGTTCAATCTATTACTTGACTTATCAATTAATTATGAAAATCCGTTCAGAGAGGCGTAGGCGTAAAAGCAGTCAGCAAGAATTATTTTTGCAATTACAATATTGTTAATGAAAATGGATAACTCTCTTTAACAGTATTTCTATCACAAAAGTAGTTTTTAATTGGTCATATTATAAGATGATTCTAAACTCTAATTGTAAGTTATCTTAAAAATAAAGGTGGAATACTTAAACTTTTTTTATATACTTCGTTTATATATATAAACGCAAGTCATAGCTGGTAGTTATATTTAACAAAACGTATTTATACATTTATGTTACGAGAGTATTAACCATCAATCTTGCATGGCTGATTAGGCTCCAATCCCTTTTCATTCTATGATAAAGAAGCCTATCTATCAGGCTGTTGTAGTATCAAACTACATTTTATTTACTAAATACCTTTATCACGTAAAATACTATTTCAATTTGACTTCTGTGCGTATGACAGTTTTTCAAATGTCCCATGAGAAAAGAGTATTAAGCACCACGTCAGTGTTCCTAACAAGGTCGGTGTTAATACGGGCGAAATCGTGAGTGAATGCATATAGTGTGTAACAACAGTCTCGTTAGTATATTTACTATGTTATATTTGAACTAGTAATTCATGTGCTGGTGAAGATTGATCGTGGATTGCAAATTATCTGAACAAAGCAGTACGATTATTATCGGTTATATATATTAGATGTTAATCTATTTTGATACATGTACTAGATGTGCCCGCAACTGCGTTCGCAGTGACATTTTGACTCAATCCCTAATTTCCTCTTCAATGAGTACCGTACTCGATTTTGGGAGAAAAATTATTCATTGACCTAGCTCGTAATGTAGACTCAAATCTTTAACCTTCATTCAAATTCATTCGATAGTTTCAGCGTGATGCGCGGTCAAGATACAGACGGATAAACATACACACAAACAAATAAATACATTTTTAGTAAGATTATCGACTACAGAACGCCCTCTTAAAAAACTTGAAATATTTCCACGCTGCTCCACTTCGGGTTGGCGGATAATTTCCTTACCTCTGTATGATAACAACCGAGACCGACTGCTTTACGTGCTCTCTGAGGCACGGTGAGGAGACCCACAAGGACATACACCAAGACCGTAAACAAATTTTTGTTCAAATACAAATATCTGTCCCGAGCGGAATCGAATTCACGAACATCGGCGCGCGGCGAGACTACTCACACCACTACACCAGAACGGTCACCTCGCACCATTACACAAGAACGTTATGATTATATTGACTTATTTTTATATTAAAAATATAAACACACTGTATACACTAATAACGTGTAAGTCAGTCGTTACTCACGCGTCGTGCCCGCACGTAGTTTCTATGTAAATGTACTACACCTCACGTACGACAAACATTTCTTGAATTTGTTTTCTTTGATCCGTAATTTTATTTATTATGTATTTACCATGTTGTTTTTGTGTTACGGTATTCTAGGGTACTGTAAATTAATATGAAATACTTATTTTCGATGAGCTGAAATGGCACAGATTATTAAGATAAAGTTAAATTTTCAAGCTTGGTGTGGGTACTGTGATCGTTAAGTGAAGCAAGTTAGACTTGCAGAAAGAACTGTATCTTTTTGCCCTACTCACTAGCAATGTGCATAGGGTTGATCACGCTCTTAGTCCTCTGATAGAGGTGTCCATCAGCAAGTACAACCAATTACGCAGCTCCTCAATGTCGATGACACTGATAACAGCCATCACAGGATTTTTCATCCCAAATAACGATTTATTTCCTAGGGGTCTAATATTAAGATTTATTGAAAATTTCCTCCAAGAGATTGAATTTTTGTGACTTTAATTTCATCAATATCAAACACAGTTTTACGTTTTTGTCGTAATTATATTTTAAGCGAAATTTTAAGGCTGTGTTCAAAATCACTGCGTAAAAAACGAAATTTAATATCAAAAATCTAAATTTCTGCTAAGAAAGATCGGCAAGAAACTCAACAGTTACTAATTAAATTAAAACATACTACACTAGATAAGTCGATGGAGCAGAAAGGTTCTCGAGTGATGATGATGATACTAGATGACTCTACTACTCCACTCGCTTCTTTCAAGTTTTACAAGCTATAAACTTAACGAATATTAATTTGAAAATAATTCACTGATCGACCATTTTAATATTCTCCAAACAACTATTTGGATGTATTATATTATTCATTTTATTTTATTTATTGCAACACAAATCTATCACGAAAGTACAATTTTTACATAAATAACATTCACAATAATAGTTATACCCGCAGCCAGCCAAATACTGCGCAGACAGTGATTTATCAACGGCGAGTTTTCTATACAATTAATTTACTAGTATAATTTATAAATTAGATAGATAATCGTTTTGGTGAAGCGGTGCGAAAAGTCCCCTTAACTCCGGCGTGGTATTCGATTCCCACTCGGGCATATATTTGTATATGTACAAATATTTATTTCAATTCTGGATGTATAGCTTTGTGGCCTCCTCACTGTGTCTAAGAGAGTTGTTCTCCTAGACACTTGACAGCGACCTTTACTCCTGGTAGAGAAGTTATCCACCAACTCGTAATGTACCAGCGTGATGGATTAGGCTTCATACCTATTATTATATTATTTAGTTCAATTTACAAATTGAACTTGTATCAACTAGTTATGTGAGGTTATAAAATAATATAAATCAAAATTTAAAAAAAAAATGTCGCCGATAATGTATTCACAAAGATTCTAACTAAAAATTATGATAAGCAGCCTATACGACACAAGTTAATTAAAATTAATTATTTAAAATATACAGTTTTCCTCAACGAATATATGATATAAAAATGAAAACAACAAGTAAAAAACAACACGCGCGATATAATACACAAATAGACTTATGTGCACTGGAGTTAAATTGTAATACGAAAATTGTTTTTGACAATATCAGTAAGCAATTATTCTAAGTCAGCCCGTGAACCTCCCACTGGTGCGCAAAGGCCTCTTGTCCATGTAGAGAGAATGATTAAATATGCATTCGATCTTTTGTAATACGATTGTTTACCATTCGATCGCGATGATCGCGATGACTAAGTAATTAAAAGTAAATTATCCCAAATAATTTAAGCGCTCATATATCATCTCTTAGGATTTTGTACTTTAAATACCAAAGATCGATAGATTTACTGTTTATTCCGAGTACGTTCGCCACTTTAATATTAATTTTATTTAAATACAAAATGAATCACCAGCCGTAGAAATCTTAATTTATTGTTCAGTTAAGCGTCCAACGATAGCAATGCGTTTTAAATATATTTCATTTTTATTGTTGTAAAGCCTACTTTTAGACAGTTATTCCTATACGAGATATCTGTTCTGGGTAGAAACAGACTCTAATTGAAATCGGAAGTACTGTATGCTCCTAAAGCTGCTTTATAGAAAGCTGGTGAGAGAAGTTAAAACCAACATTTCTTATTTATTACTTTATTACTTATTTTTGGTCTATTATTACTAAAATTTAGAAAGGCATTATTTACTTACTTATGTGAAAGCAATATTCTTTTTTGCTAGTTCGATTTTAAAAAAATCTTTTTGCGTTACAAAGTATTTTTATCGAGGAATGTTGTAAGGTACAATGCATCAAAGTATAAATAATGAGAACGAAAAAAATCTCTATAAATTTTAGTGCATAGATTAAGTGTGAGTAAGTAGAGTTTGTGTTTTACTCATTTACTTTTATCGCTTACTTTAGCGCCATTCTACCTATGGACTATTAATATTAAATTCCATTAAAATAAATTTATTTCCTGCTAACAGACATATGATATTTCGCATAAAAAACAAAATATTAAAAAGGAGTTAACACAAAAATCATATACAGAAAAAAAAAATCAAACATTTAAGAATAATTAATAGGTCACAATAATAAGATATCTGCACAGCAGTGTACCGACACAAAAAGGAAGGACATTCAGCATATGGCACAATCACATGATCATAATTATTCCAGGTATTGTCGCTTGGTGTCACGTGTATATCGCATGCGTATCGAGCTGAATCCAATGGATGCAAAGCTCTATCTCTTCTACGTCAGTGTTCTGTGGCGTGCTCTCGATGTTACGCAGATTCGTCTGTGGGTGGAACGCAAGATTAATTATCAAAATCAATTGAAACAATTTTATTTGAAAATGTTTTAGATTTTGTTTTTATAGCGTGAAAATAAATATCTATTTTATTAGTAATTTTAACGTTTTTATACTGAACTGCAAAAAATATTAAATTCATTTGAATTGAAACGTATTTCGGGTTTTTGTTGCACCTTATTTTCAAAGATATATTAGTTTTTTCCTGCTTTATTAACATTGTATTGTAACATATTAATATTTGTTCACTATTAGTGACATCATTTAAGCATTTAGCATTTTTTTAATACTTATAAAAACTGTTTACAGTTTCATTATTAAAACTATTACAACTTAAATACAAAATAAAAATTTATTCCCAAAAAACAAGTTCATAAGTACATTTTAGATAATTTGAAATTTACACATGTTGTACAATTTAGCTTAAAATGACTAAGGGAGTCCAAACTAAGTAAATTCTGATGTCAAACTTGTATCGTGAATTCCGAAAGTGATTCACGAAGAGGAATAGCTTCCTTGCCTACACTTTTATATATAGTACTAGCAAACCTGGCGAACTCCGTTTCGCCACCAGATGGCTTCGTTTTTTGTAAAACCATATTGGTTTGTAGTACATGCTATGTAGCAGAGATGGCGCTGTATGTGAAAAATGATTTTACCTCTTTTCCTGCTTTTCTGTTGAAATTTTTCATAAATTTTGTTTGCTATAAACCTCACGGAGCCCAAGATAGTAAATATTAATATTAATATTAATACGAATGATTACATCCCTCTGGGGGCCGTTGAATGTAAAGCGCTCAATATGATTTATTATTTAAATTAAGCGCTAAGTAGTCACGATTAGACAATCAAATAACTCACATAACAACGTTGAGTCATTTGGTTATAACACAAAGACTACCATACAAACAATAATTTAGATTTATTTACATTAATGTCTGCACAGTCGAGTAATAAATTAGCAGGTACATGGTATTAATTTTAATATTTCTGTTCGTTTGTTGTTCAAACATAAGTCATTCGTTATTCATGACTGTTAGGCTGGCTGTACATCGTCCGGCTCCGGCGTCCGGTTTCCTGTGAGCGAGAACACGTTCTGAGGTTTATGTTAGAAATTATCTGAGCAATGTGACGTACCTAGTGAAAAATGTACTATTAAATTAAAATAAACAAAAGTAATTTTAATTTTACTAAAATTAATTTTCTTTATTTCCAATTTTGTGCACCTACAAACGTCCGCTCTTGTACGCCCTAAAGTTGGCTGGTAGAGAATGCTTTTAGCATTAAGCCTGCCTTTTGTACAATTCAATTTTATGTTGTGCAATAAAATATTAATGAATAATGAATAAATGATATTTTAGATATAATACGTTTTATAAACATTAACGTGTTCAAACGCATTAATACGAACTATCGACAGTACTTTCAACGAACACTTAAGGGTGTCTGTCCAATGAAGCTGAGCGCGACAGCGGAGCGGAGAAACGGAGAAATATTAACCAGTAGCCATGTCCACTGGAGCGGAGGTGAGATTTTTTGCAATCCTATTGGTTAATATTTAGCCTTTTCTCATCTCCGCAGCCTCGCTCCGCTTCAATGGACAGGCACCCTAATGTGTGCACGATTGTAAGTATTTTCGACGACAATTAATCAAACGCGCGATCGTCAGTATCTTCAACAAAAACGCACAAGTAATATTCTCTGTATATTCGACGAATACCAAACGCGTGCACAACTGTCGATATTTTCGTTGCAAAGTGATCGCGTTCGAGAGACCGCGTGCGAATTTGTAAACATATATTGCAAATAATCGAGCGTAAGAAAAATCAACAAACTGCCTAAAATCATAACATTTAGTCACGCCATCGAGTGTTCCGTCACGCTTCCGTCACACGTCGTCACGCTACAAGAACGAAAATTTTACACGCATCTGTTGATAATGGAATATACTTTCAGAGACGATAGTAATAGCTAGGGAGCTGGTGGCAATTTAGGTATATGATTTCATCGTCGTTGATACCAAGACGTAATGTAGTCTGGACCTATGTTAACTAGGAAAAATAAGTCGGAATATCGGAAAAAAAAATTAATTTCAATTAATTTTTTTTTCAAAATTTAACAACTAAAATATTGGAGATAGAACAAAAAAATATGGCATTTTGTATTTTGTTTGATGTTTTATAAAAAAAAACCAAAAATTTTTTCACATCATAAACAACAACAAAGTTACAGAACCACAAAGTTTCGTTTTTCAAATTTTTCGCTTTTGTCAATTGAACTTTATATATCTATTTCCGATCCGATACTTAAAATTGTTAAAAATTTATGATTTACGAAATTACGAAAACAGCATCATTCTGTGTTCAATATATTCATAAGTATAACCCAGAAATTGATTAGCAACACGTCACGGGTTACGTGCGAAACGGATATGTTATGGTTTTTGAAGCATGATTAAAGTCTCATCATACATCTAACATCATTAACTATAAAATTTATTAAATTAAATTAAATTAAATTTTACAACATTATACATATTTACAATTCAAAACTTAAAATAATTATTTACAAACAGTTTTGGTATAAATCATGTCCGCGTGGAATGGTGCCAAGAATACTAGCAGCATTTCCCCGTTGAATCGCAATTCCGATTCTTTGGGCAAAAAATGCACCAGCCCTCCTGTCACCAATGGACGCTATTAAAATAAAAAATAAAAATATTAAATTATAAAATTAAATTATATTATAGTGTTTCAAAACTAATTGACTTGGGTTTTTTTTATTTTATTTTTTATATTGTTTTACTTATTGTGCAATATTACGTCGCAATATTCGAGCGATAGATTTGCATTTTAAATGCAATCGCAAACATTACTGAGTTTGTTAAGCAAACGTTTAATGGTATGCAATTGTTACAACATCAAAAGATTAACAAATTCACAACAAGTAATTGCTTACATTGTTATAGAAAAGTCACGTAATTCTCAATTCAAGATAAAAATTTTATTACGTGATTTTTTTTAATTTTTAAATTATTAAAGGAAATCGAAAAACTTGGATTATTTTTTTCATTTATAATCAATTATATTCAGTACCAAATTTTAAGTTTTAAACTATATATTTTAACCTGACAATAAGAAAAACAATAGGTAAAATATCAGTCTACTTGATCAATTCTAATATTTTATTTATTTATTTATTTATACTTATACATATTTTGTACTACGAATAAGTGAATCTGGCTTGGTACACGTGTGTAGGCGACGCCGTTAATTAATATTTACGATGCGATCCGGTACCTTCCTTCCAGATATATTACCTTTAGAAGCCTGACGGATATTAGTGATTAATCTGATCGGGTCCGATTCGAACTTGAGGGATTCTTCGACATATATCGGGGATTTTTCAGATTGAGTCTATTAATACATATTATTAACATCATACATACATATTAACTGAACTGAATCAGGCTGTAAGCAACCCACTGCTGGGCAAAGGCCTCTTCTCCATATAGAAGAAGAGTTGGAGCTAATTCCAGCAACCAGCACGCTGCTTGCAAGTTGGTAGATAATTTCCCTACCACGAGTAACGGTCGCTATCAGATGTCTATGATATGATAACAACTGGGACCGACGGCTTTACGTGCTCTCCGAGGCGCTGTGGGAAGACCTACATGGATATACACCCAGACCAGAAACAAATATTTGTACAAATACAAATTTCTGTCCTGAGCGGGAATCGAACCCGCGACCGCAGGCGTCGAGGCGACTACTCCAACCGCTACAACAGAACGGTCGTCAGTACTTAGTATAGTATATATACATATTCTGGCCATAAATACTGTTACAATTAAAAATAAACAAAATATTATATTTGAATTCGAAATTATTATGGACACCTGGTAATCATCGTTACTCATAGAAGGGATTTTATCCGCCAACCCGCAGTGGAGCAGGGTGGTGGATTAAGCTCCAACCCGTCCCGTGGGTTGTTTACAAGCTGATATAGTACAGAACAATTCTAAGTACTGGACCTTTGAGTTAAAACTGAATAGAAATTGTTTCTGTCGATCTGTCAAAAAAAAATATTATTCTCCGTTTTACAAGTCATTGTTTAAATTAAATTGACAATTGCGTCACTGTTGAAAACATTAATTCGAATTAAAGTAATCAGAGAACAACGTAATGACTTTTTAATGGTATGTTGAGGTTAATTGCTTAGTAAATGTCACGATTTAATTAGGGCTGCTAAAAATTTATTTAATTATTTTAAAAAAAAGTATATGTACTTAATAAGAAATGCTATTTTGAAGAGATCAATTTATTTTTAATAGGGTACTTACATATAATATATATACATTACATACAATTTATACTTTGGAGGAGGCTTTTACCCTGAGGGGGTCCACAAATTAAGCATACATCATTAATTGATTATAGAATAAGTTGTAAAATGATTTAATTTTACTAACCAATAAATTGGCAACCCATAATGTAAATATATTGTAAATTACTTTTTTGTGGAATAAAAACGCTATTTTATTTTTTATTTATTTATACTTACATATAATATTAAGCCGTGCGGTGACCGACACAAAAATAAATTTAAAAAATAAAGGTGAGGCGAAGTACCGTGCGGAGACTGGGAGACAAGAATAGTCCCGAACTCTTTCTTGCCGAAGAGTCGTAAGGTCATAGTGGTACGAACTACTGTACATGATGGTGATGGGCAGCAGCGTCTTCATATCCTGCCACAACATACTGCCTTTGCTAACCCATCTGCCAAGCTTCGTGAATATTGGTAATCTCCCCCTCCTCCCCCTCAGAAATGATGGGGGACACCTACGTTCAGCAGTGGACATCCTATGGCTGAGGTGGATTTGTCCATCCTACTTTCAAATGTTTAAATACATATTACATCAGTAGGTTGAATCAGTAAAAAATAAATATATAAGCAAAATAATGATTTAAAGTGACTTTTAAGCCTACTTGAATAAATATTTTTTTAAATGATTTGATTTGACTAGTAGCTCTTTCGAAAAGTTTGATAGCACTATTATTATTATTTTAACAAATTAATACTTATCGTACTATCAAATGTTATATTTCGTGCTTTTTTTTTTTCGTGAATATTTAATTTTACAAAATTGGAGAACACATAATTACACAGTCTGGTTGACAGCCCTAGGCCGAATATTTCATTTTCATGTCGCAGTAATGTTAGTTAATTGTTTTATTTTGATAATTTACCAACATGGTAATTGGAATCACTGTTTTTTTTTTTAAATGTAATCAACACATCGTGTATTTAATTTAAAAAGAAATATATTATAACCTCTTTTCAAATTGAAATGTCAACAAATAAAAAAGTAATAAATAAACAGCCAGTGTATTCAAATTCAAATACATATAATATAAATGTCAAAATTATTTAATATGTTAATATTGTAGAAATATCCATATACAGTTATTTTGTAATTTATTATGGCGTACATAGTCAAGGGCAAGGTGTCATCAGCCTTGACCGGAATGATCTTGAACACACACATTCACAATATTTTGGTGTCATCTTTAACTACCGATTTATACTTAGTGCAACGTGTGGTATTCCATTATTGAGCACACATCTTATCCGCCATATTACGCCACCAGGCAGATTGTAGGTAATAAATCGCGCAACAGTCGAACAACTGTCTGATGGTCAGTGACCGTTGTATATTATATATTTATAAAGAAAAATCATCAATAATCATGAATAATATAACTAAAATTTAGTATATAAAATGTTTCTTGCAATCCGCCATTTTGTTTACAGGGGGTAGCAAAAACTGTTGTAAAACTATATTGAAATACTATTATGTTATTTCAGTCGTGTTGTTTTAGATCAGAAAAATCTGTGACATTTTTAATGCGTATTTTTTATAAATTTAGATTTTATTTTATTTTTTTATATGCCATCGGAAAAATATTTTTGATTGTGGAAACACATGAAAAAATGGAAATAGTACTAAACCTATAATAATCATTATAAATCCATGCGGTGACCGGCAGAGAGGATTAGTCCCGACCTCTTTCTTGCCGAGGTGTCGTAAAAGGCGACTAAGGCCATAGTGGTATGATTGTACACCAACCGGGATTTTGATGGGCAGCAGCGTCACTATATCCTAAAATAAACCGCCTTGCGCCCTCACCCGCCCTTACAAGGCGGACCACGGGTACCGCGTACGTTGCTCCGTGGCCCGCAGGCGGCAGCCCCATCAGGCACTCTCTCCTTTGCGACGCCCCGCGCACTTGGGCATCGCACCTTCGCGGTAGGCTGTTTCGGCGGACGGTGGGCAATCAGCGTCACTATACTATACCTGCTGCAACACACTGCTCTCGCCAACTCGTCTGCCAAGCACGGCGAATATTAGCGAAAACCCTCCAAAATAATCAAAAATACAGAGCCCAGGCGGTCGATCTGGAGGTCGAATGGGGATGCCTACGTTCAGCAATAGACATACAATGGCTGATATGACGGTGATTATGATTAGACTTTTGGTTTCAGTAACTTATTTCTACTTCATATCGTCTTATTCTGTGTCAAATTAAATCAGTTAATTGGAACATACTAGAACAAGACCAATGTTAGGGACATTTAGTTGTTTGCCTCGCTTTTTGTACATATTTCATTAAATCATTAAGGAAATAATATAATCGCGTATTAAGGTTATATAAAAGTTATGTAATTAAAACACAATCTAACAAAGTTGTGTAATTTGTCTATCCGTGTGAACCCATATCAGGAGTTATATAATATACGCTAACACTCAACGGTCCTCATCTTATTAGCCATAGGATCTCCACTGCTGGCAGTAGATCTCCCCCATCAAACTCCAGACCGGCCGGTTCTAAGTAGCCTGACTAACTGAGCGCTGACGACCGTCCGATGTTGTACTTATGCTATGTGATCTGCCTACTGCCACTTCAGCTTCCAAATTCATTGGGCTATGTCAGCAACTTTCGTTCATCTATTGATCTCAGTCCCGATTCGATCTAGCAGAGAAATACCAAGCATATCCGTAATTTTAAATATTAAACTTAAGTAAAACTTTAAGTAATCGATATTGGTACAAGAAAGTAGGTGAGTTAATAATTTTAATAAGTGTATAAGTAGTTTCGTTGATAAATGTCTGTAATAAATAAGAATTTCTTTTACGAGCCATTATAAAATAAAATAAAATATTTATATATTTATTTTTTATTTATTCGTGAAGTCAGTATTATACACATATTACAAGCAAATTTAAGATTAACGGTGACTGCTATTGACATGGAGCTAACAAAAAAATCTCTGTACTTTAAAAGACCTTGCACACAACTGTGCAAAAAAAAACGTTGATTAGTCCTTATTTCCTATTATATATATCGTCATAGTCGTAGAATAGTGACGGATCTTACAAATTTAAAACTCTACAGTGCAACCATTTTAAATATACAACAACAATATAATTATATTAAATGGCTGCCCTGTAAAGTTTTAAATTTGTTAGATCCGTCACTATTCTACGACTATGACGATACACGAGTATTAAAACCTCGTATGATACAAATAAAATAAATACAAAATAAAAACATTATATAGTTTTGCTTTTATATAATAAAAAACAACTTCTGAGTTGAATATTTAAAATAAGTTGTCATTTACCATCTTGTAATGAATATACATTATACTAAATTGATTTAAATAATACCTAATTTTTTTTTGTTGTTGTTAGAAACAACAAAAACAAAAAAAAACACCAATGTAAAGACACCTTTACAACCACCGTGTCAATGAACTCTCCAAGTAAAGACTGGTCGTCTATTACTTGATCATTAACAATCGAACAAACTAAGAAACTAACTATTAAAGTACACAATACTTAATTGTTCGACACACCTATTGAAAATAAATCAAGCATTTTATGATGTTCACTCGAGTTTTTTTTATTAATACTTTAGCCCTATAAGTTATAGCGAGATGTTTTATAGCCTATAACATTCCTCAATAAACAGGCTTATTAACAGATATAATATATAGATATAATAGATAAGAAACAGTCCAAACATGAACCGGAAAAATACCGAAAAAAAAATTATATATATATATATATATACTTATATACTTATATATATACTATATTACTATAAAAGTCAATCCATGCTAATATTATTTAGATTCTGATGAAATTTGGTACAGGCCTTGGAAAAGGATAAAGGCTACCATTTATTGCAAAAAAAGGCTTGAAGTGGTTGAAATAGGGGATGAAAATTTGTATGGTACTTCGTTATTGTCAAAGATAAAAATATGAAACTTTGTATTTAGGTAGGGTGAGGGCAATAAAGTGTTTATTTATTCATACTTTTTTGCTTACTACAGTATACGTATCTTTATATATATTTTATATATAGTATACGTATCTTTATCTAAAACATGTATATAAATATTAAAAAACGTAGACTGATGAAAGTAGAGGGAAAAGGGGCTACTAATTACTAATGAAACGCAGACAACGTCGCGGTTATCAGCTAGTACCTTATAAAGCCTTAAGGGCAACCTTTCTTCATATAATTTAATAAGGCCATTCTTGACTTACACTTTATTTCATAAATAAATAATAAGAAGGAGGTATTTTGAAATTTTGGTTTGAAGTGCATTCTATAATAATAATCGATATAATATTGAACCAAGCTTTTAGCTTAAATTCTTTAATTTTTTTTTTTTTTTTGGTAATTATTCGGAAATGGGGCTCCTGCTAAAATCGGGGTAGCAAAATTTTTTTTTTTTCATTTTTTGTGCTTAAAGAACACGAGAGAAAGCAATATCAAAGTGACGCATGAATTTATTTTTGATAAAAAAAAAGAAATAAAACACTATTTGGTGTACGATGGTTAGGTCTTTTTTTTTTGCTAGTTGGAACTAGTTCTTGATAAATGCCTTTGTTAAAACTAAAATTAACTATTTAAAAAAAAAAAAAAAACAAAGAAAGACCTAACAACCTATCAATATTTTTTTGGCGTAGGCCACCTTATTATTGCTTTCTCTCGTGTTTATTATTCATTAAAAAAAAGTTTAAAAATTTTTCAACACGATTGAACGAGGAGCCCCACTTCCGAATAATTACCTTTTTTTATCATTTTTTATTATCATATAGACCACGTCACCGCAAATGACGCCGAAACAGCTGAATGGATTTAAATTAACTTAAACGCGAAGTCCATATTACCTGATAGGACACTGAGTACTCTTTATCCCGAAATCAGCACGGTTCTCTTCGGAAAATAGAATGAAAGTCAATCACAACCGAAGTGGCGGGTACATCTAGATTCTACTAAAAAGTCACCACAATAAATTCAAATAAAAACTATAAATAAATAACAAATATGTTTAACATACACACATGGTCGTCTGTTCCTAATTTAGGCAACTTAATGCCTGTATTTTAGGTTACATATAAATAATAAATATATAAATAAATACATAATACACCCAGACTCGGTGCGGAAATCGAACCCACAACCCTTTAGCAGAAAACAGGCCCACTGTCAATTACCTACGCCACGGGCCAGTCTTGTAAATTGTAACTAAACTCAATTTTTAAGCATCAGAGTTACGGTTCAACGGGCCACTGCTGGCACTCTTGACACTATTCCACACGACTGACTTAAACCACAATTAACCGTATACATGAACGTTTTTTTTTAAGTTTTACATTGTGAAATTGTGAATATATATTCTATTTTTAAGCTAAAAACATGAAACAAATAAATAAAAAAACATTTTCTTAGACATAATTTGAAAAGGCTTTCAAGATTGCAACAAGATAAAACACGATCAGCCTTGATTACACCAACTTGACATCTTAGACCTTATTTTTAGGATTAAAAGGTCTAATAACGCTAAACTTATCTTAATCTATTAGATGAAATGATACTAATATTAGTAACTACAAGAGTCATAGATATTTATTTTAGTAAAAAATTAAGTTAATAATATACTTTACAAGCATACTAAGTCGGATTTAAGCGATATCATATTTTAATATTAAACTAGATATTGCTTTCGTTGTTATGGAAATTTATCCCACAAAATCTGTACATCTTTCTAGGATGAAATGTTGTCCTATTCCAGACTATAATCTACCTGTATGCCAAATAATATCCAGATCAGTTCAGCCTTTTTTTTTGTATCGCAGGGGAACCCATTTACGGGTGATATCCAAGACGGGTAGGGTAGTCCTAGACCGTATGTCGGACTAAACACTTGGGGGTGCAATACCGTACTAAACCCCTGCGAGGGCCTTCAGCCGCTTTAATTACGAGTAGAAGGTCCCGGATCTGCAGACAACAGGATCCTTCCAGCGACAGGCTGGCTTCGGCGAAAAGGCCAAGATCCGTTAAAACGTTCTGACGTGATTTATTTACAAAGATTGACCGTATTATTATGGCCTTGACTTCGTCTCAACGTTAAAAAAGGTATATACGAAAAGATCCAGTGAGGAAATTATATCCATGTCGATGATTGTGACTCCGATACAACGGTCTCCCCTTTGTGCCTCGGAGAGCACATAAAGTCGTTGGTCCCGGTTGTAATCATACACACAGACACCTGATAACGATCGTTACTCAACGTAGGGAAATTATCTGACACCTGATCAACATCGGGATCAAAATCGTGTGATTTAACTAGTACTCGCTAAACATGAATCAGTGGAATTTCACTAATTTGAAGTGAATATTCACTTTATATCAAGTGGCTTGTAACAGTGCCCTTCTTGTACTCTTCTTCTACTAAATAGTACTAGTTGATAGAACTAGCAGAAGTCATTGGTAAAGCAATATTAGCATAATAACCAATATCAACATACAGGAATTGTTAAAAGTTTTCATAACATTAAAATCACTTAACAATTGATTTGTGATGGCATGTAGCACCATGGTTAATATAACTTTTTATCAAATATGAATGGATCTACAAAATCTAGATAGATTTTGTAGATCTGGCGCTCGACAAACTATAACCAGATGGTTACAGTTTGTGCAGCGCCAGATTTTTGAATTGCGGTTTTTTTTTTTACATTACACTACTTTGAAAAATAGCGTGCGGCTTTCTTTACAAATTTCACACAAAAATTGTTTATAAAAAATTTAATAAAAATATGTTTGTACTAAAAATATGTAATTAAAAAGTTAAAGATCCGGCTCAACAAACTATAGCGTCATCAATTACGAACATTAAAAAAATCCGTCCAAAAAAATATTAAATACTCTGGAAGTAGTTATCGTATCGACCGTCCGGGAAAGTTTCGATAAAAACGCGCTTATAAAGTTTTAAGTCCATTTCGCTCGATGTCGCGCGCATCTAATGCAAGAACTTTATGGATTTGTTTATTTATTTTGTTAACATACATCTATTCTCCTATTTCAATGTTGTTGTATATTTTTTTCAAACTACACAGGACAGCTACCTGTGCGCGTCAAATTCATCGAACGGTCACATTTTCGATCATATCTGCCAACTATTCGATTATATCTGCCAACTGCTTAGACCTATTCCTAACAACCGATCCAGACAGTTACTCAATAACAGTTTCTGCACCACTGGGTACTTCTGACCACTGTCTGGTAAAATCTATATCCGTTTGTTCCCCACCCGAAGAAGCCCCATGTGGCTTAAGACGGGTGTGGCGATACAAGGCAGCAGATTGGGATGAGATGCGTCACTTTTTCTCGTCCTATCCTTGGCGAGAGGTATGCTTTTCTTCTGATGATCCGTCGAGCTGCGCTGAAGCCATTACCGCGGTTATACACCAGGGTATGGAATATTTTATACCATACTCTGACGTAGCGTCGAATGGAAAAGCTCGCCCATGGTTTGATGCGGACTGCTATCGTGCAGAAGCCAAAAAACGGACGGCATACACTGCATGGGCTGAAGCTCGAGCGCGCAAGTCTCCGAATTCTCGGAATTTGAAGAAAGCTTTTAACCAAGCTGCCAAGTCATGTAAAAGGACGTTACGCAGGGCTAGATTCAACCATATCAGCCACATTGGGACCAAACTAGCTTCTTATCCTTCTGGAAGCAAAGCGTTTTGGTCCCTGGCTAAAGCCGCTGAATCTAACTTTTGTCGGCCGTCACTTCCACCATTGCTGAGGACTGATGGATCACTGGCCCATTCTGCAAAAGAGAAAGCGGATTTGTTTGCATCTATTTTTGCTGAGAACTCGCGTCTGGATGTTGCAGGAAAAGCTCCACCAATCTCAACTCGTGCTGACTGCTTTATGGCTGAAGTACGCATACGTCAAAAAGAGATCCTTAAAATCCTGCAAACTCTAGACGTGAACAAGGCCAGCGGACCTGATGGTATACCAGCGATAGTCCTGCGTACATGTGCCCCTGAGTTGTCTCCACCTCTTACACGCCTGTACCGCCTGTCACTTAAGACTGGCAAAGTGCCGAAGTCTTGGAAGCTTGCCAACGTGCAGCCTGTGCCCAAAAAAGGTAGTCGTGCAGACCCTGTCAATTACCGTCCCATCTCGGTCACGTCCATACTCTGTAAGACTATGGAACGTGCACTGAACAATAAACTCCTGGCCCACTTGGAAGGTAACGATCTCCTCAGCGACCGGCAATACGGTTTCCGCCAGAACCGTTCGACTGGGGACCTTCTAGTGTATGCCACACATATTTGGAGTGAGGCCACTGATAAACACGGTGAAGCACTTGCCGTGTCCCTCGATATCTCGAAGGCCTTTGACAGAGTTTGGCACGCGAGCCTTATAAGCAAGCTTCCTTCATATGGTATTCCACCTGGCCTTTGCACTTGGATTTCTGACTTCCTGAACGAACGTTCAATACGAGTTGTCCTTGACGGGTACTCGTCGGACCAAAAGGCTATCAATGCCGGTGTTCCTCAGGGATCAGTCTTGTCCGCTACCCTCTTCCTGCTGCATATTAATGATCTGCTCGTCCCCGGTACCTTTGGGTATGCTGACGACAGCACAGTGACGGACAGATACTTTTCGAGTGCCAGGGCTAGTAAGGATGTTATCCAGTCTTGTCGAGAGGATATGGTCAGCCGCTTGAACGTCGCCCTCCAGGCAGTCTCCGAATGGGGCGATGCCAATCTGGTCACGTTCAACGCTACAAAAACACAGGCGTGTGTGTTCTCCTCTAAACGGAGCCCTTTGCACCTGGCTCCGACTTTCCGAAATGTTTCTGTAGAAATTACCGACTCCCTTCAGCTCCTCGGTGTAGAGCTATCGTCCAATTTGAACTTTGGACAGCACATCGAGTCCAAAGCAAAAACTGCAGCAAAAAAACTAGGTATTCTCTCTAAGGTCAGGCGATACTTCACTCCAGAACAGCTGCTTCAACTATATCAAGCACAAGTTCGATCTTGTATGGAGTATTGCTGCCACCTTTGGGATGGATCCGCCAAATACCAACTGGCAACTTTGGACTCGGTGGAAAAACGAGCTAAAAGACTCATAGGTGACCCTACTCTGACAGACACCAAGTTGCAGAGTCTCGATCATCGGCGTAGGGTAGCTCGTCTGTCGGTGTTCTACAGAATATATTTTGGTGAGTGTGCGAAGGAATTGCACGATCTAATTCCCCCCACAACCTTCCGCCATCGGGACACTAGGCTCGGTCGATCGTTCCATCCTTATGTCATTGATATGCCACCTACGCGCACAAAACGCTTTAGCACTACTTTCTTGATGCGCACGGCTAAGGAATGGAGCTCGTTGCCCGCGTCTGTGTTTCCCGAACGATACAACCTGGGTGTCTTCAAGGCCAGAGTGAATAGACTGCTATTAGACAGGCATGCTCCACCTTCGACCGCATCGTCACTTAACATCAGGTGAGATAGCGGTCAAATGCCTGTCTATTTGTCATAAAAAAAAAAAAAAATAAAAAAAATCATAATTTTGGATCTATATACAATTTTGCAATCGATTTTCACAGAAATACACGTAGAAGTATAGAGAATAATAATCCGTAACAAAAAAAACGCGATAAACGTAAATACAGATAATTTAAATAACACTGACTAAACACTCTACTTAATAATCATTAAAAAAAAAACTGACAGACAACTTACATTAAAAAGCTAAGGTTCCTTTTTTAAATGTGAAATTATGAAAAGGAATTTATCGTTATATATTAACCATTACAGCTAAACGTTACCAAAGGTAAAGTCGCGATATTCGAAAACTGTTTTACATACAATTTATGCGCCATAAATTGCTGAAATAGGCATTTGGATAGGACACGTGGGCTTAACTAAAAGGTCGAGGGTTATTTTTATTTTTATCCAGCATAGTAGCACCGAGCTTTCAAGAGCTGAAGTCTATAAAACTCATAACGTGATCGACGATAAAGGAAATTATCCTAAAGAAGTATACACATCGCTCGCTTAATAATAAACCGAAATAAGTCAAAAAAACACTTTTGTGAGAAATCGCTGTCAAAGTTTTAACCTCTACCTTGTTGTAGGCATTCTGTCGTCTTTGTGATCCATTAAATCGGTCATTTTGCTTTGTTTCGTGTGGCAACCAGATAGTACCTATTCTTTGAGATGAGTTATTTAATTTTATTAGAAAAAGTAGAAATCAACAATTTTTTACTTATTTCGGTTTATAATAATAAACCGAAATAAGTCAAAAATTGATGATTAAAATGAACATGAACGCGCGACATATCAAAATAAAATTCGGGAAACGTACTCGTAAATCCCCTGCGTGTCAGCATAACGGGTTAACCGCCAATCTTGGTTAGGGGAAGAATTCGTTTCCTAATAGCGAGAGGTATTATGACTATTACAATACACTCATAGACAACCGTTTTGGTGTAGTGGTACGAGAAGCTACCTTAACGCCGTTGGTCATGGGTTTAATTCCCACTTAGAACAGATAATAACATTTATACAATTATTTGTTTTTGGTCTGTGTGTACGTCCTTGTGGGTTTCCCCTTGTGGTGTTATCATAGACTTGTTCGAGAAATTACAGTGACAAATAAGCAATGGAACAACTTGGCGGAATAAGCTCCAAACATTCTCCTATAAGGAAAGGAGAACTTTACCCAGCAGTGGAAAGCATTTAGACAATAAATGTGGAATCCCAATTATGATATCTATATATCACGTTTAGAAAACATTTAAAAACAAGTTTTTAAGATATATACAGTATCGTTCCAACGTTTATCTACCGGATTATTTCAGCCGATGTCGCAAGTTCCATTTGCTCCCTTTGCAACAGAGAAGAATAATAGCGGATATTTCCTTTTTATTTAAAATTGCGAATGGGTCAACGGATGTCGCCGAGCAGGTGAACAAAATTGGGCTGTGCGTTCCATCTGCTCTGTTACGAAGACATGACCTTCTTTACACTCCTACAACCCGTAGCATCTATAGACGGAACTCATATATGATCAGAGTTTGTCATTTGTTCAACACAGCGTGCCAGAGGGTCGATATTGATCTCTTCAACACGAGTGTAACAGGGCTGAAAAGGGTAATGTGTAACGATTTTTTGCACCTCAAAGCTAGTGATTTAAATTTGATGTATTCTTTAGTTGTGTGTAAAATTTAAATATAATTAACATATTATACTACTTACTTGTTTTGGAATTGTTGTCTTGCCGTAAATGTAACTGTTATTCATTCATACTACTTGTGAAAACTTGTAATTGGCCGTAACTTAATCATTGATTTTAATTTCATAATTATAACTAGCTGTACGTTTTCGAAATTTGAAAATAAAATAAAATAACAGTTATTTTACACTTGTAGCCTGTGGATGGTCTATACAATGACAAGATAAGTGACCTGTGTGTCCATTATAACAATGCGTTTAGGCTATTGATGGCATTGTCGCGGCGGTGTAATGCTTCTGGTATATTGCTATCATGCGCAAGCATTGTATGTCCATACTGCGTCATGTGCGTGCCAGCTTTAACACTACCCTATGCACTTTGACAAATAGTTACGATTTAATTAAAAATCTATATCGGATTTTATCGCGTTTATTTAAAACTTTACAGTTTAACAATATTTTAAATTATTCGGACACCCACCACCTCAGTCCTCCGAGATCATAGACGCTGTAAAGGGTCCGAAACGTGGGGAAATAATTTAAAATATTGTTAAACTGTAAAATTTTAAATAAACGCGATAAAATCCGATATAGACTTTTAATTAAATAAGTAAAATTCGCGTAAATATAAGAGAATAGTAAATAGTTACGACTCGAAGATGTTGGGCCATTGGATACGACTGCATGCAGTCAAGTATTCCAAACTCACAAGTTAACCCTACCAGTCGAAGTTCTCCTGTTTATTTTATTTTATTTGTTTATTGCTACTTTTTATTTCAAATTATTACTAACATACTTTATAAGATCATTGTTACTAACACTTTATGGCCAATTTATCTGAAATAAATTATATTATTATTATAACAATACAATATAGATCGTATTGAACTCAATGGGATTGAATTAGCCTTTTAACTACCCATTACGTACAGTTCGTAAGGCATGATATTATTATAAACGTTCAAACCAATAAATAATAGTTGATAAGAAAATCTGTGCAAATATCCTACCGTGAAAATCATTTAATTGTCAAAGGCAAGGCTGCCAAAGATATCAAGAAAACTTAAGCAAAAACAAACGAACCGCGCGCTCTCCGAATTGAAAGATCTTTGTATGATTTTCCGCCTCGAGTAACGGATGATCTTTAACCCGTATTATATTCAGCGTTCACCGAAATTAGAATTTGAAAGATATTCGTATCTCGACTCGGATATAATGAGTATTATTAACCTATTTCGAAAAGAAGGAGGTTCTATTATTATCTGTATGTACTTTTATGTAATGTGTTCGTCAATTTTGATGAGTTCTTTTGTTGTTTGTTCGTTCATTCTTTTGTTCTTGTGTGTTTTGTTCTATTCTTTTATTTGATGATAAAATCTTAGGGTAATCGAGATCGAACTTTCAAAAAGAAAAAAATTCAAAGATTAAAATAAAAAAATATTCTGAAAAACGACTTTAAATTACAATACTATATAAAATACAATTTCGAAGTTGTACCGGGTATTATAACAATACATTATAGACATTTATGTTTGTTTATAGAGATACACATAGAAAACTTTTTTGAAAATCTTTTTTTTTTCATAACCATAATATAATAATAATGAAAACACCAGTAAATATAAATACTTAGGGCTAGTTTCACCACTTGCTATTAAGTTCCGGATAACCTAACTTGCAATTATTTTAAAAGATAGCCCATACAAATACCTGTCAAAAAAGCGCCAGTTAGACTAGCCGGAACTTAAAAGCAAGTGGTGAAACTGGGTCTTATTATTGTTGGTTATCTTCTAGATCTTAATTCATGAAGAATCAAAATTTAACAAAATACAACGTTATTATCAATTTCATATACTTTTTTTATAATAAGAAAGCTGATGTTTCTTTTCAATGGCCAAGTAATACAATTTCCATTCCAATTATTACGAAAAATATTATATTTTAATAAAAACAACAATATAACAAAATCTATATATTAATACGTGAAACAAAAACTTTGTATCACTTTTTACGGAAATTACGCGGACGGAGAAGTATGAAATTTGGCACAGTTAAAGTTTATATGGAGAAGAAGTACAAAATGCTAATATTTTTATAATAATGCTCTAAAAATACATTAAATTAAATAAAAAAAAATTAATAAATAAACGCTACACACACTACGACACACACACATATGTACAATGTACATATATACACAAAATTATTAACAGATCAGGTCGAATGACTGCTGCATATGCTCACCATGTTATGCACAATCATATTTTTTATGATGTTGACAATTCTCTCAATTATAGATTAGGTCGAATTTCGACCACTGGGCGTATAGTATCGATAATTATATATAATTTCCATGACATGACAGGCAGAGAAGCATAGTTCCGACCTCTTTAATGTTGAGCAGTCGTAAAATGCGGCTGAGGCCATAATCGTTCGAACAACTATACACAAAACACAGGCAGCAGCGTCACCATATCCTACCACAACACACTGAGCTTGCCAACCCGCCTGCTAAGCGTGGTGAGTATTGGCAAACCCCCCGAGAGACTGGATCCTATTGCCTGCAGATCCGGGACCCTCCAATTAAAGCGGCTGAAGGCTCCCGCAGGGGTTTAGTACGGTATTGCACTCCCAAAGTGCCGAGTCCGACATAGGTCTAGGACTGCCGACCCGGGCGTCCTGGATATCATCCGTAGATGGATTCCCCTGCGTAAAAAAAAAAAAAAAACCCCGAGAGATGATGGGGGTGAATTTTAAGGCATTAATAAATATATCAAACAATAATATTGTGAACTTGTGTTGAAAGTTATATCTTCAAATGTGTTGATAGCCCTGAATTTTTAGGAGCAAATCTGTTACTACACGTAAAGAAGGTACATTTGTTTCAGATGAAGAGATATTTAAAGCTCGTGAAATTACGTGGGACGTCTAGTCAATAACATATTCACGTTGTGATCGCATTGAAACATCCAGTAAATCTCTTTCGTTTTTAACTGACTTCAAAAAAGAAGAGGTTCTCAATTCGTTCGTATTTTTAATTTTTTACTTTTAATTCCTTTTTTGGTTGGAAGGTTACACGTACCGTAATTTCCCTATTAAATTTAAGAAAAATACAATTCCAAAGAATGATAAAACTCGAATAATTTCATTGATACTAAATAAAAAATTTCATTCAATCCATCCATAAGGTTGCCTGTAAGAGATCACTCTTAGTGATAAGGCCACCCTTGTACCATTTTCTTTTTTAATTTTGTTTATTTGATTATTTTGTGTATACTTTTATGTGAGTAGAATAAAGTATTTTTCTATCAAAATATTTTTAAGTCGGTCGTTTTTTTGTAACATTGTTTTTCTCATATCTTAAATCTCGTTTTCTCTAAATTATTATTACTATCCCAATTATCTCCTAGTAAGGTTGTTGCAAATTGCACGCAAGATGAGCTAATGAGTCGCGTAATTAAAACATAACACTATCATGTCTTAGAGAAAATTATGAGAAATAATATAATGTGTATATATTCTTGTTATTCTTTTAGAGCCGTTTTCAATAATGAAACAAGAGTTATGACACGATTCATATTTATAACAAAGCTCTTCTATTCTTTAGTAAGCGAAAACGAAGATTGACAGATATTAATAAAAATAAACTCATACTATAATTTTTTTGATACTATGAAATGAACTGAATCAGTCAGTAAACGTCCCACTACTGGGCAAAGGCCTCCCTATATTGGAGAAGGGTTAGAGCCTAATCCACCACCCAACTCCACGGCGGGTTGGCGGATATTTTTCTCCACCATAAGTAACGACCGCTATCAGATGTCTATGATAACAATCGAAACCGAAAACGTTACGAGCTCTCCGAGGCGCGGAGGGGATAATACAAAATGTCAAAATTTTTCATTCTTTATTTTATTTCTTATTTGCTAATTTCTATCATAAAATTTATTCATCAGACACACTTGATGATCAGAGATGCTTTACATAATCACATTGCGTTCTGCAATGATATATTGATACTTCTTCGTTTATGTAGAATAATATTAGGTAAAAGACAATTTCAAAAACCTAATAATTACGATATCGTATTTAATAAGCTATCCAGCCTTATCATGTAAACTTAATATAATAAATCTTGAAACTTTTTGAGCTCGCCAATCTGTCAATCTCGAGACTTAACGATCCAGATTAAAAAGTTATTATGGGTTCAGATGAAATCTTTATTTTGAAAGGTTATATTTTGTGAATCATTTATATGATTATATGCTATGATTTCGAAGTGCTAAATTTTCATCATAATACACCTTTTTTGGCTCTGGAATAGTTCACGTAGTGGGGTATTTCATTCAGTCTCTCCCCATATGCTCGCCACTTCAGTAGCTGCACAAGTCATTTTTCTCCTTGCATAGCGCCTTGGTACAACCACACCCATGCCTTAAGGCACTTCATGCACTGCTGACTGCACCAAAGAGACTGATTTTCGAACGAGCAGCGCCCGAACCCTACTAAATTTTTGGGCCTGCGTGAGTCTCTTCCAGACCTCTGGTGATGTCTCAAAGACAGCGTGATATTCGTTCGGGTTTTGGGTGCGCTTCCTAAGGCGCTCCTTCATTCGAAGTCAGGCTCTGTCTACTCCATCGAGTATATTGCAATTTTGTGACTATATGTCCTATAATTTCCTCGTTGGAGTAGCATGACAGCACTCCCCACACGCACACCATGGGTCCTGTTCTCGAAACAATTCCCGTACCGCCAAGCCTTTGTTTGATTGGACTTGACCCCTAATATTTATCATGTCCTCTTTCGTCACGCATCGCATTAGTACCTTTTTGTCGCGCGGCTTACTAACCCTTTCTACCCTCTCGCCCCGGACTTCATATCAATCATTGGATGTCCACATTGAACTCCAGAGCGACCGGTTCGTAGCAGCCTCCATCCAACAGCTTCAGGCGAATCTTCTTAAGTCGTCTGACCATCTCGCGGATGGCCGTCCGACGCTGCGTTTACCGGTACGCGGTCTCCACTCGAGAACCTTCCTGCTCCATCGGCCGTCAGTTATAAACTTTACTCATAAACAATACTAGCGATATCATAATTATATAGCCTTGATACACGAACCTGATCTGACCAGCATCGAAATTTAACGCGTATGAAATATCTATTTTAACGACAAATTAATGATAAATGATGATTGGCCCGTGGCGTAGTTGCCGGTGTTCCTCTTTTCTGTTCCAGGGTTGAGGTTCGATCCCCACCCCGGATCTGGGTGTAATATATATTTATTTATATATGTATTATTTATATGTATATTTATTAAAAAATATATGTATATCAGTCAACTGTTACCTAAAACACAGGCATTAAGTTGTCTACCTTAGGAACAGACGATCATGTGTTTATGTTAAGCATATTTAAACATATATTTATCTCTAGTCGTAAGTACGTATACATGTATATGTATAGAAATATAAATATATTATTTTATCTTTTACGATCATAATAGATAGATATCGATTTGTGAACTTAACAAAATATATAACAGCTCATGTCTCACACGTTTATAGAACGACGTCCAATATTCTGTTGTACAATCGATCGCTCGTTACACTTCAGAAGTCGACATTTGAAGTGTATTTACTAACGATCTACAAACAGACGACATATACACACATACGCTTGATAGATGCACAGTGGATGATAAATTACTGTTGTCACGACCATACTAGATAGCTAGAACCTGTTAGATAAAACTTATTACACTACTATGAAAAGATAAACTATAATAATTATCATTTATCAATTCTGATCACGTGTTTTTTTTTAGGCTTAAATCTATTTATTTACATTCTTTTATGTACCTTGTTTTCTATTTACATGCATTGCTTAACTTATTACTTACATGCTTTAAGTCTATATCTCATTACGTGTTTACTGATGAATAGAATCGGTCTGAGCTCTTTCGAGGTTAAGTGGAGGGTATTTGAGAGGTCCTGGGTGCCGTGTATTGAGGTAGTATTAGAACGGGTTTACCATTTACACTAATTAAAAGCCTAGGTTTCAAAATTAAGCACTTGATCCACAAAATGAAATCGAATAATACGTCACAATTACACAATAAACAATGTTAAATACTTTATAATTAAATATAAGTGTTAAAAGTTGTTAAATGTCAATTTTTATCATACATACATCACGCATTCAGTTCACGACATCGGAGGCACTCTACAAGGATAATCTTCCAGTCATCAGCAAAAATGTCACAGTGAGGCGCGGCGTACAGAAGGGTATTTAGCGTGGTGAGCGATCGCGGAATGGGGAACCTCGCGACGATGTCGAACCTCTTAGTAAGTAGTCGAGTAAGGGTGCCTGTCCATTGATGCGGAGCGAGGCGGCGGAACGGAGAAACGGAGAAATATTAACCAATAGGATTGCAGAGCCCTTGTCCACTGGAGCGGAGAAGAGATTTTTTGCAATCCTATTGGTTTATATTTCTCCGTTTCTCCGCTCCCCTGCCTCGTTCCGCATCAATGGTCAGGCACCCTAACACAACGGAACATCAACAACTTGTGCTTTCTATTCCGGTGAATTTTAATATAATCGTTAGGGACGAAAATTCTACATAATTCTCTTCTAGTGAATTCTCTTCTAGTGTTCTTTATTATTATTATTATTTTTTAATATCAAGTGCCGTTCTCTTTACTTTGGATATACAGACAAAATAAATTATATGTCTGTTTGAATATCGTGCTGTGAGAATTATAAGCAAAGCCATAACCATGAATAAAACCGAATAGATCAGCTAGTCGAAAATAGTATAAAAAAATTAATAATGAATAAATAAACGTCTCACACTCAACGGCCCCCAGTAGGATGTGAATTATGTGTCGGGGGTCCGGAAACACACACAATACACTAGCACAAACGCCCAGACCACGACATACATCCATATGGCCTATTAAGATATTTGTCGTGTGCGGGGATCGAACCAGTGACCGCTAGCGCATAAGCCAGTTGCTATGACCACTGCGCCAACGCGTCGTCAAAAGAAAGATCAATAGTAATTTTTTCTTGAATAGTATAGTATATACAGTTGAGTAATACTTTAATGTCGACCAAAGTGAGGACTCTTCGCTTCTAACAGTCTGTATAATTATACAGCTATTTTTTATACTTTTCTAAAAATAGTCAAGTTAAAAACCATTTGTGTTGTACAAAGTTTAATTTTATAGTACAATATACTATATCTCTCTCCATAATCGCCGTTGGTGTGCGCTTGTTCGCAGTGAACAGATCCGTCGCGGATGACTTTCCAAATAACACTGCTGACTGCGAACAATCAAAGACTTTTTTAAAAAGCCGCCAGTCTGCTGGATCAATGAGTTCGTTACAAAAATTAGCGTTCAGCTCATTAAGCGTATGCGAACACAATTAAAATTATCTATTTTATAATATTACACACATATGTATAACATTCACAAAATTAGAGACAATGAAGAAACAATTTCATTCATTTACAGCCATTGTTATAATGACAATAATGAAGTTAAGTTTTAGTAACGAAAAAATTATATACGAGTATATAGAATTTACCTCACAACTTGTGCAAAGATATTTGTCGGAATAAACAAAGATACAAAGAAATTACAAACTCCAACTCTAGTATAAAGTAGGTATGAATCGTGGCTATTCCTACGTAAAATATTAGTTGCAATGAATCGAAACTTCCTCAATAAACAGGTTAGCTAAAGCAAGAGGAATCTTTAGAAACGGACTAAGTTTTCATACTGTTTTCTTATATTTACGCGAATTTTACTCATTTAATTAAAAGTCTAAATCGGATTTTATCGCGTTTATTTGTTTTAAAACTTTACAGTTTAACGATTTTTAATTAAATTAAATTATTTCCCGACGTTTCGGACCCTTTACAGCGTCCATGATCTCGGGGGACTGAGGTGGTGGGTGTCCGAATAATTATATTATATATTCGGACATATATTATATTATATATTCGGACATATATTATATATTCGGACACCCACCACCTCAGTCCCCCGAGATCATGGACGCTGTAAAGGGTCCGAAACGTCGGGAAATAATTTAATTTAATTAAAAATCGTTAAACTGTAAAGTTTTAAAACAAATAAACGCGATAAAATCCGATTTAGACTTTTTATTAAACGGACTAAGTTTTATTGAGAATCAAATAAACAAATGGAAACGAACTTTAATGAAAAGAAAAACTTCTAAAATGAGTAAATATATAATATTTTTATAACACGATTGAAAAAATATTAGCCCTTGATATTTCTAGAATTTTATTGAGAAGTAATATAATATTTAAAATTATTTGTATTTCTTTTACAGGTATATAAATAACATCGGTTCTCACATTTTGTAAGTAAAATTACAAATAAACACGACACTCCATCGTAGCTATGTAATGGTTTTATTATAACATACACACACAGTCGTCTTCTCCTATATAGACAACTTAATGCTTGTTGTAGATAACAGTCGACTGATATACGTATATAATTTTTTTTGTGAATATACATACGCATACATAATATACAAATATTACACCCAGACTCAGGGTCGGAATCGAACCCACAACCCTAGAGCGGAAAGCAGGATCAAACGGGCCAGTCGTTATAAGTATAATGTATTTAATTATAAAACTCGACTACCGTTTCGGCATTTAATTGTCTAGTAGTAGTAATTTTGTTGTCAAAAAGGTAGAAAATAAAATTGAAATAAATGCTACTTGAATAATTCAAAGAGAATGAGATTAGAACAGAGAAGAGAATGAGATTACCGTTCTCGTGTAGTGGTGCGTGTAGTCGCTTCAACGCCGCGCACCGGCGGTCGCGGGTTGGATTCCAGCTCGGGACAGATATTTGTATTTGTACAAATATTTGTTTCTGGTCTGGGTGTATGTTCATATGGGTCTCCCCACCGTGCCTCGGAGAGCACGTAAAGCCGTCGCTCCTGGTTGTTATCATACTCATAGATACCTGGTAACGATCGTTACTCATAATAGGAAATTATCCGCTAACCCGCAGTGGAGCAGCTTAGCGGATTAAGCTCCAACCTTTCTTCTATATGGAGAAGAGGCCTTCACTTAGCAGTGGATTGTTTACAGACTGATACAGTACAGTACAGAACATACGATTAATGTTTGTCATTGTCCATATGTGTGTATTTATGTTATGTATGTTTCCAGACCCTATATACACGATCCTCATCCTACTGGTAACCGTCAAGTGTGAGGCGAATATTTATTGATTTATAATATCTCCATGTTCCGCTATTTCAACTATATTTTTGAAGAAGACACTCGATAAACTGTTACAATAGCCGGAGCCGGAAACAGAGAGAGGTGATGACCTGCCTGTTCATAGACTCAAAATTTTATTTTATTCTATACTAGCTGCTGCCGGCGACGTCGTCTGCGTGAACGCTATTAGATTACACGTTGTTGCATGAGTTGAAGAAATAAAGGTTCACTGGTCGTTCCCCGTAGGTGAACTGATAATATGTAGCCTATATGTTGACCCGATTTCTTAATAATATTCGTGCCAAATTTGAAGTAAATCCATGCAGTACTTTTTGAGTTTATCCCGGACATATATACAGACAAACAGACAACAGACACAATTTCTAAAAACTATATTTTTGGCTTCGGTATCGATTGTAGATCACACCTCAAGTATTCTTTTAAAAAAATATTCAATGTACAGTTTTGACTTTCCTCCCATTTTATTATATGTATAGATTAATGATAATCTAAGTTTTTCGAATCATAAGACATACTACTAGATAATTTAGTTTTAGGAGTTTACTAATTTTAAAAAAAGAGACATCTAATGTTTTGAAATTTTTTATACAAATCAACTTATTTTTATCTACAACTTACCTACACCAATACATACACCACATAATACCAGGTAGATATGAGTGATAGGAGATCACGGTAGAAGCAAATCAGTTACTTTATCAGCAAGAAAAATCTAGACCAGTTCTATAAAGAGACGTCATACTTTTATATAGAGATAATACTATCCGAAAGGTTTGAGTTATATACTTTAAATATAATTATATAACACTTAAATTAATTAACTTTTTAAAGTTATACCATGTGTGATTGAAATTAAATATAATTTAAGGTTATATTTCGACTGCGAACAGCCCGAGCATACATTTTTAATTAGTTTTTATAAACGAGTAAGTTTTCGTTTCTTTTTATAGTTTATATATTTATTTATAGTAATTATTTATATATAGTGTAGTTACTGTACTTTGTACTATGATTTATATTTATACTAGCGGCCCGCCCCGGCTTCGCACGGGTATTTAACTAAAATTTTAAAAATTATAAAAATAAATTTAATTTATACTTTAGCCTCAACAACACGTGGTAATTATGCTGTTAAAATGTAGCTTATATGACACGTTCGTAGATTTACCATAGCAGCGCCATCTATTGATTACTTACTCAACCCAGTCGAAAGGTATCGACATCTGTTAGAATCATTTGGAGTTAACAGATAATAGTGACTGTCAAATAATAACAGACAAATAATTAGCAATAAATTAAAATTGCGACTATAATTTGAGAATTAAACTATCCTATCTCTCAAGTTGGATCGAACTGCACATGGTGTGCGAATTTTATTATAATCGGTTAAGTGGTTTAGGAGTCCATTGAGGACAAACATTGTGACACGAGATTTATATATGTATATTAGATATATATATATATATATATATATATATATATATCCGGAATAAAAATAAATAATAAATAAATACGTTTAACATATACACTTACAGTCAACTGTTAGGAACAGACGACCCTGAATGTATGTTAAACATATTTATATTTATTATATTATTATAGGAAAAACGTGTCATTTAAGTGTTAAATAAATATATATTGTGAAAGTTAAAACATTTAAATGTCTAATTTTCTCAACTCGAAATATTTCAAACCAATTTTCTACTTGAGAATCTGTATATAACCCGCAAGTATTACAAGAGTTATCCCCCGGGACGAAACCAAGTTATTGGCGCGTGTTTACAGATCTCATCTCAGCGAACTTGTTTGATGGATGCCGGATAATTTGATTGAACCGATACAAGACTAGTCTGTACAATAGAGTTAGGTCTAGATTTTATTTTAAACTAGCGACAAGTCCTGGTTTCGCACGGGTTTTAGTAACAAATGAAAGAAATAAGAGATGACCTTGCGAAGTAATAAACTGTTCATGGCTCACGAAAACAAATAAAAATACTTTTTTTTGAGATTTTTCTTAATATCCAATTATTTGACCACTCTCGACTTATTTCTTGGACTGAAACAGTTTGTAAATTTCCCTCTGCTGGGCAAAAGCTTCCTCACCACTTCTTCTTAACTATATAATGGATAATCTCCCTGCCCTAGCAGGGATTAAACTATAGATTGTTATTAAGCGCTTACGATAGCTAATCGAGATCGACTACTTGACGTGCACTCCGATGCACAACGAGGAAACCTGCGAGGATAAACACCCCAAACTAAAAACAAATATTTGTACATAAAATTTCCGAGCTGAAAATCAAACGCACGGCGGAACTTTTACTACACACCATAACGATCTGAGCTTATTGGCCACACCTATTATCGCAAAAATTAAGGAATAAAAATACCATATAATATATCGCGTGTTCCACAGTTGATACGCTAATATTAATTCTACGTAATTAACCCTTTCAGACCTGATTTTTTGTTTCTTGGAGTTTTTAAGAGCCGATTTTATTCCAATTAAATTAGCTACCTTTTAACATGAAAACACTTAAAAAACTAGTATTTTTTAATTATTTTCCAAGAAAATTGATGTTTTATTTATGTAACCAAATGTGGACATTCGGCCTAAGTGATTGTAAGAACTGATGTATGGGCTCTATTTTAATAAATAATAAATAGTCAGTTTTATAATGTTTTAATTATAAAAACATTAAATTTGAGCAAAATTTAATCGAACTTCTTCAAAACAAAAAAATAATCTTCTAACAAAATGAAAAACATAAAAAAAATCTTCTAAACGAAACAAATAATCAATTGTAGGAAGTTTAGTTACTCGTGTATAGAAATTTAAGTAACAATTTTTGTCTTTGGTTGGGCACAAGTGCACTTTGCGCTTTATGCACTTGATGCGGGATTTCCCTTTACATCCCGCCAACTTGCAACGCGTTCCAGACCCATCGTCATGAGCTGGAAAGTGACCAACACCGCCTCGAGCTATTTCAGTTGACGGACGCACTCTCCCGGTCTCCTTGAAACAATTACCGGTAAAGGACTGCTGCAACTACTCGGACGATCCTAAGGTGATAAAATTTTATTCCAGAGAACTTCTCTTTCAGCTAGGTGTCGGCGAAAGTGAAGAAGTGTGAGCCTCTTTGCTTTTGGTATCCCGAGTAAGTCGTTATCCATATCATATTCGCGGTAAGCTTGTACAACTGCCAGGTCTGATGCATGAAATATCATCCGCAATGGCCACTTCGTCGACTTTATTAAGGTCCTGTAATAACTGATAAATTGATCAGAGAGATCAACCCCTCCCATTGCGTGATTATATTTCTTCACGATTAGAGGCCTCTCAACTTCTATAAATCTCGTCTCTGTTTTGGACCATCTTTTCACCACATCTTTTTCTTCTATGCCAATAAAGTTGGATGCTAAGTTGACTGGCTTGTTATGTTTCCATTTGACCATAGTCACATCCTCATCAGAACTACAAATCTCTTCAGCTATTGGTGGCTGTAAATCCGTTAGTATCGTGTTATTTATTTGTCTGTGCCTTCACTTGATGTTCAGTTTTGCTGTAAAATAATCGAAAATCTCACCATTCGACATAGCGCGCTCCTCCTCACCTTCCTCAATATCCGTCTCTCCTGGCTCCTTGAAGTCAGACTCGAAATCGAATGCTGACCTACCTTCGTCTTCATTTTTGCCTTCATATTCGTCAGAGGGGTCAGGTGGGGTGTACTCTCTTTGATTTTGAGCTATTACATCGGCCCTCAATCGAACATGTCTTATACATAGGACATTAATATTATTTCCCACATGCTGATCATCCGAACAGCTCCAAGTCCGACAGATTACCATTTTCCACATTTTTAAAGCATCCTTCGAGAACATGATCTGACCATGAACGATCCTGAAAATAGTTGCTATCTAACATTTTACAGTGTGAAATTTAGCATAAATTATAGCATTTATTGCACAAAAAATAACTTTATTCACTAACTGCAGCCTATGAACGTTTAGAAAAAAATATCTAATCAAACCTATTGTCCACGTTTGTACACATAACGAATATTCCCGATTCTTTGTACAAATAACTAAATAATTGTTTGTAAAACACATTGTTCTTTGCCGATATAAGAGAGATTATCGATTTATATTTATTTTAAAACACATTTAACAGAAACACTTGAAATTTCTAAAGAAAATAAATCACTTACCTATACACTTCAAAGTTTCGCCGGTTACTAACCAAAAGTGGCCGACTAGTGCACACACGTACTAATAGATGGTGGTAGTGGTATATTTTTTACTTATTTATAATGTTCGCGAGCGAGAACAATAGTTTTTAGTTACGTAAAAATTTATTTTAGTGGGATAATTTCACAAAAATGTTATGTCCTCAATTGCGCACGGAGGGTCTGAAAGGGTTAAAATGAAATAAATGAACGTTACTATTATTTTCGACTTATGATCGTACTTCAATTATATTATTATTCACCTTGACATGAATATTTTGAGATGATTAAGCATATGATTTGATGAATGCCACATTAATTATTTCATATATATTTTAACACAAAGATGTTTTTTACTAGCTGTGCCCGCGGCGTCGCCCGCACATGAATTTTACTTTAGTATGTAGCAGCTGGTCGACACTTAATGCTAAAAAATAGGATTCTTATTCGACTATCTGATTCCACAACATTACCAACCTAATCTGTCGAGAAAGAAATAATTACCGTAAAACGGGGTGAATAAATACGACTACTATATTATTTAGTAAAATAATTCATACAGATTTGGAAGTTCTTAATGTAGTCAAAATCATTCATCATTACCAAATTTCATTTATCGTTTTACGCGATCCCTATTCACCCCGTTTTACGGTATTAAAACTAGTGACATGAGTCATTAGAAGCACCATCTATCGACAAAATGAGCCTGTAAATAGACTTGAATGGCCTTGAACGTAATTCATAACTTAAATTCCATATATAATACTTCTTAAGCAATCATTAGCCAAGCGGCTAGCATTTTATGATTCATGATTTTTTAACCTACACTTAGTACTTTAGCTTTGATGCCAACAACAAACAGACAGACATATAAAGAAAATAAGAAATGTTTTTTTTTAAACAAAAAGTTTTGTTAAAAAATCCTGAAAACAGCAGACACATGAAGTTTACAATTTTATTTTGTTTATTATTTATTATTTGTATGTATAGACTATATTTGTTTTCCAAATTACTTTCATTCATCACAGATTATTAGAATATTGAATTTTTGATAAACTA
Organism: Euphydryas editha; assembly: GCA_036937285.1. Classification (NCBI taxonomy): domain Eukaryota; kingdom Metazoa; phylum Arthropoda; class Insecta; order Lepidoptera; family Nymphalidae; genus Euphydryas; species Euphydryas editha. The sequence continues at coordinate 805,494 of JAUPFZ010000019.1, read as the reverse complement.
AATCAGTATTTAATTGTGACGAAAATAATAATTAAAAATTCGGCTCGAAAAAATTCTCTCTACTGTAAATTATAAAATAATATTTTTACTTACCTTCATTAACTTACTAGTTTCAAATTATTTCGCGGAACATTCCTGACATTCCACTATCATATCCTAATCATAAAAGGGCATCCGATCAAACAAAAAAAAAAAAAATTCAAAATCGATTCACAAACAGTGAAATTGATGAACATACTCTTATAAAAAAAATACCTAAAGACGAACATAAAACCTCTTTCCTTATCATTTCTTTTTTATTTTATTTTTTTGAAATGCAACGTGTTGCATTTTATAAGCTGTAAACTCATTTCGTGTTCCACATTCGCGCGGAAAAAATGAAGAAAAAAGAAATTCCATCGGGTGCACCCTCGGCGGTGTAATTAAAATTAAACTATGGAAGTCAGATCTCATTTTTATTTTTCCATTTATTGTCATTCTCTTTGTAGTTATCATTGTTATATATAATCTTTACAAATTGTGTTTACTTTTTTAAGTTTAAAATCTGATTATTTTTTTAGGTTACAATTAATTAGATTTACAATTTTACTTTTTCGAAACCAAGCCTATGCCTAATTTTAATAAATTTTTCCTAATTTTACTTAATGTGTTTTTGCACCTGGAAATTACATAACTATTTAAATATTATTTATTTATTTATTTATTTATTATATATAAAAATAAACTTAAATATAATAATTATTAATAATTAAGCCTTTTTAATTCCTCAATAAAAATTAATAGTACATTAATTATATTACAATTTACAATTCAATAGCATGCAATAATATTAATAAAATTCAAAACAAAAAGGATACATGTACATAACATTCCTTAGTAAATTTTTAAATTCAAATTAAATTAAACCAAATCAAATCAAATTAAGTCAGATTAAATTCAATCAAATTAAACCAATTTAAATCATACTCAAATCAAATTAAATCATATTAAATCAAATTAAACTAAATCAAATCAATTTAAATCAAACTAAACCAAACTAAACCAAATTAAATTTCAAAATTATTAATGGCTTTTAATTTATATTTAATAAGTAGTTAGTAAAATATTTCTTCGTTTATTAAGGACCTCTCTATAGAGTAAAGGCCTCCTCCATTTTTCTCCACATAATTCTGTCTCTCGCTTTGTTAGTCCATTCTTTTCCCGCTGTTTTCAAAATTTCATCTAGCCATCTTTCCGCCGGTCTACCCTTGGTTCTCTTGCCTGTAGGTCCCTTCCAGAATGTAATCCTCTTAGCCCACCTGTCCTCTTTCATACGCGCAATATGCCCAGCCCATTTCCATTTCAGCCTTTTACAGTGTTCGAGAGCATCAATTAAATTTGTTGTTTTTCTTATATCCGTGTTTCTCTTTTTATGTCGCAGCTTTAGGTTTAGAATGCTCCGTTCCATGGTTCTTTGAGTTGTTAATATTTTGTTTCTGATTTGTTTGTTGAAAATCCATGTTTGGGATGCGTAGGTGAGAGAAGGCAAGATACAAGAGTCCAACACAATTTTCTTCAGCTTTATTGACAAACTTAAATATAATTAGGTTTAAATAAATCATTTAAATCAATCATTTAGCTTAATGGCTTCTAAAGTTGACATAAGAGCACAGACAATTTCCCCAATGTCACGTAAAATGGAATAATAGGAAAATACAGGGTTTAAATAAATCGTCTGCATTTGAATTATACAATGTCAGATCAGTAATTATTAAAATAGACCTAATAAATACATATAGTTCAGGCTGAACTATAAAATACATACTAATTTATAATTACGGTCTTTATAATTCTATAATGATTGTAATCTCGACCGCACCAATCAATATCCTTCATGACTTTTCTATTCTACGTGATTGGCGAATTTTAGCACTATTGAAAGACGTTTCAATGATTTTTTTAATTTAATTTGTTTATATACTACGAGTATACCACCGTCGTGCGATATTTTTAAAATTCCCATAACATCAACACAAAATTTAAAAAACTAAATATATTTTTATATTACCGTAAAATTAATTTGTGATTGATTGATTGATTCTGGCGTTACGCCCTCAAGCAAGACGGGATTAAAAAGCTTCTGAACGGCTTTAAGTACGTACCGGTGTTTCACCTGTTTTCAGAAGCTCTGACGTAATACCGTCTTCGCCTAGTGCTTTATTGTTTTTAAGCTTTCCCAGAGCCATATTAATCTTGTGCAAGCTGATGTACGGGATGTCTTCGAAATAATGTCGGGTAAGCTCGGCTTTCGGATCTTCGGATATCGGACCGAGCTACGAATAGGTTAGTTGACCGATGTATATACATGTCAGAAATATTGCCAACCCCAAATTAATGGAGTCATCGGGATTCATAATGAAAGCGTGGAAACGAGGAATTGCATCTTATTTCCACAGGAGATATTCGTATCGCTTGAATATTTGGTGCAAAAGAGACGTAATATAATTGTTACATTGTTTATATACCCTCTTTATAAAATACATATAATCATAACACTAAAAATATATAACGTATTCTCCATTCTACGTGACATTGGCGAAATCATCTGTGCTGTTTTGGCACCAGTGAAAGCCATCAAACCAAAAGAAGAAGAAGAAGAAAATATATAACAAAAAAGGTTTATTTAATATAATATTAAATGAATATTTAAGTAATAAAACATCTTAATATAAAGTTAGTTATTACAAATTCAATGAATCAAAACATATAATTTACTGATATTTAAATTCCCGCCCACGTGTCTGTGTGTAGAATTTCTCGACCTCCCTCAATATCTCAGCCCTAGACGACACTGTACCTCCATCCTGTTTTCAGCTTTGACCAACAGATGAATCCCGTGAAAATATTTTGGAGCCTTGATTCTTGATTTGTATTAAAGACACGTATATCGTGTTTCTAAGATTCCCATATCCCTTTGTTGATCCGCTTATATACTTCAGCGATACCAGAGAACTACATGATTTAATAAGCGTCGTTCTTTCATGAGATTTCAAGTTTAGTCAGAGAGTTCTCGGGGACCTCTTTTAAGGTCGGGTCTGTAAAATCGGCTCCCGACTATATGGCCAGTATTCACCAACCTGTTGTTTATATTATATCAGGACTCATCCAGGTCCATTTACTATGAGGCGGCTTCTGGAAGAAAGAGTTCATCGAAAAGAGTCCCTCTTTATCCAGAAAATTAGCCAGCCTCTGTATTCTAGGGTTCCGCTACATTGTTCCACCCTCAACTCATCGTCTCGTCTTTTCTCTACTTTTCTACTTTGCGTTAAAATCCCCCATGAAAACATTGAAGTAGGTTTTATTCGTATGTATGGCTTTACTGATGTACTCATACATAACCTCTACTGCTTCATCTGTGTGTGCTGAGGTCGGTGCGTATACCTGTATGACCTACAGCGAGGTAGATCTTAGACACTCTGAGTATAAGGTACGCAACTCAGTTCAACACAATTCTAATGGTCATAATGTTGTCAATGAGGGACCCGCGGACCATAAACCCGAGAGGACTCTTTGGGACTGTTGGTCGTCCTCCCGTTGTAGAACAGGTTAACAGATTTCAGGGTTATCATATTATCCCCCTCTCTTTGTACTTCAAATAAACCCAATATATATCTATTGTAACCTGTTTATTTAATTGTTAATGTATTTAAGCCTTTGAGGGTAGAATGGAAAAATCCACCACAACATCAGCCATTGGATATCCGCTGGTGAACGTAGGTTTCCTCCAATATATTTGGGTATATGGTGACGCTGCTGCCCATTATCATCTATTTACGGACCTCTGACACATAATACATTAACATCCTACTGGGAGCTATTAATTATGAAGCGTTATAATTTCTTTTACAACGATAACAAACTTCTCAATTGTAATATTCTTCGAAATAATTCACAACACTTTAATTATTTTACGTAATTAACGTAGTTAACTTCCAAAGGATGCGAACAAAACGAAATTAATTAAAGCCTTGATTGTTCCTTAAAGTTATTCTTAGCATATCTTTTGTACACAACTTTTGTTTACAAATCATATTTTAATACCAATGTTAAGGTTGTTTGTATATAAACTCAAATATATAATTTAAAAAAATAATAATAGTCAATCTAGTTTAAAATAAAAACGTAATAAAGAAAAATAGAAGAGGAAAAAATTTATAGGAATAAAATGATAGAAGTCATTCGTTGCGCGCGTCACGGAAAAACTACTGGTTTCAACACTTGGCTCTTATCTAAAAGGATATTGAGATATCTCCATCTATATTTATAATAAAACTTTAAAAGAAATTTAGAAAAAAAAAGTAGCAATTTTATTTAAAAATCCATAACTTGTTTAATTTGGAAGAAAAATTTAAAAAATTCTGAAAAACTTAGAAAAGGTTAGATTTTCAGCGAAATCGAAGGAGGTCGAGTAAAAAGTTTGTCGATTTGGCATGAAATGACCCATATAACAGTGAGAAATATTTAACAAAGAAAAAGATACTACAATAGATACTTACAATATAACAAAAATATTATATAGTTTAAAGTACAGGAACAAATTATTTGCCATTCAAATGACTGTTTTCCTTTGAGTGATTCGCTATACGGATTATTTAAAAAAAATCATTTTCTGCAATCGATCTATAAAAATATTTAAATTTAAATTTATATTTGTTCGGGTGCTTACCGCGTTTATAATTTTGTTGAGTTCCCTATATTTCGGCAATGTTTCAATCGCCATGATCACGGCGAGACTCGATTGAAACATTGCCGAAATATAGGGAACTCAACAAAATTATAAACGCGGTAAGCACCCGAACAAATATAAATTTTAATATAAATATGAATAGTGATCGCGTTAGTTTAAAACGATCTATAAAAATATTTCTTTTATTGTCATGTGTCGTTGTAGATAACAATAGAATAATGTAATAATAATGTTGGCCTTTCTGACTAGTTCTGCACTATAAACGTCGTTTTAAACGTCTCTCTACTTAGCATCTGTGGCTTCATAAGAAGAAGAGGGGTTGGAGCTTAAATCCGTCACACACGAAATCTTGAGTCTTGCAAACATGGAAAGACAAAGTGGGTGAAACCAGAAGAGTCAAGTATTAAAATATTAAATCATGGCAAAGTTTGGATCAGACCTAAATCGAAGAGTCCATCAGGTCACGCCAACTTTCACACAGTCGCAGGAAAAAAAAAATTCTTCTCATTCATTTATTGTATGCATTTTCTTGGTAATTATATTTCTTTGATTCTTTTGAAAAGATTTTAAGTATAATTTTTCTATTAAATAGTTCAAACTAAATCTCTCCCGTTTCGTTAGCCATTCTGGTGTAGTGGTGCGAATAGTCAGTAGTCACCCCAACACCGGCGGTCGCGGTTTCGATTATAGAAATATTTGTCTCTAGTCTGGGTTCTTGTGGGTTTGTCCACCGTGCCTTGGAGAACACGTAAAGCCATTAGTCCTGGTGATCATCATAGACATTGATAGCGATCGCTATTCATGATAGGGAAAAATATCCGCCTACATGCAGTGGAGCAGTGTGATGGATTCGGCTGCAACCCTTCTCCAATACGGAGTCAAAGCTTTTGCCCAGAAGTGGGACATTTACGAACTGATTCATTTCAGTTCGGTTAATATCTCTCGCAGCCCTACCACAGAATAAATAATAGTATAAGGCCCTACACACGTTGCTATTTCTCATTAAGATTCTATCTTGCTGTAATACACATCATATTTAGCTGACCAATTAAATACTCCCAGTGTAGAATTAATTGACGCAATGTAATAAAAGATAGGCTAGTAATTCTTGACTGGATGATGTGTTAAAAGCAATTATTACTATTTTGAACATTTTATCTTAAGTAATACGTTTAAATTACTACCCATAAGGTTTGTTTGAATGAGGTGACCTTAAATGGCCCAGGGGACTAAACACGAGTCAAAATCCGGACTAAGCGAGTTTTCAACACATACTACAGGGAAAAAATTATATAAAATTCATCAACTGGCCCGTTGGTACAGTTCTCAGTGACCGTACTTTCTGCTCCTGGCTTGTGGGTTCGATTCTCGCCCCGGGTTTGAGTACAAGAATTTCAACTACAAAAGCATTGAAAACTAAGCGGCGCCAACGCGGATTTTAACCTGCAACTGTCTGGTATCGATTGATTCATATTTTCTATCCAATTGAACAGACGACTTAAGGAATGTCGCCGGAAGTCGTTGGATGGAGGCTGCTTCGAACCGGCGCTCTGGTCAGTGGATGGGGGAGGCCTACGTTCAGTAGTGGACATCCAATGACTGATAATGATGATAATGATGATCCAGTGGTCCATTTAGGGCAACATACTAAAGTACAAATCTAGATATCTCCCGCAGTCTTTTTCGCTAATTTGTCATTGTCATTGTTTGACAATAATAGTTACCGATCTTATGATTAACATTCTTGAATAAGCTACCTATGGAACACAAAATATACAACAGCACAAACAGACAAACTCTTTAATTTATATTATTAAATGGATGAAACTTAATATCGTATTATTAACGGGTTAATGTCATCAGATCTCATACCAGCTTAATAACAACTAACAAGTGTTCTGTTACAAACTATGTTGTCGCCAATTTAGTTATTTGATTCAAAGTTTTGTCCCGTCTATTGTGGGCGTAATCACATCAGATATATAAAAAAAATAGGTGATATTTATGCGTAAGTATAAATGCGAAATTTTGGATGAATATTTATAAATATTTCGCGCAAAAACTATGAAAATTAGCGAGTAAATAGCTGGTGAAGTAAAATAACAAATAGGCGTATAGTATATAAGGAATTTTTATCGCGACATTCCCACGGGATACTTACAGGGTAACTTAGAGTGGTTAACGTAGTCACCAAACCACGCGGCGTATCTAGTTTCCTACACAGATAACATACAAAGTGTATTTTTTTCGTTAAATTTGTTATGTATCTTATAGATATAAATTTATTTTATTACTCAATCACGTATTTTTAAAACTAATATGTGAGAAATAATTTTGTTTATCGCTTCACACATTACAATGTTGACCTCAATTTGTATTAAAACAAACGCAATTTATTACAATTTACTCCGAGAACTGAGGTCATGGTTTGAAATAGAGTCAATCTACAATAACATCATCATTTGCCTTTGTCAGCTGGTTCACTTGCATTGATTTTATACCTACTATCATCAAATAATAAAAATCCGGGACGCTTCTTGCGGGAATTCAAATCTCACTTGAACCAAATGAAATCGAGTTATCATTTTACGAGGTATACATATTTAACTTGTAATTTTAAAATATAAGTTGTCCGTATAATATGAAACAAACCGTTTTTAACCACTCGCAGAAGCGCTTTTTAACCGACTTCAAAAAAAGATTAGGTTTTCAATTCGACTGTTTTTTTTTAACTTTTTTTATGTGTTACCTCATAACTTTTTAGTGGATGTACCGATTTTGATTCTTGTTGCATTCGAAAGCTGGTGCTTGTCATGTGGTCTCAAATTTTATTACTTGTCAATATAGCATCCCATCTAGTTTGGTGATGTTCTCATGAAGATCTTAGGAGACATGCAACGGAACTCTTCAATAAATGATAGCAAATCTGCCGTGGTTGCAGCAATCATTTGAATATGCTCCTCGGAGGGGACTTGTCGCTCCCGAGTATCATCACCGCGATGCTCGGCGACGACGAGTCCTGTAAGGCGATGGTCTCCTTCTACGAGACAGTAATGTCCCAGAAGGAGGCCGATGAGCGGGCGAGAGAGGAAGCCGACGAGCGACGAAGGATCCTGTTGCCTGCAGATCCGGGACCCTCCAATAAAAGCGACGAAACGCACCCGCAGGGATTTAGTGCGGTATTGCACTCCCAAATTGCCGAGTCCGACATAGGTCTGGGACTGCCTACCCGGGCGTCCTGGATATCATCCGTAAATGGATTCCTATGCGAAAAAAAAAAAAAGAAAAAGAAAAGGAAAATCAGATGAATATGCATTGTTTACACAATCACACAGTACAACATCACGCCTGTTGAAATTTCAATAACAAATTAGTGAATACTCACTAATACACATACAAATATTCAATTATCAAATCAGTGGACTCTGATATTCACATATTCACACATTGAATAGTCACTATTTCTGCGTGGTAAAAGGGTGTTGAAGCTTCAAGAACTTTTAATTACAAAGGATCCAGGCCCATCCAGGAAGCCCATCGTATAAAATTAAGTATGTATGTACGCGTGAATGCACGTATGTATGTCCGTATTTATGTATATAAGTTAATTCTTAAAATACAAAGCCATTAAGGATTTAGGTTGTCTTTGTTAGTACAATTAAATATTTCAAAGGTAAATTGAAACTTACCTACTCTAAAATCGTAACGAGGTTTTGTAACGTATAAGATGTTTCCCGTGACTGCACTCGCTTTGAAATTTTTATGTTATTCCATATGCTATGGTATCCGATAGGAACCGTTCCTTTTTTCAGAATAAAAAGTAGCTTTGTGCTATTCTAGACTATAGCCCACCTCTATGCTAAATTACATCCAGATGCGTACAGCCGTTCTGTCGTGATTGACTACACAAAACATCCGTCTTTTCGCGCTTATAATAATAGTAAGATAAAATTAATGTTGTAATATTTATTTATTTCAAAATAAAAAAAAAATTAATATTAGTCGGCTGTTACCTAAAACACAGGCATTAAGTTGCTTACATACATTTCATTAATTCATTTATTCTTCCTTTTCAAGAACCTTCTGGCCTAATTCCATCCATAAATCCTTTCTTTTTGTATTTCAATGACACGTATCTTTATATATTATTTATAAACGTATAAAAAACTGATAAATTATTTAAAAAAAAAAAAACTAAAATATTTGTCATAAGTGGGTTTTGAACACGCGACCATTAACGTAACATCAAATTTCTGTGACCACCGCGTCAACAAGAAGGTTTTCTAGTTCATGTTTATTTAACCACATTTGAGATTTTGGTTTTGTTTTTTCTGTCTTAAATATACCGAAAGAGAATTTAATACATCCCTCAATCAAGTCTCTCGCCGGAATTCCTACATTTTGTATCTCGTTCCTCATTATATATGAATGTAGTAACCCAGCTCTCATCCTCTCGCAGATGAATAAATTATCTAGACCAGCTATAGATCCCGAAATTGCAACGTTTTCTCCAAAACCCTTTGTTACGAGCACAATACTGTTACATTATTAAATAACTGTTTCTTTAAACTAAGCACGTACTTCAGTTTCTAGTAAAATATATAATTTAATATATTTTATATAAACAAAATAACACATACATATTTTAAAAACACTTTTTTTTAATTTATCTTGTTTCAAACTGATATTCTTAGTATTTTTTAAATCAAAAAGAACACTTTATATTGATCCCAAATATATTCCTGATGTAAAGTTAGATGGGAATTAGGAGATACTTAAGAATAAGGAAGAGCGGTAAGTCGTAAGAAATTCGATTATAGTTGCTCCTACACACCGTTTTTTTTTTTTTTTTTGTGAGAGTTTCGTACTACCCAAGTTGAGTCATTCGCATGCAAGCTTCAATCACCATCAGCTAAGTTTAATCACAATTAGTTTAAAAATTTCATTAAATATTTTCTTGATTAGTGAGTTTATCGTTAATCTCGCTTAGTTTATTTTTTAAAGATGAAAGCGGTTACTAGTAGTAAGTCTCGTGGTGAAAACGAACCATGTAACAAGTCTGCCATATCGAAAAACATCGTCAAAAAAGCTATATAGAGGTATGTACACGTTTTTATCTTTACAAATAAACTATGCTTAAAAACTACGAATGTCTAAGTCTAAAAAGGTTAGTTAACTTCGCATTATTAAACATACATATATCTAACGTATTAACTATTATTTATATATGTATATGATGGTTAGAACGGACTTCCCTGTGCCTTTTCTTGTCTTAAAATTCTCGGAAGACCTCTTCGTATGGTAAACGATACATCCTTCCGTCTGTAATTTGATTATTTTAGGTCCACCCAGGGGTCCCATATGAATTTGATTAATATCATGTTTAAATTAGTCCAACTGGGAATCGAACGCCATAAATTATCTTAAAATAGATGTAGCTTTAGCAAAAACTAGGCGTTTAAATTGGACTTAAAGGTAGATTTGAATACGCTTGTCAATATTAAGTTACTGATGCATTAAACCTGAAGAGTTCGTTTTAATATCAGCATCTGCCATTTAAATGCCATTATTCTTTTTGCATTAGAAATTATACTTATTGTGATATACTATAAGTTATTAACATAGGAGACATACACAGACTTATGTAGTAGAAAATTAACCATAAACAGGAGTGAAACTGTCCACGTCATATTTTGTTCATAAGAAAGACTTTGACGCTCCAATCCATCTCCTTAATAGAAGAGGACGTTTTTGTCCAGCATTGGAACATATAAGTGATAGGAAGTATATTGTAGTATAAACTAAGCTGAACTGAAAAAGCGTGTAAGTTACCCGCTGCTGGGCAAAGGCCTCTTCTTTATAATATAAAAATAAGTCGGGTTTTCCTTCCTGACGCTATAATTCCAGAACGCACGAACCGATTTCCACGGTTTTGCATTCGTTGGAAAGGTCTCGGGCTCCGTGAGGTTTATAGCAAACAAAATTCAGGAAAAATTTCAACAGAAAAGCAGGAAAACAGGGAAAATCATTTTTCACATACAGCGCCATCTCTGATACATAGCATGTACTACTACATCTTTTAATCCCCAAACGAAATATTACAAAAAACGAAGCCATCTGGTGGCGAAACGGAGTTCGCCGGGTTTGCTAGTCTTTATATAAAAAAGAGTTAGAGCTTAATCCATCACGCTGCTTCACTGTGGATTAGCGGATAATTTCTCTACCATGAGTAACGGCGGCTATCAGATGTCTATGATAACAAACGGGACTGACGGCTGTACTGCTCTCCGAGGCACGGTGGGTAAACCCACTAAAACATATACTCACACAGAACTGAGAGAAACAAATATTTGTACAAATACAAATATCTACCCCGAGTGGTAATCAAACCCGCGACCGCTGACGTTAAGGTGACTAAACACTTCACCAGAACGGTTGTACAATAAGACCTGGTGGCCAACTGACTTGACAAAGATCTACTTATCAGTTATATAAAATGAACGTTTAAGAGTAACATTTTAAAAATTAAATTAGGTAAATGAATTTTTGATGAAAATGGCTTTCATGTAAGAGACGTTTACATTTTATTTGACAAGCGTAAAGTTTGTTTTTTTTCCAGTAGTCAAGTTACTCCGATAATTACGGAGTTCAAAAAGAGGATTACTGCTCCTTTGTAAATGTTCTTTTTTTTTAAGTAAGGTTGTTATAAAATAAGAATAAGTCCCGTGACGTGCTTCCGTCTTGATTGCCTTCGTCACAGTATCTTCTGTTAAAACCTAAACGCTATTAAAGCTAAAGCTATTTTTAGATGAAAACTCTGTCATGGTTATTTAATTTTTAATTGTGATCTGTAGAAGTGTAGGAATTATATTATATCCTTTTTAACCGACTTCAAACAAGGAGGAGGTTCTCAATTCGTCTGGATGTTATTATTATTTTTTTCTATTTTTATTTATTTTACTTCATAACTTTTTACTGGGTGTACCGATTTTGATTATTCTTTTTATGTTGGAAAGCTGGTGCTCGTCATGTGGTCTCGTTTAAATTCAAGCGATATCTGACGAGTATTTTTTGAGTTATCTCTAATAATGCATATTTAATTTACTTCGACTACGAGCAAGGGCGTAGCCAGGATTATCTGTAGGGCAGCTGCCCCCCCCCATGCCTGTACCTCGCTACGCCCATGACTACGAGTAACAAACATACAGACAAACTTTCGCATTTGTAATATTAATAATAGCATAATATTAGTTATTTTAAAGTTTTTAGAACTCTATCTTGCTTGAGAAATATTTCAAAAGTTCTAACTTGCATAGAAAACTTGAACCATAAAGTATTATTTACAAAATCATAGATTTTAGTTATAATGAAACTAAAAAACTTAGTTACGTACATAAATTACAAAAAGAAATATCACTAATGCCTAATGCCACTTTTACCTCAAGTGTTTCTAGGTAAAACTTCATTAGAATTTACTATAAAGTGTGTCGTGTCACGATATTTGAAATGTCAATGACTTAGCTAACCACACCTCACAATTAGTGTATTCAATCACGAAGACCAATTATACCTAAAGTAGCCGAATTTAAGGACAGGGTCTAAGTCATTAAGCTTAGTAATTAAAATAAAAAGTTTCTAGGTTACAGCGGCTTATTACAGCGGTATATGACCTCCGGTTCACCTCGTATTCACGGAACTTTTTCTACTGTTATTACTCGTATTTTAGATATTTTTGGCAATAATACTTACCTTTTTATGGTGGGGAAAAAAATGTACCTGACCGCACATCCCGTCATCCGGGGAGACAACGGGATAGTGTAGAGTCCTCGCCCACTAAAATAACCCGCTGTGCGCTCTCACCCGTCCTTACAACGTGGATCACGGGTAACGCGTACGTTGCTCCGTGGCCCGTAAACGGCAGCCTCATCGGGCACTCTCATGTGCGAAGCCCCGCGCACTTGGGCATCACATCTTCGCGATAGGCTGTTTCAGCGGACGGTGGGCAATCGGCAATAACACTTACCTATTATAACTTTCAACCAAAGTGAATTTTGTATAGTGTACTGTTAGTGTTCTCTCACTTACCGCGCTTTTAACCGTACGATACTTTGCTATTTTCTTATTCTATGTAATATTTATGTTTAGGTGTACAATAAGTGTATTACTATTATAACAGCTTTTAAATATCCCACTGTTGAAATTAAGTACCTGTAAACTTAGTAATACTAGCCAACATTTTGAAACCAACACTGTTGATTATAATTTACGTGGTTTTCCACTAAATTATTTAGACTTTTTGTTGGGTTGTACCATTTATAACAAACTACCAAAGAGCATATTAACTATATCATAAGTTACTTTTAAACAAAATGTGTAAGACCTACTTACTATACATATCAGTGACCGGCAGAGAAATAAGAAGGATGTGTGGGTTTCGTGGCACTACCTTTCATTTAGGACTTATGACTGAACTTTTTAATGATTGGATATTATACTGACATTGATTATCGGTGATAGTGTCAAATTAACTACAATTAAATAATTAAAAATATATATTTTCTAAAATGACGATTCAGAAGTGCTTTTGGAGCCAACTAGAATAGAATTTTTTTTGAATTCAATATCATTTGATTAAAAATTAACCAACATATTATTCATACACTACGACACTGCTCTACATCATTTGTAACATAATATATTATTCGTAGCTTCATATTATAAAGTATTTAATTCTCAATACAAGTTATCTAATAAGCAGTAGGTACTTTTCAATTCAATTAAATATACTTTAAGGGGGTGGTCGGTATTTATTGCAGTTAAAGAAATTCATATTCAGCAAAAGTACTGCGATTTCTCGTATTTAAAAAATATGCATAGAAATCTTCAAGATATTTACTGTTTCGGTGAAATTACGAAAACACGATAGAAATAACTTCATTCGATAGAAAATAATCACAAAGTAAGGTCTTTGAAATGGTTTGAAACGGTTTAAATAAAGAAAGCAAACGAGCAACCACCTAAAATTTTTCTCAGAATATTAAACATGTTAAAATTGAATTATTTGATGTTGGGTTTTCGATATTTTTGTACTTTTCATTCATGATTTATCAATATTATAATTTGTCGGTTACGCCATCCATTCCGAGCGATTTCAAATCGGTTCTCCTTCACTTACTCGCTGCGTTCGACAGTGACAGTCTAAACGTGATGCTAAATAGACGTGTGTCGCTTTAGTCTCCAAACGCGCTTCCTATATTCACGAAAATACAGAACAAATACTAGTAAAATGGGCAATAAAGAGCTAAAAAAAAAGAAGAGGAACCAGAAGGGCCCGAAAAAATAAAGGTTTACATATGGTAAAAGTGCAAAGGTAAGTAATAAATTATTATAATTTATTAATTAACTAGTTAATCAATTGCTGTTAGTGTACCTTTATTTCACAAATATCTGCATTGACAGCGTTGCTTTGTGGTCTGGCGACAGAATCAAGTTTTTGAGACGTTAGGTTCGATCCTCAAAAAAATTTTAGTTTTGGTAGAATTATGTTTTTGTTTATTATTTTTTTTATGCAGTTACTTGTGTGTGTAGGAAAAATACTTATATATCTTACTTATTTTTTTAATCAATTTTTTTTTACCCGACTGCGACAGAAGGAGAGTTATGTTTTTCGAGTGTATGTATGTATGTGTGTATGTGTGTATGTGTGTATGTGTGTATGTGTGTGCGTGTGCGTGTGCGTGTGCGTGTGTGTGTGTGTGTGTGTGTGTGTGTGTGTGTGTGTGTGTATGTATGTATGTATGTATGTATGTATGTATGTATGTATGTATTTATGTATGTATGTCCATTTCGCGGCGCCCGCAAATGGCGGAATGAGGGGGGGGGGGAGTTGAATTTTTTTTCTTACTGTAGCAATATGGGTATCAAATGAAAGTTAGTAAATTGTTTTATTCTTTTTAGTTTATACTATTATACTTAATAAGAGTATTTTACGCAGTCGGGTTTTTTTGATTTTTTTTAATTAAGCATACTTGTGAAATAAAGATCATACTTTGATATATAATTAAAATTTCCAGAAAACGACGGTGTATTTCTGAAGATGATGCAATAGACACTGGAACAACCGCTACCACCACTCGCATGTATGTACAATTCGATGTAAACCGAATATTATTGCTCGCGCACGGTGGGTCACTCGCTAAATATAAACCACCAGTGCAATATGAGCTAATATCACTATGGATAAGCTCGACGGGGAACTGGCAGAGGAAGTCGCAATCGTCGGCCGCTGGAGTCTCCCGCCGCTTTCGGAGCTTGGGGTGGATGAGGTGGCTAGCCGGCTCTGCGACGCATTCACTGCTGTCTGCAGAGCGGCCATGCCGCCCACGAAGCGTCCATCCCCACGGCGGGCACTCTACAGGTGGTCGGCTGAGATAGCTGGCCTCCGGGCCGCCTGCAACGGGGCCAGGAGACAATTACCCGGAGCAGGCGGAGACGCTCCCAGGACGTGGACAGGGACGATAGGCTGCGCAGGATCTACGTGTAGAAAACGAAGATCCTGCGGTAGGCCATATGCCGAGCCAAGGAGGAATCTTGGCTGGAGTCGGCCCCCATCAGCGAAACGCTCCAGCCGGACCGACTGGGGAGGGACCCGAGCGCTTTGTTCCCTCAGAATGGCTCGGCAGATGCCGGACGAGGAGGAGGGTGTTCCGCCACCCGTCACAGAGGCTGCAATGGAGGCGGTGATTACCCGCCTCCAAAATAAGAAGAGGGCGCCGGGTCCAGACGGGGTGCACGGGAGAGTCCTTACGACCGCTCTCGGGCGCCTCGGCGACAGCCTCCGGGAGCTATTTGACCGCTGCCTGCGGTCTGGCCAGTTCCCGGGGGTCTGGAAAGACGGTCGGCTCTGCCTATTTCCTTAGGCAGGTCGGACCCCGGACTCGGCTTCGGTGGTGCGACCGGTGGTTTTGCTGAACGAAGCTAGGAAGGCCTTGGAGAAGATAATCCCTACCTATACCTCCCGACTTCTCCGATCGGAGGGTAGGGTTAGAGGGTTTAGGGCTCCGTGTCAGGATTGACAAGACCGAAGCCCTACTATTCCGCGGGACCGGCCGCAAGGGACCTCCACCGGGGGCTACCCTGCAGATTGGAGAGGGAAGGGTCAGGATGAGCCCCCAAGTGAAATGTCTGGGGCTCATCCTTGACGGAGGGTGGACCTTCGGCCCACATTTAGCTATGGTAGGACCGAGGTTCATGAAGGCGGCGAGTGCGCTAGGCAGACTCCTCCCGAACCTCGGAGGACCCAGCGCCGCCTGCAGGCAGCTGTATTCTGGAGTCTGCCGGAGTATGGCGACGTACGGTACCCCGATTTTGGGCGGTTCGCCTCACCGCGAGAAATAAAGCAGCGCTGCGCGCTGCGCTGAGGGCAATCGCGGTGAGGGTGATTCGGGGATACTACAGTACGGTATCGTGGGCTGCAGCTACTGCTCTAGCCGGCGACCCCCCGTGGGAGCTCGTGGCGGAAGTTCTTGCCGAGACCTACTCATATATCTCGGGTAGGAGGGCTCTTGGTGAGAACCCTACGTTGGACGGGATCCTACGGGTGCGTCGGATAGGGCAGGAAGCGCTTATGCGGAGGTGGGGGAAGGACCTGGCGGGGCAGCCGTACGGTACATGCGTAACGACTGCCATTCGCCCAGTCCTTGAGCGGTGGATGCGTCGAAAACGCAAGCCCCTCAACTTCCGTCGGACGCAGGTTCTCACCGGGCACGGTTGCTTTGGTGACTACCTGTGCCGGACGGCCCAGAGGGAGCTGACGACTGAATGTTATGATTGTGGCGCGGCGGTGGACTCTACCCAGCACACCCTCGAGGTGTGCCCGAGATGGGCGGCGCTGCGTCAAGGTCTGACGTCGGTCCTCGGTGGGGACTTGTCGCTCCCGAGCGTCATCACCGCGATGCTCGGTGACGACGAGTCCTGGAAGGCGATAGTCTTCTTCTGCGAGACAGTAATGTCCCAGAAGGAGGCCGACGAGTGGGTGAGAGAGGAAGCCGCCGACGTGGCCTCCATCCGCGGGCGACGAATGGGGGTGCGTAGGAGGCGCTACTTAATGCGCCTCCAGTAACGCCCCTGTGTCCGTATTGGGCTGTGATGGGAACCCGGTCCTACTAGACACGGCGTCGTCGGGACTGTTCAGAGTTTATAGCCCGTCGTGGTAAACCACGCACGATTTTATCCGATAGTGGAACTAATTTTGTAGGCACCTGTAATGAACTAAATACTTTTTTGCAGACGTTTAATCTTGACTCGTGTGTTGCACAGGAAGGCATCGAGTTTAGTTTCACGCCACCTTATTCTCCCCATTTCAATGGCGTTGCAGAGGCCGCCGTGCGGTCGATCAAGCATCATTTAATTCGACTGCTGCACCAGCATCACTTCACGTACGAAGAGCTGTATACGTGTCTTACACAAATTGAATCAATTTTAAACTCCCGACCTCTAACTCCTCTGTCCTCCGATACTCTTGACTTCTCTGCCTTAATACCTGCCCACTTTTTGATTAGACGACCACTAACATCTGTACCTTATCCACAGTTAACAGAAATCAGTATCGGCCGACTAGGACGCTTCCAAAGGGTGGAGCAGCTTAAACAACATTTTTGGAACAGGTACCATACGGAGTAC
This sequence comes from Euphydryas editha, assembly GCA_036937285.1. NCBI lineage: Eukaryota > Metazoa > Arthropoda > Insecta > Lepidoptera > Nymphalidae > Euphydryas > Euphydryas editha. The sequence continues at coordinate 788,087 of JAUPFZ010000019.1, read as the reverse complement.
ATACATCTACTGCAACAGAAGACCAAGCGGTCTACATCTTCCAGTGACATTAAAGTAGGATCTCTTGTACTCATAAAAGAAAAGGCCCTGCCTCCTCTATTGTGGTGTCTTTGACGTATTGTGCAAGTGTATCCAGGAGGTGACGGAGCGACGAGAGTGGCGGATATCAAGACAAAGAAGGGCACGATACGGCGCGTCTTCAACAACATTTGCCCACTACCTCTTTGAAGTTTACCCTTCAACCCGGGGAGCTTGTTCGAGCGATATTGCCCGCGCGCTGCGACGGGGATACAGCGGGTAGCAGGCGGGGGCCGTAGCACGGCCAATAGCTCCACGCAGTACGAGACTTGCATCGGGACACCACCGGCGACGCACGTTTAACCTATCTTATAATATTATTTTTGTACGGTCAATATACCAGCCTACATACAGTCCACTAGTCTTATTTATTTCTCTTTTAGTCATAGGACCCTAACAAATAGAATAGAATTTTATTGAGAGATATTTATACACTGTTACACATAAAATTTAAATAATTTAATACACAATAAAAGAAATACTTAAAAAAAGGTAAAAAATATATAATAAATAATAATATATAATATATAATAAATATATAATAATATTTATACAAAAAAAGAATAAAATATACGTAGTTCAATTTAAAAAAAATAAACAAAAGAAGTATTTGTGTATACAATTAAAGCAACAAACATACAAAATTACAAATACATTTAATACATACAATAACATATAAAATTACAAATACTTAAATTAAGTTACAAAAAAAAAGAATTGACAAAATATATATAAATATGCGCTTGAATATGATATTGTAAAAAAATTACCGAGAGCCCTGTCGTACCTGCTAAAGTTCTGGTCGTAGACATCCATATTGCAATCTAGGTAATAAAATTTTGTAAGTAATACCAGCCCTCCCATATACTTACGTACAACATACTTCCATAAACATTATTTTTTAGAACTGAAGAAAATATTGATATTTTGTTGATACATATTTTGTTACCTGCTTTATGATCAACGGTCGTAAGTTTACAGATGATTTTATTACAAAATAAATGTTTAGTGGATATTACATAAATTATTTTCAAAAGATTTTTATTATTATTATATTGTCTAATGTCACTTTTAATTTTTGTTTGTTTTTTATAGTTTTATTATTAAAAGTCATTTTTCATAAAAAGAAACTTTACATTTAGATTGTGTATGTAATGGGTTCGCATTAGGAGCAAAAAACGAAAAAGTTTTATAGATATTATATAGAGGGCTCGGAACCTAAAATTCCTTATTTAGCGAAGAGATGGCGTTAGTTAAAAAGGTTCGTTGAACCTGTGCGTTCGGGCAGCGAGGGGCAGGTAAGGTGTTGGGAGGAGATGCGGAACTCAAACGCTCAAGGTCATTCGCTCATCTAAGCCCCATGCGTTATTAGTGTGAATGTACATCGTATCTCTATACATAATGTCATAAGATACACTTTAACAAAGCTCATCAAGAAACTTCTATCAACTTTATTATATAAGGTCTTATAAATGATGTATTAAATGTGTAATACATGTAGCTAAATTAATTATTTAATAACGTTGGAAGGAAAACGTTCAAAGAATACATAACAGTCTCCCGCTATCTACTGATTAATTTTAGCTCACTACATTATTTTTTATGTGATGTATTTATTATAGTAAGGCCATAATAAATTACATCGTACTGTAGTTTAATTATCTAACATACATTATTTTGATGTAATTTCGACTCCCCACTACTACTATCACAACATCAGCCGTTGAATATCCACTGCTGAAAGTGGCCTACGCTCTCCGTGATCTCTGGAGGGTTTTCCAATACTCGCCACTTTTGGCAGGCGGGTTGGCATGCGCAGTGTGTTGTGGTAGGATATGATGACGATGCTGGCCATCACCATCCTGGCTAGTGTACAGTTATTCGCACCACTAACATCTTAATCGCCTTTTATAACACCTCGGCAAGAAAGAGGTCGAAACTATTCACCTCTCCCGATCTCCGCAGGGCACTTCGACTCACATTTATATTTTAAATTTACTTTAATATAATTTAATTTTTTTAACGATACCAAAAGCAACTTTTTATTATACATGAAATTAAACTAAAGCAACTTGTTTTTGACTAGCCCGTGGCGCAGTTGGCAGTGACCCTGTTTACTGGTCCAGGGTTGTGGGTTCGATTCCCACCCCAAGTCTGGGTGTATTATGTATTTATTTATATGTATAATATGTATTATTTATATGTACATTTATTTTAAAAAAATGTTAATCAGTCGGCTGTTACCTAAAACACAGCCATTAAGTTGCCTACCTTAGGAACAGACGACCGTGTATGTTAAACATATTTATTTATTTATTTTAATCCTTTTTACTATTTCGAATACTCTGCATTTGCGTTATTTTAGTGGCACGCTCGTTTGTTGGCTAAACGGTGTTATCAATTTTAATACAAATTATAAGCATTAAGCTGTTATTAAATCATTATAATATGATATAGATATGTAATAATTAAGGTATACGGGAAAATAGGGATTATAAAATATTTTTTAATAGAAGCAATATGGATTATTACACCTAAATTACTTCATTTTTCGTCAGCTATCTAGTTCATAAAAAAAAATACACAACTAATTTTCTAATTTCTATTAATATTCCAAAAAAAGTCGACTAATTCTATTTTTATAAGCTTGATATGTAACATATATTATATATAGGTATAGTGACCCTTTTTTTCGGCTCCAGGGTGTCAGGCTGTCAGGCTTGTGGGTTTAATTCCCGCCCCGAGTCTAGGTGTAATGTATATTTAATTAGATATGTATTATTTATATGAATGAATATTTATTACAAAAAATAGTATAAGTATATCAGTCGGCTGTTACACACATTACAGACTAGTTAGGAACAGACGACCGTTTGTGGATGTTAAAGATAAATATAAAAAATTTACAAAAAAAAAAGCCAAATAAACGCCCCATTACTGGGAAAAGTTTTTTAACAAAAGAAATCTTTACCAAGCTCTTTCATTGGTTGGCAGTTTAATCTGCCACGCTCCACTGAATTATTAAATGTAAATTATTATAAATTGGTGTAGGTTTTTCTTAAATCCTGTAACTAGTTTTGACTCGCTGCAAGTGTTCATCGTTCCGAAAACAAATCTATCTATTAATTGATTTTGTTGATCTACTTCTCTATCAAAACCTTATTTCTGATTTTTCACGTAATTTCCCACTAGAATATAAAAAAGTTCTGTTATACAGAAACAAATAAAAATCTGAACTAAAAAAAAAATAAAACCTCAACGATATCTACTCCCACGAGTTATAAAATAATAATGAACAAAGTTTATAAAACTACTGACGTTATTAATATTTCTATTGACGTATGAGTTGTTATTAAAACAAAGAGAATCATTGTAACAGTCATGACGATGAGTTGGCGCAGTGGCCACACCAACTAACTGTTCTAGCGCAACAGGTTCGATTCCCTCTCGTGACAATTACTTATACACGCCATATAGACGTTAGTGTTTGTGCTGTGTGAGTTTCTGGACCCGTAACACAGATTTCTTATCCTTCTAAGGTTTGTTGAGTATAAGTCGTTTCTTTATCACATCACTAGCGGTCGCAAGTTCGATTCCCGCTCGGGGCAGATATTTGTATTTCTACAAATATTTGTTTCTGGTCTGGATGTTGATCCTTGTGGGCCTCCTAACCGTGCCTCGGAGAACATGTAAATGTATCATTACCAGTGGGAGGGAAATTGTCCGCGAACCCGCAGTGGAGCAGCTTGATGGATTAAGCTCCGTGGATTAAGATTATGTATCCCGAGCGAGATTCGAACCCGTCGCGGGTTCGAATCTCGCCTCAACGTCGCCTTAACGCCGGCTCGCGGCGTTGAGGCGACTACTCGCACCACTACATCAAAAAGGTCATCTAGCAGAAAGCAGAGTTGCTGCTAACTACGCTAACGAGGAAATAATAATAAAATAAAATAAAATTTAAATATAAAGATAGTCGTTTTACAAGATGCCTATTTTTGTAACAATATATAATCTTTGCAAGGCCGTCACCCCTCTAGGGAAAATATTGTGGTCTGGATCGTGTCCTTCTTGCGACCTAGATAAAAAACTATCTTGAATTATTTTAAAATATTTTATTTCTTATTTTAATAAAAATGTTTTTTCAAATCAAACTATGTGACCCAAAGATTGATGCTATCAAATAAATAAACACACTAACAAACAAAAATAATTCTAGATTAAATTGTTATTTTAAAACTGTTATTTATGTTTATATTGTTTAATAAGAAAATGTTTAAAATTAATATAAGTATTATTATATCAAGCTAAGATTTTGAAAATTTAAGTGAACTTGTAGATGAAGATCGCATATTGTGAGGACAAATTGTGAATTGTATCACACATGAATCACTTAATCGTTTGCGTATTATATGGAAGCTTACTGCTGGACGTTGGTGATTGTAGATTGTTCATGACCATGGATCTGTACCGTATGTATTTCTACATGTATATAGGTCAGGCATTCGAAAAATATATACTACATGTTTATATATTTAGAGATCTACATGTCTATTCTACATGTTTATTGATTTCAAAATATTACCAACGTGACCAACCAAAGTAACCGACATAGCCCGTTGAAGTGAAAGTGTGCTTGTCACGTATGTCGCAGCACGGATGGCCGCTGGAGCAGGCGTGTCCTAGAGTGGAAACCGCGTATCGGCAAACGCAGTGTAGCGCGTCCTCCGACCCGCTAGACAGACGACTTATGCAAGGTCGCCGGAGGATGCTGGATGAGGATTGCGGAAAAAATGGGATATTTGGCGCGAGCTTGGGGAGGCCTATGTCCAGCAGTGAACTGGGATAGGCTGAAGTGAAGCGAAGTGAAGCGAAACTCAAAAAATATTATTTTAACTTTGTAGAAACCTACTTAAGTCGAGTTGTTATTTAAAGTTGTTTTTAAAATAATATTAATAAACTGTCGAGTTAATCAACATCCTACTAGTATTTTAAAGCTTACAATCTCATTAAGAAAAACAACTAAATCAAGTATATTTAAACCGAGAAGATAAAATTCATAAAAATAAAAGATAAAACGAGCGAAGTAAGACAAACTCTCTAAACATTTTTTTTTACGTCATATATTTTTAGAAGGCGCCACAGAAGAGTACACAACGTTTAAATAAAACATATTTATTATTTTTTATTCTAAACTATTACTAGTAGTTCACTTATAACCCAGAAACAAAATTTTTAATAGGCAACTTACAAGTACCTACAAACTTTTTTATTCCGTGTCCTTTACCTAAAGGTTGTCTGGAAGAGATCGATCTTTTAGCGATAGGACCGCCTTTGTACATCTTTTTTATCTGTAATAGTTCTTGTTTGTTTCCTTGTGGTGTACAATAAAGGGTATTATTATTACAATCATACAAGATTAAACCCCTATTACTGCTCTTCTCCTGTCAGTCTTACCGTGTGATTTAGGGTTGGTTAATTTGAATATACTAATCATAATCACAGACTAATCTAGATTAAAAAATTATATTTTAGCATTAAAAACTGTTTAATGAGAAAGACTACATGCTATTAAATATCATGCTGTCAAAAGACAGAAGACGAAAAATAACTATTAATATCAAATAATTTGTAAAACGTGAAAATGTAATGTAAATTAAAAACCTACCTTCAAGATCAGTGCTCTAAAATTTTAGTACACATATCTAAAAGAAAACATTTATTTTATCTAAGCTTGTTAAAAATTTTCCCTTTTAATTAACTTGCTGACATCAAAAGTAGACTAATATATGTTAAGACGCCTGAATAAATAGTGGAGCAATTATTTCAGGCGAGATTCTTTTAGAACGAGACTTTACGTAATATATTTTTACAGGCGCTTAAATGGAAATGGTTCATTCAATTACGTAGTATTGTATAGGAGTTTTATAATTAACGCAATTTATTAAATAAATATGACTGAAGAAATCAACTTAATATAAATAGAGCCTAATAGAATTAGCTGATGACTGATCATATCAGACAATTAATTTCATTATTATGGAAAAACGCTTCAGGTACTGATAGTGTTTTTTTTCTGCAAAAAAGAGCTGTTCGCGGCATTTATGATCTTGGAGATCGTGTCTACCTTCGTATCAATTATTAATAAATTTACAGTTTATATTAAAAAGTCTTCAATTATAGTCAATGCATATTACTCTGTATAAAATTGTGTAAATAACAAGGTTTTGTGGGCTTAGTGTAGGTCTGTTCTTCATGCAGGACATATAAAATAATATATAAAATCTACTTCCCGATTCGATGATAGCTTCAAAATAACTTTAGTTAATTAAATAATATTATACATAATATATTATATTATATAATATTATATACTGTGTAAAGTTATAATTCAAAAGTGCTTATTAAGCCTATTTTAATTTTAAAAAATGTAATTAATTTCGATCTTGATTTTTAAGATATAAAAAAAAACTAAAACAGAAAATATTACACTAAAGATATTTTATTCTATTACAACGAAGCCGATTTTAATATGATTTTCACCATGAAAAAGCTATTTAAACGTAAAATTATATTATACTTCAACTTTTATTGTTCGAATTGTAATGTATCAACACGGGTGAAAACGTTATAGTCATCTAGTATATAATATATAGATAAGTTTTTAGTTTTTTTTTTTTCTTTTTTTTTCTTTTTTCTTCACAAATATTCGTAATTAATTTTTTTCATACCTGCCTTCCACTTAGAATCCCGCGGCGAACAACATTTTACATTTTTGTTTTATATCAGGCACAGGCGGGTAAAAGTGTAATGTTATAACAAAATTCATTACTTCACTCATGATTGGAAAATTTTCAATTTTCTTGAGATTTTTTATGATTACCTAAATTACGAAGTCTCGACTATTCGTACATCTGTCACAGAGTTCTATCTTCAGTATCACCATAAAAACAAAAAAAAATCAAAGGTATCAATGGAATCGAATCATTAAAATAGCTATGTACAGTGTGTATTGTAATGTATTTTGAAAGCTTGTAAGCGTCCCACTGCTGGGTAAATTATTGAGTGTCTGTTGAAACTTTTTTGTCTTGAATGTGAGTCTTCGACGAAGGAGAAGGGTTAGAGCTTAATTCGTCACGCTGTCACTTATTGTATGTATGAAATCTGTGCAAGCATAGTTGTCAATTGAATCTACTTTATTTTCAATTAATTTATTAAAGTAAGTATCATCATATTTGAGTTTAATAAGATAAACATTATTTAGTCCCATATTTAAGAAAGAGTCTAAAAATTATAATTTTTTTATATAATTTTTTTTAGAGAAAATATCTCATAATTAATTTTTAAGGCTGTTTCAATAATAATAATGTTTAAAAGTGAGATTAATGTCTTAGAGATTATAAAAAGATTATTGCAATAAAAGTTTTCAAATATCAAAACGAATCGTAAAATTTTTCGTCGAAGTTCTTCTTCATTTTAATTAATTATATTTAAATCAGCGGCGGTGAGCGGAACGTCGGAGATAAAAAGTCGTTACGAACAAAAATAAATTTGAATTTTACACTAAGTTGTGGGGAAACTAATAGTGCGGTTTTATTAAACCGAAAGAAAGTTGCTGAAATATCATATTTTATACATATACAAGAACCGTTCTGGTGTAGTGGGGCTAGTTTTCACCTCAATGTAGGCGGTCGCGGTTTCCATACACGCTGAGAGCATATATTTGTATTTATATAATATTTGTTACTGGTCTGGTTGTATATCCTGGTGCGTCTCCTCACGTAAGCCGTTAGTCCCGGTTGTTATCACAGACACCAGATAACGATCGTTGCTCAGTGTGTGGCACAGCGTAGTGGATTAAGCTCAAACCCTTCTCCTATATAGAGAAGAGGCTTTTGCCCAGCCGTGGGACGCTTACAGGCTGATTCAGTTCAGTTCATATACAACATATGGTTTTAATCAACCACGAAACTAAATTTTTGAGTTGATAGATAACTTGGCTTAGAATTTCTACTAAGACTCTAATAAAAAGGAAAGGTAAAACACAGACCAAAAACGATATTATTCTACCTTATTAATAAACCTAGTTGGTAAGGGTGTTAGAATATTTTAAATGCGCCAACCAAGATAGCGAGGTCAGCATCCTGCGGCAATGGCCACCTCGCTTAATCAAATAAAGCACATTGCATAAAATATTATGAAAGTTACGTCCAGAATTTCTTTCTGTGACCTTTATAATTATATCATACATAAAGTTATTACAAATTATTATTTTTATCTTTAAGTATCTGAGGTGGTCGGTTTAAAATTTGCAAACACTTTACAATAACTTGCTTAAATTGCATTCTTTGTCGTGCGATGACCGACAGAGTAGAATGGTCTAGACCTCCTTCTTGCCGAGATGTCGTAAAAGGCGACTAAGGCCATAGTGTGGCCAGCAACTGTACACCGACCAGAATGGCAGCTTCGCCATATTCTACTGCAACACACTGCGCTCGCCAACTCGTCTGCCAAACGTGGCAAGTATTGGCAAACCCTACAGAGATGATGAGGGAGGTCTACATTCAGCAGTGAATATCTGATGTGGTGGTGGTGGTAGATGTGGCATAAATCAAACTAGTGTGATGAAATAAAAGATCACTAAACCACCTTTCAAAAAATATATGACAAGATCACCGTGTTTGTCCTTGTTTAATTTACTTTTTTAAAGAGTAAAAAGTTTTAAAAATACTTTTATTAAGAGTTTTGTTCCTTAAATGATTGATTAATTTGACTTAATGACTTTTAATGATGCTAATTCATTGAATGAGCAATTCCTTAGAAATTCGAACGCCTCATGTAAATAAATAGCAATATAGCACAAACTATAGTTTGCTATGAACTTTGACGTCACATAATGTTATTATCTTGTTCGCCTTGTGTACGTAATAGATTTTGTACTTTATAGTTTATACACTATTACGATAATATGGCTCTCAGCTTTGAGCTCCCACGATGGTGTTTGAGTAGTATTATGCTATTTAACATGTATATTATAATGGTATTGTGTGAGAAACGCCTTTGTAACACACATACTTAGACTTGTGTATTATAAATCTCTTCTAATTAATCGTATTATAGCTAATTCGTATGTTTGTGAATTCGAAGGAGCTAGTCGAATATCTGTTTTTTTTTTCTTTCAAGTTTAAGTAACTTTACCTACCTGTTGTGGAAGTTAACAAATGGTAGAGTAAAGTTTTAATGCCTATAACTAAATATATATATATATATATATATATATATATATATATATATATATATATATATATATATATATATATATATAAGGTCTAGCTTATCTGTTTACTAACCAAGTTTATAGGCATTAAAACTATGCAATTTTTATCAATTTTTTTTTATGATGTTATCACGTAAAATTATCGTCCGTAGATATACCGACTTTACAGACAACCAATATTTTTTTTTTACAAAATATTTAGTACAATAATCGATAAAAAAATACACCACGAGATGAACTAAAAATCAAGCACAATATAGAAAATATATATATTTTTTATTTATTTCATTATTTTATTTAATCAAAGACAATACGACGATTTTTAAATGTAAAACAATTTGGAGCGACCTCTTAAATTTTTTTGATCTTTTCATTGGAAAGAGCTCTTAAAACATCAAAAACTAACATTATTTCACACAAGACTCAAAAAAAAAAATAGTTAGTTTATTTGCGCCACCCTAATACTCGTATATATTATATATCAATATAATAAGAACTAAGCGTGTGTAAAAACATATATTATAATTAATGTGAAATATAGATTTTGTTGAGAAGAATCAGCAATAATTTCAAAAGTTACTCTTTTATAATTGTCACTACATAAGAGATAAATTAGTATAGGTATAGGTATAAGTATAAATAAATAAACGTCTCATACTCAACGGCCCCCAGTAGGATGTAAATCCTGTGTATGTATTCATTCATGTAATGTATTCAGCTAATGTATGCATTCAGCTAACATAATATCAAAAAATCGTGGAACCAATATTTGATTGATACTTAATTTAACAAATGGCAACAGAAATGAAGTTAAATCGTATCTAAAGTACTATAAATAAAAACGTTTTTTTTAGATTTCTTTTTCAAATTAAGAGGAATTATTATTATGAAAAGAGTCCACTTAGAATTTTTTGTAATCCGAGTTGGTGACTCTTAGTTTTTGAGTTCTGCACTATTGAAAGTCAAATTAAAAAAATAAGTAAGATATCAAATGAGGACTTCAAATATATAAAAATAAATTAAATGTTTATGTTCAATCAAAATAGCGGATTTTAAGTTATATGTTTTCCGGTGTAAAAAAAAAAACAACAAATACATTCAGTTGGGTATAATAAAGAGCTCAAAAATATGATTTAAAAAACATATGTAACTACTTTGTTTAAAGTAATATTACATATTATTAAAAAATGTTATATAATAAAAGAGAGCTTTTTTATTTTTCTTATATTAGGTTAGTCTCTGTGGAATCTAATTTATACACTCATATCAAAAATGATATAATTATTTCTCTTAATTCTAATAGAAATTCAAATATTATAAGCAAGTGAAGTAAAACGTTTTAAAAATCATTACCCTTAACTCATATTTCTGTGAAAACATACAAAATTCACAAGGTTCTTAAAAAGACCGTGTAACTGGTAACTGGTAAACGTGACTTCTTTATGAATACTTAAATGAGTAACAAAATTTCTGAAGTTTCAAAATAAGTCATAGAAAGCCTTTGTTTTGTTTGATAAAAAAAAGAAAACGTAAAGTGAATAAACTTACAAAAAAATAAATTAACAAAAAGTTGAACAATATAATATAATATAAATAAATATAAATAAATATAAATATAAATATGTTTAACATACACACACGGTCGACTGTCCCTAAGGTAGGCAACTTAATGCCTGTGTTTTAGGTAACAGCCGACTGATATACTTTTTTTTTTTTTTTTTAAATAAATATACATATTAAATATACATATAAATAATACATATATAAATAAACATATATTACACCCAGACTCGGGGCGGGAATCGAACCCACAACCCTTTGAGCAGAAAACAGGGTCACTGCAACTAATAGGAATTAGGGTTTCAGTTCGACTGTTATTTTACCCAACTACGCCGCAGCAAAAGAAAGGTTGTGAATTAAACAGACTATAAATGTAGATAATTATAATATATCTACATCACCTGCCCGTTCTCTCTTAAATAAATTACTCCAACGTAATTCCAGTTTTCCGGAAGAAATGGCTAAGGGAAAGTACCCATACTACGTAACCCATTTTTTAGAATATTAATTAATCTTAGTGTTTAGAGAGTTCTCTCCAAAAATTATTTTTTAGTACCTATCATCATTAGTCAGTAGGTATCAGTTAGTGAGTATCGAGAACGTATTATATTCACTCACCTAGACAACTACTGTATCAATTATAATACGTAAGTTACTATTTTGTATATTTAAGCATTATTTAAGTGTTTTGGTACCATTTTGGTACCCAATATTTTCACCATTATGAGCCGATCTTCATATATTTTTAATATATCTCAAGGGTCATATAAATTTTCTCAAATATTCCAGCCCTGAGGAAAAATAATGAGGGATTATAGAAGTCTATTTTATAATGAACGTATCATTATAAAAACAGACTATTATCTATTATTATATTAATAAAACTGTAACAGATTGAATTCTGCACATTAAATATATTTTGAAAAAATATTTGGATTTCTGTTTAGTGTTGGAATTAAATTTTATTTAATTTGAACGCAATCATCAAAATAAATTGAATATTATCAATTATCTTCTTAAGTTCAACGTATATCAATTTCAAACTACACTATCTTTAATGCAATCTCGAACAGAACATGCATAATATATCAAAGAGTTTACAAAATAAGTTTTGAATTTCTGTAGAGCGAATCTGATACCGTTTGATTTATTATAGCCGTGACTTGTTGACGATTGATTGATTTGACTAGCCCATTGACGCAGTTGGCAATTACCCTGATTTCTGCTCCAAGGTTGTAGGTTTGATTCCCGCCCCATGTCTAAGTGTAATATAATTTTCTCAAACATTTACACCTATTATTACATATATATTATTATTACATTTATTACAGAAAACAGTGTATCAGTCGACTGTTAAAACACAGGCATTAAGTCGCCTACATTAGTAAGAGACGACCGTGTGTGTATGTTAAACATACTTATTTATTTATTTATTGCCATTCCTTTCTTTAAACTCATAGCTAAAGTACGTATGACAGCTGACGATGATCCGGGTGATACATGAGGGGTTTCAAGTTATTTTGAACCTTATACTGTTAATATGTCTGTAATTTCTGAACTAACGAACCCAATACCTTGAAATATTTACACACTTTTAAATTTCCGTCCTTGTTGGTTGGAAGAAGAATAAAAGTCTAGGGATGTTCATGTAAAAAAGAGAGAGAGATTCTAGAAGTGACGCCCCAAAAAAATTTCAAAATATCTTCAATGTACAAAATTGAACCTGTTAGAGTATTATTAAAAGTGTGTATATAATATATATGTATTTATATTTTGTCTTTCTTTCAGACACTCTGCTGTCGATGTTGTGGCTGAAGCAAAAAGGGACCATGATGATAGTACAACGCGATGGCAGCCCTCCGATCGTGACAGGTATTCCCCCTCTATATTCTCATCGAAGCCATGTTGTACTTTATAAGTGTCCTGTGTTCCACGAAACATCGACCTATTTTCATTTATACGACATATTTTTGTAATTTTTTGAGAAGAATTTTATCATCATATCAGTAAAAATTTTTTTAACAATTACCGAAGAAATTACATAAATAGTAGGTACATACAAGATAATAATAGAACCTCCTTCTTTTCGAAATAGGTTAAAAATACTCATTTTATCCAAGTCAAGATAAGAATATCTCTCAAATTATAATTTCGGTGAACGCTGAATATAATACGGGTTAAAGATCATCCGTTACTCGAGGCGGAAAATCATACAAAGAACTTTCAATTTGGAGAGCGCGCGGTTCGTTTGTTTTCGCTTTAGTTTTCTTGATATCTTTGCGAGCTTTGCCTTTGACAATTAAATAATTTTCACGGTAGGATAGTTGCACGGATTTTCTTATCAACTATTATTTATTGGTCTGTACGTTTGTAGTAATATCATACCTTACAAACGGTATGTAGTGGGATATTTGCAGGTTGAATCAGTTCAGTTGAGTTCAGTACGATCTATATTGTACTAGTTTCCAGTCGACACTTTAGTGAATTCTCACAAAAAGAAGGTCGTAAGCGCCGTGATATAGACGTCACTTACGCGTTTTCATGTAATAATTTTGAAACCACGTTTTATTGCTGTTTATATTATGACATTATTATATAAAATCCTTATAAATTATAGTATTTTGTGTGAAAGAGTAATAAACATTCATCCTAAAATCTTTCGCATTTATAATATTAATAAGATAGGATTGTAAGCTAGTTAATAATAGGTTGATAAACGAATATTATAATTTAATAATATTAATCTTATTAGCTAAAAGTTTCCACCAAAGATCTTAATAAACTTTCGCTAAATATATATTACGATATACTATTATGTGTATTATTTACTATGTCCGCTATAACAAAAAAATATATTTGTTAAAAATTAAAAGGGTACATTTAATTTTATATTTAAAATATTGACTTTAAGACTTTTCCGGACCGGGCTTGAATCATTGACGATAAGGTTCTCTCCAATAGGCTTGAATCTTTGGCGCTGCATAGAGATGTCGGATCACTCTGCTTCTTCTACCGCATCTATCACGGGGAGTGTTCTGTGGAATTGTTCGGATTGATACCTGCAGCAGAATTACACCATCGGACATCGCGTCAAAATTCCAAATTTCATCTACATCACCTCGATATCCGGAAATCTACAACAATTCCTCGCATGACCACTATATGAAACCAGCTGCCACCTACGGATTTTTCCGAACCTATACAACTTAGGGACCTTCAAGAAAAAAGCATACTCTTATTTGAAAGGCTAGTAACGCACCTGCTAATCCTCTGATATAGCGGGTGTCTATGGATGTCACTTTGACTTACCACCGAACCGAACCGGTGAACCAAATGTCCGTTTGCCCTCTCTTGGAAGAGAGATTTAATTTTTATGGATAAAAAAATAAGATATAAAATAAAAAAAAGAACTGAGTGTCTGCTAAGTCGCTCACACTATGTACTTAAAAGAAAAGGAAAAAATCTTGCCAAGTAAAAGCAGTTTGGTAACTTCGAACAGGGTTAAATTTTAAGCTTGTAATAAAACCTACCTAACATGAACATCCTTCGTCCGAATAACACTCTTTTACAAGAACAAGAAAACCTTTATCTGAATTATCTTTTTCTCTTAAAGCTCAAGGCTGATAAGGGAAAGTTTCTAGCCTAAGGGCTAATGTCTAAGGTAAGAGAAAATGCCGAAAACTTCGTATCTTTGAAATTTATTAATTCTAAATTGTACGTAAAAAGTATATAGTCACTTAAAATTAGTAAAATTCCATATTTAGAGAGTACGCACCGAAATGTCTGTTACAACATTCACATCAAATTATCAGTGATTTTTCCTAAGTAGATTCAAATGTATCATAAAGGAATCGTTACAACATCTTCCAATTGTTACACTTCTATTACAATATGTTATTTAGATCAATGATTAAATATCGAAACCATTATGATCTCTATGATATCTATGATCAATAACTGACTATACCTATTATTTTTTATTGACTGGCCCGTTGGCGCATTTGGAAGTGACCCTGATTTCTGCTCCAGGGTTGTGGGTTCGATTCGAGCCCCGAATCTGGTTGTAATATATATATTTATTTGTATATGTATTATATATATAACAAAAAAAAAGTATATCAATCAGCTGTTACCTAAAACAAAGGCATTAAATTTACCTTAGGAATAGGCGACGTGTGAGTATGTTAAAACAAAAAAAACTGCTCTACCACGAAGACACGATTAAAGTAGCGGGTTAGTATGACTGTGCTCAATTACGTACAGCCTATCCTTTACCATAATTAAATAATGATATTATGTATCCAATTAGGGTTAAAGATGCCAATATCACAGACGATATCTATTTCAATTTAAAATTTAACCAATTAAATTATAATATAACAAAGCCACTAATAACTTTAATGAAATAGAACGAACAAAGTTGAGCACACCGACACCGTCTCAGAATGATTCATCTCCGTAATTACTCTAACAAAGTTATGTTATCATAGCACTATTTATCTTCTCTTCTTAATTATATGAGTGTTTATAACGCCAAACCTACTTTCAGGGGTCCGTTGACGTGTTAGCTTAAGTCGTAATATTATTATATTATAAACTAGATGTTCCTGCCGATTTTACTCGTGTTCGTTACGCGTTAGTTTCATTAGTCAGATTGGTTGAAATTTTCAATTGCTTAGGCGAATGACTTGTAGGTCATTTAAGTATGTCATGTAATTTGGAGACATGGCAAGACTATCCAAATTATTTTATTTTCAAATCCGGTTAGAATTGAACTACTAGTTGGAAGTTGGAATGAAACTAAGTACTGTTTATGTTATGATAAGTATAAACACTGCATACTTATGCGGTTTTTTTTTACGTTCCTCGTTTTCCCCATAATTAGTCCCCTCCTATCCCTTTTAAGCAATAAATAAATAAATAATAAATAAACGTCTCACACTTAACGGCCCCCAGTAGGATATTTATCCTGTGTCGAGGGTCCGGAAACACACACAACACACAAGCACAACACCTAGACCACGAAAAATATCCGTATTGCCTATACAGATATTTGTTATGTGCGGGGATCGAACCCGCGACCGCCAGCGCATAAGCCAATTGCCATAGTGTTGCTTTAATTGACGATATTGATCATTTAACATCGCGTGACTCAGCAGCTTTCAAATAATCAGATTTCCAAGAATCCAAACAAATCAATAAAATAGTCAATATATTTTATATACCAAACAGCCAAAGCTCACACTTTCTCGAAAGTTCAACGAAAAATCATGTTCCATGAATTATTTATGAACTTTATATTTTTCCACCCACCGGTCGATTTATATATAGATTAAAATAAACTATATCAGAGGGCGTGATCTCGTTGTGACCTACATCTTACTACCTACTGGAATAGTTATAGACTACGCTTCAAGTGAATATGGGATGTAATGCTGTTGAGGCACTTCATTTTTCATTTATTTAATAATATTTTATCATAGTGTAGTCATTTTTACTAGCGTCGGCACGGTACGCCTATTTTATCATTTTACGTAACTAAATAGATTCTAGTAATTCGACCTGTGTTGAGTTTTATGATCCACCGCTATAACCGTTTGGTATTAATGTAATGTCTACCTTATATAAACATGTACATAACCTCACTGAATAAACAGACGGAGGCTGTATGTAACCAATTTACATTTACATACAGATTACATCTTATACACGCTTTACTCTCATGAGGCACTTCGGGTAGAAACCCGCTTTCAGGAAATCTACGTTAAGGAGTGTACGAATATAAATTAGACGACAGTTCTGGTGTAGTTGTGCGAGTAGTCGCCACAACACCGGCGGTCGCGGGTTTGATTACCGCTCGAGGCAGAAACTTGTATTTGTGCAAATATTTATTTCCGATCTGGGTGTGTATACCGTGCCTCGGAGAGCACGTAAAGTCGTCGGTCCCCGTTGTTATCATAGACACCTTGTAACGATCATTATTCATGGTAGGGAAATCATCCGCCAACCCGCAGCGGAGCAGCGTGGTGGATAAAGCTCCAACCCTACTCCTACAAGGTAAAGAGGACATTGCCCAGCAGTGGGACGTTCACAGGCTGATTCAGTTCAGTTCAGTTCATAAATTAGTGCAAATATAACCAAACTAAATATTTAGTTTTCCATATTTAGTTTTAGTTTTTCTAATAAGAAAATATCCTGTATAATAAAAGTACCTTTACTCATAAATAGCAAATTTACAGGATTACATTGAATATACAATATAGCATTACCATTTAAACTATTATTTTCTTCAGGTTGTCAGCATTCCCAACACCCACTGACCGTACCTCACTCCTGCGGTCACACGCAGCAAAATCAGCAGAATCTAGTGGCCAGAGTTCCCCCAAAGCCAGACGGTTACCCAGAGAATCCAGGAGGGTGTCACTCGCTCAGGCTTCTGGATATGTACAGCTTAACCAGTACAGACTCCTGGAGCCTATTGGACAGGTAGCTGTTACAATATTTTCTGTTTTTATTTCAATAATATAATGATTAATCTGAAACTGATCCCTTTCATAGCATTTTAACAGTTTTTGCATATTTAATTAAAAGTCTAAAACGGATTTTATCGCGTTTATTTAAAACTACAGTTTAACAATATTTTGTTTTAAATTATTTCCCGATGTTTCGGACCCTTTACAGCGTCCATGATCTCGGGGGACTGAGGTGGTGGGTGTCCGAATAATGAATTAATTGTTACATACCCTGCTTTTATACAATTTTAAATTATTACTACTAACCGTTACGGTTTAACCGTACCACACGGTACGTCAGTCAGGGTATCAGATCAAAAATATATTGATTATATTACTAAAAAAAACTCTGTCGCATAATTACAATCTAAAATTACTTTTCCAACAAAATTCAGAAAATAACAAACTATCTTTTTACGTATAATTTAACTAAAATTTAATTTTCCATCGTAAATATTAGTTAAAGAGTACAAGGAAGATCGATCGATCATTCTTGCCCAAACTATAGTATATTTCGAAGTTTCAATGAATGCGAATGAGTCTAGAACTAATAGGCGTAATAATTTTCTAACGATATTGGAAATAGTTTGCTACGGGAATACTATCACTAAGATAAGGTCCCTAATTGGCTAAGATTAAGGAATTTTCAACATCCGAACTTTGAAGATTGATCTCGTACTTGTCGATCAAGAAAAAAATTGTGAAAAAAAGGAAAACACACTGAGACATATACAGCCAACAATCCGTAATGGAGCACAGTAATTGATTAGGCTCCAATTTTTCTCCTCGATAGGAGAAGATATAATTTTGCAGCTATCTCTCCATTAATAAGCTGTTGCAGAACAGTATTTTATGTGTAGAATTAGATCACCTTTCTGGGAGAAAAAAAACTACTACTACTACTTGAACTAAAACAGTCTGTAAACGTTAGGAAGAACTATCCTGTACAGGAAGCAGCAAGCTGTTCCAGTGTTTGTTGGTAGATAATTTCCAAGACTAACTAATTAGAATTCCAAAGGCTATTCTCATATACATAAATAGAATATAAAATGCAATAGTAATCTAAGAAACTGGTCTTGTCTTGTGATTCTGGACTCCATACACGAATGCGCATTGCAACAAACTCCAACAAATTCAACAGCGTATTTATTTACTACATACATAATTTCAACCCATCGTTGCTTTAAATAAGCCGAGAACTTAACAACCGATACTAGCTGAAATCAAAGACTGGATGCTTGGATAACTATTAACTAAGCAAACATTTTTAAAGGCGGTCTGTTCCAGGGCTCCTACGGCATCGTCAAGTTAGCCTACAGCGAAGAAGATGACACTCATTATGTAAGTTGAACACATTTTATCTTCTAATTAACCCTGTTGATACAAGATCATTGCGTTACTGGTGTTTCAATCGAGTTCCGATGGTAAATCGGTAACATTTACAGTTCATTATTTTTATACTCTGTAAACATGAATCAGTGAAATTTTCATTAATTTCATTACTGAAGCTATATTCACTACATATCAGTGAATTTCAATAACAAGTTTTGAATACTCACTCACTAATACACATGTACATATTCAATGATCAAATCAGTGGACTCTGATATTCACATATTTAAACATTGATCAGTCACTAATTCTGCGCGGTGCGATTCTCACATTGATAAAAGGTAAATATTCACTTAATTTAATTATACTTGAAATTTGTGAAAAATCACTAATTCATTTTTAGAGACTATATTTTTATATTCACAGGTAAACCATCAACATAACATTAGTATTTGATAATGAGTAGACGCAGTGTAACACGATCCCTGTTCGCGACAAACAATTGTGTCAACCATTCTTAGTCTAGAATCTAGATCTTGTGTTTGAGTTTGTTGTATGTTTCCGGACCCCGACACTGGATTACATCCTACTGGGGGACGATGAGTGTGGACGATGATAGTTCCTATACGAAAGTTATTAAAAACAACTGGGTATTATGAATTATTTTATGATGGTATCAGTATTAGATTAGTATGCAAACGTATTAAATTCAAGTTCAAATGGTTTATTTTCTATCCAAGTGTACACAAGATTTTACATTGCATACATACTTTTCCAGTCGCTACAATAAAATACATTTAAATTTTGGCTATTGTTGATATTATAATATTTAAACCACACATCAGCCGTTGGATGTCCACTGCTGAACGTAGGCCTTGCCCATCAGCTCTCGAGTGGTTTGCCAATACTCACCACACTTGGCAGGTGGGTTAGCGAGTGCAGTGTGTTGTGACAGGATATAATGACGCTGCTGCCCAACACCTTGCCCATCCTTTTTTTATATCGCAGGAGAACCCATTTAAGGGTGATATCCAGGACGCCCAGGTAGAGAGTCCTCTAGGACTACGGTCTACCGTATATCGGACTCAGCACTTGGGGGTGCAATACCGTACTAAACCCCTGCGAGAGCCTGGAGCCACCTTAATTGTAAGATCCCGTATCTACAGGCAACAGGATCCCTTCAGCGACAGGCTGGTCTCGGCGAAAAGGCCAGACTTCTCCTCCATGGGGACTGTCCGGCTCTCCTCTGAACAGTTCCGACGATGCCGTGTCTAGCAGGACCGGATTCCCATCCCGGCCCGACACGGACATAGGGGAGTTACTGGAGGCGCATTAAGTAGCACCTCCTACGTAGCCCGTTCGTCGCCTGCTTAGGGAGGCCGCGTTGGCGGCCACCTCCCTTACCTGCTGGTCGGCCTCCTTCTGGGACATTACTGTCTCGCAGAAGGAGACCATCGCCTTCGATGATGCTCGGGAGCGACAAGTCCCTTCGAGGTCTGACGTCAGATAGCGACGCAGCGCCACCCATCTCGAGCACACCTCGAGGGTGTGCCCATCACCATCCTGGTTGATGTACTTTTGTTCGCATCACTATGGCCTTAGTCACTTTTTACGACACCTCGGGAAGAAAGAGGTTGGAACTATTCTTCTCTGCCGGTCATCGCACAGTATACTTAAACATATTTTATTTAACTCGACTTTGTTACCTTTTGGTTTTTTTTTTTCAAGAAAATTTATTACAAAGAGACAAAACATTAAAATCTTATAATTTTAACACAACACAAATAGTAAATTAAGTGTTTGATAACAAGTATGCTTAATTAAAAAAAAATCAAAAAACCCGACTGCGTAAAATACTCTTATTATAAACTAAAAAGAATAAAACAATTTACTAGCTTTCATTTGATACCCATATTGCTACAGTAAGAAAAAAAATTTAACTCCCCCCCCTCATTCCGCCATTTGCGGGCGCCATTTTGAAAATTTATGTAGCCTATGTCACTACTACAATTTAGACAAATTCAACGACACCTCATATGTCAAAAACCGTCCAGCCGTTTGAGCTGTAGGGCGTGCCAAAGAAATGGACATACATACATACATACATACATACATACATACATACATACATACATACATGCATACATACATACATACATACATACATACATACATACATACATACATACATACATACATACATACATACATACATACATACATACATACATACACTCGAAAAACATAACCCTCCTTCTGTCGCAGTCGGGTAAAAAGGATTTTACATTTGAACTATTATTATTTATATTTTATATATTATGGGAGATAATGTAAGGTTAATTTAGTATGAGCTGGATTTCATGCAACAATTTAATACTTGATTAATAGATTAACAAGATAGACTTTTTTTTGTTGTTAGACATAATTATTTATTTTGTATATATAAATAAACAAAAATATCTTGAGAGTTTTATCTATTTATATTTTGTATGGAACTAAGGTCTGGTCCCTTAAACTGAATTCGATAAATCAATTATGTCAATCTTCATTTTAGTTGAGCACTTTAATATAAAGTTTTGGAGTAAAAATCGGATTACCGGGTACAAAGTTTTTCATAACGAAATAATGATTTTTAGATAAATGTAATAATAAAATGCTTATGTATATACGTATGTATATGTATTAATAGCTCTTATATTTAGTATTAATTTATTATCTTATTTTGCCTTTATTGAAAATTAATTTTCCCAATTTCCAATTTTGCTAACGTAAAGGTTCTTCATAAGGTTGGCTAGTGGAGAATGTTTTTAGCACTAAACTAAACTAAACAAATAAATAAATAAAACGTTTCACACTGTACCCACACTGTACACACGGAACCTAGTAATGTATCAACAGCTCGGAAACACACACGACATAATCAAAAACGCCCAGACCACGACAGACATACATATGCATTCGACTGTGTACAACACGAAACTTTAATCAGGAAACTCAGTCACTATGGCATTAAAAATACCGCGCTAAAACTTCTGAGTTCTTAGAAGTTTACCTTAGTGACAGAACTCAGAGGGTTGAAGTAAATGGTATTACGTCGTCTGGGTCTCATGTTCAGATTGTCCCACAAGGCTCGATTCTAGGCCCGTTCTTATTTTTAATATACATCAACGACCTACCATATTTGGTGGAGAATAATCATGAGATTGTATTGTTTGCTGATGATACTTCATTAATATTTAAATTACATAGACAAGAAACAAACTATGACGACGTAAACAATGCTCTCTCTAAAGTAGTACTCTGGTTTAGTGTAAATAACTTACTTCTAAATAGTAAAAAAACTAATTGTATTAAATTTTCATCACCTAATGTAAGACAAGTCGATATGCAACCAGAACTCAATGGTGATAAACTGAATTTAGTTAATTCAACGGTTTTTCTTGGAATCACTATTGATTCAAAGTTGCAGTGGGGACCCCATATCTGTCGATTGGCGGATAAACTGAGTTCTGCAGCATACGCGGTTAAAAAGATACGTCTACTAACGGATGTCGATACAGCTAGATTAGTATATTTCAGCTACTTCCATAGTTTAATGTCCTATGGCATTTTGCTATGGGGCAATGCGGCGAATATTAATACTATTTTCATTCTGCAGAAAAGGGCTATCCGTTACATATATAAAATGAAATGTAAAGAATCACTGAGGGAAAAGTTTAAAGAGATCAATATTCTGACCTTTGCATCGCAATATATTTATGAAAATATAATGTATATACGTAAAAATAGGCATTTGTTTGTTAGCCGTAGTGATCATGCCTTGAATAATGTAACACTCAGGAACGGCCACAAACTAGCGCTTCCTAAATGTCGGCTCAGCAAAAAAAGTCGTTCCTTTATTGGAATGTCTATTATAATTTACAATAAAATACCGGTTGCGGTTCAATCTCTGCCTTTACAGAAGTTTAAAAAAACTATTAAGCAAACTTTGTGTCGAAAAGCTTACTATGACATAAATTAATTTCCAAATGATAAAAAGGCATGGGATTGAATATAACTCGGCCAGGCTATCGATATGCAAATTGTCATTAGATATAGTTATACAATTTTGTGAGCAGGTGGCATGTGGTGATTTCGGCATATACGATTGGCTGTCTCGTGTTTGTCCTAATCATTTCATGGTCATACTGTGCATTATTCATTTATTTTGTATGACGCTTAATTATTTAAAAGAGTACCGAGAGTTTTTTCCGCCGGCTTTTTTTCCTCTCGGCCAACACTAGGGACATTAGATTAAGTTATTTATTGTAACATTTAATAAAGCCGATGATATAATAGTAATGTTATGTCTACCGAGACATTAATCTTGTAATAATTTGACGTATTAGTTTTAAATGAAATTTTTTTGACATTCGTTAAATGTGTATAATCACCTTATGACGAAATAAATATTTTCATTTCATTTCATTTCATTTTATTTCATATGGCCTTTTTTTTCTCGCTGGGAAATGCATTTACGCATCCCGCCACCTGATGGCGACGGCTATGTGGGACTCGCTAACAGGGCAGAACGTGCCAGAATACCACACTAAAACCCAGCGGTGCCCTCATCGTCGTACAAGAACGCCACGGGATCGCTGGCGCATGCCACCGTGACGCCCCGACGGTTGGCTCGCCTATGCGGGCCACCTTCGCACATAGAGCTCTCGCGGGCACCGTGAGCGCTCTATTTCCGCTGCGCCAGTGACCGGCGAACGGGGGGCGGGGCAGTCCCGTCCCCCCATTAAATGAGCCGCCGATTTGATAGGCCGTACAGATGTTTGTCGTGGTCTGGGCGTTTGTGCTTGTATATTGTGTGTGTTTCCGCACCCTCGACACAAGATTGTAGTAGTAGGATGTACAACAAGTAGGATGTACCTACTAAGAGCTATTGTAAGTGAGGCATTTTATTTACTTACTAACCTACCTAATAAAAAATAATAGAACTTTTGACTTAACAATATCACATCGACTCAACAATATTATATACGTCGTGGACGTTACTGGACGAATAAAGAAATCTCTTCGCCAAATGTTATGTACACCAGTGTGTGGTGATTCGTATTATTATTTATCACTAGGCGCTATGTTTTATATTTTATTAAACGAGTGGTTAGCGCAGTGGTTCAGTTCTTGTGTATAAATCTTGAAAACAATATGAAATGGTTATTTCAATAAAAAATCACGAGTGCAATTAAAAACTGCTAGAATATCATTAAAATACGAAGGTAAATTTCGCTGCCATCTATAATTTAATTTTATAATAGCTCAGGTGGGAAATCCGACGGTCTCGAAAACGAAAGACCCCGCCCGGTTCGTATCCAGATGTCTCCAGTCCGATTATTTTTACCTTTATTTTTTTTAAGTTCCTTCTTTTGTGAGAAAAACTGTTACTGGGAGTCCTTTTTATTTTTTTTATTTAAATAGCCAGTTCCTATTGTTTTATTGGAGTTTACTCCTTAAGAATCGATTTTCATATATAAGGCGCCCGGTATGAGAAAAATATGAGAGGTAAAATCTACTGATGAATGACCACGTTACTTTTTCGGTGCGCGCGCACCTATGGTGCGGTGCGAAAGTAATGTTGCTCTAATTATTATTGAAAAATAATATTTAAAAAAAAAATGATAATTGTCAGATAATAATAATTACATAATTTATCAACATTCCTAATGAAATATTTGTGCACATCTGAAATTGACTATTGTGAAAAGTTTAATGTAAAATATTTCGCCGATTAGTTATAATAAATGTATATAAAATGAATAAATATATATTTATATATGTATATTATTTTCATTAATTTGTTAATTTACCCTTTCATATGGTATTAATCTTATTTTCAGTTGGATAAACTCTTTTTGCGTATGTTTAGACAATCGTACTTAAGGAGTAAACTCCAGTCGTGCGTCGGAGCTGACACACACAATTTTTTTTTATTATGTCGGTAAGATCGAAAATATTATTAATTTTTCATCAGTATGTTATTCGTATCTGCTCGGTCATCCAGGTACTAATTTTAATTTAAAATAAATGTACATTTACAAAGATCCTATCATAAATTATGTAAATCAATCTGCGGCTGAGTTTACAGCGAGTGATCACAACCTGTTTACTTGAGTATAACTAATTGATCCCCCGGGACAAGATAATTCATTGAACACACAACGTTATTATAATCTTTAGTTCACTATACAAAGAAAATACTCAAGTTTTGGCAAATTTTGGTTCATTTATGACAATCAGTCTCCTGAAAAACTAAAACAAAGCTTCCTTTGTCTGAAAATTCTTAAGAAATAATAATTTTAAAATTATAAAAGTACCTAAAATAATATTAAGTATTCCCTTTGATATTCGTTTGATTCAACGCAAAACTTTCTACGAATGTCCACGAAATTTACAGAAAATGAGAGGAAAACTTTGAAAACAATGTGTACATCTGTAATGAGTTCCGTAATCGCTTGCGACAGAAACCATTGCCGGTTCCGAAAGAGAATATTGCCATGTTTCTTAGTTTCTGATTTAATTAATTATTAGTATCTTGTTTGTCTACCAGCGGTCAATCAGTGATCTACCATTCTGATCAGATTTAATTAACACTATGCCTAGGCTTTATTTTAAAAAGTAATTAATTTTATTTTGTTATTTTAATTATAAATAAAAAAATTATTGTCTTTCCGTATAAATAATATAACAAACGTACTATCTATCCATTTTTACAAAAACTACGCGGACAGAGAAGTATTCAAGGCACAGTTAAAGTTTATATGGAGAAGAAGTGCAGAATGCTAATATTTTTTATGCTCAAAAACTACATTAAATTGATTAAAAAACACAATACACACACATATGTACAATATACATATATACACAAATTTTATTTATTGTCAAAGTCTGTTGTCAACACGGTCTTAAATCCAGGTCTTGCAACGAATTTTTTAAATACAGGTCTTGCAACGATTTTTTTAAATACAGGTCTTGCAACGAATTTTTTTTTTAGAATTTTTTATGACTGCTGCATATGCTCACCATGTTATGCGCAATCATATTTTTATGTTGACAATGCTGTAAATTATAGATTAGGTCGAATTTCGACCACTGGGCGACCACTAGTGTACTGTAATATATAGATGCGCCAGCGGTCGCGCCTTCGACCCCCGTACATGACATCTATTGTGTTTTTGGTTCCCAATATAGGATTCACATGCCAGTGGCGTTCGTTTAGTGTACTCGTATGTATCGATATTAACATAGGAAGTAAAAGTATTATTATGAGATTGACATGATTACTAAAAACAAACAATTTTGAAGTTATTGATCGACCACGGAACTGATATGGTGACACTAATAGCAGAGTCTTTCCCCTGGTACCCAACTATCGTTAAAAAATTTCCATGGTCACCCTAATGACCTTGTTATTGATCGAGTACTACCTATTTTAACTTCTTCGTACGAAATACGAGACATATGACTAGGAATAGTTACAAGCTGTATACATGTTTATCTTAGTTCTGGTTTAGAAAAAAACTACTACTACTGGATTAATTCTTTTAAATGTGTGCTTTAAGTTCTTACATGAACTGTTTATCATTGGAATCTTTATTGGTTTATGCATTTGCTGTATCATTTTTCTTTAATTGATTGTATTACTAAACTATTTGTTTCCAAAAAAAAAACTTTAACTATTTTTTTCAATTTTTATCGATCGCTCCGCCATTCGGTAACCGGCGAGAAGAATAGTCCCGACCTCCTTCTTGTAAAGGTGTCATTAAATTTGACTAAGACCATAGTGGTGCGAATAACTGTACACCAACCAGGATGGTGATTGACAGCAGCGCCACCATACCCTGCGCTACACACTGTGCTCGCCAACAGGTCTACCAAACGTGGCGAGTATTGGCAACCCCCCAAAAATGACCAGCAATACAGAGGAGAAGGCCTATTCAGCAGTGAACATATAATGGCTGATATTATGGTATTTGTCGCGGTAAATTACCACGGTTGAACCCATAGAAATATTAATTTCAAGTGAATCTGTGGTTGACAGGGCCGGCCTAATGCCTAATGTGTGAAGTATGCAGCCGCACACTCGAGATTTTTGGGAGGGCATACAATTAGGGCATAAAAAGGGGCATGATTTTATCCTAAAGGCATTAGCCTGTCGGCTTTTTTGTCGTGTGCACTTCCGACACAGGATAGTCATGGATAATAAAACTCTATAATGTTTTCCATGAACATCCTTAATATAAGTCTTGCACAACTTTCGCCTTAGGCCAGCCATCCAATGAAATCATTGGATTTCAACATCCATCATGAATCATTGGATTGACATCCAATGAAATCCAATGAAATCATTGGATTTCATTGGATGTCAGTTTCACCAAATTCTTGTATGATAAGACGAAGTAAGATACATTTTTTATCGTCTATTGCAATAGAAACGTTAGCTTTAAGAGTCATTTAGTATGCGATAAGTGATGTGTAATATTTAGATAATTGATTACTTACCAGAGAAAGTACAATTGATGGCTTAGGTTTATAATTTATACAACAATAGATACACAATTATTGTACAATTCTTGTAATGGCTCTTCTTTTGAAAATTGGCTTGGGCTTCCTAAAAGGCAAATTTATTTCAAAATTAATATATTTTGTAGGCGATGAAAATCCTTTCGAAGCGTAAGCTGATGCGGCGCGCTGGTCTCTTTGGTAGGGCTCCTCCAAGAAGACCAGGACCTGGCCCTCCTACAGATCCACTGCAAAGGGTATACCGAGAGATCGCCGTGCTGAAGAAACTGGATCATCCCAACGTTGTGAAGCTTGTTGAAGTAAGTTTATTTTGTATGCTATATCAGAATTAAAGATACTGTTACGTCCCCGTTCTTAGAATAGGCCTCGTCTCCTTAAAAGCAGGCGAATCACAGCTTAATCCACACGTTGTTTCACTGCATGATGATGAATATGTCTAATATCTGAGAATTTCATAGCAATTCTTCCAAAACATGCAGGTTAGTAGTTAGCACAAAAATAGCACGTAACGAAACTTAGCGCTGTGAGCCCGTTTTTGAGTCAGAGTTCGTCTGGTATCGATTCACAGATTAAAATAAAATGGTGAAGCAGTTTTGAAAAGCTTACAGCCCCGTATTTCTTGGTGAGCGACAAATGCGATAATATAATGCGATGCGACGCCAAAATATAAAGTAGTTATTATTACTTGTGTTATTATGTTATTTCAAATCGGTGGAACAGACGTCGCTTCGCGCCTTCTCTTGTCGATTTTTATTGAAGTGAAACTTCTTTAGAATCGTTGTGATTTCAAACCGGATACAACGGAAAAAACGACAGGTAAGAGACACAAATACAAAAATGTGTAAGAGAGAATGAGATAGTAAATACAGATTTAATATGCTCGATGATGTCGCGTATCCTAGCAACGCGTATCCTAGCAACGCGTATTCTAGCAACGCGTATCCTAACAACGTGTAAATAAGTAATAGAATGTTATTATTAATAATATTATTTTTTTATTATTATTAAATTGAGTGTGGCAAAAATGTTTCACTTTTGACATGTGTACCTACTCCGTACACACGAGATTTTTTTTCGTCGCTCACCTAAGACAACTATAATAATTATAATAAGCTAAGTATTTTCTATATATGTCTTGTATGTATCTACGAGTATTTTTTATACATACTCGTACACGGTACATCATATCCATATCTAAATCGTGAATCATTTAATATTTGGAAAAAAAAAAGCTTGTTTTCTACAAGTTTTAATTTAAATATTCTATTTATAAGAGAAGAAAACTATAGTTAAAGTAGGTGATTAAAAGCATTTGTTCCGTGAAATATTGAAAACTAGTCTACATCTTGGTGAACAATAAAATTATTAAACGCTGCCTTACCGCATTGGTAGCCCCGTTCGTGCACAATACACTAATTAATTTTACTTTGAATTCTCCATTTCCGTCTATTGTTTTATATGTTGATTCCAAACTCATGCGAATATGAAATAAACTTACATTCATAATAATTGTGTAACTTAATACGTACACTAATAGATGGCGCTTATTTAATTTTGCATATACTCGTTTATTATACGTCACGATAACTAAAATATTAATTAAAATGGATTTAATGGAAACTAATTAAGCTCACGGAACCCGTTTGTGGTAAAAACCCGATTTGTGTGACTTGAATTAAGATTTGTACGCTTGTTAACAATTTTCGTCATAAAATAATTAAATTAAATTCATTGAAAACAGCGTTGTTGCGTTTCAAAATACAAATTTGAGATTAAATATGGTATTGCTTTATTACTTACAACTAAAAACACTGCATTTATATATAAGCAACAATAAACTTACATAATTCAAAATTTTAAAATAATAATTAAATATAGACCCTTCGTAATGATCAGTTGCTTAATGACCTCATTCTCAATGACCTAATTTGTAGTCTATACCTAATTATAAGAGTACGTTACGTTACGGCTGTTGCCTACGTATTTATACTCCAATTTACCTCTAAAAGACAAGGCGTCCTTCTTTTTTTTTCAATTATAACATTATAACTACTGTACTACATCAGTGATTCATAATAAGATGTTAATAGCCTTATAATGTCTAAATATTATAGCTGTATAATGAAATAAGATTATAAAAATCGGTTCTGTAGTTTCAGAGTTAAATTAAAATTAATAAATAATCAAATTTTCCTTTTTATAATAATTATAACAACTTATATAATGAATTAAAACAACTATATTACGTACGTAATTTCCTTTGGTCAAAGGTTTTAGATGATCCAGCAGAAGATCAGCTTTACCTCGTGTTCCAGCTGTTAGAGGGCGGACCTGTGATCGACATTCCAACAGACAATCCCTTAAGTGAAGAGACGGCGAGAAAATATTTTAGAGATGCTCTATTGGGTATTGAGTATTGTAAGTACATTGTACACATCCATGTTTCTATTAATGTTTTAAGTTTTAATCCATGTTTGTACTATGTATGATTAAATCCTGTCCTGATATTGGGTAAAGGTGAAGAATTTCAACTTAATCTAATACGCTTTTCTACTGAAAACAACCGATATAGATATTTTATAATTTCTCCCTAAACATGGTAGTTTCCTCATAAAAATTATAATTAATTAATTATATTCCTTCACCCTTAAACATGATATGAATTTAAAATAAAATTAAGCACTTATAAATTCAGCAGTGCTAGTCACAATTTTAATTCGCTTCTGTGGGTTTTATCATGTTTTAGTTACTGTAGAGTATAGTACTCGTAGTGTAGAAATATATTTATTTATCTCAATTGTATATATTATACTTTGCTAGGAATAGTTCTCTTTTTTATAAAAAAAGATGAGTAAAAGTTTACTCCACGCTACTCCACTGCCAGTTAGTGGATATACATATTTCAGAATTGCTTCAAAATATGCAGCTTTTTTTGTGATATCTTTACATATCGCCGAGTGTCAGATGAATTTTAAAGACAGATTTAAATTCAAGTGTTCTACATACTGGGTCATTTTGATTGGTACTTTACTTAGACAGCGTGAGACAAAACCCTACTTCTCCTTTAATTTCATCTATTTGACCCTTTGTTCTCTTCATCCCTTCTTATTGCCTTTTACACCAACAACGGAATGTACTCCATCTAGTGCTTTAGTTGCTCAAAAGTGTCAGTGATTTTTATGTATCTAATCTTGTTTTCTCAATATTTTCTTTTTGGAACCATATTATAAATGTACAATACAGTAGACTCTAACTTTTGTATCAAATAACAAAATCGTTTGTAGGCAAGTACTTATTTAAATATTCCGTTACATTTTCCATCTTTATAGCGATCTAGCTTTTCTTAGCGCATATCTGTACGCTGGCTTGTATAATAATCAACTGATATTAATTTTAATAAGATCAATAGTCCCATAATGACACCATACTATACTCAAGATTACTGGAAAACTAACGATTATGTCCATAGTCCACCACTGCCGTTTCCATCAACCATGGCGGAACGATTACGATATGACTCGACATCCCCAGAGTCTATAATTAATAGTTATCATTTATAATTTCTCCAGTACATTTCCAACGGATTGCTCACCGGGATATCAAGCCAGCTAATCTTCTGCTGGGTGAAGGGAGGGTGCAAGTGGCTGACCTCGGAGCCTGTGGGGAACTGGCAGGTGCTGGACGACTGTCCGGAGCTGTCGGAACACCAGCTTTCAGAGCTCCTGAAGCTGTGGCTTCAGCTGACAAATATATTGGTGAAGTAAGTAAAATTTTGAACTACGTTTTATGGTTAAATCTTCATTCTATCCTCCGATTTGTACCATGATATTTATAGTTAACATAAATTTCGCATATAAATACATATTCTAAAATAACAATAAAAATTATTAAAATGTATACTCTTAACTAACTCTTGAGTCTTGATTCTTGAGTCTTTTTGACTGGCCCGTTGGCGCGGTTTGCAGTGACTTTGCTTTCTGCTCCTGGATTTTGGGTTCGATTCCCACCCCAAGTCTGGGTGTAATATATATTTATTTATATATGCATTATTTATACGTATATTTATTTAAAAAAAATGTGTGTATCAGTCGGCTTTTACCTAAAACACAGGCATTAAGTTGCTTACTTTAGGAACAACCGATCTTGTGTGTATGTTAAGCATATTTATTTATTATTTTAATTAGCTCTTGAATCTATGACTTTTACTGGTATATCGACTAGTCTATGCGAGTTCGTCTTGTTCCGATAATAAGTTATTTACGAAATAAGTACAGTTAATTCACATATTAAAATAGCTTGACCTTTGATACTTGTGCTTTATATAGAAAAGCGTAGTTATAAGAATCGTTGAAAAGTTTAAAATACATCAGTTCTATGTAGTATAACCTACAAATTCAAATTTATTTAGATTAAAAGACGAATCATTTTTATGATTACTTGTTTTAGTTTTTAAAATTTATTTTGGTTAATAATAAGTTGATAGTGAAACTGTTTCCATAATTAAATAAAAATAAATAGACATGTGACATTTTTGTAACGACATAGGTATATAAACGTCACAAATAATCCATATAATGGTAATTCTGGACTTATGAGTAGGTGTAATCCTCTCTATTGTGTAAGACTGGCTGATAAATTATATGATAAAAGGTTCCAACACTAAACTACACAAACACAAACGCCTCTGAGCGATGTTCGAGATGCAAAAAAACGTGTGCCTTTCGGGACGCCTGACAGAAGTGATAACTTAAACTAATCTAAGTTGAACTATTTAATATTTAAATTAATCATTATTCATATCAATTAAACACTTTCAAAAACTGTTATAGTTTTAGGTTATATTCTCACTGTCAACAGTATATGTCTATCCACACTAAACACTGAGTAGAGAAAGGGGGAAAGGGTCTGTCCGAAATACGGCTAGCGCTGTGGGTTTGAGTGAGAGAGGAGGAGCCTTCCTACCGCTGCCGTATGCGTGAGAGAAAGGGAAGCGAGACAGACTGGCTCCATAACGCGTTACGTAACGAAACGGTTTACCCTATTATAAGAAGTTACCACTTCAATAAACAATTGAAATCATTTTTAAATCTAATCTTCTGATCCCGACTTAATAGCTGTGAAAAAAGAAACAAAAAAAAATATAGTTTTAACTATATTAATTTAGATTCATGATATAACATTAAAGATATAACAATCCATTTTAATTAAGTTTTCTAGCATAAAAGCGCTTCCTACATTTTATGAATATAAAAGATTAACTATGAGCGTATTGTAAATTGCTTAATTTGAGCTACATAATTAGGTACTTTATGGTTTACTTCGTTTTTATGCACGTTTCTAGAAAATAAATGGCGCCTTACCAACTTATTAAGTTGCGAACTTGTTAGGGTTGAATTAACATTTTCATTTTGTATTAAATATATAGGTTTACCTATATATTTTTATGTACATATAATATAAAAGGCGAGGCACGTTTCATTGTTTATTTTGTACTACTTATTTGTGTTAACAAATAAATAGGTATATATACATAAAAATGTAAAAAAAAAATAAAGTAATAAATACAAGTCTTTGTGGGTCTCCCAATCGTGCCTCAGAGAGCAAGTTATCGGTGACGGTTGTTATCATTGACACCTGATAATGATCAGTAGAGCAGCGTGGGGGATAAACTCCAACCCTTCTTCTATATGGAAAAGAGTTCTTCCCTCAGTGGTTGTTTTACAGACTGATACAGTACAGTAATATATACAATTTTTATTTATTTAAAATAACTTTGATAACATTTTTTAACACGTATTATCTACAGGAACATATCGGTGCGGTTCCTTCCGATGTTAGGTTTTCGCAGTAATCACAACAAATGGCTGTTGGTCTAGCAAGCACGTGTTCGATTCCCGCTCATGACAATTATTTTTATAGGCCATACAAATGTTTGTTGTGGTCTGAGTTTCCAGACCCTCGTCAAGGTAAGGGGGCATCCACTAATTACGTGAGACAATTTGCCCTCCCCCCCCTCTCCCCTTGGTGAGATTTCGTGAGATTTTGCTCGAACCCTCCTCCCTATCCTAATCTCACGTGAGATTTTTGAAAAGTGTGCAAGACTTATATTAGGAATGTTCATGGAAAATTGAAAAATCTTATCGATTTTTCATAAGTTCACACGAAAAAAAATAGTTCATCGCGACCCCCGTACCGATGTTTCCACCTCCAGCCTATACGTATTCCTAAAAATAAAATAAAAAGGTCATCATCGGTACAAGTATTTAAACATTTTAATGACGAAAAAAAAATACGTTATATTTGCCGGGATCACCCTCCCCCTCGTGAGATTCTATAAGATTTCACTAGACTCCTCCCCTAAACGCCTCACTCAATTTATGGATGACACTTAGTCTTACCCTGCTGTGGGCTGTTGCGTGTAAGGCATTAATTTATTCAAAATAAAATAATGGTAAAATATGTAGTAGTTGTAGTTGTAGTCGATCCAAAACGAATAACAATCTCCACATGACTACTTTAGCGTAGGTATCATTCACTTCGTCTAAAATGCCTTTTACAGAGTACGACAAGATATTAATATTAAATTATGACCAAGGAATTTATATCATAACTGGAACGCTAACTTTATAAAATTGTACATATATTCAAATATACATAGACAAATAAGAAAAATACTATCGCAACGATAATTGCGAATATCTGGATTGTTTTTAAATGATTTTCATGAAAATTTACACACAGAGATTATACAAGATAATATTATGATAGTAGTCTGTGTTTGTAGTGGTATGTTTAAGTCTAGAAGTGAACTGTATAACACTATAACTCATTAACAGTTCCTAGTAATTCTTTCAAAGGGTCTAGCCAACTTACTATAGGGATATTCTAATATAATATAATAAATAAATATTATAATATTTAAAAGGTTAAACTATGTTTAAAGACGCCGGTGCAATTTCACTATAGTAAGTCGGCTAGACCCTTTGAGTTAATTTGTATGGTTTTAATAAGAACCTTGAAACAAAAAGGAAGTATCAACAGATATAAATAACGTAGTCTTAATGACTATAACTCAAAATCGTTTGCATTTAAATCATTACCACTGAATTATAAAAGTAGCACAATAATCCCCTATTATCCCCTATAAATTAATAAATCAAAGTTTCACACTCAACGTCCCCTAATAGAATAAGAATCCTGTGTCGGGGGTCCTGAAACATACACAACAATAAAATACAAATACACACCCAGATCACTAGAAACATCAGTATGACCACAATATACCTATATTTAGACTACATTCTAATACTCTACTAATTTTACTATATTATTACCTACGTCTAATTTAAATACAGTGCACAGTAAAAATTACTTCTGTTTATGCAGTATCCAAATATATTTCAATGTATTAATAAATAAATAAAATAAAATAATAGAATCAAAATAAAATCCTATATAAAAATCATAGACGGGGGGATTAGACCCGCTAGTGTTAACGCCAGTTTTTGCAAAAGACCGTCGTCAAAAATATTGAAACGATTATTTATCGGATGTTATAAAAAACCTAAAAGAGCGCATCATATAAACTTTGTTCAAACACATTACCGGACTTCTTTCAGTCTACGAATCCATCTTATATTGATATTGATTCATGTTTGACTTTGTTAGAAGAAAATAAGTTAAAAGATCTTAAAGGTCACCACAGTATCATTAGTATTAGTATAAAGTGCCGTGCCTCGGAAAGCACATAAAATCGGCGGTCTCATTTGTTATCATAGATAACTGATACTGAGGGTTACTAAAGGTAGGGAAGTTATCTGCCAACCCGCAATGGAGTAATATGGGGGATTGAGCTCCAAGCCTTTTCCTATATAGAGAGGAGACCTTTGCTCAAAACTGGTATGCTTACAGGCTACTTCAGTTCAGCCAATTTATTATAATATATCATCTCAAGTATATGAAATTCCACAGTGGATTGTTGAATATGCATATCACTGAACGTCTCTCGAGACATACAGCTTCCATCACGATGATATCCTTTACGTAATTATATTGAATTATTAAACTTACTATTCTCGTGTAGTGGTGTAAATTTTCCACTAACATCGATCCTGGCAGGGTCTCCATGTAATGTGTGGTTCAATGAAACGACTTGTTTGCTCCAAAGTTCGTTTATTAATCCTCTTTTATTAGAGTAACACAATATATATATATATATATATATATATATATATATATATATATATATATATAGAGAGAGAGAGAGAAGGCTTACGTACATACACTACAGATGGTTATGGATACTCTTCTAGCTCGGGCCGGATATTTGTACTCATACAAATATTTGCTTCTAGTGCGGGTATTTTTTATGTCTAGGATGTCTTCCGACTGTGCCTCAAAGAGCACGTACGTCCGTCGAAACCATGGGACTATTACGTAACTTATGCGACCGCGAGAAATCGCTGTAGTGTCGACTTTCAATACTAATTGAGGCTCAGCTAGTATTAAAATTCGACACCACAGCGATTTGTCGCGATCGCGCAAGTTACGTAATAGCCGCACCGTTTATATTCTCCTGGTACCAAAATTTTCCACCAGCCCGCAGTGTAGAAATTATGTTACGCTTGATCTCTTGTTCTGTTTTATAGGCTATTTTAGTTTAGTTCAGTCTTTGAACTCAGTCACGATATAGTTTATTGAAATGGAATTAAAAACACCTTTGAGTCTTTTGAATTTACATTATATTTATATAATACGTTATAGATATACGTTATATATTATATACTTTAAGGCTCGGTTAATGCACTCAATTTTTATTTTTTATTAGTAATAAGGTTACATACAAATATTCAGCTCTAAAAGTTTTTTTAAGACATGACCATTTATGACTAGGCATGTTAATGTAAAAAAGTATCGAGATTTTACTCAATATACTATCGGATGAAATACTATAAGCTACTCGATATAATATATTGAACAAAATATATCGATATTACTTGATATATATCGGATGAAAATATTACGATAAATATCGAATGAAATATATCGGATCAAATATATCGATACTCATATCGACACCAGATGATTCGATACTATCAGACTGATACGATATATCGAATGCATATATTGAGTATTTACGAAAAATCAATAAATATCGCACACTCCAAATAGGGAGGAATTAAATTTATTTACATAGCTGAAACAAAACTGTCCATACATTTAAGTTAAAATAAAAATCGGTTCTTCGAAAATATTTGCAATTTATTGTCGCTTTCTCTTAATCTATGTTGGGTCAATGTAGCCATTAAAAAAGATATCTAGTTTCACTATTGTTAACTTGTAGAGATAGTCAATACATTATGGTACATCCATGCATTTACCCTCATATTTTAAACGACGCCCTAAACTGTAGCGATATGGGTGCGACTCTCAAAACATTTTATGATATCATGCCTCTTTATATATATTTATAACATTAAAATCTTTTGTCCGTGATTCAGTCTGCGTGAGTTTCGAGTGTATGATACATTGGAGCCTTGTTGCCATATTTTCTAAACTCTGGTATTCTTTTTATGAAAGTAACTAAACAGTATTTTAGCTTTTTAATTCATCTCTGAAGAGTAAACATCTCTTCTAAGAATAAAAGAGGAATTGAATCATAAGCCACCAATATTCGTTCAGGATTGGTTACACATAATTTTCAATTTTAATTTCAATTTTGTGTTATTATGTTGTTCTACCAATCTACACCTGAAAGAAAATGTCTATAATTATTTTAAATATAACAATTACATATCATCTTAATTCTTCTAATTCACCAGGCAGCAGACATCTGGTCACTAGGCGTGACTCTATACGCCATGGTGACTGGAAGAGTACCTTGGATAGGAGCCACAGCGACTGACCTTCAGAAACGGGTCCTCACAGAACCCCTCACGTTTCCCACTCGACCACAACTGTCCAGACCCTTGAGGAGGCTGCTGGCGAGAATGCTGGATAAAGATCCAGTTACGAGGGCTACCATGCACGAAATTAAGGTAAATATCAAATACTTAACTACTTTTTTACTTTTTAAGTTAATCGAAAAAAGGCTATCACCGCAAACGAAGTTCTGTAGTCTTTAGTGCTTCAAAAATTCAGAATTTATTCTGAATTATTCCTGTTTTTAATATACTTATAATTATATAATTTTGTCATGATTAAACGAAAATCATATAAAAAATTCTGTAAAGGACCGTTTTATAATTCCATCAATAACATCCTACAGAAGAGTATATTACAATCGTTAAATTTTTAACCTAAGAAAGTTTATTGTTATCTAAACATAAACAAAACTTTCGCATTATTTCCACTTCAATAGTCATTATTATATATGTATATATTAGGGTGCTTCATTTTAGAACGACATTTTTTTCTCAAAGTCCCACCTGAAAATATTGTATATAGTCGATTAAAAAACAAAAATTTTGAGCTATAACAAAGCCCTTAATTTTGATTTTAAGCCGTTTCACATGAAACAGTAAGTTTTTCATACAAAAACATGTGAAAAACCATTTTTTATTCATTTCTTCCGCTTGCAAATTATAATATTTTTTTTCGCGTGTATCTACTCAATTCTTTAAACAATATTCAATTACCTTCAAAAAAAGTCCAGTGAGACAAATCTGTTACTTGAATATTTTATATATATACCTACACACCACATTATACATATACACATTTTACATGGTCACAATTATATTTACCGTACTATCGACCATGAAACTGGTCCGAAATATCGACATTTAGAAATAACATACCATGGTGTACGTATATTCTTTACGTTCTACAAATAAGAACCACGAGTGTCAAAGCTTAAAAATTTTCATTTAAATATGATCACAAAAAAATAAAATAAAATAAAAAGCTATGAATGTGTGTAACTTTTACACGCGATTGAAG
The DNA here is from genome assembly GCA_036937285.1 of Euphydryas editha. Classification (NCBI taxonomy): domain Eukaryota; kingdom Metazoa; phylum Arthropoda; class Insecta; order Lepidoptera; family Nymphalidae; genus Euphydryas; species Euphydryas editha. The sequence continues at coordinate 749,822 of JAUPFZ010000019.1, read as the reverse complement.
TAAAACTTCTTTGACATTATGACAGATGACCATTAAGTTAAAAATAAATAAGTCATGTTAGAATTTAAAAAAGTATACAGGTGACTGGTGTATTACATTAATACTAATACTTATAATTGGATAAATACATTATTTAAATATCATTATACTTTAAATAAGATATCATATAAATATTTAAAAATCAAATTCTATATAAACGCGTCATCGCCGTAACGTTTCCGTTGCATTGTCGTCGTCCAAAGCATTCAGATTTCAGACACACCTTTCATCGCACTATATCACTTGTTTTAAAAATTAAATTGAGACTGATATCTCAATCTCACCGATCAATCTCCTCCGTGTCTTCTCCATCCTACGTGACATTGGCGGAATCAACCGTGCTTCACTGGCACAACAGAAAACCATAAAACCAATCAATCAATCAACCTTTAGTCGCGCCTAAAGAAGTTTTACTTCAAAAAATGAGCAAGACTAATTCCGATCGATTAAATACATTAAGTCCAGTAATTCTTGTTCGCAACGATCCGTTGGAGGGCTGCGGTCGTCTCTATCAAATATTTGCACAGAATTGTAAATATTTAACTCGAGTTGTTTGTGTTTTCGTTATAAATCCCGCCAGCCGTGCAACTTGTTCGAGTGAAAATGACACGTACTCTGATGATATTTTATGTTTGCGTTTAAGAATTTTATGTGATACTATAGATTGCACGTGGTTTCGCTGGTGTTGATTTTCGACACATATCTGATTTGCTGACGTTTATTATCTTTTATAGCATTTTTTAATTATCAAGATTTATTAAGACTGTGTAACGCATTTTTTTTTAATTAATGATAGATTATAAATGAGTAATTTTAATCACGATTAAGCTTTACTATTAGAGTTTTTTTTTTAATAAGTTATACTACTTTTTTTATAAATTATATACTTATAAAGATTATAATTAGGTTAATAAGATGTGGACGACCGTTCTTGTGTAGTGATACGAGTAATCGTATAATACCTTAACAACGGCGGTCGCACGTTCGATTCCCGCTCGAGGCAGATATTTGTAATTGTACAAATGTTTGTTTCTTGTCTGAGTGTATGTCACTGTGGGTCTCCTAATCGCGTCTCGGAGATCACCTTGTTGTCATAGACACCTGACAGCGATCTTTACTCATAGTACGGAAAATATCCGCCAACCCGCAGTGGAGCAGCGTGGTGGATTAACTCCAACCCTTCTCCTATATATGTTTGTTTTTTTTTTTATATGTTTAACACACACACAAGGTCATCTGTTCCTAAGGTAGGCAACTTAATGCCTGTGTTTTAGGTAACAGCCGACTGATATACTTTTTTTTTATAAATATACATATAAATAATACATATATAAATAAACATATATTACACCCAGACTCGGGGCGGAAATCGAACCCACGACCCTTTGAGCAGAAATCACTGGTCACTGCAAACTGCACCAACGGGTCAGTCAAATGCCTTAGATATGGAGAAGAATCCTTTGCCCAGCAGTGGGACTTCAATTTAGACATTTCCAAATATTCCGAAATCAAAATCAGCAAAAAAAATAAGACATGGTAATACACAGTTTTACATATAAATTACAGTTTTTGAAAATTTCACAATCCATACAGTTGTATTTGCTTCATATATCACTAGTAGCAATAACTCAAAAGAGAACGAGGCTCTTTATTATTTTCCAATGATTAATAGCTAGACTTTTTCAGTGCCTGTACATTTACAAAGACCGAAGTGAACATATGTCGTCGCCATATCGTAGAATTGGCACATCATGAAATACTCGAGAATATGTTATGTTAATATGTTAGGTTAGGTTTTTTGAAGTGAAACTTCTTTAGAATCGTTGTGATTTGAAACGGGATGCGACCGAATAAATGACATGTAAGAGACACAAATACAAAAATGTGTAGAAGGGAATAAGATAGTATGATGTCGCGTATCCTAGCAGCGTAAACAACGCGTAAATAAGTAATCAAAGAATTTATATCATAACTAAAACGAGCACTTAGTAAACTTGTATATTCAAATATGCACCTTGAAATAAACGACATAAGGTTGACATTTATTAACAACATGTAAAGTGAAAAATTGTTCCGAGCATTTCGTTCACAACTGGTGTTTTGTCTCTTTCTTACGAGTTTTGCCTTGAATCTATGGTAGAAAGAGACGCAATCACGGGTTAAGGAACGTTTTTTGAGTGCACGTGAGCATTCCAGTTTGTATATGAATTCCTTGTAAGTAATATAATGTTTTACTATTAATATTAATAAATTTTAAATTGAGTTTGCCAAATATGTTTCGCTTCTGTCATGTGTGCTCCGTACCACACGACATTTTATTTTTTTATTTTGCAAGACACATTATGATGTGGCCAACGGTCAGTGAAACATTACATGAAATGCGACCAGTTCATGAAATTCTCGAGCATTTCATGATTTGGCCAATTCTACGATATGGCCACGACAAATACACACTGGAACAAAGAATAAAACATATGTTAACATCAGTTACAAAGCCTACATTTACATGGAAATAACCTACTTTTACATAAAATTATTTTCTAAGAATATTGAAACTGAACTGTCATACATCAACATCTGTATATGTTCTACTGCAAATACCCCTTCCTATATGGAAAACTTTCTGTATGGAAAAGGTTAACCTTATTCCGTTACGCTGCTCTACTGTGGGTTGACAAATTATGAATCTGAGATGAGATTACAATGAAGTACATTTATTTTTAAAGAAAAAAACGAGTACATACTACGATATAGTTTCTGACCCCGGCTTTACGTGATGTCCGAGGTACGGTAGACCCACAAGAAACCGATATTTTTACACATACAATTATCTGCCCCGTCCGGGAATTGAACCCGCGACCGCCGCCGTTAAGGCTACTCGCACCACTACACTAGAACGATTGGCAAATCTTGTTGACGAAAACTAAATTTTCAAGTTTAAACATTACACAAATAGTATTATTAAATGTAAGCAAAGCTAAATTTAATTAACAAAGTCTGTATCACGAGTCCGAACTCACTCATCAAATATGAAAACAAATACAATGCGAAAACTGAAAACAAACACTTTCCTGAAAGTTTTAACTGTAGATTAAGATAATAAAAAGTTCATGTTTATCGAAGGTAATTTTAATAATAAGAGATGAGATATGGATGAATTGGAAAGAACACGGATTGACGTGTCCTTTTTAGATTTCAACATAAAAGTCACATGCTTTTAGCTGGGCTAGTATATCAGAATTATCTAGTACTAAAATTTATTGATAGTTCTCTCATCCTCAGTTACGACGGATGAAGGAAACCTTGGTGATAAAGCATGTACATTTCATACTTATTTAATAATATAATTCTTCTAATGATATAATTTTGAAAAAAAGTACACTTGCTTTATTTATTTACTCAAAAAAAGGAACATAAGGTTTAACATAAAAGAAATATGTAGGTACAACAGGCGATCTTATGGATAAACAGCGATCTCTTCCAGACAATCAACGATAGTAGAAGATAGATAACTTATAAAAGGGGAGAGACCGTACACAATTTAAAAAACAAACAGCAAAAAAACCATAGATAAACATTATATTATACCAATTTACATTCGAACAATATTTCTGATTAAGCTTCAAATTATATATTTAATTAAAAGTCTAAAAACGGATTTTATCGCGTTTATTTCAAATTTCAGTTTAACAATATTTTATTTTAAATTATTTCCCGACGTTTCGGACCCTTTACAGTTTACAGCGTCAATGATCTCGAGGGACTGAGGTGGTGGGTGTCAAATTATATATGGTGGATTCAAATTATATATTTAATAAGAGAGGATTAATTCCAATATATTCGTAATTCTTTATTCGGCTATAATTACTCTAGTATTGGTCCCTAAACCTTACTAAAATGTTGATTAAAACGTTTTCTTCTTTGCTAAGATCCACTTTTTTACCGTTTGATTTCCTGATATGTAACTATTTTTTTATTTGCCAATATTACTCTTTGATTAGCATAAGGCTCGGACTCGACTAAAGCGGTGACTTGACGAGTGGAGCGGAGATGTGATTTAAACAACCAATAGAATTTCGTTATTCACGCATCTCGTCACGAATTCTATTGGTTCATGAAATTGTATTAGTTGTTTAAAACACATCTCCGCGCCGCTCGTCTCGTCTCCGCTTTGGTAGAGTCCGGGCCTAATTTCTCTTCTAAGAATAACAATCGTCACTGAACTCATATTATTTATTGTTCTTGAAAGAAGTAGAAAAAACATAAATTTTACAACTTAATGTAGTATTATTCTGTCAATTTTCTCTACCTCGCTTTTATAATAAAAATATTATGTAAACATATTCTTAATTATATTTCCAGGAGCATGAATGGGTGACATGTTCAGGCAAGGATCCACTACCTTCGGAACAGGAGAATTGTCGGCTGGTCGAAGTCACTGATGAGGACATGGCACAAGTTGTTACTTCCATACCGAACTTGTCCACCTTGATTCTCATTAAGACTATGCTCAAGAAACACAGCTTTCAGGTAATATGTTCTAAGTGTTAGAAATATCGTTGTTATCACGTCATTATTACATTATTTATTTATTTATTAAATATTATTAAATTATTATTATTTAAATATACTTTTACATATTATAATATAGAAATAGATCCTAACAATTTTTTAGGTCTGAATCATATTCTTAAAGTATGTGTACACTTCATAATTTTAAACAATTTAACAAAGCAGTAGTTAGTGAAGTTATTTAATATTATAAAACATTGTAGTAGTTTATTTATTACTCTATAGTCTATACTATTGACTTATCAGTCTTGGTAAAAATAGCTATTACCTCTCTATAAAATTTAGACTTACTTTTATTATAAATATCAATATTTTCTTTATTTTCGGCGACAATATCGTTATATATACTTATATATTCAAAATGAATTGTATATTATAGAAAAAAACATACATATAATTTATATAAACTAGTTACCAAATCCAAACAAACCAACATGATAGTTTCAAAGATATTAAAACTAAATTTTACAAATATTCCAGAATCCGTTCCTACGCAGTCGTGAGAATAGCTCTCGTCGTGAGAGCGTCGTAGGCGCGGTTGGGGTGGAGGGAGAGGGTGAAGGGGAGGGGAGTGCGAGCTCGCGAGCTGAGAGAAGTGTTCGGCGAACAGCTCTCGCGCGTTCGGGACGATCGCTCTCCGCGCCCGGGAACTATCTCACTGACAAGTATGTACTGTATCAGCCTGTAAACAGACCACTGCTGAACGAAGGTCTCTTCTTCATATATAAGAAGGATTGTAGCTTAATCTACCACGCTGCTCCACTGCGGGTTTGCGTATAATTTCTCTACTATGAGTAACGATCGTTATCAGGTGTCTATGATAACGACCGGGACCGACGGCTTTACGTGCTCTCAGAAGCACGGTGGGGTGACCCACAGGGACATACACCCAGACCGGAACCAAATATTTGTACAAATACAAATATCTATCCCGAGCGGGAATCGAACCCGCGACCGCCGGCGCGCGGTTTGAGGCGACTACTCGCACCACTACACCAGAACGGTTGACAAGTATGTATCTAGTGATTAATTATTATTTTTATTACTACATGTGAAAGTATTAAAAAAAAAAGTATACCACTGTCATTTTGGATTCACGTCAAAAATATTTTCGTCACTTCTCATCCTTCAAGTAGGTCTTATTAGCTATGAAAAGAAATAATTTCATACTCTGTATTCCTCATTTACCTCAATGTATTCAATGAAATATTTTCTACGTACAATATTAACTCAACGTTTTTTTTTTATCACAGACAAACGTCCTTCGATATTGCCTTAGAATCAGTTCAAGAGACAAAAGAACAAGTCAAATCGAGCAAGCAAGAAAACACACATAAGACACATCCTAAAGAACAAACGAATCAAACTATTACTAAGGAACAACAAATAAGCGTCGCGAAAGAAGACACGTGTGCGAAAGGGACAGCGAATAGGAAACAGAACGGGAGGGACAAGGAGAGGTGATGCCGCGCGCCTGCGCCCTGCGCTCGACTCTGAGACGCGCGCGACCGATGCGACAACTAGTCGAACGATAAATCGCGCAAGTAAAGAATACAACTCGCTCAAAATATCATATTATTTACCACAAAATTATTTAGAAAATTATTTTATTTTTAAGAATTTATATAAAAATATCATTATATTAATTTCAGAACATAATGGATCATAATTTAGTTACTTTAATAGGAGTACATAATACAGTTATATAACATAAATATTATAATTTTACGTTACTATTCCAACTTTCAACGTTTAATATTTTCATTTTTAAACCAAATTAAATAGAGGTAATTTTTATTTATAGTCTTATAAATGGGCTGAGTTGGTTTATTAAAATACCGATTCGGTATTGTGGTTAGTGATTACTTTAGGTTTATAGCGATAAGACATCTGACGCATATGTTTAGCTAAGCGAAGTGTATGTGTAATTAAATGTAAAACTGCAGTCATACCTTCCCGACAACGTTATTACGAAGATTATGATCGCGTAATATGCTACTTGGAAATCACGGGAATGATGTTCTCACTAATATATTTTCAAATTTATATAGTTTAATGGTAGTTGCTTACTTGAGAGTGACTCTCGTAAACATGAACGTTTTTATTATTATTTTTTTGACATGGCCAATGGATAAAACAATAAATAGACACTATACTATCCCGAGTTCAAACCCAAACTAGCACTGCTTCAGCGCATTAAAGTTAAGGTTTTACAGCAATTATATTTAAAAATAAAATACTTCTCAGAGGCAGCGACTTATGTCTAAATATGGGATGTTTAAAGGCTGTAAATATTACAGTAATGTTTCTTCTAATAAATACTGTTTTAAACAGTATTTTTGTTATTTGTCTAACACAATTAGATCTGAAATTCATATTATAAAAGCTTAATTTTAGATTTTGTAAAGAAAAGATTATGTAAAGAAAAATAATATTATAACGTGATCGCTTCTTTTGACAGATGTGGACGAAGCTTTATAAATAATTTCCATATAATTAAATAATACCGTAACTTCGCTTAGTCAAGCAGTTTTATAATTTTTAGTTTTTTGTTTTCATTTCAAATATAATTGATAGATTTAATTACGATATATTAATATTTAAAAAAAAGTTTACAGTCGTATTTCTATCACATTTCGATAACTGACACTAACCCGTAGAGCCTAATGATTAGAGACTTTTTACTGGCCGATAGTTTAGTTACAATCTGAAGAACAAATATATAATAATATTTTATAAAGGAGCCCAGCTAGGTATATACACTTACTTGAGACAAGTCAATTCGGGATTACACATTTATAAATGTTTTTAATTGCAATACTATTTCGGTTTAAAATCAAAATCTAAATCAAAATCAACTTTATTCAAATAGGCCCCAAGAACACCTTCGAATCGTCATTTTACAAATTAATACTTTCAAGTGATTATTATTTTGTAATTGTAAAGCTACCACCGATTCGGAATGTAGATTCTGCAGAGAAGAATCGGCAAGAAACTCCGCAGTTACTCTTTTGAAAATAATATATAAACTGTGTTTTAGTACCAAATTAGTAACAGCTTGCATGAAATACAGCGCCACTAAGTCCACACGTCTTTATCGACTAAGTAATCCTGCACCGAATAATACGCTTTATCTATTTTTTTTTTTGAAATAAAATCTTTAAATTTATTATGAGACAATTCCAAAACATTATTATATATTTAAACCAATGTAAATCTATACGCTGTGGTTATGTCATTTTCATACCCTAGGATATCTCATAAACGTATGCCCAAGGTCTGTCGTATGTTAGGGGACACCAATTAATTACGTAAAACTATTTTGGCGATTTTTCGACCCCCCCCCCCCCCCTTGGTAAGATGTCGTGAGATTTTGCCCGATACCCTAACCCAAGGGGGGTTGCCAATGCCTTACATAATTAATGGTTGACCCCTTATATTACTAAAATCGTAACGTATCAGATTATTCTAACTTTATTACATGTAGTAGAAGCCTAAAGAACACGAAATTAAAGCATAATAACGTATTAAAAGCTCGTCAGTTACATACAAAACTCAATAATCATTTAATATTCTCACAGAACTGATGACTTATCTCTCGACTAATACAAAGTCTCTCTTGATATATTTACTACAAATTAATCTACAATTTATAAAAACTTGCATGTACCTTTGTCTATTGTAGCATTTTAATATACACCTTGAACTTTCATAGAACTATAATGTCAAATTAAATTATTTTTAAAAACTATTTTCAACAATTATATATCAGACGACATGCCTCTGAAAATTGGAGTGTTTAAAAGTATACAAAGTTTAATATCTATTTATATTTTTCTTGGTCAAATTTTAGGGATCCCTGTTGTCCCTAGATCTACTATTTAAGATGATTGAATACTAAATAAAGTTATCAGTTCAAGATTTCAATAACTTCCGACTACAACTGCAATTTTACCTCATCCATATTCAAATTTAAGATTCCTATATTTATTTTCTATATTATAAAACGAATGAAACTTAACCAACATAGTATTTCAATATTTACACCTAATTAACTATTCAAATTCACCTTTATGTATCTACCCTCAAAATAAATAATAAAGTCGTGAAGGGGGCCAAACGAGTAGACGTCTCCACCTGATGTTAAGTGGTCCCTGACGCCCGGACATCTGCAACATCAGAGGAGCTCCTGATGCGTTGCCGGCATGTCGTTTGATGTATTATAAATTTTATAATCTAAATAAACACTAAAATTTCTATTTTTATAGCTAAATGTACATATTGTGATCTAATTATTCTCTTAAAATATTATCTTTATTATATATTGACACTGTACATAAATCTTGACTCTCCACCATTTGCTACGTTCTACTCACTAATTTTAATATATAAAAATTTAATAGCGTAGATAATTCTAAAAACTTGTAATGCATAGTTAATTTCAATAGTCTTATGAAAGATATCTGAAATATATATATATATATATATATATATATATATATATATATATATATATATATATATATATATATATATATATTTTATTTATATTTTAATGCTCACACAAAAATTTTACCATAATTTTTTTTTATTATCTTTTTGGATGGAAAATTTTACATGAAAAATCAGTCATCAATTTGTTCCATTTGGTCAGTACAGCAGATTAAATTCTAAATACGCAAATTTATTTAAACAGATACTATATTTATATATCTGATTATATAATAAGATTTTTAAGTATAAAAAATAAAATGTAAACCTAATTTTAATTTTAGGTTAGTCGATATTTTTATAAATATAAACTTAAAAATGCTCAAAGCGTAGCTCGTTTTTGTAAATAATTAGTGTTAAAAATTACATTTCTCAATTTCTTAAGTAAAAATAAAATATATATGTATATATTAGGTATATATTATGTAGTTGTATATCGAAATTTGTTGCGAATCGATTCAATTTATAGTATACATACTGACTATTTTATATAATAATAACTTGCCCTTCATTTTTTTATTCCTTTAATGGTTGACAAATTTTCTTATTGACAATATCAAACAATTATTACCTACTTCTGTTGATTAAATCATTTTCAAACGTTGACTGAATCATAATTCAATTCAACAATCACTTAATAATTATTATTATTTGTTACAAAATTATTTTAGACTTTTGACAAGTAGCGAAATTTAGACAAATCTCGTATTATTCTAATTATTTTGTGTATTGAACAGTTAAATTTCTACTAAATCAATCGCAAGGAATTTATATACAAACTGGAAAGCTCACATACACTCTAAAACCGTTCCTACAGCCGGGATTGCATCTCTTTCTACCATGGATTCAAGGCAACTCTCTTAAGAAAGAGACAAATACCGGTTGTCAACGAAATGCTCGGTACGATTTTTCACTTTACATTTTATAAGCCAATGTCAACCTTATATCAAATGTTTCAAGGTGCATATTTGAATATACAATTTTATTAAGTGAGCGTTCCTATTATGATAGAAATTCCTTGATCAATCGCTTCCCGCTGACATTCACAACATTCTGTTGGATCTTTTGTCATAATATGGATTATATATTATATTTTCTTATTTTATATATTAAGACAAAATTATGGAACATAATAAAAATTCTAAATATTTTAAAACCCAAATTGAATATTTTATGTACATTTTTTTTTAAATATTATATATTATAAGGACATTTTTATTAAATAAACAAATAACTCCTTTATTTACTATTATTGTACACAAACCAGGTAGGTAAATATATAATATTATATATGAAGACACCTGAAGTTTCAGCAGAATATCATGATGTCAGTTACAGGCGGCACCAAATACGTCAAAAACAAAGATTGTTGCAACAATGACCTTAGTTACACGAATTTAATAGCAGAATCGATTTTCTGAATTACATAATATGTATTGGTCGTGCATTCAGGGTTGCCAAACGTACGATAATTATTGTACATGTACGATAATTTCGATATCGGTACGATGTACGATACAATATGTATTATCGTACGTAGCCTCGAGGGTAAAATTAGAGGGTAAAAATTTGTTTGGAGTTTAAAATTCTTCAAAATTCCCAATTACATGTGGTTCTGGCAGTTGTACGATAATTTTTCATCTGGTACGATAATATTCGAATACCGGTACGATAATTCTCTCACACTCATCTGGCAACCCTGCTTGCACTAACAACTAGAGTGATAATTGGATCCGTTACGAGTATAGTCAGTATGAATATTATGTAGTATGGATATAAATATATTCCAATATACATCTTTGTCCCAAATAGTTCCTGTCATGACATCGAGCACGGCACTGCCTGATATTTAAATACTATTATTGTTATGTTTAGAAGTTAGTTTATTTATTTATATGAAACCTTTAAACTCAAATTGTATTGGTTGTAAAAACTATTTTTTGTTAGTGAGCCTATTCAGGCTATAAAACATGCCGCTACGTCACATGGCGCAAAGCGGTAACCGTAAATATTAATGCGGGTAAAACCGCACTGATTATTTAGTACCTACAAATATAAAAGTTATGGTTTGAATATTAACATGAAATAACTAGAAGTCGGGTATTCACATCTCGAAAAAGGTTGTCATCTATCTATTCTTGTTTGGAAGATATCCGGGAATTTTGTGTCACTGTTAACTTTGTATTAAATATTAATTAAAATAATGACGATCTTTTTAATATCGTTATATTTATGTATATTTATTTACCGTCATTGTCGTGTTATCGAAACGTTATCGAAATTTATGAAATTTTTAACCATTTCCAGCAAATTAGGTGATGGCAGCCCTACATTGGTCTCCGACGATAAAATCAAATAAATATCCTAATACATTTTTATGTGCATCGTTAAAACATAAAACATTGGAAAAAAGGGTTATAATAATTATATAAGAGGTAAAAAATATTTAAAAAAAGTAATGATCCTTAAAAAATAATTGCTTTCATAATTATAACTATAATATTATGTATATTATTATTTATTGTAACAGTATAGAAAGTTTAGAAAAATAAAAATATATATATTTCCGATTAGGTATATAAGATCATGATAATTTTTATATATATTTACGTTATAATTACTTTTATTAAAATTAAAAATCGATAATTACAATTAATTACATAATAATATTTTAAATCGCTTGTATTGTAACAAAAATATGACCAAATTTTTTTCAAAATTGTAGCCTCGAATTTGTAAAAAAAATACCTAAAACTTCACTTAGGATAGTTCCAAGGTTCATCTTACTCGCCAGCTTGTCTTTGAGCTTAGGCCGAACGACAGGGTTTAAGACCTAGGTTCACCTTTCAACTATGTCCAGCTTAGATTTTAAGATATTTTGTAATTTCGCATTTTGTCCGATGCGCTTCGATACTGAGACGAGTGAATTTTTTATCTCCAATACCAAAATTATGATAGTCCAAAACAAGTCTGTATTGCTTTAGAAAAACAACTTGTTATAAAATTATTAATAGTAGTAGAGCGGAGCAGATTATTCGATATACCCAATGCACCAACTGCCCAAATGCCCCATGTCCATTTCGAAACGTACTTTAAAAATAAGTTTTGTACCAAATAAAAAATATTTCGTCAAATTTCACAACTCAATTCTGCCATTTTCTTTTTAATTAAAAAAAAATCGTTTTTTTTTATTGTAAAAAATAAAATGAATTAACAATTTTTTTACAATAACGTGCCACAAATTTAAATGTTTTCTTATTCATGTTAAAGTCGGAAACAAAACAATGAATTATTATTAATTACATTTTGCGTGATAATCGCACGTGATGATTATATTATGATGATAATTTAATTGCTAACCTAATTTATGAGATCGATAATTTTAATCGAGCATGCGATTTATTGATACTCGTTTTTCAATTATAAACATAATATTATGACGTGTAACAACAATTTAATTAACATTTTAAAATGTGTTTCTTTTTTTATTTATTCAGTTTATTTAAATAAATTTAGAAATTAACGCCGAGTTGCACGAAACAAATTTTAAAATTTAAGTGTTTATTAAACTAATTTAATCACAAGAATCGTGATTATCTGTTGCACAAAACCTACATCTGATTAAGTTAACAAAAAAAAAATTGTTTAATTATAGAGTAGATAGGTCTAATGGATGATTAATTCCAACAACTTTAAATTAATCATGAGATCAACAAATTTTAAGATTAATTTCAACTTAACTAACGGAAAATTAGCGACGGTTTCGTGCAACTCGCCGTAAGACCTATAATGTTTTTGGATTACATCAAAATTCTTACGAAAAAAATTGAAACACAATCTAATTAATTTTCAGTTTTTCATTGAGATTTTTTTTAATAAATAAAAAAAGAGAAATCGACAATTTCAGAATTTCTATATTTTTTATTTTCAAAATTATCAAGCCGTAACTTTTTTAAACAGATTTGGTACAGTTCTATTTTTCTAAGTATTTTAGTGTCATAATAGTCATAATGATTTTCCAAAGAAGAAAACTCTTGTAATAAGCGTCATTGAGTGACCATTATATAGATTTTTCGTTTTAAATCGCTTGACGACACCACTATATTAATACAATTGCATTCCACACTACGGGAATTACGTATTATTAGATAGAGTAGGAGCAGACATACGGCTGCCTGTAAGCGGAAACGTCCAACAGTTAGAAAGAGAGAGAAGATCGCAGTACCCCATTGGTCTTGCGGTCTCAAGTTCAAATCTCGATAATTTCTTTTTTTTTGTGTGCATATCAATTATTTACTTCTATTTTAATTTTACGACTACAAACAAATCATAGAAACAACTCTAATATGCACAGTAATATTATATTGGTATATAATTCAACCGGTACCGTGACCGTCTCTTTCTTTCTAACCAAGGGATAGCTGGAGGCCTGGCTCCCCTGATCTATCTATAATACCTCTATGACCGTAGCGAGTCTACCGTCACGTGTCACGTCGTCTCAGTAACGAATCTCGTCACGTTTGTCTTTGCAAGCGAATGGTCCAATTACATAATTGCCTTTATATGTTGTGATCGGTGATTAGATATATTGCTTATATTATATTATATATATGATCTAGTAGTTTATAATTAAAAAAATTAAGATTTATCAATTCATTAAGCTTAATATTTGCCTTTAAATTTTGCTAGAGTATTTTGTATCGTTCAATATTCTGCAAATGACGTTTATTTATAACTATATGGTATGATTTTTGTTGATATACTCTCTAAATATGAATCAGTGGAATTTTCATTATTTACGTTAGTGAAGGCGTATTCACTAGATATTGGTGAATTTCAATAACAAGTTAGTGAATACACATACAAATATTCAATAATCAAATCAGTGGACTCTGTTATTTACATATTCATACATTGAATAGTCTAATTATGCGTAGTACGATTCTCACATTGATAATCATTTATAAGTGAATAGTCACTTAAAATTATTAATATTCCACTGATTCATGTTTAGAGACTACTTTATTTTTATTAATCTGTTTTATTTAAATAATTTTGTTCATTAACATGTTAAGAACGTGCTTTAAGTATCAAAATCGTTTTATGATATGTAATTTTATTTTATACAGTATAATATATTGTTACATAATTTATTATATATTTGAGATTGTAATTACAGTGATACCCCGCTTTACGCGACCGCGTTATACGCGTTTTCACTATAACGCAAATTACAAATTAATGTGGTGACTTCTTTTTAGTCACGGAATAAAAAATGCTCTGTCAAAAATGTATTCATCTTAGAACGAATTTTACTTGACGCGATTTTTTCCGGATACCTTCCGGAATGCCTCGCGTAAAGCGGAGTATTATTGTATATTTATGTAAGAAATCGTCTTTGCAGAATATGTAGCACAATATGTATATACATTGTGTGAATTTTGTTAATAATCAATTTTAAATCGAAGAAAATAAAAAAAAATACCCTGAATATGTTTTTCATTAATTTCAAATAATTGTAATAAAAACGAATCGAATGTTATTATTTACACGAATCATCCTCTAAGTATCCCACTGATGGGCGAAAGCCTCATCTTCATACAGATGCTCCATTGCGGGTTGACGGATAATTTGCCTATCATGAATAATAATTACTACCGGGCGTCTATGATAACAATAAGGACCGACGGCTTTACGATAAACGTATCTCCGAGACACAATGAGACCTACAAGGACCCAGACCAGAAATAAATGTTTGCACAAACAAAAATGTCTGCCCCGAACTGAAATCGAACTAGCGACCGCTGTTTTTAAGGCGACTACTCGCACCACTTAAACCTATTATGTTATTGTATGTTTACATGGTTAATTGTGCTTTTTGACAACATTGAAAGCCATTAAATCAATGAATGAATCAATCAATAATATGTTAAATATCAAATTACTGCGACGACTCACCGAGGGAGTTTGTAATGAAACGGACAGACATCGATAACAATTTGGTTGGAAGCTGGTTTGCATCTATAAGCCTCACGGGAAATTAGCTGTGTCGAAGAAAGTAAAACTCGGCTCACAGAGGACTACCATATAGCACTAGTTTCTGCGCTCATATTTGACTTATTTAACGCCAAAGATTTATTTATGAGATTTTACTTTTAAGCCCCTATCAATACTTTTATTAAAGAGTCCTTTGAAAGGAAGTTCTAAATATTATAGGATTTACAATTCTAAATATTATATATTCTTTATTGCATTTAAAAATTGTATGTTATATCGTCTATGTTGACGTGTACGCAGTGGTCTCAGGAAGTAGATAAAGCGCTAGCGGACGCAGTTCCGATTTTCGCTCATGTCAACTATTGTATAGGCCATACATTTGTTATAGTCTGGCTTTTTGTACTTGTGTTGTGTGTGTTTCCGGACCCCTGACACAAGATTCAAATCCTACTAGAGGCCGTTAAATGCGAGTCTTTATTTATTTATTTATGTTGAGGGTGTATATTATAAAGATTTACAAATCAAGGTATTTAATAAAAAAAATATTGTTTACTTCATTATCCATGTGTTGTTAAGACGCCTCTCTCACTTCCCCCACATATACTACACGAATTTCTTTTATATTGTATAATAAATATTATATATATATATATATATATATATATATATATATATATATATATATATATATATATATATATATATATATATATATATATATATATATATATAATAATATAATACCTGCATTAGAAAATAATAACATAACAAACTACAGATAGTAAGTAGTTTTTCAACAAATCAGGAAAACCATCGCGTATATATCAAAATATAAAAAATAAGTCGGGTTTTCCTTCCTAACGCTATAATTCCAGAACGCACGAACCGATTTCCACGGTTTTGCATTCGTTGGAAAGGTCTCGGGCTCCGTGAGGTTTATAGCAAACAAAATTCAGGAAAATTTTCAACAGAAAAGCAGGAAAACAAGGGAAAATTATTTTTCACATACAGCGCCATCTCTGTTAAATAGCATAGTACTACAAAAATTACGAAATGTTACAAAAAAAACAAAGCCATCTGGTGGCGAAACGGAGTTCGCCGGGTTTGCTAGTATCAAATAAAATTTTCAATTGATTAATGTTCAAAATAAAGTAAATAAATATATGTTGTTGGTTAGCAGGAAAGAGGTCCTCTTTCCTGCTAACCAACAACATATATAATAGTATGGACGCAATAACAAATAATGTAAATAAATATGTTTAACACACACACACACAAGGTTGGATGTTCCTAAAGTTCCTAAGTCAACTTAATGCCTGTGTTTTAGGTAACAGCCGACTGATATAATTTTTTTTTAAATAATTATACATATAAATAATACATATATAAATAAACATATATTACACCCAGAGTCAGGGCGGGAATCGAACCCACAACCCTTGGAGCAGAAAACAGGGTCACTGCAAACTGCGCCAACGGTCAGTCATCATTTATATTTAATTTGATATCAATTAAGAAGCATTATTATAATTTGATAATTTTATTGAAAAAAAAAACAATACAACTGTCTGTCTGTTACAAATATTACAAACAATTAAACATGCATTAAAATCATTTAAGTTTGACATTGTTCTTATTCTTATACTTCCAAATTTATTGGAAACTTTGCTTATCATCGCTTGATAAGCTTTTACCTTCTATATAATCTTGACTATTCCTAAACGGTACGTATTGATTGTAGTATAATAACCACTGAGGTGGTAAATTTTGAACACCCGGTGCTTGATACTGCCAATTTACAGATCCTGGCTTATCATTATAATTTTGTATTGAATATAAATTTTGACCAGGTTCATATATTTGATTATTTGGTGGAAATATTTGTCTACTTCCTACAGTTGGTGGAAATATTTGTCTACTTCCTACAGTTGGTGGAAATATTTGTCTACTTCCTACAGTTGGTGGAAATATTTGTCTACTTCCTACATTTGGTGGAAATATTTGTCTACTTCCTACAGTTGGTGGAAATGGATTATTTGTTGGAAATATGGACCAATACTTTGGAATTAATGCAATCTGCCCATTGTTTAGTTGTACCGTTTCATAATCCCATTGACTTAAATTTGGATTATTATAAAATTCACTATAAGCTGGATTCGTAGGATAGTAATTATTAAATAGGTTGGCAGTGGATGCTGTGTTACTATTCGATCCTCCATTGGGTGCAAAGTTTGACGGTGAGTTTAAGCTTGGAATGGAAAATCCTGGTACGTCGTAGGGACTATATGGTACGTAACTGTTGTAGGGCATGCGGTTGTTATACAATACACCATTGTTTTCATAATTTTCAGATGCAGGAATACTTGGTATACTATTTAAAGCAAGTGTTGGATCTAAATTTATATTTGGCACAGCCGAATTTAACCCAAAAGATTCTTGATTTAATGATGGCAATTGTGTACCAGAAGCAATGTTTATGTCACTGCTGCTAAAGCTGTCTAATAAGTTCGGTTCCAAGCTTGCAGGTAAATTATCTAACAGCTTAACGGTTTCTTGTTCTATTTCATTTGTTAATGGAATATTGTATGGATTTTCGATAGATTTAGAGACATCAATCGGTATGTCATTCGAGTTATCTTTATCTGGTAAACTTACAGATGCAGATGATGAAGTTTCTGTTGTAAATGTTGTAGTTTCTATTGGGTTGCTCCATTTACCATTTTCAATACTTGATTCCTTGTGTTCAAGTTCAGGTACTAAAACTTTTTCATTATCTTTGTAGCCAGCTTGTCCATTATCAATAGTTGCTTCATTATTTTTGTTATATCCTTCATTGTTTTCATTTTTAACATCGTCTTTGTCAACGTACCCACTATTTGGGTCTACTTTGCCATTTTTGTCGTACCATTCATTGCTTTGATTTTTAACATCATTTTTGCTACCTTGTCCACGATTAGTATCCGCTTCATCACTTCTATCATATCCATCATTATTCTGATTTTTAACATGATCTTCATTAGAATTTTTCACGAGAGTCCATCCTGAACCTTCGAGAGTCGGTTTTTCAGACTTATCCCACGAATAATCATCTTGATGAGGTCTTACGTTAAAATCATCGGAATTTATTTGCGGCATATACTGTTTCTTTTCATAGGGATATCTTCCTTTTACATATTTAGGATGTATCCAGTCCTTAATAACTTGGGACAACTCTTCGATATTCTGATCATGCTTATGATCAGCGTATTTGTAAGAATGTCCAAAATGAAATAATATCACCACGAGGATAGAAAATATACTAACCTGAAATAAGAAATTTAATTACTTAATACCTAAATGTTAATAAATAAAAATTTTTATATAAGAACTAAATAAAAATAAGTATTTATTTTTATTTAGTTTTTAAAGAAACAAATAATAACTGCTTAACACAAGTAAGAACTCACCTGTCCTATTACAGCCATGTTGATACTGGAAATGAAGAAATTGTCGCTCACTGTATTATAAATAAGATGAACGCTAATAAAAAGCTATTAATCTAACCACAGAGACAGGTTACTCGATAATAAACTTTATCAATAAAAGTTTATGAATTATTATTTAATCTATTTATAATAATGAAGGAATTATATTTGGAAAAATTACACATATTAAACGGTTAAAATCATTTTTAATCGAAACTTAACTGTCAAAGTTATTATGATAATTTAGTCGTTATAAGATAGCTGATTATGTTAACAATTTGTATCCGGAAAACAACAACATAATTTATACTCTTGAAGAAAATATGTGGAAAAATATATGATATATGATATATATATGATAACGAATATATATACGAATGGTTGCAGACTAACAGCGCTACACGCTAATTTTATTTTAAAATAGGGAAAACATTGTAAGTAAATCTGCAAGTCTTCAAAGCAGTAAGTATGTTAGCTGAGAACTAGTCGTTATTTATGTAAAATAGCTAAATTCATTCATTATCGTTCAGCGAAAATACTGGAGGAAAATACAAGTCATTCTTGATTTCTTCCTGCACGAATTGACCACTATTTTCTTTTAAAATTAATCTTAATACATTATATATCTTAATAAATCACTGAAAATCAGCTAAAAGTATTTAGGTACTTCATAATAGCTGAGTGACACTCCTTTTCGGGGACACACACCACTTCTGTTTTTTTTCTGTTTTTTTTTCTTTGTTTGTTCCCGAATAAATAAATAAATAAATAAATAAATAAATAATATACTATAATTTATTTCATATAATTTTTTTTTATTGTTATCTGTGAAAACTTGTAATTGGCCTTATTTCAACTATATTTTTAGATATAAAACTATCTATCTAGCTGTAAGTTTTCTGTAGAAAAATAAATAAATAAATAGAAGAAATATATGGTTTATCCATGGTAATCCATGTTAATCCACGTAATTAATGGCATCCATTTTTCGATCCTCTTCGGCTTTCCCTGGTAAGATTTCGTGAGATTTTGCTCAACCCCCTTCCCCCTCCCGTAATCTCACGTGAGATTTTTTTAATGCGTATTTGTAATGTAAATTAGTTAATCTGTGCTCCATTACATTAAATTTATTTAAAAAAAAAACAATTTTCTTTTTATTTTATTTAAGACTAGTTAAAACTTAACTTTAAGATTTTTAATGACGAAAAAAAAATTACATGATATTTCGTTTCATTCGATTTCGTTTTTTTTTTTTTTAATATTAAACATTAATTTTGATATGTTTTTATTGCCCTCTTATTTTCGTGCTCTCCCACCCTAAAAATCGTCACAATCTTGGCACTAGTTAGTGTATTTCTTTTTAATTTTTTTTTTTTACCATTTGACAACAAAAACAAAAAGGAAAAATATAAGAGATACAACAAAAAATCATAATAGCAAATGATAGCAACATTTTATTTTTTAATGTTTAAAATAAAATAGGGTTCAAATCATTTTTGTTGTTATCCTTCTTCTGTCCGACCACTTCTAGAAGTTCAGGTGTGATTGGAGCTCTTAGTCCGTAAGGGGTAACTGTTCTCTTATCATAACCCAATCCTTTCATTCCTACCAATCTGCTATATTCCGTTTTGTATTTTCCCTGAAACTGTTTATAACTTTCATAGCTATCGTAAGAAATTTTAGATTTCTTTTCGTCGGTTATAGATGGGTTTTTGGAGACAAAACCGTAGTTACTTTTGAGTTGAGTAGTCTGATTCTTGTTTGAGGTTTTGTTTTTGATTGTCTTCTTGTTTGATGATTGTTGTTTAGAAGATCGATAGTAATCAGCGAATACAGCATCGAAGAGACTATCAGCAGGTAGTTGATCTACGGCAATGGCTGAATCTGCTGCTTTTTCATCGGCGTAAACCATCAGGATCAGGGGAAAGAGAGCCTGAAAAATTAGTATTTTGATAAATTTGCTAAGGTCTTTACATAATTCGAAGATTATTCCGAAGATCAAGAAACATATATCGCCAGTGTTACATGCAAAATCATTGTTACTTTTTAATATGCAAGAAGTTTAGTTGAACTGGCTTAGAAGTGCTGCGAGACAATTAATTATTTTTTAAAATTTTTAAACTAATATTTTGATATTTTTAAATAAATATCCACATAGCAAGATTCACATGAAAAGTTTTGTACCACTGTGACGACGCGTTTGCGCAGTGGTCACAGCAATTACCATAAAGATGTTTGTCGTGGTCTGGCATTTTGCGCTTGTGTATTGTGTGTGTTTCCGGACTCCCGACACAGGATTCACATCCTACTGGGGGCCGTTGAGTGTGAGACGTTTATTTATTATTAATTATTATTATTACTGTTTCTGTATGTTTAATAATATATCTATCTTACGAGTAACATTAACCTACAAAAAAAAACGTCTAAAAAGCACGTCACCTCTACATACTATACACCTTCTAAATTATTTTAAGCTTGTTGCTATTAAAGCAGCCGTACACTTAACCTACTACGTTCCCAAAAATCCCAAAATGTTTCACTTGTACCCTAAACGTACGGAAACCTAAAAAACCTAAAAAAAATTTACTTTTATTTTGGTTGAGTATTTGCAGTTTATTGATAGCACGTACGCTGCTTATTAAACCTGGTTAGTACCAAACTCTCACAGAAAATCGCGCTGAAATACCTTACAATAGCTGCATTTCGTACGATGTATAAGAAAGTCGTGAGTTAACATAATTCTCACTACCACTCTTAGCTCCGCTATCTTATACTTCATATCTTTAGCTAGCAACCATTTTGTAGCTTCTTATAGGTGATAACGATAAGAAGGCTAGGAAACCAGCTTGCTTATTTAATAATTAAGTAAACGCCTATAACTCAAAGACCCTACTGGGTAGTAGTCAGGTCCAAAAACACACACAACACAAACAAATCCGCCCAGACCACAAACTTGCTACTTCAGTAAAAAATAATAAAAAAGATGCCTTTACTCGATCCAGCTGGCATCACCCTTTTAAGGCATAGTTTTTTAAATAGTCTCAAGAGTATTAATTTATTTATTTAAATACTTTATTTACTAAAATGTTTAAAAAAATATTTATAACAGTGCCATTCTCTCTCGGTCAACCGTTAGGCCGGACAGAAAAAAATTTGTAGGCGGCAACAACAAAGTAATTATGTATAAAAATTTGTAATATAGTATTACTTACCAAAGCGACCTTCATGTTTACAGTTGTGTAAGGGTTAACAATAGAACAACTAGTGTTCAAGTTACTGTGCATTCAATAAATAAACTCTCATAATTGTTGTTCGTGTTAATAATTGCTTGATTTAACTCGTACATACTAAACTAGATTCTTCATCTTTGTTCGGTGTTAATTTGAATAATAATATGTAGTAATGATTTTACTGTTATTGAAATAATTAAGCTATCATGGATACTAGTTTGTACGCGTGACTTTGCTTAATTTTAATTAATTTTGTTAATACCGCTGCTTCTTTTAATGAAGATCATTTATGTTGTTCGGCTGTTACATAAACCTCAGAATTTATCCCGAGACATACAGTTTTAATTACGTGTTACTTAAATAAATATAGCACTTGATAACTCAGCAGTGATGGCCCAGTATTTAACCTAATTGGTTAAATACCATTTGTTCTGTCTATTGGACTATCTTGACTAATTCTTTCAAATTGGTTTTGTTACTTGACTCATTTCCTTACCACAGACTACTGAAATACCCACAGATCACCTCCAATAAATACCACATATCGAAAATGTTGTTAAACTTCGAATTTGCCAAAATTGAGAAAAGCGCGGGACGCACGGGGAACAGCACGCGAGATGTGATTGGTTAGTTTAAATACGAGTTCTTTCGGACGTTTATCATAGTGATGTGATAGGGAAATTTAATATTAATTTTTAGATTAAAAATTTAAAAAAATCGTTAGATAGGGCCAAAACACATAACGGCGTTGCGGCGCCGCAACGCTAAAATCGGCGGTGGCGGCACCGCCAATTTTAGCGGCGCGGCACCGCCAATTCCGGCGTTGTGACGTCATACTTGTTGACCATGATTTATTGACATTTTGTGTCTATTTTTATATTTTATTTTTTTGTGTCTTTATTAGACATGGGTATCTCAATGAATTTTTATGAACTGCAGATAAGCTCATGAGCCATATGCTTGAACCGGAGCTGTGAAACGGCTCACAGTTCAGCTCAATTGTTGTTATAGGTATTGTTACTTTTAACCACTTTTAACTATTAGATTTACAGCTAATTTATGACTCGGTTCAAAAAATGACATGTATGATGTACCTAAATTATAAATATGTAAATTAATTTTATGCTAATTTCATCCATATGATAAATGCTAAAGTGAGTTTTTTTTGTTTGTTACGCTTTTACGCCTTAACTATTAACCTGAATCCCGATCATCATGAAATTCTGCATACCAGTTTTCTGGGGTACAGAAAAGTACATAGAGTACCTACTTTACGTACCGACTACCGTTGGTGCCTGTACCATGCGAGCGGAGCCGCGGACAAAACCTATTTATTTATATTTAATCTATAAAACTAATATAGTAAGATATTAATTTATGTATCACTTTGTTTCAATTTTGTTTAGGCTTTATGAGACAAAAGTTGTTTAAAATTCTACCAGCATACAAACTTGATTCACAAAATTATTTCCGGTACAAAGGATTACTTTTTATACATTCTACTAAATAACAACTTCACAAACAATAATTAACAAATTTCACGTGAACTATAATATTTAAAATAATTAAATTAATATCCACAATAAAAAATCACGAAGAACTGGTTACCCTACAACAACGCTCTTTTTCGCGGCGCCGCAACGCCGCAACGCAAACTGCCGATTTTAGCGTTGCGTCGCCGCAACGCCGTTATGTGTTTTGGCTCTATGGGCCGAAACACATAACGGCGTTGCGGCGCCGCAACGCTAAAATCGGCGGTGGCGTCACCGCCAATTTTAGCGGCGCGGCACCGCTAATTCCGGCGTTGTGACGTCATACTTGTTGACCATGATTTATTGACATTTTGTGTCTATTTTTATATTTTATTTTTTTGTGTCTTTATTAGACATGGGTATCTCAATGAATTTTTATGAACTGCAGATAAGCTCATGAGCCATATGCTTGAACCGGAGCTGTGAAACAGCTCACAGTTCAGCTCAATTGTTGTTATAGGTATTGTTACTTTTAACCACTTTTAACTATTAGATTTACAGCTAATTTATGACTCGGTTCAAAAAATGACATGTATGATGTACCTAAATTATAAATATGTAATAAAGCAGCGTTTCGAAAAGTTATTATAGTGATATTTTTTCTATCTTACACAATTATAGGGGAATGCTAATTTCATGCATATGATAAACGCTAAAGTGAGTTTCTTTGTTTGTTACGCTTTTACGCCTTATGTATTAACCTGAATCCCGATCATCATGAAATTCTGCATACCAGTTTTCTGGGGTACAGAAAAGTACATAGAGTACCTACTTTACGTACCGACTACCGTTGGTGCCTGTACCATGCGAGCGGAGCCGCGGACAAAACCTATTTATTTATATTTAATCTATAAAACTAATATAGTAAGATATTAATTTATGTATCACTTTGTTTCAATTTTGTTTAGGCTTTATGAGACAAAAGTTGTTTAAAATTCTACCAGCATACAAACTTGATTCACAAAATTATTTCCGGTACAAAGGATTACTTTTTATGCATTCTACTAAATAACAACTTCACAAACAATAATTAACAAATTTCACGTGAACTATAATATTTAAAATAATTAAATTAATATCCACAATAAAAAATCACGAAGAACTGGTTACCCTACAACAACGCTCTTTTTCGCGGCGCCGCAACGCCGCAACGCAAACTGCCGATTTTAGCGTTGCGTCGCCGCAACGCCGTTATGTGTTTTGGCTCTATATGTTAACAAAGTTTTATTATCGTTTTGTATTATAATTAAACAAATAAATTTGGATTACACTAATTTTATATCTATGATTTTATGATTTTTTTTTTGTGCAAATAAACGGTTTCGTTGTAGTCATATAAAATATATATATTTATATGTTATACACATTTTAATTGACCCGTGCACGCTATTTTTTTTAACATAACAAATTAACAATACCTACCATTAAAGAGTTACAAGAATATTAATTATAAATATAAGATGAAGACTTTTTGTCATGATTATTTTGAAACGTATGTTTGTCTGTTGTTGGCTGATACTGGTGACATCATCCTCGTTGATATATATTAACAAGCAAAATGCAGATGAAAAACTAGCCACGTAACTAATGCTTATAAAAATCGTTGTGTATTAAAACTTCAATAACTGTATGAAATAAAGATATTCCAAAATTTTTACATCAGGTCCAAATATTTAAAAAATAAAACTTAAAAGACTAATTAAAATCTATCCAGTAGTTTTACCGCTGTACACGCACAATACACGCATCGTTTTCTTCCATATGAATACACATGTATTAAGAGCAGATGACACAATACAAAAATAATATTTACTATTGTATTAAAATCTGAATTATTAAGACAATGTATAGTGTATTTTTAATTACCGCTTGGAACACATGGAGGATGTTAGAACACTTAGACCTAGAATAGATACACTTAGGGACACTTACAGGTCGTTTCAGTTCAGTTCAAAAAGGTAGTTTGAAATAATTAAAAAAATCAAAAAACCCGACTGCGTAAAATACTCTTATTATAAACTAAAAAGAATAAAACAATTTACTAGCTTTCATTTGATACCCATATTGCTACAGTAAGAAAAAAAATTTAACTCCCCCCCCCCCTCATTCCGCCATTTGCGGGTGCCATTTTGAAATTTTATATAGCCTATGTCACTGCTACAATTTAAACCTCATATGTCAAAAACCGTCCAGCCGTTTGGGCTGTAGGGCATGCCAAAGAAATGGACATACATACATACATACACTCGAAAAACATAACCCTCCTTCTGTCGCAGTCGGGTAAAAAATACGACTCCATTTTTTCAATATATAAATAAATAAAATAAATAAAAATAAAATAAAACAAAAAGTTTTGTGAAAGGCTAATTTATTCAGTCTTATGAATTAATAAGTATTTACATATGTACATAACTATGATCTAGTAGATTATAATAAGTGACCCAAAACTTAAAACTAAATCAAATATCCATATTCCATGCCGAGTCAAGTTCAAGTAACAACAAACTTAAAACTGTATAATTGTTGTCCAAAACTATATAAACTGTTTGGAAAATAACCGCCAACACAGTCGAGACTTTAAAATATATGATTTTTATGGTTGCATTTGATATAATAATATGGTTTCCTAATAAGAGCGTCAATGTCTGCTGGTCCGTAGTCCGAACACCCGCAGGATCGCTTTTGTCGAGCATCTTGATTTAGTTCTTTCAATCTACAATTCAATGACTTAACTGTTGACTGTTGTTACTGGACTGTTGTGTTGCGACTATTAGGGGATGCATAAAGTTTTTCTTTTATATAATAAGGAACAGAATTGTTGAATACGTTTTTCCTACGTATCAATTAGAATGAAATCATAACGTCGGGTTAGTTAAGTCTACGAACCCAATGGATTTTTTAATAATATATTTAGATGCATTATGCATTTTTGTTTCAGATGTAGATTTAAATTTTGTATTATGTTATTGTCGAATTAATAACCTTGTTTTGGTAACTTTAATAATATGATTACAACAAGTAGGTTAAAGTAAATTAGAACGTAAATAGAAAAACAATTTTATCCATCCCCTGGGTGTTTCCCCCTTACCCCTGCTGTCCTCGGATGCGAGTGGCATCTGTGAAGCGAATAGTGCAGTCCGAGATAGCCATATTGGGGGTGAGGAAGTCACGAAGGGAGGAAGCGGGAGTGGGCCGGTCGAAGGGATAGCCCATGGCACGGCGATCGGGGTACTTGCGATCGCGGATACCGCAGTAGGAGGCTGCGTCGTTACAGGCACCCACAAGATCTTGGGCCACCTAAAAAAATAACAATATCAAAATATGATCACTCTGGAAACAATTAGATAAATATAAAAAAGGAGTTCACTCAAAAGGCTTAACCATTTTCAGGTGACCTTAAGTTTTAACAATTGCCATAAATATATATTTTCGCTTACCCTATCATCATTCCAGTTGGAGATCATACAGAAGAGCACCATGGGGTATCCCTGAGAGGTTCCCTTGGGGATGAGCAAGTGGTGCGGCCAGCCACAGCCGCAGAAGTCGAACTCGGCAGCTTCAACAGATCCTGGATCCCCGGGGCGGGCGCTCTGAGCGCGGAACGTGCGCTCGTACGGGATGGTCACCGACGAGTCTAAACTTGAGCGACGGATGGTACTATTACCGGCTGGAACTGGGGAATAAGAAGTTATGGATATGATCTTATATTCATGTGGCTTCATGTATTTTCCATCGAAGTAAGTTATATTTCTTATGATGTAATTGTAAAAATAACATATTTAACGACTTGACAAAATGAAAAATTATGTACTGTAGGAGAACCTGTTGTACCTTGGACAGAGTTGTACCTAGAACAATCTCATTTTTTTCAAAAATTTTACGCCATTTAGAACCGTTGTCTATAGTATTTGATACGTCATTTGTCCACATTAATGTGACGTTAGTTGCGTTTCGCCGGCGCCGTGTGAGCACAGTTAAAAAAGATAATGTATTGTTTTACACTCAAAAAGTAAGTATTTTGGGTTTTACTTTATTCCAATTTATTTAAAGTGTTGTATGTTTGTGAAAATTGTCTTATATAAAATCTGATCTTAGTATATCTAGCTACTATACAGCATGAGCGTCTGATCCTAACCTCAATCGCAAGTGGGTTTATAAAGCTTGTTAAGTGAAGTTGTCGCCATGTTGTACCTTAGCCACCGTACTTACGAAGTGTTCTTCTTCATGTGTGTAAAATAAAATCCCTTAGTGAAGAGGGAGTTTTGATAAATTCCATGCAAAAGTCTTTGAAAAACTGAATTTGAAATGGCCTGAAAAGGAGGATTTGAATTTGTACCCGTATCAAGATATCAAGAAAAAGATTAACCCACCAAAGAGAGTCAACTCAAAAAAAGAAGTTTATCGTGTTCCAGAAATTAAAAAATATTTGGATTTTTGTTAATACTATTCCATTAAATATAAGTATGAATTCATCCCAAAATATTAACTAAAAGACTGAGTGTTTCGAAAGTTCTTTTTTTGTTGTAATTTCTTAAGGTTTTTTTTAATGATTTATTTTTGTTTAATACAACAATTTAAATGGATGTTTTGTTAGAATTTATATTATATAATATGAAAATAAAAAATAATTAGGTTGTAAATTACAATTACGTAATTCGAAGCCAAAGTATTGTCGACAATAATGAGTAGAAAATAGATAGATGAGGCTTATTTAAAAGAATAATAGTTTTACTTAGATAATGTTGTCAATAACTGTTTTTATTTTCTATTTGCAAATATTCATATGATTAAATAATTATCACTTATATTATTTCAACAGAAAAGAAATAAATTATAGCTAATAAAAGTGTTTATCTTGATTTGAACCTTCTCTGTCCAAGGTACAACGGACACCGCCCAAGGTACATCTGGTTTGTTGTACCTTGGTCAGTTTTCCCTTTTTTTTTTCAAGTGGGTAGTGGTCTCGAGTCTTTAGAAATATACACAGTTTTATGATTGAATTTTCTAGTTAATTAAATGCTCTTTACATACATATACACTTGACAGACGTAGAAAGTGACATTATTTTATAAAAAATAAAAATAAAAAAAACTGACCAAGGTAGAACAGGTTCCCCTACTGTATCAGCCTGTAATCAACCCACTACTGAGCGAAGACCTCTTCTCCATGTAGAAGAAGGATTAGACCATAATCCACCACGATGCTGTGGATACTGTGGATTGGCGGATAATGTCCCTACCATGAGTAACAATCATTACCAAGTGTCCATAATAACAACCGGGATCGACGGCTTTACGTGCTCTTCAAGGCACGGCGGGGATACCCACAAGAACACACACCCAGACCAGAAAAAAATATTTGCACAAATACAAATATCTGTCCCGAGCGGGAATCGAACCCGCGACCGCTGGCGTGAGGTTTGAGGCGACTACTCGCACCACAACACCAGAACGGTCGTCAGTTTGAAACTAAATACACAACAATACACGAACTTAAGTTAAAATATTTTGACAGGTACTCACTCGACTGCGTAAACTTGTCCAGCTCAATCATCAGTCTCTTCTGCTCATTGAAGGGCAGCGGACGGCCCTGCTCGTCGCGTACCGGCGCGATGAACAAACGTACCGTACCCATTACTCCAGATCCACTCGTGTTATTTACTTGAATGCTGGAACACACATATATACCATATCAATGATAGTGAACCAGTCAGCTAAGTTAGCCACAGCTAACGCTTTTGCTATTGAAGAACTAATAATAAATGTGTATCGCAGAGATAGATATTATGTTGAATTTGTTTTTTTTTTATGATTATTAGAGTGTTAGTTTTTTTCTATCAAGAAATATCAATTC
Source organism: Euphydryas editha (assembly GCA_036937285.1). NCBI lineage: Eukaryota > Metazoa > Arthropoda > Insecta > Lepidoptera > Nymphalidae > Euphydryas > Euphydryas editha. The sequence goes on along the minus strand of JAUPFZ010000019.1, from coordinate 720,644 downwards.
ATTTATTTTTGACTTTATTTAATAATTATTATTTTTTATTCATACTATTATCGTATAAACATTTTTTTTTATATAAGTAGTCGTAACTCGTACGAATAATTATTTTCTTATTCATACGATTGTCGTATAAGTACCAACGGCCTTTATTTTTTTTATAGATAGTAGGATATTTTGAGTTGATAAAATCTCAACTAACGTCAAACATAAACGAAAACTTTTAAATAATATTGAAATTAATGTCGCACACAATGAACAGAGTTTTGCGAACTGTACGATAAACAGTTAAGCATAGTAAATAACAGATGCAGTATACTAACACATAGTTAAAGTTGTCATGTGTAAGATGTGTGAAACGCGCGAGTACGCTGCCACGAGGTGTGAAGTCCAAGCCCCTGCCCAGGTCCACTGTGCTCTGTTCCCACTGCGTAGTCAACAGGCCTCTTCCGGTCGCGGTCTCAACTCCCACACTGGATACTCGAATACCCGGGAAGTCAAGCTAAGGATAAGTCTCATGATATACAGTGGTATAGTAACGTAAAGTGACGTTCGTTTAAAGATTATTCGCGCAGGTTTTTTCTAAGGGAGCGAGTTGCCTTTCAGCTGAAGTAAGTAAAAAATATTATCGATTTTATATATTTTTAAGATTATGTCGGAACTGACAACCCTTGCCTTCCTCTTGCTATGATAAACATTGCTGGTCCTTCATAATGCTTAATATGACACTTTAAGAAACAATATAAAACCAAAGCCAATATTCAATTTCAAAACCAGTGAATAGAGGTAAACCTCACCCTGTCCCGTGGATAAGGTGGCAGCTTGTTCTTGAAAAGCAGGAAAATGTCGTCAATGTAGGCATGCCAGCGGTAGAAGACTGGGTCTCGCATAGCCGTAGCCGAGTCGCCCATCACACCAAATTGTTCCTAAATAAGATACTTTCATTAAGTAATTATTAAAAAAAAAAATTAAGTAAATTGTGCGATGGCCTTTTAACGACAAAACTGAATTTTAAAAGAATGTATCCTTTGTTTTGCTTAATTTTTAACGTGATAACGTCTTGTAAATCGATGAATGCCGGCTGCACGCACGAAGAAGTGTCACGTATCGCGAGCGAGAGCGCGGAACAAGCGATAGAGAGGCACAATCGGCATAAGCGTTCGGCTTAAAAATGAAAAACAATAATGCAGATTGAAGGGTCTGAAATATCACACATGTATATATTATGTTGTATATAAATCGTTAATAGCACATTGTTACTTGTAATTAATCTGTATAATTCAAGTAATAAAATATTTGAATTATCGAGTGCAAATAAATGTTAATTTATCGAAAAATTAATTGAATTAACTCATTCTTTGTATTATACAAAATAATGATAACTCAGTGATAATGATTAAATTCAATTCATAAAAGTATGCAATTTTTTTTCAATGTTTTCTTATGACGTTATCACGTAAAATTATCATCCGTTAACCGACTTTACAGACAACTAATTTCTTATTTCTGTTTCTTCTCGTAAAAAAAATTAAACTAACCAAATTCCTGTGATCAGGATCATGGGAGTAGGAGATAAAGACATGTCCCATGTTGTGAAGGTCACCATAGAAGTTACGGTTGCGACTGATGATGGAGGATTCCATCAAGTTACCGAGGATGTCGATACCAGTTTCCTCGTCGAGTGCCATTTGACGACCATTTGGCTAGAAAGTTCGAAAATTTTCAAATTAACTTTAAGATTTTAAAATATATGTACAATAAATGTTAATTTACATTAGATACTTTTTATCTTTCAATTCCCGAATCAGAACTTATGCTTTATTGAAACGGGCTTAGCTAGTAAAGAATAAACAAAAAATTCTCACCAGGGTAATAGCCATGCTTTCTATTGCTTGCAAGAAGCGGTCCCTCCATGTCTCTAGCTGAGAGACGTCACTGCGGATCTGATCTACTGGACGATCTAAGTCCTGAATGGTGGAACCCGCGAACCTGATAGATTTTAAAAAATTAAAAAAAATTAACTTTACAACTAAAATTATCAATTATATACATTAATAATTATCTTATTAATCTAAACAGATCTATTTTTGGACTGATACAGCCAAATCTCAAAATGTAGCTACCATTGTATTGGTTCCTCGAACTACGGTATCCCCATATCCAGTTAAAATTAAATAAACCTTTTACGTTTTTTTAGGTATAAAAGGGTTCCTAAATCAATTTTATTTTGCAAAGTAATTGCTGTAGTTACATCACTGACTAATGACAAGTTCTTACCTTGGTGGCCAGGATCTGCTCGCTACTTGGGAGTCCAATTTAGGGAAGTATCCTTCTTCAATAGGCTGTCTGAAGTCGTTGAAGCGACGAGGGCGCCCAAGATTATTGCACAGCCTCTCAACGCTATATCTGTCAGATTTGTTTAAATAATAGTAATTATTATTTGAAATAATTATAGTATATTATAATTATATTTAAATATTAAAATAATATAAAGATGTATAAGAAATACACTCACATTATGTAATGTAATTATGTATGTAATTATTAGTTCTAATTTCGTTTACATTTATTTTTCCTAATAACACTACAATCTTTTTTACACTTTTCCACTTTTTTATTTTATTTTAATAATAAATTACACGGTCGGTTTCGACAAAGTCATCGTCAGGACCTGACAATGACTTTGTCGAAACCGGACGTGTAATTTATAATTAAAATAAAAAAAGTGTAAAAAAATTGTAGTATTATTAGTAAATATGAATTTCCATCAAAAACCATCAGTCCAATCAATCAGTTATATATTTATTTTATCTTATTTTATATGTGTACAAAATCACTGTTTAAAGTTACTACTAGTATTAAAACTGCCTTTGCACTTTGTTTATTTGTAACATTTTTATCTTTTAAAGTGCCATTTCTTTTATATTTATGAAATATTTAAAAATAAATCAACGGTGTTAAGTATATATTGAATATATTATAAATTACCTAGCGATGATCTGCTGGTGCATGTAGTAGAACAGTTCCCCACGGCGGTCCTTGTCCACAATGGAGCGCACCTCTGATTCGAAGGGATAGACAAGATGCCAGTGCCAGTGGTGTAGGTTGAGGCCGATATCTTCGCGGAAGTACGCCACACGCTGTTCTGGCTCACTCTCCGATGCTGTGTAGTTTAACGGGATCAGGACTGGCAGCTAAAGAAAGAAGTTATACATCATTATTTTCATACATGTATTTATTACTTTATCCGTAGTGCTATGTTTGTATGCATACTAGTCTCCTATGGTGGTTTATAGCGTAAGGGGGCATCGATTAATTTTTTATTTATTATTATCTGTAAAATAATTTATGTTTGTTTAAAGATGACGTCAGATTATTTTTTTAGATATTATTTAAGGATAATTATAGTCTATATTATAATTTAAGTATAATAATTATTAATTTTTTCTCTTCTATAATTTTATAGTAAGCAAAAATATGAGGTTTTAAAATTCCATAAAGGCTTAGTTCCTCAATATTTAACCGATATTTTGCTTACCCGGTCACCAGCAGTAACGACGGTGCTCACTTCACGAGCACGTCTGAACACCTTGGGGTCCATGAACTTGTCAGGAAAGGTTTCTGCAAATGTTGGAATATCCAGACCTTTGGTGTCATCCCTGGAAATTAACCAATGGTAAAATACTGGTCTCAAATACGTATTAATGCGTTCACGAGTCAGAATTTGCAAATTAATATTTATTTTTTGACAGACAGAATAAACAATTAACCGATTTTAAACATTTTTGTCATAGAAGACATTTATTGACTACATCTCATAAATTGAATCAATATTTAATTCAGAGAAGCAAATTAAAATCAGTACCTGTGTAAGATGGCAACCGAGAGGCAGTAGTTAAACATGTAGGGGTTGATCCTCATCTGACAGTACGAACAAATGGACTGCAAGTCTTCCAAATCACGCATATCTTAAAGAAAAAGAACCATGTTTTACATTATGACAATCATATTTCAAAATAAAATAAAAATAAATATTATTTTTATTTTAAAATAGTATTCTGATTCTGTTTTGAATATATTTTAAACATTGAAATGATTTGCATGCACTAAGTTTATTAAATAATTTTTATTTTGTTTTATTTATTAGTTTCGCTAGCAGCTGTATTGCAATTAATTTTAATTTTTGAAACCAAAGACGGCAGATAAAATCTTATAAAAATACTTGAAAGCAGTTTTGTTTAAACCATATTTTTCATTTAAACTGTAACAAATAATCATAAATAGATGATATTTACTCATAAAGATGTCAATCAGTTTCCCAGCCATTTTCCTGTGCTTGGGGACGAACAGGGAGAACTGGTCTTGGTAGGGCAGTTGCATGGGAAGGGAGAGGTCGGGAAGTGCGATGTTGCGGACTTCGATAGTTCGGGAGGCACCATCACCGAATCGGCTCTCCAGGACATTGCTGGAAGATTTGTATTTATCCGGCTGCAAATAATAAAATATAGATTAGTTGTATCTGAGTCAGCGAAGTATTATACAATGTATACAGAATGTGGTAGTTTAGTAAGTTGATAAAAAACGTGTTCCAGTATAGGTACGCTTACTTTGATAATATTAACCACATGTATGTGGGGTGCTATAAATATAGGTGGTGTAAGTACGCGCAATGTTTTAATGTACGCATGTACAATGCTACTCCAGTACACGTACTGTGTACAGTGTCGTACTACATAAAATACTTTTAAATACGATAATTTGTTTTTGCTACGTGTAACAGCATACTAAAGACTTGTTGGTCTTTTAATCAAAGCTACAAGATAAATAATGTATCCAATATTAATAAATAATTACCCAATTATTGGGTAAAATTTTACGTTTAATATTAGGTATATATTAAGTTACTTATTTCAAAACATTTACATAGCAAAAATATATAAATATTATATATTATATATAAATTTAATGAATAACATTTATTTGAAACACTAATAAACTATAATATATATTGTTGAATATTTGTAAGTAAAGTGAAAATAATTATTTATATATTTTATTAATTTTAACAATTATTTTATTTTACTAATGTAATGTTATTTTCTTTAAATATATATTTTAATATACTAAAAGCAAACAACGTTCATAACAGGAAATACATTTGATAAACTAACCACAGAATGATATCAAACAAAATGTATGAACAAAATAATATACAATAATTACGTAGAAAACTGTAGTCTTCAGCGGTTTTATATACACGCGTACATAAATAATTGTCGACGTGTTAGGGTGCCTGTTCATTTAAGAGAAGCGGGGCTGCGGAGCGGAGAAACGGAGAAATATTAACAAATATCCCTTGTCTACTGGAGCGGAGCTGGGAGATTTTTTGCAATCCTATTGGTTAATGTTTCTCCGTTTCTCCGCTCCGCAGCCTCGCTCCGCTTCAATGGACAGGCATCCTTAATGTATCGTGCTAACGCTGACCAGTGCATCAGAAAAATAATTAATATTTTTAATCGATTTTTAAAAAAGGAGAAGGTTCTCAATACGACCGGTATATAATTTTTTTTTTATGTACACTGATTTCGCCGAGGTTTCTGAACCGATTTACGTAATTCTTTTTTTTGTTTGATGCGGAATAGTTTCGAATTGGTCCCATAAAAATTTGATTCAGGTAGGCCCTTTAGTTTTTATTTTATGAGCATTTTTTTTATCTACTTTCACCTATCCCGATGTCTATTTTTATTAAATTAAATCAAATTTCGCAAGTAAATTTGATCCACTTTCCGGTTACCGAATGAGTTGAGATTTTATAATTATTTTTATAAAAAATTAATTCCACGTTTCTCAAGAAAATATATATATTAAGTAGTTTGTAGGTATTTAAACGAGTACTTCTTGAAAAGTAGCGCGCCCTACCGGATACAAATCTGTCAATGGAATCGAATCGGCGACCACCGGAGTGGAGGCGCTTACTCGTACCACTCAATCATCAATTATCTATACAGTACATTATCATCCACCATGTATCGCTGTAGAGGATCAAAACTTATTCCAAGACCTGCACACAATATAAAAATGCTTTCCTTCACCGACGAACAGGAGACGAATTTTTAATCAAAATACAAATTGTTATATTTAGCGAATAGAATTCAATTGTTATGTTTCTACAATAGTTTAAATACTTACGTAAAAATTAGTCGGCATACGGAAGAACGTCTTTTCTTCGCCCTTCTGCATGAAGCAGGGCTCCGTCGGACGGTCGAAGAACAGCAAAAGATTTTTCTTTTTGTCCGACATTTTTATTTCCTGCAAAAAAAAGTTATACTATAATATTCAATTAAAATGAAAGTTTTCGACTCCATTCTACTTTTCTAGAAATATAATTATTTTCATTGGTTTTCTAAAGTACCTAACAAGTATTTTAATATTTACCAAAATTTATTTTGCGTTTAACGCATTCTAATATTAAAACCCATATATTATAAATGACATGATAATGATAGACAATTGATAAGAAGGAAACATAAAATTATATTATTAATAATAATAATCATTAAAAAAAATTGAATCAGAAAACTAAATAAAAAATAAAAATAAAAATAAACTGGAAAAATATATAAATCACTTACCCTTTTTTTATAAAAGAAAAAAATGAACTGAATTTTTTTTTTAAAGTAGGTATACTGTAGCCGTGAAACCCACGGCTGACTGTAGGCAGTGAACATTATACTGTCTTTATAAATGCAAATTCACACGAGACTGAGACAGCATCGTGTGCAATTGGTATGTGGTCACTTATCAATAGGATGCTCGGTCACCGTGGGTACTGATAACATAGAATATCTAACATTGTAACGCTAAATTAGTTATTATTACCGATCTTAAGGAAATGATATTTATGCTCCATTAGCAGGACTGAAGTTATAATTCTTAAAACAGAACCTTAACTTTGATAGAATAACTGTCTTAACGCTAGTACTAACCTCAAGCATCACTCTTTAACCGTCAGACTGTATCTGTATCTGTATTAGCCTGTAAATCACCCACTGCTGAGCGAAGGCCTCTTCTCCATATAAAAGAAGGGTTGGAGCTTAATCCACCACGCTGCTCCACTGCGGGTTGGCGGGTAATTTCCCTACAATGGGTAACGATCGCTATCAGGTGTTTGCGATAACAACCGGGATCGACGGCTTTACGTGCTCTCCGAGGCACGGTGGGGAGACCCACAAGGACATACCTAGACCGGAAACAAATATTTGTACAAATACAAATATCTGTCCCGAGCGGGAATCGAACCCGCGACCGCCGGCACGCGGTGTTGAGACAACTATTCGCACCACTACACCAGAACGTTCGTCAACTAATTAGGACTGTCAGATTAATTAGGACTTATAACTACACTTGTCAGCCGATGTCGATATTTATAATGGTAGTATCCACAGATTCAGGATGAGTATGTTAACTTTTTTAAAGAAGTTCAATAAAAATGTAGTTTAACAGAAATTGTAAGAAAAATATACCTAATTAATGAATTTCGTAGAACATACTGTGACACATTCGTAGGCTATACAGCTAATTTATTTGTTATTTAATGTTAGTATTAGATATTAGATTTGCTGTATTAGCTACTGGTTGTCCATGAATAAATAAATAGCTAAATAAACTTTCTTGTCTACTCTTCTCAGCAGAATCTGTATTCCGAATCAATGTTTCAAAAGTAAAACAATTAACTTGAATAAAGTAAATTTAGTTTTTGAGTTTATTTTATTTTTGATCAATTGCGCCTAGTTTACAAGTATTTTATCTGTAGAACATACATGAATTTGTAGATGTACATGAACTTTAAGAATATAAACGCAAATTTTGCTAATCTAGAAGGTATATAGCCTGTCATTGAAGAACGTTACGTGCTATAAAACATCACATTATGAGCTTTAGGACGAACAAAGTGATCAGTACTAACGCAACACGATTAAAGCTGTGAGCGAATTCCAGGGTATTTTATAAAAATATTAAAAAAAAAAAAAACCTTTTCATGATCTCTGTATAATTATTCGACTCAACGTTTTTTTATAACATGGAAGAAAGTTTACACTGCAGCTGCAGCATTATTAACTTAAGCCCACGACCATTTTTGAAATTACACATTTTAGCTTTATTTCCCAATTTTAGCTTTATTTCCTTCTCCAAATGGACCGTCATCAACTTCTGAGTGAAAAGTATCCAGTGCCTTAGATCGTAGCATAGATATTGTCAAGTTTATATTCAGTAGTTTCGATGTAATGCACAACCAAGATACAGACAGACCGACAGACAATAATAAAAAAAATCAAAAAACCCGACTGCGTAAAATATTCTTATTATAAACTAAAAAGAATAAAACAATTTACTAGCTTTCATTTGATACCCATATTGCTACAGTAAGGAAAAAAATTCAACTCATTCGAGGGGGCCTCATTCGGCGAAATTTTGAAAATTTATATAGCCTATGTCACTACTACAATTTAGACAAATCCAACGACACCTCATATGTCAAAAACCATCCAGCCGTTTGGGCTGTAGGGCGTGCCAAAGAAATGGACATACGTACATACATACATACATACACTCGAAAAAGATAACCCTCCTTGTCGCAGTCGGGTAAAAATGACAAGAAAATACATTTATGTATTTAGGATTGATTATAGCGCCCAAAAATATTTTCAAAATATCTTCAACGTACAGAATTGAACATTTTACAGTTTTATTACAAGTAGAGGAGTAATAATTTTATCATACTTTATTATTTTCTTTAAAATTCCTCAATAATAAAATGTTTACTATTTTTTTTCTTTTAAAATAATAGATTTCATTCTGGATAAACATAATATTATTTTAATATATAATATGACGCAATCGTTAGGAATTAGGATATCTTACTAAAAACAGCTCAAAGGGAGTCTCAACATAGTCAAGACAGCGGGAGCGAGATGCCAATTTTTAAAAAGAATTTATTTTGTATTAAAATTATTTCATTAATCGTTAGAGTTTTATAACGAATAAAAACTATATTAAAACTTATTAATTTAGTCGAGTCGAACGATTTAGAGCTCGAACTGATTTGTTAATATTCAAATAATATAAAAAGAGTATGATCTTGTTTTATAATTTCCATGCACTTAGCATATTGGCAACCTTATCCTATAATTTCCATTATAGGATTTCCATGATATGGCTATAAAACATCATGCTATGCCTAGTACCAGCGGAGTAGTAATTATAAAAAACAATGCTCAAATCCATAAACATAACAGTTGGGTAATGGTTTATTGTCCTATTAAGGAGATTATTAATAGGGCTTAGAATTTCACTAAAGCATGCACGATTCTTCTGACGATAATTTTCGAAACTACGAACGAAAATTTTCGAACGAAAACTTCAGACACAGAAAAATATAAAAAGTGATAAAAATATAATAATTAGTATATGTGGAGGGAACTTGAAGAGGCTTATGTCGCAAGACAGCCTGATCTGGTAACTGATATTATATGTTAAGTTATATATACATTCAAAAATGGAAATAATGTTAAGTATAGTTAGTATAGTTTTATGGTTATATAAAGGCTATTTTTATTTATTTTATAATTATGTCTATGCGACAATTGCGGTGTCAGTACGAATTTGAACACGTGATTTTTGGTTATTACAAGTTCAATAGTTTGAGTCCTATTAATTTTATTATTAACTCATGGGGAATGACATTTTCCCGTTTTAATCACTTGTTTATTATTATTGTACTTACAATATATTATTAATATATAGTAAATATATATTACTATTTTATATACTTTATGTACCTACTGTTTTCTTATATTTACGCGAATTTTACTCATTTAATTATTAGGATGTTTTTTGATTTCAATAGCCTCGCGAATCATCCTTGGTAGGAATCGGTGTTCTTTAGCGAGAATTTGTGGCTTATCAAATCTGATATAGTGGTTGGTACCTTGTTGAGTATGTTGATACACAGCAGACTTTTTATGTACCTATTACTAAATTGGTATATTTATGATCTAAGCTATGAACTTATCATGGAGGTGAATTCGGGAAGAGTCTTCTTAAAAACAGACCACGACACCCACGTGTATGGCTTATATAATCATTTATCATGTGCGAAAATAATATATTCTATTAATTAATAATAAAATTCAAAAGTGGTAACAAATACTTAAAACATTTTTAATGTAACTATTATAATTGACAAGAGAGGTATGATATATGTCACAATCTATAATGTATTTTTAGCGACTTTTTAATAACATACACACACATGACGATGCGTTGGCGCAGTGATCACAGCAACTGGCTGATGCGCTAGCGGTCGCGGGTTCGATCCCCGCACATGACAAATATATGTAAAGGCCACACAGATGTTTGTCGTGGTCTGGGCGTTTGTGCTTGTGTGTTGTGTTTCCGGACCCCCGACACAGTATTCATATACTGGTGGTCGTTGAGTGTGAAACGTTTATTTATTTATTACATACACACACATACACAATTACACATAGACTGTTAAATTCTTTATCATTCCTTTGGTGTGGCGTAGTCCGGTGTAACGACTGACTCGTTGGCGCAGTTGGCAGTGACCCTGCTTTCTGTTCCATGAGTTTGATTTCCGCCCCGAGTTGGGTGAAATACGTATAAGTATGTATTTTTGTATATGTTCAACATATAAAAAAAAGACCGTGGCAATATGTGTGAATGATGTGGCATTTTCACGGCGTCAGTCGTCGCGCAACGTCGTCGTTTGTGAAAGCGAGATGTCTAGCACAGTGAAATGTACGAAGTGTAATATTGTTATAAATGAAGTACTTGCTTTTGTGTATAACAAAATAGATGTTATGGACGAGGAAAGTATTTGTAGAATATGTGTGAGTGCTTTTACACCCAGTGAAATTACGACAGCGAAAGATTTGTTGTATGATTCGGTTCCTAAGTCAAAAAAAAAAATCCGTAAGAAAGAAGGTAAAACGCAAAGGGAGATTGAGGACATCATATGCTTGTTGAAGGACACAGACCCAGAGTGTATTCCTCTTCTTCGTGGCCAGGGACTTGCAAAAGCTAACCCCGGTTTCGTTCGATCATGTAGATGTTACAAGTCTATTGAAAGATATCGTAAAAATTAAATCTGATATCACACGGATTAAGGAATGTTATGCATCAAATGAAGAAATAACGTTGCTAAAATTGGAAATAGATGCTCTAAAAAATGCGCCAATAGTGAATGATGCTCATAAAAATGTTACTATGAAACGTGGAGCCTGTTTAATGAATAGCTACATTTATGATAGCGGTCCGATGGGATTACCTCCCATGCCACTAAATATATTGCCACAAGACGCTTCCACAGACTCTTCCCAGGGCGAGATCTCATCGCCAAGAATCTCCTCGCAGCCACTTATTTATAATAACGTGGAGGGTATGTCAGGTGCGAGTAAGCTAAAAGCTACCCGCAGATTAGAAGCGGCGAGCAACGGTCGTTTACCCGAACCAGTGAGTCACCCGCCTACCGAGGTGCAAGCGAGCAGACACACGGCACTAGCGGCCGGTCGTAAATCAATGGCCGATATTGTCCGTAACGGTGAATGGAAGGAGTGTTCTCCTAGTGAAGAATGGAAAGTGGTTCAAAAAAGAAAGTTGCGAAATCGATTTATAGGGAAAACTGGAAAAGCTGAAACAGAAATAAATGAAAAATTCAAAGCGGCAGAAATTAGTGTACCAATTTATATCTATAATGTTTCAAAGGAGGTGGCCGTGTGTCACATCAAAGAGTATATTGAAAAGAAATCGAATGTTTCTGTTACTATAGAAAAAATGAATATGAAAACGAGAAAGGAATATGATTCATATAAAATTTTTGTACCTAAACAAAAATTAGATTTGTTTATGAGTGATGAATTTTGGCCGAATGGAGTATCATATCGGCAATTCATCAACTTCGGGCATAAAAAACGGGTAATAAACAAACCAAATAATGACGGAAAACAACCGAAGGAAATTACAAAGCAAACCGGTACATAAACTAATTAGTTTTAATTGCAAATGTTTTAAGAGGTCTATTGAAGGCATAAGATTGCTTTGCAAGTCAAGTGACATTATAGCCCTGCAAGAGACGTGGTTGTTGCCGCATGACCTGCCCTTACTCAATACGGTGGACGTGAACTTCGGGTGCACCGGAACGTCGGCGGTGGATGTTTCGGCCGGTCTGCTTAGCGGCCGTCCTCACGGCGGTGTGGCGATCTTGTGGCGTAAAAGTGCGTTTGAAAAGGTGTCGGTAATAGATTGTGATAACGTTAGGATTGCCGCCGTTAAATTAACTGTAAGTACTAGATCTATAGTGGTTTTTAGTGTATATATGCCAACCTGTTCTCAGGAAAATTTACCGATATTTACGGAGTGCTTAAGTGCTATAAGAGCTATAATGGAAACAGAGGAGAACTCAGGTGTTGAATCCTTTTATATTTTAGGAGACTTTAATGCTCACCCCAACGAATTATTTTTTAATGATATGATTAATTTTTGTGAGGAGCAAAAGTGGTTATGTGCGGATGTTAAAAATCTAGGAATAGACTCTAATTCTTATACCTTTATAAGCGATGTGCACGGTAGTGTAAGGTGGTTGGACCATTGTATAGTCACAGAGTCAGCTAGTAAGACAATAAATAATATATATATTAAATACGACGTCTACTGGTCGGACCACTTTCCACTTGTGATTGACTGTGATTTATTTAATGTAAAGCCTAAAATAATATTACCTAATTGTTGGAACAATGGCGACCGGGCTAGAGTAATGTGGGGGGAAAGGAATACTTCTCAAATACAAAAGTATAGTGAGATTTGTAATTCGAAACTTAGAGAAATTAACTTTCCGGAAGAAATGAGTAATTGTTGTGATAGGTATTGTAATAATTCCGAGCACAGGGCTAGTATTGACAAATTATATGATACTGTAATCAGTATTCTATCTGATGCTGCCGCAGCGACGTATGGCGGCAGGTGCCCCAGAAAGAACGGTTATATAGCCGGGTGGAATAGGTATGTCGCAGACTCGCACAGAGCGGCACGACTTCGATTTAGAATTTGGGTGGAAAATGGAAAACCGCGTGTGGGAAAAATTTATGAAGAAATGGTAGAAAGTAGGAAAGGTTTTAAAAACAAATTAAAATGGTGTCAAGACAGACAAGAACAAATAAAAATGGATGTCTTAGCATCAGATTTATCGGGAAAGAACTTTGGAAAATTTTGGAAGAATACAAATAAATTAAATATTAGGCCCAGTATCCCCGTATGCGTAGGGGATAAAAATAATTTAAAAGATATCGCGAATGTTTTTAAAGAACATTTCACAGTGATATCACCCTTAGACTCTGCATCGGGTAGCAATAGTGACACTGTGTCTGGGAGATCTGTTCAAATTTTAGCAAAAGATGTGTCTGAAATTATTGCTAAAATGACGAAGGGAAGGTCTCCTGGGCACGATAGCCTAAGTATAGAACATTATAAGTATGCCGGCGAGTATCTGCCTCGTATACTTGCGATGCTTTTTAATTATAGTCTGGGACATACCTATTTACCAGAAGCATTAATGCGTACGGTTGTAGTGCCTGTTGTTAAAAATAAGACGGGCGATACATCTGACAAGAGCAACTACCGGCCTATATCGCTTGCAACTACAGCTGCAAAAATACTTGACAGCTTGCTTAACGGCTACCTCGGTAAGTATGTGGAACTTCACGATGCTCAATTCGGGTTCAGGCCGGGTGTTTCTACAGAAAGCGCTATTTTCAGTCTTAAGCATACTGTCAAGTATTACACTAAGAGGAAAACTCCGGTGTACGCGTGCTTTTTGGACTTATCCAAGGCTTTCGATTTGGTAAATTATGAGCTCCTGTGGGAGAAGCTGAGAGGCACGGGTATACCGGCGGAATGTACCGAACTGTTCAAATTTTGGTATAAGCACCAAAAAAATCAGGTTAGGTGGGCGGGTGCCTTGTCGGATGAGTATACCCTTACGTGCGGTGTGAGGCAGGGTGGACTTAGTTCCCCCACCCTTTTTAACCTCTACATCAATCAGCTGATGGAGAGGCTCAGCAGCGTTCATGTGGGATGTTACATTGATGGACAATCTGTAAATAACTTGAGTTACGCTGACGACATGGTGCTGCTGAGCCCCTCGATCGGAGGGTTAAGAAAATTATTAGAGATCTGTGAGTCGTATGCGATGGCCCATGGCTTGATGTACAATGCCAAGAAAAGTGAGATCCTCGTTTTTAAGGCTGGTAAGCGGTTGCCAGGTCGTGTGCCGACAATTACTCTAAACGGGTCAGCATTAAATAGAGTTAACAAATTTAAATATTTAGGCCATATAATCACTGATGATTTGAATGATGATGACGACATTGAGAGGGAGCGTAGGGCACTGGCGGTAAGAAGTAATATGCTCGCACGCAGGTTCGCTCGTAGTAAAGTAAAATTACTCTATTTCGGGCTTTTTGTCAGTCCTTTTACTCGGGTGGTCTGTGGGTGAGCTACACGCGTCGAGCCTACAGTGCACTACGCGTGCAGTATAACAATGCCTTCAGAATGTTGTTGCGGCTACCGCGGTTTTGCAGCGCCTCAGGAATGTTCGCGGACGCACGGGTTGATGGATTTCATGCGATTATGCGTAAAAAGGCATCGTCTCTGCTGCGACGCATGAGGGTCAGCAACAACGGCATTCTGAAGACAATCACGGCTCGCCCTGATTTTTCTATTCAAAAACACTGGATAGAAACAATGACGGGCCAAATAAAATGATTCCTTATTTTATTTATTTTTATTATACTAACAATAACTAACATAGTTTATAAGTAAACATTGTTACTAACACACTAATGCAATATGAGATACTGCTGGTATATTTATTAGTTTATTGTTTTATATGATATGATATTATATTATATTATATTATATTATATTATATTATATTATATTATATTATATTATATTATATTATATTATATTATTATTATATTATATTAGTGTGTAATATGTATTGCTTGTAAGTATTAATGTGTAGATATGTGTATGTAAGCTTATTGTAATATAACTGCACCACCTATCCGATCTCTCAAATAAATACTCATTTCTATCTCGGGTTGTCTGGAAGAAATGGCTAATTAGCCATAAGACCGCCTCTTGTACTACACAATTTGTAATTATTGTAAGTAATCTGTATTACTATTGTATGTTGTGGTGTACAATAAAGCATAAATAAATAAATAAATAAATAAATATGGATGTTTTAATCTGAAATAAACTATTTTTATTTATTTTATTTATTTATTTAATATGTAGATAAAAGTGTATGTATCATTCTAAATTGCCTCTTGTCTATACGACAACTCATACAAACTTTCGCAATCAGTAATATTAGTAGGATTAAAAAACCAAGAAAGTAATTAAAATTTTTACAGTTAATCAAGAACTTAAAAATAAATTGATATAATTTTATTTCCGACTTCATAAAATTTTCATACCTACACATTTATGTCCTACTAGAAGATCTCCCCACCATGCCTCGGAGAACAAGTAAAGCCGTCGGCCGTTGTTATTAGACACCTTTTTTTACATGGCGAAATCCATTATGGATACCACTCCGGCGCGGGAACGCCGAAGTGGTTATGCCAGACTCCCACTGGCTAAAACTCCACATGTGGGCAGTCATCCGCCTGGGTCGCGCTAGCACCTCGCCCTGGGTTATTACAGACACCTGATAGCGATCGTTACTCATGGTAGGAAAATGAAGAAGATATGGAAGATATGTATTGCGTTTATTTAAAAGTTACAGGGGGGGAGACACACATTTTACCACTTTGAAAGTGTCTCTCGCGCAAACTGAATAGTTTAGAAAAAAATGATATTACAAAGCTCAATATCATTTTTGAAGACCTATCCATAGATACCCCACACGTATTGATAAAAAAACGGGTTTGATAAAAAAAAAATCAGTTTCACCATCTTGCTTGTTTCTTCCGTAAAACAGCTTTGCTGTGTTTCGGAAAGAAGGGCAAGACAGGCAGTGTAATTACTGCCTACTTGCACCGAGACTTAACATCATATGTCTCAGGATAGGCAACACATAAATGAGTTGGCTGGGCTAGTTCCAGGTAAACTAGTTTATGTTCATGGGCGACGTCGATCATTAGTGGAGCAGTTAAGTTGCTCCAACAGTTCTATCATATTGTGAAAAGACCTCTCCCAACATCGGGTATTTATAGGTTCTTTCATTTCAGTTCCGTTCTATTGAACGAAGATCATGTTTGAAGTTTATTTAATTACAGTTTTTCAAAAACGTTTTTAAAATTCGAATAAAATGTTCTATTGGATTTTGTTTTAATTTTATTATACATATTTACAATGCAAAACATAAACTAATTATTAACAGACAGTTTTGGTATAATGCCAATGAATGGTGCCAAGAATACTGGCAGTATTTTCCCGCTGAATCGCAATTCCGATTCTCTGGGAAAAAAAAATTCACCTTTACAAATTTTGGATAAATAAAAGTTTTTTTATATATATTTATTTATTTTAATAATGATAGACTTACAAAAAACATTACAGGTAGCCCCAATTCGTTAGTGTACCTTATTCATTTAAAATTATGTAACATTTATATAAATTCAAATACTTATGTCAATTTCAATCAACCATCCGTTAATTTAAACATAAGGAAATATTCAATAATAAAAGGTTACAATTATAACAATAATAAGCATTAATTCGATTAAATGTCATTATGTAAATAATAAATTTAATTAAATCGCAATAAAATTCAACACAAACTGTACCTGCGTCGTCGTTCGCACATATTAATTTTTTATCCCTTCTCCATCTCTCATTGAGTATCCTAGCTGGTAGTATGAACTTAAATCATGTCAAATTTCATTACGATTCATTTTTTTACTTTCGGAGTGATGAGCTGTTACAATTTTATAATAAGTATGGATAGTAAATGAAACAACAATTTCGTTAAAAGCTACTATATTCAGTTTAGTATAAAACTTAGATTTAATAGATTATAAAATGTGATCCAAATCTTAAAACTAATATTTCCTTTTTCTCTCAACTAGTAAGAAATATACAAATTGAAAAAAAAAAAACTTTTTTTCATTATTTTTTGTTCGATAATTCGAAGAACATATGTGTAAATTTGAATGACCGGTTCGAAGCAGACTCCATCCATGGGCTTCCAGCGACTGTCCCCAGGTCGTTTTTGGTAACAGACACTGGTAACACACATTGTTCGAAGACTTTCGACTTCAGGCACTGAGGTATGACTGATGAAAAGACGTTTTTAACTTCCTGAACACTGCCCATCCTAGCTGGATTCGACTTTTGACCTCTCTCTTAAAGTTCTAGATCTACCAAGTTCGACTTTTTATCCTATTTAGAAGTCAAACTACAACAACGACTTCGAGAGTAGAATTTTCAGCCGAAATCTGGGTGGGCATGAGATGGACATTCGACACAATCTTTGTCTTGTCCATGTTCATTTTAAGGCCGATTCTTTGCGAAACTCCATCTAGGTCACTGAGTATAATGCTAAGGTCTTCCAGGGATTCTGCCATAAGCATGATATC
Organism: Euphydryas editha; assembly: GCA_036937285.1. Taxonomy (NCBI): domain Eukaryota; kingdom Metazoa; phylum Arthropoda; class Insecta; order Lepidoptera; family Nymphalidae; genus Euphydryas; species Euphydryas editha. The sequence continues at coordinate 702,981 of JAUPFZ010000019.1, read as the reverse complement.
GTCGGCAAATGGAAGGCGAGTTCCATTCCAGAAGCTTGAAAACGTCGCAGAGTTTTCGGCGGTGGGGCCGCTCCTGATACTTCTCTGAATTAGCAGAGTGGACCATTCGAGTGGCCTCAATCACAAACGGAGGGGCCACCGGACCAAGCGTCGGGGCGTCACGGTTGTAAACGCGAGTGATCCCGTGGTGCATCATTACGGCGCAGACGGTCGATGGGTTTTAGTGGGTATTCTAGCTTCGCAGCCAGCGAGTACCACATACCCGTCGTCTGCGGGGGGCGGGATGCGTAAATGCATTTCCCATCGTTAAAAAAAGGGTATGGTGACACTGCTACCGATTACCATTTTGTCTGGTCTAGCCGAGGTCATAGTTGTTCACACCACTATGACCTCGGCTTTCTGCCAATTTTTCTCTGCCACTCACCGCACGGCAACAGTCAGAAACACAATGTCAGAAACAGTATTACAATAAAACCACTTCAAAATTTTTTTTTGAAAAAAAATGAAATTTGATCCTATTAAAAACTTCATATTTTATTATTCTACCATTAGGAAAATTGAGTATAGGTATTTCTTCTTCTAATTTAATCGGGTGTCCCACCCAACCCAGTGCATTGATAAACAGTTAAATGTGAATTTAAATACATATTTTTGAAAATATTTTTTATCGTATTTGATGGTCATCTGCTGACTACTAATAGTTAAACGGAACAAGTATGCTTAATTAAAAAAATCAAAAAACCCGACTGCGTAAAATACTCTTATTAAACTAAAAAGAATAAAACAATTTACTAGCTTTCATTGGATACCCATATTGCTACAGTAAGAAAAAAAATTCTTCCCCCCCCTCATTCCGCTATTTGCGGGCGCCATTTTGAAAATTTATGTAGCCTATGTCACTACTACAATTTAGACAAATCCAACAACACCTCATATGAAAAAAACCGTCCAGCCGTTTGGGCTATAGGGCGTGCCAAAGAAATGGACATACATACATACATACATACATACATACATACATACATACATACATACATACATACATACATACATACATACATACATACATACATACATACATAGAAACATAGATACATACATACACTCGAAAAACATAACCCTCCTTCTGTCGCAGTCGGGTAAAAACATATCTATCCCGTATGCAGCCCTTAGTCCTTCTTTTGATGATCACGAATTTCGTCCTTGAAGCGAATGATAATATCCGAAGTAGCCATGTTGGGGGTTAGGAATTCCTGCAGGACGCTAGCGGGCGCGCGGCGGTCAAAGGGAAAGCCCATGGCGCGACGGTCCGGGTATTTACGGTTGCGCAGCCCGCAGTACGCAACCCCGTCGCTGCACCCGCCCACCGTATCTTGATCCACCTGTAAAAGTGATGTTGATATAAATAATAGACGTGTTTATAAAGCTATTTTGTAAATTTTTAATCTCGTGCCGATGTAAAATCTATAGTAAATGCATGTAGATATAGTATTGAAAAAAAAATGTATATATATTAGGATAAAAGTGGTCAGTTTGGACTCTCGTCTCAGGGACTATATTAAGTCTAGTTTTAAGTACTTATTTACTTTTGCTGTGTAAAAACGTCTGTATGTAACAATAAAATATATGAAAAGAAAAGGGTATAGGCGCATGTAAGCCTGTAGATGTGATACAAACATATAAAAAAAAATCACGTGCCGATGTGGCTCATGAATATTATATATCATGAATATACATTATTCGATACTAGAATTTGGATATCGTTGAATTTTTAATTAGACGTAAAAGTAGAAAGAAAATCTTCAAAAATTAATATCGTGTTCGTCGGTAACAGCCAACAGGAAACGTCGGATTAAAGTAAAAAAACTTTTTTATAGACATTTTATTACATCATGCAATTTTACTTTGCGAATATTTTATAAGTATAGTAGCAGCGTAGTAGGTGGAGATAAATCTATCTCCATGACCTTTTTATTTATAAAATAAACGGGTCTGGGCACTCACATATTATTTCAACGCAATTTTTTTTCTTATTCTTAAAGTAAATATACCTGCAATAAGAAAAAAATCAACTTACCCTGTCCTCTTCCCAGTTCGTGATCATGCAGAAGAGCGTCATGGTGAATCCACTGGCGGTTCCCTTTGGAATGAGCAAGTGGTGCGGCCAGCCGCAGCCGCAGAAGTCGAATTCCGCGGCTTCAGCGGAACCCGGTTCACCGGGCCGCTCATTCTGAGAACGGAACGTACGATCGTACGGAATGGTCACCGACGAATCCAAGCTCCGACGACTGATGGTGGATCTCCCAACAGGTACTATTAATAAATATTCTAGATTGATTTTAATGTTCTTTTGTCTACGGCGGTAACCGAGATAGTTTTAGAACTAAGTGCAAATTTAAAATCAAATAAAATTAGGCTACATCCAGATATTTAACTCCATGATAACAATTACAGTTATATAGCCAAATTTCAAGAGACATTCCCACTTTAATGTTATAATTTCCACTAATTAAGAAACAAAACTAAATTTACGTGTAAAAAAAAAACTCGTATGTAGATAATTCTGTGTCAAAATACTAACTGTGATGTGTGAACTTGTCCAATTCAATCATAAGTCTTCTCTGCTCCTCCAAATTCAACCAGTCACCTTTATCATTGCGATTCGGTGCCATGAAGAGGCGTACCGTACCTGTGACCTCATGCTCGCGCGAATTTTCCACTGTAATACTGGAGCACACGCCAAACAATTATAACAGTTGATATTATCTTAATCAGTTACCGTTTATTTAAAACATATTTACAATAAAAACATACGACTTAACGATGGAATAAACAAACTAAACACACAAACGATGTCACATGGACACAAATGATGGTCAATGTTCTCACGTGTATGTGAAGTCGTGGTGCGTGAGGTGGGTGACCGTCCCGAGCACGCTGCCGAGCTTCGCGAAGTCGAGCCCGCGGTCGAGCCGCAGCGCGCTGCGCTCCCACTGCGTGCGCAGCGCGCTGGCGCCGGCCGCGCTCTCCACGCCCACGCTGTGCACGCTCACCCCGGACCACTCGAGCTACAATTTATGCAAGCACTTTTTAGACGTTTTACGATATATGATTTGAAGTTTGATAAATATTAAAATAGAAGCAGTACCCTTCGACTGTGTTCGCGATTATGAATTTTGATTTTCATTCCCAATCCCAATGACACCGTACCAAAATCCTAGATAAAATGATCACAATCATTATGGAATCAAGTCATGCCAAGTTTCATGTAAATCTATTCAGTATTTAGTTTCGATTAGGTATACAGTAACCTTATAAAATTCCAATATCCTTAATGTACAGAACTGGACCTGGTATTTTTTATAATTATAGATAAAGATTACAACTTATTTTTATGTGTAGGTACTATATTTAATTTGAGCATTCGACCGACTGGTGTAAATACACGTATTCTATGTGATCGATCCTAATGGTCTAACTTGACTATTATTAGTTTATTTAAAAAAACGGAAAATACAGATTGAAAATGAAACAAAATAAAAAATTATATATACATATACATTCCCATATTAATATAGTTTGACAGACGAACAGAATAAGTAGATATATGCGTTAAATTCATATGGCTTGACCCGTTGGCATAGTGAACACATATTATTTGATATAAATAAATTTCACTATAGATTCAAATTAACAGTAGAAGCAATCATGCCTTTAAAGTTCAAAAAATAAATAACTAATTTATTGATATACAGAGTTACTGGTGAATTACTATCAATATTTAAGGATAATACTAGGTACATAAAAAATAGGTACCTAATTTATGACCATATTTCCGTAAATTTCAATTTAAATAAATAAAGTGTGGACACGTTTCCAGTCATGCCGGCGGCGCGTGCGGCGTGCTATTAGGGGTGTGCGATAATTATCGATAATTCATAACTACTCGATAATTTTTCATTCGATAATTATCGATAATTATCGATAAGTGTTATTCGATAATTTTGATTCGATAATTATCGATAATTTTTCATTCGATAATTATCGATAACTATCGATAAGTTTTCATTCGATAATTATCGATAATTGTGTGCGATCCGATAATTATCGATAATTTTGAGCGATCCGATAATTATCGATAATTTTGTGTGATCCGATAATTATCGATAATTTTGTGTGATCCGATTATGAGATAATTGTGATTCGATAATTATGGTACGGCGGATGACATTTTTTTTTTAGGTAATCGGATAGGGTAGTGAGGGTAATGTCGATACTGGACGGCGGATGACCAAAGTAAACGTCGGCAGTGAAGGCCGGATGACTTTTCTTTTTCTTTTTTTTCTTTTTTTTTCCGTCGTCCGATAATTGTACCGATGTTTATCGATAACTGTCGTCAACTATCGATAACTTTTTATCCGATAATTATCGATAACTGTTCATTCGATAACACAATACGATAATTATCGATAGTAAAATTATCGATATTTTTTCCGATGAACATCCCTACGTGCTATTGTACTGTGTCGCTTTCCAAACGCACGTGGCTAATTCTAATTCCCGCTAATTCGATTCGATCGACGATCGATTAGTCGGGTTAGCGCCGCCTGAACGTTTATATTCATTTCTGTCCAAAGTTCACATCATTTACCTAGTCAACGTTGCTTAAACAAGTAAAATATCTTGGTATTTTTGGTGGCGGCGCTTGGACGTAGGTAAACTACCGCGCGATAACTAAATGTACCTACCTACATACCTTTTTTATATCGACAACGCAACTAGCTGCTAGGGTGTCCAGATGACGGGTAAATAATTAGATAAGTGTAGGGTAACTTTACTTACAATTTTATTAATATTTATATTATATTTTTACATAATTCGAATGAGAATAATGCACCAAGTATTATCTTTAAATATTGATAGTAATTCACCAGTCACCTGTATATTGTAAATCATTTATTAAATCCTAATAGTCGTAACTTATGTCGTAATTAGCATTTAAAAAAAAAATTTGAACTGAGTAAAGAGATAACACCTAAGCACTCTTACATAAATATGATTTATCAAAATAACCAGGGCATGGGTGTCAAAGAGCACGAAATTGAATTACTTTCTGATATTTGTAAAATACATATATTTTATATTACCGAAGATTAGGGGCGTTCAAGTAACGTAATACGTAATTTTTGAAGAATTTTTCGTGATTTGAAGTGATCTTCTACCTGTGTAGTCTACAGTTTTCAGTAACTGTGAAATTCACAAAAATCTGTTATAACTCCTATAACTTCCGACTACTGCGGACACAATTTCTCTTTTGAAGAAAAATGTAATAAAAAATCACGAGGAATAATGCGTAGACCGATAACGATAAAAAAATTGTTTTAAAGATATTGTGGCGCAAAAACTATATAAATTAGACATAATGGCACATGATCCAAATGAATTTAATAGTTCGGTGTTTAAACTAATTTTAAATTAAGTTTATAACATATTTTAAAAAAGTTTTGATATAAATGTAATTTTAAAATTTAGTGACTGGGCCACTGAAGGTATTTATAAGAGTAGAAATAAATTGTACAAACTCTACAATATAAATCAATGGAAACAGGAGACAAATTTTCTAGATTATGTACAACAATGGTCCAAAACTTTAAAGACATTTGCACGGCTGCTAAATCAAAGTTTATTAAAGATAAAATTAATGATTCTGATGATAAAATCAGTTGTACGTGGGATATTATTAGTAGTGTCTGTGGGAAACATAATAAACATAATTTGCCAATTGAATCAAAAATAAATAATGTTACTGTACATTCAGAAAAAGAATTGGTGGATATCTTTGAAAGATTTTTCTATAAAGTAACTACTAGTACTAAGTTACCGGTGGGAGGGATGCGCTGTGCCGCGCTCCCGGCTGCATGGGTACCACCATCTTGCTTGTTTCTCCCGTGAAACAGCTTTGCTGTGTTTCGGAGAGAAGGGCAAGACAGGCAGTGTCATTACTGGCACCGAGACTTTAACACCTTATGTCTCTGGATAGGCAACACATAGATGAGTTGCTTGGGCAGTGGGCTACTTCCAGGTAAACTAGTTTATGGTCATGTACGACGTCAACCACTTACCATCAGGTAGAACGTCTGCCAGTTTGCCTATCCAACAAACATAAAAAAAAAACTGTCCTATAACTTTTCAATTTAAATCATCTAAGCACTTAAAATCTAGCTTCAACTAATGACTAAGCTTCTTAAAAATAGTGTTACTAAATTTAATGTTGATTTTTCATTCTTACAAATTTGTTCATCGGATATTATAAAATCATTTAAAAGTCTTAATATTAAAAACAACAAATGATCAATGGACTTTAACAATTACACAAATTAGAATATAATTTATGATCTCACTCCGTACTTAGCTTTAGTTTTTAACAATTGTCTTAAAGTGGGTTTTTTCCCAGATTTATTAAAATATGGTAAAGTTTTATCACTTTTTAAAAAAGCAAACACAACTGATTCCAGTAATTATAGACCGGTTTCAATCCTGCCGTCCTTAGTTCTTTTTTTTTTTTTTTTTTTTTTTTTATTGTATTAAACCAACTTAATTTCCAATTTCATGTTAATGGCTGTAGGTGGCATAGCTTTTTATTCATCTTACATATTTTATTATCTACATCCAAAAAGTTATTCGCAAGCAAACCCGTGGCAAACCCGTGGCAAGCAAACAAAATCGTTGGACTGGCCCGTGGCGCAGTTGACAGTGGCCCTGTTTTCTGCTCCAGGGTTGGGTTCGATTCCCGCCCCGAGCCTGGGTATATTATGTATTTGTTTATATATGTATTATTTATATGTATATTTATTCAAAAAAATGTATATCAGTCAACTGTTACGTAAAACACAGGCATTAAGTTGCCTACCTTAGGAAAAGACGACCGTATGTGTATGTTAAAAAAAAAACCGAACTGAGAGCGTTCTTTACGAGGTAGCGATAAATCATCGCGTCATCGGCCGCCGAGTTTGACAACTGGCCGACTATAATGATAATGCTCGGTTATTACATTTTAGTTATTTCCATGGCATCATGTCTTACGGTTTGTTACTATGGGATAACTCTTCAGATACTGACATTGTTTTTGTTCTGCCAAAAAGAAATATTCACGACATTTATGAGCTTAGAGCTCGAGTCACCCTTCGGGAAATTTTTAAAAAAATAGTCTAATGTATATTCATAAAAATATCGAATACTTTGACAAAAACAATCACCAACGTAGTATAAATACGAGAAGGAACGATTAAATTGTAAAGACAAGTTTCCGACTTCGCGAAGTAAACGTCTCTCACAAACGATTAATAATTGCTGAGTCTTTTAGAATAGTGATTAGTTTAGTGTATTATTTATATTTTTTGTTGATTTCATCGAATCCTACATTCGATGAAATCAACAAAAAATATGAATAAGCATCAATACCAATTGCAGAAAATAATAGCTCTATCAAGCTAGCAGAGAAAAATCGGCAAATATCAATATAAAATCACGAGAATTTTTAGCTAAATTGTTGCTATTTAGTTGCTAAAATACCGATTTTGTTGCTCGAACCGATCCCTGGAAATCAAAAACCATGCCAACTTCATATATAGATAGCAGGGAAACTAGGTAAATGATAGAAATTGTATCGACTATTATACATAAAGTTGCTAATTTGTTTTTTTGATTCAAAAACTGAAAACCAAAAAACAAAAATAAACAAGTCTAAGCTAGGTGTACCTTGAATCACGGTTTTTCAACTCAAATAGTGTTCAATAATTTGTTGCTGCTTAGAATAATTCTGAGGCATAGTAGAAGTGCCAGCAACCTATAAAAGTAAATTTTGTAAATGATTTTTTATATCTTAAATATTTTAGAATTAATTCAGAACAACTCATTTTAAAATATTTAAACTTCAATATATTTTAACCACATTATTCTATTTTTATAAACATATAAAAATACATAATAAATAATACATTACATTGTATATCGAATATTTAATCGATTTTTGCCGATTTGCCCCTACCAGCTTGATAGAGCAGAAAATAATGTTGTTTACCTCATTCTTCATGTAAGGCGGCAATTTACTCTTGTAGAGCTGGAACAAGTTATCGATGTGGCTGTGCCAGCGGTAGAACACCGGATCGCGCATGGTAGTGGCCGAGTCACCCATAACGGCGTATTTTTCCTACACCAAAAACTCTCTTATTTCAAGTCTTAATTTTCAATTTAAGAGAAATACTACTATTTGATAATATAATATCATATCACATAATTGTTGCCCACGTAGGACGGAGGTACAACACGTAAGACCATTGAAAAATAGTTTGGTAAATCCAAAAGTGCACGCGTCATAATCTCATTTTTCACAATAAAATTGATTATTTGTAAAATTGTATTTAAGTACGTAGATACACTCGTTCTCATGTGCCAATTATTTAAAAACAATTAAACCACATCGAATTAGACCGTGAAGTTAAATAGGGTTCTATTCCTAACTATACTGAAGAAGAAAAAAAAGAAGTCAATTAGTAAAGTATTTCGGTCGTTATCTTGACCACATACAGGATCCGCATATACAGACACGCGGACGTCCGAGACAGAACTTTTTTAAACAGTTTTTTATTAAGTTTAAATAATAAAAATGGCATTAAAAGTATCATGAGTATTAAAAATTGTGTTTTTTTTTTAATACGTGTATATTTTACAAGTGCAATATAAGATAAATAGAGACATTTTAAGTTCGAAAAATCACTTGTTTTGCGTGAAGTGAGAGTAGAATCCACCGCTCATCGCTTTACTGATGAGGCGTGCAATTGTTACCCATTATATTAAAAAAAATCACTTGCGTAGCTATTCAACAGATAAAAACTACCTATTTTTAATCTATTTTCTAAATATCTGTCATTTCATTTGTGAAACTAAATTATTACAAAGAACAACATCGAAAACATTTCTATCAGAATACTTTATTTATTCAGCCTGTCGATGTAAGTGTTTTTTAATATTTGAGGGTAGATTCGAAAAAAAGAATATAAATCCGAATATTTAAGCGCATATAATTACAAGTTTGAATAAAATAATTTTTCATATATTATCCAACTTTAAATTACATCTTACAACTGGTTTCGAAAATCTATCTATCACAAAATTTGATTATTATTACGATTTCTAACACGATCCGTAAGAGGTTTGTCAAAATTCTATCTTTAGTGAGCAATATTAAAGATATTATAGGTGTACTTCCGAAAAGTAGATACCGAACTTTGTCATAAAATTTTTCACGGATATTCCATGTGACTATCTAAGAGTCCCCTTCAAATGATTTTTAGTGACTCGCAATATTTTTCGAAATATTGAATTTTTTGGGTACGCTGCGTAGCACGCTCTGTAATATAAGAAAGCGAGTCGATCAAAGGAGTGACTTCAAAGCGAGCTTCAAAGTGCATGTTTAGGTTAGGTTAGGTTGTTAGATATTTTTTTTTTGCATGTTTAGATCAGGTTAGGTTCGGTTGTTAGGTTTTTTTTTTGTATGTTTAGATTTTTTTTTTCTTTTTTTTTTTTGTCGCTGAGAAATGCATTTACGCATTCTAGAATAAGATAGTTTAGGTTTTTTTTTGCAACTAGACAAAAATCCTTTTACGGGGACTCTTAGATAGTCAAATGAAATATTCGTGCCAAATTTCATGATGAAATTCGGTATCCACTTTTCGGAAGTTTATCCAATATTATTTTATTGAAACAGGCAGAATCGCTTCAGTAGTGCCAACATTCAACAAAGGACTTCGCCAATATCATGTAGAGTGGAAAAGAATCTTTAGCTATATAATAATCGTTTTTAACATTCTATTAATTAAATCACTTAATCTTAACATTCATGAATTTCATTTGAATCGTCAGATAAGTATTTCTCAGGTAGTCGTACATATGTATTAAACTCGATCCGATAAAATACTAAAAAAAGTTAACTTATTACATAGCGTAAAAAACATTTCTCTAGACATGACAACGATCTTTGCTGCGAATATATTTCAACATGAAAATCTACAGACAAAACATCACTTTTAAAACGTTTACCAGACATACTTTGTAATTTGTTCCTTAACATTAAACCTTAAACCGAAATTGTTTAAGAATTTTTGATAATATTGTTATTTGCAGACGCAAAAAAAAATCAGTAAAATATACTCTTCACCATTATAATTGGTGTCTAATTCTCTGTGTGGATTTGTACAAGAATATAATGAAGCATTTAATGAATTTGTCTGCTTAAATATTTATGCAATTGAGTGCGATGAAATAAAATATGTGATGTAATTGCGTGTCTGTCTTTGTTTCTAATTGCCGAATTAATGTATCAGTGGACAATGCTGTGCATTGGATAAATATTTTATACCATAATAGATTATGTACTAATTAACTTTGAACACTGTCTTTATACAAATGTTTATTGTTCCTCAATAAATAAAATAAAATAAAAAAATCATTACGTAGAACTAGTGTTCAATAAAATGAATAAATGTCAGACTCACCAAATACCTATTTTCAGGATCATGCGAGTATGAGATGAAGAGGTTCCCTCCATTGTGGTAATCCCCGTAATATCCCTTGTTAGGACTGAGGGCACTAGCCTCAATTAAGTTGCCTAGAACATCAATACCTTTATCTCCCTTAAGGCTCATTGTACCACCACTTGGCTGAAAGTACAGAATATTTAAAAATATTAATTAGAAAAATTATTACTATCTCTATTTGGTATGATAATGAAATTGCGAATTGCGAAATGAAGTTTTATTCATTCAATATTTAAAAATATTCAACTAGTCCTTTTTTATATTATACACGGTCGTATATAACGTCTTCAAAAATTCTATTTTTATTAAGAAATTTTTTAAAACTTCTACCAATTTGGATAGGTAGAACAAGAATAGCGGATTAAACTATATATCCTTTTTTGGATGCTCAGCAAATATAGGAACATCTCAAACATTACTCTCGATTTAATTTGACAAATACGACATCGGTATAATTAAAGAAAATAAATCTTACAAGGATTACTTCCATGTTTTCGATGGCTTGTTCGATACGTTCTCTGAAAAGAAACATATCGGCGAGTTCTATTCGGACTTGAACATCGGGCCGATCCAAGTCGTACACCGTGGTATTTGCGAACCTACCGTTGATAGGCAGAAAAAACCTTCTTAAATTTTTTTTCATTTTTTTTTAACAGATGTTCAGCGTCTTGGTATCAGTAAAACCTCTATATCACGCACATATGACACCTTCTTATTTTTTATCGTTATCTAAATGTTTGAGTTATTCTGGGTTAAGATTAACCGTACTATTATACCTACTATTCCTACGATCTTCAAAATTTCATTTAGGTTCTAATTTCGACCTATTAACTAAAAAATGTTTATTTTTTCGATCACACTTAAAGATAATTGGTAAATAGTTTAGTCAAACATTATAAGACTCTTATTATCAAGATAAATGCACGAGAAATGACTGACTGAGAGTATCAAATACTGGGCGCAAAGTAAAAATACACCTATTTGTATTTCCGCTGCTTAAAAAATATCTAATTATGAATTTACTTACCTCTGCGGCCAAACCCTGCTGGCGTCTTTGGAGCTCATTTTCGGAAAGTACCCTTCCATTATTGGTGACTTCAAGTCATAGGGTACAACATGACTCAGGTTGTTGCAATATCTTTCTATATTATATCTGTTAAATGATTTATTAATATGCATCAAAACATATTTTGGGTTACAGACCGGTCAAAAAAAGTTAAACTTTGCCAATAATTTTAGAAAAACAAAATGGAATGCCGTCTGACCCAGACCCTTTCGGATTAAAAAGCAAAATATTGAACGAAGGTTGCTAGAACCTATTACGTGAAATAATGTTTAAAGATTGGTGTTCAGGTATTTTATCGCTAAGGGCGTTTCGTGTTAAATAGTAAATAGTATTTTTCTGAATAATATGTCTAACTTTTTTCCAAATATTTGTTTTCAGTCAGTCAGTCAGCACTTAAAGACGTCGGTCTCCGTTGTTATTATAGACATATGATAGAGATCTTTACTCATGGTAGGGAAATTATCCGCCAAAACACAATGGAGGATCGTGGTGGATTAACCACCAATTCTTCTCCTATATGATGAAGACGCCTTTGCCAGCAGTAAGGCGTTGACCGGCTTACCTTTGTAATAGATAATTTTTTTGCTAGTTCAAGAAATCTTTCGAGTGACTGGAATAAGTTAAGTCGTCACTCTACCTGAGTTAATACTGTACCTAGCGATAATCTGCTGATGCATGTAATAGAATAGTTCTCCCCGGCGGTCTTTGTCAACTATAGACCGGTCGTTGGCATCTATGGGATAAACAAGGTGCCAGTGCCAGTGGTGCAGGTTCACGCCGATATCCTCGCGGAAGTATGCCACTCGCTGTTCAGGCTCGAATGACGCAGCCGTGTAGTTCCGCGGGATCGTGATCGGCTTCTGCTCGGGATAGAAATTACTCAAAAACTATCATTCTGTTTAGTGTTTTTAAGTGATTTGTCTCAATTTATTTATAAACTCATCTTCAATAAAACTTAATAATAAGCAAATCGGTTTAATAATTTTGGTTTCAAAAATAGTCACTAATATTCTTAAGAGTAGTAAATTTTGGTGAGTCAATAAGCTTAACATAAAAATCTAAATATTTAATATAATTTAAATTCAGTCCGTATTCGATTAGAAATATAAATATGTTTCGACATACCCGCTGATCAGGAAGCAGTATGACATCTGCTTTCCGAGCACATTCAAGTACCCAGGGATCCATGAACTTTCCAGGAAATGACTCTGCAAAGTACGGAATATTTATTCCTTTGGTGTCTTTCCTCAAAACAATGTGGCAATTTGAGTTATATAGAAGCTAATCATTATGTATCCTGTATTTATGATGTAGGTCTAAGTAAAGTCATAGCGTACAAAGAAAGTAAAGGTATATAAGAAAAAACGTTAGACTTAAATTCGATCAGTACAACAACTGACCGTTAGACTTAAATTCGAACAGAACAGAAACAGTACAACAACTCGGAAAGGTGGATCTAAGACTGAAATTAATTAAATTATTTAAAAAAAAAATATTAATTAAAAATTATTTAACTATCATAGACTATTTATCAAATGTTATCACTGACCGCAACCTTCCGCTACGACCTATTTGTCGAAAATTGTAACCCATGTATTTTTTACTAGCTGTACTTGCAGCATCGCCCGAAAATAAATTTTACTTTACTCACACATCTACTACTACTACGATAGGGTAGTAAATAAATGCGATTCAGAAAGCACCATCTATTAATGAATGTATCTTACTTCAAACTGTTATACTGTTCATAATTTTCCCAACAGAACTAAACTGAAGGTCTACGGTGCCTACGTCCTCTCGCGCCTGACGTACGCAGCCCCGGCCTGGTACGCGCTCTGCTCTGCGAGCCAGGCCAGAAGACTGCAGGTCTAGCAGAACCGTTGCCTACGTCTGATAGTAGGAGCCCCGAGGTACGTCCGTAATGACGTACTCCATAGAGATACCAGAACGCCAACCGTGGAGGAGTATGTTCGCAAAGTAGCACGCGCTATGTTCGCTCGCGTGGACAATGGTGCGTGCATACACCTCCACGGTATAGCTCCACTACATGCGAGACCACCAGAAGGCCGACTTTTGCCTCGAGAGCTCCTGCTGTCACCGCAACGCAACCCCATCTACGACGGCGACGATGAGGACGACGCAGGGGATTCAGACTAAAGGACAGGACAACCATAAGGGTAAGACACCCTACTTTCATTACAGACCCCTCCTTTCACTCATTACCATGAGGCCGACGCTTGAAAAGCGACCTCGGCCTATTGGTTCGTTAATAAATCACCCGGTAGCGGAGGCTACCGGAGAGGACAGGCTCGGGTAGGTAGGCGAAGAGCCTAGAGGCCCGAACCCCGTCAGGCCCACCAAGGCCTGTCAGGAGGAGCCACACACAATCATACTTTTCACTATATGAAAGGTTAACATAGTCTCTTCCCGGGGATAACTCTATAGAGGTACGGAGCCCTGGTGCGGAGAGACATAATGCATTAGGAGTTGGAGCATACAATGTTCGTGAGTGTTCTCACGCAAGGCTTATGGGTATATGCTGAGGATGACAAGCTCTTCTGTAAAGCCTTTAAGCTACCCGAACAGACATTTTTCAACACTGATGTCCAGTCGCTCGCCAGCTCGCAGAAACCTACACTAGTCGTAAGTGATTTTAATGCTAAGTAACCTGGTTGAGGCTATCAATTTATGTTTAAATTCTTTGACCTGTAAAAACTTTGTTTACTTTGAGTAACGATCGCTATCAGGTGTCTGTAATAATCCGGGGCGAGGTGGTGAATGCTAGCGCGACTCCATCCACCTAGGCGGATGACTGCTCACACGTGGGGTTTTAGCCAGTGGGCCATAATGGATTTCCCCTTGTAAAAAAAAAGTGTCTAATAACAATGGTCGACGGCTTTACGTGTTCTCGGAGGCATGGTGGGGAGATATTCGGGAATATACATGTGTAGGTATGAAAATTTTATGAAGTCGGAAATAAAATGTTATAAATTTATTTTTAAGTACGACTACTTGATTAACTGTAAAAAGATTAATTACTTTCTTTGTTTTTAATCCTACTAATATTACTAATTGCGAAAGTTTGTATGAGTTGTCGTGTAGACAGGCAATTTAGAATGATAAATAGACTTTTATCTATCATATTATATATATTCCCACGGGTTTTTTTAATATGCTTAACATACACAAACGATCGTCTGTTCCTAAGGTAACACTGTTACCTAAAACACAGGCAGTGTTTTAGGTAACAGTCGACTGATATTATACTTTTTTTAAAATAAATGTACATATTATAGAAATACTACATACATAATTATGTAAATATATATTTTACCCAAACTCGGGGCGGAACTCGAACCCATGGAGCAGAAAGCAGGGTCACTGCCAACTAACTGCTCTTACGGGCCAGTCGATGTACACTGGACTATGCCACAGCAAAGTAATGAAAAAGAATTCAGCAGTCTCGTGTGCGTGTATGTGTGTGTGCGTGTGTATATGTGTGTGTGTGCGTGTGTGTGTGTGTGTGTGTGTGTGTGTGTGTGTGTGTGTGTGTGTGTGTGTGTGTGTGTGTGTATTTGTTTGTGTGTGTTTGCGTGTGTGTGATAATAATTCAACATAAGCTGTACCTGCGACGTCGTTCGCGATTAGGATTAGGAGGCCTACTTATCCATTATCCTATCCTAGCTGGTAGTATGAACTTAAATCATGTCAAATTTTCACAATTTCGGAGTGATTTGCGGTCAGTATCTGAATAGAGAAAGATTATTTAGATATTTTAATTATATTAAAAAGACGGACAGACAAAAATGAAAAAGAAATCACATTTTTTAGTTCCAAAATAGTAATAAAAAAATTACATTATCGATTATAGAATGACGTCCAAAAATTTAAATAAATTCTAGATATCTTCAATGTACAGAATTGGACCTGTTACAATTTTATTATAAGTACCTATGGATAGTAAATGAAACAACATTTTTGTTAAAAGCTAATATATTCAGTTTTATGAATTAACAGTATTTACATATGTATAAAACTTAGATTAACATATATATATATATATATGTGACCCAAATCTTAAAACTAAAACAGCCTTTATCTCTCAACTTGTAAACAATAATCAAATTTCAAAAAAAAATCTTATTTTTTTTTCTTTGTTGTACGATAATTCAAAGAACAAATTTTTTGTACATTTTGCTTTATGCTTTGTGACTATTCATAATCATCATCATATTAGGCATTGGGTGCCCACTGCTAAACGTAGGCCTCCGCCATAGACCTTCAGAGCTACCGATTCGAAGCAGTCTCCATCCAATAGCTTCCTGCAACTCTTGTCAAATCGTCTATCCATCTCGCGGACGAACGTCCGGCGCTGCGCTTGCCGGTACATGGTCTCTACCCGAGAACCTTTCTGCTCCATCGGCTGTCAGTTCTACAAGCTATGTGCCCTGCCCACTGCCACTTCAGCTTGCAGATCCGTTGGGCTATGTTAGCAGCCTTCGTTCATTTGCGGATCTCATCATTTCTGATTCTATCTCGTAGAGAAATACTAAGCATAGCCCTCTCCAATGCTCTCTGAGTGACTTGGAGTTTGTTTAAAAGGTCCATAGATAGAGACCACGTCTCAAATTCGTATGTCATTACTGGTAACACACATTGGTCGAAGACATTCGACTTCAGGCACTGAAGTATGATGAATGAAAAGACGTTATTTAACTTTCCGAACGCTGCTCATCCTAACTGTATTCTACCAAGTTGGACCTTTTATCCTAGGTAGATGTACTCGCGGGGCATCACGGTTGCATGCGTAAGCGAGTTTTAATAAGTATTCTGGCACGTTCTGACGTGTTAGTGAGTCCCACATAGCCGTCACCTTGTGCAACGGGATGCGTTAATGCATTTCCCAGCGTTAAAAAAAGGTAGATGTACTCGCTAACAAATTCAAGAGTAGAATTTCCAAATGATATCCGGTGGGGCATGACCTGGACATTCGACATAATTTTCGTCTTGTCCATGATCATTTTTAGTAAGGTCAATTAGGAGCTGAGGTCATCTCACGGGGTTTTGAATATATGCATTAGATGGTCGGAGTGCAGGCTTCATCAGGCGAGATCGAGAGAGAGAGAGACAGACTCATGGTTTTCATCCTATAGGTCACGGAGACGTCATAGAATATTTGTCGTCTGATGGTCATGACGAATTATATCTTATTCCTTGTGGAATCAGGTTTTATTTACCCTCAGCTCATCGTCTCGTATTTTGCCTATCCTCGGATTAAAATCCCCCATGACAACATTGAAGTAGGTTTTATTCGTATCTATGACCCTTCTTATGTCCTTATATATTTATACAAAACCTCTACTTCTTCATCTATCTGTGTGCCAAGATCGATGCCAGTACCTGTATGAACTGTTATGTAAAATTTTAAATGAGATTAAGGGTATATTACATTATTTTTTTTCAATGTCATAAAAAAATTTACTGTATTCCGTTACTTAGACTTAGGCCGCTTTTACATTAACATTCCTCCGATACACTTAACCAGTGTCAATGCAGCGAGCACAAATCGTTTGCATAGCGCGTTAGGTGTGTGCAATTGATAGTCCACACCATATGAGCTGTTGGATGTCCACCGGTGAACGTAGGCGTCCTCCATCATTTCTAGGGGGGCTTGCCAATACACGCCACCCTTGGCAGGCGAGTTGGTGAGCGCAGTGTCTTATGGCCCAGCACCATCTTAGTTGGTGTACAGTTGTTTGTACCACTATTGTCTTAGTCGCCTTTTACGACACCTCGACGAAAGAGGGGTCGGGACTATTCTTCTGTGCAGATCACCGTACGGCAACATTTAGAAATACAATGTCAGAAATAGTATTACGAAAAAAATACTTCAAAAAATTATCTTGAAACAAAAAAAAATTAGAACCTATTAAAAATTTCATATCTTATTATTTTAACATTAGGAAAATTGAGTAAAGATATTTTATCTTCTAATTTGATTGGGTTCAAATGCAGAGTGCAGCATTAATCGAATATTCGACGAACGCGCGTGCTCGGAAAATGCAAATAATTATGATAGTAGACTTAAATTCTGTGTCCGATGGAAAAATCTAAATCAAGCTAAACCCATTGCATTGATAAATGGTTAAATTTGAATTTAAATACATATTCTTTGGGCTATATTTTTAGCCGTTTCAAGAAGGCTGCTTTGAACCGGTCGCTCTGAAGATCGATGGGAGAGGACAACGTTCACCATTGGACATCTAATGGCTGATATGATGATGATGATGACATATTTTTGAGAATATTTTTAATCGTATTTGATGGTGATGTCCTGACTGCTAATAATTAAACGGAAAAACATATCCATCCCGTTTGCAGCCCTTAGTCCTTATTTTGATGATCACGAATTTCGTCCTTGAAGCGAATGATAATATCCGAAGTAGCCATGTTGAGGGTTAGGAATTCCTTCAAGACGTTAGCGGGCGCGCGGCGGTCGAAGGGGAAGCCCATGGCACGGCGGTCCGGATACTTACGGTCGCGGATACCGCAGTACGAGGCTGCGTCATTACAGGCACCTACTAGATCTTGGGCTACCTGAAAAAGTAATGAAATAATAAATAATAGATCTTTATAAAGCTGTTTTGTAATTTTTTTAATCTCGTGTCGATATAGCTCAATGAATAGAATACATGATTCGATACAAAGGTTTGGATATCATTGAATCTTCATTTTGACGTTAAATTAGAAAATCTTCAAAAATTAATATCGTGTTCGTCGGTAATAGGAAACGTTGGAATAAAGCAAAAAAAAAAAATTTAAAGACATTTTTTTTATTATATCATGAAATTTTGATTTGCGAACCATTCATATTTTATAAGTATAGAAGCAGCGTAGTAGATTTATTTTCATGGCCTTTCTCTCGTTTGGGCACTCACATATTATTATTTTTTTCTCTCTTTCTATATATATATATATATATATATATATATATATATTGTTAATGTAAATATATTATCTGCCTAGAATAAGAAAAAATCCCTCAACTTACTCTGTCCTCTTCCCAGTTCGTGATCATGCAGAAGAGCGTCATGGCGAATCCACTTGCGGTTCCCTTGGGAATGAGCAAGTGGTGCGGCCAGCCGCAGCCGCAGAAGTCGAATGCCGCGGCTTCAGCGAAGCCCGGTTCACCGGGCCGCTCACTCTGAGGACGGAACGTACGATCGTACGGAATCGTCACCGACGAATCTAAGCTCCGACGACTTATTGTGGATCTTCCCACGGGTACTGTTAATAAACATTCCAGATTGATTTTAATAACTTTTAATATATTATTGTTACTAATTGAGAAACAAAACTAAAAGTACATGTAAAAAACTCATATGTACACAGTACTCTGTCAGTTAAAAACTCACTAGGGTGTGTAAACTTATCCAATTCGATCATAAGCCTTCTCTGCTCCTCGAATTTCAACCAGTCACCTTTATCATTCTGAGTCGGTGCCATGAAGAGGCGCACCGTACCTGTGACCTCATGCACGCGTGTATTTTCCACTGTAATACTAGAGCATACACCAAATAATTATAACATTTGATATCTGCTTAATTAGTTAACTTTTATTTTAAAAAATATTAACTATAAAAACACACGACTAACGAAGCAATGAATGAACCAAACTTTGCTATTTTTATTTATGAACACAAATGAACACTGATGGACACAAAGGACGGTCAATGTACTCACGCGTAGACGAAGTCGTGGTGCGTGAGGTGGGTGACCGTCCCGAGCACGCTGCCGGGCTTCGCGAAGTCGAGCCCGCGGTCGAGCCGCAGCGCGCTGCGCTCCCACTGCGTGCGCAGCGCGCTGGCGCCGGCCGCGCTCTCCACGCCCACGCTGTGCACGCTCACCCCGGACCACTCGAGCTACACATTAAAACTGACTAAAGAGACAACACCTAAGCCCTCTTTAATAAATATATCACATCATGATATTGCAGCACTCTATCGAACGTACTGTAAAGCCGTCATTTCATCGTTGCATTGTACTTTGCGTATACTAGGCCTTCCATATGTGATTTTACAATATTTGAGACAATTATGGAGGACATTTTAAATAATTTATGTAAAATTATTATTATATATTTATTGTTATGTGATGATTTAATGTTATTATTCGTTAAGGGTTGATGCGATTGAAGATTGATTAATTTGTATGGATCATTTGGTTTGACACACAGATATTATGAGGCATCTCGGGTCACTAAGACATATACCAGTACAATATAACGTTTTCAGTAACGAAACTAACTGTGAAATTTAAAAAAATCTGTTATACTGCTTTAACTTCCGACCACTGCGAACAAAATTCTCTTTTGTAAAACTCTATGTAAAACAATATTTCGAAACTTTTAAAGTCGTTTGCATGGCTGCTAAACAAAGTTCATTAAAGATAAAATTAATCATTCTGATTATAAAATCAGGTGTACGTGGGATAATATTAGAAGTGTCTGTGGAAAACATAATAAACATAATTTGCCAATTGGATTCAGAAAAATTATTGTGGAATTTCTTCGAAAAGACGCTTTCAGACTTCTGGAATGGAAAGGATTCGGCATCAATATAAACGGCGAGTAAATCACTCACCATAGATTTGCCGACGATATTGTGCTTATGGCAGAATCCCTGAAGGACCTCAACATTATGCTCAGTGACCTTGATGAAGTTTCCCGACGGGTGCGCCTTAAAATTAATAGGGACATGTGGACATGTCGTGCCTACTCCGATATCGGTTGGAGATTCAACTCTCGAAGTTGTTGACGAATACATCTACCTAGGACGAAATTTCCAACATGCTAGGTCTAACTTCGAGAGAGAGGTCGATCGTCGAATCCAGTTAGGATGAGCAGCATTTTGGAAGTTAAAGAACACCTTTTCATCCGTCATACCTCAGTGCCTGAAGTCGAAAGTCTTCGACCAATGTGTGTTACCAGTGATGACATATGGATCTGAGACGTGGTCTCTGACTATGGACCTTTTAAACAAGCTCAGAATCGTACAGCGTGCAATGGAGATGGTTATGCTTGGTATTTCTCTGCGAGATCGAATCAGAAATGATGAGATCCGCAGACAAACGAAGGTTGCTGACATAGCCCAACGGATTTGCAAGCTGAAGTGGCAGTGAGCAGGCCAGGCCAGTGGCAGAAAGGTTCTCGAGTGGAGACCACGTAACGGCAAGCGCAGCGTCGGGCGGCCATCCACAAGATGGACAGACGACTTGAAGAGGGTCGCCAGAGGCCATTGTATGTAGGCATCTTTGAACTGGTCGCTCTGAAAGTCAATAGGGGGGGGGGGCTACGTTCAGCAGTGGACATCCAATGGCTGATATGATGACGATATCTTCTCAATTTAAATCATCCTCCCCAAATACTACTAACCTTATTAAAAATAGTTTTACTAAATTTTAAGTAGATTTTTCATTCTTGAAAATTGACTTATCAGATAATATAAAATCATTTAAAAGTCTTAATATTAAAATGAAATATGATCAATAGGGGATTTTAGTTAAATTATTTATTATTATCGTTTATTTTATGATCTCACTCCTTACTTAGCTTTATTTTTAACAATTTTATGGAAATGGGTTTTTTCCTAGGTTTATTAAAATATAGTAAAGTATTGCCACTTTTTAAAAAATCTAACCGAAGTAATCCCAATAATATAAAAACCGGTTTCAATCCTGCCGTCTATAAGTAAAATTTTTGAAAAAATCATATTAAACCAAGTTATTTTCCGATTTAGTCTTAATGGCATTTTTCACAGTGAACAAAATGGCTTCACTAAAGATTGCTTTATAACAGGTGCTTGAGAGACACTTCTCAAACAAATATACGATGATTGGGAGAAATCACAGAATGCTATAGGTATATTCTGTGATTTATCAAAGATATTAGACTGTGGGCCAGTTTCACCACTTGCTATTAAGTTCCGGATAACCTAACTGGCACTTATTTTGACAGAGAACCCATACAATTACCTGTCAAAAAAATGCCAGTTAGGTTATCCGGAACTTAATAGCAAGTGGTGAAACTGGCCCTGTGTGGAACATGAAACCCAATTATTGCGTCACAAGGTAAACTTACAATTGCGTCACAAAATATTTATAATAATATTATGTATATTCATATCAGTATTGAATACTATGACAGAAACAATTACAAACGAAGTATAATTAATACGAGAAGTAAACATCTCCTTTATGGGCGAAGGTATACGCACATATAATAAAATACCACAAAAGATTTTACAATTGCTAATCATTTTAGAATAGTGATTAATTTAGTGTAGTAAGATTTGATCAAATCAACAAAAAATATCTATAATAATCAAAACCAATAGCAGAAAATAATGCTGTTTACCTCATTCTTCGTGTATGGCGGCAATTTACTCTTGTAGAGCTGGAACAGGTTGTCGATGTGGGTGTGCCAGCGGTAGAACACCGGATCACGCATGGCAGTGGTCGGATCGCCCATAACGGCGAATTTTTCCTACACCAAAAACTCTCTTATTTCAAGCCTTAATTTTCAATTTACGAGTACGAGAATTACAACTATTTGATAATATAATATAATATCGCATAATTGTCGGCCACGTAGATACAACACGTAAGACCATTGAAAACATTGTTATGTATTTATTCGACAGATGAAAACTACCTATTTTTAATCTTTTCTTTAAATCTGTCATTTCATTTGTGAAACTAAATTATTACAAAAAGCAACATCGAAATTATACACTACATTCACCATTTCTATCAGCATACTTGATTTATTCAGCCTGCCAATGTGTTTTTTAATCTTTAAGGGTAAATAAGAAAAAAAAATATCAAAAATTCCACAAAGCATTTCACCAATATCACGTCGAGTGAAAAAGAATATTAAGCTATATAATCGTTTTTAACATTCTACTAATTAAATTGCTAAATCTTAACATTCATTAATTTCATTTGAATTGTCAGATAAGTGTTCCTCGTGTAGTCTTTCATATATGTATTACATAAGTTTTGATAAAATACTAAGTAAAGTTAACTTATTAGATAGCATGGGCGTAGCGAGGTACAGGCAGGGGAGGGGGGGTGGTCAGCTGCCCCCTCCCCCCCTAGAAGAGCGGTTGATCACTGATGAATAACTCTAAGCAATGTCACTAATAACGATAAGTGAAACGAATAAAACAACACCTCAACTACTAACGTGAAATACTCATATAATATGTTAAAAACCATGATTAAAACAGTACATCTTGGATTTTCTTTACCCCCCCACAAAAAAATCCTGCCCCCCCCCCCCCTCCCCACAGATAATCCTGGCTACGGCCTTGTTACATAGCGTAAAAATATTTCTCTAGACATGAAGATCTTTGCTGCGATTATATTTCAACATGAAAAATTTTGAAAAAGAATTAGATCTTATTAACTTTATCGTTACTTCGCAAACATCACTATTTGTTTTAGCGGATATGGATGGTAATTGATTTAAATTTTTTTTTATTCGTATCATCTATCTACACAACATCGCCTTTAAAACGTTTACCAGAAATACTTTGTAATTTTTTTCGTGATAATAAGCCTTAAAACGAAATTGTTCAAGATTTTTCACGATCTCTCATCTCTTTCAGACGCAAAAAATATTTACAAAATATAGTCTGAAACTTCGCTATTAATCATTGTTGACTAGTTAATTATTATGTGTATCGATTGTGTCATTTCAAGAATGTAATGAAGCATTCAATGGAATCGATGTCTCTGCTCATAATTCTTAAAAAACTTTCATTTGTCAAGACATTTCATTGACACTCAAGCGGCTACTTACCCCATTAATGTATTAGTAGACAATGCTGTACATTAACAAATATTTCATACTGTGATAGTTCATGTACTCATTAACTTTGAACAATGTCTTTGTACAAGTGTTTATTGTCCCTCAAATAATAAAATAAAAAATTGATTTCTGATGAGTAAATAAAAAATTGATTACAAAGAACCTAGTGTTCAATAAAATGGATAAATGTCAGACTAACCAAATATCTATTTTCAGGATCATGCGAGTATGAGATGAAAAGATGCCCCCCATTGTGGTAATCACCATAGTATCCCTTGTTAGGACTGAGGGCACTAGCCTCGATTAAGTTGCCTAGGACATCAATACCTTTATCTCCCTCAAGGCTCATTGTACCACCACCTGGCTGAAAGTTTAGAATATTTAAAAATATTCATTAGAAAAATTATTACTATCTCTATTTGATATAATAATTAAATTTATTCAATTCAATATTTTTAAAATAATTAAAAACTCATTATTTTTACAGTATTATTTAAGCAACGATATCCAGAAAAAATTGTATTCAAATTTGATTTAGTACTACTGAGTTTTCGACTAGTTTATTTATTTATTTGTTTATTTTGTTTACGGTCGTGTGTAACGTCGTCAGAAATTCTATTTCTATAAGATTTTTTTTGAAACTTCTACCAATTTGGATAGGTAGGTCAAAATGGCGGATTAAATTATCTATCCCTTTTTAGATGCTCAGAATATCGGCTAATATAGAAACTCAAACATTACTCTTGATGTAATTTGGAAAACAAGACATCTGTATAATTAAAGAAGATAAATCTTACAAGGATGACTTCCATGTTTTCGATGGCTTGTTCGATGTTGTCTCTGTAACGAAACATATCGGAGAGGTCTATTCGGACTTGGACATCGGGCCGGTCCAAGTTGTACATCGTGGTATTTGTGAACCTACCGTAGATAGATAGAAAAAAGTTTTTTAAATATTTTTCAGCGTCTTTCTATCAGTAAAATCTATATATCACGCACATATGACACCTTATTGTTTCGCATCGCATTACATGTTTATCGTATTCTAAATGTTTGTGTTATTCTAGGTTAAGACTAACCATTTTATACTACTTATATCTGTTATTTCTACGTTCATCAAAAATATGATATTAAGGTTCTAATTTTACATAATAATTATATACCTATATATTCTTTCTATCATACTTAATGATAATGATAGAGAGATAGTATGATGAAAAGATAACATTAAGATGCTTGACGTTTGTGGACTATGAGAAAGCCTTCAATTCAATCGAAACTTGGGTGCTGCTGCAGTCTCTCCAGCGGTGCCACATTGACTACTGGTATATCAAAGTGTTGCAGTGCTAGTACAATAACACCAGTATGTCGGTTCGAGTACAGGAACATAGCATGAGAGCGATTCAAATGCAGCGAGGTGTGAGACTGGGAGATGTCATCTCTCCGCAACTTTTTACCGTAGCATTTGAAGACGCTTTCAAGTTTCTTGAATGGAAAGGATTCAGCATCAACATAAATGGCGAGTACATCACTCACCTTCGATTTGCCGACGATATCGTACATTATGGCGGAATCCCTGGAAGACCTCAGCATTGTGCCCAGTGACTTCGATGGAGTTTCCAGACGGGTGGGCCTTAAAATAAATATAGGCAAGACAAAAACCATGTCGAATGTCCATGTCGTGCCCACCCCGATATCGGTTGGAGATTCTACTCTCGAAGTTGTTGCCGAGTACATCTACCTAGGACAAAATGTCCAACTTTGTAGGTCCAACTTCGAGAGAGAGGTCAATCGTCGACCAGCTAGGATGGGCAGCGTTCGGGAAGTTAAAGAACATCTTTTCATCCGTCATACCTCAGTGCCTGAAGTCGAAAGTCTTCGACCAATGTGTGTTATCAGTGATGACATACGGATCTGAGACGTGGTCTCTGACTATGGGCCTTTTAAACAAGATACAAGTTGCACAGCGCGCAGTGTCGGACAGCCGTCCGCGAGATGGACAGACAACTTGAGAAGAAACACAGGAAGCTTTTGGATGGAGACTGCTTTGAAACGGTCGCTCTGGAGATCAATGGATAAGGCGTACGTTAGCTACGTTTAGCAGTGGACATCCAATGGCTGATATGATGATGATAATGAGTAAATAATTTATTCAAACATTGTAAGACTGTTATCAACAAGATAAATGTACGAGAAGTCTGACTGAGAGCATCAAATACTGGGCGGAAAGTAAAACTACACCATTTGTACTTCCGCTCCTTAATAATTATCTAATTTTTTTTCATTACTCACCTCGGTGGCCAAGCTCTGCTGGCAACTTTGGAGTTCATTTTCGGGAAGTACCCCTCCTCTATTGGTGACTTCAAGTCGTAGGGTACAACATGACTCAGGTTGTTGCAATATCTTTCTATATTGTATCTGTTAAATTATTTATTTATATGTACATCAAAAAAATATTTTGTTTTACAGAACAGTCAAAAAGTGCTAAACTTTACCATCCCGAGATTCGATCTTCCGATTCGATCATCCGAGATTCGCCAGTAATTGATTAAATGCTAACTAAAATTGATTATTGGTTTGGCTGTAAATATAAAATCTAAAAATCGGTGTTTATGTATTTAATCACTAAGGACTTTTCATATCAAATAGTAAATAGTATGTTTTTGAAGAATATTTCCTAACTTTTCTTCAAAACTTTTCCTACCTTTTGTTTTTACCAAATATTTGTTTTCGGTCTGGGTGTATGTCCTTGTGAGTCTCCCCACCATGCCACGGAGAGTACTTAAAGACGTCGGTATCCGTTGTTATTATAGACATCTGATAGCGATATTTACTCATGGTAGAGAAATTATACGCCAAAACGCAATGGAGCAGCGTGATGGATTACCCTTCAACTCTTCTACTATATGAAGAAGAGGCCATCAATAAGGCGTTTTGTACCCGGAGTCAAATCAGATCAGCCTTCATCCACCTTTTTAATAGATAATTTTTTTGCTAGTTCAATAGATCTTTCGAGTCATTGGATTAAGTCGTCACTCTACCTGACTTAATACCGTACCTAGCAATTATCTGCTGATGCATGTAATAGAATAGTTCTCCTCGGCGGTCTTTGTCAACTATAGACAGGTCATTGGCATCCATGGGGTAGACAAGGTGCCAGTGCCAGTGGTGCAGGTTCACGCCGATATCCTCGCGGAAGTATGCCACTCGCTGTTCAGGCTCGAATGACGCAGCCGTGTAGTTCTGCGGGATCGTGATCGGCTTCTGCTCGGGATAGAAATTACTCAAAAATTATCATTCTGTCTAGTGTTTTTAAGCGCTTTGTCTTAATTTATTTTTAAACCCATCCTCAATAAAACTTAATAATAAGCAAATCGGTTTAATAATGTTGATTTAAAAAATAGTCACTAATATTCTTCTAAAAAATATTCACAAAAAAAATATTCACTAATATTCTAGCAATATTTAATCGGTTACAAAACAGTCATAAATAATCATCTTAATAGTAAATTTTGGTGAGTCAATTACCCTAACATAAAAATGTAAATATTAAATTATATTTAAATTCAGTCCGTATTCGATTAGAAATATAAATATGTTTCGACTTACCCGTTGATCAGGAAGCAGTATGGCAACGGCTTTCCGAGCACATTCAAGTACCCAGGGATCTATGAACTTTCCAGGAAATAACTCTGCAAAGCTTGGAATATTTATTCCTTTGGTGTCTTTCCTGAAAATAATGTAATAATTTGAGTTATATAGAAGCTAATCATTATGTGTCCTGTATTTATGATGTAACTCTAAGTAAAGTCATAGCATACAAAGAAAGTATACCTATATAAGAAAAACGTTAGACTTAAATTCGATCAGTACAACAACAGACCGTTAGACTTAAATTCGTCCAATACAGAAACAGTACAAAAAGTCGGAAAGGTAGACCTAAGACTGAAACTGGACTTTCTGGACATCGTGCTGCATCAAGGTGTGATGTACCCATTAGATGTCAAGGTCATCTACGACCTCAACACTCAACATCTCAAGGTACTTTTTACGTTCACCCTCCAGCGAGGCTTTAAATGCCTCGCAATTCACCTGTAATTTGGCGGGTACCAGATCGCAGGTTGATTGAGAGTGCTATACCTCCGGACTCACGGCCCCTATTTCCACGTCTGCCGACGTGCCAAAGATGGTCCACCATCCAAGGTCTGTCGCCAAAATATGGGAACCCGCCACCGAGCTCACACCGTGACAAAATTTGAAGCGACCGCTTTGAAAACTCTGGGCACGCACTCCCTTGTCCAAGGGTGCAGCGTGACTTGAATTGGCTTGCAGGGGAGGTATCACGTGTACTCGTGACTCTCGAGGATAACAATTAAGAGGTCATAATATAGTAACGTCATAACGTAACGGTCATAATATAGTAAGTAAGTAGCCGGACAGTCCCCATGGAGGAGAAGTCTGGCCTTTTCGCCGAGGCCAGCCTGTCGCTGGAGGGATCCTGTTGCCTGCAGATCCGGGGCTCTCCAATTAAAGCGGCTGAAGGCTCCCGCAGGGGTTTAGTTACGGTATTGCACTCCCAAAGTGCCGAATCCGACATAGGTCTGGGACTGCCTATCCGGGCGTCCTGGATATCATCCGTAAATGGATTCCCCTGCGTCACAAAAAAAAAAAAAACATCAGCACCTGTTCAAAATAGCAACAGACAGAGCATAGTTGAATAAACTGGGATTGATTCTCATCTGGCAGAATATAGCGAGGCACTGAAATTCTTCCAAATTTTTCGCATCTGGAAAAAAAACCAAGAAATATATACTTGTACTTAATTATATATAAATTAAATGTGTATATATATGAATTAAATTCGGTAAATTAAATTCATTAAACTTTAGTAAATAATTATACAAAACTGTTTAATGTTATAGCGGAGTTAATACAAATTTTACCTCATGTTAAATTTAATTAAAATAGATTACGATTTACGAGTATATGTGTGAAGTTCATTTATAATATTCAATAAAATTAAATGTATAAAGTTATGTACAATTACTGATATAGGTATATGTATGGATGTATTTTATTGACAAACGGGCCAAGATGTCTGAAATATAGGATAACTAAAAAAAAATTGTGATAATATTTCTTAATTTTCTTGAGCATTTCATTTATATATTAATTTGGTAAGATTATCAAATTTTAGATAGTTACTCATGAGGATATGGATCAAGCTCTTAGCCATTTCTCTGTGCGCGGGCACGAACATGGAGAACTCGTCATAGAAATCCAACTGCAACGGCAAAGTCAGATCTGGAGGTTGGATTTCTGGCACGTCAACAGTCTCGTCGCAATCACGAGTGATCCAGTCCTTAACGAAATCGATAGCTGTTTTGTACTTATCTGGCTGTAAAAAATATATCAAAGTATTCTCATTTTGACCATTAGATAATGATTCGTTCGATCATGAAAATTGTACGAATCGGATGGGCTATGCCGATGTTTACTCGTGATATGGAGATTTGTATTTGTGTTGGGTTTGACCCCGGACGATGTATTTTCGTCCTACTGAGAGCAGAGACCTTTTTTTTTTACTTAGTCACGACTATCGTACAAATTAGAGTTGTAATCTAAAGAACCTAAATAAGGGTGCGTAAAAAAAATCGCTCTTTAGAGATAACAATAACTCACAATAATAATAATTAATTCTCACTTTTCTTTCTACACAGGACTGACCGCCATTTTGTGTGATAGTGGACGAAAATTGACAATCGTAACTTACCCTCAGATGTAAATTACGTCAGATATTATTTGTTGAAATCTAGTTTTACTATATACAAAGAGTAATTTCATTACACAATACGCTTAACATACACACGGTCGTCTGTTCCTAATGTAGGCAACTGTTTTAGGTAACAGCCGACTGATAAACTTTTGTTTTTTTTATTTATTAATTATACATATAAATAACACATAATTATACGAAATCGATCCCACAACCCTGGAGCAGAAAACAGGGTTACTGCCATCTGCGCTGATCTGCGCCAAGGGACAGTCAGTAGTTATAGTCAGTATTTATATATAAATAAATTATTTTTATTTGTAATAATTAAGTACTTACATAATACGAGGCAGGCAAACGAAAGTGAACTTTTCCTTCGCATTTCGGCATAAATATAGGTTCGAGGGGCCGATCGAAGAACATGAGTACATTTTTTTTAAATTGATTCATTTCAGCGACGACGGACATTTTTACTAAAAATTAAAATATATTACATTCTAGAGCGAAAACACTTTTTCACTGATTTAACACATTTAGGTCATTAGTCTTGCTATTCTGCCTAACTTTAACTAGACATTCCTTTTACCTAAATCATTGTTTTTGAGAAGGGACAATTTGAAAATATTATGCATATTTTTTCTTAAGATAAAGTCTAAATAAATATTAAAATATTTTTACAAATATAATTTATTTTAATTAAATCAAAATTTATTGTTTAGTTAATTAAATATTACATTAAAAAAATGTTATAAAATACTACAGATTTTAATTTAAAAATTAGGTTTCAGGTTCAGTATTTAGAGTCGCATCAATGCTTTACAATTAAACTTACAATAAATAGTTATATCGTTACTATATTATATTTCATTAATTCAGGGAACTATAGGTTTATAGTTATTATCATAATATATGTATTTTTTTAACATTTTATAAAACTTTTTGTTCCTAAAGAAACAAATAGATATATTTACCTATAGACAGCTTCACGATTAATTTCAAACTTAAAAAAAATATATAGAATGATCTTTACAAAACTACCACAAAGCCAGCGGCTAACTGTGGACGAATAACACAGAACAGGATATAATATAAACACAAGGAATTGTAAAACCGTGCGCAGTTCTACCAGTATATAATGGCTTATCTTAATTTCGTTTAGTTAAAATTAATTAATTATGTTTCTATGTAACGCATGAAGTATATTATTATTCAGACGTCCATCCTGTTAACTGTGATATCAGAATTAGCATTGCTTTAACTCTTAATAAAAATAATCAAAAATATATTTATAATATTTAATCATTCTTATTTATAAAGTTAAAAAATATTTGCACTAATTTCATTGAGACACGGCGGCTGTGGCACATTTTTATTTTTAAGGTACACCAGGACAATAAGCTTGTCACTAGCTTACTCAGCTGATTATCAGTTCAGAGACCGATGTCAAATTTTTTAAATTTTGTGACGTCAGTTCAAAAATTATTTAATATGTAATATACAGGTAGTATACATTAATTTTAAAATATATTTATAGAATCTAACACCAGTGATTGCACGTTCGATTCCCTTTCGGGGAAGATATTTGTATTTGGCAGATATTTTATATTTGCTTCTGGTCTGGGTGTAAATCCTTGTGGGTCTCCCAACCATGATTCGGAGAGCACGTAAAGCCGTCGGTCTCAGCTGTCATCACAGACACATGATAGAGATCGTTGCTCATGGCAGAGAAATCCGCAACACACCCTCGAGGTGTGCCCGAGATGGGCGGCGCTGCGTCAGAGTCTGACGTCGGTCCTCGGAGGGGACTTGTCGTTCCCGAGCATTATCATCGCGATGCTCGGCGACGACGAGTCCTGGAAGGCGATGGTCTCCTTCTGCGAGACAGTAATGTCCCAGAAGGAGGCCGACGAGCGG
Source organism: Euphydryas editha (assembly GCA_036937285.1). Lineage (NCBI taxonomy): Eukaryota > Metazoa > Arthropoda > Insecta > Lepidoptera > Nymphalidae > Euphydryas > Euphydryas editha. Next base: position 671,761 of record JAUPFZ010000019.1, on the reverse strand, counting down.
GTGAGAGAGGAGGCCGCCGACGTGGCCTCCTTCCGCGGGCGACGAATGGGGGTGCGTAGGAGGCGCTACTTAATGCGCCTCCAGTAACGCCCCTGTGCCTGTATCGGGCCGGGATGGGAACCCGGTCCTGCTAGATACGGCGTCGTCGGGACTGTTCAGAGGTGAGCCTGACAGTCCCCATGGAGGAGAAGTCTGGCCTTTTCGCCGAGGCCAGCCTGTCGCTGGAGGGATCCTGTTGCCTGCAGATCCGGGACCCTCCAATTAAAGCTGCTGAAGGCTCCCGCAGGGGTTTAGTACGGTATTGCACTCCCAAAGTGCCGAGTCCGACATAGGTCTAGGACTGCCGACCCGGGCATCCTGGATATCATCCGTAAATGGATTCCCCTGCGACAAAAAAAAAAAAAAATGGCAGAGAAATCCGCCAACCCGCAATGGGTTACAGTTAAATTCGACAATCGGAGTTGAAAGATTTCTCAAACCACGGTTAGTTAACTTTTAAATTATAACTTAAATACTACTTGTAACCGATGGAACATAATCCAATAAATGACAGATGAGATTAGCGGCTTGCCACTTTTTACCCCCTCTACTTTCTTATTTGACTACCTATTCCATCGTTATACCAAATTCTCAAACATAAAAATTGAAATCAAGTTGTAATCGCGATATTACTGATTGAAATAACAACTGAATTAACTAATAAATTATGTTCAAAGCTAATTACAGGCTTATTTTGTCGATAGGTGGTACTTCTAATGATTTATGTTACTAGTTACTATAATTGTTTTCCTCCTCGACACGATTAGGTTGGTAATGTTGTAGGATAAAATAGTCGAATAAGAGTCCTATCTCTAAGCATTGACTAGCAAGCAGCTGGATGAGATTTTGAAAATTATTGCATCAATATTATTAACAACTAGCTTAATCCGCGATTTAGATCACAATTTCCAACCCTTACAAATGAAATACATAAATCAGCTTAAGATGGTTTGTTCATTCGATGATTGCTTCATTAGTACATTTCTTTTTTCCTTCTACGCTAGTCCTCTGCCCAAAAGTTGCCTGGAAGAGATCGCTGTTTTAGCGATAAGGCTGCCTGATACAACTGATGCAATGTGATTTATATGTATTGTCCCTTTATTGTATTGGTGTGCAAAAGTATGAATAAATAAATAAATACATTCCGAATTTCAAGTTTAGGATGACTGTAATTTCTGAACTGTCAACTAAAGACCTTATAATATTTACCAGGTAATATTTAAAATATGTATCTCCTTTCTTAAGGTCGGACAATGAACGAAACGGAACAAAACGGAAACGAACGAAGGTCGCAATAGCAAGCTACCAGCTCTTTGTATGAACTCAAATCTTACAGGTAAGATTACAGAAAGAAGCTGTCACTCTAGTGTCCCTAGGCAACAATAAACAGTAATTTTAGAGTTACATGATTACATTTAATAGAAAAACTTTCCTGTTAAAGTTATAAATAATTCTTTCTATCTACGCGCACCGTACTCTATGTTACATCCCCTATTTCTAAATTGTATAAGCTCATTTCACCCATTTATTGTATTCATATTATTTATTAGCGGTTTTTGCCACGATATTAATATCTATACGGACGGCAGCAAGATTGAGGGCAAGGTGGGGGCGGCGTTGTCCGTATGGACTGGCGCCGCCGAAACCAAAGCCCTCAAGCTTGCTCTGCCGTCGTTCTGTACGGTCTACCAGGCGGAAGTCCTGGCGATATGCAGAGCGGCACGGATGGCTGCAGATAACTCGGCCAGATCAGTCGGGATCTACTCCGACTCTCTGTCGGCAGTGCAAACAACAATTAATCCAGTTGCCCTCCACCCCCTGGCCGTCGAGGCGCGGGGCCACCTGCGAAGGACTTTGATACAGGACAAACATGTAAATTTGTTCTGGATCAAAGCCCATGCGGGACTAGAGGGGAATGAGCGTGCCGACCATCTGGCCAAGGAAGCTGCGCTAAAGTTGAAACGCAGTTTCGACTACGACAGCTGCCCGGTTTCGTTCATCAAGCGAAGCATTCGCATGCGATCGCTTGATGAATGGAACCAACGATACCGGGCCGGTGAAACTGCCGGTGTCACCCGGGTCTTTTTCCCGGACGCGATAGCCGCATACCGGATCATCGCTAAAATAAAGGTGGACAGATTTGTCACGTGTTGACGGGGCACGGTGGATTCTCCGAATACTTTGCATCGATTCAAGTGTAAGGAGAGTCCATCGTGCGTCTGCGATCCCGGGTGTTCTGAATCTGTTCTCCACGTCCTTCTGGACTGCCCGGCCCATGACTACGATAGGCTCAAAATTGAAAATGTCATCGGATGTAAATTAGACATGAACTCGATTTCCGTAACTTTAGACAGCGAAAACAGAGACTCGTTCCTACAATACCTATTGCGTAAAAATTTGTAAAGTTGTAAATAATAGAAATAGGATTTAAGATTTATGTTGTTTAAATATAGTATAGTATAATTAAGTCAACATAATATAGTAGTAATATAGTATAAATTGTAGTAGTAATTAAGGAACGTAGTGTTAAGTTAGTTATAAGGAATTGATGTATAAAACATTGTTTTATATAAAAATATAATTACATTTATAAATAGACTAGTTAAGAATTCCGTAGTTTGTAATGAGCCTATTGTTAAGAGTAAAATAAAAAAATTTGTAATTAGATTAGATAGTAAATTAGCTTATAAGAAGAATGTTAAAAAGTTTAAAAAATTAAAGACTTAATATTGTTCTCCCCCTTATTATCCCCGAAAAACTAGATTTAAGATAGGTACACACAAGGGCCTTAAGCCATAATGGGAAAGATACCCAAAAAGAATGAAAGACGAAGTATGCAAGAAAGAATTGGTATGCAGAATGCTAGATGAGCAATGTAAAAGCGAGAAAACTAGTATATAGATTATTAATTAAACATTGTTAAAACAGACTCCTTCTAATTGTCGGAGGTTTAGTAAAAAAAAAAAAAGAAAAGAAAACTATACTATACTATACTATTATTATATTTCAATTATTTATATTTATAATCATGTACTCCTAAGTGTCAAATGTTAAATAAAGCGAAACAACGTAATATATTTTTAAAAACAGTTAGAAATATATTTTTAATGATTGCCATTAATTATACTGAAAAAAATTTAATTTTCGTTATATACCTATGTACAAATATTATTATAATTGTGGTCACCTATAGCGATGACACAAAGTTTTGATACAGCATTACTAATATTATAATGTTTAACATTTGCCTACTAAACATTCTTTTTACTCAAGAGACAGATTTATTGACAGAGATTATAGGCTTTATAACATCGCATAACGACTCAAGTGAGCACAGTAGTAATCATGAATGTCAAATCAATCAAGTATACTTTATTTTAATAAGCTTTGAAAACAGATTAGATTTATATTACATTATATATTAAATTTATAGTTAATGGAACTAACACCGATTCGCAATTAATATTTCGATACGGAAAGAACCTGCAGAAAACTCAATAGTTACTCTTTATTATAAATTATTAAAGTATCAGTTTCACTACCTTATTACATGCAAGTTATTAAAGTGTAATTATAAACATAAATTTATTACTTGTCATTTAAAATATTAACATATTGATAGATAATTTTATAGACTGTGTATGCAAATATTTCAGTCAACCCGGTTGATTCCGAATGACACTGACCGGGTGCTATCCATTGATATTTTAAGCATGTAAGTAATTATTTGTCACTTCAGCTGGTGTATTGATAGGCCATATAGTATTATTAAAATACATTAGCGGAAATAATTTAAATTATTTATTTATTTATTTATTTATTTATTTATTGAATTAAAGGAGGATATAATTACAAACATCAGTAAGATGTCACATAAACTCATTCGAGTTTTACCGGACATCAGTTTCGTTAATATCAAGTAAGTATATATTATTAGATAACTTAGTACTAAAAATATTATAATAGGAAGATAAGATTATAAAATTACAAAATATGTTAGGTAGCGATAACATATTATATTAATTAATTATCTAGTCAGTCCTAACTAGTCTAGTCTAGAACTAGTCAGTTCAACGCCGTCTGCCTATAGACCGACCAACCAGTTTAAGTGGAAGCGAGGGTGATGTTATATAATATAATATTATATTTAAGATTAAGTTTAAATTAATTATTAACTGAGAAAAGTTTTTTTTTTTTTTTTTTGTATAGTATAGCAAAAGTTTAGTAAATTTTTATTTATTCATAAGTTTTATATATCATTTGAATTTATTTTATTATTATTTTATCTAGTTATGTATTACTTATTTAAGTTAAAAATTTGATGTAATGGTATTATTAATAAAATGTTTTTTAAGGGATCTTTTTAAGTTTCTTGTTGTTAATGATTCCCGTAAAATTATGGGAAGTTCGTTTATAAGATGTGGTATTATGTAACTTAATTTTCTTTTACCGTATAGGTTATTATATTTCGGTAGCAGTAATATAGCGTTACTTTTTTGTCGGGTAATAATACTTTTAGGGTCTACTTTATTCAATATTTTTAATTTATCGTTAAAATATTCTTGACTTAATAAGGTGAGTTTAATCTTATCATGTATAGGCATTATTTTACAATGTTCAAATAATTGGTGATAATCATTTCTGAATTTATTTTTAATGTTAATAGGGACGATTTCTTTTAGGAGTCGAAGTTGTAGTGTATATATTTTATTTAAGTGTGTTTTATACGTTCTGCCATAACTTGATAAACCATAGCTTATTATGGATTCAGCCAATGACTTGTAAAGTTGGAGTCTAATCGAGTAAGGTATTGACCACTTCATTACAAAAAACTTCGCCAGGATAGCTCTTAATTTGTCACAGATGTGATTTATATGGTCTTTCCAATTAAGTCTGTTATCAATAACTAGCCCTAAATAAGTTTGTTTGCTTACTACATCTATTGATTTGCAGTGACATTTAACATTTTGAAAGCTACTATTATTGAATTTATGTAAGCATTCGTGATTATGTGAAATAAGACAAGGAAGTATTTCACTTCTGTTCTGGCTGGTACTGATGTACATTAATTTGGTTTTATTAGCATTAAGTACCAAACCGGCGTCATGTGACCATCTCAATAACAAATTAAAATCTTTTTGGAGCCAACTAAGCGCTTCCTCTGCATTAATACCTTTGGATACCAGGCATGTATCGTCTGCGAACTGGTATATTTCGCAGTGCTGTATAATATTCGAAAGGTCATTTACGTATGTAATGTAATGCAAGGGGCCCAACACGGAGCCTTGGGCTGTTCCTTCTGTGACGCGAGTTTCATCACTTTCTACATCACCTACCTTAACGATAAATGACCTTTCTTCTAAATAGTTTTTACACCAGCCTAATAAATTACCTCTGATTCCATTGTCATCAAGCTTATTTAATAGAATTTTATGCCGAAGCGTATCAAAAGCCTTGGTGTAATCTATAAATACCACCATAACGTGCTTTTTTTCATCTAGGTGTTTAAAAATACTGTCTGTGAATTTTGTCAATAACTGTGTCGTATTTCTATGTGGCTGGAATCCAAAAAATAAAAAAATAATACCAAAAAATAAAAATATTTACCTATCATTAACTACAGCAGTGTGGGTATAATATAGAGTAATAAATTCGAGCTTATTGTCATATTTACCATGTATAACTCTCTATAAACTCTGAAAGTATTAGACAAGATGGAAATAGCAAAATATATTTAATGTTCTAGAACATTCAATACATTTGGATGTGGATTTACATACTCTTATACGTTCCTACCACGACACAACATCAGCTGGATGTCCTCCCCATAATCTCTGGGAGGCTTGCTAATACAGTGAATTGTTGTTGCAGGATATGGTGACGTTGCTGCCCATCATCATCTCGGTTGGTGCTGTTTATGGCCTCAGTCGCCTTTTACGACAGCTCAGCAAGAAAGTTATTGTAGATCCGTGTTTCTAAACGTCTTCTTAGTCTTCATATTAAAAAAAAAAAAAAAAAAAAAACTGCGAGATCGCTTTGTACCTTGTTATCCTTAACTTATAATACATTTGCTAATCTGTACCTAAAACTTTACCTGCCTACATACATATGTATGTGGACAAAGACCTTTGAACCCTAGAGTGAAACCCGAGTGTTGAATTGTTTTAAGATTATTCTATAGGAACTTATTGACATGCGTGAACTTGTCCAGTTTGATCATAAGGGTCCTCTGCGCATCTCCTTGTTCTTCATGTACCGATGCCATGAATAAGCGTACTGTTCCTTGAACGCTCTTTAGCGTTGTTCGCTTTGATCGCAGAATACACGCCGAACATGTACATAACACACAAATTCGGCTGTTTACTGACAATACAAAGTATTAACTGAATACAACTACCAACGTTATACAGTACCTTTGGTGAACTTTAAATTTTGTATTTTGTTATCTCTAGAATATCCTGATTTTTTAGAGAATGTCACTGTCAGTAATAGATGATGTTATAACGAACACCGTAACGATACTTTAATTTAAAGCAAACTAAGGATTCTTTGCAAAAAAAAAAAAATAATACACAGATGAAGTTGCAAATAACAGCTTGCAGAAACAATTTGACAATTCGAGCTGAAAATGCATTAGATGTCTGAGTGCAGACTTCATCTAGCAAGACCGTTCTATTAACACTAATATTCAATGTGCCCCTAACCAAAAGGTGATCACTCCCGATTTCACCCTATGGATAACGGAGACGTTATTGAATATTTGTCATCTGGTCTCATTGACTACTATAATAAAGTCTATCTCATTTTTAGTGGAACTATCGGGGACTCATCTAGGTTCATATCCTGTGAAGTGGCTATAAACCTAAAAAATTGGCCAGCTCTATCTACTGTCCTCTGCGGTTCTGCTGCCCATACACAATTTGCCCCATCTTAATCGTCTCATCTTTTGCCTTATCTAATTCATTCATTTAAAATCATTAGTTAGATAATATATTTGATAATATATTAGTATGATTCTAATACTTTATTACATATTATATACTTACTATAGTTACAGACCATACATATAAGATATGAATACTATGAACCGAATCAGCCTGTAAACGACCCACAGCTGGGTAAAGGCCTCTCTTGCTATATAGAAGGGTTGGAGCTTAATCCACTATGCTGCTTCACTGCGGGCTGACGGATATTTTTCCTACCATGAGATATAGTAACAACCGGGACCGACGACTTTACGTGCTCTCCGAGGTACGGTGGGGAGACCCCCAGACCAGAAATAAATATTTATATAAATACGTAGGTATATTTGCCCCGAGTGGGAATCGAACCTGTTAAGTCGGCTTTGTATATATTTAATTCATACATAATATACACATAATATATAATTCAGAAATAAATACCAAATGATAATTAAATACTAACAAGCCAAGGAAGAAAAATGTAGTACCTGACCAACCTCACGTATAATATGTAACTGTACCTATTCGTAAATAATGCAACATTATATAAGTTTCCTATGTTGTAAACCAAAAGATGTCGAAAAAAACCAAACGGAGCAAAAACAAAACAAAATCGCTAAATTCGAAATAAAAATACACACGGCTTAATTGTAAATAAAATTGAATTTGGAATTAGGTACTTATAAAACGCCAAATATTTGAGATAAAAAATAAATAAATAAAATAAAAAATAAGATCATATTTTGTTATCTATAATATAAATATAAGTCAGGTTTTCCTTCCTGACGCTATAATTCCAGAACGCACGAAACGATTTCCACGGTTTTGCATTCGTTGGAAAGGTCTCGGGCTCCGGAGGTTTATAGCAAACAAAATTCAGGAAAAATTTCAACAGAAAAGCAGGAAAACAGGGAAAATCATTTTTCACATACAGCGTCATCTCTGATACATAGCATGTACTACAAACTAATATGGATGGTGATGGGGCAGATGGCGCCAGTACGTGGTGTGAGTATCCCTCACGAAAATAAGTACGTTTTCCTTTTCAAATATAAAACAAAAAATATAATTTTTCTTCATCTTTTAATCCCCGAACGAAATGTTACAAAAAACGAAGCCGGGTTTGCTAGTTAATATATAAGAAAACACTAGTCTAATGTTAGTAAACTTAAAACTACCTTTACTAATCCTTATAACTAAGACAGCCCTGATTTGTCAGTACGTGCACCATACGGCAGTGGTTCAGGTACTGACAATCCAGCTTGTCAGCAAATGCCCTTAGGACGCCACTGGTACTATCCCTAACCCTGCGCACCAGTGACGTGCACCGCTTGCGCATGATCGAGTGAAGACAATCAACATGCGCATCGGCGAACATACCCGACGCACTGCAGCATCGAGACAATCCCATTAGCATCCTGAAAGCATTATTGTACTGTACTCGAAGGGCATTGTCCTATTTCTGCGTGAAATCTATCCACAGGCTGCTTGTGTAAAAAAAAGTACAGTAAGTTCTAAAGACCGTTAGTTTAACCACGGTGGAACAACGAACAAACCTACGAGCGATCATGAGCCTTGCGCTCTCTCTCGATACCAGTATTTTGAAAAACTACTAAGACTGTGAAGATGAAGTTTACATATCAGATTTATATAGCAATATGTGGTTTTGAAGTATTCACCAGAATTAAAGAATTTTAAATACCCATTATTACTAATTTTTAGTGTGCATTATGTATAACTACACGTAGTATGTATTAGAAGAATGTTTTTTTTTTTTTAAATAATTTGTTTAAACTTTTATTTACATAAGATTGCCCTACACATGGCCCTTTTTCAGCTTTGCACGTACTCGGGTAAAAATGAAATGACACCTCTTGCGAATGGAGTCTCCATATCCTACCACCACCAGGCCCCTTTGTTTTACAAATTACGAAAACTACACATCAGTAATAAAAAATGGTTTTTGAAAAAAATGAAACTCCATATAATCATAGCTTATACGTATATTGACTTAACATATATCCAATAGAACAATGATGTAATTTAAATAGTGCTTTATAAACAAATAGAAATAGCAATTTTGTTGCGCATTTAAGTCCTATTTATTCAAGGAACAATCAATTTAAAAAAATTTAAAGCAAATACTGAACATTTCAGATTTTAATGAACCATATTGACAAGATGTGCTAATTTAATTAACATTCAATTAATTGGAATAAAAAGTTAAACCTTGTGAATTCAAATGCAAGATTTTTTCATTTAGGTTTAGTTATTACAAAGCGCATTTTATATAAATAGAATACTAAATAGTTTTTAATAAATGCAAATAAAGTATTCACATAACAAAATTTTTAGTGTTGTATTTTTTAAATATTCTTCGAAAATTACATTGGTTTAATTATATGGTCATAGACAACAGTAGCTCAACACTGCTTATGTCTACTCACACGAAGCTCAATATAGTTATAAACATAGTATCAAATGAAAACAACCGTTTGGTAAGAAAATTTAATAATAATAGAAGTATTGAAAATATCTCCAGTGAAAGAATCAACAAAAAAAAAAAACAATTTAGTAAGTACTAACATATGACTTTATGCTACGCTAGGTACAGTCTAGGAATTAACTAAAATTTCCTTCAGATTATACATAAATACACTAGAAGTGAACCCGAGTGAACGTTCTTAAGAGTAGCTAACAGTACAAACGTACGAGTGAGGTGCGTCAGAGATCCGTCACACACAGGGCTCCCCGGCCGCCCCCGCACAGCAGTGAGCGGCCGGGACAGAGCCACGGTCCGAGTCTGTCACTAACAACATAAAATTTAGACGGAATGGGGTAACGGCCTAGCCGCTCTTGAACAGGAGTATCGCCACTTGGCCTAGATAAAAGTAGATAAAATGACGCGTCTCGTGCGTCACGTACGAGCCGAAGTTCCTGCCTACGATGCAGTGCCATGTCGGATTGTACTTCTTGTCAAATTCTTTCTTAATGAATGCAGCTATATCCTGCAATTGTCAAAGTTGCCTGTTATCAAATTGAAAATAAATATTTCTTAAACAATTACAATGCAACCAAAAAAATAAAGAATAAGTTATCCAATTTATCTTCTTTGTTTATTAATATGACAGCACGAAAACGATGTTGAATTAGAAAAACACATTTTTCAAATTGAAAACAATAATACATACCTTTTCAATGTTAAACTTTTCGAGAGCCTGCGTCGCGCAGTCCACTGCATCTTGCTGCATCTCCTCGCTCATGTCCGCATTCTTGATCACCGCTTTGCGGTCGCACATCTTGTCTGTATAGCTGTAAAAAGACATCAACGTACAGCCTTTGACATCTACAAAAATAGGGTAAACTCTCGACCCTTCGCGATTAATAGCAAATTGCGACTTTAACACAGACTATTTCGTTTCATATTCCACGGAGCATTCATAACATAGCACTTGACGCGCGCAAAATAAGTCAAGTACGTAGGCATGTTATTACTTGCGTATGAAATCCTCCGCAGCATAAAGTTTATCGAAAACCTATCACCTCTGACTTCATTAGTTTTCCACATGCGTGGACCACGCCATCGATTGTTTATATTCAATAGCGAGAGCTATAAATAACTTCCTAAAGGTCAGGCGCGAATCTATCCCCGCGCGCCCTTTATGAAATTTCCTATCCCCCTATTCTTTGTAAAGATAATAAGCAAGAAAATTAAAAAGTTAATTTTACTTTAAAAATACCTGAAATCTTTCAATTGCTGCGAAGGTTTTTTTGTAGTTATTCTAACTGTAGCACTCGCTTTAATACCCGTCATCAAAATATTAAAACAAAACAAATTATTTGCTCAGATCTCGAGAACTCAAAAAGATAATTTTATTCCATTACTATGAGGATTATCACCATAGAAACATTAAAATTAAATCAATAAAAGTACTTTAGTAGGTACTAGTATATTTTTTTGCAAATGTTAGCGAAAAATGGAACCACTTCGAGTTTTGTACACAATTTTCATGTAAATAAAAAGATATTCAACGAAATAAAAACAGAAAACTTTTAAAATATAAAATAAATAAAATACATAAGTTTAATACTTACTTTTAAGTCGGTATATGAACAATTTCTCACAAAATGATTTTGATACCGGAGATTCCTTGCCTACTTTCTAGAGGATTCTTTCAATTGGTAAAATGGCTTCTTTCAACGGAGAATGACTCGTATTGCGCTAGAGGGCGTTCTAAATTTGAAATCGTTCGAAAATCAAAAGACGTATACAAACTGTATGATTATATTATTTATTTGCAGCCATGCAAAATAAAAATAATAACGTTAAATACTTATCTATTATATAATTTACATTATAATAATAATATTTTTTAAGAGCCAATACGACTTAATCAATTTAAAAATTAATAACTTTTTATATGATTTTAATAAATCCTACATTTTATTCATTTGCAAATACAATCAAATCTACGAATTACATCAATACCAAAAATAAGATATTCAGTTCAGTTTAATCCTTAAATATGATTTGTATAAGTTAATTGAAGTATCCGATTTTACAACGCTTGTCGCTTATCACCCATTTCAACTTTTGTGGTCTACGTGCCTCGTCGAGACTCGAGTCGGTCGCCATATTCAATTTGTCAAAAAGCGCCGATCACTCGTTAGCAAATTTGTGTACCTGAACTTTATCAACAGAATCAATAAAATTGTTTGTATTTCATAGTTTTATATTTAATAATTAATCACAAAATGTCTGGAGGAAGTGGCGGTAGCCGGAATGAGTGCAGAATATATGTTGGTAACCTGCCCCCTGATATCAGGACAAAGGATATTCAAGATCTATTTTACAAGTTCGGCAAAGTAACGTTCGTTGATTTGAAAAATAGGAAGGGACCACCTTTTGCTTTCGTTGAATTTGAAGATCCACGGTAAGTTTTCAGTAATATATCAATGTCTAAGTAGTAACGCCATGTTCAAGTATTTACCTATAATATACATACTCTAGTAACGCAACGTAAACTATTATTTTAATTAGTCCCATAATATAATTTTCCAATTTATAATGTTAACTAGTGGTTAATAAAGGTTTGTATATAGTAAATCTGGGCTGAACTGATTCAGCCTGTAAATGTTTCACAGCTGGGCAAAAGCCTCTTCCTTATAGGCAAAGTTCTGGAGCTTAATCCACTTCGCTGCTCCACTGGGGCTTGGTAGATAATTTCCCTACCACGACTAAATTTGTTATCAGGTGTCTGTGGTAAAAACTGGGACTGATGGCTTTACGTGCTCTCCGAGGCACGGTGGGTCCACAAGGACATACAACCAGACCTAAAACATATTTTCACAAATACAAATATCTGCCCAGACCAGGAATTAAATACGCTACCACCGGTGTTAAGGTGACTACTTGTACTGCTATGCAATGGTTATCTGTCCGTCTATTTTGCTAATGTAGACTACATTGGCAAAATTTCTTAGAAGTTCTGTATTAAATTTCTATCATTTTTGTTCTATTATCCATATCAGAAAAGATAAACAGTTATAAGCAAATAACAACGCCTCAGTAAAAATATTTGAACACTTCAATCTTTATTCTGCCGTATTAAAAATTACAATGGATGTTATCATTACCCCATTTTTGTATTTAATACTTTGATAACAGTATCATAAAAGTATAAAACAAGTTTAAGTAACTTAAAATATACTTTATTTACATTATATTGTTATGAAATAAATTATTTAGCTTTTTTTATGATAGAACAGATTTTTTTTTTAATATGTGACTCCCACACAACAATATTGCTTATCTACTCTGATGGCAAGAGTGCACAACGCCACTGGCTAAATTTAACACTATGATGAATATTAAACTACTGAAACAGTCGGTGAATGAGTAAAAATCTTTTAATTCTAAATAATAGACATTTTTATATAAAATTTTATGTATCTTCGAACAAAACAAATGGTATAATTTTTTTAATAAATAAATGTGAAAAGAGTTGAAAAAGCAGTGGACCAGCTCAACAATAATAACGGCTAGTGTTGTACGAAAAACAAGTATCGCCAGTGCTCCGTACGAAATACACATCCTAGAAGCAAATTGACTTCCAAAACATTATTCTTGATTATAGAAGAAATAAAAATTGATAGGAAAATGATGTGAAATAATATAATTCGGTGCATGGAGATGGTCTCATAATGGAAACATTGCCAAACAGATAGGCACTGACACCAAACTGTGTATCCTATATGATAATTATTTATGTCAATTCATTACTATGATAAAATTTACAATATAAAAAAAATATTATATGAAACATTATTTAATGCTTATAAAATATATTAAAAAAAAAAAAACATGTATCTAAGTAGTACATTATTTCTTTACGACAAAGACTAGTGAGGAATGTTATAAAATTTAACTTAATACTATTAGCTCAATAAACACTTTATATTTGTGTCATTGTCGTCAGCTTGTTAAGTACCTACTAAGTATGTATATCTGCTTATCTATGTATATGTATTCATTGAATTTACATTGAATGTAATGATTATTACTTATTAACTTCTTTTGACTCTTTTGGATATGAATTTGTTCAGTTTCTAATTTCGCACACCTGCAAATGTCCGCTCTTGTACGTCCTAAAGACGTACGTGGTTGATAGAGAATGCTTTTAGCATAAAGCCTACTGTTTGTAAAATTTAATGATTAAATGTATTGTGCAATAAAGTATTAATAAATAAATAAAACAGACAGACAACTATGAAAATATTAATTAATATTAATGTGTAAAGAAATCTAATAAGCATAAGTAATATGAAATTGAGGCACATCATGATAAAATTTGTGATGATGATAAAATAAAAACAATTGATTAGGATGATATTGCTTATTTCCATCCACCACCAGAGAAGCCTCTAATGCTTTACCGAATAAAGAAATGAAAGGGAGTTAGGAGTTTAGGGAGAAACAAAGTAAGATATTGGCTTCCATGGTTCAAAGACAATTAGAAATACGTATGTACTGCTTACTGCTACCTCATTATTATTCATTCTTATTCTTGTATTTATACAGTGTAAATTCTTGTTCAAATGTGCTGTAGAGAAATGTTTCTATGTCCTAAATAAATTGAAACACATGTGTTAATGCCTGTGAAATTGAAATAAGCAACCATTGCAATTTTAGTAATACCGAGGGTAAAAATATATTTTCTACCCCACTCTAAATTATTATTCTCTTCGTTTCAAATATTCGACGTGTCTGTGTATCTTGCTATAAAAATTTAACAATATCACTGTAAAAGGGAGAATATACATTTCAATTGTATTAAACGGGAGTTTCATTTGCGTTCTGCGCGAACAACATATATAAAGATACAACACATAAGTAGGTTAAATTGACATCGTTATAGAGGTTAAACTTTGATTGTGTTACTGACATTGTCTTTAAAAGTTTCCTGGGTATTGCATCATCTTTTGTTCGAATTCACTTTGTTTTGTATTAGTGTGTACAGTTCCAAGTTTCCTAATTAATATAAATTAAAGGTCAGATCGACAATGATTATAAACTACAAACATATTAACTCATTGAATTAATATCATAGCTGCTATTTATTTTAATTAATCATTCAATTTATATTCCCATTTTGTAACATTTCAATAATTTTATTAGTTACTAGATTTTGATATAAACTTCATTTAAATTGTGTCAAAATACTATCTAAAATAATCAAAGCCACAGATAAATAGATTATAATGGAAACCGACCAATAAAGTACATTAGTCATTCAGGAACAGTACCACATACATATATTTGGAAATCCATGATTCATACATTGAACTTTCCCTCTGGCTGCAATTGCAATAGCATAGCAAAAGATAATAATTTGTTCAGCATAGTGTATAAAAATGTGTATACAAAACTTGTTTTGCATAGGTGCAATACGAGTTACGACAATCGTCAATATGAATTGGTCATCGCTTTTGTGTGTGTCCTTTGTATTCATTACCTATTGTTGGATGCATGTTTAGTAGTTTTAGTAAACCTCGTTACTTCATATGAACCTGTCTGGACAAATCTGATGCAGACTTAAAGACATCATAAAATTGTAACCGTGTACATTGTTTAATATATTTAAATATATATACATTTTTTTTTAATTTATGTATATATTAATATAGATATAATTATATTAAGTAGTCTATCATTTACTGTATATTTGTATTATATATATTTTTATATACCATCTACCTATTTCTTCTCAAATTCTAACCCTAAGGCTGCCAAGGGCTGGAAGAAATCACTATCTAGCGATCAGACTGCCTTTTTATCCATTTTTCGTTTTTCTTCGATTATTTTTTACTATATTATTCTCTGTGTGGTGTACAATAAAGAATATATAATTATAATAATAATTATCAAGAGTTTTATTTTGCTACTAGCTTCTGCCCGCGGCGTCGCCCGCGTGGATGATCATCAAGAATAAATTTCAATAGCGCGTTTTTTTTGTATCAGCGCCATCTCTTATCGTGTTTTTCTCCGTTCACGGATCACGTAAAAAGTACAAAACCAATGTAAATAACTTTAATACATAAAAATTAAACATAACTCACAGTATAATTAAGTTTTTGTTTCATTGTAATTAAATTTAAAAATAAATATTTAAGAAAATAGAAATAGGTACCTACGCCGCCAACGCCATCTGGTCTAAGGAATCTTAAAAACTCACAAAACTTATTTTTGAGTTATTATTTTGTTAAAGTTAAAAGTTTACTAAATATGTCGGATAGGAATAGAAATCGTTTTAATATTTTAGATAAACATCATTTTCAATTAATATAGGTACTATTATGTTAAATATCACTAAATATAAAAACGATATTCTACTATTATACGATAGATGGCGCATGTAGGTGATAAAAAATATAAATTTATAATTTTTTAAATTTTAGTAAAATACCCGTGCGAAGCCGGGGCGGGCCGATAGTTTATAATATAGGTAGGGATTAGTCTGAAATTTCTAATATAATATGTGCTAAAATTGTAGATACAATAGATGGACATTATCCCTAATTGTAGGTCATGTATAAAGATCTCAACTTAAAATCATAAGTTTTGAGGTGCGGTATATTAACAAATAACAACCATTTCGTATATAAACTTTTTTTTTGTTAATATAATTTATCAGTATAGTTTATCAAAAGTGAAAATTTCCAAAGCTATGCTAAATTAATACTATAGCCCTTATATGCATATGACCTATCGACATATACCTTAAACCACAACACAACTTTCCCGCAAATAGATACACACGACGACTGACGACGACCTTTCTGGTGTAGTGTTGCGAGTCTCCTCAACGCTGGCGGTCGCGGGTTCGATTCTCGCGCGGGTCAGATATTTGTGCAAATATTTGTTTCCGGTCTTGTGTATGTCCTTGTGGGTTTCCCCACGGTGTGTCGGAGAGCACGTAAAGCCGTCGGTCCTGGTTATTATCACAGACACCTGATAACGATCGTTACTCATGGTAGGGAAATTATCAACCAACCCGCAGTGGAGCAGCGTGGTGGATTAAGCTCTAACCCTTCTCCTATATGGAGAATAGGTTTTGCCCAGCTGTGGGACGTTCACAGGCTGATTCAGTTCAGTTCAATTCATATACATATTTTTAATATTACCCACAGCGACGCCGACGACGCAGTACGCGCTCGAGACGGCTACGACTACGACGGCTACAGGCTCCGCGTGGAGTTCCCGCGCGGGGGCGGTGGCGGCGCCCGGGGCGGACGCTCGCAGCCCGACCGCTTTGGGCCTCGCCCGGCCGCCCGGGGGCCTCCAGCGCGCCGTTCGGAATACCGCGTGCTTGTCACAGGTCTGCCACCATCAGGTTCCTGGCAGGTGAGGCTGAGTGATTGCTATCTCTGCTGCACAAGGACGAGCCATTTCTTTGCGGCTCTAATGGCTAATGAAAGATTCGGACCGAAAACACACTGCTACAGTGTTATGATATCATCCGGATGCTGTCAGGTTTAACTTCATAACTCTACTTGCTAGGGTGTTTCCATTATCTCTAATAATATTTTTGTAGACATCTGTATCAGCCTGTAAACAACCCACTGCTAAGGGAAGACCTCTTCTCCATAAAGAAAAAGACCACTAGACTTGGTTATTAATTCTTTCAAGCCGTAATAAAAGGGTTATACATAGTAGTAGGTACTAGTTTAAAAGAAGAATTTGTACGGAAACCTGCTCCAAGAACCTCTTTTCCTCTACATTCAATGCCACCTACCTGCTAATACTGGCTATCTTTTGGTTATTCGACTTGAAGCTTTTTGTTTGTGGAGGTATTTCCCATGTCTTGGTCAACATCTGGGGCCTCTTATTGTTACTCTTTAATTTCGACAATGAATAAAAAGTTTAAGTAGGTAGTATTATAATTCTACTGTCCTGGGGCATGGCTATTTTATTTGTACCATAATGGTAGATCAGCTGATCAGTATTCATCATTGACATTGTAATAGTTGGTTTTGATAATTTTGGTAATCTATTAATTTAACCACTTATATTATTATTGTATAAAGTCATAATAGTACTTGAAAACTTAAAAACTTGATAAGTTGGCACATTTTAACATAAGCACAGTTTTATTTTTTCCAGATTATATTTCCTGTCTATATTTTTTTTTTTTTATACCACGACGGTGGCAATCAAGCATACGGCCCGCCTGATGATAAGCGGTTACCGTAGCCTATGGACGCCTGCAACACCAGGGGCATCACATGCGCGTTGCCGACCCTTTAAAAACCTATTTACTCCCCTCTTGAAGGACCGTTTTATTTATTATATATTATATATTAATTCCGCCTCCTCTTAAAATAGACTATACGACACACATGGCTTGGTGGATAATTTCCTTAACATGAGTGACAATCGTTAGCAGGTGTCTGTGATAACAACTGCGATCGACGGCTTCACGTGCCCTCCAAAGTACAGTGATGAGATACAGACATACATCCAGACCAGAAACAAATATTTATACAAGTCTGCTCCGAGCGGGAATCGAACCGCGACCGCCGGCGTTACGGCGACCACTCGAATTGTTGCACCGGAACTGTTGTCGACAAAGTAAATAGTGAGCTGTGGTTGCAGGATCTGAAGGACCACATGCGCGAGGCGGGCGACGTGTGCTTCGCGGACACGTTTAAGGACGGCACCGGCGTCGTTGAGTTCCTGCGCCACGAGGACATGAAGTACGCCGTCAAGAAGCTCGACGACTCGCGCTTCCGCAGCCATGAGGTCAGTTCGACGACTTGTTCGAGACCGCTCGACAGGGCCGGATTTAGATAAGGGCAACCGGGGCAACTGTCCCGAACCTCCACAAAAGAGGGGCCCCACAATAGAGACTTGGGAAAAAATCAAATTCAGACAAGTAAATATTACTAAATAAATTTTTCCTTTCATAATTATCGAGTAATTATTTTGATAGTTTGAAGCGACGACCTTCTTTTTTTTTTCGTGTGCACTTATGAGACAGGAAAATTATCGATATTTTCATCCGATAATTATCGATATCTGTTCATTCGATAATTCTTTTCCATAAACATCCCATAGGCCAATGGACCTCCACTCCATTGTTGCCCCGAGGCCTCAACACCTCTAAATTCGGCTCTGACGCTCGACACGACCTGTTCTTATCATATCGTGAAGAAGATTTAGTTTCATTGGACTGACCGCATGGACCGTATGAATATACATTAAGTTTTGTCCCATCTTAAAAAATAAAGTGTCAGACTGTTAACCTCGTCACGTATTAACTACTGGACAAAGGCCTCCTGACAGGTCTCACTGATGAGATGGTTGAATAAATTCAGCTGGACATAGACTTGGATATTATGGACCGGACCGGACACTTAACTTTATGCAGTTTTAGTGTAATGGATAGTGATGATATGAATGGGTATGGATATTTTTTAATAGGATATTAAAATTATATTGTTATTGAATCTATTCATAGTGTTGAATTATTATTCTAAAAGTAATAATTATCAAGATTATTTCAACTGGATGATCTGTTAAATAATAAATTTTTAATTAATGAAAAAAAAAATGTTTTTTGTTTTTTTAGGGTGAAGTGTCATACATTCGCGTTAAAGAAGATTATGGTAGTGGTGGAGACAGAGACAGGTAAGTGATAATAGTTGATTAGTTCAGCATTAGGATGCGTTTTTAACTTTGAGAAATGAGGGCGTGAAAATAAAAACAAAATTATTTTTCCTGTAAGACGAATGCATTGTTTTGACATTTAAACTAGTTTATGTATATCTTCATAATAAATATGTTTTGTCTTTGAAAAGACACCAAAATTAAATCCTTGACGTCTTAATCACTGGTATTTTTTTCACAATCAGTTCTTTTTTCATTTTTGGGAACAAATAATTATCGTTGGTATCCAGGTCTGGACTATAGGTGGGAGATTCAAAATATCGAAGGCCACACAACTCTTGTGGACTAGACCACTGTCGTGAAGAAGCAAGACTCAGTAGTCCGTTCACCCCTCTTTTTTTCATTAATGACTTCCTTTCACTGCTCCAGCACTAATGGGTAGTATTGTCCGGTTATAAAAACACCGTTAATTTTGTAATTGATTAATGAGATTCCTTCTGAATCCGAAAACACGGTCGCCGAGTTTTTCAGTCGACTGTGATTTAAACATGTTGGGTGGCGGTGTACCTTTTATGACACTGCACGGAGTTTTCAACAGTTTCAAACGAGGAAAAGAGTTAATGAAAAACGACTTTCGATTGGGACGGCCGATTGAGGCAACTACTGTGTATATGGTTCAAAAACTTGTATTGGAAGATAGTCTTGTAAAGAAACAAATTGCAATATTAGTGGGACAATCAGAAACAACCTTTTTAAATATTTTACATTAACATCTTGGCATGAGTAAAGTCTGTGCAAGAGAGGTCCCGAGAATGCTCACACCGCTTTAAAAATAGAATAACCGCTGTAGATAGCAAAAAGAAGAAATTATGACCTGAATTGTATGAACTGGTTATGAAACTTAGGTTCACCTAAGTCGAATCAAGAGTCGATGCAGTGACATAAAAAGGTAAAGCCTCTCCTAAAAATTTACGGTCTTACTTATAAAAATCTCGTTAAGTAATGCTTAGCCACCGTTTAGTTAATCCACTCATAAGCTTTAAATCAAAGATTAACTTTTGTTTACTTATAAACATTGACTAGCTGTTACTTAGTTAAGAAACGAACAAAGAACGATACATAGATGGTTGGCACAGATTATACCCAAAATAATCGATTAGATAGAGAAATTGAATGAACGAAATTATTAAAAATTATATTCAAGCGACATCTATTAACATTATAGAGAAAACTCTAGCTCGATATTGTAGTGAGTCACTACTAGTGACCTCTATTGACAGTTAGGAACTTGGATCAATATTCTAATTTCTAATATGTTTCTAATCATTTTTATTTTGATGGGTAGTAGTCGGATTCTCAATTACAAAATTCAACAAAGCTTATTAAATATTAAATTAATAAAGGAGATGGGGACTTTTGGGCCAAAATGTAATAAGTAGAGATATGGTTTAAAAAATTGGTTATATTTTTTTATCTTACAATATAAAAAATCTAATTAATTCTGAATCTGGGAGCGGAGAAAAATGAGAAAGATTGTTTTCATCAAATTAATCGGGTATTGATTCAACTAAAATCGATTACAGAATTAAAAAAAGAAAGGTTTCTACTAGTTAATTAACTCAAAGTATTTAGATGCACAATATTGAAGTTGTAAACGATAAAGTTCATTTAAATAAAGTTACATTAATAGCGAAAATATCATTTAATATTTGAAAATAATATCGATTTCGTATTGATTTAAAATAAATCATATTTTTAGTGACAGCTAACAACTGACTGACATTGATACTAGCCGTTTATTTTTTACCTACATTTCCTAGATGACATTTTAATAATAATAGAAGAAGAATTAAGTATGAAATACGTTCAAAGGTTTTTTTTTATTCTGAACAATATTTATTAGTGTTTCAAGTTATTGATATTTGTAATGAGTTTTCAAACATTCTTCACTAAATGTAAGAAACATTAGTGATTTAAGAACTTAGTGATCGGGTTTTTTAATAGACATTGTAACATAACCTCATTTTTACAAAACGTTTAATAACTCCGCTCTCAGATAGCCAAAATATAGAGAATTTTCAGCGAGGGATCTATAAGCCTGAATGCATTAATTGATACCATTTTCATTTCATTACATTTTGGCCCAAGAATGTATGGAATCGTATCCATCTCCTTTACTTAAGATATAACCTCATTTAAATTATGTTATTATAATTAAAATTAGGTACCTAAAGATCTGTATTAAACAGACAGATAACGCTCATTTAGTATATATTAATTTTTATATAGAGGAAATTTCATTCTAAATCTCTTCTTACTAACAAACAAACGCAAGTAAGTAGATCAGACGTCGCAATAGAACAGCTGATTTATGTGAAATCCGCCATCTTGCCGCTTAACGAGGGTTAAACTATGTCTCGGCAGGGTTTAATTTTGACAGCGATTTACGCATTACTTAACGAATTCTTAACGCTAAATAGTGTTTATGAGTGAGGTTTTTGCTGATCAGTTGTTAAGCAATGGATTAAATATTAAGAAACGTTTATGAGTAAGACCGTTAAAGTCTCCCAATCGGCCGGAAAGATCATGATGAATATTTTGGGGTACTGAAGGTATTCATTATTTTCATCAATTATAAGGAACGAGCCGGGATATAACGGGATGGTACTATGCTTACTTACTGAATCGAATAAATGAAGCTATTAAAGAAAAAAATATATTGAAAGCTGACAAAAGGTTTGCTTTTTTTGCTCGACAAAGCGCCCGTGCGTGCAAGTATCGTTACGACCTTTGCCATTATCTGATGCGTTTTCGAAAAATTGCGCCATCCACCTCACAGTCCAGATCTGGTCGAAACCTAGCGACTATTATTTGTTTTCAAAAATAAAAAAGAGCTTTATAGAAAAAAAAGTTTTTTTTCGAAGGTAACATGTTATTCGAATGATCTGAAAAATGTATTAGAGATAGAAGGAATATATCGAAAAGGAAAAATAGTTTAAGTTTTCACTTCATACTTCTTCCCTGTCATTCCGCAAACTTTTTGACCTCTCCTCGAAAATCTCCCCTCAGTCGGACCCGTGTCGAGTTTTAATACAAATAATATTCGTAATTTATCTCGGCAGCTAGGGCAAGGTCACCGACACTGTCCGCACACTAGTGTCCATTGATGTGATAGCTAATCTCGACTAGTGAGCGATAACGTAACTTGAGCAATCGCGAGAAATCGCTGTGGTATCGAATTTCAATACTAATTGAGCTGAGCTCCAAGTATACACCACAGTGATTTTTCGCATCGGCCAAGTTACGTATGTAATAGTTCCACGGAACCGGTACTGACATTTGTCGGAACCCTCGGTACGGTGTCTGTCAGTAAAGGGCCGTTTAAATCAAACTTAAAATAACGTATTTATCGAGGGATTCCCGCCCTTGTAACGCATAGTAACGTTTTAAAAGACAACCCCCCCTCCATCAATAGCGTTAAGCAATAATTGAACGGCCGCTATCGCTGTGCGCGCAGGTCGCGCTCGTTCTCGCCGCGCTCGCCGAGCTACTCGCGGCGGCGCGGCTCGCCCACCTACTCGCCCGTGCGCCGCTCCTACTCGCGCTCGCGCTCCGCCTCGCCCGCGCCCGCGCCGCGCCGCGCCTACTAGCGCCGCACGCGCAGGTAACAGCCGCGCGCTCCGTGCACTGTCGACTTTGGGTGCCTGTCCATTGATGCGGAGCGAGGCGGCGGAGCGGAGAAACGGTGAAATATTAACCAATAGGATTGCAGAGAGCTCTTGTTCACTGGAGCGGAGGGGAGATTTTTTGCAATCCTATTGGTTAATATTTCTTCGTTTCTCCGCTCCACAGCCACGCACCACTTCAATGGACAGGTACCCTTATGGTGGCGGTTCGCACCTGCGACTGAAGAGACAGAGACAAGAGACCGCGACAAGTTATATCATTGATCGTCTTGGTCTCTTGTCTCTGTCTCTCCTGTCGCGGGCGCGAACCGTCACCATTAGTATTATCTTTTATGAGGCCCCGTTTTCATTTACTAGTTTTCTTCATTTTTTTTACTCTTCATCACTCTAAATAATAATAACTTAACGACTGTGTTTTATGGGAATTATACTGGAATCGAACTCACAACCCTGGAACAGAAAGCAAGATCACTTTCGTTTACTAATTAAAATACAACAAATCCCAGTGGCTTGTTTTATCTCCTGCTGACAATGCCTATCGGTAACTTATGTGCAAGATAAACTTTATCAGCAACCGGTAAAACTTACCGCAGGGATCTCTGTTGAGAAAACATTAAACAAAAATATTAAGCTTTTATTTTTACATGTCTGTATATTTAAATTTTTAGATAGGTATTAAAGTTACTTCAAATATTTTGCAATTTTTTTTTAATCGGGTGTGTATGAATTTTTCTTTTGTGTATCTATATAAAATAAATATAAACTAAGTTTATTGAAGATATAAGTAGAAAAAAAATAATAGTTATATGTTTTTCTTTTTTATCAGAAAATATTCAGCATCAAATTTTTTTTTTTTTTTTAGATGTAGTTTTTTATCCACTCATATCTTCAGTTCTTACCGATTCCAATGAAAAGAATATTTTGATAGATTTATCTTTGTGTTTTAAATAAATGCAAATATAACCAATGTGCTTTAGTAGTAACAAAACAATCTAACATTATGCTTATATCTAACATCTGTTTGAATAAGTCGAGTTCACACTGACACACAGACGACTCGGAACACTACATACACACATTTAACAAGTAAACGAACTTATGTATTGCAATATGAATTATATTCTCTACTAATGTTTTTTACGAGACTTTCGCAGTTATCATGGATAAAGGATCCGGATTATAATTTATTGGATTTCACGGATCGGATCGTACACTTGAGGAACACTTGTAACAGGATCAGGACAATATATTACACGATTCCATTAAATATATTTGTTTTTATTTACTTTGGAATACATGGAATATAAACTTTGGACAATTTTCTTATAAAATTTAATTGTAAAAGTTAAAAAAAAAAATTAAACTTTTATTATTGAATCATATATTTTAACTCGTCTGCAATTTTATGACACAAGGACATTCTAGGAAGACATTGGAATTTTTGGAGGAATAATATTTCTATAGAAAAGATTATTTTGGATATTAAAAAAAAATACGAGGATAAGAAATATGTTTGCAATTTAATGTAAAGATGTCAGGAGAATAACCGATAATGGATTAGTATTAAGTGTGGCGAAGGCAGGGCCGGATTTAGAGGTCTGGAGGTCTCGGGGCAACAAAGGAGTGGAGGCCCCTTGGCCCCAAATTATTTTTATGTAAAGGTAAAACGCGAAAAAAAAAAGAAATGAAAAGTTGTTTACTGGACTGAATTAGAATTTTTTTTTCTGAAGTCTCTATTGTGGGCACCCCTCTTTTGTGGAGGCCCGGGGCTGTAGCCCCGGTTGCCCTCCCCTAAATCCGGCCTTGGGCGAAGGCAACTGAAGGTGGTGTTTTCAACAGGCGTTGCGGCGCGGAGACGGGGCGGTCGCTAGCTATCGGTCCAGGAACGAATGTCTATTGGCATCCAATAAGAAACCCTATCATTTCGACGAATTGTATCAATTTCGAGAGTATATACACACTATATTGTCGAATTCGTAGTTTTATAATTTTAACTTTAGCGAAGGGACACCTCGCTCCAAGCCGCCTCCGCTCAATGAAATTGACGACGTTCCATTCGACGGACGATTTTCACTAAATGACAAAGTCACAAATGTTGCGTTAAATTAGTTTATTCTGTCCAGGCGTGATTGGCGGCTCGGAGCGTGCCTGAGCCGAGCCCTGTATTGACCGGTTGAGATATATTGTAATTAAAGGAATTTTCTTTTGTTTCATCCACTGTGGATTGGATCGGATCGGATTGGACGGGATGTCCGGCGGAGGTGAAGGTCAGGTATTCCGGGCTAGGGGCTAGAGCGCGCACTCACTAAGGACTAACGGATCCACCTCTCGCTTTACACTTTAACTCGTCTGGAGGGACCGGACCGGACCGAATCGGATCAAAACGGAACGGAACGGAACTGACCGAGACGGGATCGGAACGGATCGGACCGTCCCGCGGTCGCCGGACGCCGGGATCGCGGAACGTACGGATTCTCTCTGGGTATGATTTTGTAAATTTTTCCCATACGTCGAGTGCACGCTCCGTACCGGAAATTAATGTTTGTTTGATGTAACCTAACATTCGGCCGGCGCCGGGCCTCGCTTGTATCACATGTGCTCGTTGGTACTATTACGTAACTTGCGCGATCACGAGAAATCGCTGTGGTGTCGAATTTCAATACTAGCTGAGCCTAAATTAGTATTTAAATTCGACACCACAACGATTTCTCGCGATCGCTCAAGTTACATAATAGTCCCACGGGTCCGGCGCCGGCTGCTGCCCGGCGAGCGGCTGCGAGCGATTGGCGAGTGACTGGCGGCTGATTGACGAGCGACTGGGAAGTGAATGGCGACTGAGTTCCAGGCAATGTATTCCTGTATCCGAGTGTCTATCCACATTATAAACATTAGTTGTAACGCGTTATGTAAGAGATATTTTATTGTATTTTGATTCGACGCGACCGATCACGTCGATTATTCGATATCGTAGTGTAAATGTTCGATTGTAATTTAGGTACTGGATCTGCATTCCAAAGACCGACAGAGTTTGATGGACTTAATAAATTCACATGAAATTATAAAATTCGTTTTATTTCACATACACCTAAAAATAAATCATAACTAAAGCCAATATATAATAAACTATATTTTAAACCCTGAATGGATAGCGCATACCCCAAATGTTAAATTTTCATATGTCACTTGTCTGAAGCCAGCGTCCTCAATCATTGATTTAAATTTTTCCTGTAATATAAAAAAGTGTTTGGGTCACTATTTACTATAGTATTTTTAATTGTTTCAAAATAAAGTTATATACTCCTATATAACGCTAGGTACATAAATGATATTCTTACTGTAGCCAATTATACAAAAACATATCAATATTATCTTTGAGATTAAAGAATTGAATAAAAAATACATACTAATGAAAATATATATGCTATTAATAAAATATTTTTGACTCACCTGATCGGGAAACTGCCGAATGCTTTCAACAAGATACTGATAGGGTTTCCACTGACCAGCGACCAGCTGGCCCATCACTGGTATTAATTGAAAAGAATATTGATCATATAACCTGCAAAAGAATAAAAATGAATGTACAGACAATTTCAAATCAAATAAAAATTTGTAAGTTAATTTTATATGGCTAAAGTGAAGCTACCAAGAATTCTGAACTTAGATTGTGCTGAGATGAAATGGCAAGATACTCAATAGTTACTTTTTTAAAAGCTGTCTATACATTAACACAACTAATTCAGTCACGCCCTGCATTAAATATTTGATCTAATAACTGACCTAGGCCATTGGGAGCGTGGAAAGTTAAAAATTTAACTTAAAAACAATTGAAGGTAAAATACCCAAAAAAAAAACACTACAGACAAGATCACCTTTGACAAGAAAATGTTTGTCGTCAACTGTGGCATTTAGTTCTTTTTGCCTCAGAACATAATATTAAACCTCAATAAAACAGACTGAGAGAATGCGACTAGCCCGCCATTTATTTTATTTATTTTTTTACATTGTTGGTCAATAAAGTGTTTAATAAATAAATAAATATAAATTGTAATACACATTATTTGTTGTAATTATGTCATTTCCGAAAGGGCCTTAGTTTTTTTTTTTGTATTTAAAAAATAATAATAGATTTTGATAAAATTTATTATAATTATTGCTTGTTTATATAAGCGTTATTTATTAAATGCTTTTTTTTTCTGTTAAATGTTTAATTGATCAAAATTAGGATCTGCATATCACATAATATAGTTACCATTGCATAGTAGGGTTCGGTAGCTGACTGAACTCCAAGCACATGAACCGTCCACCGGGCTGTAGCACGCGGTACGCCTCTTCCAATACCTACAAATAAAAAAATATATTTTATATGTAAATTATAAAACTACTACTAACTACTTATAAAGTATCTGTCTTTAAATTTTACATATCTAACTAACTTTTACCTGATGATAAAAATCATCACATGAGAAACTCAAGATATTGAGAATATAATTCCCTGCAGAAAGGAGCTGTCCGCGGCATTTGACGACGCGTTGGCACAGTGGTTACAGCAAGTGTCTGATGTGCTATGCGCTAGTCGCGGGTTCGATCCCCGCACATGACAAATATTTGTATAGGCCATACAGATGTTTGTCGTGGTTTGGGCGTTTGTGCTTGTATACAAGTTGTGTGTGTGTCTTGTGTGTTTCTGGATCCCCGACACAGGATTCTCATCCTACTGGGGGCCGTTGAGTGTGAGGCGTTTATTTATATATTTTTATTCCTGGTTCTCGATCTCGAGTCTCCTTTCGGGATGTTTGTAATAAGATATTCTTATTATCGCGTCACAATATATTTATAATAACATTATGTATATTCACAAAAATATCAAGTGATTTAATAAAAACAGTAACAAACGTAGTAAAACATTAAGTAAATTATAAAATTGTAACTCCGTGTTTCCGAATTCGTAAATTAAACGCTTCCGTTCCAGGCTAGCCTAAGCCAAGGTGTATACATATATAAATAAAATTCCACAAATTATTTAACGATTGCCAATTAATAAATTAAAGTTTAATATTAAAAAAAAAAAACTAATAGTCAAAGCATATTTTTTGTATAAGATTATATAAATAACAAAGATTGGGTTTAGTAGTGCTGCCTTTCATGCAGAACTAAAAAGCCGTCAATATAATATACTATAGTCTGTTCGCGTTAAGAAAATAGTGACTCATTGTTGTCACTCAGCTTAGCCACGCCTAGGGGTGTTCATCAGAAAAAATTATCGATAATTTTATTATCGATAATTATCGTATTGTGTTATCGATAGTTATCGATAATTATCGAATGAACAGTTATCGATAATTATCGGATAAAAAATTATCGGTAGTGGCGAAAGTTATCGATAATTATCGAATAAAAATTATCGATAATTCACGAAAGTTATCGATAATTATCGGCACAATTTTTGGACGACGACGAAAAAAAAAAAAAAAAAAAAAAAAAAAAAAAAAAAAAAAAAAAAAAAAAGTCATCCGGCGTCCCGTACTGATATAATCCTCCGTTCCCTATTAGAATACCTAAAAAAAAAAAAAAAAACGTCATCCGCCGTCCCGTATTCATATAATCCTCCGTTCCCTATCAGAATACCTAAAAAAAAAAAAAAAAACGTCGTCCGCCGTCCTGTATTCATATTATCTTCCGTTCCCTATCAGAATATCTACAAAAAAAAAAAAAAAGGTCATCCACCGTCCGGTATCGAACTAATCTATCAATAATTATCGGATCACACAAAAATATCAATAATTATCTGATCAGAAAAAATTATCGATAATTTTCGGATCGAAAAAAATTATCGATAATTATCGGATCGCAACAAATTATCGATAATTATCGAATGAAAAATTATCGATAATTATCGAATGAACAATTATCGATAATTATCGAATCAAAATTATCGAATAACACTTATCGATAATTATCGATAATTATCGAATGAAAAATTATCGAGTAGTTACGAATTATCGATAATTATCGCACACCCCTAGCCACGCCTCTTGACCAATAAGATCGCAGTAAATTATAAAGTCGTGTTCACTTTGAACAGTTGAAAAACCCTTCAGACAGTACGCACGTGTTCTTTGCCAATTTTAAAAATGAATACCTCACCTATTCTTAAAAATAATAGTGGATCAATATTACATAGCGGAAAAAGACGAGTGATTTACAATGTTTTTAAGTACTTTAAACAGTGTTGTGACCAAAACGTGACTACGGAGAGTATAGTAGTGAAAAAGGCTAGTGAATGCGGTGTTTCTGAAAATACGGTTTTGACGATTCTAATCATTTTTTTAATGTAATAACTACTTAATTTTAATATTTTAAAATACTTTCATAAAAACTTTGCTTGAATATTAATGGTTTAATTTTTACCCTAGTATGAATACGCCTTTACTTTGATGAGTCACTATTTTCTTAACGCGAACAGACTATAGTAATTATTGAACTTCTTTTCTGTTCTTAGCAGAATCTACAATCTGAATTAGTGTTAGCTTTTTCAGATTTAATGAAATTATCTATTTTCTATATATATATATATATATATATATAATAAAAAGCCTATATTCGTTATTTTCTTCCATCATTTTAAATAAAGTGTTAAATACAAAATATACTAGATAATTATTTAAAAAAAGCAATAATATAATAACAGCTACTCTGTTTCTGTTGACAAAATACTTAAAGTCATTGGTTTTTTTTTTATCTTAGCTAAAAAGCTACAATATCTATTTTTTAATTACCTTATCAATATGAGTACAATTTCTGATTCCAAATGCAATAGTATAAGCATTATATGACTCATCAGGGATCATCGTAAGTTGTTCAGCATCTGCACACAGCCAGTCCACATCTACTGGAGAATCTTTTAGGTAGCCTTGTCTGAAAAATATTATATGTTATACTCTTTAACAACATAGTTGAATAAAAAAAGTAAATTAACTTACAGATAAAATAAATAGGAATGAATACGAAGTTATAAAACCATTGCTTTCCTTTTAATAAACAAATATAAAATAAATTACATACTAACATATCATAAATATTTTGTAGTATTTTTATAAAAAATAATTTGTTATAGAAATAGGTAATATAAAAAATATATATATATAGTTACTTTTCGGCTCGAACTTTCCCCACATTCAACATATTTGGGTTGATGTCACACACAGTAACACTACTATGCTTCTCCGCTGTTGCATTCTTTTTATTCCTTAAATAATTAATATACCTAAATGTTATATCACCTGGAATGTTATAAATATAAGTTTTTTTTTAAAAATACATATGTGTTTATTGGTATCGATATTAGTGTAACAAACAAACTTACATTTCAACTAAACATCAACTAAATTTTCGGTTTTAATATTTTTAGTTACAAAATTATCTTGTAATTACATTACTAGTGTAGTACGTACAGGTGATAAATATTATAACTTGTACAATTTATTTTTTCAATCTCTTATTGTTAAAAAATAAAGTAAATAAAAATATATACCTGTACCACCGGCCATATCTAAGAGTTTAGTTCCTGGTGTTGGAGCAAATCTCATCATGAAAATATCTTTCCATATTCTGTGCACGCCAAACGACATCATATCATTCATCGTATCATATTTTTCTGCTACTGTTTCAAACACTTCGTAAACTGGAATAATAAAATATTACGAGGAAACAATTTAAACTCTATTTTTTTTGTCCAATGTTGTTACAATCCTGACGAGCGACCACCGATTGAGGAGAATATTACTTACCTTTTTTAGTTTTTTCATCTTCATCAACAGTTTCAAATCCAAAATGTGTTTTTCTTTTCTCTTCGCTATCATTTTTCGCTGCTGCTTGGGCGCTGTAATATCGCACACTACATAGTTTTTGATATGGTTTTGGAACACTAATAAGCCGTAGAATCTTCCTTCGTAATGACATAATATTATTTAATATTTTTAACTTATATTTTTGTTAAGGTACTTATGGCATGAGATCATGGAATATAGGTATCTACATATATTCCATGCATGAGATTAATTTCATTTAAAAGAACGTCAAATTACAGCTGATATCATCATACTTCATAGTCAAAGACAATTTTGACTGACATTGCCATGTTATTGTCAAAACTCGATAAAAATCTCGGTCTAATACACAGGTCTTGCAACGACAGTAGTGGGGTACGCATACGTCAGCTTAGTGATGGCTGTTCTTTTCAATTTACGGCCGCCAGAAGCACGACGATAGATAAATGCTCTGTGCAACGAAGTCAAATCATGTTTCGTACAATGTTAAATCCAAACAAAACAGTTAAATAAAAAACAAAAATTACAACAAAATCGCAAAACAATTATTAAATAATATAATACTTGAGAGAGAAAAATAGACATCGTATAATTGATAATAAGAAATGAGACTGAGTAGCTTACAGTCGCTTGTCATTCAACCGGCGTGCTTAGTGCGCACTGCGCACCACACCTATCTATAAGAACAAAGTGCAGCAGTGTTAACGCGAAAGAAAGATCGTAACACGATTGTACTAATCTCTCAGTACTGCAATAATGACCTTCGTTGCAAGACCTGTATTAAAGACCGTGGATACAACACACCTATTTTGGTTATAAAAATAATATTATTTCTGACGAAATTAAAAACAAATAACAATTTATTTTATTATTATTTTATGAATGTACCTGTATTTTTTATTACTTGTTAGAAGTCAACATATCTACTTAAATAAGTTTTTAAATTAAAATCATTTTTTAAATTATTCAAGTGACTGATAAGAAACGATAACGGCTGATAAAATAATTCTTTTACGATTTATCTATAATTCAAGCATGTAGTGATCACCAGTTAGTAATACATCATGACAACAGAAAGGAATGG
This sequence comes from Euphydryas editha, assembly GCA_036937285.1. Classification (NCBI taxonomy): domain Eukaryota; kingdom Metazoa; phylum Arthropoda; class Insecta; order Lepidoptera; family Nymphalidae; genus Euphydryas; species Euphydryas editha. Next base: position 639,992 of record JAUPFZ010000019.1, on the reverse strand, counting down.
TAAGTACATAGTCTTTATTAAGTACCTATGAATAAACCTCGAAAAATATACCAAAAATAAAAAATTAATTAAACTAGTAAAATAAAAAAATAGTAATGCCTGCACAACCGATCATTGAATAATTTAAGTAAGCTAATCGGTAAAAAATTGTATCTGCATTACAAATAATTTTACTTAAAACTATATTGTAACTAATAATATAATATTATGGAGAGGTGTTTATAAATGTATTACAGGAGTTTTGATTCAGCACAATGTACCTCACATTCAACAAAGGTATAACTGGGATTGTGGTGTGACGTGCATCCTCATGATACTCTCAGAGGAGGACAAAACAAAATTCCTAAATAACTTTACCAATATATGTCAAGAAGAGGGCTTTGGACACACGACGTGTACAGTTGATCTCTGTTATTTACTGAAACGGTAATTAGTATTTTTGCAAATGTTCTTTTGTTATTGAATTGGCAAATGCTACAGCTTTTAGTACTGAGATGTTTTGAATATTGACAGTTTTAAGTCTTTATTAAATTATCATACGATTACAACTAATGAATAATGCAGTGCCTAGCTAGCAATTGTGCTCATGGCCTCCTTGTAATGATAGTTATATGAGTTCACATTCTAACAATTGTTTGAAAGAGATATGAAGATATGAGACTGGAAATTTTGACAGAATTTGGACGAATTCCATTACATTAAAATGCATTTAATTTGCCTTTTAATATGCTTTTACACTTTCGATTTATTTTAGTAAAAATACCTGCTTTAATAGGAAAAAAATAATTATAAGTATATATTACTAAATAATAATTGTAACAATTGTGTCATTAAAAAGTATAAATTGGCTATGGCGCGACCTACATTCGAAAAGAATGCAAAAGTTACTCCTATAAAATCCTTAAAAATATCAAATTACAAATTCCTTTATTCAAGTATCCTTCAAAAGCATTTTTGAAACGTCATTTACACAGTTAATAACACTTTAATTTGATTAACAATAGTTAATATGAAGCTACCACCAATTCGGAGTGCAGATTCTGCTTTTAAAAAAAACCGTCAATACTAAATAACTCGCACATTATAAAATTTAATCGTATTGCATAAGGGTGCCTGTCCATTGAAACGCATCAATGGACAGGCACCCAAAAGGATACTTAAGGATAGTACTACTGTGTAAACCCACACATCCTTGTCATTTACATTATCTTGTTCAGAGTAATTACTTATTAAATATTCGTCTTTATTATATTAAAAATTAATAATTTTCAGATTTGATATTGAACATTGCATGTATACGACGAGACAGTCGCCTAATATACGATCTCTTAGTAATTTAAGTAATAATACTAGCAATACTGATAAGGTTGGTAAGTTATTACTAATACTTACTTGTAATACTTTGATCCTTGCTAGATGATCCGCGCAGTAACTGATTAATAATTTCTTAGATCTCCTTTCATGACTTTAGTATAATTTGTTTTCTTCTATGGGTGCGTTCGCGGGCCCTCTTCTAATTGATTTCATCACTTTTTTATCTATGCATTCCACAGACCACATGCGTGGAAACGGAAATGGGACATGCGCAATAGTTTTTTATTTGTCAGTTTTAAATAAAAATAATAGGTAGTTAATAAATGTAAAAAGATAATTTTGTTTATTATCTTTCACGAATTTAAAGTTCGACAGTTAAATTCAGTTTTTGATTAAAGAAGTATCATTTCCGCGCATGTGGTCTGTGGAATTCATAGATAAAAAAGTGATGAAATCAATTTGAAGAGGTCCCGCGAACGTACCCATGGTTAACTAACTAAAATAATCATAAATAACGTTTTTTTTTCAGGTAGCAACTCGAATAAGCAAAAGATTTATTTACGCATCTGTAAATGATATAAAAATATTTGATGGAGTTCTATCAGTAAAAGATTTAGTATCTCATATTGTGCACAAAGGACCTGCCATTGTTCTAGTGGATGCTGGATTGTTATCGTGTGATCTTTGTAAACATAACAAGCTTACTGTTGAATTTAGGTAAATACAAACAAAAATAAAGTTCAAGTGTATTTAAAAAACAAGAGGCCTTTGAAGGTGAAGTAGTATGTAAATAATACTTGTAACTGGTATTATGACGACTTTAAAAGTTAATAATATCTCATGGCTTATAGGTATACAAAATATGAAGGGTAATTAAAACTAACACTAACCAATGATAAAACATACATTAAATTATTTACGAAACATAATATTAGATCGCAATTCGCAAATAAGACTGGTTACATTATTGGCGTCCTTTTTGGCTTAAAAGTTGCATTTTGGTCTCGCCTCGATTCCTGTAAGCCTCATAATGATCTTCATCCTATTAATATTTTAAATGCGAAAGTTTGTCTGTATCTTTGTTACTCTTTCATGCAAAAACCACTGAACGGATTTATATGAAACTTTACAGTAACATAGCTTATACACCAGAATAACACATAGGCTACAATTTATAAAGATTTTGTGTAATTTGGCCATAATATAAGATATTTTAATAAATGTCACGCTTAAACGGGTAAGTGATCTACAATTCCATGGAGCTTACGATCTTCTCGCGCGAATTCAATTGGCCAGAATGGAGCGCCATAAGCCATTAAATGAAAACTTTGCGTAGGGATGTTCACGTAAAAAAATTATCTATATTTTTATCGATAAATAAATAGGTTTGAAAATTATTACAATTACTAGAAGCCGCCCGCGACTTCGTCCGCGTGGAAACCCTATGAGCGACTTCTTCCACAACATCATGGGTCGCTCGTCGGACCGACCGCCCCGCCCCCGCTTTCACTACCGCCTTCGGCGCCGCTATATATTATTATCAACCATATATATCGATAGTTATCGATATATCCGATAAATATATCGATAAGTATGGAATGAAATATTATATCGATAATTATCGGATGAAATATGTCGATATGTTTCGATATATCGGAGTAATATATCGATAGTTTTGATGTGTCAGAAGTGCACACGAAAAAAAAATGGTCGTCGCTTCAACTTATCGATATATATCAGATAGATTACTATACTACTCGATAAGTATCGAACGAACTATGTCGATTCTATTCGATAATTATCGGATGAAATAAATAAATATATTAAATATATTTAACACACACACGGTCGTCTGTTCCTAAGGTAGGCAAAATAATGCCTGTGTTGTAGGTAACAGCCGACTGATATCCATTTTTTAAAAATAAATATACATATACATAATACATATAAATAAACATATATTACACCCAGACTCGGGGCGGGAATCGAACCCACAACCCTTGAAGCAGAAAACAGGGTCACTGCAAACTGCGCCAACGGGTCAGTCAATATATCGATACTATTCGATAATCATCGAATAGTATCGATATATTTCAAGATATATCGCTATATGTCGGATGATATAATTATCTAATATATCGAGTATTTACGAATTATCGATATATATCGCACACTCCTATAATAAGTCAGCGCGGGGGGATAGAGAGGTGGTCCAAGTAATGACGCACCAACGCAATATTTTTCGCTAGCTAATTCGATTCTCGGAGCGATTTTATTACTTACGATTAGTCCAGCAGGTATAATTATTATTTCTATTTTATGTTAAAATAAGATTACTTTTTACCCGACTGCGCTAGAAGGAGGGTTATGTTTTTCGAAAGTATGTATGTATGTATGTATAATTGTTTGTATCGCTCTGCGGCCTGAATGGCTCGATGGATTTTAGTTTACAAGGTGTCATTAGATTCGTATTTACCGTGACGGTGACACTCGACAAAAAAATAAAATAAATGACGGATTTTTGGCGCCATACTAATTTCATTTCCAAATTACACAGAAACGCAGTCGGGTTTTTTAGTTTTTTAAATTGCTGATTATTATTTTTATTTTAATCATATTAGAAATGCTTTTTTTGTGTTTAATTTGATAATATGATAGTAGTAGTGACTTACTACTACTATTTTGATCGAGTTCCGCGGGGAATGTATACGTGAAGATAAGAGAGCCGTAACTTCTCGCCGTGACGTCATAACATAAATAGGTTGAACCATTTCCTGAAGAGTTGCTGGTCTCCTACTGGGCGCGTCCCCGTCTGGCGGATAGGGGGTACCACTCATCGCTCACCACGAGTGGTTGGGGTCTTCTGTCCCCCGCGGACCAAAACCAGCAGCGGTGGGCTTTCGCGCCCAGGAGGGAAGATGGAGGGAGATCGAGGGTACTTTCTCCCTCCACTTCAATGGTTGGGCCGCTCCCGGTACTTCTCTGAATTAGCAGAGTGGGCCGGTGAGTGGCTCCAATTACATACGGGGGGGGGGGAGGCGCGGTGGAGTGTGTTGGCACGGAAGGTGCGGTCGGTGAGGGCGTGGTGCCGGGAGGGCGCAGAGAGAGTAGGAGAGGCTCCTTGTCTTCTCTGCCTCGTGCAGAGTGGACTGGTAGAGCGGTGAATGGAAGATGGAGGGTGATCGAGGGTACTCTCTCCCTCCACTTCCGGGGTTGGGCCTCTCCCGGTACTTCTCTGAACTAGCAGAGTGGACCGGTCGAGTGGCTCCAATCACATACGGAGGGGCCGCCGCCGCCGGGCCCAGCGTCGGGGCGTCACGGTTGTATGCGTTTGCGATCCCGTGGCACCCCACTACGTCGTAGATGGCCGATCTGTTTTAGTGGGTATTCTGGCTTTAGCGGTGAGAGTCACCGAGTTCTACATACCCCTCGCCTTTGAGCGGCGGGATGCGTAAATGTATTTCCCATCGTAAAAAAAAGGTCTTATTTTAGTATAATCCTTAAAATCGCTTGGCTTACAGAGCGAGTAAAGATAAGACATTTACAAACACACATACACAGAGGTTAACATACGCTCTATAAACATACCCTCTTTTAGCAGTTGGATAAACGATTTTTATTACAATACAATACACAATTTGTATCAAAAACTTAAATATTTTCTCTCTTAATAATAGTTTAAAATACCCACTAAAGTTTTTAGACGCGTATTCGGCGGATCATACCGCGGTCACTATATCTTGATAGTCGGCGTGTCTGGCTGTAAGCTGCTGTATCGCGACCCCGCGCGCTCCGCGCCACTCTGCACCACGACACCCAGGCGACTTCACGCCGCTCGACTGACGTTGGGCACGGATTGTGATGTCATACTAGTTTATAGAAATTATACTCAAGAATATAAATAGGTTAATAATATTTATCGTAATAAAATTTTGGGAAATATTATTATCTTTAATTTTATTTCATAATACTACTTTACTGCAAACATCTGTGACGAGAAACGGATCCGATTGACTCCGATTATAGATTTTGATATTAATAATTTATAATAAAAATCGATTACATATATATGATGAGGTACCTTATTAATATCCCCGTTGTTCCTCATATTGCGATGATATAAAAGAAAGTTGTTAGATAAAAACTCGCTCTTACTTCACGATAAACTGCCTAAATTACTATAGTTTTACCATCTAACTGTAGTGAATCCATCAGATTTGTGTGTGAAGAGAATCCTCTTAACTTGAAAATACTGTCACTAACATTAGGTAATTTTTTTAGCGTAAGTTGCGATATGGATATGTGCGATGTGCCCGTTGTCACACAGTCTAAATATGCACTAACTCATACGAAATTAAAATATCAAAACTGAACATACCTTTCTGTGATCAGTAGATGCTACAAGAGAGAGTTACAGTTTAACCTTGGAGTAGCCCTATTACTCCAAGATTAAAGTGTTTCCACATTGAAACGGCAAAGTTATGAATAAATGAGAAGTATAATTATGCAGTTCAGCCCACTTATGTCCGCGGCGGAAAGATCGAGTCGGCTGGAAAAAACATTAATTTGTTGTCAATAATGTTTAATGAGTCTGTACTAACTTTAAAAAAAATGAATTAATAAAAAAAAAAATTTCATATTTGACTTTTTACATATAATAATATTTTCTAGTCAAACTTAAAATAATTAAAAAAAAACCTATAGGTACGTAAATAGGAAGATTTAGTGATTTGTTTAATCACATTCACAAATAATCAGTAAAATAATAAATACGACTAAATAAAGTTCTAATCGCTTAAGTTTACATAATTAATTATGCTATACAACATAATTACATAACGTTTGATAAATTTATTCTTATCAAATGATAGAAGTATAAATGTTGTCTATTCTCTAGGATTCCCCGTTAACTGCTACTTGTGTATCTATGACGCAAGGACAAATTTGACCTTTGGATTTGACCTTAATATAACTATCGATTTATCCCGACTTTTTCGGTATACATTTTTACAACATTGTAAGTATATATTTTCTATAATTTAATCGTTACAACAAATTGTCTTTGCGTGTATACCTATAAGACCTATATGCAGAATACGGTGTGTGCCTATATATGAAATGATTATTGAATATTCATATTTAAATCTATTTGAATATATTTATGTATATTTAATTCCAATGTTGTTCCCTATTTCTTAGGACTACATTTTTTTAAAGGATATTTTATAAATAATAAGGATGAAATTAATACTGGGTTGTAAGGTTGGTGATTTTATAGTAAGTATAGTGACTATAGTGTAATTAATATACCTATTAAAAGATTTTTATGGTATAATTCTTTTGCGATCTTTTTTACTGAAATATTACTATATTTATTATTATTATTTTATGTCAAAATCGTCTTTTGAGTCCTTATTAAACAACAATTTATAGTTAATTTGAAGTAATTATTGACTAAGAATATAGATTCTAAACTACCGACGAAAGTGTCTTCACAAAATTCAACAGTTGCCTACAATTTTATAAATGTTGTGTACTTACATATCTAATATTCAGTGCTATTTTGATTAGATTTTCAACAAGTAAGTAAGCATCCAAAACGCTTATAAGTATAGTGACGCTTGTTTTTGTCATATTAGTAGCCAAATCGTAAATTTTCTGCAATAAAAAGTAGGTTTTACTATTCCAGAATATATTCCAACTCTGTACCAAATTTGATACACATACAATCAGCCGTTCTGATGTGATTGAATAAAAAATATCCATTCAAAGTTTTACACTTTTTAAGAAGTATGATATACCCAAAGTTTTAAATTTTAAGCAATTCTTTAAATATAAAAATTTGAATACTAAAAAATAAATATTATTTTTGAACGAAAAAAACTAACACTTATTTTAATATTACAACAATAAACGGGAGATCCCGACCAAAATGTTCATAGACTACAGTCAGATTACAAATTGCAATTTGAACCTTATGATTTTAGGAATATAGCTTCTTTTTAAATTAAATTTCTAGTAATTATATTGTGATATATTTCGAATAGGGTTGTAAATCGATCGTAATTAATAAGATAATAATATTAAATAAAATAGATTTTATTGTCGTCTCTTTTTTATGAATAACGATCAAATTAAAACTAAACATTTTATAATAATGACCGAATTGAAAAAATATATTTAATGTGTATGTACTTATTTTACAGATTTTACACAAAAGTTTTATTATTTTCTTTTAATTATTTTTTTGTTATTTAACTGTGGATTGTGGATTGGTCTATGAAGAGCTTTAGGAAGCACCGAGCCACCTGCCATATCATGTATTAAAAAAAATTCATATCTCTTATATCTTTAGTTTATTACTGTTAACATTTAATGTTTGTATTTTTTCGAAGTTCTTTATAAAACTACATAGGTATTATTATTACAAGTGAGAAACTTTTTTTTGTTTCAAAGTCTTAATTATTAAAATCTGCTCTCACAATCCATGTATGTTATTAAAGAATATTACTTCATTTTGTTCAAGTAAATATAAAGCTGAGAAAAACCTAAATTTTTGTATATATCATTAATTAATAGCTATGCCCAGTGGCGGATTAAGTAAGCGCGGGGCGCGTAACATATTCTGGACTATACCAATTCTATACCGATAACTTTACTGTTCTTTGTACATTATTATGTATACCAAATAAAATAGCGTATTAAAATAAGCATGCGTATTGTTTTAACCGGGGGGGGGGGGGGGGGAAGAAGGGGTTAGAAGTCAATTTGATTCAAGACTTGGTGAATTCCCTAATATATCATTACATAACCTACATTTTACATGTATATAAATAAAGATAATATATTTTTCATTCATTCATTTGTACAATGTGCCGCTTAATAAATATGTATTACTTGTTAAAGATTACTGTACTGTACGCGATAGTTACGATAGACGCGGTGAGTTAAATTTCTTCTTTCTAAAGCTTAAGTTTTAGTAAAGTTGTTTAATAATAAATATTTATACAACACTTAGTGGTAACGTATATTAAATGTTTTATAATGTATCCATAAATATTTTTATTTCGTTTGAAACTTCTTAAATGTTAACATCTAGAGAGTTTAATGTATCTAAACCCAGTTCAAAAGCCAGCGACCTTTTCTCTATAACTAGCGGCGTTAGCAGACATTGTGCTACACAAATTTAAAATGCTTTTTTTTTTATAAAAATATTATAAACATTTAAGCGCAAAAAAATTTTGTTGAACCGTTCTCAGCGATCAGTGATGCACCTGTTATTAGACAGTATTTCAGTTGTTAATAAGGAATTTGTGTACAATAAAAAAAATTAAATTTTTCTCAATTTTAAATTATTTAATTTACATAAATTATTTTATTTTTAAAACAGGTATGTAAGCAACACTCACGTTAGAAAACACTAATTCACAGCCCTATTTTATATATTACAATACATTGTGTGTATCCTTTTTGATTGAATTTTTTGAAACCGCGTTCAAAGAAATATATAAAATTTATCTATCTCTTCTGCACTTGCCTCAGTTTTGCTTGGTGCAAAAGAGAAAAACATATTTTATACATACCCGTAGTTACTATATAGTATAGGTACTATAATAGATTTTTCTTTTTTTTTTAAATAAAGCAGACGATCTCCGCGTTTGCGTCCTGGGATCTCTTTCTGTTTCTACTTTTTATGTAGTTTATAAAATTCCGTTGAAGGTTGATGTTGTGTCGATAATAGTTTTACTAGTGACTCGTGTTTATAAATAAATTGAAATTTTTTAACATTATAATATTGGTCAGTGTTTGTAATTAGGTAAGTCTTACTTCAAATTAATAATGTTTGCAATTGGAACCTCCATAATTAAATATATATTTGTGCAAATAACTTGTATTAAAACAGTATTTTCAATAATTGTATGAAAAATTAAATATTGAATCGATTGATAATTAACATACACATCTCATCAATTTTATATTTCATAATCGTATCTATTATCATATTATTTTCCTAATTACTTATAACTTAAAGCTATGCTCGTACGGACTACGGTATCCTAGTGCGTGCGTCTCAGCATTCCGTAGCCTATGTTTTCTTACACAATATTTTTTTGTTAGACTAAGAAATATATTTGCTCGCATTTTTTTATATCATAAAATAAAATAATAATAAGTGTCTAAAGATGTTAATCAACATTAATCAAATACCCAAACGATATAATGTATCAATTTTTTCATATAGGTAGAAATGAACAAAACTGTAATGTGATTGAATGTGATCAGCTTTTTGCTAAATATCATATTGCTAATCACAAAAGCCATTGTTAATAATTATCTATGTCGTCATATTTCTTAATAGTTATATAAATATATCCAGCAAACTGCGTGATGAATTTATTTATAATACATATGACATCTTAAAGTTACTCATGTTAATATACCTAATATCAGTATAACAGAATAGTAATTGTATTTTTATTAAAGTCTTTGATGTTTTAAATAAATATACTGACTTGGCAATCGCACTAAACAATCTAATTTAATATAATATTCCTATGTGTTACTTCTTAGATACATTGTTTTCATGCGATTGCCAAGTCAATCTATTTATTTAAAACATCAAAGATTTTTAATATTGATATGATCACTATACGATGTTGTTAGGTTAGCTACTAACGTAATAACTTAAAACAGAAGAACCCTTAAGTAGGGTTTGAATAAATTAGCCGACTTGGTATTACATGGATCTCACAACTTTTTACGGAAGAAGAAGTGAGTTGCGAGACTTGGTTTCTTTTTACAAGTTATGTTTTTGATGGCATCTCATTTCTTTTTACCCGACTGCGACAGGAGGGTTATGTTTTTCGAGTGTATGTATGTATGTATGTATGTATGTATGTATGTATGTATGTATGTATGTATGTATGTATGTATGTATGTATGTATGTATGTATGTATGTATGTATGTATGTATGTATGTATGTATGTATGTATGTATGTATGTATGTATGTATGTATGTATGTATGTATGTATGTATGTATGTATGTATGTATGTATGTATGTATGTATGTATGTATGTATGTATGTATGTATGTATGTATGTATGTATGTATGTATGTATGTATGTATGTATGTATGTATGTATGTATGTATGTATGTATGTATGTATGTATGTATGTATGTATGTATGTATGTCCATTTCTTTGGCACGCCCTACAGCCCAAACGGCTGGACGGTTTTTGACATATGAGGTGTCGTTGGATTTGTCTAAATTGTAGTAGTGACATAGGCTATATAAATTTTCAAAATGGCGCCCGCAAATGGCGGAATGAGGGAGGGAAGTTGAATTTTTTTTCTTACTGTAGCAATATGGGTATCAAATAAAAGCTAGTAAATTGTTTTATTCTTTTCAGTTTATAATAAGAGTATTTTACGCAGTCGAGTTTTTTGATTTTTTTAACTAAGCATACTTGTTGTAGACAGCCCTACTTATTTTCCTTTCCGGTGTCTTCTACTTCTTTAATATCAACAACGTATTTTCTTAAAGCCTTCGCTAGGTCTAATGAGCTTTTCTTATTTTTGTAGATATTCTTCCTCTTTTTCATTTCCGATACGATACAGATATATAATTTGATTGTCATGTCATACATATTGTGATCTCAAGTTGACAACTTGAAATACTTGACAAGAGAGATGAATGAAGTATGTTTAGCCGGAAACAGTATTGTCAGATTGCTGTCGATTTTTTACACCTAAACTTCCATAAAAATAAACTTTTAAAAAATATTTAAAAAAGTGAATGTATACTTATGTACGTACGTAAAAAGTTATACTTATAATAAGACGATGCGCCGAGTTAATGGTTGCTGCGCGCCATCTGTAAACAGACCCTGAAAACCCACTAAAACAAAGTACTCGTCAAGACGAATCAAAGGAGCCGAAACTCGATTGGGGTGCGTCGTTTTATTACAGAGTTCCTATGACCACCTTCTAGCTACATCATCAAACCCTCGTTACCATTGAAAGACAAACTACTCGTCTAGAGGATTCAAACGAGCCCGAACTCGATGAGGCTGTGTCGTTTCATTGCGAAGTTCTTATGACTGCGTTCCAACTCCATTATCAGATTAGACCCTGGTAACTATCTAAAAACAAAGTACACGTCAAGACAAATCAAACGAGCCAAAATTCGATGGGGTTGCGACGTTTTATTACAGAGTTCCTATGATCACCTTCCAGCTCCATCATCAGACCCTGGTTACCTTTGAAAGACAAACTACTCGTCAAGACAGTTCAATCGAGCCCGAACTCGATGGGGTTGCGTCGTTTCATTACAGAGTTCCTATGAGCACCTTTCAGCTCCATCACCAGACCCTGGACACCATGAAAGACAAACTACTCGTCAAGATGATCCAAATGAGCCCGAACTCGATGATGTTTTGTCGTTTCATTGCGAAGTACCTTTGCCTGCATTCTAGCTCCATCAACAGATCAGACTTTGGTAGCCATCTAAAAATTAAGTACTCATCAAGACGAATCAACGAGCCTAAATTCGTTGTGGTTGCGTCGTTTCATTATAGAGTTCCTATGACCACCTTCCAGCTCCATCATCAGACCCTGGTTAGCATTGGAAGATAAATTACTCGTCAAGACGATTCAAACGAGCCTGAACTCGATGAGGTTGTGTCGTTTTATTGCAAAGTTCCTATTGCCACCTCTCAGCTCCATCATCAGATCAGACCCTGGTAACCGTCTTGAAACAAAATACTTGTCAAGCCGAATTAAACGAGCTGAAACTCGATGGGGTTGCATCGTTTCATTACTGACTTCTTTTGACCACCTTTTAGCTACATCATCAGACCCTGGTTACCATTGAAAGATAAACTACTGGTCAAGAGGATTGAAACGAGCCCAAACTCGATGAGGTTGTTTAGTTTCATTGCGAAGTTCCTATGGCCACCTTACAGCTCCATCATCCGATCAAACCCTGGTAACCATCTAAAAACAAAGTACTCGTCAAGGCGAATAAAACGAGCAGAAACTCGATGGGGTTGCGTAGTTTTCATTAGGGTGTTCCTATTACCACATTCCAGCTCCATCACCAGACCCTGGTTACCATTGAAAGACAAACTACTCATCAAGACGATCCAAACGAGCCCGAACTCGATGAGTTTGTGTCGTTTCATTGCGAAGTTCCTATAGCCACCTTCCAGCTCTATTATCAGATCAGACCCTGGTAACCATTTCAAAACAAAGTATTCGTTAAGACTACTTCATCTTCATCACCAGACCCTGGTTACCATTGAAAGACAAACTTACTCGTCTAGAGGACTCAAACGGGCCCAAAATCCTTCCTTTGGCTACCTTCTAGCTCCTCCATCAAATCAGCACCATGTAATCATAATATTGCATTGTCACATGATTTACTATTATTTTGGATCAAATCTAATTTGCAAGATTTGATGACAAATATCAAAACAGGTGAAACAAAATAAAAGCTTGTAAAAAGTGAGTTGACACATCCAGCGCAATGAAGTAAGTTAGCGCAATTGCGCGGCGCCTACTACTTAGCTTTATGTTGTCGGTTTTTTGTCACAGAGTACACGCGCATCGTATAAAAATTTACTCTCATCAAGAAGTTATAGCTTTAAAATACAAAAGTTATTTTGAGTCCTTATTTTATATATTTATTTTTATTTATTTAATGTTAATATACATTAATTAACAGTTATTGCTGTTATGACTCACTTAATCAATCAGGTGCATTCTAATAATGACATAATTATATGAACTCAAAAATCGCCGACGAAGAGTCAATAAATAATAACTGCAAAAATGCAACTTTTCAGGAGACGAAAAAAACGTTTCAAGTCCGTTAAAATGTTTTTTTACTATATTTTATTTTTTTAATGTTTTATGTAAACTGACTGCAATATTACGAAATTCAAAACTTTTTAAAAATATTGCGGGTTTTTAAATAAATTGCAGATATAAGGTATTGTTTCTTTGGTTGAAATATAATGTTGCAATTTGAAGATATTAGGTATTGCTAGTGGAGATAGAAGAACAATTGTTTCTAAATTTACACAAAAACATTAAAATACCACGAAGATAATAAAATATTTTAATGACATTTTTAAAATGAAATGATGATAGGCAGCACATATGTGATAAAAGAGAGCTATAACTAGAAAAATATCTTGAGATAGATATTTAAGGTTTTATAATTATATTAATGATGATTCAGATCCGTCACATTTTATAGGTAAATAATTACAAGCAGACTCTGCACGCCTAGAATTACCATTCTTTTTCGTCTTTTCTTTCCGTATCAGTTAGTTGTACTAGAGATTTGTAAAATTTGCGCTGATTCCAGTTTGTTTACAAAAATATGTATGAATTACTTGCCTACTTTCTTCACTAATCTTATTACTACATCCTCTTTTCCAATTTACTTTTTTACAATCTTCAGACTTACATCTCTCTCCCAACTCCCTAGCATTCCTTAACGTATCCTGTTTAAGCTTTCCGTTGCGGTTCTGGAGTATCCCAATAAATCTTCACCTTTCGCTCCACGTATTTTTCCTAGATTTCTTTTCCAAAGAGTAAGTTCAGCTTTGTGACGCTGCTTTCGGCCTTGGTTCATGTAATCAAATTATAAATTCTGATGAATTATCATGAGCATTATTTGGAGGGTTGGTATTCATACTCACTATTTGCATCTGTGTCAATTATATTATTTGTATCATCAGCCGTGAAATTAAACAAAATTGAAAGACTATCACGATTACTCCGCCAAAATAATTAGTATCTGTCACCATAGGAGCAGTCTGAACCTTTCTAAGGCTTTTAATAGTATCTATTAGTATCTTCCTTGAGATCCGAAAGCGACCAGGATCTGACGAGGCTGAACTGGTGAACGTACGTATCAAGTTAATGTCATAGTCTGAAGAAATTATACGAAATGTAAATGGGGGCAAATAGATAGTCGGTTCACCTGGTGGTAAGTGTACGCGGCATACATAGACACCCGCTAAATCAGAGGATTAGCAGGTGCGTTGCCAGCCTTTCAAATGGGTGTATGCTGTTTTCTTGAAGGTCCCTAATTTGTATCGGTTCGGAAATATCGTAGATGGCAGCTGGTTCCATATACTGGTCGTGCGAGGTAGGAAATACCGTAAAAATCGGGTTGTTGTAGATATCCGGACATTGAGGTGATGTTGGTAAAATTTGGAATTTTGACGCGATGTTCGGTGGTGGAATTCTGCTGCAGGTATTAATCCGAACAATTCCTCAGAACACTCCCCGTGATAGATACGGTATAAGATGCAGAGTTATCCAACATCTCTATGCAGTACCAAAGAATCAACCCGATTGGAGAGAACCTTGTCGTCGACAATTCGAGCCGTCTGGCGTTGAACGCGGTCAAATGGAAGGGGCTAATATTGGGGCGCCTCAGCCCATAGGTGAGAACAGTATTCCATGTGGGGGCCGGATCTGCACTTAAAAACAATTGCAGGCGATAGGAAGGCATGAAATACTGCTTCGCCCTACTGAGCACACCAAGTTTCTTAGAGGCCAGTTTAGCCTTTCCCTCCAAATGACCACGAAATTGTACATTGCTAGCCGTCGACGCCAAGTATTCCAATACTGGTTGAGGCGGTTAGGGGTACCTTGAAATTGGAGAGGAACGACGAATGGAGATTTTAAGCGGTAAAAGCGCAAACTTGTATCTTGGTGGGGTTGAATTGGACTAGAATAAGTCGCCCCATTGCGAGACTTTGACTAAAAGAGACTCGATTTCAGACACAAGTTTGTTCCGACACTCATCGACTTGTGGTGCCTGATGGTGATTTGACTGTAGTATAGTAAGCGATAATTCGACATCGAGTTCATGGTGGCTAAGTTTAAAAGTATTAAATGTAGAAGCTGTAGGATCTAAATCACTTAGACACTTGACAGGTCATCTTCGTGGTCAAGGTAACTAGGACCAGGCTCATTAAAGATAGTCTTATTGTGCATCTGACTACTTAAACTCGGCAAGCGGCAGTCTCACCGACCAAAGCTATCGTGCCCGGCTGAGAGCTAGAACTACAAATAGAAAGTAACATCATGCCTTTCAATTTCTGGAACATGTAGTAAAGAATTAATGAAACGCTGTGTGATCACTCTGAGGGTGATTGGTTTTAGAATAAAGCTAAGCAGATAAAATATGGAACGAAATTTCAAAAAAAAGAAGAACTTACAAGCTGATGATTGTTTCCAAAAATGTATTTATATTCATTTTCTGTGGATTGTCTCAAATTGGTCACATTATTAATATTGAGTTTTTCCAAAATCTTTTTTCCCCGCAAGCCTTGATACATAATTATGGTTACTTCGTGACCGTCGCAACTCGCAACCTGTCAGTACGCTCGGTACAACGATCACAAATGGAGGCGATTGAGCGTAGATAGTATCTATTGCCATTATAAATGACGTAAAAACACTTAGTATATATTGCAACAACTGTTTATCTTGGAAAATTAATAAGAAACGAACCCACGATTTTTGTCATCATGTGTATTACTCTATTTTACAATGAATAATTCAATAAAACAAAAATGGCCAAAATGTCAGTTATTATATATTGACTCTTCGTCGGCGAAATGATGATCACGCTGGCGAAATGGTGCGCGCTGTTGTATATTAAGCGGGAGATCCCGGGTTCAATCCCCGGCAGAGTAAATTTTGAGATGTAAGAAAAAAAAGAGTATATTAAAACAATATTAGTCAATAAATTAATGCTTAAATGCCTTTAGAAATAAAGTCAAAAATAAATAAATTAAATAATATTTTTTAATTAAACAAGTATGCTTAATTAAAAAAAAATCAAAGAACCCGACTGCGTAAAATACTCTTATTATAAACTAAGAAGAATAAAACAATTTACTAGCTTTCATTTGATACCCATATTGCTATAGTAAGAAAAAAACAACTCCCCCCCTCCTTATTCTGCCATTTGCGGGCGCCATTTTGAAAATTTATATAGCCTATGTCACTACTACAATTTAGACAAATCCAACGACACCTCATATGTCAAAAACCGTCCAGCCGTTTGGGCTGTAGGGCGTGCCAAAGAAATGGACATATGTACATACATACATACATACATACACTCGAAAAACATAACCCTCCTTCTGTCGCAGTCGGGTAAAAAGATTCGACTAATAGAGGGCGAGTGCGGGGTATGAAGCGACGGTCGGACGCGGCGCACACCCGCCCGCTTCCTTGGAGCTCCCGCGCGAACTGTATTTACTATCTGATTCTCTCGCCGACTTAATGCTATACATTTATGTGTTTGTTTCTTATCTCTTTATCGTGACGCATTTTCGTTACATCCAGTTTTAAATCACAACGATTGTAAAGAAGTTTCACTTCAAAAATCTGTCCCGAGCGGGAATCGAACCAGTGACAGCCGGCGTTAAGCCGACTTCTCGCACCACTACACCTGAACGGTTGTTGTTACCTGCTCATTATATTGTTATTAAGAAACTATTTGCTAATAAAGATAATAGGCGAGATGCGATAACATTATCAGCATGCAGATGGTCCAGCGAGTTCAGTGCTTGTTTTGGCTCTGTGTTGAAAACATATGTGAGTTATGTGACTTAATAAGTTATAAGAATAATATTTTAGTGATATTTGTACTGGAATTTAAAGTTACAAGTAAGATTTTTTTTAAATCTAATTTAAACTTTTAATTTTTTTGGAATTGTTTTATCGTGACAGACTTTTAAATTTAGAGTTTATTATTTGCGTTTCAATTTAGGAAAAGTTTTATTCTAATCTATACTAGCCTAAACATTTATTTTGTATGAAAAACTCACAAAATTAATTTTTCGTCTAAATCGTTCGAGACGTTTAAGATATCATATTAACACTCCTCCTCTTTTTAACTCAGCTTCCTTTTCAAAGTCTGTTACTTTTCTTGATATACAAAGTTTCTTACTTGAAACGAAATTTTATAATCGGACATCAACTACATCCAAGCACACGAACATAAAACTTTTCCGTTTTATTATATCAGTAGGTACTTATTATTGTCAGTTCGAGAAATATCTCGAACGAAAATATTCGTTGAATGTATAACTGAGGAGCCCTGAGGAGCAATGATATTTTATCAATAGGGGGTCACGATTTCATTTCACAGCATTGTTAGACCACTGATTTATTATAATATGATTATAATGGAATCACGTTGCCAACAAGAGATCATCTACTAATTACGTCACACGAATTTCATGATTTTTTATCCTTCCCCCCCCCTCTCGTCCTTGTCACATCGGGTCATATTTGTGAGACCCCCTACTACCCCCCTAGAAATTACTTCTTTTTGCCTCTTATGTGCGCTGTGCTCTTAGGGGCTCTGTGTGATGGAAAATATAGACCACAGATGCCACACGATCGCTTAAATAATCATCTATGCCTTGACACTGGGGCAATAGGGTAGATTGGGTACGGTTGAAACAATTTTGCTTTTCCATAGTTTTGCTATTTATTATCCGAGCAATGAAAACTGTGTGTTTAATAAAAGAGCATGTTTTTGTCTACTAATGGGTAATGTGACTTAAGTTTAAGATGTGTTATTTTTAATAGGAAATCAAATTTAAAAAAAAAAATCCGATTTGTTTCAATCTTCGCCATACCAGGGGTGTTTGAAACAGTGATGGGTCAATTGAAAAACATGCGAATATAATATTATAACATGTTTTATTAATTATTTATTTAAACTCGAAGAATAAATAAACAACTCTAGCAATAACAATCAATTATCTAAATTTTTTTAATACTTGTAACGGTATCTTTAATCTTGCTTAAAGCTTGCGCTGCGATTAGAGTTAGTTCAGGATGTCTTCTCATAAGCCATTTCCCACCTGCCAGCTCGTAGACAAAAAGTTTTTAAGCTCCTTGCCAACCCAAGTCTGAGGTCGTGATACCGAGAGTTTTTTTTCCTCCGGCTTTTTTTCTCTCGGCCTACACTAGGAACATTATTATATTATTGTAATATTTAGTAAAGCCGAAGATAAAATTTTTTTTTTGACGTTCGTTGAGTGTGTATAATCAATCACCTAATAACGAATAAAATATTTTGATTTTTTTTTGATTTTTGATAAATAATATTTAACTGTTCATAGGCCAATTTATTTACCACTTTCTTAGGTAGACCAAAATTTACATCTACATATCGCATCAAATACTTTGAAAGCTCTTGCTCTTGCTCTTCATTAAAAACAAAGTTGTGTGCTTTATATCCTTTATCCTTATATCTTGAGTTTCTTGCTCGCCAAAGGCATCTTGATATCGAATATACCTTCGGAACAAATAATTGCTGACTCCGTTCTTCTGTGTCACTTTTCGTAAGGAATCTCCCTCTTTCATCTCCTCAAAATCTTCTTTGAACTTCTATAGGTCTATTAGTCCTCTCAAAGTCTTTCTGACGCGTAGTCTTGGCATCTAGAAAACGAGAAAAAAGTAAATACAGTGTTTCAACCGTACCCACAAATTTCGTTTCAACCGTCCCCATCTCCAATTTTAGCTGAAAAACAGTTATAGTGATGGTGAAAATAATGTTAAATAAAAGCTAGTCACGATATTATATTCCATGACCTTCATTTCGAACAAAAACACATTCACTTAAATAAGAACAATAATAATTGGAAAACTCTCCAAACTAAAATGCTTTTGGTTTAAAAAAAAACATAATAGGGCCTTCTAAAAACAGCTAAAGTCCGTGGAGGGCAACGCAACATTGTTGGTCGTGTTCAGACCTGTCGTCCGCTTCGTTCTCTCATTGGACTCCTTACCATCCCGCCAACGATTTTCGAGATATTCGTGTTGTTTCAACCGTCCTGTGTTTCAATCGTACCCAGTCTACCCTAATGAATTGTACAAACGGCGGGCTTAATGCTAGAAGAATGCTTAGAGAAAATTCATTGTCAAGAAAGGCAAAATAAAGATAATAAAATTAGTAACAATCATTATATTAAATACACAAGCAATTAATACATAAATAAATACGTACATACATAAACAGATACTTACCTATATACTATATACATAAACAGGTTATTTTAATGAAGTAGGAATTACAAATGTGCGTGTATCATATCAGTGTAGGTAACTCGTTTGTTTTCGAAAAGTTAAAAATAGCTGATAGTGAGTTATCATCACCATAATAAAAGCTACAATTTATTAAATAATTCTTGACTTTTATTTAAATAATAAAACTAAAGAAGGAAGCTCAAAAAACGACTGATACATATTGAATTTTTTTTTTGCGTTGTAAGACCTTAGGATCGTCTTTACCTCCTGGTGATACAACAATAACTTTCAGCTTATCATAAAAGTGAAGTTTAATAAAGAAAAATGTATCATAAATTTTTACCGGCTAAACTCTGAAACTACTTAATCGATATCAATATATTTTTATAGCTTTAGGGCTTGTTTCACGGGTTCCTGATAAAGTTATCTGACTTACAACGGTATCCAACAGATAAAAGTTTATTTCCATACATGTATAATTTTCCTTTGTCACCATCAAAGTACATTTTATATATCAGATATTTCTATTCGCAACCTGTGACGCGGGAAATTTAGCCCGTAATAGAAGTGTAGTGTCTATAAGATTAGTTTAACAATTATATCATAAGTGAACAGTCATTGTTATCAGGAATTAAGTGTTTATAAATTATTCATAAAGAAATAAAACACGTTGTTTGCTAACATCATTATTAAAATTCAAAATATTTATTGTTTATATTTCCTATCATATCTAGCATATTATTTTCCTCGTAACGCAGCGTTTTCGTACTTTTGAAGAATCCAAGCAATGGAAACAAGAATTTACTAACAATAAGATTCACCACTTACCTTAAACTGTGAAACAGGACCGGCCTAAGTGTGCAAGACTCACATTTTATGCCCTTACGAAAACATTATTGAGTTTTATTATCCATAATAATTATCCTGTTCCTGTGTCGAAAGTGTACATAAAAACAAAAGCTGCCAGGCTATACGTATTCCAAAAAAAAAGGTCGTCCGAGATCTGCCATCGATGTTTACCCTTGTAGCCTATCCGAATTCCTAAATAAATAAAAAAATATCGTTCGAGATCCATGATCGACATTTACTCGATATTTTATCCTTGCAGCCTATCCGAATTCCTAAAAAAAAGGTCGTCCGAGATTAAGCATCGATTGTAGCCTATCCGAATACCTAAAAAATATGCCTTCCCAAAAAGCTCGAGTGTGCGGCTGCATACTATGCACACCCTTAGGCCGGCCCTGCTGTGAAATATTAACATTTTTATCTTCGCCGCCAGTAACCACTACTTACCGGCGTCCATATAACACGTATATAGTAGGGTAAGGAGGGGGAATGGCGTTCACTTAAGGAAAATCTGTTGTATTTTTAAAATTATTTATTATAAATTAAAATTAAGAACAATAACAAAGTCTTTAATTATCGAGTAATCAACAATTTAACAAAAAAACTATATATCTTTGACCTACTAGTAGTAGGAAAACATTATTAAAAAAACAGGTTTGAGCGGCATTGCCCCTGACTTTGGGTAATGCCGCTCAGGGTGCGGGGTAATGACGCTCAAACATGTTTTTTGAAATATAACAAGTATAATATAAATATAACATTTTAATTAAAGAAATACTATTGAGATCAACCTTATACAATAAAAGTAAAGTCTAAAATCACAAAAATTACCATCAATTATCTCGTAATGATATATATAAATATGTACGTAAGATTAGCCTTTTTCAATTTAACAAATATAGTAGACTCCGATAACAAATCAAATTCAATTGTTATAACATAATTAAAAAATAATAATTATTATTATAGGTAAGAAATTAGAAATAGTAATATTTTATTTTTGAACACATAAATCACAGATATATTCATTTGCCGAATCCCATCCTGAACACAAAGCATGAGCCCACAGTCCACAGACGGTGCAGCGATACCACAACTCGTTATTTTTCCCAAATTCTTCACAAATAATACATTTGTTATAATTTCCATAATCCACATTCATTTCGTCATCACTGTCATCGTCGCAAAGGTGCTCTTTATCTTCACTATCTGAAGAACTTTCTTGTAAAATTTTTCTCTTGTAAGATTTTTGGTTCATATGTTTCTTCTTCTTGTCTTTGATAACTTTTTTTGGTATTAATTTATCATCTTTTCCAGTGTTATTTAGTTTAGCTACTTTTTTCTTTTCTTTATCCTCTAAAATCATTTTCATAGGTGTCGCAGTTAATATAGTAGCATGTTGTTTTCGCTTTCTTTGACCTGGCTTAGAAGATGGTGCAATAGTTGGTGTTGTTGCTATAGCAGCAAAGGATACCAGAGTTCTTTCCTCATCAACAAGTTCCTGGTTACAAGCAACTGCCAAGACAGATTCAGAATATTGATCCTTATTTGATGGACCTGCCAAAGGAGATGTATATCCTGAAATTTTGGCTCTACCATCAGACTGCGCATCTTTAAAATCCTGGACATTCGGGTCCTGGTTTTCAACGTTTTTTTCCGATTCTTGTGACATCAGCGACGCTGCCAGGAAATCTTGATCAATGAAAACATTTGGGTTCAATGGATAAATTCCCGCGGCTCGAAATCCAGATTCTGCTTTACTTATATTCGCAACTTGTACGTATGCTTTATTGAAAAGACCAGCAACATCGTATAGAGTTATTTTAGACATTAAATGTGTCTTCATGTGCCTGTTGCATTCATGCCTATAAGCAGCTTTTAACGGCCCATAAAAAGACAAATCCAGCGGCTGTGTTCTGTGAGAACTGTGTGGTGGAATGGAAAGCATTATTATGTGATTTTCCTTGCAAAAATTAAAAGCATGAAGTGAAATGTGACTGCTGTGATTGTCCAGAATTAACAAAACTGGTGATTCCTGGGTAGGCTTAGCAAATGCTGCGAAATGTTTGAGCCAAGTGACAAATAAGTCTTCGTTTATCCAGCCATTTTTAGAGTTGGTGTATAATGCACCGGTTGGTCCATCTTTTTCTAATAAAGGCGTCATTCTCTGTCTGGCAAAAATAAACATGGGTGGTATGAAGTTTCCGGCTGCACTCATCGCACACATAACTGTTACGTTGCTTCCTCGTTCGCCGCTTGTAACAGATCCGACTCTTCTTTGTCCTTTTTCGGCGAGCACTTTTCCTGGGTCTGTCACCGTGGTGATACCAGTTTCGTCAGCATTGTAAATATTGTTGGGAATAAACTTATGTTTTTCCATTAAGTCACCAAGTTTGTCATAGAAATGTGTTATTTCTTCTTTGTTGAAAGCAGAAATTCTATTTAAGCTTGTCGCTTCAGCTTTGCGAATAGAAACTGAAGGATTGCGTCTCAAAAAGGCATGTACCCAATCCAATCCAGCTGTTTTGCTGCTTTGATCAAAATTGTTTTTGATATTGTTGAGCTCAGCATATTTAAAAACAAGTTTACGCAAATCTGCAATACTGAGTCCATAGTAAAGCGAACCCAGCAACTTAACTTGTTCAGCAATTTCTGTTTCTTGCTGTGGGGTGAAAACGGGCTTGCGACCCAGTCTTGGGTTGCTCATGTTTTCATTTTTAAGTCTACCTCTTAAAGTAGAAAATGGTATGTTATATTGTTTGGCGGCTTTTCTTTTGGATAAACCTCCCTCAATCGCAGTTTTAGCATTTTGTAGGTTTTCTTCAGTCCAAGCCGCTTTAGCGGTGGTCCTTTGACGATTTCTTGGCATATCTACAACAATAATAAAATAAGTAAAAAAAAAAAAAGGTAAAATATAAAATAAGTTACTTAGGGGTAATAGCGCTCAGGTGAGCGGTATAACCCCAAACGGTCGTTTTAAAATTAATATGAAATTAAAAAAAAATCATACACAATGGTTGAAAATTGATTGCATTATCACAAAATAGAATGGTTTTATTATCAGAAAAGTAAAATTATTAATTAAATAATCATTAAAGTTTTGGACGTACCGATAAAAACACTTAACCAAAAATTAGATCAGCGCGGACGGAAACAAAGAAACGCACTTCACAATCACGTGACGCGAGCTGACTGTCCGTTTACATCGCTGTCTGTTAGAGGCCCCCTCCCCTCGCGCTTCACGAGACGTGGCGTGGTGCTATGTTTCATTTTGACAGAGTTACAGAGGTGAGCGCCATTACCCAGTGAGCGCTATTCCCCCTGTCTCCCCTACATCAAAAGTGAAACCAGTGCATTGTTAGCCAAATAAATGAACGGGGAAAGAGGGAGCGATTGATTAGGTACCTATATTGCTTTTCGATTTTTTGTCAACACATTGTACAAAATGTATTTAATAGTTTACTTCACGTCTATATTCCCTAAGAATGTGGTACTAAAACTTTCAAGACAGGTGTGTACAAACTATATTCAATAACCCGTACCTTCAATTCTGATGTATGGTGAATACATGCAAGCTACTCACATTATTACAAAAAAAAAAAAAATGGTTCTCTGTAAGTTGGTTTTTTACGGACGATAATTTTACGTGATAACGTCATAAGAAAACATTGATGTTAAATTGCATACTTTTATGAATCTACTCGGGCGCATCGGCCGATGGAGTGGAAGAGAGATAGATGCGTCACAAGCCGAACGCTTAGGTCGATCATGCCTCTCTTGCACGCTCAACTTAGGCGAAACGTGACAATGAGTCTTTTTTTATATTTAAATGTTCATACGGGGATTAACACGAAATTAACTTTACGGTAAAATATATTACCTTGAGGCCTGACGTTTCGGCTAGGTTACACTAGCCGTGGTCACAGGCAGACTGATCCAGCGATGTCACGACTCCGCCGTCGGGGTAAATGTTTCTTCATCCACCCTCAACTCGTGATTATTGTTATTTGTACCGCGACACACAACACTTATTACGTCCCTATTCTGAAAGTCAACCGGAAGGTGCCTATTCTGATATTTAACCGACTGCGAACTAAAACGAGGTTGTGTAATTTTAATCACTGGGTTCCATGTCGGGGATAGTTTGAATCCGTCTTCGCGATTGAATGTTTTATGTTTTTTAATTTCTATTGCTTCTCGCACTACTCTTGAATAAAAGTGGCGGTCTGTGGAGAGGATTTCCGTGCGATGAAATTCGATCCAATGATTAGTGCCCGGTTGTAATATATGTTCGGCTATCGCTGATTTATTCGTTTGTCGGTTTTTTACAGCGGCGATATGTTCTTTGACCCTTTCAGCTATCGTCCGCTTAGTCTGGCCTATGTAGGAACTGCCGCAGCTGCAATCTATCTTATAGACACCTGGTGTTTGTAACGGCAAAACATCCTTCGGTGTGCCCACTATATTGGTAACCTTTGCCCCCGGCGTAAAGACAGTGGGTATTGAATATTTCTTCAATACACCGCTGATCTTGTCTGTCACTCCTCTCACATAGGGCATGTAGGCTGGTTGTCGTTTAACTTCCGGATGTCTGCGTCTTTTTGTCGGTTGCCTGGTTTGTCTATTCACTCGATATCCGTTGTTCGCAAGTACCTCCTGAACATGGTTCAGCTCCTGCTCCAAATGTTCAGGGTCACAGAGATCCTGAGCTCTGTTCTTTAATGAGCTTACAACGGACTGCAAGTGACGAGGATGGTGGTGTGACGACGCGTGCAGGTACCTATCGGTGTGTGTCGGTTTGCGGTATACACAGTGAGACAAGGATCCATTAGGTTTCACTGTTACTCGTACATCCAGGAAAGGTAGCGATCTGTCCGCCTCCATTTCATATGTAAATTTCATCTTAGGATGAATGGAGTTTAAATGTTGTATATATTGATCCACCTCTATTCTACTACCCTTGACGATGCTAAAAATATCATCTACGTATCTTTTCCACAGTCTGATGGTCTTCGGGCCAAGGCTGAGAGCCTTCTCTTCAAAATGTTCCATCCAGAGGTTGGCAAGTACCGGGGCTACAGGACTACCCATTGCGACACCATCGATCTGGAGGTAGTACTGACCTTGGAAAAGAAAATAGTTACCCTCAAGGCAGTGCTGTAGTAGATCAATATAATTTAACGGCATTTCACTATCCCTAAGTTTGTCTCTCACTACGTCTAGACACTCATCTATTGGAACATTGGTGAAAAGGGACTCCACATCAAAGCTCACCATTATGTCATTCGGTTCCAATGTGATCTCCTTGATTATCTGAACGAAGTGGCGTGAATCCTTAACAAAAGACGGTGATTTACCCACAAGTGGCTGCAATACCGATGCGACGTGCTTTGCAAGGTCGTAAGTAGGCGAGGCGATTTGACTTACGATAGGCCTCAACGGCACGCCGGACTTATGTATTTTAGGCAAGCCATATAATCTAGGTGGTTGGTGTGCTTTAGGTCTATAAAGTCTTTCGTACTCGTCTTCTGTAAACAGGTCCTGGTTTTCCTGTATCAAAGTGCGTATTTTGCGTGTGACCCTGGCTGTGGGATTGTATGAGATCGGTTTATATACCTTTTCATCACACAATAGTTCCCGTATTTTTTGTTGGTAATCAGTCGTATTCATCACTACAGTGGCGTTTCCTTTGTCAGCCTTAAGCACTAAAATGTCCTGGTTGTTTCGAATATTTTTTAGTGCTTGACGCTCTTCAGTAGTAATGTTGGTAGCAGGCAGTTTCGATTTCCGTAGTATTACCGCGATGTCCTGTCTAAGAGTGTCCGCATCGCTGACCGGTATTTTATTACGTACTATCGTTTCTTCAACACTGCTGATTACATTCTCATACGGTATTCGCTTAGGTGTTAAAGCGTAATTCATACCTTTAGCCAAGATGTTAATTGCAGTGTCATCTAGACTCGCGTTCGAAAGGTTTATGACGGTATCTTTCGGATGGCTCGAAAATGTGGGTGATGTTCGGTTTTCAGTATACCGTCGATTATATTCCTTCGAGAATTTTCGATCGTGGGTAGTACTACAAAGATCATAAGTACGGCACGCTTGTAGATATGTAACACGATCACATAATTCATAATCTTCACGAGATAGACTAACACTACACTTTAAATGTAACGCATATAACTCACTCTGTATATTATCCAGCTCACTGTGCTTATTTCTAATTAATTGTCTCAGGAGTCGTACACTCGCGTTTGTTAGAATCCTACGAGAAAATGCAATATCATTACGCGACTTAATTCGCACACACGCAGGTAACAAGTCCCAATCGCGACACTTCACTAGAAATATCAACGATGTTTCCACTCGCGCACGTTTTTTCCGTAGGAATTCTAGATGACGCACTTGTTTTGCAATATCCGACCCGTATCGGTTTGCTATAACAACTTTTAAACTTTCGCGTTGCATTATTATATTTAAATGTTCATACGGGGATTAACACGAAATTAACTTTACGGTAAAATATATTACCTTGAGGCCTGACGTTTCGGCTAGGTTACACTAGCCGTGGTCACAGGCAGACTGATCCAGCGATGTCACGACTCCGCCGTCGGGGTAAATGTTTCTTCATCCACCCTCAACTCGTGATTATTGTTATTTGTACCGCGACACACAACACTTATTACGTCCCTATTCTGAAAGTCAACCGGAAGGTGCCTATTCTGATATTTAACCGACTGCGAACTAAAACGAGGTTGTGTAATTTTAATCACTGGGTTCCATGTCGGGGATAGTTTGAATCCGTCTTCGCGATTGAATGTTTTATGTTTTTTAATTTCTATTGCTTCTCGCACTACTCTTGAATAAAAGTGGCGGTCTGTGGAGAGGATTTCCGTGCGATGAAATTCGATCCAATGATTAGTGCCCGGTTGTAATATATGTTCGGCTATCGCTGATTTATTCGTTTGTCGGTTTTTTACAGCGGCGATATGTTCTTTGACCCTTTCAGCTATCGTCCGCTTAGTCTGGCCTATGTAGGAACTGCCGTAGCTGCAATCTATCTTATAGACACCTGGTGTTTGTAACGGCAAAACATCCTTCGGTGTGCCCACTATGTTGGTAACCTTTGCCCCCGGCGTAAAGACAGTGGGTATTGAATATTTCTTCAATACACCGCTGATCTTGTCTGTCACTCCTCTCACATAGGGCATGTAGGCTGGTTGTCGTTTAACTTCCGGATGTCTGCGTCTTTTTGTCGGTTGCCTGGTTTGTCTATTCACTCGATATCCGTTGTTCGCAAGTACCTCCTGAACATGGTTCAGCTCCTGCTCCAAATGTTCAGGGTCACAGAGATCCTGAGCTCTGTTCTTTAATGAGCTTACAACGGACTGCAAGTGACGAGGATGGTGGTGTGACGACGCGTGCAGGTACCTATCGGTGTGTGTCGGTTTGCGGTATACACAGTGAGACAAGGATCCATTAGGTTTCACTGTTACTCGTACATCCAGGAAAGGTAGCGATCTGTCCGCCTCCATTTCATATGTAAATTTCATCTTAGGATGAATGGAGTTTAAATGTTGTATATATTGATCCACCTCTATTCTACTACCCTTGACGATGCTAAAAATATCATCTACGTATCTTTTCCACAGTCTGATGGTCTTCGGGCCAAGGCTGAGAGCCTTCTCTTCAAAATGTTCCATCCAGAGGTTGGCAAGTACCGGGGCTACAGGACTACCCATTGCGACACCATCGATCTGGAGGTAGTACTGACCTTGGAAAAGAAAATAGTTACCCTCAAGGCAGTGCTGTAGTAGATCAATATAATTTAACGGCATTTCACTATCCCTAAGTTTGTCTCTCACTACGTCTAGACACTCATCTATTGGAACATTGGTGAAAAGGGACTCCACATCAAAGCTCACCATTATGTCATTCGGTTCCAATGTGATCTCCTTGATTATCTGAACGAAGTGGCGTGAATCCTTAACAAAAGACGGTGATTTACCCACAAGTGGCTGCAATACCGATGCGACGTGCTTTGCAAGGTCGTAAGTAGGCGAGGCGATTTGACTTACGATAGGCCTCAACGGCACGCCGGACTTATGTATTTTAGGCAAGCCATATAATCTAGGTGGTTGGTGTGCTTTAGGTCTATAAAGTCTTTCGTACTCGTCTTCTGTAAACAGGTCCTGGTTTTCCTGTATCAAAGTGCGTATTTTGCGTGTGACCCTGGCTGTGGGATTGTATGAGATCGGTTTATATACCTTTTCATCACACAATAGTTCCCGTATTTTTTGTTGGTAATCAGTCGTATTCATCACTACAGTGGCGTTTCCTTTGTCAGCCTTAAGCACTAAAATGTCCTGGTTGTTTCGAATATTTTTTAGTGCTTGACGCTCTTCAGTAGTAATGTTGGTAGCAGGCAGTTTGATCTACTACAGCACTGCCTTGAGGGTAACTATTTTCTTTTCCAAGGTCAGTACTACCTCCAGATCGATGGTGTCGCAATGGGTAGTCCTGTAGCCCCGGTACTTGCCAACCTCTGGATGGAACATTTTGAAGAGAAGGCTCTCAGCCTTGGCCCGAAGACCATCAGACTGTGGAAAAGATACGTAGATGATATTTTTAGCATCGTCAAGGGTAGTAGAATAGAGGTGGATCAATATATACAACATTTAAACTCCATTCATCCTAAGATGAAATTTACATATGAAATGGAGGCGGACAGATCGCTACCTTTCCTGGATGTACGAGTAACAGTGAAACCTAATGGATCCTTGTCTCACTGTGTATACCGCAAACCGACACACACCGATAGGTACCTGCACGCGTCGTCACACCACCATCCTCGTCACTTGCAGTCCGTTGTAAGCTCATTAAAGAACAGAGCTCAGGATCTCTGTGACCCTGAACATTTGGAGCAGGAGCTGAACCATGTTCAGGAGGTACTTGCGAACAACGGATATCGAGTGAATAGACAAACCAGGCAACCGACAAAAAGACGCAGACATCCGGAAGTTAAACGACAACCAGCCTACATGCCCTATGTGAGAGGAGTGACAGACAAGATCAGCGGTGTATTGAAGAAATATTCAATACCCACTGTCTTTACGCCGGGGGCAAAGGTTACCAACATAGTGGGCACACCGAAGGATGTTTTGCCGTTACAAACACCAGGTGTCTATAAGATAGATTGCAGCTGCGGCAGTTCCTACATAGGCCAGACTAAGCGGACGATAGCTGAAAGGGTCAAAGAACATATCGCCGCTGTAAAAAACCGACAAACGAATAAATCAGCGATAGCCGAACATATATTACAACCGGGCACTAATCATTGGATCGAATTTCATCGCACGGAAATCCTCTCCACAGACCGCCACTTTTATTCAAGAGTAGTGCGAGAAGCAATAGAAATTAAAAAACATAAAACATTCAATCGCGAAGACGGATTCAAACTATCCCCGACATGGAACCCAGTGATTAAAATTACACAACCTCGTTTTAGTTCGCAGTCGGTTAAATATCAGAATAGGCACCTTCCGGTTGACTTTCAGAATAGGGACGTAATAAGTGTTGTGTGTCGCGGTACAAATAACAATAATCACGAGTTGAGGGTGGATGAAGAAACATTTACCCCGACGGCGGAGTCGTGACATCGCTGGATCAGTCTGCCTGTGACCACGGCTAGTGTAACCTAGCCGAAACGTCAGGCCTCAAGGTAATATATTTTACCGTAAAGTTAATTTCGTGTTAATCCCCGTATGAACATTTAAATATAATAATGCAACGCGAAAGTTTAAAAGTTGTTAATGAGTCTTTTTCGTGCAGCAGGCGTTCCTCGATTTATAAGTTTACAAAAAAAACTAACTTGAATTTCTTCTCAGTAGAATCTATGTTTCGATTTCGTATATTGATGTTAATTGAAATTAATTTATTGTATGTAATTAAATAATAAATCTTTATTTTGTAAGGTTGATGAAAGTCAGACTGGCTGGAAGTAGGATATTCGTTAATTTACATATTTTATTTTTATTTAGCGTATAACGATGTCGAAGAAGACAGTGCTGAACGATGTATACAAGGGGCTGGTGGAGGAGATGCGGCTCCCCGCCGACCTGCACGAGCGGGACGGCAAGAGGTTCGCGAGTTGCGGCTCTGTGCTGCCCATACACTGCGCCACTCCAGAACAGGTAGGTAGCTTTGTTATTGTTGTTATTGCAGATTCTATTTTTATGACTGTCTGATTATATTGGTATACAAGCTATACCCGCGACTCCGTTCGCGATTACGTTTTAACATTCATATCCTCTCCCAAGGAAACCGTAGGTACGGAATGAAAAATGTCCAGTGTCCTAGCTTGTAAGGCCTAAAATCGTGGCCAGTATTATTTAAATTCATTTAGGTCCTTTTGGCGTGATATGCAGTCAAGATACGGACAGATTAAAATGAAAAAAAATATACATTTTTGGCTTCATTGTCAGTATCTATTATAAAGCGCTCACCAATAAAAAAATAAAATAAAATATCTTCTATAGGTATACAAAATTTGACATGTTACAGTTTTATTATGAGTATAGAATTATAGATTCTGTTTTTATTAAATTTTTCCTTATTATAATAACAGAATTTATACATATGTCGTGGCCATATTGTGGAACTAAATTTGACCAGATAATTAAATCGTAAACTTTTTTTTGTCATCTACGATTGGCTATATCATGAAAATAGGGTATGCATGTAATATACAATAAAAATCCAGAATATGTTAGAGTTTTTTTATCATTGATCTGGCCAAGGCATATCATAATATATATCATAATATATGATGTAGCCAATGGACAGTGAAACACTTCATGAAATTCTCGAGAATTTCATGATGTGAGCAATTCTACGATATGGCCATGACATATACATTTGTAACCCAGGTGCAGCAGATGTCGCAGACGACGCACCACTACTGCGACGTGTTCACGCCGGAGCTGCTCGCGCTGCTCGGCGAGCTCGCGTACGCGCGGCTCGACGAGCAGTACGCGGAGAAAGTAAGAACTTACCACGTCTTTGTTGTTGACGAATCGTAAAAGTGTAAACTGAGGACGTTTTACGATTAGGCTATCTGTACTGACTGATATTCTTGTATGGCCAAATTTGTCTATTATCAATTCTTTAAATTTGTCTATGCTATACTGTAATATTTTAAACGAATTACGTACATATCCGTTGTAATTATTACGAATCCTTGATAATTTCTGTGAATGTGCAATTGTAAATCTGCCTAAACGACAACACAAGCATATAGATTTTGATAAACTGTTAAATTAAGACTTTGATATAAATTATAACCGTCAGTTATATGAATGTGTTTAAATATGAATAAAATCAGGTATTTTAAAAGCTGTACTCGTTCAGATGTAAGAGTCACGGAGTTCACCTTCTACTAAATATAATTTTGCAGAATTGTTGGGAATAAAGATCTATGCTTGTTGTTTGTAAAGTTCTTGTCTATTATACGGTTTCAAAATGTATCAAATATATTTCGTAGTAATAGTCGAACTAAAGCATTATCTCTCAGCGACTCTGTTACGCTCATAAGAAAGGCCGCGTGCGCAAGAGAGATAAATAGATTGTCGTGTTGCGCACGTAGTGTGACGTCACACCGCGCGCTTCACAGACACAACACGAGCGCGATATGTCTATATGTAATATCAATCCGTGGGGTGAGTACTACAACTAGGTAACTACAAATTTGTTTTACCAAATTTCTTACAAAATTTTGTCTGAAACAAGACATAAATACTTCTTATCAAATAAAATTTAGGAATGGTAGTAAAATAACATTTAGTCAAGTTTTGACAATCTCTAATCTTAGTAAAACTTCGAGTTCTTCTCGAAACAGCTGGATTGTAGTTACCTAGTTGTACTAGTATTCACACCCCGAATTGTAGTCGTCATCGAGTAGAAGTTGACCACGACAACCCGGCAGGTGTTCCTGAACCGCAGCAAGCGCCTGCTGCTGGTGTCCAGCGACGGCAAGCTGGCGCAGTGGCGCGCCGCGCCCAGCTTCGAGTCCGCCAACCGCTACCTGGCGGGCGCGCCGCTCGCCAACCGGGACGGCGGGCTCGTCTCCGTGCTGACCGCCCGCCGGGGCGCCCACTACGCCGTCTCCAACTTCGAGGTACGGCTCGTGCTAACGAGTTCGCCTTCGATGAGCTATTACGTAACTTGCGCGATCGCGAGAAATCTCTATGGTGTCAAATTTCAGTACTAACTGAGCCTCATTTAGCATTGAGACACCACAGCGATTTCTTGCCATCGCGCAAGTTACGTAATAGACTTAGAGTCCGTCCTCGGGCTCAAATCTGGTGCGATGTTGCCACATAAGCTTCATCGCTGCTATAGACTATTATCAAAGATGGTATAATTCAAGGGCGAGGGCGGGTACTTCGAAACACCGCGGCCCTGGGAGCTGGTCGACCTCGAGGAGGGCAAGTGCTACTACGGCGACCGCGGGTTCGACACCCGGGAGGAGCTCAATCAGTACATAAAGCAACTTCCCCCCGCGGAAGTGAGCCCCAGCGCACCCCCGCGACCGATACTGCTCCGGGGGAAGTTACCCAGGATCGTACTCGTGGCAGAAAACGGCAGGCAATTGTCTCACCACTACTTGCCTGGTGTTTTGTCTACTGATATTGAATATTTGTAAAATTAAAACGACTACAAAGACTGAAATACTATAGAAGCTTATTTGGTAATGCTCATTGTAATGTTTATCCAGAGAGGAATAGTTTCCTAGTTTTGTAGTCATATACATATACTACTTATTTTTTTACAGTGAAGTTTGCGTCGTAATCGGTTAGATTGTTACGTTATCTTGAAGATATAACATTTGGGTATAATGTCACACTAAGGGCCAGGTTCACCACTTGCTATTAAGTTCCGGATAGCCTAACTGGCACTTATTTTGACAGATAACCCATACAATTACCTGTCAAAAATGTGCCAGTTTGGTTAGCCGGAACCTAACAGTAAGTGGTGAAACTGGGTCTTAATAAAGTAGGGGGAGGGGGCGTTACGATCGGGGGACATAATGACATTTCGCGTGACGTATTTTACCAAGTTCCCCGTTCCGTTTAAAGCTGTTTTGATATGTATTTAAAACTGGTATGTATATAAAGATTTATTGTTTTAAGTATAATTGATAATATGTTATCTCTATCTATCGGTGAAAACCGCATGAAAATCTGTGCACTAGTTTTTGAGTTCATTGCGAACAAACAGACGCGACGGAAGACATTGCTTTATAATATGTAGTGATTTATTAAAAAATAAATTAAATTCTTCTGCCTACATTTTCATAAAACAAGGTTATATTAATAGGTATCATACCTATAAGATGTGTATGTCGTTGTTACAAAATACATGCTTTATTCTTTTGTATTTAACTCATTACATTAACTGTAACGAGTTAAATACTTAAGTCTGTACAGAATAAGGAATCAGCGAAGACTGCTTTCAAAATAGGCATAAAGAGTAACAAAAATAATAAATTATTTTTTTGGGTAGCTAACTGGTTAATTGATGTAAATAATATTAATGCCATAAAACGGTGTAGCTATAAAATAAGTATAATAGAAATACATATATTACTCTTTTTATAACTGGTCTGTTATTGTTATATTATGTAAGTGTTTAAATAAAACAATATAAATAAAACAAACAAAAATAGTTTTATTGTACAATAATCAGCCATCTTACAAATTAAATAATCACTTCATTGCCACAACCCGTAGTTGAAATACATAATTCCACCATTACTTAATATTTTACATATGTACATACACAAGTTTAGCTCACGGTCTTATTATATTAATATATTATACATTGAAAATATTTTTATATAAAAGTAAAAGTAATAGTACAAAAATAAAAATTGTAGATAACGAAAAAATATTGTTTCAGTTTTCAATTTAATAATCCAATAGGTTTTTGAAGAAGTTTTACTTCTTTACTCACGCTTGACTAGGAAAAGTGTTGATCAGGCGAGACGAACGGTAGTTAAGAGGGAGATTTAAGTTGGTGAAGATAGAAAGAGAGAGGTGCGAGGACACATTTTCTTTCTCTCTTAGCCATTTACGTTTTGCATATCTATTAAATATTTAAAGTATAATGATATCCTATTTCATAAATAAGTATATATATTACTATTGTTATATTATCAGTATATGCTTTTTTAAATTCTAACATGACTTATTTATTTTTAACTCAATCGTCATCTGTCACAATGTCAAAGAAGTTTTACTTCAACCGCGTGTAAAGGTTACACACGCTTTTTTATTTTTAAAACTTATCTAACCCTCTTCCACATTAATCTGATCTAAAAAATATTTTGAAATATCGTTTCAAAATTAATTTATTAATTAATTTGTTTATAAAAAAAACGGTTGCCAAATTAAGGGTCAAATTGAGTGCACTCACATGTGGTTCAATGACCTCAGTAATATTTTAAAGTTCACATGTTTTTACATCCCAGTTATGTTTAATTAATTATCCCAGCTGACACTTGTAGTTACCAAGGAATAATGGTAGCGGGAAGTCACAGCCACTAGTGTGACTTTTACATCATGTCACGATTAATAAATCAGGGGTCTAGTATCAAAGGTAGCAAACTCCACTGTTTTTTGTTTTTTAATATTTCATGTTGTCTATGGAATTTTATATAAATATAAAAGAAATAACAGATCTGAAACAGAAAATAGCATCCCAGACGCATGTAATACAGACAACTGTAACAGTTGACGAAGCTAAGGTAGTCACTCCATCCAAAGATACTCCAATGACAAAAACGAATAAGTTTTTAGATGAAATACCATCAATCTCTAAAGAAAAAAAAGATAAAGTCAAAAAGAAACTCTTATACTGAATAAAATTGACAGACTCATTGAAAGAGCAATATAAAAAAGCTGAAACACGAGAAAAGAAAAGAGTCCTTAAACAAGCAGCTCTTGGGAAGGCAATAAAAAAATATAAAGTAAAAGGAAAAATATCATACAATCTTGGACTTACGGGCAAAATAAGGATGACAGAATCGACCAAAATTATCGGAGACCAACATATGATGGAGATTCAAAGCTTTTTTAACACGAATGATATTAGTCGATCAACAGCAGGTAAACAAGAAACAAAAAAGAAACAGCTAAGATACCTGTTGGATACAATGCAAAGGCTACATACCAAATACAGAACTGAAGGGAGTAGAGCATCCTACGCGACATTTGCTCGCTATCGACTAAAAAAATAAAAAAATATAAAGTAAAAGGAAAAATATCATACAATCTTGGACTTACGGGCAAAATAAGGATGACAGAATCGACCAAAATTATTAGAGACCAACACATGATGGCGATTCAAAGCTTTTTTAACACGGATGATATTAGTCGATCAACAGCAGGTAAACAAGAAACAAAAAAGAAACAGCTAAGATACCTGTTGGATACAATGCAAAGGCTACATACCAAATGCAGAACTGAAGGGAGTAGAGCATCCTACGCGACATTTGCTCGCTATCGACTAAAAAAATAAAAAAATATAAAGTAAAAGGAAAAATATCATACAATCTTGGACTTACGGGCAAAATAAGGATGACAGAATCGACCAAAATTATCGGAGACCAAGATATGATGGAGATTCAAAGCTTTTTTAACACGGATGATATTAGTCGATCAACAGCAGGTAAACAAGAAACAAAAAAGAAACAGCTAAGATACCTGTTGGATACAATGCAAAGGCTACATACCAAATACAGAAAAAATATATATTATATAAATATTGGTATCCTTGGTGTCGACATATCCAGCGACGTCCAGTTCCGATGTCACCTGGAGGACAAGGTCAACATGGCATCTAAAAAACTCGGTGTGCTTAACAGAGCGAAGCGGTACTTCACGCCGGGGCAAAGACTGCTTCTGTATAAATCGCAAGTCCGCCCCCATATGGAGTACTGCTCTCATCTCTGGGCGGGAGCACCGGCATACCAGCTTGGCCCTCTTGACTCGGTTCAAAGGCGAGCTGTGAGAATTGTCGACGATCCAATACTGACGAGCGATATCGAGCCCTTAAGTCTTAGAAGAGATGTTGCATCCCTATGCGTGCTCTATCGTTTGTATAATGGGTTGTGTTCCGAAGAATTGTTCGAAATGGTGCCAACGGCCACTTTTTATCATCGCACCGCTCGTCATCGACAGGGAATTCATGCTCACACATTGCAGCCCAAATGGTCCCGTACAGTTCGGTATCAGAGGAATTTCCTCCCACGGACCATTCGGCTGTGGAATGAACTCCCTGCCAAGGTTTTCCCACAGGACTACAGTATGGGGTCCTTCAAGAGGGGAGTAAATAGGTTTTTAAAGGGTCGGCAACGCGCATGTGATGCCCCTGGTGTTGCAGGCGTCCATAGGCTACGGTAACCGCTTACCATCAGGCGGGTCGTATGCTTGATTGCCACCGTCGTGGTATTAAAAAAAAAAAAAAAAACAGAACTGAAGGGAGTAGAGCATCCTACGCGACATTTGCTCGCTATCGATTAAAAAAATAAAAAAATATAAAGTAAAAGGAAAAATATCATACAATATTGGACTTACGGGCAAAATAAGGATGACAGAATCGACCAAAATTATCGGAGACCAAGATATGATGAAGATTCAAAGCTTTTTTAACACGAATGATATTAGTCGATCAACAGCAGGTAAACAAGAAACAAAAAAGAAACAGCTAAGATACCTGTTGGATACAATGCAAAGGCTACATACCAAATACAGAACTGAAGGGAGTAGAGCATCCTACGCGACATTTGCTCGCTATCGACTAAAAAAATAAAAAAATATAAAGTAAAAGGAAAAATATCATACAATCTTGGACTTACGGGCAAAATAAGGATGACAGAATCGACCAAAATTATCGGAGACCAACATATGATGGAGATTCAAAGCTTTTTTAACACGAATGATATTAGTCGATCAACAGCAGGTAAACAAGAAACAAAAAAGAAACAGCTAAGATACCTGTTGGATACAATGCAAAGGCTACATACCAAATACAGAACTGAAGGGAGTAGAGCATCCTACGCGACATTTGCTCGCTATCGACTAAAAAAATAAAAAAATATAAAGTAAAAGGAAAAATATCATACAATCTTGGACTTACGGGCAAAATAAGGATGACAGAATCGACCAAAATTATCGGAGACCAACATATGATGGAGATTCAAAGCTTTTTTAACACGAATGATATTAGTCGATCAACAGCAGGTAAACAAGAAACAAAAAAGAAACAGCTAAGATACCTGTTGGATACAATGCAAAGGCTACATACCAAATACAGAACTGAAGGGAGTAGAGCATCCTACGCGACATTTGCTCGCTATCGACCATTTTATATGATTTCATCTAATATTAAAGATAAAAATACCTGTGCATGTATTAAACATGTTATAGTCATTCTATTTCACGATGAAGGTTTGACTTTGCTTGTTGTTAATCGTGCACATACACATCGTGTTCGTGTGCGTAGGCCTCGGGAGCGGTCAGTCACGATCGCGACACGGTCCGAGTCACTAGTCTTTTGAGTCCGCACAAGATGTCTACACAAAATACCGTCAGCAAGGCAACTAAACACAGAAAAGTCGTTAAAAGTGAGGTAATTTTTTTTTTTTTTTTTAATTTAATATGATGGTGTTAGTTGAAAGTACTAATTTCGTTTTGTTTGATTTTAGGGTCGAAGCATAATAGCTTCCGTTTACCATTTCCTAAAAGAGGAGTATGAATTAACGAAATCAGTTATAGAACCTAACTGTGATTTGTCTCATTTACGAAACATTACACAGCGTACAGCTGACGCAACAGGTGTTTCTATTTCAACTGTCCAACGGATCCTAAAAGAAGAGAAGGAATTGCCATCCACTTCCTCAAACTTTACTTCTCCTATGAAGAAAAGAAGAAAACGAGATAATAAGATAGAAGTAGATAATTTCACAGCCGACGTTATACGAAGTACGATACAAAATTTCCATATCGTTCATAAAGCGATCCCAACGTTGACTAACTTAAGAAGAGTTTTAAATGAAAAGATTGGCTTTGAAGGTTGTCTCGAAACACTTCGACAGCTATTACTGAAATTAGGATACAAGTGGCGCAAAACAGGAAATAACCGAAAAGTATTGACAGAACGTCATGACATACAGGTGTGGCGACTAAAATATTTAAAAAAGATGTCTCAATATCGCTCTCAAGGACGACCTATTGTCTACACTGATGAAAGTTATGTTCTTTCAACACACGTGCGCAACAACACCTGGGCACAAAAAAAAACAAAGCACGCCATTTCTGAAAAAGATAAGCAAAGGAAGTAGATTTATATTAGTGAATGCGGGAACAAATAATGGATTTATTGAAAATGCCTCATTGGTTTATAAGGCCAATTCTACAGTTGGCGATTACCATTCGAATATGAGCTATGATAATTATATTAAATGGCTCAACGAAAAACTTTTACCAAATTTACCGGAACGCTCTATTATTGTCTCAGACAGTGCTTCTTATCGTAATACACGGGCTGAAAAAATGCCAACATCGGCAACAAATAAAGCAGATATGCAGCAATGGCTCAGAGACAAGGGAATAGCATTTGAACGAAATCCTCTTAAATTGGAATTATATGACATAATTTAAAAACACAAAGATCAACACATAACATACAAAATCGATGATTTTATCAAGAGCAAAGGTTTTGATGTCATTCGCCTCCCTCCCTATCACCCAGAATTAAATGCGATTGAAAACATTTGGGGAATAGTAAAAAATGATATTGCTTTAAAGAATATTGACCAAAATACGACTAACATGGAAACACTAATAAATGAAAGCTTGAACAAAATTACCAGCGAAACGTGGTATAAAACCTGTACTCACGTCGAAAAAATAGAAAAAGAATACTTAAAATACTTTGATGTAGATTTTGAGTTCGTGATTGATTTGCAAAATGATTCCGATGACAGCGAATCAGAATTCGAAAATTATGTATCTGATAGTGATTAACAATATCGAATTTTGTAAATTTTTTATTTTTCTTTACCGAATAAAAATGTATGATAAACCTATATCTACTTACTTTGTTTCCATCAAGCACGTTGTTTCTATATATGTAATTATTAATAAAATAATTTATTATTCTAAGAACTAAATATTCATAATTAAAAAAAAAATTACAACTTAATTTAAAAACACGTTTTTGATTTCTTTGCTTGTTGTTGTAAATTTTTTTCTTTTTCTTTACTGAATAAAAATGTATGATAAACCTATATCTACTTACTTTGTTTCCATAAAGCACGTTGTTTCTAAATATATATATGTAATTATTAATAAAATAATTTATTATTCTAACAACTAAATATTCATCATTCAAAAAAAAAATACAACTTAAATTAAAAACACGTTTTTGATTTCTTTATTACCGGCAGGAAATGTTTTGTTTGTCTGTATTCAAAATGCCCTGTTTGTGTCAACGAGACGTCAGATATAAATTCAGAGATCAACAGGGATGCCCCAGTGCAGTGGTTGGAGTGGCGATTGAGACCTCATGTATACTCAGTTGTAAATAAGGATAAAATAGAGAAAAAAACAACAAAGAAATATACAAAGGAAACTTTTGTTCATGGAACTGTGCAAACACTTACGGAACAATTTCTAACAGATTTACATAAATTTAAAACCCATCATTACAATATAATACATGAACACAAATCATACAAGAAGTGAATCGAAAATCTTAAACTAGACGAAGTTGCTGTGAAACTGTGTGATTTCTCTGAAAATTATACCTGTAAGCAATCGGAAGAAATACAATACATTTTGGCGCATCACGAAACCAAATCACACTACACACCTGTGTTTTATATCAAAAAGATGAAAAGCCTACGCCTATTTGCTCAATCTCACCAGTGAATGAACATGGGCCAGGTGCTATTTGGACGCATTTAGATTGTATACTAAAATATTGCAAAAATAAGCCAAACATCAAGAAAATTCATGTATTCAGTGATGGTCCAACTACTCAAGGAACATGGAATTTCTTCGAAGCTTCCCACGGAAGGCCCTGCTGACGGTGTCGGCGGAGCAATAAAGAGAAAACTGGATCAGCACGTAGCTCATGGACACGACATCACAAATGCGGAAGAAGCATATTCTTATTTACTACATAATGTTAAAGTCGATATATACTACGTTAGCGAAACAGATATTGAACAGATGAATAAAATGATTCCTAATGATGTGATTCCTATAGAGGGTACTATGATATTGCACCAGATAATATATGGCCATTCAAATAAACATAAAATTTACTACAGGACTTTTGAGCTGTATTTGTGAAGACAAGCCTTGTGTGTGCGGAGAAGACATGAAACACCATGAACTTGTACAGCCACAGCAGACAAATGATCGAGAAAACATAAGACCTAAACTGAAAAGAGAAAAAACTACACACCCAAGCTCGGCATAATTAGCAGACAATCTTATAAAAAGTAACATTAATAAAAAGGTTACTATATTATCTTCAGTCGTAATGACATCAAAAAACCTTCCCTTGTTGCCGTTGCAACCGGAATCTATAAACAACGATTTTGATATTTATACTGGCCATATCTTGGATGAGAAATCTGAAATCTTAACAACCCAAAAAAGACAAAAGCTGACAAAGAAGCCTATCGATGTTGACAAAGAAAGTGAAAAAGTCAAATGCGTAAGAAGGTCGACGAGATCTTTAAGCGAATCGTCAACATCTGTTGAAAGCAAATTTAGTATTTACAGTGATTCCGATCTATTTGATGTAGTGAATGGGGATCTCAATTCTGATCAAGATGATAATTTACAAGTGAATTTTGGAGTCACTGAAGTACATCTGCACATAATCAGTTCAAATGTGCAGAAAGAAACACAGGATGATCGAAATAATATGCAGAATTTGAATGAAGTACACAAAAAGAAACCAATAAAAACAATCGGAAAGTCAGCCAGAAAAAAATATCGAAAAGGAAAACGTAACAGAAGCATTTGAAATTGAAGATAAAGACGCAATTATAGAGAGCCGTGAACTTGTTAACATTGATAAAAGGGAAGAAAATACTATTGGTGAAGGTTTACAAGATCAGACTGAAAATAATTTAGATGTAGAAACAGGTGAACCAGTAAAAGACAAAGTTGATGAAGAACTATTCATCGGTGAAGCTGTTTTAGTCCCACATTATGAAAAAAAATGTTGGAAATACTACATTGGTGTCATAAAACACATCGATTTCGGTACAAACATATACACAATATTTTTTTTATAAAACTGTCGGCAGGAAAGAAAATATGGAATTCATGGTACCGAAACGTACGGATAAAGACATTGTTCCTTATTTTTCATTATATATTACTTATGATCATGATAGCACACGATATAAATGTAAAAACATTTAAAATGACAGATATTTAAAAAAATCATGAAGTTTTTTATAAAAAATAGTAAGAAAACCTATCAAGATGCGTTTTTATTAAGATACTGCCATGCCGTTCTAACTAAAAGAAGACGATCAACGAATGATAAGCATTCTAGAAAATGTTTTACTACCAAGTTACCATTCCAGCTCGTTCTATTAAGTCATTCCTGTGTGCCAGAAAACATTTTTGACGATTTTGGGTTTAACAAGATACAGGATTCAGTACATCCTAAAGAAACACTTTGAAATAGGAGAATTCCCCACAGAGAAGAGAGGTGGTAATCACAAGGAACATTTGTATTCAGAAATAAAGATGTTCGTATCTTTATCACGTCCTTGAAATGTACTGAACCTCATTACTGCCGCAGTTC
This sequence comes from Euphydryas editha, assembly GCA_036937285.1. NCBI lineage: Eukaryota > Metazoa > Arthropoda > Insecta > Lepidoptera > Nymphalidae > Euphydryas > Euphydryas editha. The sequence goes on along the minus strand of JAUPFZ010000019.1, from coordinate 597,847 downwards.
TTCGTCTGTAAGAAAATATCTGGCGAGTGAACTCAGTATGACGAAGCTATATAAAATGTATAGGGTAAAAAATGCAGGAAAACCTTGTGCAAAAATAAATCTTTTCAGGAAAATCTTCAACACTGAATTTAATCCTGGCATTTCCCCGAACTGACATATATTCAACATGTTTACAATTGGATGAGAAAATAAAAATAGAAACAAATCTATCTGCAAGAAAAGAATAAACTAATGACACATAAAAGAGTGCATTTACTAAGAGCAAAGGCATTTTCTCGCTATTGAAAGAAAAACCAGCACATACTAAAATAATATCATTTGACTGCCAAAAAACCAACTATTACCAAAATAGCAAACAACAACAGACTGCTGTTTATTATTACCGCCAATTATATTTTCATAACCAAACTGTTGTTGAAGGTTTTTCTAAAGATCCATTAAAACCAGAAAATTTATTTGATTATACATTGACGAATTGAGAAGAACAATATAGCTAAGACTCAAACACCATAGCATCTATAATCTATCACCGTCTTAATAATACAGATTTGACAAACATTTCGACCATACGGTGAATGCAGATGGCTGTGGCGGTCAGAATAAAAATTCAATATTAATGTCCATGTGCTGTAAATGGCTGCTAGAAAATAATACTGTAAGTAAATATAGAGTTAGTTTTCCCTGTAACAGGTCACTCCTACTTGCCCTCAGACTGGATATTTGGTCATATAGAAAGAGAGGTTAAGAGAAAAGAAGTGATTATATATCCAAATGAATATAAAGAAATTATTATGCAAAATATAAGTATGCAACTATTTTGAATCTTCGTGAAACTTGTCCAGTTTACGACTGGAAAGCAGCAGCTGGAAACATTATAAAAACACCTGGACAGAGGCATTTTAAGTTTAAGGAGAGTAAAAGATTTTGGAATACAAGGCGAGAAATTTTACAAAGCAAAGTTCGGCAGCTTTGCTAATATTTGTCGAAAATATAAAAATTTTAACATGATAGTGCCTCAAACAATCAACTCAGTACGTTTACCATGAGTTTCCGAGACGATACACGCAGTGGCGTAGCGTAGTGGGGGCGGGAGGGGCGGCTCGCCCCGGGCGGCACTTTTAGGGGGCGCCAAAATTTAGCAACAAATAATACTTAATAATATCATGATATTTGAACCATTTCATATTTTTGTCGCATCTACGATTCGGACCGATTGAAATGAGCACAAAATTTTCCATTACTTATACTGTGACAAAATTAATACGTGAAAAGTCCTGTTCCTGAGACATCAAACACGTTTGGTTTAAATTCAACAAAAACTCTTCAAACCCAGCTCAAGCTAAAGCAATACAAGAATTTGACACTGTTGACACTGTGATCTAGTATTGTTAGAAATGTTGATATTGTTCCTGAGGAAATGTATTCCAAATTCCAAAAACATCTACTCAATTAGAGTCTGCATCTGCACGTCTAGATATAGATTTCGATAGCTTAGAAAAAAAAGAATGATACAGGATCAGCATTGTCTGCTATTTAATACCAAAACTTGAACGATATTGGAAAATGGCCTGAACATGCGATTGTATCGCATTCAGCAAGGTCAGCATGTTGTTTAGCATATCAATACAGACTTTGCCGAAGCGTCAACAGTATGACGTTTAGGTTCATGCTCTTTAACATCAAAAGGAGATACAATACGACTCACCCAGGAATGATTTTACCGCACATTGACTAACAGTAAAAAAGTTTTACGTACTTGGATGGCTTATTCTCCGTCCAAGGCATCATTATTTTGTTTTTGCTGTTGTTTATTTGAGAATGTAAGCACACCGAACAGATCAAAGTTTTGCTCATCTGATGGATTTAATACATGGTGGAAATTAAGTTTTTCCAAGTCAGGAAAAAAAAGTGCAACACACCACCAAAACTGTTGCAAATGGAGGGAGTTGGAGAGCAGACTTCAAAAAGGATAGATAACAACATTATATTTACAAGAACGAGCAAAACTTAGTGGCAAAAGAAACGAAAAAATGGCAAGAAATTTTTGTCAGAATGATTGATATTTTAAAAATCCTTGCCAAACAAAAATTGTCTTCACGTGGCCAAACAAAAAACGCCACCAGTATATTTTAATACTGGTGTACGAAACTACTACTTGCATGCTAAACTACTTAGAATTGGTGCATTTAATTGCAAAGTACGATCCTGTACTTTTTGAACATCTTATAAGATCTAAAATGTGTGGCAAAATTTCAATCACGTATATTTCACCAGAAATATCCAAAATGAATTTATAACAATTTTGTGAAATACGCCAACATATAATCGGATAAATAAAAAAGGCTTATTATTCGACAATATTTGACAGCACTCCAGACATTTCCCATAAAGATCAAACAAGCCAGGTATCAAGATACGTAGTGACTGAAAAAGGAAGTACAAGTAATGGAATCGCTTCTAAATTTCATTGATACCAAAGATAAAACTGCTGAAGGAATTTCAAAGATTATTTACAGCAAGCTAGAACCTGATGGCCTCGATATAAGCAACTGTAGAGGTCAAACATATATGATAAAGTTGTCGTTATAGCTGGGATGCATGCAGGAGTTCGGCAAATAATTAAAGAAATAAATCCCAAAGTTGAATTCCTCTCTTTCTCACACTGCCGCGGTTGAGGTGAGTTCAGTAACTTTTTTTTGCCCATACATCGTCGGAAAGTTTTGATGGTAGCTACAGGCAAAAGTTTGAAAAGGGTTCAAGATACACGGTGGAGTGCAAGGGGTGATGACGTAAAATGACATGGCATCATTATAAAGACATTCTCGTCACTTTGGGAAAACTGACAGAGATAGGTGAAAGCTTAAATACAAGAACAAGATACAGGAACTTTGCTAGTTACAATGCAATCATTTCCCTTTCTTTGTTTCTTGGGACTCTGGCAACCGGTGCTACATGAATTGAAAGGCGCATAAAAATATTCACAAACAAAGGGACTTGACATAAGACTGTGCACTAAGAAAGTAATACTTTTTTTATAATAATGAATATATAAATACTTTTATATATAATACACAGTGATGATGACTGCACATGCCGAAAAATTCTTTAAAATTACTGTATACTATAGTCTTTTTTTATTGAAATACCTAAATAAGAGGGCGGCAAAATTTTCTTCCGCCCCGGGCAGCTGATACTCACGCTACGCCACTGGATACACGCTAGCGAGTGTAGTAGACAATTTGTATGGAAAGTGGAGCTACGCCTCTCGCGGATACTGTCATTACTATTGCGTTTTTACGTTTACTACTGTAGTTATGGCATGTGCGCTTGTAACAAAAACTCATGGTAGACGTACAGGTATAATAGGTTAATCGTAGTAAAATAAATGATGTGATGAACTTGTTGATAAAACACTATGGCGTGGAGTGGCCTAGTTTAAGCGATCTGGAATATTACAAAAAAGTCATTGACTGTGAAGATGATTCATCTCAGGAAGAATCAAATTTATATGATGAAGAAGACACTCACTGCTGTTGTGAACCGCAAATGGAATCAACGGATCTTATTATATAATAATATTGTATTGTGTATATATAAGTTTTTGATTTTTTTAATAAAAGTATTTTTTCACAATTTTGTTTCATTGAGTTCGGCCCTGAATACATGCAAAACTAATGTGAGTAACATATGCAGCAATCTCCTAAATGACAATCAAATGTAGCAAACTCCAACATTACTCCCACATTAGTAACAAAATCAGCAATCTTAATCTTATTTATGTGATAATATTAGTTTTGTTAAACTAATTCCTATTAATTTTACATTAAATAGTTGGAATATGTAGTTTTACATGACCCTCATTCATTAGCCCAGAAATACCTACTTGCCTTACAGCAGCTTAAAAGAAAGATTTTCATTTCTATTAAAATGACATACTTTAGAGTTTGTTACCTCTGATACTAGACCCCTGAAATATCTCACACGTATGTTCGTCAGTGTGTGTCGGTGCGTGTCGGTACGTGTCTGTGAGTGTCGGTACGTGTCGGTGCGTGTCGGTACGTGTCGGTGCGTGTCGGTACGTGTCGGTGAGTGTCGGTACGTGTCGGTGCGTGTCGGTACGTGTCGGTGCGTGTCGGTACGTGTCGGTGAGTGTCGGTACGTGTCGGTGCGTGTCGGTACGTGTCGGTGAGTGTCGGTACGTGTCGGCACGTGTCGGCACGTGTCGGTGTGTGTCGGTACGTGTCGGCACATGTCGGTGTGTGTCGGTACGTGTCGGCACATGTCGGTGTGTGTCGGTACGTGTCGGTGTGCGTCGGTACGTGTCGGCACGTCACGGTACGTGTCGGCACGTGTCGGTGTGTGTCGGTACGTGTCGGCACGTGTCGGTGTGTGTCGGTACGTGTCGGCACGTGTCGGTGTGTGTCGGTACGTGTCGGTGTGTGTTGGCACGTGGCGGTGTATGTCGGTACGTGTCGGTGTGTGTCGGTACGTGTCGGCACGTGTCGGTGTGTGTCGGTACGTGTCGGTGCGTGTCGGTACGTGTCGGTACGTGTCGGTGTGTGTCGGTACGTGTCGGTGTGTGTCGGTACGTGTCGGTACGTGTCGGCACGTGTCGGTGTGTGTCGGTACGTGTCGGCACGTGTCGGTGTGTGTCGGTACGTGTCGGTGTGTGTCGGTACGTGTCGGTGTGTGTCGGTGTGTGTCGGTACGTGTCGGTATGTGTCGGCACGTGTCGGTGTGTGTCGGTACGTGTCGGTGTGTGTCGGTACGTGTCGGCACGTGTCGGTGTGTGTCGGTATGTGTCGGCACGTGTCGGCACGTGTCGGCATGTGTCGGCGCGTGTCGGTCACACGTCCAGGTAGAGGCGGCGCAGGTCGGCGGCGGCGGCCGGCGCGCGCGTCACGGGGCAGCGGCCTTCCGCGCGCACGTGACGCGACACGCACGTGTAGCAGAACACGTAGCTGGGGGAGGGAGGGGGCAACGAGACAAAAGTTATTCCTCACGTCAATGACTTATAATTGTTAGTAATTTATGAAAACAGAAAAAAACTGCGAAATATATTTACATGTTAAATTTAATCTTACATAATAAATACAGTTTATTTTATTTTTTCTTACATTTAATGTTGATTACAGACCTTTGAGACATTCCAAAGTACTATCCGTGCGCAGAAACTTTGCCGATGGCCTTGTGACGTCACGCGTCGATAGTCAGTAGGGTTGAAAAAAATTATTGATGAAATGGGATGGTCATCGGCAAAGTTTCTGCGCACGGAAAATCGAACTAGCGACCGTCGGTCAATCAATATAGATACAAAAATGAGATTTGAATATTTTATATTAGTGGCCCGCCCCGGGTATGTATGTACACAAACCTTCGTCATGAATGACCCTATCTATTGGTGTAAACCACATGGAAATCGGTGCAGTAGTTTTTGAGTTTATCGTGAACAGACAGACAGACGCGGCGGAGGGCATTGTTTTGTAAAATGTAGTGATAATAAGAGGACGCGCACTAGGTAGCACCCACTCACCCGGAGACCGGCAGCACGGTGGGCGAGCGCCAGCGCTGGCGGCACAGCGGACACAGGTTCGACACCCGCGCGCTGCGCTCGTCCTTCTGCAGAGGAATTTTTTGTTATAATTCGCTATGACTTACTTGAAATAATTCATCAATAGCTATAATATTGGACATCACTCGGTTCTATATAGAATTCTCTCATCCTATAATGCCTCCGAACTTTGATATTTTCAATGTCTCCTAGGCCATGGTCAAGAATATTATTCATAGATTGATTACATAGTTTGTAGTTTCTGTTATCAGTTTGAATTGAATAAATCTCACGCTGTTCATTGTAATAAGAAAGAATATTGAAGGCCTTTCGAATTGTTTACACACATAAGCTTTTTATATTGTATCATTTAATTTGTGAACCTAATAAAATAAAAGATAATATTACAATCAATTTATTTCAGACAAATATTTCTCCGCCGTACTCCGCCAGCGAGCTGCACGCATCTCTCTCTCTCTCTCTGTCTCCCTCCCCCAATACCTCAGGCGGCGGCGGCGCGGGCAGGCGCGCGAGCGCGAGCGGGCTGCGCGCGTCCCACCAGCGCAGCAGCTGCACCGCGAAGGCGCCGTACTCCGCCAGCGAGCTGCACGCATCTCTCTCTCTCTCTCTCTCTGTCTCCCTCCCCCAATACCTCAGGCGGCGGCGGCGCGGGCAGGCGCGCGAGCGCGAGCGGGCTGCGCGCGTCCCACCAGCGCAGCAGCTGCACCGCGAAGGCGCCGTACTCCGCCAGCGAGCTGCACGCATCTCTCTCTCTCTCTCTGTCTCCCTCCCCCAATACCTCAGGCGGCGGCGGTGCGGGCAGGCGCGCGAGCGCGAGCGGGCTGCGCGCGTCCCACCAGCGCAGCAGCTGCACCGCGAAGGCGCCGTACTCCGCCAGCGAGCTGCACGCATCTCTCTCTCTCTCTCTCTGTCTCCCTCCCCCAATACCTCAGGCGGCGGCGGCGCGGGCAGGCGCGCGAGCGCGAGCGGGCTGCGCGCGTCCCACCAGCGCAGCAGCTGCACCGCGAAGGCGCCGTACTCCGCCAGCGAGCTGCACGCATCTCTCTCTCTCTCTCTCTGTCTCCCTCCCCCAATACCTCAGGCGGCGGCGGCGCGGGCAGGCGCGCGAGCGCGAGCGGGCTGCGCGCGTCCCACCAGCGCAGCAGCTGCACCGCGAAGGCGCCGTACTCCGCCAGCGAGCTGCACGCATCTCTCTCTCTCTCTCTCTGTCTCCCTCCCCCAATACCTCAGGCGGCGGCGGCGCGGGCAGGCGCGCGAGCGCGAGCGGGCTGCGCGCGTCCCACCAGCGCAGCAGCTGCACCGCGAAGGCGCCGTACTCCGCCAGCGAGCTGCACGCATCTCTCTCTCTCTCTCTCTGTCTCCCTCCCCCAATACCTCAGGCGGCGGCGGCGCGGGCAGGCGCGCGAGCGCGAGCGGGCTGCGCGCGTCCCACCAGCGCAGCAGCTGCACCGCGAAGGCGCCGTACTCCGCCAGCGAGCTGCACGCATCTCTCTCTCTCTCTCTCTGTCTCCCTCCCCCAATACCTCAGGCGGCGGCGGCGCGGGCAGGCGCGCGAGCGCGAGCGGGCTGCGCGCGTCCCACCAGCGCAGCAGCTGCACCGCGAAGGCGCCGTACTCCGCCAGCGAGCTGCACGCATCTCTCTCTCTCTCTCTCTGTCTCCCTCCCCCAATACCTCAGGCGGCGGCGGCGCGGGCAGGCGCGCGAGCGCGAGCGGGCTGCGCGCGTCCCACCAGCGCAGCAGCTGCACCGCGAAGGCGCCGTACTCCGCCAGCGAGCTGCACGCATCTCTCTCTCTCTCTCTCTGTCTCCCTCCCCCAATACCTCAGGCGGCGGCGGCGCGGGCAGGCGCGCGAGCGCGAGCGGGCTGCGCGCGTCCCACCAGCGCAGCAGCTGCACCGCGAAGGCGCCGTACTCCGCCAGCGAGCTGCACGCATCTCTCTCTCTCTCTCTCTGTCTCCCTCCCCCAATACCTCAGGCGGCGGCGGCGCGGGCAGGCGCGCGAGCGCGAGCGGGCTGCGCGCGTCCCACCAGCGCAGCAGCTGCACCGCGAAGGCGCCGTACTCCGCCAGCGAGCTGCACGCATCTCTCTCTCTCTCTCTCTGTCTCCCTCCCCCAATACCTCAGGCGGCGGCGGCGCGGGCAGGCGCGCGAGCGCGAGCGGGCTGCGCGCGTCCCACCAGCGCAGCAGCTGCACCGCGAAGGCGCCGTACTCCGCCAGCGAGCTGCACGCATCTCTCTCTCTCTCTCTCTGTCTCCCTCCCCCAATACCTCAGGCGGCGGCGGCGCGGGCAGGCGCGCGAGCGCGAGCGGGCTGCGCGCGTCCCACCAGCGCAGCAGCTGCACCGCGAAGGCGCCGTACTCCGCCAGCGAGCTGCACGCGCTCCACACCATCGGGAACGTCACCGCCGCGCTCCTGCGGGTTGAGAGACCACGTACACCAACCGGCCGATTGTCGGCAGACAAACAACAACTACCGTTTTGACCTTAACCTGTCACATTGCGTGTTGGGCATTAATCAATTAAAATTTCAATTGATTAATAAATTGATTAAAAAATCAATTGTGATTAAATTAATTGCAGTTAAAATTAATTACAATTAACTGTTAGTTGTACGCTGCAATTAATTTATTTGAATTAATCTATATTAATTGTATCTTGCAATTAAATCAATTGCAATTAACTTTTTTAATTGTTTAAAAAAACAATTAAAATTAACAATTATCTCACTTTGATATAGGTGACACTGTGAACAGATATTTGTATTAATACCTAGCGTGTAATAGTACCAGGGTTGGAAAAAAAACTGTTTTTTTTTTAAGAACAAAACATTCCGTTTAAAATAAAAAATAACTAAATAAATAAATGAAACGCTTAAAACATTTATTAATTTTTTGTTATTGTTTTAATCGCGTATCGATAATCACACTTCATACTAATATTACAAATGCGAAAGTAAGTTTGTTTGTTATGCTTTCACGCGAAAACTGCTTAACCGATCATCATGAAACTTTGTACACACATTCTTATTACAAGTAACATAGGAACCATTTTTTTGGAGTTTACTCCTAAACAATCAATTTCATATTCATATCATTGCCCCCGGTATGAAAAGAATATGGGGAGTAAAAATCGTCGATCGCGTGCCTTTTTTTTTGCGCAACCGATTTTCACTTTTAAGTCGTCAGTATTTAAGGGGTCATTCATTTATTACGTAAGACGATTTAGAGGGGGGGGGTCGACCATGTCTTATTTTTTCTTACAAGGGGGTGGGAAGGATTCTCGATAGTTCTTACGTAAGATCACAAGCATGCGCAAAGTTAAAATTATACTTTGAAAAAGCGCGAGCAACTGCGCGAGTGCCGAGGTTCGCTCGGATGCGTATAGGTAAACGATTTTAATTTCCATGGAAACGGACCCGCGCCGCCCGCACTGCGCCTCCCGGGAACTCCCCGCTTGTGGACTAATCGTCACTTGTTTGCGTAAATAATACTCGTTATTGCGTTGATGATTTTAATATTGTAGTTTAATAGAAATTGAATCAACACCTAATACTAGATAATGTTCCAGTGGCAGATACACTTTCCGAGTGAGTTTTGACTTTTTGAGCCCCTGGACTAAAAATCTTTCCATATCCTCCTCAAAATCTGACTCGGTTCTCAAGTTTATGATCAACCCGTATATCACATTGTCATCAAAGTCTCGCAAGTTGGCAACCCTTTTCGTTTATGTTTTACGGGGAGTCCCTCGATAAATAATCAGTCATTTTATTTTAAGAGTATATTAGTAAAAAAATCTTATTAGTAGTTTATGTTTCAGCAGAGGGTGATGATAAAATTCAATCTTAACTTTTATAAGAATAGATTACTAAAATATGATTGTCAATTTTAAATTTAATTAATATCTGATTCATAAAAATAACTTAAATTTACAAATTATTGAAAAAACTAAACTTAAATTAGTATGTTATTGACGAACATTCTTGTGGAGTAGTGCGAGTAGTCGCCTCAAAGCCGCGCGCCAAGCGGTCACGGGTTCGATTCCCGCTCGGAACAGATATTTGTATTTGTACAAATATTTTTTTCCGGTCTGGGTGTATGTCCTTGTGGGTCTCCCCACCTTGCTTCGGAAAGCACGTAAAGCCTCGGTCCCGGTTGTTATCATAAACACCTCATAACGATCGCTACTCATGGTATGGTAATTATCCGCCAACCCGCAGCTTCTTCTATATGAAGAAGAGGCCTTCGATCAGCAGTGGGTTGTTTACACGCTGATACAGTACAGTACAGTACAGTTATTGACATAGTCAGACTAATTATGATCTCATATTCTGCCATTATATTTAATATACAGAAAAAAATTACATATATCTGTTACATACCTTCTTATTTTATTCATAATTTTTCATATAATAATTAGTTTTAATTATTAGTCTTTAATCAAATATGTTAAAATAATTAATAACAAATTAATCGTTAATTGTAAAACTCATTCACGATTAACAATTAATTAATTGTCAATTGCGAGTTTTCAAAATTACAACTAATTAATTGTTAATTGTGAGTTCTAACAATTACAATTAAATAATTGTTAATTGCGAGTTCTAACAATTACAATTAAATAATTGTTAATTGCAACAGTTGTGATTAACGATTAATTAATTTTTAATTGTTTTTACAATTTAATTTTGCCCAACATTGCTCAAATCAAATTTAAACGACTAACTCTCTGACTCCACTAAATTTTAACTTCATAGTTATCATTTACTATTTTCTTCCTATTAGGTAGTTTACAGTCTTTCTTATTTTAATCAGTTTAGACAGAACAATATATTATCTGTTACCTTAGTTACCTTAGCTAAAAGCTAATACCTATCCATAAAATATTAGATGTGACTCTTACTCAAACTGTCCAGCCCTGATACTCTTAAAGAAGTCCGACCAGGTATCGTCAGGTTCCTCTACAGGTGCTTCTCTTAATGTTAGGCCCAGTAGCTGAAGGGACAGAGTGGGAGCCTCACCCTGACCAGTAAGGTAACGAGCCAGGACAATCAGCTTGCAGGATTCGCTCACGAAATGGATTATTGAATGTAGTTTTACAGCTGCTTTACGGACTTTGTCAGTTTTGCTCTGGAATAAACCAAAAATTGTCTTTTTTGAAACATTTAATTTGTGGGAATAGTTGAAAACTATTTGGAATAGAACTATTTTATATCTGTAATTATATAATGTTTGATGTTGATATGCCTTTTAAATAAATAAGTAACAATAAAATTAATTTTAGTTACAATCTGTAAACCCTAGTAGACTAGGACTTATTTTAGTCTGCCGTAATATTATCCAGTGTTGTAGAAGAAGAAGAAATATACTTTATTGTGCATACAAGTTAACATATACCTGTAATGATGGTTGTAAGTTTTGATTGAAATAAATAAATCTTAAAAATAAAACATAGATTGTAATTTAACAAAAACAACAAAACAAATACAAACCCCACCTTACCCAGTCTTCCATCTTCTAAATCCTCCCTCCATCTGTCCATAATCTTCTCAATCTTTTCCCGGAAGTATGGTAATAGCACCAGCAGCGCCAGTGACGCTCGCTCCAAATCGTGGGGTAACCGAGGTCCAGAGCTGAACTCTGTGCTTGGAGAGATAGGAACTCGGACCAGACCATAGAAACATTCGGAGAATGAAGCAGCTGAAAATTTTTTGATTTCAAGTAGATTTTAAAGTTTTTTATTGTTATGGTGTAAAAAATTTTACTGTTGTGAAGAGGCATATGTGGAAGAAACAAGCATATTGAGTCCATAGACACATATAAATCTCACTTTGTGCAATGCCATTTTAATTACTGATTTAGGCCAATACCCGGCTATGAACTATATCGAAATAATAATAATATTTTACCACATAATTTCTACAATAGAGTAAAAGGTTATGGTATACTTGCCATAATGTTTCAGGTAGTGGTATTGCAGGCTGAGGTCAAGTAACAAGTATAACTCATCATACCACCTCTCACACCAACCACACTTGTTTGGATATATCTCAGCCAAGTACTGGAAATATTTATAATTATTATTTTATATACAGTTATACAGTAAAAACAAATAAATCTGATTTACACAGATAAACAATTGAATAAAAATGAGTCAAGACAGAATACCCACATACTCATGATGAGGAAAGTATACAAAAGAAATGAGAAGGTTTATATTTTGATGTATTGAGCAGATTAATAAATATTTAGCAATAACAAACAGCCAAGCCTCTATAGTAGCTATTTTTCTAAGAGCTAGGTAGTAAGATTTTAACGCCGAGTTGCACGAAACAAATTTTAAATTTAAGTGTTTATTAAACTAATTTAACCTTTAAGTACTGACGTGGCTTAGATGACTCATAAATTGTGATGTGACGTTTTTTAGACGTCTATATAATCTATGAAAATTATATAAACTTTATTATATTTAGACATTGCTTTTTATTCATAATTGAAATAAATAATTATCTTCTAATGTTTAGTTATAAAAAGAAACCCAATATAAGCATAAATCAACTTTTATTAGGACATTTGGTAACAGGTGTGAATAAATCACATAATAAAAATTGTACTTCTTCATTCTTATGAAATAAGCAAACAGACTTATTTTTTATCAAAAGTAAGAAAGTTTTCTACTAGTTTAACATACTAACTAAGAAAAAAATGAAATTAAAAAATAATCAGTCTCCTAAATTCAGTCGTAATCAGTACAGTCGCTGCAGATCGTTTTGGAACAGCTCAAGCATATAGGTTTGCGACATGCAATGCACTTATACTTGGTACGCCGCTTCAGCCTTGCCGGAAACACCCTACAAGTCTTTTTGACATTATCACCAACAACTGACTCAATGCAGATAAGCTCCGGCGGTAAGTCTTCTCCAAGAATCCTTATTATTGTCAACCTTAGCTCTCTTGGAAGACGGTCATTGTAAACTCGCTGAGGTAAATGTGGCAAAACTAATTCTCAGGATAAATCCTGCAAGAATCGTCCTCTAGATATATTTGGTACGTCAGCACACTGCTTATAAAGCACAAAGGCATTCACCCCGCTCAAGTCTAGTAATCTGAAAAAATAGCTAAAGTCCATCTGCGAGTGCGTCGGCTACAAGAATGATTTGAACACTTCTTGTCGACTTCATCCACCCCATCCTTTGTCTAATTGTAGTCCATAATGATAATAGGTTTATTGGTATCATGATCAATTTCTGAGGTGTGATGCATAGATGAAAATAGTAGAACTGCCTTAGATGTTTTATGTACTCCTGCTTCTCGTGACTTGGATACTTGAAATTCAGGTGGAATATGACGCTTATTTTTTTAAGGGTGCCGAAAGCGGCTATTTCCTGAAGGTCCTGGTTGATCCATCTCAAATAGTAACACATATAATGAGGTGACGAATAATAGACACTTAGAAAAATATACTCTAATACTGATGTGACGTTTAATAATTCATATACGCAAATACTGACCTCACGTCTCAGGGACACCCAATGGTTATACAGGTACAAGTGTTACAGCCACAAGGGCGAGCACTCGACTTACTGATCACACTACCGAAACACGAAGGTACTAGGGAGGGCAGGGGCGTAACTTTAAAATCGACTGTGGGAGACTAATTTTTGCATCCATGCCGTCTGAGACACCCACGTCACTACTTAAAGGTTAATCACAAGAATCGTGATTTTCTGTTGCACGAAACCTACATCTGATTAAGTTAACAAAAAAATTTAGTTTAATTAAAGACCTATCTAACGGATGATTAATTCCAACAGCTTTAAATTAATCATAAGTTCAACTAATTTTAAGATTAATTGCAACTTAACTAACGGAAAGTTAGCGACGGTTTCATGCAACTCGCCGTAAGAGAAATAAGCCGTTTACCAAAGTTTTTAAAGAAAATTAACCTCAATTAGTTTCCGTAAAGCTGGTTTAACTGTCGCTCCAAGGGCTTCCTGAGCCGCTACTTGGAATACTGAAGGAGTTCCTTGCAAAGTTCGAGTCAAATGAGCCGCGTACACTGCCATCTCTGAATGTTATCGATATCACCCACGCAACATTTATTAAATACACAGGTTTAAGTATTAGCAATATGTTGATACGATTTTATTAAGTTTTGTGGTCATGAATCATGATCGCATATAATTCTTATCAGCTGATTTGACAAGCCGAAGCCAAAATATAATAAATATTATCATAATGATTAATGACGTCCAACGTAATACGTTTTTATACAAAAGTATATAATAGTACTGTACGTCGTACGATTCACGAAAGATGACCACAAATGGCGGCCGTCTGCGCATGTACACTCATGAAGAAAAGACTTAAGACAAAATAATATCTTAATATTAGTTAAATAATTTATGTAATATTGTAAACTAGCGGGCCGCCCCGGCTTCGCACAGGTATCTAATGCATGTGTTATACATATAAAACTTTCTCTTGAATCACACTATCTATAAAAAAAAATCTGTTGCGTAATTTTAACGATCTAAGCCAATCTAAGCAAATAGAGACACAGACGGCGGTTATGAAATTAAATCAAATGTTTAAAAATCAAATTTAATTTAAAATATTATACATATATTAAGTAATTTAACACAAAAATATTTGACAAATAAACCTTATAAAAATGTTCTGACATAAATTGGCGTCTCGTCGCCGACATCAACAAAAACTTAACAAATAACAAAAACTTAAACAACGAAAACAACAAATAAAAAAAAAATTAAATCAAAGAAACATTTCTTTTCGACTGTATTCAAGTGCGTCAACGCAGCGATAGACGAATAGCGATTGAGCGGCCTGTCACGAGACGTGCGCGCACCAATGGCGTCGCTCCGGCCTTGACGCATTCCGCCGCCTTTTCCCCGCACCTCCAAATAGACCGAAAATATGACTTCTGCGCATGGTCATCTTTCGTGAATCTTAGTGTAAAGAAGTGACACTTCGAACATAGAGTTGAGCTAAAAATCGTTTGCGATACTTTTGTTCTAACTTTACGGTCGAGTTCTTTTTTCCATTAGTTTGGTAGTAATGAAGCAGTGTTGTCCCAAATTTATCGTACCAGATATCGATACTAGTGTGGTGAAATTATCGATAAAACTATCGATATTTGTGGAGCATTGGCTTCGTTTAAATATATATTTTCGTATATTGTAAATAAAACACACTTTTATTATTTGGTTTTTATACTATAAAAACTTTTGACAATTCAATAATAACATTTGTTTACCATGCTTACTAGGGATGAGCGATTCTTCCGAAAAAGATCGATTTTTGAATCGATTTGAATCGCAACAGGGTCGATTTAAAAAAAATCGAGGTCTAAAAGATCGATTTTTTTAGTTGTATGTTTTTATACGTCAATTCTTCTAAAAAAGATCGGTTTTCGAATCGCAACATGATGAATCGCTCCTTAGTAAAAACGAGATCTAAATGATCGATTTTTCAAAAATTGTTTTTTTTTTTCAATGTAGTACTTATTTCTATTTTTATGTATTATTTGTATACAGGTGTCCCAGAACTCAACGTCAAGCCAAAACAGGGTGACAGGATTGATTGTAAGCATCATGAGAAAAATCAGAAAAAAAATCTATCCCATGCAGTTTGGAAATTATGGGCATTTAAGCAAAACTTAGAAATTTGGTCAAACTGTAACCATTTTTCGGTTATTGTGGTTAATTTTTATTATTTTTGTTCATTTAAACTTTGAAATCGTAACCATAAATAACATTTCTAGAACCACAATCAAAAATAATGACACAATTGCCCCAAGTTTTCTAGAATTAAGACTATTTGTTAAACTATGAATTTAAAATTTTCAAAATTTGTCGACTTTGAAAGGCCCTCCTTTAAAAAAAATGTACTAAAGTGCCTTGGCAAGTACCATTAAAAGTTCGCGCATTTAATCAGGATTGTAAAATGGTACAATACTTGTTAGTTTCATACTAAAAAAAACTGGAAAAAAAATAAAAACCTCAAGTAACCCGATTTTTGCTAACCCATTATACTCAGTTCAATTGTTTTTTATTCGCACAAGCTCTTGGTAGGTTTTTAATTTAACAGCAAAATGATGAATAAACATATATTACACCCAGACTCGGGGCGGGAATCCACAACCCTTTGAGCAGAAAACACGGGTCAGTCTAACCTATTGATAGTCATTTACAAAGCTGCAAGCGAAACGCTAGTTAAAAAATAATACAATAAGCCTCGTACTTTCGTGCCCGAGTGTACTCATGCGCAAACATACCCCCTCCGCTTTCTTTGAGCGTTCTTTTTACATGACGCGAACTATATTATATTATAATAAAAAATATAACCAATATTAAGTATGGTTTTATTATTTCCATGGTGCACTGTATAAAAGATGATGTTGGTCAACACATGGCCCAATTGATTTGAAGATTTGGTCAACATAGCCACCATAATAGATGTTAGTGATATAGTAATAGATGTGCATTTTTCAAAAGTGCATGTGCAAAATATGTGAATACATAGACACTATATACAGGATCTACTGTACTACTCTCTTGGTATCAATTCAGCTTTTAATATTACTCAAAAAGTAAAAGTAAAATTAATGCAATAAATCAATTATTTTCAATATAAAATTGATGTATTGTAAAAATCTACCTCATAGGTTACAATGTCACAAACAATAATGTAAAAGTTAAAACCACTGAAAATATACTTTTCGTGTTATTATATGAATAACTGATAATTTCTTATATGTAAAAGTTATTGTAGAGGTCTAATATTTCTATTGTAGAGGTCTATAATTTTCCATATCATTTTCTAGCTAAAATGTAGAATAAAATATTTATGAAGCTTTCAACTCACTACATATCATAACCTATAAATACATTACAAAATATGGTATTTTGTTTGTAATATAAACATAAAGTTTTCTTTTGTTTATTTGATAGTTAATATACCATTTATAACGCATACTTATATCAAAGTGGTCTTCACAGAAATACAGTCTAGTAAATACAATATAGTCTTTGTAGACAATGTTTATTTATTTATTTAATGATGTTTGATCTCTTCTTGCCAGTTTCAACCAAGTGTTTCTCATTTTAATATCACTTAGCAATGGATCCACAATTTTTGTGTCGTTTTTACACTTGTATTATTGCATTCAGACCCAAGACACCAATGATAAACATTTAAAATTCATTATTTTCACAAATCTTTTTACTTGGTCTTTCGCAGTTATGTTGTTTAGTTGTTTACTAATTTTAAATAATTGTGTTTTTAAAAGATTAAATTTAATATCCAGATAACTTGTTTTAAGTTTATTTATTATATAGTTATATACTCTTTGTATGTATTGTGATTGTGATTTTTAAATAAACCGCTTAGACGTCAAACGGACGCATGCGCAACACAAGTGTTTCTGAACGGTTATCATGCAAAATAAAAATTGTTAATTAAACAAAAAATAGACATTATATCGATAGAACAAACGTGTTTTATAAAAGAACAAACATTTATAAATATTTAGAGCCTAATAATAACGAAAAAAATTAGAAATTGGAGTAGGGGGGGCTAACTTTAAGGCATATTTTTAATATTTTTTTAAAAATAAACGATTAACGAACAAACGATTGTTTATAACGAACAATCAAGAACAAACGACGAACAAACGATATGTGCAAATGAAAATTGGAAAAGTAAAAAAAATTTTTTTTGGGGGGCTAACTTCCGTGACCCTCGCTCAGTCGCTCTCCCGTTTTCACCACGCATGTTCGTCTCTATCGCGGTTAGCAATTCAATTTTAATATATTGTTAAGTTTTTTTATTGGTTGGTGTACATAAAAGTGTGCTCCGATTTACAGCGACTTACAAGGTAAGTTTTCTCAACAATATCCTATTAATATTATAAATGCGAAAGTTTGTTTGGATGTTTGTTACTCTTTCACGCAAAAACTACTGAACGGATTTAGATAAAACTTTACAGTAATATAACTTATTCATCAGAATAACACATAGGCTACAATTTGAATTGATGCCTTACAAAAATTCCCTTGAACAGCCTTGGCAAGCGACCAGAATGCACGATTTCCCGAAGGAAGTCGAACCAATATCTCGCCAATTCTGCTCACGTACTCCGCCTTTGTCTTAGCAATTAGTCTTTTGAAGGACCTGGAGGCAAAGTTAGGTATACTCCTTTTTTAATGCGCTGGTCGTTATATCCTTGGACATCGACAAATTGGCCCAAGCTCGGTAGCTTTCCAGCTTGTGGCTTGCAGCTATTTTGCAGGGCCGACCAAACCAGGGTTGGGATTTGCCGCCTATAAGCACCGCAGAGCATGGAATGAAAAGTTCCATGGCTTGTAGCACCACTTCGGCAACAGAATCAGCAACGATGTCTGGATCATCCAGCGAGAAGAAAATTCGCCCCCATGGGTAGGATGCAAAGAAGAACCGCATTCTATCCCAATCAGCTGACCTATAGTGCCAAACGTGGCGGCTGCCTGCAAAGCGAGGTCATAGTGGGCGTGTGATTGGCGTAAAACTCCGGACTAGACAGTGGTCCGAAACCACATAACGGTCCGGATGAGAGGTCAGCAGAAGGTCCAACAGGGAAGGCATATGATCTTCCATATCAGGGGTACGCGTTGGTGATCGTCGTAAACAGATCTTCCCGCATGATCGGTTGTTCGCGAGCCGAGACACTCGGTGTGATGGGCGTTCAAATCACCAAGTATCACTATCTCTGCGATGAGATCTGTTGTAGCACGGAATTTGTAGCCAGGATGAAATCTATGAGACGATCAGTTTCGTCATTACCGCTGTGGAACGTATATAGGCAGGCATAGACACGGGGATGGTCGTCGCTGTCTATGCGCAACCAGAGGATGGAGGTTTCTACCTTTAAGACTGCCAAGGTGACGAGAGCAGACATCCTCCCTTACACACGCGCAAACTCCAGCCCACGGTACAAAAAAGTGTTCTAATTTGTACCCCGGACAAGAGAGATAAGAGGTATCGGCTGGAGGAGATATCTGTGTCTCTGTCAAAAAGAGCAAGGCCGGCTTCGCTGTATGGATGTGGTAGTGAACGGCGTTAAGATTAGTATGAAGCCCTCTGATGCTACAGAAATGCACGGTCATAGTGGTAGGGGACTTCTGCCGACTGCTTTGTCTACCCTGGGCAGTTAAACTGTTGAGCACAGATTTGCGCCAAGAATTCGCGGCGCTGCCCAGGCTTCCGGGCTTAGGTTGAGGTCTTGAGCCCGGAAGTCTAGAGAGGTATTCTCCGGTGTTTTAGCGACTGGTACCCTCCTGGGGTAGTCTTTACGAAGTCTGTGCTGCCATGTGTGGGGGGAGGGGAGGGATAGGCCACCGGATCCTCAAAAACCGAATGAAACACGACGTCAGTGCCGTCATTTCACGTCAGTATATGACAGTGAAGTTCTTCCCGGGCGCGCCGGCCCATTCAGCTATATATATACATACAGAATGACTGGTAAATTACTATCAATATTAAAGGAGAAGGAGAATTTATGAAAATTTGGTCAAAAATTAAGTACCTATTTTTTTTACATAATTTGAATGATAATCATGTACCGAGTAGTCTCCTTAAATATTGATAGTAATTTACCAGTCATTCTGTATATAGAGGTTATATTTTTACTGTTATTTGTATGCTTTTACTATGCGCAGATTTTTTTTATTTTAATTTTTAGTTGCTTTATATATACATGTATCTTAATTTAAACATGAAGATATCATGCTGCTTCGTCCCTCATACTAATCGTAGATCTCATTACTGTAATGTAGATTAAAAATTCGAAAGTTTTGTTCCTATTATAGGTAACGATAAGGCTAAGTATTATTTTTATTGTGAAATATTAACCAATGTTATTATTTTTTTATTAAAATACGTTCAGGACTTACATTTTCTTTTTAGTCTTTGAATACTTCCTATTTTACATAAGAAAAATATTTAAATCTTGTTTAACTTCACAAAAAAATATTTGCCCTATGATTGGGCATTTATTCAGGCAAAAAAACATTTATGCCCAATATGCCCGTAACTTACCATTTATTCCCGCCGGGCAGAAACAGATTGCCCATCTCTAATGAAGACTATATTTATAAGTTCTAGTGCTATTGCTATTTCATGCAAATATATGCCTCGTGCGGGAATCGAACCACTACACTAGAACGATTGTCGTGTATTATTTCCGGTTTAGTTTCAAGCATAAAAGACTATATTTGCAGAAATTATTGAAAAGGCTGTTCGAATTTGAACTAACAGGTTAGACTAAAAAAGGGGTACAAGTAAAGCTTAAGACAATTTTATTAAAATATTTTATTTCACTTATTGACTATTTATACACTATTATACAGGTGTAAAGCGTTTTGATACTCAATAAGGCAACGTATCACTATTATTTGGGCAAATAGATCAAACTTGATCTTTATAATAACAATTAAGATACAGATTAGAGACAATTTTAGAAATATACAATTACAGAGGAAATTTTCAAGAATCAATCACTATATAAATATTAGAAAGCAAATTTTATTAATTAACGCATACTATAGACATTTTGAAACTCGTTTAAAATGCTCATTATGTTATAATTGAATGCAATTACTGCAAAGATAGAGGAATGGTTAATAAGCACAATCAGTATTAGAGTGAAATGAAATATATAAGAAAAAAATTGGTCCTCATTAAAAAAATGTATCATATTACATTTATACATTGTGTATGCTTGTTTCATTATGTTTAATAAATAATCGATATTTTGTAGTCCTAAATATTTGTCACTTCTCATAAATCAGTCGAATATTAAACTTTATTATAAATCAAAATATTAAAAAATATATAGACCTGACTGCGTTTGAAAATATTTTGTTTGAGCGATTATGTGCTACAAAAATGTTTTACAGTAAACATAGTGCGTTTATTAATCAGTGCCAGCTTTAACCAACTGTAGGTCCTGGGTACTTAAAAATATTGAGGTATCTGGGCATTTTAGGATAATGGTATATATAGCCCAATTTTTATTTTAACGACTTTCGGGTACTTCGCACAGATTTTTAGGTAAAAATGGTAACTTGGGTGTAAACGTAACGTTTAGGGAAGGGTAAGAGGAGTATAGAGAAACGTTACGACGCGTTACATGGGGGTAGGCAAAAATTGCTTAATGTCATACTCACCCACATGTTAATAGACATCTGTCTGATCTGACAAAAATTAGGTGATTTTATCGATTTTGTTGGTTTGAGCGCTTGCCCAGAGTGACCAGTGGGCGAAAGGGGTCTGGTGATACGACATAACTCATTAATTTATTATTAAATTTTCACATATTATGAAAACATGAATAAAATATAACTCTAATATGCAATGGTTGTATAATGTTACATATTATTTTGCGTAAAAATATTATATTTAATAATGTATTTGAACGTGCGCCATTTTATCGTCACTTGAAAAATACCTATATTTAAAAATTGTCTTTTCAATATTCAATATACACATCGACTTTAATAACTATCATATTAAACATATTAAATATTTTTGATGACTTTATTATTATGGCTATTATATTAGGAACAAATTCCCCTTCGACGAAATTCGTAAAATATTTCGACTTTATATACCTATGTCACAAACAGTTTTTATCACTAAAAGTCAAAGATTCGACTGTATTTTAGCACAGTAATATTCACCGCGTAAGTCGAGTTTAATAAGTCGAAACAACATTGCGTATGTTTAAACTAGAAATATGTTTTTCATACTTTACGAATTTATTTACTATTTTAAAAACAATAATTAATCCAATTTAGCATGTGTAATAAATCTGATAGCATGGAAAACGCTATGAAAAAAAAAAAAGATTCCAAAACGTAACAACGCGTAAGTCGGAGTAGCGTAAGTCGGAGTAGTGTTAGTATTACTGTAATGTCTTTTTTTTCTCGATTTATGGAAGTTTCATATTTTAAACTGTTATATATATCAAATATATTATATATTTTTGGTGATTTATAATATTAATTACCTAATGAGTTAAGGGCATTGAATATTATTCAGGTTTTAATCGATAATAACAATTTGGTTTATCAACGTCTCATGCTCGCTACATTTACTTTTAAAACTCTATCAAAATATTAAAATTACAATAATAAATAATTTCAATCAGACCATTTCCACAATACACATTTCAAAAGTTTCAAATTATTTTCTTTTCTCTTAACTTGGACTTGACTTAAAATTTAAATGACTAAAAAGAGTTTTCTTTATTTGAGCAACCTAAAACTTATTTTAACGTGAAAAGAAATCAAAATATAATTATATAATATATGAAGTTTACACCGACACACGTATTCTGAATCTGAGTTAATTATGAAACTTTTACATGGCAACATCAACGGTACGCCTCAGTAATCTATCAATCTCTGACGTTGCTCATTATATCATTATCTTATATTATCTGATATAATTTTTATATGAACATTGAACATTATACGAAATGTGTCAGAAAGCAGTCGCCGGTAAGATTAATAAGAGAAAGATTATTAAAATCGTTGATTGAACATTTTGGATAAAAGGTTAATGACATTGTTCTACGGTCGGTGGGCTATTACGTAACTTGCGCGACCACGAGAAATCACCAATGTCAAATTTCAATACTAATTGATGTTCAGCGTGTTTTAAAATTCGACAGCACAGCGATTTCTCGCGATCACACAAGTTACGTAATAGCCCACCGACCGTAGAACAATGTCATTAACCTTTTATCCACAATGTTCAATTCAATAGAATTCTTCGTTGTATGGCCTTTAGTTAACCACAGTTTACTGCACTCAAATAAGTTATACGTTTAGCTAACAAAATATCTTTAATAATGTAAAAATATTTCGAGTTCAGACCATTAGAAAAATTTTATTAGCTAAAGATTATTATTTGTATTTGCACTAGTTTTCATGGAGATTTTTGAAGAACATTATAATAATATTATTTTTCAAGTATCAAACTGAGTTAGACTAGGTATTTTAAGAATTTTGGTCTATCGACTATTTTTTTTAAATTTTCTCGCTTTCACAGTTTCAGCTATCGTATGTCAGAATATAATTAAAATTTGTGCTGATAATAAAACAATTAACAATTAAGGCATCATTCAATCAGATCTCCTTCAAAATACTTGTGATGATTATTTGAGTATGAAATTTATATTATCACGTCGAGTTGACAAAAATTGCAAATAAAAAAATTCACTAAAATATAATTATGTATGTGTTTTGTTATCATACAAAAAATACTTCTTAAAAAACATTTTAACTTTTTTTCTAAGTACATAATTAAGTATAAATATTTTTTTCGAGAGATATTTATTTCAATGTCTTTTAAAAATTAGTTCCACGAATATTTTTATAAGCAAATATTAAAAAATATCCAAACAAATACATATACATAAAAGTTTGATATATTGATGTCAACTTAGAAGCTACTTACTGTAAATTTTCATGACTGAATCATGATTATTTAGATATTTCTAAATCATAAAGCACAAAAATATTTCTGGGGAATACTTAATTTGTAGTTCTATGGAACTGTAAACATTTTTAATTTTGATTAAAATTGTCTCATTCTTATTTATAGCTTGTATTTCGTACTGATTTCTAATGTCTAAAAATCATTCCCGAAGATCACTTAAACTCAAGTACTTCGGAGTAATATATTTCCATAAAATATATTTCTTATTATTAAATCTAAAACATTTTTATTTATGGAACCAAAACAAAAAGTTCCGTGGAACTTTTATTTTCTTAGGTATTATATTAAATGTTTTTAAGAGTGTAACTCCTAGCTGGACGAGTTGTTATACTGAGGTCTTCCAGCCAACTCCAAGAGGTACCTATCTGGGTGCTCTATCCAATCCGCTGCTGATATTTTGACCTGGAAAATTACAAAAAATAATATTCAATTTAAAATATCGTTTAGGAAAATATATAATTAATTCTAATTAGATGCAATTGTTATAATACTGACATATTTTAAGTGTATTTTCTTTAATCACAAGAATTAAAAAGTAAACTAACAAAAATTAAGGGCCGTTCAAGTAGTATTTACGTAACGCAATTTTTAAAGATTTTTGAGAGATAGATGCGTCACAAACCGAACGCTTAGGCCGATCGTGTTTCTCTATCGCTTGTTTCGCGCTCTCGCTCGCGGAACGTGACAATGAGTTATGTTTTTTCGTGTGTGCAGCCGGTTTTCATCGATTTACAAGACGGTATTACGTAAAAAGATAAATAAACGCATGATTATAGCAACAAAAAACTTTTATTTTTTTCACATTGTTCTATCAGTACAAATAAAAATAAAAAAATGAAAAATTTCCTGAATATAGAGCAGTATGAACGACTTTTTATGACAAAATTTAGTCAAGTGTTCTTCCGCTAATCGGCTTGTCGTTAGGGAATCATTACAATATTTTTTCATTTACTAATTTTGAATATTAATAATTAAAAAAAAAAATCGACATAAGTTAAAAAAGAAAACTCGTAATCTGTTTGAAATAAATAACTAAAAAAGTAACTGTAATATTTTTATTTGTTACCAAAACGATTTCTCAAGTGCGAGTCGAAAAAGCCGCAATAGTAGATTTCCTATATAGACCCGGCTATACCCTTTACCTTTATGTTAAATAATATTTACCTGTCGTTGTCTCTCCGCTTCTCGTACTTGCCATTTCTTAACTTCAAGTTGAGCGTCTCTTAGAGACTGCTCGCCGCATCCCCATACCTTTAAAAATTTATTAAATATTGTTTACTGTGTATTTATTAAATGTTGTATGTGTATTGTGTGTGTGGCCCCAACTGATACATAGATATTTTTCAGAAATATTATCAAATATCAAAAGAAAAATATAAATTGTAACTAAAAAAAAAATATATATATATATCAATTCCTAATAAGGTCAACAAATAATTCTTTTTTCTGCCATGTAAAACTAAAATTAATTAATGAATGAATATTTCAAAACACTATTTATGTCCAGTGTCATTTACTAGTTTAAAAAATGTATTTAAACTTGAGTGGATAAAAAAAATAGTATTTTATTAACTTCTTCGGACTTCTCGCAATCGCGCAAGTTACGTAATAGTCCTACGAATTTCAACACCAATTGAAATTCCGCTAGTATTGAAATTCAATATCACAGCGACATCTCGCGACCGCGCAGGTTACGTAATAGTCCACAATATTTTATTCAATTGAATTCTTTTCATGGAGATTTTTGAAAATGTTTAGTAATATTTTAAAACACATTTATAATTAAAACATTTTCAAGTATCAAACTGAGTAAGAACTCGGTATAGTAGAATTTTGGTATAATAAGATTTGTTTTTTTAATTGCCCGCCCAGCCAGCGACCGACCTCGATATAGGGATGTTCATCGGAAAAAAATAGCGACAATTTTATTATCTATAATTATCGTATTGTATTATCGATAATTATCGGGCGATTCGATAATTATCGAAAACATGTGATAATTATCGGATAGACTCCAGAATTATCGGATGAAGAATAAGAAGTATCGATAATTGTATCATCCGCCATTCAGTATTACCCTCTATACCCTATCCGAATACCTAAAAAAAGGGTCGTCACTTCTCCCTCTCACACTTCTTACTCAATAATAATCGGCTGACACATACCCATAATTATCGAATCACAATTATCGATACTTATCGGATCCAAAAACAATTATCGATAATTATCGGATGATAATTATCGAATGAAAAATTATCGAGTAGTTAGGAATTATCGATAATGATCTCAGACCCCTACCTCGATGGCGGCGAGCGCGTGCGGCGCGCCCTGGAAGGTGAACGCGTCGAAGCCCTCGCTGACGGCCAGCAGCGGGCGGCGCGGGTCGCGGCCGGCGCGCAGGCCCTTCGGGTAGCCGCGGATGTGCGTGTTCAGGTACAGCATCTTGGCCGCGCGCTCCACCAGCGCGTACCTGCGCCCCGAGGGGTTTGTGACAATAATAATGGTAAACTACGGGAATAATGAAACGATAGGATATACGTTTGATTTCCTTATTGGAGTTTTTGCATAAGAATATTTGGACATAGCATAGAATATATAGGGACACACAAAAATTTGATATTGAGCAAGACAGATGTTTATTGAACATATTACCAACAGAGACAATGCAGTTAGTAGAATAATAGGAAACGAGATGAGTGTAAAGCGAAGTCGGGCCCACCCAGTACTGATACGCGTCGCGCCGCTAGTCGCGGGACACTCACGTGGGGTAGAGCTGCACGAGCGCGCAGTCGGGCCCGCCCCAGTACTGGTGCGTCTCCCGCCACTCCTGCGCGGCGCACACGACCACCGTCACACTGTCCGCCGCGCCCTCCACCACGACCAGTGTAGGCCCACTGGGGACAGCAATGAGAAATATCATTAATTGAGCGTATTTACAATCACTAAAACTGTTACACAAACTTTTACATAGCTATATAAAAACAATGTAAGAACTAGTGCGCTCGTTGAGATTTGATACTTAACCTACAAAGCTTCTATATTTGTGTTTCACAAACATTATATTATTTAAAAAAATTGTGTTTATTTTTTTAATCGACATTATAACGGTTATTATTAGTTTACGTAGATCTATCACAAAGGGGTTTGCGCAAAGTTGGCGTCGTTTCGAAGTCGTGCGGCCAGCAATGAAACTTAGATATTTTGAAAGAACAATGTAAAATCAATAAAAGTTATTATGCAATCATTTCTGTAAACTATATCGGAACGAAGATATTTGGTTTTTTGTTGCTCATTTATATATGGACGATTTTATTATATTCTATTGATCTCTTTTAGATTTTTGCTACATTTGTATAACCTGCGACCGCCGGATCGTAAAGCAAGGCAAACCTAATCGACACAATGTAAATGAGCGTTTTGAATGGCTATTCGTCTTAAGCCGGGTAACAAGCGTATACACAAGAACCTCGTACTATATCACGCATGTTACGATAAACGGTTACAGCTCGCTAACGAGTACCCGGTTTAGCGAGAACCGTGTGAGCGGTTCGTCTCGAACATGCGATAAGCGATCGGACAAAATCTGTAGACCGTGTCTACAACGTGCTCAACGATACTCTAGTCTTCGCGTAAGCCAAAATAATGCTGCAGACGATCCTTCAGACCAATTTATGCAAAGAGGATCCTGCCGAAGAATACGCCGTACCAGTGCAACCGAATGTGAACGTCCAAGATCAAGAAGTGCAAGTGAAAATGACACAGATGATACCTTTACCAGGTTACACACGAGCTCCTGTTAATACTCATGTATGCATTAACGAGGCATGTAATAAAACAGATTTGCAGAGAATCCACATTGATGTCAGAGCCACAGTTCTACAGGAAAAACGCTTTTATATACCACGTGACACTCGCGTATGTGAAGAGCATAATGTAGAAGATCCAGTGTGGCAAAATATTGAATCTCGTACTCGTCGGGTACAAAGAGGATTTTCCCCGTCTCATCTAAAAGACATGATGGACATGTTAAGAACTCGAAAGGTTTTTTTGACTTCGATAGATGTTCTTTAATAAACGATTCTGTTTTCCATTTTTATATAGGCTTTTCAAAATCTCAATTCCAGGAAATCCTTGAAAGTTGTCCTAGTATTTCTCAGCGGCATAAAAATAAGGCAGGTAGAGCTCTCGCAACAGTGCTTGCCAAACTTCACACGGGAGAGTCTAATCAGAGATTGTCTAAGATTTTCAATATGTCAAGAAATACTTTAGAAAAAACTATGAGACTCATAAGACAAGACTTAGTAAATGAATTTGTTCCACAGCATCTTGGCTATGATCATTTAACTCGCCAAGATGTCATAAATAGATGTTTGACAATCCCAAATGTATTGTTTGGCAATCTTCATGTTTCTCCAACAGAACGAAATGCCATTATTATACTTGATGGAACTTACATTTATTTACAAAAAAGTAGCAATTATTACTTTCAGAGAAAGTCTTATAGTCTGCACAAATATCGACATTTATTAAAGCCTTTTTTAATGGTTTGTCCTGATGGCCACATCATAGATATATATGGTTTATATGAAGCAACAAAATCTGACGCGACAATTCTGTCTGAGATTTTTAACAGTACAAATGGTCCCTTCCATTGGTTCTTTCACGAAAACGATGGGCTAATATTAGACAGAGGGTTCAGAAACTGCATAGAAAATGTGGAATCATGTGGATACTGTGCTTATATGCCTGCGTCAAAAGATGACAATGAATACCAACTGACTACAAAACAGGCTAATGATTCGAGAAAAGTAACCATGTGTCGTTGGGTAGTCGAAACCATTAATGGGAGGTTAAAAAATCAGTTCCGTCAGCTTCGGTCTCAGAATTTTAATATTGCTGCAAGTCACTTATTTCAAGAAATAAAAATAGCTGCAGCATTATTGAATGCGTTTGGGTTACCACTAATTGATCATAGGCTAAAATAAGAAATAATAAATCGTATACCTAACAATAGTGATCAGAATATGCTAGGCGAATATATCATAGCGAATAATTTAAATAGAAGAAGGGCTGATTTTAAACACATGAATGCTGAAGTTCCTGGCATGGATGATTTTTCCAATTTTAAGTGCCGATGATATAATTATTTTCTCATTTGGACCGTACTAAGTACAGCAAGCCCGTAGTTACTATGGAGAACATGTAAAAAGTGATGGGTCATATGTGATTGAAGTATGTCGAGAACCGAACCTTGACAATTTTTCAACAGAATCATTAAACTGGGTTGATCCGTGGCTTCTTAGAGGTAGGATCCAATCCCGTCACTCATCAAGACGGATATATTACGTGTATATTCTCGTACAACGAGCTACACAGCCCACGAATAGGTACGCTAAACAATGCCTGTGGTTTGTATAGCCTTAGGCTCTGTCTATCCCGTATATATATATATATATATATATATATATATATATATATATATATATATATATATATAAGGTAAAGTCACCAAATAACGTCCCCTTTTTGTAAAAACCAAATATTTTAAATAATATACCAAGTGAAGTAATAAATAAAACATCAGAGTTAAGTTGAAACATTTATTTATTATTTTGAACAATCAAAAACTTCTTAACTGCGTTACTTTTTCTACAAAAATGGCTTTAACAAAAAACTAGAAATTCTGAGAATAATTTTTTAGGCGCCTAATTACGTCCCGGGGACGATATTGAGATCACAATAATCAGTACGTAAACTTAAATATTGGCGAATACATAAATATTTTAAACTAGCTATGCCCCGCGGTTTCACCCGCGTTAAATTGAGGGGAAAAACGTACTTAAATATTTTTAAACAATTACTCTAAGAGTAGGTACCCGCCTGGTTGGAGCGTTAGCATCGAATGGTCTCAAACGTTACTGCCGAGCAAGGGATCTCAGATTTGATTCCTGGGTCGTTCAACGTATTATTGAGTTTTATTTAATTTTCGAAAATTCTCAGTAAAAGAGTGATGTTATATTTACTTTAAAAGTGGAACTATAGTTGAAAAATGTCTCGAGAAGAGAAATAATAAAGGACGCGACGGAAGCTCTCAAAAAAGATTATTTTTTTTCGTTTCTGTAACATTTCTTATTATTGCTCAGCCCCTATTGATCATAGCGTGATGTTATATAGCCTATAGCCTTCCTCGGTAAATGGGTTATCCAACACAAAAAAGAATTTTTCAATTCGAAACAGTAGTTCCTGAGATTAGCGCGTTCAAACAAACAAAGAAACTCTTCAGCCTTAAAATATTAGTATAGATAGATAACGCCGTTTGTGTTCTTGGTCTAAACTTTGTGGGTTTCAAAGTAACGGAGGAATCATTTACAATAGATGTTGTGCTGCTTGAACTGGTTGAAAGAGGAGCATTTAACGAGTCTATGGAAATGTTTTCATTGAGTGGGTATATTTCTGTTTTTTGGAAGCCATTTACAGCTGTATCAATTTTACATGTTTTTGCATCTTATGCATTCCCAAATATTTATCCAAGTTGTTAGTGAGTAACAATCCGCCCTGGGTGATTTGTTAACCAATTTTCTACTTCTTGGGCATAAAAAGTTTTTAAGGGAAACATGAATTTAGTTCGGACAGCTTCAACGGCTTTTTTCATTGCTTCAGAATCCCATAGCTTTCTCCTCGGCATCTAAAACTAAAAAAATTAAACATCAAACAGTCAAAAAAGTACGCTTAACGACAAATAATCTAGTGACCTAAATACCGTCCCGGGGGCGATATTAGGCTCATGTGAGGGGACGATATTAAGAATTTGTCAAGTTTGTGGATATCATTCATTAAACCAAAAGTACAGGTCATAGCCTTAATAAAATTCCAATCAATTTAAATCTAAGAAATAGCACCAAATTTTGTCAAACATTTCATTACAATAACTCAAATAAATCCATATTTAAACAGTACTCATAGTATTTGAATGAAAAACTCACCTTGTACAGTTTTTTCTTTTTTTAAATATCTTGCGCCAGGAGCAACGTTTCACAGTCAAACTTTCACAATGGCTGACTGACATAACCAACTTTAGATTTGACATATTAAAACTAGATGGCATTATTTAGAAAAAGATATACCAATGGGGACGAAATTAAGCTTGGGGACGGAATTTGGCGACTTTACCTTATATATGTTTTACTTAACGATCTCTAATGTTGAACTTCTGCAGTATCAAAATAGTAAGTAATGCTTTTTTGTTAGTTTTTCATAGGTTTGAAGTAGTTAAGTAGACCATATTTTTAAAATATTCAAATGCGAATATCTCAGCTCCGATATCACTTAGGATAAAAATAATGATACAGATATGTAGATTTAAAAAAGCATAACAAAGTTATATTAAAATTATGTGTGGCCGCTGAAAAAAAAAATGACGCCACTAGTCCATACAAAGTTGCGCAAACCCCTTTTTTCAGAGAACAAAATCTTAAATATAAATTATGTGGTTACAGTATTATCTTTCAAGTATCAAATTGAGTTAGTTTCAGCTATTTAACTCGAAACGATTTTGCTAAATTAGATTGATACAATTTAAAATTAATTTCAAATTATTCTTACCGGTATGCCAGCGTGTGGTGTAGGAACCGGTTAGAGCCGAGCCCGTGCTCCCGCGATGAGTATAGCGGCGCCCAGTGCGACGGTAGCGCACACACCAGCCGCGCGAGCCACGCCGCTGACGCGTTCGTGCCGCCTGTGTACGTAACAAACACTATCACTTACTTATCTTAATGCTATTATAAAGTAGCTACTCGATATATGGTCATAGCCATATATTCGGTTTTCTTTGATTCATTGACTTATAAGCCCTTTAATAAAAAAAGTGAAAGTGAAAGACAAATAAGTAAGAATGTAATGACATTTAAATTTAAAAAAAAGTACAAAGTTTTGAGTTTACGTACAAAACTACGGAGTAAGAAGTTTAGTTAAAATACGTGCAATGAATAAAAGTAGCTACTAAACATATGGCCACAAACATATGCATTATTTTAATTTAAAATATGTCTAACGGTGACCGGCTGTGCAGTTAAATTTTGTTCTACATTCAGAATCTAATAGGTTGAGCTCCAGGCATATGTTATATTAATTACGCATGTAATAATCAGTGCTGCAGCTGATAACAGTCGCACGCTTCGTTTATTTAATTTAATCGATAAGTATGTCCATTTCATCTTACATTTATTATAGTGAAATACAATACAATATAAGCAGAGACACTAGTTTGCCAAACGCATGATATATAATTCCAATTTAAGTTTAAAATTGACAAATTCATTAGCCTATACTTTGTTTTCCATTAACGAAACCATAGCCGGATTCAATCTACCTACAACGCCATCTATGGAGCTCGAATGTAAACTATTTACAATTTTTTTTCCTAATGTGTATAACTCTTGGCCTTAGCGGCCTGTAAAGCGTTACCGATGGGGGAGGCGAGTACTCAGATATAGCGGTGAAAATTGGGAGCCCTCTCTAGGGCTCAGAATAGATGATCGAACTTGTAGCGTTATGACATGAAAAATCCAATGAAATATCGACCACAAATATTACAACAAGCACTCAAATACTTGAATTACATTAAATTTATTAGTAATAACCAGCAAAATATACACGACCTTGACTATCGATGGCGATTGGAAACACGTGAACATAATTAAATTTTACCGGATCGAGATTGGACTGAGAACGAACTGACAGCATCACTGTAATGTGAATCGGGCTTATTCAAGTATTGTGTAATGCTAAATTTTTAAAATTTTTGATCCTCTTTCCCCCCATGTAATGAGCCGTAACGTTTTCCTGTAGGTACTCCCTAAGCGTTACATAACATCCAAGTTACAATTTGTACTTAAAAGACACAATTATATTGAGCAAGGTATTGGAAAGTCGCTAAAATACCATCGTTAGTGTTTTAATCGTAAGGGACTCGATGTGAACCATAAACGAAAAGGGTTACCAGCTTGGGAGACTTTTCCTAGTTTTTTATTTGAATAAAATAAAAAAAAACAATGTTACGTAACACGTAGTATAAAACCCCCTCCCACCCTTGTAACGCATCGTAACGTTTTACAAGCCCCCCTCCCCCCTAAATAGCGTAACGCAATAGTCGAACGGCCGCCAATAGAGGTAGTGTGGTAGTGTGGTACCGGGGTGCGGCTGCTGCGGCGGGCGCGCCGGGCGGCTGTAGAGCGGCGGCACGGTGGCGGCCAGCAGCCACGCCGCCGACACGGGCAGCGCGCCCGCCGCGCCCCACGCGCTGCGCTCCAGCACCGGCGTGCCGAGCTCCAGCGCCGCGCCGCCCGCCCCCGCGCCCGCGCCACCACCCCCGCCCGCGCCCGCGCCCGCCGCCTCCACGTCGCGGTGGCGCGTCGCCAGCATGTGCACGCAGTATCTGCGTCCGAGGGTCACATCGTTGCAGCCAGTTCGGTGGGATTGTTACGACAACACTTTTATGTTTTGTTGAAGTGAAACTTCTTTAGAATCGTTGTGATTTACACAAATAGAGACACAAATACAAAAATTTTAAGAAGAGAATGAGATAGTATGATGTCGCGTATCCTAGCAAGGCGTATCCTAGCAACACGTAAACAACGCGTAAATATGTACTAAAATGTTTAACTATTAATATTAATAAATTTTAATTGAGTTTGCCAAAGATGTTTCACTTCTGACATGTGTACTCCGTACACAAGACATTTTTTTTAAATTATTTTTTACATTTTTGACATTTTACATACTTATATTTATTTTATTTGACATGTAGTTGACATTTGACATTATTATATTGTGACAAACGGTTTTCTTTTTATCCTTTTTAATATTATTTATTTGCCTTTTTTATTATTTGATGTTATTTTGTGGATCAATTTTTAATTTCGTAATCCTTTCTTTTTTGCAATTAGTGTAAATGATTATTCCGTTCTAATTAAATAAAAAAAAAATGACATTCGATTGCGCAAATTACGTAATAGTCCCACGGACTAAATTAGCAATTCACTCGTCAGTCGTAGGTACGCGTCGGTTAAAATAGTAACCGACGTCAATTTGAACCTAGTTATAAAAGTAACGTAAATTTAACTGACGGATGTATTAAATTTTAAATAATATACTAGCGGCCCGCCTCGGCTGCGCCCGGGCTATGTATATGTACCTATCCATTCTTGATAATCACTCTACCTATTAGTGAAAACCGCATGAAAATCCGTATAGTAGTTTTTAAGTTTATCGCGAACAAACAGACAAAAGCGGCAGAGAACTTTGTTTTACAATATGTAGTGATTTACAGAGTTCCCAAAAACATTACAACAAAACATTCTTTACAATATCATATTACAATATTATACATTTACACTCGTATAAAATCATATTTCTTGTTTTCGAACTAAACTCACCTGTGGACAGGAAATACGAGCCTATGACAATGTTCCTCGAGCCAGCGAACCACGTACCCGACGCTGTGCGAGTCCTTATTATTGAAGCAGCCTTTGATCACTGCTGTCAACGTTTTGTTGATCTGAATCAAACGACAAATTGTCGCTTAAACGAATCAATAGTGAAAATATTTTTTTTTTAAATCTAAATCAGCGATGTAAAAAATACGGCCCGCGGGCCGTTAGATAAAAGATCTAGCTAGCAAATAAATCTAACATTAGACCTAG
This sequence comes from Euphydryas editha, assembly GCA_036937285.1. Taxonomy (NCBI): domain Eukaryota; kingdom Metazoa; phylum Arthropoda; class Insecta; order Lepidoptera; family Nymphalidae; genus Euphydryas; species Euphydryas editha. The sequence continues at coordinate 564,014 of JAUPFZ010000019.1, read as the reverse complement.
GCTAGTTCTGTTACATTGTGGCCAATTTTGTTTAATACAATCTCTCAAGTTTAGAGATTGTATTTGAGTTTGACACCCCTGATCTAAATAATAGTTCAGGGAAAAAGTCTACGTATTTTGTATGCATAAAATTGAATTAAAATATGCAACATTGCGACAAAAGAGGAAAAAAAAAACGTGACTCAAGCCGCGAAAAAAATTTGTGACGTTTATGAACCTAACGCAGTGTCAGTAAGAATAGCACAAAGTTGGCTCAAGCGTGTCTGGGAATTTCGATGCCAAAGATGCAACTCGCTCTGGTCACCCTCATACGGATTAAGTAATGTTAAAGTTAAGTGTGAAGGAATTATTAGATACATTTAGAATTTAAAATTTTAGAGGTTAAGCAAAGTCTCATGTGTATAACTTACTATAGATTGTGCTTACCATAATGCATGTTTGAGGTCCCTCGGGGTAGTGGTCCATTGATAGCTTGTAGCTAATGTAGAGGAGACTTCTTAAGTCGTCCGGCTTTACAGTGCCTTCTTCTGCTTCTACGCTGAACATTCTGAAAGCGACAAGTAATCTTAAATATTTATTACTTAGATATAAGAGATTGTTTGTTTGGCAAAAATGATTGTACGATACAAACAGGGGGATGACCGATACATCATGTTTCATAGATTTTGTTTATAAAAATATCGATAAAATTAACATATTAAATTATTTTTCTTTCAATCAATAAATAATATATTTAATCACTTAATAATAATTTTTAATGGAAAAGTAATATAAAAAGAAAACAAAAAGTATTATCTTACATTTTAAATATTTATAAACAATTTAGTGTTACATATTACATCGAGATTCAAATAAAATAAAAGTGTTTTTTTTTTTAATTAGCTGAACTCGGAGAAATACTAAAATTGTGATATTAGTACTGTTGGTTAAGGTTTATTTAACTTCTTAGTATTCAAATTGTCATCATACTTTATAAAGATTTTATATACCGGTTGGAAGAGTAAGTAAGAAAACTTTTACTAAATTACTCTTTCAAACTTACCTAAATATTAATAACAGCCAGGGTTGACATTGTTTTAAGCAGTTGTTTAAAACAGAGTTTTAAATAAACACTTAAAAAAATGTACTTATACGTGATTTATCTTTATAATACGTTTGTATTTTAAAGACGCATAAAAAACACTAATGTTTTTTTTTACGTGTAGTGATATAAACGCATCCTAATTTTATGGTAGATATTATCTATGAAGCTAGCAACTCTCATTTCTATTACTGGCCTTACTTTCTTTACGTGTGTGGATTAGCAAGTAGAGGCGATTGTTTGTTGAACGTTTCGTTTTTGTTTTTTAATTAGGATATTGTATAAACCTTACTAAGTTTATGTGATAAAAAATTAAAATTATGACAGTACTTAAAAAGAATACGCTTTGGCGACATTTTAGTGATTAATGCTGGAGGTGGTGAAACTATGGCACAGTAGTATCGAACTTTGTATGGGAGATCGAAAAAGAAACTCCATTTGCGAGCGTATGTTTCTTGGGGAAAGTTTTTCAGTATGACCAGTAGATCATGTGGTTTAAATATCATTGATTGTTCCAGATTCATCCAGTATAATAGAGTAGATTTAAAATGGTTGTTTTACTAATAAGATATACATACATACTTATTAATGGATTTAAAAAAAAGTCTTACGCCGAGTTGCACGAAACAAATTTTAAATTTAAGTGTTTATTAAACTAATTTAATCACAAGAATCGTGATTATCTGATGCACGAAACCTACATCTGATTAAGTTAACAAAAAAATTTAGTTTAATTAAAGACCTATCTAACGGATGATTAATTCCAACAGCTTTAAATTAATCATAAGATCAACTAATTTTAAGATTAATTGCAACTTAACTAACGGAAAGTTAGCGACGGTTTCGTGCAACTCGCCGTTAAACAGCTGCATATAAAACATAATACCTAAATATTTGTTTAAAACATGTTTTTTTTTAATATTTTGTATTAAACAGGATGTTTTGTTCTTTTTTAGAAAAACTGTTTTTTTTCTTCAATCCTGTTAACATCTTTATCACTCGTATAGAAGTACGGATATATTACAAAAATATAATGCGACTTAACTTAATAATAGATTAGATGTTATTACCCATTGAAGAAGCTACTGCCCAGCTATGGGCGATTTGGCGTCATTGGGGTTAAGTGATATCATAGCATGACGTGTACGTCCAACCACTGGGTTTTATCTCCTTCCCATGAAGGAAAAATAGAGAGTGAGGCGGGATGTTATTATCGGATACACGTTCCAACACACTCACGATGTTTTCCTTCCCTTCCGAGCACAAGATGAATTTTTAAGAAACTTTTGTGTTCTCGCACATAATAACTCATCGGTGCCAGGCTGGATCACTTTATTTGAACTCCTGACCGTATAGTGTTAACTCTATTATATTTATGCTATTGTGTGTCAGCGGCTTGAATATAGGTTCAAAAACTAAATAGGAGAAAATAGAAATTAAAATAAGAAAGAGATAAGGTGCCCAGGGCCGGATTTAGAGGTGTGGAGAACTCGAGATAACAAAGGAGTGGAGGTCCCTTGGTCCCAATAATTATCGGATGACAATGTCGATAACTTTCCTGTAATTGTCCTGTTGTGTCACCGTAACCTCGGACCGATGTTGTTTATTTCGCTGGGCTATGTATATTCCTAAAAAAAGGTCATCGCCTCTCCATATTTCTTAAAAAGGAAAAAGTCTCCTTTGTGGGTGCCCCTCCTTTTGTGGAGGTCCGGGGCAGTTGCCCAGGTTTCCCTCCCCTAAATCCGGCCCTGAAGGTGCCAGATACATCAGCATCTAACGCAAAAATTTTACTATTTTTTTTTGGACCTATATCCAATATTGGTACCCCCCTTTTTTAGGAGAAGAATTATTTGCCCAAGAGTGGGATGTGTACAGGTTGGTACAGAACAATGTCTTACCTAACATATGTTTCGATGATGGCGCTATCGTCCAACATGGCCAGGATCTTCTCGCACTGCTGCTTGAACGTGGACAGCGGTATGTGCTTATTTTTACACTTTCCGTTCCTGTGTATGTAGTTGTAGAACTGGCGCGCCAGCTCCGGGTACTTTGGGAATACATATTTCTGGAAACGATGTTGATTCAACGTCAATTTTCATATTGAGTACTGAGGAATGGTTTTGTTTATAGATGAGACGACCGTTTTGGTTTAATGGTGCGTGTAGTTGCCTTAACGCCAGCGGTCGCGGGTTCGTTTCCCGCTCGGGAAAGATATTTGTACAAATATTTGTTTCCGGTCTGGGTGTATGTCCTTGTGGGTCTCCCCACCGTGCCTCGGAAAGCACGCAAGGCTTTGGGTCCCGGTTGTTCAGTTCAGTTCAGAAAGAGGACATGTTTCTTGATAAAAATGAGTCGACAGTCTTTGTATAAGTTTAGCTTATTGATGTTGTTTTTTGTCAAAAATTAAAAGATCTGTAAAAATAATTTTTAGTACATTTTGACATAGTATGCCTAAATAACTTTTGCCAATTTGTCGGGATTTTTCTACCCCCAAAACTGGATGATAATTTCGTAATATTGTTACATGTGAAAATCTTAATTTAATGTTAAAGATAAATTTATTTTTACTATTGATACAACGCTTATATTACTTTAAAAAAGAATTATAAAAATCGCTTCACGATTAGCACCCATATCGCTCAACATTATCACAAACAAAAACAAACAGCCGAATTAAGCACCTACACTTTTCTGTAGTTGATGAAAAATGTTTAATTTTTATATCATTGCACTCAAAAATCCGTAAGGCGCAAAAAAACTTGGCCCACGTCCAACTGTGCTGATTCAACTTCCTGACATCAAAGGAATTTTAAATATCATAGTTATAGTTTAAAATGTACTACTATTTATTATTAAATAGCCGGATCTCGATTCTGATCTAATTATAATAGTGGCAGAATGGTGGAGGAGTTGTCGATTAGTAGTGTAATAATGGTTCTTTTTGACGAGATAACGTCTTATAAATCAATGAACGCCGACTGCATGCACGAAAAAGCATGACTCATTGTCACGTTCCGTGAGCGAGAGCGCGGGACAAGCGATAGAGAGAAAAAATATTTGTATTACCGAGTGCAAATTAATGTTAATTTATCGAAAAAATTGTAATTTTCAACCAGGTCCTTCTTTGTATTATACAAAATAATGATAATTCAGTGATAATAATTCAATTCAATTCATAAAAGTATGCAATTTTTTATCAATGTTTTCTTATGATCTTATCACGTAAAATTATCGTCCGTAAACCGACTTTACAGACAATCAATTTTTTTATAAGCTTGTTAAACCAATATGATCAATCTATCATGTCATATACATAGTAAAATTGTCATCGGCTAACGACTGAACATGAGAGATAGTTAGGAAAAAGTAATTGTAAGGTGCTTTATAAATACCAATACAAACAAATAGTAATACAAAGTTGCGGGTCTAGCTAGTCGCGTCATAATGGTAACATTGTAGCTGATAGGCCATAGGGAATTGTAGTAGCAAATATTAGAACTAGATCGAAATAGTATAAATTCATCGGAGTATAATTCATTCATTTAAATTTTTTGGTTGTTCAGCTTTCATTTCATGGAACTGTTCCGCTATCACGAGTGGTATCCTGATGTTTTAGGGGGCATCCATTAATTATCTGAGACAATTTTGGCGATTTTTCGAACCCTTGCGTCTTGATGAGATTTCGTGAGATTTGAGATTACCCCCTCCCCTAATCTCACGTGAGATTTTTTAAAATGCGTATTTGTGTCATCGTATTGCGTATTGAGTTAATTTGTGCTTGATTAAATTAGATTTATTTAAAAAAAAAATATATTTTTTAAATTTATTTAGTTAAGACTAGTATTTAAAAAAATTTAATGACGGAAAAAAAGTTGCGTAATATTTACCGAGACCACCCTCTCTCCCACGTAAGATTGAGTGAGATTTCGCTCAACACCCCCTCACCCCCCCACCTTTAAAAACCTCACGTAATTAATGGATGCCTCCTTATAGCCTATATTGTTCTTCATCAAACATATTGTCCAATTCGAAGAGAATTTCTCAAATTGTATCCATACAATCCAGATTAGCGTGTTGGACCAAACGAAAAAATCTTTGGCTTTATATTATAATCTAGTTATGATATCTGCGTGAATAAACGGGTTTTCTAATATTAGAATAAATTAACTTTAAGTATATATAATATGGACGGTTGTAGTGTAGATTTCGGCTGAGGAATTTATTACGTCGAAATCAACATTATTAGTGATTCCGTAGTAATTTCTCGTTTGTAAACAATTAGCGCGAGCGGCGCGGGGAGCACTGGAGCGATTTGATTGTCACGTGACCTTGAGATATTTATACAAAAAGTGAATAGGTTTCATAATAAAATATCAGAATCACTAGTCTCTGAATTTCTATATATATTTTTTTTTCAATTCTGTGTAGGGTATGGTAATTAAAGAGACTAGTAGATTCTGCTATCTGCTTTATACTGGGCTATATCTTTCGAGCCGTAATAGGTGGGCACTTGAAATTTTCTTACTGTGTAACTATGACCAGTATAGTTACAAATACAACTGGCCGGCTTCGACTGGCAAGTTGGTGCAGTTGGCAGTGTTTTCTGTTTTCTGTTTCACGGTTGTGGGTTCGATTCCCACCCATTTTTATTTATATATATGTATCATTTTTAGGGTTCCGTAGCCAAATGGAAAAAACGGAACCCTTATGGATTCGTCATATCTGTCTGTCTGTCCGTCCGTATGTCACAGCCACTTTTTTCCGAAACTATAAGAAATATACTGTTGAAAGTTGGTAAGTATATGTATTCTGTGAACCGCATTAAGATTTTCACACAAAAATAGAAAAAAAAAACAATAAATTTTGGGGGTTCCCCATACTTAGAACTGAAACTCAAAAAAATTTTCTAAACTGAAAATAAATAAATAAATAAATAAACTGAATAGTTTGCGCGAGAGACACTTCCAAAGTGGTAAATTGTGTGTCTTCCCTGTAACTTATATTATACATAATAATGTTTATATGTACACATAATAATGTTTGTAATCAACGTCTAACGCATTGGGTTTACCTGTAATGTTGGATGTAAGTTTATGGCTTAAATAAATAAATAAATAAACTTCTAAAATAAGAGAAAGATAAAACTAAAAAAAAAATATATGATGTACATTACCATGCAAACTTTCACCGAAAATTGGTTTGAACGAGATCTAGTAAGTAGTTTTTTTTTTTTTTTTTTTTTTTTATAAAAAAAATACACTATAATTAAAACATCGATTAAAGTTACAACGGTCTACAAGAACTTTTATATGCTGTTACTTGCTGCTACGGAACCCTTCCTGGGCGAGTCCGACACGCACTTTGTTTAATTTTTATTTAAAAAAAGTATGTATACTGTTACCTAAAACAGGCATTAAATTGCCCATATTAGGAATAGACGACCGTGTGTGTATATTAAACAATAATAACAATAATGCAAGATACGCGTTGTTTGGCTCTTTATAGTTAGTTAAAACAAATATGCATTGTTCAGTAATTATACTATAGTTTTACAGAATTTTTGCGTGAATGTCCAATTCACACTATGATATTCAAATGTCTGACGAATCAGCACGAGATAGGATTGTTGATCTGACGTTAATCGATTGTTGTCAATATGCAGCACAAGGATATGTTAGGGAATGAAAGGGAAGGATGGAAATAGCAACTACAGAAAAACATTAAGCCAATTTGACGCGTATGGTATACAACTTACGGTAGCTGGATAATATTGGATATATATTTCTTAAGCTTGTAATATACCTAATGTTGAAATTTAGCCATTTCTATTTTGTAAGTTATTTTGCTACCATGACGTATTTATTTCAAACGTAGACCTTTTTTGAGATAAATATTTCATTTAATTACAACGGCTAGTCTTTACTAAGATTCTAGACTTAATAAAACATGAATTTGCGATAAAAAAAACTTTTAATAAGGCGATATATTATTGAGTCAGGTTTATAATCAGACTGTAGACGTATGAAGTGCGCATATTATTACGAACAAAGCTAAGCAAAGATACCGATCGATGGATATATAAAAGTGAATAATCTACGGGGCTTAATGATTTGAAGAAGACGTAGTTTATCGAAATTCTATTGAAATCGTCTTGTTAACATTATAATAACAACTTCACATATTGTATTGATTATTTATATAATTATATTATTTATACTGTTTCTTACAGATTAAGTATTTGAATTTCACTGATTTTTTCTTTTCTTTCCTTTTGTACATACCTATGTCTTGCTTTAGTCCATATATTATATTATTATATATTATCCTTGTAATGAACAGAGTAATAATAATAATAATATATAAACTATAACATATATGTGTATGCTCGTATATTGTAAGTGAATGTAAGATTATTGAAGTTAACAGTGACCTTGATTTCTGATACGTTGTTTTAGGTTTGATTCCCGTCCCGATTCTGGGTGTATATTTATGTATATGTACATTTATACCAGTCGTCTGTTACCGAAAACACAGACATTGTATGTGTATGTTAAACATATTTAATTTTGTATGGGCCATACATATGTTTGTCGTAATATGAACGTTTGTGTTTTATGTTGTGCGTGTTCCGGACCCCCGACACGGGGTTACATCCTATTGGGAGCCGCTGTGTAAGGTGTTCATTTGTTCTTATTACTCTCTAAGCCTGAATCAGTTACATTTTCATTAATTAGTGAAGCTGTATGCACTATGTATCAGTGAATTTCAACAATAAGTTAGTGAATACTCACTAGTACACATATTCAATGATCAAATCAGTGGACTCTGATATTCACATATTCATACACTGAATAGATTAATCTGACATTTCAAAAAGTTAATATTCACTTGAAATTAGTAAAAAATCACTAAATTCAAGTTTCGAGAGTATAGAGATGTAATAAGGTTGAAATTGGACAGAGATCTGCAGGAGACCTACTTAAGCGTGACAAGAGTAACGTGACAGTGTTTGTAAAACGCCTAAAGAAACTTACAGCATGTATTACTTACGGTAAATGAATTTTCCGTGACGCCGTTAATGCCATCTTCCTTCTGCGAGCGTTGCGCGAGGAGCTGCGAACAAATATTTACATATTAAAAATAATTATCTATACATACAATAAAATCGGAACTGGTCGATGTTTGTACATGAGAGATATTGAGAGGAGATTGAGATACAAGACAAAACAATTATTTTCGGAATTGATTGTCTTTATGTATGTTTGTTCTTGTATCATGCATAGCGTTGCCAGGCGTCCGGATAAAGCCGGACATAGTTAGGCTTTTTGATTGTGTGTCCGGTCAAAATAAGCGGTGTCCGGCTTGTCCGGATTTTGTTAGGCTTTTTACATTTCGAAAGAGCGAGCGAGAATTTGAAAATGTTGATTAGACTGATTAATAATAAAGTACTTAGACTGATTTGGCATTCGATTTTATTTACATTTCATTAGATTTATGGTAATAATCAAAAAGGCTTAATTTTACATAGATTTTTTTTTCGTACCTATTAATATTGAGACACAAAATCCTCAATATAATATAGATGTCCGGCATTTTTACCCAAATAGCCGGCCAAAGTGGCTGGTCTGTCCGGCTATTAGGTTTGGCGACCTGGCAACCCTAATCACGCAGAATCCGTTGCACGAAATAAGATGCGGTTTACACAGCAGCTTTATAGCAGATAATGGAGTTCTAACTTTAAATATGGTGTGGGTTTCATCTTAATACAACGTCTAGAAGTGGAGTTATTACTGTGGTAAAGTCGCGCGGATCAGTTAGTGGTCAAATATTTCATTAGTAAATAAGACGCCATTTTGATTATTCATAGAATATTCGAGAACAAGTAAACAAAAAAAAAACACGATGTAATAAAAACTTTAAATACATTTTTATTGTGCTAAAAATTAACGAAACGTTGTTGGCTATTGTATTCTTTTAACATGAGAGCGTGAGAAATGTACGAAATTCGCCACCACCACATCAACCGTTGGATGCCCACTGCTGAGCGTAGGCCTCCCCCATCATCTTACGCTTGACAGGTGGGTTGGCGAGCGCAGTGTGTTACGGCAGGATATGGTGAGGCTGATTGCCCACCGTCCGCTGAACAGCCTACCGCGAAGATACGATGCCCAAGTGCGCGGGGCGTCGCACAGGAGAGAGTACCCGATGGGTCTGCCGCCTGCGAGCCACGGAGCAACGTACGCGGTACCCGTGGTCCGCCTTGTAAGGGCGGATGAGGGCGCACGGCGGGTTATTTTAGTGGGTGAGGACCCCACACTGCCCCGTTGTCTCCTCGGATGACGGGGTGTGCGGTTAGGTACATTTTTTCCCGCCAATACAAAAAACTCATTTACAAAAAGAATATGGTGAGGCTGCTGCCCATCACCATCTTGATTGATGCATAGTTGTTCGCACCATTATGGCAAGAAAGAGGTCGGGACTATTCTTTTCAGCCGGTCACTGACAAAAAATTGCGCGCGCGTGCGTGCGTGTGTGTGTATGTATTAATCAGCGTTGCCAGTTTTTATATTTATCTTTTTATTTGAATTCAAATTACGTTTTATTTGAATTAAAATTAATGTCACGTAGACAATAGATAGCAAAAATAGCCATAGAAAATGTATTTTTATACAAATATAATATTTGAAATCAGATTTACCCTATCGTTAAATAGTCTTATGAAATAAAAGGGTGGGCGGTCAGTCCATACTTGTCTGTGTCACCCGCCCACACTTCCTCAGCACGCTGCACGCACGGTCGAGTTATCCCCGAAAAGCGGGACTGAGCATGTCCCGCGCGGGACATTTAATTTTGATTAAAAAATCGGGACGTCCCGCTAAAATCAATGCGACTGGCAACGCTGGTATTAATTGTTCGTCTATTTAGTATAATAATTGTTACTGATTTCATTATCTTATTTTACCTTTCTTGAAAATGAATTTTATCAATTTCCAATTTTGCACACATAGAAACGTCCGCTCTTGTACGTCCTAAGGTCGACTGGTAGATAATGCTTTTAGCATTAAGCCCGCTTTTGTACAATTCAATAATCTATTGTGCAATAAAGTATTAATAAATAAATATATTATATTTCAAAATTCCAAGTAATTTATTTACATACGCTCACACTAACATAAATGTTAAACAAAATTCACACCTGTACAATCATATTTTGTTTTCAATACCCTTCGGTTATTTTCATTATCTACTCCTATATAGATGCTATCATTTACCGTCGTGAGTGCATCGCGGAAAAACTACTTAATGGATTTCAATTGATAAATATAGTATTTGTACAAATATTTAGGTCTCCCCCCCGTGCCTCGGAGAGCACGTCTAAAGCACGTCTAAGCTATCGGTCTCGGTTGTTATCACAGACACCTAATAGCAATCGTTACTCATAGTAGGGAAATTATACACCAACCCGCAGTGGGGAAGCCTGGTGGATTAAGCGCCAACCTTTCTCATACTTATATGGAGAAGAGACTTTTACCCAGAAGTGGGACGTTTACAGGCTGATTCAGTTAAGTTCCAATGGAATCTTTTTAGTTTTATTTCTCAGACACTTAACCCTCGTCTAAAAAAATATTGCGATATCTTTATCTATATATATATAGGAGACTTTCTATAGATATAGTCACTCATCACGATATCTCTGGAACTATGAGACCTAAAAACTTGAAATTTGGTAGGAATATTTCTTTTGCCGAGTAGAGGTCAGCTAAGAACGGATTTTACGAAATTCTACCTCTAAGGGGATGAAAAAGTGAGGCAAAGTTTGTATGGGACAACGTGATTCCTTGGTCCAATCTACTTCAAATTTTGCATAAATATTCTTTAACAGAATTTATTGAAGACATGTTTCGTATTTTATCGAAATTCATCCCCTAACGGGGTTAAAAGGGGTAGAAAGTTATTTTGATATAAATACTCCTTAGGTTTTTTTTTAAAATTACATTTTAATTTGACACATGTTTGACAATCCGTCTTTTATATAATATTTATATATTAGTATTGACGTAGGCGTAGGTGATATGTTTTTCTGGGTGCTCCTGGTGGAACAGGCAAGACTTTATATTAAATGTAACAAAATTGAGTTGTAAATATATCGTGTGATCGCTTTATTGTAAAATAGTGTTTTATATAATATTTTTTACTTCAATGTTGATGTTGTTTTAAGTCAAGGGTTTTAAACTGAATAACTCATCAGCAAGGCATCTGTAGTTCACAATGATACAGATATAGAAGACACCAATGTGAACTTGGAAACATTTTTGAATTATACGGCATTAACATCCCAATTAGTACAGATTGGCACCACGGACTAATGTTGGAACAAGATCAGAAAAAATTATAAATCATATACCTAACTTTATCTTACACTAAAACTAAGAAGGAGGAGATAAAAGCTGTCTTGGACTATTATTAAATATAAATATATGTTTGACATACACACACGATCGTCTGTTCCTAAGGTAGGCAAGTTAATGCCTGTATTTTAGGTAACACCTGTCTGATATACATTTCTTTATAAATATACATAGAAATAATACATATAGAAATAAATACATATTACACCCAAACTCGAGGCGAGAATCGAACCCATAATCCTGGAGCAGTAAGCAGGGTCACTACCATCTGTGGCGAGTCAATCAAAATTTAAAAAATAATTACTTGCGGGTTTATTCAAATCTAAGAGGCAAAATCGTATTGACTTGTGGTGTAATTATACCAACGATACAAAGAACGAAGCATTGATAACCGGTTCGAGATTCTGGTGTAGTGGTGCGAGTGCGAGAGTGTTCGATTCCTGCTAGGGACAGATATTTGTATTTATGCCAATATTTGTTTCAGGTCTGGGTGTATAGTGGGTTTCCCCACCGTGGCCCGGAGAGCACGCAAAGCCGTCGGTCCCGTTTGTTATCATGGATGCCTTATAATAATTGTTACTTATGGTAGGGATATTATCGGTCCCCCGTGGACCAAAACCAGCAGCGGTGGGCGCGAAAGCACAGGAGGGAGATGACTCGCTCTCCCCCTCCATTCGGTGGCGCGAAAGCGCGGTAGTTTGGACGCAGAGGTGCACAAGCCACTGGAACCCCTGGACCAGCTGATGTGTGGACCCATCAGCGGGGTTTCGCCGTCTGGGGTAGCTGAAGTCCAGTGGTGAACGGAGCGCGAAAGCGCGGTGAGAGTGTTAGCACGGGAGTTGCGGCTGGTGTGGGAGTGGCGCCGAGAGGGCGCAGAGATTTTAGTGTTGGGGCCGCTCCTGGTACTTCTCTGAATTAGCAGAGTGGACCAGTCGAACGGCCTTAAACACATACGGAGGGGCCGCCGGGCCTAACGTCGGGGCGTCACGGTTGTATGCGCGAGCGATCCCGTGGTTCCCCACTATGGCGCAGACGGTCGATGAGTTTTAGTGGGTATTCTGGCTTCGCAGCCAGCGAGTCCCACATAACCGTCGCCTGCGGGCGGCGGGATGCGTAAATGCATTTCCCATCGTTAAAAAAAAGGGATATTATCCGCTAACCCGCAGTGGAGCGGCGTGGTGGATTAAGCTCCAACCCTTCTTCTATATGAAAAAGAGGCCTTCGCTCAGCAGTGGGTTGTTTACAGGCTGATACAATACACCACAGTACAGGAGCATTTGTGGCCTGCAGTGACGGAACTGAGCCTCACCATAAATATGAGAATGATGGACTCTAAGGGGAGATGTTACTGCCGGACAGTTCTCAGACCTGTTACTTAAAATAGGAAATGGTGATATGAGTGTATATGAGTATGTATTTACCATAAACAAAGCTTAAGGTCAAACTCTTACTGTAGCGGGAGTATACTTAAGCGAAAGCTGCTTCTCTCACAGCCAGTTGTATGTGGCATATTCCAGAGTAGCCTGGTGATTCTAGCACCCCGAAAGAAAAACAAAAAATATTGTTTATAAAGAAATACTAAGGAAGGTGTAGTAGGTACTTCGATTTCGTTGTAAAAAGATAATACCCCCGTCCCCCGTGTAACTTTCTCCAGACTTTGGTCTTTAGACCGAGCTTCGTTTTCATAAAATATTATAACAAATTTTTTTTTAAATGTTTATTTAAACTTTAAATCCCTACTCTATCATAAAGATTGTTATATTTTATAAGTATTCAAATATTTTAATATAATAATTTATATGTTATAACAAAATTAATAACGTAAAAAAAAACAAATAAAAATCCTATTAGAACCATTTTCGACTTCTACGCGGAAAAAGTCGCGGGCTAAAATATTGTTTGAGAACTCAATTCGTCTATTATGAAATATTTTCCAATATCGACGCAGGTGTGGGTGATAAAAAATATAAATTTATATTTTTTGAAATTTTAGTTAAATACCTACCCGTGCGAAGCCGGGGCGGGCCGCTAGTTTAATATAAAGTTATAAGTAGCCCACCCTAAGGGGTCTCCCAGTTTCTAGGATGGATCCCATTATTCGCCCCCCCTCCCCCCAAAAGTGACGCTGGCTCAAGGCAAATAACACCAACAGCAGATGACAATTCGAAAAAAAAAAGTAAAGAAAACTTCATTTTTGCTTCCGATCTTTTTGACGTTTTCTCTACAGTTGAAATTAAATTAACATAACAAGCAACGCATACGAAGTCGCGGTCATTTGCTAGTCTTATAAATAAATTTTTACGTTTTGAAAACGACAAGACGTAAATAAATCATAATATATCTTGATGAGAACAATTGTCGTAATTGTACTTAGCTAATGAGCTACATTTAGTAGCCGGTGATACTTCTGTTTGTTTTAACCGACTTTAGAGAGGAGGGTAACGGTTCATTTGTTTTCGTGTTACGTTATATTTTCAGACTAAGTAATATGAGACGTGATATGAACTTATGAATAACATTTAATTGCTTATAATTAATATTTTAGTATACTGTATCGATTGTTCTGATGCGGTAATGAAAGTTCCACTAACACTAACGGTCGCAAGTTCGATTCCTGCCCTGAGCCGATATATTTATTTATATAAATATTTGCTTTTGGTTCGGTGTTCGTTCTTGTAGTCTCGTCATCAGTATCGGTTGTTATCATAGACACCTGATAGCGATCACTACTTTCAGTAAAGAAATTATCCGCCAACCCGCAGTGAAGCAAAGTGGAGCTTCTAATCTTTTTTTTTTTTGATTTGGCGGGAAAAAATGTACTTGAACGCACATCCCGTCGTCCGGGGAGACAACGTGATAGTCTGGGACCCTCACCCACTAAAATAACCCGCCGTGCGCCCTCACCCGCCCTTACAAGGCGGGCCACGGGTACCTTGCTCCGTGGCTAGCAGGCGGCAGCCCTAACGGGCGCTCTCTCCTGTGCGACGCCCCGCACACTTGGGGATCGCACCTTCGCGTTAGGCTGTTTCGGCGGACGGTGGGCAATGCAAGGGGCTCGTAACCTAGCCTACTTATATATAAAGCTCCAATTTTGCTCTTGTAAAGGAGAATAGGCCTTTATCTAGCAGTGGGTCGTCTACGGGCTATTTCAGAACACTGTTAAGGCCCTTTTTTTTGTTTTGGGGAAAAAAATGTACCTGAACGCACATCCCGCCGTCCAGGGAGACAACGGGATAGTGTGGGGTCCTCACCCACTAAAATAACCCGCCGTGCGCCCTCACCCGCCCTTACAAGGCGGACCGCGGGTACCGCGTACGTTGCTCCGTGGTCTACACTGTTAAGGCCCTACTGTTAGAGAAGGAGCTTTTCAACTTTTAAGGAGGATGATGTAGTATTAACATTTCAATAAGTACAATTGAATTAATATCGTAACTGAAACGAAGTTATATAAATGGGTCATTCCATTCCAAATCGACAAATTTTTTACCTGACCCCCTTTGATTTCGCTGAAAATTTTCTATCTTTTTCTACCCCCCGAAAGTTATTTTTCAGAATTTTTCCAAATTTTTTTTCCCGACTCAAAAAAGTTATGAATTTTGAAAAAAAAAACCGCTTTTTTATTTTTAAATTGCCAGAACTTTTTCAAAATTTGACCGTTTGGGAACTTTTTTTTTTCAAAATTTTTGTTTTTAAATGTAGTTTTCGAAAAAAAATATGAAAAAATTTTCAGAATCCCAGATATATGAAATATTTTAGTTTTTTTGAAAAAACCGTAATTTTCTCAAAGTCCGACCGTTTTTATTTTTTTTATTTTTTGCTCTAAAAATACTTCCAACTAATTCTGCAATGATCCCCGTTAATAAAAAGATGTGACGACAATCACTCCTAATTTTTTTTCTTGATTATAAAAAAAAGTTGTTGAATTTTTGCTGATTTTATATAACTTTGTTATGAATTTTTTTTTATTTCCTCGTGAAACCTCAAAAGTTGAAAAATAAAATTTTATTGGAGAATTTCAATTGATTATCGTCCAAGAAATTGTTATTTAAAAAAAAAAAATCTCTCATTAGCCGCGTCCAAACCGACCGAGCACGGCCGGCAATTGGCTCGCGAGGCAGCCTCGCGAGCTAATGGCTCGGCCGGTGTGGACGGGGCTCGGGCTGCCTCGGGCTGCCTCGGGCTGCCTCGGGCACACGTTGGCTCGGCCGAGCGGCGCTCGACCGCGAGCCATAATTTGTCGGTTTTTGGCGATGCTCAAAGGCGCCTCAGTCTGAGCTGCTCGGGCGGTGTGGACGGATATAACGACGCTCGCGGGCCAGTGAATTAAAAATGAATAAATAATACTTTATTATTAACTTTGACATAATGTTATTTAATTATTATTAATTTAAATTGACTGACATTACCTATATTGAATTACATGATTTTATTTAATTCAATGTTAAATTATATGTTTTTTTTTATTTATCTTTGCTTACTTCTGCTATAATGTTGTTGTATTTTATTTTCTGCTTTCTGTGTTCTACTTGTGACTCCTACTGTAAAATAATGTTGATTTTTATGGACAAGAAGTCCGAAATAAACGTTTTATTTATTTATTATTATTTATTTATTCGCTTAATACCAATTTACGGAAGTTTCAAAATGTTGTCGGTTTCTAAAGACCCACATAATTTAGCAGCTGAAAACACGTGATTTATCATCGTATGCCGGAAAGAAACTAAATGCTCAAAATGGCTCACCTTGGCTCGCGAGCCACGCTCACAACCTTTCAAATTTGCCTCGGGGCCACGGCTCGCGAGGCAAAAGTCCGAGCGTGGCTCGCGAGCCGTGCTCAGTCGTTCTGGACGCGGCTATTGACGTTATTTTTTTTACTCTTATGGACGTTTTTTTTTTTTTTTTGGTACTGAAATATAACAACTTCAAAAATACAATGGGTTTAAAGTTACCTCCAGTTGATACAATGTGATAATTTAAGAGCTATCGATTGTCGGTAAATAAGATATCATCTACATTTCATTTAAATAATATGGAGGTTATGTTTTCAGAATAATTACATTGCCGTTGTGTTCATCGTGTCACGTAGACTTACTATTGCTAAATAAAGTTATTAACGTACCTATTATTTTATTATTACCTAGTATGAAAAGTCCTTTTTTTTACTTTTTTGAAAAAAATAACAATTTCTTGGACGATAATCACTTGAAATTCTCCAATAAAATTTTATTTTTCAACTTTTGAGGTTTCACGAGGAAATAAAAAAAAATTCATAACAAAGTTATATAAAATCAGCAAAAATTCAACAATTTTTTTTTTATAATCAAGAAAAAAAATTAGAAGCGATTGTCGTCACATCTTTTGATTAACGGGGATCATTGCAGAATTAGTTGAAGTATTTTTAGAGCAAAAAATAAAAAAAATAAAAACGGTCGGACTTTGAGAAAATTAAGGTTTTTTCAAAAAAACTAAAATATTTCATATATCTGGGATTCTGAGAATTTTTTCATATTTTTTTTCGAAAAATACATTTAAAAACAAAAATTTTGAAAAAAACCAGTTCCCAAACGGTCAAATTTTGAAAAAGTTCTGGCAATTTAAAAATAAAAGAGCGGTTTTTTTCAAAAATTCAT
The DNA here is from genome assembly GCA_036937285.1 of Euphydryas editha. Lineage (NCBI taxonomy): Eukaryota > Metazoa > Arthropoda > Insecta > Lepidoptera > Nymphalidae > Euphydryas > Euphydryas editha. Next base: position 546,894 of record JAUPFZ010000019.1, on the reverse strand, counting down.
AACATTTTTTGAGTCGGGAAAAAAAATTTGAAAAAATTCTGAAAAATAACTTTCGGGGGGTAGAAAAATTTTCAGCGAAATCAAAGGGGGTCAGGTAAAAAATTTGTCGATTTGACATGGAATGACTCAAATGTAAATATATTGTTGAAATAAAAGATATAATATGTTACATACTATATAAATGTAAATATACATGTGAGTAAAACTAACCATACCTAGGTTAGACCAGTGTTTCCCGGGCGGGGGACACCGAGGAATCGGTGGCGATCGTAGTGAGGCCTGGAGCCGGCCCCCCCCTCGTTGTCAAGGCGAAGGGCCGCGGGTACGTGGCGGCGGTTTGGGGAGAGGTGGCTTTCGTCGGAGTTTACTTCTCCCCGAACCGTGACCTGGCGGCTCTGGAACGGTTTCTCGACGTTCTGGGGCCACTGGTGGGGCAGCTAGCTCCCCTCGAGGTGTTCGTAGCCGGCGATCTCAACGCCAAGTCCACGGCTTGGGGTAACCCAGTTACGAACCCAAAAGGAAGGGAGGTGGAGGAGTGGGCGCTAGCTGCCGGACTGTGCCTACTCAATGTGGGGGCAGTCCAGACGTGCGTGCGATGGTCGGGAGGTTCCGTGGTGGACGTCACGTTCGCCACGCCAGCCATCGCACGCAGAGTGGAGGAGTGGAGGGTGGAGACGGAGGTGGAGACTCTTTCGGACCATCGATACATAAGGTTCGAGGTGTCTCCAGCTCCTGTCCGTCTGGCGTCATCGTCGTCGTCAACGTCGTCCAGGGGGCGTAGCCAATTTCCGCGTTGGGCACTCTCCAAGCTCGACCGGGAAATGGCAGAGGAGGCCGCAATCGTCGGCCTCTGGAGCCTCCCGCCGCTGTCGGAGTTTGGGGTGGATGAGGCGGCTAGCCGGCTCTGCGACGCATTCACTGCTGTCTGCAGAGCGGCCATGCCGCCCGCGAAGCGTCCATCCCCGCGGCGGGCACTTTACTGGTGGTCAGCTGAAATAGCCGGTCTCCGGGCCGCCTGCAACGGGGCCAGGAGACAATATACCCGGAGCAGGCGGAGACGCCCCCAGGACGTGGACAGGGACGACAGGCTGCGCAGGATCTACGTGGAGAAAACGAAGATCCTGCGGCAGGCCATATGCCGAGCCAAGGAGGAGGCCTGGTTGGAGTTAGTTGGGGGTCTGGAGAGAGACCCCTGGGGCCGACCGTATAATTGGGCGCGGAACAAGCTCCGCGCCCAGTCGGCCCCCATCAGCGAAACACTGCAACCGGACCAACTGGGGAGGATCGTCGGGGAACTCTTTCCCGACGAACCCGAGGACTTCGTGCCCCCCAGAATGGCTCGGCAGACGCCGGACGAGGAGGAGGGTGTTCCGCCACCCGTCACAGAGGCTGAAATGGAGGCGGTGATTACCCGCCTCCAGAGTAAGAAGAGGGCGCCGGGTCCAGACGGGGTGCACGGGAGAGTCCTTGCAATTGCTCTCGGGCACCTCGGCGACAGCCTCCGGGAGCTGTTTGACCGCTGCATGCAGTGTGGCCAGTTCCCGGGGGCCTGGAAGGAGGGTCGGCTCTGCCTACTTCCTAAGGCAGGGCGGACCCCGGACTCGGCTTCGGGGGTGCGACCGGTGGTGCTGCTGAACGAAGCTGGGAAGGCCTTAGAGAAGATAGTGGCCTCCCGGCTCGTTCAGCACCTGGAGGAGGGCTCGGGACCTGGACTGTCAGAATTCCAGTTCGGGTTCCGAGCACGCCGGTCGACCGTCGACGCCCTCAAACGTCTACGGGCGGTGACGGCTGAGGCGGAAAATGGGAGGGAGGTAGTGGTCGCGGTGTCGTTAGACATCGCGAACGCCTTCAACAGTCTCCCGCACGTGGTGATACGGGAGGCACTAAAATACTTCGGAGTGCCCCCGTATCTAGGGAGGCTGTTGGAGGCGTACCTCTCCGATCGGAGGGTAGGCCTCGAGAACCGGTCGGGGTCCGTGGAGTGGTGGCGAGTCGGCTGCGGTGTCCCGCAGGGATCAGTTCTGGGTCCGATCCTGTGGGACATCGGGTACGACTGGGTCCTGCGAGGCCGTCTTCTGCCTGGGATGGGTGTCATCTGCTACGCAGATGACACCCTCGTTTATTCCCGGGGACGAAACTACAAGGAGGCGGCGCGGCTGGCCGAGGTCGGACTCGACCTTGTGATCAGCCGTATAAAGAGTTTAGGGCTTCGTGTCAGGATTGACAAGACCGAAGCCCTGCTCTTCCGCGGGACCGGCCGTAAGGGACCTCCACCGGGGGCTACCCTTCAGATTGGAGAGGGGAGGGTCAGGATGAGCCCTCAAATAAAATATCTCGGGCTCATCCTTGACGGAGGGTGGACCTTCGGTCCACATTTTGCGATGGTGGGACCGAAGGTTGTGAAGGTGGCGAGTGCACTGGGCAGACTTCTCCCGAACCTCGGAGGACCCAGCGCCGCCTGCAGGCAGCTGTATTCCGGAGTCTGCCGGAGTATGGCGACGTACGGTGCCCCGGTTTGGGCGGATCGCCTCACCGCGAAAAATAAGGCGGCGCTGCGCACTGCGCAGCGAACAATCGCGGTGAGGGTGATTCGGGGGTACCGTACGGTATCGTGGGCTGCAGCTACTGCTCTAGCCGGCGACCCCCCGTGGGAGCTCGTGGCGGAGGTTCTTGCCGAGACCTACTCATACGTCTCGGGTAGGAGGGCTCTTGGTGAGAACCCTACGTTGGACGGGATCCTACGGGTGCGTCGGATAGGGCAGGAAGCGCTTATGCGGAGGTGGGGGGAGGACCTGGCGGGGCAGCCGTACGGCACACGCGTAACGGCTGCCATTCGCCCGGTCCTCGAGCGGTGGATGCGTCGAAAACGCAAGCCCCTCACCTTCCGTCTGACGCAGGTTCTCACCGGGCATGGTTGCTTTGGTGACTACCTGTGTCGGACGGCCCAGAGGGAGCCGACGACTGAATGTCACGATTGTGGCGCGGCGGTGGACTCTGCCCAGCACACCCTCGAGGTGTGCCCGAGATGGGCGGTGCTGCGTCAAGGTCTGACGTCGGTCCTCGGAGGGGACTTGTCGCTCCCGAGCATCATCACCGCGATGCTCGGTGACGACGAGTCCTGGAAGGCGATGGTCTCCTTCTGCGAGACAGTAATGTCCCAGAAGGAGGCCGACGAGCGGGTGATAGAGGAGGCCGCCGACGTGGCCTCCATCCGCGGGCGACGAATGGGGGTGCGTAGGAGGCGCTACTTAATGCGCCTCCAGTAACGCCCCTGTGCCCGTATCGGGCCGGGATGGGAACCCGGTCCTACTAGATACGGCGTCGTCGGGACTGTTCAGAGGTGAGCCGGACAGTCCCCATGGAGGAGAAGTCTGGCCTTTTCGCCGAGGCCAGCCTGTCGCTGGAGGGATCCTGTTGCCTGCAGATCCGGGACCCTCCAATTAAAGCGGCTGAAGGCTCCCGCAGGGGTTTAGTACGGTATTGCACTCCCAAAGTGCCGAGCCCGACATAGGTCTAGGACTGCCGACCCGGGCATTCTGGATATCATCCGTAAATGGATTCCCCTGCGAAAAAAAAAAAAAAAAAAAAAAAAAAAAAAAAAAAAAAAAAAAAAAAAAAAAAAAAGACCAGTGTTTCCCAACCTTTTTTAGGCCATGCCCCACCTTAACATTTCTAATTTTTTTATGCCCCCATGCATAATTTTAACCTTTAAAATTGTTTTGTTCCCTTAAGAAATATAAATGATAAGTTTTAGGAAGAAATCACTATGAAATTGTTATCAAAACTTTGTAAGTAAAATTTCAAAACATATAATAAAAATAAAAAAAAACTGAAATTTATAGATGTAAGCTGTCAAAAAGATAATAAACGGTTGGACAAGGTATAGCATTGCATTTAAATAACCCAAAGTGAAAGGGTTAAAGTCGTGTCGAGTCCATTTTAAATTGCCCCCCTTAACTATCAAATTGCCCCCCAGTGGGGCGTGGGCCCCACGTTGGGAAACACTGGGTTAGACAGATCTTCTTTTGAAAAAAAATAGCTTTTAAATTGGATAGAATTCAATTATGTGGCTGTGTGAACTTGGCACCCGACTTTCGAAAAATTAACTTTTTTTTGGTTCATTCGAAAGGTTTCGATATGTAGTTGATTGTAGTGACGCTAACTTTGTTTGTAGTAGTACCAAAAAAAATTTTTTGACACTTAAAAAATAATCATCCCCCCACATTAAAAAAAAAAATTTTTTTTCTTCGATTCTTGTAGGGCTACGTTTGTAGTGGATTGTAGTGAATTTTTTTTCGTTTGTAGTAACATAGAAAAATTTAAAAAAAATTAAGATGTCCTTTTCAACAAAAAGTTTTACACCGTTAAATCAATTTAAAAGCCTATGCATTCACTATAATTATAGCTCACAATGTAAGTGAAACCTTGATAGAGGTTAGTAGTAAAACCATTTTCAATTGTAGTATAACAAATGTGACAGAAACCATCAAAGTTTTTAAAAGTCGATTTCTACAAGTTTTGGATGAATCATTTCCGATTGGTGGTCTTCACGATTACTACAAACGCTTAAAATGACAGAGGAACCTCCGGAGAGGTTTGTAGTGAAAATAGTTTTGATTGTATTAGAATAAATTTGACAAAAAAGCTGATGAGAAGCCATCAAAGGTAGAAATTGTGCATTTCGACTAAGATATGACAAATAATTTCCGGTTGGTTATCTTTACGATTACTACAAACGCTTAAAATGATAGAGGAACCTCCGGAGAGGTTTGTAGTGAAAATATTTTTGATTGCAGTTAAATAAATTTGACAGAAAAGCTGATGAGAAGCTCTCAAAGTTAGTAAAAGTCGATTTCGACTGATTTATGACGAATCATTTTCGGTTGGTTATCTTTACGATTACTACAAACGCTTAAAATGACAGAGGAACCTCCGGAGAGGTTTGTATTGAAAATATTTTTGACTGTAGTTAAATAAATTTGACAGAAAAGCGGATGAGAAGCTCTCAAAGTTAGTAAAAGTCGATTTCGACTGATTTATGACGAATCATTATCGGTTGGTTATCTTTACGATTACTACAAACGCTTAAAATGACAGAGGAACCTCCGGAGAGGTTTGTAGTGAAAATATTTTTGATTGTAGTAGAATAAATTTGATAAAAAATCGGATCAGAAGCCATGAGAGTTTTCAAAAGTCGATTTCTACAAGTTTTGGATAAATCATTTCCGATTGGTGGTCTTCACGATTACTACAAACGCTTAAAATGACAGAAGAACCTCCGGAGAGGTTTGTAGTGAAAATAGTTTTGATTGTATTAGAATAAATTTGACAAAAAAGCTGATGAGAAGCCATCAAAGGTAGAAATTGTGCATTTCGACTAAGATATGACAAATAATTTCCGGTTGGTTATCTTTACGATTACTACAAACGCTTAAAATGATAGAGGAACCTCCGGAGAGGTTTGTAGTGAAAATATTTTTGATTGCAGTTAAATAAATTTGACAGAAAAGCTGATGAGAAGCTCTCAAAGTTAGTAAAAGTCGATTTCGACTGATTTATGACGAATCATTTTCGGTTGGTTATCTTTACGATTACTACAAACGCTTAAAATGACAGAGGAACCTCCGGAGAGGTTTGTATTGAAAATATTTTTGATTGTAGTAGAATAAATTTGATAAAAAATCGGATCAGAAGCCATGAGAGTTTTTAAAAGTCGATTTCTACAAGTTTTGGATGAATCATTTCCGATTGGTGGTCTTCACGATTACTACAAACGCTTAAAATGACAGAGGAACCTCCGGAGAGGTTTGTAGTGAAAATAGTTTTGATTGTATTAGAATAAATTTGACAAAAAAGCTGATGAGAAGCCATCAAAGGTAGAAATTGTGCATTTCGACTAAGATATGACAAATAATTTCCGGTTGGTTATCTTTACGATTACTACAAACGCTTAAAATGATAGAGGAACCTCCGGAGAGGTTTGTAGTGAAAATATTTTTGATTGCAGTTAAATAAATTTGACAGAAAAGCTGATGAGAAGCTCTCAAAGTTAGTAAAAGTCGATTTCGACTGATTTATGACGAATCATTTTCGGTTGGTTATCTTTACGATTACTACAAACGCTTAAAATGACAGAGGAACCTCCGGAGAGGTTTGTATTGAAAATATTTTTGACTGTAGTTAAATAAATTTGACAGAAAAGCGGATGAGAAGCTCTCAAAGTTAGTAAAAGTCGATTTCGACTGATTTATGACGAATCATTATCGGTTGGTTATCTTTACGATTACTACAAACGCTTAAAATGACAGAGGAACCTCCGGAGAGGTTTGTAGTGAAAATATTTTTGATTGTAGTAGAATAAATTTGATAAAAAATCGGATCAGAAGCCATGAGAGTTTTCAAAAGTCGATTTCTACAAGTTTTGGATAAATCATTTCCGATTGGTGGTCTTCACGATTACTACAAACGCTTAAAATGACAGAAGAACCTCCGGAGAGGTTTGTAGTGAAAATAGTTTTGATTGTATTAGAATAAATTTGACAAAAAAGCTGATGAGAAGCCATCAAAGGTAGAAATTGTGCATTTCGACTAAGATATGACAATTAATTTCCGGTTGGTTATCTTTACGATTACTACAAACGCTTAAAATGATAGAGGAACCTCCGGAGAGGTTTGTAGTGAAAATATTTTTGATTGCAGTTAAATAAATTTGACAGAAAAGCTGATGAGAAGCTCTCAAAGTTAGTAAAAGTCGATTTCGACTGATTTATGACGAATCATTTTCGGTTGGTTATCTTTACGATTACTACAAACGCTTAAAATGACAAAGGAACCTCCGGAGAGGTTTGTAGTGAAAATATTTTTGATTGTAGTAGAATAAATTTGATCAAAAATCGGATCAGAAGCCATGAGAGTTTTTAAAAGTCGATTTCTACAAGTTTTGGACGAATCATTTCCGATTGGTGGTCTTCACCATTACTACAAACGCTTAAAATGATAGAAGAACCTCCAGAGAGGTTTGTAGTGAAAATATTTTTGATTGTAGTAGAATAAATTTGATAAAAAATCGGATCAGAAGCCATGAGAGTTTTTAAAAGTCGATTTCTACAAGTTTTGGACGAATCATTTCCGATTGGTGGTCTTCACCATTACTACAAACGCTAAAAATGATAGAGGAACCTCCGGAGAGGTTTGTAGTGAAAATATTTTTGATTGTAGTTAAATAAATTTGACAGAAAATCGGATGAGAAGTTTTTAAAGTTAGTAAAAGTCGATTTCGACCGATTTATGACGAATCATTTTCGGTTGGGTATCTTTACGATTACTTCAAACGCTTAAAATGATAGAGGAACCTCCGGGGAGGTTTGTAGTGAAAATATTTTTGATTGTAGTTAAATAAATTTGACAGAAAATAGGATGAGAAGTTTTTAAAGTTAGTAAAAGTCGATTTCGACTGATTTATGACGAATCATTTTCGGTTGGTTATCTTTACGATTACTACAAACGCTTAGAATGATAGAGGAACCTCCGGGGAGGTTTGTAGTGAAAATATTTTTGATTGTAGTTAAATAAATTTGACAGAAAAGCGGATGAGAAGCTCTCAAAGTTAGTAAAAGTCGAATTCTACAAGTTTTGGATGAATCATTTCCGATTGGTGGTATTCACGATTAACTACAAACGCTTAATATGATAGAGGAATCTCCGAAGAGGTTTGTAGTGAAAATATTTTTGATTGTAGTAGAATAAATCTGACAAAAAAGCTGATGAGAATCTATCAAAGGTAGAAATTGTGCATTTCGACTAAGATATGACAAATAATTTCCGGTTGGTGATCTTTACGATTACTACAAACGCTTAATATGATAGAGGAATCTCCGAAGAGGTTTGTACTTTGTAGTGAAAATATTTTTGATTGTAGTAGAATAAATCTGACAAAAAAGCTGATGAGAAGCTATCAAAGGTAGAAATTGTGCATTTCGACTAAGATATGACAAATAATTTCCGGTTGGTGATCTTTACGATTACTAAAAACGCTTAAAATGACAGAGGAACCTCCGGAGAGGTTTGTAGTGAAAATATTTTTGATTGTAGTAGAATAAATTTGACAGAAAATCGGATGAGGAGTTTTAAAAGTTAGTAAAAGCCGATTTCGACTGATTTATGACGAATCATTTTCGGTTGGTTATCTTTACGATTACTACAAACGCTTAGAATGATAGAGGAACCTCCGGGGAGGTTTGTAGTGAAAATATTTTTGATTGTATTTAAATAAATTTGACAGAAAAGCGGATGAGAAGCTCTCAAAGTTAGTAAAAGTCGATTTCGACTGATTTATGACGAATCATTATCGGTTGGTTCTACACTACACACACACACTACAATCAAAAATATTTTCACTACAAACCTCTCCGGAGGTTCCTCTATCATTTTAAGCGTTTGTAGTAATCGTAAAGATAACCAACCGAAAATGATTCGTCATAAATCAGTCGAAATCGACTTTTACTAACTTTAAAAACTTCTCATCCTATTTTCTGTCAAATTTATTTAACTACAATCAAAAATATTTTCACTACAAACCTCCCCGGAGGTTCCTCTATCATTTTAAGCGTTTGAAGTAATCGTAAAGATAACCAACCGAAAATGATTCGTCATAAATCAGTCGAAATCGACTTTTACTAACTTTAAAAACTTCTCATCCGATTTTCTGTCAAATTTATTTAACTACAATCAAAAATATTTTCACTACAAACCTCTCCGGAGGTTCCTCTGTCATTTTAAGCGTTTGTAGTAATCGTAAAGATAACCAACCGAAAATTATTCGCCATAAATCAGTCGAAATCGACTTTTACTAACTTTGAGAGCTTCTCATCCGATTTTCTGTCAAATTTATTTAACTACAATCAAAAATATTTTCACTACAAACCTCTCCGGTGGTTTCTCTATCATTTTTAGCGTTTGTAGTAATGGTGAAGACCACCAATCGGCAATGATTCGTCCAAAACTTGTAGAAATCGACTTTTAAAAACTCTCATGGCTTCTGATCCGATTTTTTATCAAATTTATTCTACTACAATCAAAAATATTTTCACTACAAACCTCTCCGGAGGTTCCTCTGTCATTTTAAGCGTTTGTAGTAATCGTAAAGATAACCAACCGAAAATGATTCGTCATAAATCAGTCGAAATCGACTTTTACTAACTTTGAGAGCTTCTCATCCGCTTTTCTGTCAAATTTATTTAACTACAATCAAAAATATTTTCACTACAAACCTCCCCGGAGGTTCCTCTATCATTCTAAGCGTTTGTAGTAATCGTAAAGATAACCAACCGAAAATGATTCGTCATAAATCAGTCGAAATCGACTTTTACTAACTTTAAAAACTTCTCATCCGATTTTCTGTCAAATTTATTTAACTACAATCAAAAATATTTTCACTACAAACCTCTCCGGAGGTTCCTCTATCATTTTTAGCGTTTGTAGTAATGGTGAAGACCACCAATCGGAAATGATTCGTCCAAAACTTGTAGAAATCGACTTTTAAAAACTCTCATGGCTTCTAATCCCATTTTTTAACAAATTTATTCTACTACAATCAAAAATATTTTCACTACAAACCTCTCCGGAGGTTCCTCTGTCATTTTAAGCGTTTGTAGTAATCGTAAAGATAAACAACCGATAATGATTCGTCATAAATCAGTCGAAATCGACTTTTACTAACTTTGAGAGCTTCTCATCCGCTTTTCTGTCAAATTTATTTAACTACAATCAAAAATATTTTCACTACAAACCTCCCCGGAGGTTCCTCTATCATTCTAAGCGTTTGTAGTAATCGTAAAGATAACCAACCGAAAATGATTCGTCATAAATCAGTCGAAATCGACTTTTACTAACTTTAAAAACTTCTCATCCGATTTTCTATCAAATTTATTTAACTACAATAAAAAATATTTTCACTACAAACCTCTCCGGAGGTTCCTCTATCATTTTTAGCGTTTGTAGTAATGGTGAAGACCACCAATCGGAAATGATTCGTCCAAAACTTGTAGAAATCGACTTTTAAAAACTCTCATGGCTTCTGATCCGATTTTTTATCAAATTTATTCTACTACAATCAAAAATATTTTCACTACAAACCTCTCCGGAGGTTCCTCTGTCATTTTAAGCGTTTGTAGTAATCGTAAAGATAACCAACCGATAATGATTCGTCATAAATTAGTCGAAATCGACTTTTACTAACTTAGAGAGCTTCTCATCCGATTTTTTATCAAATTTATTCTACTACAATCAAAAATATTTTCACTACAAACCTCTCCGGAGGTTTCTCTGTCATTTTAAGCGTTTGTAGTAATCGTAAAGATAACCAACCGATAATGATTCGTCATAAATCAGTCGAAATCGACTTTTACTAACTTTGAGAGCTTCTCATCCGCTTTTCTGTCAAATTTATTTAACTACAATCAAAAATATTTTCACTACAAACCTCCCCGGAGGTTCCTCTGTCATTTTAAGCGTTTGTAGTAATCGTAAAGATAACCAACCGGAAATTATTTGTCATATCTTAGTCGAAATGCACAATTTCTACCTTTGATGGCTTCTCATCAGCTTTTTTGTCAAATTTGTTCTAATACAATCAAAACTATTTTCACTGCAAACCTCTGCGGAGGTTGCTCTGTCATTTTAAGCGTTTGTAGTAATCGTGAAGACCACCAATCGGAAATGATTCATCCAAAACTTGTAGAAATCGACTTTTGAAAACTCTCATGGCTTCTGATCCGATTTTTTATCAAATTTATTCTACTGCAATCAAAAATATTTTCACTACAAACCTCTCCGGAGGTTCCTCTGTCATTTTAAGCGTTTGTAGTAATCGTAAAGATAACCAGCCGAAAATTATTCGCCATAAATCAGTCGAAATCGACTTTTACTAACTTTGAGAGCTTCTCATCCGCTTTTCTGTCAAATTTATTTAACTACAATCAAAAATATTTTCACTACAAACCTCCCCGGAGGTTCCTCTATCATTTTAAGCGTTTGTAGTAATAGTAAAGATAACCAACCGAAAATGATTCGTCATAAATCAGTCGAAATCGACTTTTACTAACTTTAAAAACTTCTCATCCGATTTTCTGTCAAATTTATTTAACTACAATCAAAAATATTTTCACTACGAACCTCTCCGGTGGTTTCTCTATCATTTTTAGCGTTTGTAGTAATGGTGAAGACCACCAATCGGCAATGATTCGTCCAAAACTTGTAGAAATCGACTTTTAAAAACTCTCATGGCTTCTGATCCGATTTTTTATCAAATTTATTCTACTACAATCAAAAATATTTTCACTACAAACCTCTCCGGAGGTTCCTATGTCATTTTAAGCGTTTGTAGTAATCGTAAAGATAACCAACCGAAAATGATTCGTCATAAATCAGTCGAAATCGACTTTTACTAACTTTGAGAGCTTCTCATCCGCTTTTCTGTCAAATTTATTTAACTACAATCAAAAATATTTTCACTACAAACCTCCCCGGAGGTTCCTCTATCATTCTAAGCGTTTGTAGTAATCGTAAAGATAACCAACCGAAAATGATTCGTCATAAATCAGTCGAAATCGACTTTTACTAACTTTGAGAGCTTCTCATCCGCTTTTCTGTCAAATTTATTTAACTACAATCAAAAATATTTTCACTACAAACCTCCCCGGAGGTTCCTCTATCATTTTAAGCGTTTGTAGTAATCGTAAAGATAACCAACCGAAAATGATTCGTCATAAATCAGTGGAAATCGACTTTTACTAACTTTAAAAACTTCTCATCCGATTTTCTGTCAAATTTATTTAACTACAATCAAAAACATTTTCACTACAAACCTCTCCGGAGGTTCCTCTATCATTTTTAGCGTTTGTAGTAATCGTAAAGATAACCAACCGGAAATTATTTGTCATATCTTAGTCGAAATGCACAATTTCTACCTTTGATGGCTTCTCATCAGCTTTTTTGTCAAATTTATTCTAATACAATCAAAACTATTTTCACTACAAACCTCTCCGGAGGTTCCTCTGTCATTTTAAGCGTTTGTAGTAATCGTGAAGACCACCAATCGGAAATGATTCATCCAAAACTTGTAGAAATCGACTTTTAAAAACTTTGATGGTTTCTGTCACATTTGTTATACTACAATTGAAAATGGTTTTACTACTAACCTCTATCAAGGTTTCACTTACATTGTGAGCTATAATTATAGTGAATGCATAGGCTTTTAAATTGATTTAACGGAGTAAAACTTTTTGTTGAAAAGGACTTCTTAATTTTTTTAAAAATTTTCTATGTTACTACAAACGAAAAAAAATTCACTACAATCCACTACAAACGTAGCCCTACAAGAATCGAAGAAAAAAAAAAATTTTTTTTAATGTGGGGGTATGATTTTTTTTTAAGTGTCAAAAAAAATTTTTTGGTACTACTACAAACAAAGTTAGCGTCACTACAATCAACTACATATCGAAACCTTTCGAATGAACCAAAAAAAAGTTAATTTTTCGAAAGTCGGGTGCCAAGTTCACACAGCCCAATTATGTGGTTCATGGAGCAATATATAAATTGAGAGAGCACGTAAAGCCGTCGGTCCCGGTTATTATCATAGTCACCTGATAACGATCGTTACCCATTATATGGAAATTATCCGCCAAACTGCAGTGGAGCAGCGTGGTGGATTAAGCTCCAACCCTTCTTCTATATGGAGAGGCTGATACAGAACTATAGTTTCTTAAATTTCGTGCGGAATGGAGTAGACACAAAAGTGAAGTGAACCTGTATAAAATATGTATTAAATTGTGTGAATTTCGTAGTTATATCGTTTACGTAATTATGTCCAAATAAACCGCGGGTGTCCTTCAGTGATCGTCGAACCGTGAAATATTTTTGTTAAACGCGACTTGCCTTGTTGTTGAAATTATCTTTTAATAATTTGATCTTTAAATCAAATGCTTGCTTATATTTTTTTGTATTATTTATTATTTAAAAATAAAAATAATAATAATCTTTTACACTCTTAACTTCCCCGAGTAGGGTTTGAATCTTGTAATACACAAGAACATACGACCAGACAACGACAAATATCTCTATGGCCAATACAAATATTAGTCATGTGCGGGGTTCAAACCCTCTACCGCTAGGGATTTAGCCAGTCGCTGTGACCACTGTGTCAACGCATTGTTATGTACTAATATTATTATTATTTATTTGTATTACGATTCGCCAAGTTTACGTAATTCTGACATTTTTAAATATCATTTCGAGCGATCGGGCAATTAAAACTCTTGATATTAAAAGTTTTTTATTTTATTTTATTATTAATATATGTATATTAAATATATAAATAAATGTTTATTTAATAAGAGAACCAATCGCAGATTTTTTAGATAACGTTTTAACATAAATAGCGCGACTTTGACCGATAATAATTAAAATCAAATCGATTTACTATCTCAAATCCTGATTGATGAATGTAGGATGACCATTATTGTACTTAATATAATTATTTTTTCTAAATATGTTTTTTTTTCATGTAACAAATAAATAAATAAACGGCTCACAATCCACGGCCCCAGGAACACAGAACACAGTGTCGGAAACACACACGACACAAGAATAAACGACAGAACCTTGCGAGTCCTGTTTGTCCTGTACAAAGATCCGTCACGAGTAAGCACAGAGCCTGCGACCGTTAGCGCAGCAGTCATTTGCAGTAACCATTGCGTTCAATTTGACGTTTTTAGGTAAATTTTTCAAAATTTTCTCTTAGTCTAATCTACTTTATATTATGAGGAGCTTTGAAATTAAATTCCTACTTCTAAAGCAGATAAAAATAGTCGCGACCTCTTTCTAGCCGAGGTGTCGTAAAACGGCGACTAATGCTATAGGTGCGAACAACTGTACACCGACCAGGATGGTTATGGGTAAAAGCGTCACCATATCCCGCCTCACACACTGCGCTCGCCATCCCGCCTGCCATGCGTGGCGAGTAATGGAAAACTCTCCTGAGATGTTTGGGGAGGCCTACATTCAACAGTGGACTTCAGACGTCTGATAAGGTGGTGATGGATTTTCAATATTTCTAACGCTCATTAATAGCCAACAACATTTTTCTAATTTTTAAACACATTAAATGTGGTTCCTTATTATACAAATATATCACTAAAAGTGGTTGACATTAGCATGACGAGGTCCAGCATTAATAACACGTATGTCTTCAATTTATGCGTGAACCAATGCCAGTAATTAGTTTCTCATTATTTAGAGTAATTTCTGTTTAAATGTATAATTATTCATTATTCATTACTAAAATACATTTGCATTTAATGATAAAAATAGACTTGAATTTGATAATTAAATTGCAATATAAATTGTGTACTTATAACCCTTTACACCCGAAAAAAAAAAGTCGCAAATATTTAAAAAAATATTAAATAAGGGGATATCTAGGAGTCCAAAGAAGTTGGGAAAAATGCATAAAAAATCCCTGAATTTTCAGTTTTCCTGAAAAGGTGCCCTCACGATCGTGATACTTAGATACAATCTGCAAGTCTCACGATAGTGAGTGTTATTTTTTATATTTAATTTTTCATAAAAATAAACAAAGAATTAGGTAATTATTATTAATTATTTGTTTAAATAACGTCTTCATTAATTAGTCTTTATCATTAAACAAAAAAATTATGTTCTTTAACTGATTTTGTAACAAAAGCCAATAAGTTTGTAAAATAAACAAAGTAAGCCTCTGACAAACTTCAAATCACAGAATAACAATTATATTAAACGTTAGGAACAAAAAAGAGGTTACAATTTTTTTTAAATATAGTAGTGAATAGTGGAATAGTAGTAAATAGTGGAATATAACATAGTTTAAAAAAAAACATAACTAGATATTATGCTTTGAGGTGATAAAATTGAAAAAAGTTTTCGTTTCGAGAAAGACATAGGTAAACATCACACTTGGAACAATGGAAATGTAATCTTGGATCGGCTATGGCATCCCTTCATCATGCAAGACCTTGGTGCCTTTGTGTCATCATACACAGCCAGGTGATCATATCCTTATCTTTTACCCTGTGACTGAACATTGTTTTATTACCTTTGTAAATGTTGAAATCGAGTATTAGACCTTCACTAGTAGCAAGAACAACATTTTCAAACCTTCTATTTGTGGTTTACTTTTGATGAACTGACGCAAGAAATATCGGCCTCTCAAAGTTATCATCTGCTCATCTATGGAATAATAAGATCGAACTCTTTCCAATTTGTTGCAGGTATCCTGAACCAGTTTGATTATCGGTTGCACCTTCTAAAGAGGATTTTTAGCCTCAGTTTAGGTTGGCTGATGGTGATCAACTACATGAAGAGCATTGTGTAAAGTAATAAATCGATTACGAAGTATTTTGTCGGCTATAAGTCC
Source organism: Euphydryas editha (assembly GCA_036937285.1). Taxonomy (NCBI): domain Eukaryota; kingdom Metazoa; phylum Arthropoda; class Insecta; order Lepidoptera; family Nymphalidae; genus Euphydryas; species Euphydryas editha. The sequence goes on along the minus strand of JAUPFZ010000019.1, from coordinate 531,446 downwards.
AATTCTCATATAAGCTTCCCAGTACATCGATATTCGTGGGTATGGTAGAAATCCCATCCAAATATGCACATTCAACACTTTTGCTATTTGTGCTTTTGTAGTTTTGAGTTCTTGGTCAGTCTTACGCATGTAAAATAAATTAATACATCGAGCAATCTCCTCGTAGAAACCTTCATCAAAATAATTATAAAGATATTCGGATGGTATACGAACTAGGTTTTTTTGGTAAAGTTGCAGTATAGTAATGTGGCTTATCGGTAAAGGGAATATTCTTCCAGGAGTCTCCATGACCATTTTGCTGCAGATTTTGCCGAATCACCGTAGTACGAGAACTTCCTCTGCGTGATTGCATTCGCTGCGAGGTAATGCTACGAGAACGCCATCTGCTTCCAATTTGCCGCGAAGTAGTAACACGAGAGCATGCCCTATTTGGTATCATTATCTGACTTCGAGGTTGAGGTTTTATTTCATCGCCTGAACCTTCAGGATTGTTGTCCTCGCCTACAAGGTTAGCGAGAAAACGTGGTTCTGGTTCAAGATCTTCTTCTTCATGGAACTCTTCAATTTCTGACTCGGTTCCATCGCCAAGGAGTTTCAAACTACGGTCATCAGATATAGGAAGCACTTAAATAAAAAATAAAAACAACTGCTTAGCCACAGTACCAACTTTTAATCAATAAACAAAAATACTACGTTGAAATACATCTTACGAGTCACAACCGAGGAGCCACGATCGTGCTACTTGAAGTTTAGTCGCAATTTGTTTCTAACTTATAAAACGAAATAGCAAAAATAGTTTGTGTTTCATTTGACTAATGTTTAAATAATAAAATAAAACAAAAACAATTCTTAAAATATAACAATAAACAATAAAACAGGATACTTACACGTACCGCTGGTCGGATCAAAAAACAAAGCCATCTTGTACTTCCGATTGAGACAAACTAAGAACCCATTCCACGAATCGGGTGCCACTATGTGCGAATGCACATCTCTCACCATCGATCGTCGTCGGTTATGTTCTCAAAAACAAATCCGCGCGGTCTTGAGATTTTTTTAAAGATTCCCGCACTATCGTGTACCGTCGGGTGTAAAGGGATAAAGAAGTCTTCACATTTCAAAATTTTACGTAAACAAAAGTCTTAATTCGATATTTCGATCATTCGATGCAAGAAGTTCGCCCAACATTAATAAATCAATTCTAGGCTGAACTGCCTTGATGAATCTTTGTTCCATCGTAAGGTAATTTAGATTTACTTATAATAAACAACTGAGCGCAAAAAAAATATCCAAATATCGTGTATTAACAGAGATAAACAACGAAAACACAAGCAGACTTATTGAACTAAGATTTATTTTAATAGACGTTACGTCAGACGCTCTTGTTTGTGTTTCATGTAACATCGCCGACTACTGTATTTTGAGTTTTTATTATAAAGATAATATTTGTGAGCCGGCACTATACTATATGACTATAATTAATAAATCATAAACTTTATTGATTTTTAATATTTGTCATCAACCCAATTCTACGATAACCGTTATTTCACATACACATCAGCATTAAAACGCGCTCGAAGTCACGGGCGATAGATAGTATTAAAATAAATCGGTTTTTACAGACTGCGCTACTAATATAATAATATATACATGATATCATTTTACTGATGAGCTTATCGTACAATAATATTATTCCGAATTCAGGACTTGTGGACTAGATTTGAAAGTAAATTCCCTGTAAGCTAAGTACTACAGTTTGCTATCTAAGTAATAAAAAACTGGTAATTGTTATATTGTTCATTTATAGCTGCGTTACTTATACTATTCTATCAGATTTTTTTGGTTACTATTTTCATTTGGTCTAAATCTAATTACTTTAATATGGCCTATTTGAAGAACAAGTATTGCAGTATAAAACAGGCTTTGACAAACATTTATTAAAAGTTATAACATCTGTCCATCCTACGCGAGACTATATAAAAATACTAAAGAATTAAATTTTCTTTTAATAATATGATAAAATTTTATTATGATAATATGATATACAAGTCAAATATCCAGCGATCAGGTCGGGGGTGAATCTTAGTCCGGAATATATTTTTGACGATTTTATCGAAAAAAATTAAACCTTTTGGCACAACAATTATTTTATGCCAGAATCATTTCTTGTTTAATATAATCGAAATTGATATGAGAGGCACCATTGTGAAGTTGATATTTTCGCAGATAAATCAAATTTTAAAAAAGACACTGTTGAAGATAATGACTACGCGTAGAAGTTAATGATTTTATGCTGAGGAAAAATGACGACTGACACGAATAATGATTTTCTGTTAGTTATAATGTTTACAGTTACAAAAAGAATGAAATAAAACAACTTTATTAAGAATCAACAGAATTTTGAATTATAAAATCACAGATAGAACATATAAATGTCTAAAATAATATAATTTTTAGATGATTAATATTAAATAAACTATTTTTTTTAAATTAAAATACAACAAACACAAAAATATTTATTTTTCTAATTTCAATGGTTTTCTTCTCACTTTTACAATAGTTATATTTCTATCTAATTGGTAAACATAGTATTTATCAAAGAAACATTATACAGTATTTCTGAATGAACACAAAACGCTTAAAAAATACTAGAATCAAAAGCACTATCGACGTGACAATCTATTTAATTGCAGTGCGGATCAGTAATTGGTAATTTTTATTTAACTTAAAAAATAAGGATATTGATGAACTTGTAGCATCCCTTATGGAAATATTCCCTTTTTTACTGAAAATTCCGAAATTATTCCAGACAATATTTGACTTTATCAGAACTTCTCAGCATTTTTCAGAGTTTTTTATTAATGATAAGAGTCTTTAGAGTCTTTCAGAGTCTTTTAGAGATTTCTCTGCAGACTCTAAACGTCTTATCATTAATAAAAAAACTTTGAAAAATTCTGAGAAAGGCAAATATTGTCTGAAATTTCGGAATTTTCAATAAAAAGGGTATTATTTCCTTAAGGGATTAACTATAACCACGTCCACTAATCCTATCAATCGAGACAAATATGACATAATCATCATGTTAATGATATGTAGAACATATTGATTAAAAATAGTAGTTAAATTAAAATTTAGAGGTTGAGGGTCTGGGTTCTCCATAATCACCAATATAAAAAGAGTTGGTTTCTCCTATTTTAATGTCAGAAAGAACAACTATTTGTTTATTTGGATTTTGCATACGGTTACCTTGGTTTCGATTTACTAATTTAGACAGTGGAGCAACATAATTAGGACTAACGTTTTCAATGTTTTCATGGCTATAATTTGGTACACATCCTAAATCATATCCATGGATACATTTCTTATCGGCATTACAATCAAAGCAGCTGAGCTGTCTAAGAACTGTCGTTGGAACAGTTCTATCCCATAGGACCTGATACATGGAAAGAGTGCCCTTGAAGGTTTTTAAATTATTTGGGATTAATCTTTCTTTAGTTGTTATTTCCTGTTCATCCACCTTCTTGATAGTAACATTATCAACATTTTGCATCAATATATCACAAAATTGATCATAAGTGCCAACATCTTTACCAAAAAGATTCATACGGTCAGCTGTCCTTTTAAGAACTGCTCCTACCCCATCAGGGGCACCCTTTCCATGTCCCGCTTCACAGTAGTTCCATGTTATTTTCTTAATTTTAGGAAAATCTTGGCAAATTTGTGTTATTATAAAAAACATATACTTATTTCGGTATTGTGAAGATGGCGAATCAGATAATACATGTAGAGTTTCAATTAAAGGATTAACTTCAATAACGTGTTGAATTAAGGGCACCAAGTGTGCCCAAATAGCTGGTGCATCATGCCGCAAGCAATCGCTAACTGTGCAAAAAGAAATCGGAATAATAGCACCGAAAGTAAAATTGTGAGTGTACGCCACAGAAGTGTGTAAAGACACTTGTTGACGGCTACCGCCAAAATGGAAAGCCTGGACTTCTTCGGCAAATTTTAACGAATAATTTTCGGAAAAATCTACATGTAGAAATGCTTCCTGCACTGATAAATTGTTTTTAAGAGTTTTAATAGCATTGTGTTGGAATTTAATTTTGTGAACATGATTCAAGAATGCTATCATATCTGCTTTAAATTTAGTTATTGCTGTTGTAATACTCATTATAGTCTTTTTTTTTCACTCAACTGTTGTTTTTTCTTTGTTCCATTTTTCAAAGTAATTTCTTTGATTGTTTTTCGCCATTCGTAAAATGATACATTGTTGTCGGAAACGTTTAAATATTCAATATGATTTGACGAACAAGTATTACAACTTCTATTTAAACAAGCTAAATTCCTTGAATCACAACAAAGTTTTGATAGTAATTGCTCAGAAGTTCTTACATTTACTACACAAGCTCTATACAAGCCTTGTATAAATAACTCCATATTAAGATGCCGTGAACAGAGACAAGTGTCCCTATTAGTAGGTTTTGGGAAAACTGTCCAAAAGGGCCGTAGTTTACAAAAGGTCGAGTAACTTATTTTTATATCGACTTGAGATATAAATTTTTGATAAAGTATCTTTAGTGGAGCATTCAGATACCGTTTTTGCATCTTAACTTTATTTTTCATCAAAAACTCTTTTTTACTAGCACTTATAGTACTATTAGCATCATCGTTATAAAATTTATGAACTTTTTCTACGTATGATTTGTGACGTGGTGTTTTACATAAATCTTGTTTTAAGAACTTAGAGATATTTGTTTGAGTATGTTGCTTCTTATTTTCTTGCACTTGAATTTTATTATTTAATCTTTCTATTTTTTTTCTTTGGGCTTCAATAGTCTTTTTATATTTGTTAATAGTATTTAGCAACATATACCTCTTCTTATACTCATTATAGCGTATCCTTCTTACCACCGCTTTCATAGTAGTCCGAGAAAATTGGTGCAATGGATCACATAATCTCTCTGTCTTAGTCTGTCCCTCTGTCTTATCTATAGCCTCTTGTACAGCTTCTATAACAACTGGCTCAAATGTAGGTGTTGTTTCTTGCTTTTTCATTAGTCTATACCTATTAAAAAAAAACAACTATTATCTATCTAAATATACAATTTCAAATATATGTAGCTAAGTAAAATTTTAGTGCCTTTTGGAATTTTCCCTCCATTTCTTTCTTTGCTCACGTTGAGCGCGAGGAGTTTGTTCCTTTATAGCTTTGATTTTACCTTCTTCTTTTCTTTTCTTATACTTATTACGTCTTTTCTCTTGTTCTATGGCTAATAACTCCGGATCATTTTTTATATCTAAATATTTTCTCTTTTTACACTGTCGTTGTTGTGCACGACGGCGTTCTTCTATTGCCTGTATGTTCTTTGGTGGCATTTTGAATAGATACCTTAAAACAAAATCCATCTTTAAAAAATATTTAAATACACATTTGCAATATATATTAAGGTCTACATATTTTTTTCTAAATGTACACAAAACCTTAAGTATATTGCAAGTCAATATTTACAATTTTTCGGCAAACAAAAACATAAATCTCTTTGACAATATTAAACTGAAATGAATTTTTATTACTGTATCATTTTACTTAATCAAAATGGGTGTTTCTGAGTTTTGTGTACGTTTACTACATAATAACTTACAATACAAATATAGGTACTTATAAGTACAAAATCATTATCCTCAACAGCTGTCTTTATTGGAAACAGAACAAATCATTATATTCTCTATTTGTCATTATACACAACACACATTTTGAAGCTAATGATGTTGGTGAAAATGACGAATTCGAGAAAACATGTTGTAACTTGACGAAACCGAATAAATTCTGATTTAAAATACATTGATATGAATAAGTTCACTTTCGATCCATAAAAGTATCCAACAATATGCATAATGTGACAATTATTTGCAACAATAGACAGCAAACGTATAATGACTTCTTTGATAACAAATTTGTAAGAACGAAATTTAAACTTACCTGGTCGACAAACACGATACGTCTCCTTCTTTCAAAGCATGCAGCTCGACTGAGAAGGTGTGCGGGGAGCGTACCGCGGTCTTAAACTCATGTGCATCGGAATAACCATAGAGAAATATTTGAAACAATTCTTGCTGCGTATAATGATTTTTATTTTATGACAAACTTTAAGTGTTTTGCTTTCCTATATTAAAATGAATGAGATGTATATAATATACGGTAATTAGAAACTTTGATCATTTGAGGACGATTTGGCATATAAAAATAAGACATTCAGGTTACTTTGATTTTTTTATCCGACGAAATATCTACGCGCAGCCTTGTAGGACATGCGAGATAATGACGTTTGAGGCACATTTTGGCTTAAATTTGAAATAAAACTTTGTTTAATATTCTTTTTTAGTATGTAAATAGTTGTACCCGTAGTTAAAGTATATTAATACCTTGTTGCTATTAATTATGATTTTATTACGAAGAAGTATTGGGACTGGACATGTTTTATCCTCCCTTTCTAAGAATCACCTCGGCATTGATTATTTACTTACTATTTAATATTGATCACAATAACATGTATTTTTATAAATTAACACACAACAGTAGTGTGACAATCATTATTAGTTTCGATTTATTCTTATTTAAGTTTTGACTTGAAATTTAAATATAGATAAATAGAAAATCTTGATTGTAGAGTACGCTAAAGAGCATTATAAATAAAAAATAAAAAAAGTTAATAACAGAAAAAAAAATATTATAGCAAGATGGTTTAGTGATTACTCTTAGACAACATTACTAGCAGATTGTGTAAATATATATAACTTCAGCCAGGTGATGTAAATATATTTAAACCTTTGAGGCTAGAATGAAAAAATCCACCATCACAGCCGTTGGATGTCTACTGCTGAACGTAGGTCTCCGTAGGCATATAATAATGTATATGAATAATTAATATAAACCTTTACTTTTCTAATTTCGTAACCATTTCTTCTGTGAAACAATAATTAAAAACGACTAGCTGCGTCTCGAGGTTTTACTCGCGTAATTTCAAATCCCTTGAAAATTTTGGGATAAAAAGTGGCCTATGTGAGATTCTGGATCTCCATCTATCTACGTATTAATTTTCATCCAGAAGCGTTCAATGGTTCTGACGTGATTAAGTAACAAACATTCATCCTAACTTTCGCAATTATCAAATTATTATATATCAATAATGTTAGTATAACGTAATATATTATGAAAACAACATTGCAACATAACACAGAGGATTTTTTGTATAAAAACTTTAACGATGGACGAATACGGTGACTGCTATTGTCTATCGATTATGGTCACCAGCGCCGAGTGACCTTCACCGTCCAGTTTCGTATAAGAGGATAATCTTTGCGACACTGACATTCGTATCGTAATCAATATTAATGAATGTATTTTATCGATTACATTTTTAATCATTATTAAAATCAATCTTATTAATATTATAATTCTGAAACTTTTAATTTATGTTTTTTATTCTTTCACGCAAAACTACTGAACATATCTTAATGAAACTTGGTATATAGAAAGCTCGAAATTTAGGATAGCACATAGGCTACTTTTTATCTCGACATTCTTATGAGATAGAAAGTTACGCGGATAAAACCATGACGTATAGCTAGTATTTTATATATTTTTTACTTTTATTTATTTGAACGAAACAAAATAGTCGCTTCTTTGTATTATAATTTGGTGGAAACGTACTTTGAAAACGCAGTAACGTATGACATTCCTACGATCGGAATCTGTTTTCAAAAAAAACTTTCAAAAAAAAACAAAAATCGTCATTATATTATAATTATAACTATATATGTATATGTCCTGCATGAAAGACAGCGCCACTAAACCCACACATGATTGTCATTTGTATAATAATCTAAATAAATTAAAGTAAAATTGATTACCTTACAAATAGTTTTAATTTTCAAAGTCTTAGTTCTTTGCAACTTATTTTGTTTACCGAAAATCTTGTCACGGAGGTCCTTAGCCACTACCACGAACCGGTCCATGATCACAACTTAATAACAACAACAAACGAACAACAATCACGACACGTTTGATAATCAACAATCGAATGAACACGAATCGAATCAGACAGATTTTAGATAAGATTGTCAAACGAGAGATAATATAAAGACGCTGTTCACGGTACGCACTGCAGCACGGAATTATTTCATATGTATGTTTCACACTAAATGTGTGATTTTGAATTATTTAGCTAACTCTGCTCGGCTGAAAACAGTATAAAAATAACACTTTTGACGAATTAAAATACGGACTTTTCCGCGAAACATTAAATCGATTGTTACCCACGTTAACCCATATATTCCAAATTTCCTCGAAATCGTTAAAGCCGCGTACGAAAACGTATTTACAAAAATATATTTTTTATAATAAATTTCGATCGTTTACTAGTATAGGATTAATATATGTATATATTACGCTTTTTGATTTACAGATAAAACACAACCTTCGCGTTAAGACGATCACAGAGTATTGTAATTTCACAGTCTACGACTGTCCTACCTTGAAAAGCCACCTTAATCACGAACAGACATCGTATAGATAACGTTGTTTGTTTGAGATTTAAAATGCACTGAATTGATTTTGATTGAACATATTGCATGTGGTCGTCATGTGATACGAATTTATCAACGTTACCTTTATGACGCTAATTGTCTATCGGTTACGCAATACTATGTTGAGCGATTTATTACTATTTCTTTACTTAATGGAAAATTCACTTAAGAAATATACTTATACTATGTGATCCGTTCATGTCTTAAAAAATACGATGCTTGGTCAGAGAGTGGTCTTAGGTTTTCGTCACGTAGCGTAGCCAATATTCTCTGGCGAAATCTCGCGCTTTTTCGAGCTATATTCAAATATAGTGCGCAGCGTTTAGCGCTTTTAACTACGTTACGGCATGTTCCCACTACGCCGGAAACCGGATGCCGGAACGAGATGTTCACATTACCCCGGATCGGACAAGGCACCTAACAAAACACCGGATCCGGTGTTTTCACCGGAACCGGATAAATGTGTACAGTTTCATATAAAATGTACTAGCCTTTCCGGCAGTTTCACCAGTCCGGGGTCCGGCGTAGTGGGAACGAGGCCTTACTCTACCAGTACTACTACTGACTACACTTTTTTGGGGTGGGTGGTGCCTTCGAAAATACTACGGGTGTTCACCGAGTTGGGGAGGTAAAAATGGGAAATTTGGACGACGGTATGGCGCCATGGTCACAGCAACTAACTGTTACGATAGCGGTCCCGGGTTCAGTAATTGCAAAATCAAAATCGTTTACTTACATGAGTCTAAGGATTTAGCTTTCATAGAATCTAGAATGAATCATATAGGTTCATAAATCTAGCAGGATAAAGTCGATAAAATAACTAAACTTTGCATGAGAATTTGTAGCTAAATTGTATTTGTAGCTAATTTTTTTTGCTTGAACCGATTTCACAAAAAACAACTTACATACTTTTATAATCATAATTAGCTTGCAAAAAAAAATTCTAAAACAAAAATTGAATCAAAAATTTGGCCGGAATTTGTTGCTGGATTATTTCTTGTGTTTGAACCTGTTTATTGTCATTTCCAGTCAGTAACAAAATCGATCACTGCATATTGTCTCTCTATTTATTTTTACTCTGAACTGAATTAAATCAGCCTGTACCTAAATGTCTCTCTCTATAGGAGAAGGATTAGAGCTTAACCTACCACACTGCTCTACTAAGGTTGGCGGAAAAATTTTCTACCATGAGTAACGATCGTTCTCCGAGGCACGGTGGGGAGACCTACAAGAACCCAGACCAGAAACAAATATTTGCACAAATACAAATATCTGCCCTGACCAGGAAGTGGACCCGCAACTAATTACGCTTACTACTACGCTTACTCATTATAGGGAAATTATCCATCAATCCGCATTGGAGCAGCGTGGTGGATTAAGCTCTAACCCTTCTATATGGAGGTACATACATGATCACTATACAAATACGTACAGATTTAGACTGCTTAATTTACTGCCTTTGTATGCTACAGTCGGGTATTCACCATATTAGCAAATATGTAATTAATTTTTGCAACACGCTAATCAATAGTACAATACGACTCAGCTTGAATTTTCCTGTATCTCCATAGTTACTTTGTGTAGTAAAGACTTAATATGTAAAGAAAGGAAACATTTTATTATTTACCATATTTTAATGTTAAATAGTAAAATATTTTCATTAATCGATTTCATATATATTTTTTCTTTCAATCTTATTTTATTTTATTGCACTTGTTTTATGTATTCTGTATATCTTTGTTTTCATATAATTATTTATTAATGTATTAATCTATTGAATTCTCTTTTAAGTAATGCTAATACAATATGCATAAAACTTTTGTTTACTGAGGCAATTTAACTTTTTTTCAAATATTAAATAGAATGTAATAAAAAAATTATATATTTTAATGAACTTAAAAAAAGTGAGAGTCCTTTTTGATCCACACATATGTGTGTATGTAATTATAAAAATTATTATACCTGAAAATTTAAAATGTATGAGTATTATCAAACACAAAAATAAACTTAATCTATAGACGAAAACTAAGGAGAGTGAAATTTCACATATTTTTCTTAATAAAAATGTTTAAAACTTTATTGAAATATTTTTACATTAGCATGATTTAGGTCACTTCAGCTACTAAGTGACGAATATGAATGAAATCATTGTATCATTCAACTCACAAACAGCCATTGTCTTAAACATATGAGTTTCCTTCCTGAAGCTAGTTACATCAAGGTTTAAATAGTATATTTTGCTCAAGGGAACATAGAGGTGGCATTCTTATGTCTAAATTGGAATGGGTTTATTTTCTATTTATTCACTAATTTTACAACAGGCGTCCTATTCGCTAATACAGCAATCTCTTCCAGGCAACCCAGACAAACTTGGGTATAAACTGTGGGAGGGGTGCAAAGTTCTAAATTATATCTATTTTTTTATTTATTTTTGGGGCATGCTAATTCTCGAAAGTTTTAAGTCCATAGTTTTTTGTACTTTCTCCCTATCCCTTGCCACATTTTTTTGGCAATTTTTCGATATTTTCGAAATTTTCTTTGTTTTAAATCGAAATTTATTTCATTCAGTAAAGCAGTTATTCATATTGTGGAAAAAAGCCAATTCATAGAAATATAAAAAATATATAACAAGAGGTACAATTACATCAATTGTAAAACAGATTTTAGGTGGATTTAAACACATTCATAGGCCTCTTCTAAAGTACCTACATATCTTAATGCTTTCAGACTTATTTATCAATAAAAAAATAAATAAGTTTAAGTAAAAACACAATGTGACTTATCTTTTTCAACTATTGATATATCAGTCATACAGAACAATCAGTCCACTTTTGTGCAAATAAGATGACTAATATAAGATACTGTTTTCGACATCTTAAAAATAAAAATTTCACATTTTTATATTTAAGAAAATGTTAATCAGTTTGCATGCCTTATCTAAGGAATATCATAATCACTTTTCAAGGTCAAACAAAATCAACAAATTAACGTTTTAGTTTGTTTTACGTATATGGGGTATTACGAATTATAAAACGGTCTTATTTTTTTAATTCTACATAGCATGAGTTTACCTTGCCAAGTTTTTCAACGGGAACCAAGGAAGTCGTTTGGTTCTCAGCCTTTTCCTGCTGGCCTTGCAATTCACCGCTGGAACCTGATCGTGTCCCTCTAGTAGAACCTCTTGGGGTACTCGTGCCACTACTACCTTCTAAGCCGTCTTTCTCATGGGTGCTATGGTTACCCATAATTCACTATAACACTAACACGCTTGCTAACACAATAGAAAACAGATGTCGAGGAACTTGTGAAATGTGTCAAGAATAGTTTCTGATTTGTATATTCGGTTCGCGTAATACAGTCAAAATGCGAAAATGCTAGAGATGTGTCACATTATCGAATGTCGATGTATCATGGAATCGGAATGACAGCTTTAACAGCAATAACAGCTGGATTGAGCTGGATCATTTTGCTGTCATTTATTATCTGTCATCTTTCATAAATTATATCATAGAGTATAGAGTTAAGGAAAACCATCTTGTTTGGGAGATTAGTTGAAAAAGTGTCCACTTTTAACAACAAATTATTATTCGAACACTCACCGAAATAGCGCTAGTCTAGGAAATGGAAATAATATGAGGTTAGCATTAATAAACAGAATGAAATGTGCTTGGTTGAAAAATTATTACTAAAGTATTTCTTTTGACTTCTGTAGTTAAGAAATAGTTGACTAAATACTTGTGATTTTTTTTATATTAATTTAATTTATCATTGATAATATTTACATTACATTATGTCTTTTATTGTTGTTAATTTATATCGTTTTTTATGTGTTCAGTGCGTGTTATTACTGCTTTGTTATTTGGCGCTACCTTTAAGATATATCCTCATGCTAATGTGGCGCCACCCTAATTTGATTCATTTCAACGGACACTTTTTGTAACACAAGATTGCGTTCCTTTAACTCTATAGGTACTCTATGAATTATATCCATAATAGAATATATCTGTAATCTATTATATTATATATATATATATATATATATATATAAATCAATTGCTGTTCGTTAGTCTCGCTAAAACTTGAGAATGGCTGAACAGATTTATCTTATCTTGGTCTTGAAATATTCGAGAAGGTCTAGGGAAGGTTTAAAAGGTGAGAAAAACTCGAATTATTTGCCGGAAAAACCCTAAAAATAGCCTTTTTCTTTTTCCTTTATAAACGTTTTCTAAATAAAAGTTTTCTAAATAAGTTTTGAAATTTGGTAGGAATATTCCTTTCGCCGAGTAGAGATAAGCTAAGAACGGATTTTATGAAATTCTACCCCTAAGGGGGTGAAAATGGGGGCAAAGTTTGTATGGAACAACGTGATTCCTTGGTCCAATCTACCTCAAATTTTGCATAAATGTTCTTTAACAGAATTGATTGAAGACGTGTTTCGTATTTTATCAAAATTCATACCTTAACGGGGTTAAAACGAGGTTGTAAGTTATTTGCTTCGAACTTGAAAGTGCTTTTAATTTAAATTACATTTTATTTTGACATTTATTTTGACAACTCAATACGTCTATTATAAAATATTTTCCAGTATCGACGTAGGTGTAGATGATAAAAAATATAAATTTATAATTTTTTAAATTTTAGTTAAATACCCGTGCAAAGCAGGGGCGGGCCGCTAGTAATAGATAGAAATGTATCTATTCTACATGTGTATATCATTATTTATACAAAATGGTAAATAATCTTATTGATAATTATAGTCTATACACGAAAATACATATATGTAAATAACGGAATTTTTGCATAAAACTTTAATTATTTGAAGAACCGGTGATAAATCTATATGAATCATTGTTTCGCCCGTGAAACAGTTTTGCTGTGTTTCGGAGAGAAAGGCAAGACAGGCAGTGTAATTACTGGCACCAACACTTTAACATATTATGTCTCAGGATATGCAACACATAAATTAGTGGCCTGGACTAGTTCCAGGTAAACTGGTTTGTGTTCCTTGGCGACGTCAACCATTTAACATCAGGCGGAACGTCTGCCAGTTTGCCTATCCAACTAAGATTTAAAAAAAATTAGGTTCGTAGTAAAGACTTTTAGTATCAATATTAAGGACAAGTATACATACGCTGCGGTAGATTATATAAAAGACCGAGGAGTATAATCAGCCATGTGCTTGGCGTTTGTGGACTATGAGAAAGCATTTGATTCCTTTGAAACTAGGGTAGTGCTGCAGTCTCTCCAGCGGTGCCACATTGACTACCGGTATATCAAAGTGTGAAAGTGCTTGTACAATAACGCTACTATATCGGTTCGAGTACAGGAGCATAGCACGAAAGCGTTTCCAATGCAGCGAGGTATGAGACAGGGAGATGTGATCACTCCGAAATTTTTACCGCAGCATTGGAAGAGGCTTTCAAGGTTCTGGAATGGAAAGGATTCAGCATCAACATAAGCGGCGAGTACATCCCTCACCTTCGATTTGCCGACGATATCGTGCTTATGGCAGAATCACTGAAAGACCACAGCATTATGCTCAGTGACCTCGATGGGATTTCTCGACTGGTGGGCCTTAAAATGAATATGAGAAAGACAAAAATCATGTCGAATGTCCATGTCGTGCCTACCCTGATTTCGGTTACAGATTCTACTCTCGAAGTTGTTGACGAGTACATCTACCCAGGACAAAATGTCCCACTTGGTAGGTTCAACTTCGAGAGAGAGGTCAATCGTCGAATCCAGCTAGGATGGGCAGCGTTCGGGAAGTTAAAAAATGTCTTTTCATCCGTCATACCTCAGTGCCTGAAATCGAAAGTCTTCGACTAATGTGTGTTACCAGTGATGACATACGGATCTGAGACGTGGTCTCTGACTATGGGCCTTATAAGGCCACAAGCTTCAAGTCGCACAGCGTGCATTGATCATGTCCCTGGAATACAAAAATACAATTGCATGCTGTGTAATGAGTGTTAAAATATCACATGTTTAGGCACAAGACTAAAGAAAGAAGATAATATGGATTATTGTGATTCAGGAATACAAGAAGGGCAAGGATGAGGAATGTATAAAGATAATTGACTCAGTATTTAAACGTGCCACTGCTGTTTAAAGGCCTCTTTTTCATATAGGAGAATGTTTGAGCATACTCCACCACGCTGCTCCATTGCCGGTTGCTGGATAATTTCCCTACCATGAGAAACGATCGCTATGAGATCTGTGATAAGAACGAGTCCGAGGTACGGTGGCAAGACTAATAAGCACATAAAATAAGACCAGAAACCAATATTTGTACAAATACAAATATTTGCCCCGAGAGGCTATCGAACCCGCGTCCGCCGGCGTTGTGGTGACTACTCGCAAAACTACACCAGAATCGTTGTCAGATAGTTAACCAATATTATATCTCTTGTTGTCCGCCTCGGGAGAAATAAAAGTATATGAAAAGAGAATATCAGGAACAAAATTTGAGCATATTAATTTGTTTAAGAAGATAGGCCGCTGTTAACAATGTATTTTTGAGCCCTTTAGGTAAAGGATGCCTCCAGGCATCATACATTTTCTGGTGTAAAATGATTTTATTGATTAAACGGAACTGAACTGAATCAGCCTTTAAATGCCCCACTACTGGGTATAGGCCTCCCATCCATATAGGAGAAGGGTTGCAGCTTACCTACTTACCTACCACGCTGTTCCACTTCGGGTTGGCGGATATTGCTGGTGGAAAAATTATCGACAGGTATTATTCGATGTAAAATATTTTATCAAACAATATGCTGCCATTACTACAATACAACAATACTTTATTGTATATTGTTGTAGCTACCATTTTTTTCCAAAATATTTAATGAATAGATTTGAGAGCATCTTAAGGTATGAAGTGTGTAATTAATTTCATAGGTTAAAAACATGTATTACAATACTTGATCTATGGTTAAAAATACGTTCGAAGTTTAATTGGATTATAAATGAAAAGACGGATTCAAATTTTTTTCTGTTATTACATTTTTATTGAATATTTCCAATTATATTTTTATAAAAAAATAGGTATAGCGAAAAAAAAATACTCTTTAGTAGTATCTTTTTCCTAATTCGTCGTATCGTATCACAGTCTGTGGGGTCGTCCATTAATTATGTGAGGTATTTAGTCTCTCTTCTATATATATATATATATATATATATATATATATATATATATATATATATATATATATATATATATATATATATATATATATATATATATATATATAGGTATATATAATTAGTAGACTGTTGCTTTTTCGATCGTGGATTACTAATGTCTATAATGCATAAATTTTTTAATCATTTATGAAAAGTTCGTTGTACTATATTGATAAAATATCACCCAAGATAATATATTATATACAATAATTAATTATCCTTAATTAATTTACTTTTAAATATAATATCTAATACAATAATAACTCTTTATTGTATACCAAGAATACGCAACAGTACAAAAATGTAAATAAGTTCAAAAAGCTTATCGCTAAAGAGCGATCTCCTCCAGGCAATATTAGGGTAGATGAAATGGAATGTTGATGATATAGGTGTACAGTTAATATAAGCGTGATCTGCAACAACAATCCTCCCTCTCCCATTAGAATAAAGGTGTTATAAACCCCAATACCAAGACCTCATATGATTAATAGACGATAGATATATATAATCACATATATATAATAATATAATCTTAGCTAATCTTATATAACTTAACTTAATAATTCAAATTCACCACAATTATAATAAAATTATAGTCTGACACACGAAAGCAGAACCTTATATTAATTCCAAACTTATATGGAAATAATACACCAAAAATAATGTCACAAAGGTTACAAAACAATACATACACAGTTGGCTATAACTGAGACTGAGTCTGACTTACAGTCGCTTGTCACTACCGGCGTCCGGCATGCACCCATCGATAGCAACGACGTACAGCGGCGTTGACGTGAAAGAACAGTTATAACACGATTGTACAAATCTCTCACTACTGAAATTGGGCTTCGTTGCAACACCTGTATTTAAGACCATGATTATAACATTTATTTTCACAACTATTAAACTTAGTTAGATTTAAGGATACAATACAGATTTTTTTAACATTAAATTATCCACGCTTTTCAGGTTAAACTTTTGTGTGCCGAGTATATTTTTCCAATTAGCCGTAATTATTTAAAATAACATATTAATGACATAACGCTATAGCGTTTAATTTTCTTCCGGTTTCCCAAATTATATTTACATGTTTACCTTGTTACTTCCCATATATTCATCATTTTGATTATAATTAATTTTTGTTCATCATCAATTAATTATTATTCTAATAAGACAAAATGATATTTATGAATACTAACTACGGTAACATTTTAATACAAAAATTATATAAATAATAAAAGGTAAGTTTATGGCCACAATATTAGTAAATATACAATGTCTAATACTCAAATGAATAAGTCCTATTAATATTAGGTACCTACTTTAAACATGAACGCAAACACTTAAACACCATTTTGACGTTTCTGAATCGCACCTGAAAAATAGAGATATTATAAATAGAGCAGGGGAGCCAGGCCTCCAGCTGTCCCTCAGTTAGAAAGAGAGAGACGATCGCGGTACCGGTTGAATTAAATACCAATGTAATATTACTGTGCATATTAGAATTGAAAAATTAAAATAGAAATAAATAATTGATGTTCACAAAAAAAACAAGATTTGAACTTGAGACCGCAAGGCTAATGGGGTACCTACCGTGATCTTCTCTCTCTCTCTAACCGATGGACGTTTCCGCTTACAGGCAGCCGTATGTCTTCCCTACTCTATCTATAATTTCTTTCTTTGTTGAACTTTCCTTATCCATGTAGGTTGTCTGGAAGAAATGGCTAAATAGCCATAAGACCGCCTGTTGTACTACACAATTTTGACACAACTAATTGGTAACTATGCTTTTGTTGTATTTTTTTGGTGTGCAATAAAGAATAAATAAATAAATAAAATATAATAGCTCTATGACCTGAAATCGACATCCATGTGTCAGGTATTCGTAGCGACTAGCGAATGACCATGATTTAATCAAAACATTTACTCATGTAATCGTTAAGATTAAAGTGCATATTTTTTTGATTTATACTATAGCATATTATATAGAGATATATAATAAGTACGTAAGTATTATTGTAACATGTAATAACTGAAGCAAATATTCTCAATGTAAAGAAAATAAACAAAGAACTTAGGAAACGGCCTACAAACGCAAAATAATATATTTTGCCAAACGTAAGTATTCCAATATTTCATACTATCTTTAATGAAATTACTATACCTATACATATTTTTGTAGTTTTACTAACTCAATAAATAATTATTCATGTTCCAGTACATCATCTTGTCTTAAAATACATAATATGTTAACACTATGAGCATGTCTAGTGTATATATTAAGGCTATGAAGAAAACAGCATCTGTAACGTCTTCTGCGTGGGGACCTCTACCATCAGGTAAAGCGGTAGAGATGTCACGTAGGTCAGGAACATTGATGCGAAGAGATGACCGCCCTGAAACATTACATAAATAATTTTACTATATTATAAAATATTTTGTATACCTCGGTCAGCCAACCTGTTCGTAGTTCGGCTGAAGATCTAAGAGACGAGCCTGCACGAGATTAGTACGGCTCTGAGACAGCTTAAAAACAATAAGGCACCGGGCGAGGACAGTATTACGTCAGAGCTTCTGAAAGCGGGTGGAAAATTGGTACTTAAAGCAATTCAGAAGCTCTTTAACACCATCTTGCTTGAGAGCGTAACGGCGGAAGCCTGGAACAGAAGGTGGTGCTCTTCTTTAAAATGGGCGATAACACCTTCTTGAAGAATTACAGACCCATTTCGCTTCTGAGCCACATTTATAAGCTGTTATCTAAGGTCATTACGAATCGTCTGACGGGCAAGTTTGATAACTTTCAGCCTCCCGGACAAGCCGGTTTCCGAAAAGGTTATAGTACCATAGACCACAAACATACGCTGCGGCAGATTATACAAAAGATCCAGGAGTATAATCGGCCATTGTGTTTGGCTTTTGTGGACGTTTCTCATAAGAAAGCCTTCGATTCTATCGAAACGTTGGCGGTTTTGCAGTCTCTCCTGCGGTGCCACATTTGTTAATACTGTCATATCAGTTCGTTCATTCTGTTCATTTCAGATAAATCTGTGTCAATCACGGTCTTATAATACAGGTCTTGCAAAGACATTAGTGGGTGTACTTCGACTTAATGTGGCTGTTCTTTTCAATGTAAGGCCGCTAGAAGCATGACGATAGATGGGTGTTCTGTGCAACGAAGTAAACTCATATTTTGAACATTATCAAATCCAAACAAAACAGTTAAATAACAAAAAAAAAAATCGCAAAACAATTATTAAATAACACAATACACGGGAGAGACAAATTGCTTCGTGGGAGAGACAAATTACGCCATCTGATTGATAATGAGAAATGCGACAGTCGCTTACAATTACTTGTCACTCAACCGGCGTGCACTCATCGATAACAACGACGTACAGCGGTGTTGACGTGAAAGATAAAAGTTATATCACGATCTTACTAATCTCTCAGTATCGCAATTAGGATTCATTGCAAGACCTTCTATATAAGACTGTGGTGTCAATATTACAAAAAGAAAACAATATGTATGTTTAATTACAATAATTGTAATTATGAGCGCTGCTTGTTGCTCCGAGGATTTATCAGGCGCTCCATAACCATCGTGAGCACACTACCTACAGATTAATGTTAGTAATAAAAATAAAAATAACTAAATAAAAAATATGCATAAATATTTACATCAGTCGCCGGTTACCGAAAACACGTGCATTAAGTTGCCTACCTTAGAAACAGACGATCGTGTGTGTATGTCAAACATATTTATTTATTTATTTTAAAAGAATATAACTTCTAAAATTTGTAAGTACGTATAGATAGATGTTCGTTACTCTTTCACTTAAAAACTAATGAACAGATTGCGATGAAACTTGATCTATAATAATACAAAGGCTAGCTTTTATTCCAAATTCCCGAGTAATCGTAAGTTCCGCGGGTAAAAACTAAGGCGAAGTTAGTTCAAAATAAATAAAAAATCTAACAAAACATTTGTCCAACTAAGGACTAATCAAGGTTCTAGTCTTTACCTAATTTGTATGTTGTTGTTAATAGTAAATTAAATTACAAATTAAGCCACAGATTATTAAAAGTATTGCAAGATGTGACACAGATTTTAATAAAATGTTTCGTAATCCTATGTTGGGTTTTTTTACCTCTGTTTCTTTATGTATAATAAAAATATTTATAAAAACAATGTTGTTCGTATGGTACATCTGTAAACAAGATTGCTTATGTTTTTTTGTTAATCGTAGATAATTATAGGAATTTGAAAGACAGTTAGACTTTTAAAAACTTGATCTTATAAATAGGTACCTAGAAAAAATGTATTGGTTGAACTGAATTGAAATGAATCAGCCTGTAAACAACCCACTGCTGGGCAAAGGCCTCTTTTCCATGTAGGGGAAGGGTTGGCGCTTAATCCATCACGCTGCTAGTAGTGCCACTGCGGGTTGGCAGATAATTTGCCTACCATGAGTAGGTAATGATCGTTATCAGGTGTCTACGATAACAACCGGGACCGATAGCTTTCCGTGCTCTTGTGAAAATATCTGCCCCGAGCGAGAATCGAACCCGCGATCGCCGGCGCTGAGGCGACTACTCGCACCACTAAACCAGAACGGTCGTCAATTTATTGGTTATTATGTATGTATTGTCAATCAAAAAGTATTAATTATGTTTAAATATTAGGATTCCGTATCCAAATAGTGAGAACGGAAACCTATCACCGATTCCGTCCGTTTGTCTGTCTTGGAACTTTTGAAGCGTATTAGGCATATGATTGTGATATTGTACGGGGTTAGGGTTACGTAACGTTGCCTATTTGAGGTCAATTACTACTTGGCCGATTCTTTTAACATATATTTAAAATAAATTAGAATCTTTCACTGTTATTAATATGTAAAACGGGATATTTAGTTGTTATATTGATTGTTTTGAGTTTCATATTTCTGCACTGTTACAAGTGCCATGTTCACAGGTAGGTATATACATACTCTCAGTATTTGTATTGTTTTGTGTCATGGAAAAAAAAGAGGTTGAAAAAAGATGTTTAAATATCCCATTTTAGATGTTAATAGTATTGTTTGTGATGTAGGTTAAAAAAAACTTACAATTTCAAAGACGGAGACGCGAGCGAGGTTAGTTTTGACAGCAAGCAGAGTCAGGTTGTAGCACCAGTGCACGAGCAGCACGGAGAGCGACATCCTGCCGAGGATCTGCCACGCGCGCCACGTCAGCACGTGCCAGTACAAACCTGAAAAAAATTGAACATCATTAAAAATATTCTGCAAGAAACCGTGTATTTTTTATATCATATAGAGATATCACTATTAATACATATTTTTTTGATATAAATATAATATTATATTGACGACGCGTTGGCGCAGTGGTCACAGCAACTGGCTGATGCGCTAGCGGTCGCGGGTTCGATCCCCGCACATGACAAATATTTGTATAGGCCACACAGATGTTTGTCGTGGTCTGGGCGTTTGTGCTTGTGTATTGTGTGTGTTTCCGGACCCCCGACACAGGATTCACATCCTACTGGGGGCCGTTGAGAGTGAGACGTTTATTTTTTATTTTATTTTATATACTAGTAAAAAAAAATTAAGCGATCAAAGAAAAATTCCAAATTTTTAGCGACTTTTCAGATGGTTGTATCCTTGTGAAAAATAGCCGTATCGGAACCATAAAGAAGCAATTTGAAGCTGAAAGTCTATAATTTCAAAACTTTGGGACGAAAAAAATTTGTCATGTACCTAACGAGTATCGCGCAGTTAGACTGACCCGTTGGCGCAGTTTGCAGTGGCCCTGTTTTCTGCTCCAAGGGTTGTTGGTTCGATTCCCGCCTCGAGTCTGGGTGTAATATATGTTTATTTATATATGTAATATTTGTATGTAGGTATATTTATTAAAAAAAAATGTATACCAGTCGGCTGTTACCTAAAAGACAGTCATTAAGATGCCTACCTTAGGAACAGACGACCTTGTGTGTGTGTTAAACATACTTATATTTATAAGAAAACATTTTGATTTTTTTTTTGTGTCACGGACTTGCAAAAAATTATTTTGAGTAAATCACTTAATGGATCAGAGGGGCAATTTATCCAGCTTTAATTTTTTTTTATTTTTACTAAGCTCATCTTCAATTCTCTATGGGTCCATTGGTTGCTGAGATATCGATGATCCAAGACAAAATGAACCATTTTCTTTAATAGTCCGATAAATTTGCGAGAAATTATCGTATTGAAAACAAATAATAATAATAATAAAATAATAAAATTTAAGATTATAGGAGTATCAAATAAAAATATTTTGTTTTTTTTTTTTGTTTAATTGTGTTAAATAATTATTACAGTATAAATACACTTGCGAGCGAGTCCGGCTCACAATTACCATTTTTAAATACTATGTGAATGTATATTATATATACTTAAAATTATATAAAAATCTTTACAAGCTATTTATAAAAATGGAAAGGTAAGGTAATCGAGAAAAATCCACGTGCGTCGCGGATTTTAAATCGTGTTTAATAATGACGTAAAAGGAATTAAAAGTAGATCGCGTTTAAGTTGCGGTTGATTGAATTAAAATAGGAATTCTATTTGAATATTAAGTTTGAAACAATACACAAGTAAACCACGACATTAATAAGATTATTGCAATAAATCATTGGGTTTTTTTTTCGCGGAATTTCTGTTGGAAAAAACTTGATATTTATTTTAATTATTCAGTTTACCGACTATAAAATAAGGTAATTTTCTTAAGTTATAAACATGCTGGTACTGTGATCGAATGATTATTATAGTTAAATAATTTTTCCATGCTTTGTAGATAGGTTGTCGGAGTGTTGCAATAACCGAGACAGTTAATCGCCATATTAACCAAAAGTTCACACGTTCAAACATGGACTTGTATCTCTGAATGATAGAGTCTATAAAGTATTACCTTGTTTCATTGATTTACAAATACATAACATGGTTTTAGAAAAAACAAAAGAAAAAAGAAAAGCGTAGTAGAACTTTCCCTCTCTATTAGTAGCAGAGTTGAATGTGCTCTCGCTGAAAGTGTATCTTTGAAAATATTTCTTCATTTCGAAATTTAACATTAATTCTTAGAAATATACATATGTATACAATATAAATGGCGCGGTGGTCACAGCAACTGGCTGATGCGCTAGCGGTCGCGGGTTCGATCCCCGCACATGACAAATATAGGTCATACAGATGTTTGTCGTGGTCTGGGCGTTTGTGCTTGTGTATTGTGTGTGTTTCCGGAACCCCCGACACAGGATTCACATCCTACTGGGGGCCGTTGAGTGTGAGACGTTTATTTATTTATTTATATAGGACAAATTTAATTTATTAGCTTTGGACGAAACTCTGGGGTAAAATGTACATTTATCTATTTTCTGTGTTAATCAAGACACATATTTAACTATCCTATCCCTAAGGAGAAATATAGAATATCTTTCCTTATTCGTGATATCTGTAAATCCGTAATTAATTATTCCGTATTTAATTATTTTATCTATTAATCCTTTCTCATGAAGTTTTTGTCATTTCCTTTTTAAGCTAATAAATCATTTTAGGTCTTAAAAGTTCTAAAGATTGTCTGACAATGTGCTAGCTGCACAAACAAAAGCACACACAACAATTAAACTAACACAAAGACAATCGTAAGACTTTTTACCTTTGTTTGTACTTATTCTAATCTATACCTTTGTTACGGAAAATTAAATGGAAAAATCCAATGAGTACCTATCGTTAATCTCGTAAATCTCGTTTTATGACGTCATAAGTTTTAGCTTGAATTGTGTCACAGTAAAAAAATACCCAGCAGAGATCCTTGTACACTATAAAAACATTTATCTGTCACACATATCATTATGACAATAAGAGTGTTTAATTTTTTTTTTCGAATTAATTGTGATTTAACGGGGAAATGCTGTCAGTATTGAATATTATTATTTTTTTTAGTGCTACACTCCACCCGTTCAATATATACATATACATAAATATAATATAATACAATATATATAAGGAATATAATAAATTTACATAAATTTACTTAGATAAATATAAGCGGGTGGATATTATTATTATTATTATTATTATTATTTCTGTAGTATTTGCCACCGTGCCTCGCGGACATGATTTATAAAGTATTTATTTTATAAGTTTTGTAATATTAATTTGTCTAATACTGTAATTTTTATTTTAATTGTATATTTAAATATTAAGTGTACAGTCCTATTTAATATTATTTGTTGTAAAAATCATTATCTGTTATTGATAATTAATACTTATAAATCTGAAACCAATGTTAATAATGGTCTCTTGTGTTGGTAAAACTAAAAATGCTAAACTAATCTAACATTAAATTGCTAAAACAGTAGATTATACTTACCTAGTAATTAAGGCTAGGAGTTAATTGGCTTAGAGCAAGACTAAAACGATTAGTTTCGTTCTAATAATAGTTTAAGGTTTTAATTTTTATCCGTTTAAATTAATACACAATCGCTATTTACAATTCAAGTTTGATTTAAAATGCATTTTTATTATAAAACTAGCTTTCGCCCGCAGCTTCGACCACGTGCATGTCCGTATCGCGTCCGAAAACTTTTTTTAAATAAAAAGTATCCTATGTTACTTCTTATACCTCCAAGAATATGTGTACAAAGTTTCATGATGATTGGTTAAGTAGTTTTCACGTGAAAGTGTAACAAACAAACTTACATTTCACATTTATAATATAAAAGGGTCATCCATAAATTACGTGAGACGCTTAGGGGGAAGAGGGGGTTCAGCGAAATCTCACGGAATGTCACGCGGGGGGGAGGGTTTTACTCGGCAAATATCACATAAATTTTTTCCGTCATTAACAATCTTAAATAGTTGTCATGTACTGGCGATGTCATTTTTTTAGAAATATGTATAGGTTGGAGGTGGAAACATCGGTACGGAGGTCGCGATGACCCTTTTTTTCCGTGTGCACTTAATAAAAATCGATAATCTTTTCCATGAACATCCTTAATATAAGTCTTGCACACTTTTCAAAAATCTCACATGAGATTAAGATAGGGGGGAGGGGTCGAGCAAAATCTAACGAAATCTCACCAAGGGGGAAGGGGGTGCGCAACTTATTTCGCATACTCTATGGTATAACGCACCGCCTTGGGTCCACCAAGATATTTCTCAGTGGCCTATTAAGCCCTTTGTACAAGTTAACTCCGCACAGGAATTACCTGAGTATGAGGCAGTCGTTCTGTCGAATATTTTACCGCTTTCCAATAAGGAAAATTCTACATTAACTTCGTTGACTGAACGGATTTCTAGTTGGTCAAAATTACTTCGCGTGCTTACTTATGTATTACGATTCTCGAAACGCTTAAAAACGCGAGGTAGTATTACCGCGGAAGATTTAAATAAATCGGAAAACTTTATAGTTCGCTCCGTTCAGGCTGCTTATTTCTCGCCTTTATTAAAATTATTACAAGCTGGCAAGCAACCACCTCTCTCGATGCGTAAACTGAGACCTTTTTTGTTCGAGGGTGTTATACGAGTCGGTGGTCGATTAGGGAATAGCGATTTAACTTTTGATCACAAACATCCTATTCTTTTGCCTGCTAAACATAAAATAACCGTACTCTGCCAGATCGAGGCAATTCTTAATTCAAGGCCGTTAGGAATACTCAGTGAAGATCCTGCGGAACCTTTACCTCTTACCCCTGCACATTTTTTAAAAAACGACGCCTTTGGCTTATCTTCCATCGCCTAACGTGGAAGAGGATAAACCAACTTTGCTATCACGCTTTATGCTGCTTGACGGACTGGTCCGTTCCTATTGGCGAAGGTGGAGTGATGAATATTTACACACGCTCCAGGTTCGGCAAAAATGGAATACGGATGTACCGAGAGTGCATAAGGGAATGATAGTGCTGATTATGCGAGATAGTAGCCCTCCATTGCATTGGCCATTAGGCATTGTAAGTGAGACGATTGAAGGTAAAGACGGTCATGTTAGGATAGCTTTAGTTAAAACTAAAACTGGTACATTAAAGCGTCCTATTGTTCGCCTCTGTCCTTTACCCAATATTTCCTAACTTTATTTCTTTTCTCGCATTAGTTTAAAAATTAAACCGCTATTTATTTTACTTTTACCGCATTAAAATATATTAATATTCTTGTTAATTATATTTAATTGTTTATTATTTATGTATATCTGCACTTTTTCTTGTAACCGCATTTTTATTATAACCACCTAATTTATTTTATTGTTATTGCATTCATATTGCAACCGCGTATGTTTATACTTCCTTTTTTTTTCTCTTCTGCAATTGCATCTTCAATTTTTATTTTGCTCCACCTCGCACATCCCTCTCTTTTGTTAATTAGCCTATTTGGGCTGATTATTTCTGCGTGTTGAAAGGCATTGCCTTTCAAGGCGGGGGATGCTGTTTCGGCCACTTTCACTTTTCTACCGCTTGGCTAAAATACTAATAATGTACAAGGGGAGCACAATCCCTGTGACTGACAACACTCAGGCGCAATCGCCGCGCCCTGTCAATCGACTGAGTGCTTTCGCCGCGAAGAGACGCTCGAAATCTTCCGCTATTCTTAGACGTGTGCGAACGCGATCTAACCGCTTATAACCGCTAAGGGTGATACCCAGTTCGCGTGTGACCGGAGTACGGCCACTGATCTTTTTCTACCGCAGCAGCAGTGTGTAAGCACTGGAGCACCCGATCCTTGAAACCACCAGGCGCCTGGTACGTGCAGGAGGAGAAGACACAGGTGAGTGCTTCCCTTTTAACATTAGAGGTACTGACGCCTACCGGGGGGAATCGGGGAAGTGGCCTTTATTTCAACCGCGTACCGAGCACGTGAACCACCCTTATTTTCCTATAAACCGCCCCTACATACTGGTCAAAAAATCGTCAAAAATTGTCTCACGTAATTAATGGACGCCCCCTAAGGAAGGAGGATGTTTTCCCGAAATCACACGAGAAAGACATACATATTAAATAAAAATTGTAACCGCACTGAACTGAATCAGCCTGTAAAGGTCCCACAGCTGGGCAAACACCTCTTCTCCATATTGGAGAAGGGTTGGAGCTTAATCCACCACGCTGCTCCACTGCTTGTTGGCGGATAATTTCCCTACCATGAGTAACAATTGCTATCAGGTGTTTATGATAATAGCCGGGACCAACTTTACGTGCTCTCCGAAGCACGGTGAGGCGACCCAGAATTGTAAATTTTGTATTATTTTCTAAAGTACACACACACACACACACGTACAAGTTTACGTATGGCTTTGCTTACACTAGATGTATATAGTTTTATAGAAATGTTCGATAACTGTTTTGCAATTAGTCGTCCCGACTAACTTTAATGCAGCGCTAAAATTCCACCTTTAAGGCGTTGATAGTCGGTGATCGTTGCCATAAAACCAAAAAAATCTACTGGTCTTAAATCTGTATGAACCTTGACACTTTCGATCGTTGCAAGATTTGTTTTTCGAACAAAATATTAAATAACGAAATCTTAGCTTCTACGAATCTAGGCTTATTTTCTTCGTAGATGGCTCCGTCAAAACATAAAACTTTACCGTATAAAAATCAAAGAATCGAAGTAATTGTTAACAAACAATATAATTCTCCCTAGCCAAGTTTGATGGAATTGTCACTGCTTAATATTGTATATATTCCATTACTTTATATAGATTATTATTTAAAGTATGTTATTGTTATATATAGTTGTTGTTTAAATCACTTTGGTTTACTGAATAATGTAACATAATTCAACATGCAGTTTGAAGCTCGCTTTGAAGACACTCCCACCTCCTCCTTTTGATTGACTAGCTTTCTTATATAGAGCGTGCTAAGCAGCCAACTTAAAAAATTCAATATTTCGAAAAATATAGCGAGTCGCCAAAAACTTTTAAAGGGTATTCTTAGATAGTCAAATGGAATGTCCGTGCCAAATTACATGAGAAAATTCGGTATCTACTTTTCGCAAGTACCCAAACCAATAACTTTTTGAATTTCCATAAAATTACAATTAAACTAATTTTTAAATTTAATATATAATAAAGTTTAAATTTTTAGTTTAGTTATATGAAAGATTGTTAATGCAAAGATATAAAAATAATCATTAATAAACAATCTGGTTTTTATGTTATCTACGTCAACAATTTCGAAATTATAGGTTTTGTAATTAAATCATGCGATGCTGTCCGACCTCTTTATAATTATTCATCTTGATGATCCATTTGTTGCGTGAGAAGTACAACATACCAATAAGAAATTATTATGGAATAAAAACAACGCACTATTGAACGCGGCTTAAAAAAAAACTTAACGGCGACAAAATATAAGTAAAATATTAGTTACATTAACATAAGTGTTTAGCGATTCGTATCTACACGTCCCATTGACGATACTTATGAACTTATTTGCTCAGCCAGGGCAATTTACTTGAAAAAATAACTGATACCAAAAATATTTTCCTAGATAATTAAGCTATATTAATTAATATATTAAATATAATATACAATACATTCTTCTTGGAATTCTATTAGACGTATAAAAGTATTAATGCTCAACTTAATTCAGACTCAGTTCTTCCTCACTAGGAGAATTTACTCTAGCCGGGCTAGCATGCGTACCGAGATATCTCTTGACGAGAGAGAGATAATGTGTCTACATCAAGTATTTTCTCGATTACACTAACATGCGTACTACGAGAGACAAAATTCTCTTTCTAAGAAAATTAATTCTAATTACTTTATCTCGTCGATAATATTTTTCTTCAAACGTCAAAATCACGTCAAAATTCGACAAAATTACTATGTCATGTTAGCTCTTGTAGAGATAAATACCACAGATATCTAAAACTTAATGTTATCTCTTCTATCGACGTAACGAGAATAGTATCACGTGCACGCATGTTGGCTACTGTAGACATAGAGAAATAATTCGAGAAAAGGGGTAGACAAAATATATTGTCGTGCTCACATGCTAGCCGGGCTGGTCAGGTGAACATAAGTATTTGTGCCTCCACCAAATGTTGTTACAGCAAGTCACTAAGTAATGCACTATACTCACGATCTATTCTAAAGAAGAAGCCGATCATGGCCGTGGACACGATTAGGCAGAACACGGGCCGGTCCAGCGCCGTGTACAGCGCGACTGTGAGCCGCGAGTTCGAGTCTCGGATGAAGTAGCCGCCCATGATCCACAGCAGTATGCACGGCACGGACAGGCGGTACAGCACGCGGAACACCTATAATTATTCAAATATTTTAATTTTGCAAATACAAAATAATACTCAAGTGAAAGTTGTTTTTATCTATAGCAAATTCGAAAACATGGTTTTATATTGACAGTCGCGGATTCGATACTCACTCGTTACAAATATTTGTGGAGAATAATGTATCGTGATCTGAGCGGTTGTGTTGTGTGTTTCCGGACTGGAGGTCATTGGGTGTGAGGCGTTTATTTATTGTACAATAATTTATTTATATAATTTAATTGACTTTTTTTTAATCATACTAATATTATAAATGGGAAAGTAGTAACTTTGTTTGTTATGCTTTCACACGAAAACTACTTAACCGATCATCATGAAATTTTGTTCACATATTCTTGGAGGTATTAGAAGTGACATAGGATACTTTTATTTGGTCGCGATAGCCGACATCCACGCGTGCGACACCAACCATGTGAAAATTTCAAACAAAGACTAGTTACGGAATTACGTACAGTACTCTGCTGCAGCCGGTCGGTGGTCGTCGGGACGCTGCGCTGCAGGAAGGCGAGCAGCAGGCCCAGTACGGCGGCGGGCGCGCTGCCCCACGCCGCCGCGTACTGCCACTTGAACGACGGCACGTCGAAGTACTGTTCGCGGATAT
Organism: Euphydryas editha; assembly: GCA_036937285.1. Lineage (NCBI taxonomy): Eukaryota > Metazoa > Arthropoda > Insecta > Lepidoptera > Nymphalidae > Euphydryas > Euphydryas editha. Next base: position 501,761 of record JAUPFZ010000019.1, on the reverse strand, counting down.
ACCTGTGGGTAAACCGTTACCGCATGTTACTGCATATTATATGTTACTGCATTTTATCGCATGATAATTCACGTTGTCGCGGAAGATTGCTAATAGTGGCGGTTCACGCCGCGACAATGACGGCGATGACGACCAATAATATAATTTGTCGCGGTCTCTTGTCTACGTCTCTCCTGCCGTGTTAGCATGCGTACAACGAGATATCTCTTGACGAGAGAGAGAGAGAGTCTACATCGAGTATTTTCTTGATTACCCTAAACATGCGCACTACGAAAGAAAAAATTCTACAAAATTCGACAAAATTACGATTTCATGTTAGTTCCCGTTGAGCTAAATACCACAAATAACTAAAATTTAATGATATATCCGGTTATCTTTTCTATTGCCGTAACGAGAAGAGTATCACGTGCACGCATGTTAGCTACTGTAGACATAGAGAGATAATACGAGAAAAGAGGTAGACAAAATTTTGTCGTGCGAGCATTCTAGGCCGGCTGGTCGCGGTCGCCTGTCGCGGTCGCGTGTCGTGGCGCGAACCGCCACCATAACGCGTATCCGCGTCCCCACGCGCGGAGAAAAGGAGCACTATGGAACTTTAGCCGATTAGAGTCCACACTCGTCCCTTTTTTATTGCCCAAGTAAAAAAATATATCTAAAAATGTGTTACTAATGGGCGATAGACACCTTTCCAAGATTTTTCTTTTAAATTAACGATGAAACGTCTCCAACAGATTTAATTTCGAATCGTTCGAAAAATTAAGTCAAAAACAATTTGAATAATTTGCACATACGTATATGTATAAACTAAAAGATATTTTGTACAGGCCATCTGAACTACTATTATAAAGCAGAAACGTGCGGTCATTGTGAACAGGTCAAATTTTAATTTAATTTTAATTCTCTTTTTTGAATTAGAATGCTTGTTTTCCAGAAAGAAAAAAAAAAACAGTTCACGTTAATCCGTGCACCGCATTCGCGGATACTGACACTTCTGCGGAGTATATCGTCGGTGATTTGGCAGTAAAACGCCAGTTGAATATAAAAAATAGATTATAAAATATCAAGCATTAAAGTGGAGTCTACTTGTTTTTAAACTTACTCCGGATATGCAATGAAGAGTATAGACTTCAGTTCAAAGTAGTAGGCTATGAAGAAATTAGCAACTATAGTGGTCACGAACAGGCCGATCAGAATCTTAACCGCGTGCGGTCGGCGCGCCAGTATTACCAGCAGCAGTGACATTAGCACGTAGAGTTGCATGTCCACTGCGAGGAACCTGGGAATCAAAATTGTATTGTTTACTGTCTTCCGTAGACTTATTAGCTGACTGTTGCTTAACAATTTAATTGTTTATATTAGTTCTAACGAGTAAAAGAGTTTTCCTAAAAAATCTAGAAATTTTTATTCTTTTTATTAAAATACAACATGGGATTGATGTGGAGGCGGGACTTGAGGTGATTGCAGAGTGGCTAAAAAAAATCTCCTCACACTCAATACCCAAAAGACAAATTACGTTACTTTCTCAATTAATAAACATAACGCAACCAACAAATTATGACATTAAGCTGCATCATTGCTCTAGCATCTTGCGAGCGTTGGGATGTAACTGTCCTTCTATAAAGAAAGGTGTATAATGTGAAGTATCTGGGCGTCATGTTGGACTGTAGGCTTTCTTGGCAAGCTCATATTGCGCTGGTTGCTTCTACGTTACGTAAATTGATCTGGATATTTAAAACCCTTCGACATGTTGCAACAAAAAGATTCATAAATCAAATCTATACTGCTTTGCAATCTATTTGCATTAACTGTATCACAGTATGGGGTGGTGCAGCCAAGAGCAAGTTAATTGAGGTAGAGAGCTCTACTTAAGGCATCTTATTTCAAAAAAAGGAAGATTTTCAACACAGAACCTTTACACTGTAACTGATGTAGTCTCCATTCGAAGGATTTTCATATCTTAATTTTAAAAAAAGCACTACTTAGGTAATCTTTATTTAGAATTTTACTGTGACACTCCGCGCAAAAACCAAATGAAAATACATCTTGTTCAAAAACAATAAATAATTTAAAAATATACATAATATTTTAAATTTAAATTATTATTGTTATGCAGAAGTAACGCAGCGAAGTTAGCGCTAAGTTGTAAAGTGCCTTTCTATAATTATGTGCGTAGTAGTGAGCAGTGAGCGCTGTGCGGGTTGCGCAGGTCAGTTACGAGTACATGCAGAGCAATAATGACGTCCGCTGGGTAAAAATTTTAAAATATTTCTCGTCATTACTCACTCGTTGTGGAAAATTCCCTGTAGATCTAATCAGTATTATGTGCTTAACTTAAAGGCCTTTCAGATGATATGTGATTTAAGTTAAAAAAGCTGTTTTTTCACTATTTAAAAATTATTTAGCCAGAGCAACGAGATTCGGTGTCACCTTACTCTTCAAGAGCGTCGAGCGCGTAAACGATAATAATACGATGACTTCTTTTTTTCGTTTCCATTGGTTTCCATTTTCATAAACATGGAATATTTTGTTACAGAAGATACTATTATCTGAATAATTTGCAGCTTTTTTTTCACATCGACATATCTCTGACATCAAGGAGTTATTATAAAAACCTAAATTAAAATTAAAATTAAATAAAAAATTGAAGTGAAAACAATAAACAATGTCAATGATTCATTCATCAATTAAATAATTAACATTAAAGAAACTGATCAATTTCAATTTGAAAGCAAGTAAAGTATCGAAAAAAACGTCGAGTCCAGAAATCTTTGACGACAGATCGTTGTAAGTACGTGCCAGTCGGGCTAAAGGGGAAAACTTGCCTAAATTAGATCTGTATAAAGAAACATTCACACAGATTCCCTGGGCAGTCTGGACGGTATATTATAGTGGAATGATTGGACTATGGGTGGACAATCAATGTTGTTATTGAGTACTTTGTGTAGAAATATCATGTCGGAAATAATTCTGCGTGATTGTAGTGACGACATATTGTAATGTACCAACCGTCTTTCATAAGAATTATCACTTATACTACTACTACTACTACTACTATCAATATGTTTAACACACACACACACACGGTCGTCACTCGTCTGTTTCTAATGTACGCAACTTAATTGCCTATAACCTGTGTTTTAGGTAACAGCCCACTGATATACTTTTTATTTTATTTTAATATGTAAACATATACATTATAAATAAACTCTTTTGCAAAAAAAACGGGCACTTAAGCAAAGAACTATTTTATAGTTACTATTAGTTTGTTTGACAATTTTAGGTATTGTTATCCTCAGAATTTTATAAATTAATTAGGAAGGAATAGTTTTCATCAGTTTTATCATAACATTTTAATTAAATTATTAAGAAATAATGTTTAACCTCAAAACACTATGATTGTACCTGCTCGCTAAATAAAAATGAAACGCGTTAATTTCTTTGTTTTTCTTGAATACATTAAAAGCAGATAAAAGTTTAGTATTGAGTGTGACCCCCTCTTGCTGAAATCACAGCTTGCATTCGTCTGGGCATGCTAGTGAGTATATCTTTTATGGTTTCTTGGGGAATACGTTCCCACTCCGCGGTAATCACATTCTTTAGCTCTCTGATGGTCTGCGGAGCCGGCTGCACTGATCTCACTCGTCGCTTCAGAACGTCCCAGACATGCTCTATGGGACTGAGGTCCGGACTTCTAGCTGGCCAGTCCAAACGACGAATTCCGACTTCTAGCATATACGCATCCACACCGCCAGACCGGTGGGCGCGAGCGTTGTCGTCCATAAAAATTGAGTTTTTTTTTTTTTTTTTTTTTTTTTTTATGACAAATAGACAGGCATTTGACCGCTATCTCACCTGATGTTAAGTGACGATGCGGCCGAAGGTGGAGCATGCCTGTCTAATAACAGTCTATTCACTCTGGCCTTGAAGGCACCCAGGTTGTATCGTTCGGGAAACACAGACGCGGGCAACGAGTTCCATTCCTTAGCCGTGCGCATCAAGAAAGTAGTGCCGAAGCGTTTTGTGCGCGTAGGTGGCATATCAATGACATAAGGATGGAACGATCGACCGCGCCTAGTGTCCCGATGGCGGAAGGTTGTTGGGGGAATTAGATCGTGCAGTTCCTTCGCACACTCACCAAAATATATTCTGTAGAACACCGACAGACGAGCTACCCTACGCCGATGATCGAGACTCTGCAACTTGGTGTCTGTCAGAGTAGGGTCACCTATGAGTCTCTTAGCTCGTTTTTCCACCGAGTCCAAAGTTGCCAGTTGGTATTTGGCGGATCCATCCCAAAGGTGGCAGCAATACTCCATACAAGATCGAACTTGTGCTTGATATAGTTGAAGCAGCTGTTCTGGAGTGAAGTATCGCCTGACCTTAGAGAGAATACCTAGTTTTTTTGCTGCAGTTTTTGCTTTGGACTCGATGTGCTGTCCAAAGTTCAAATTGGACGATAGCTCTACACCGAGGAGCTGAAGGGAGTCGGTAATTTCTACAGAAACATTTCGGAAAGTCGGAGCCAGGTGTAAAGGGCTCCGTTTAGAGGAGAACACGCACGCCTGTGTTTTTGTAGCGTTGAACGTGACCAAATTGGCATCGCCCCATTCGGAGACTGCCTGGAGGGCGACGTTCAAGCGGCTGACCATATCCTCTCGACAAGACTGGATAACATCCTTACTAGCCCTTGCACTCGAAAAGTATCTGTCCGTCACTGTGCTGTCGTCAGCATACCCATAGGTACCGGGGACGAGCAGATCATTAATATGCAGCAGGAAGAGGGTAGCGGACAAGACTGATCCCTGAGGAACACCGGCGTCGATAGCCTTTTGGTCCGACGAGTACCCGTCAAGGACAACTCGAATTGAACGTTCGTTCAGGAAGTCAGAAATCCAAGCGCAAAGGCCAGGTGGAATACCATATGAAGGAAGCTTGCTTATGAGGCTTGCGTGCCAAACTCTGTCAAAGGCCTTCGAGATATCGAGAGACACGGCTAGTGCTTCACCGTGTTTGTCAATGGCCTCACTCCATATATGTGTGGCATACACTAGAAGGTCCCCAGTCGAACGGTCCTGGCGGAAACCGTATTGCCGGTCGCTGAGGAGATCGTTACCTACCAAGTGGGCCAGGAGTTTGTTATTCAGTGCACGTTCCATAGTCTTACAGAGTATGGACGTGACCGAGATGGGGCGGTAATTGACAGGGTCTGCACGACTACCTTTTTTGGGCACAGGCTGCACGTTGGCAAGCTTCCAAGACTTCGGCACTTTGCCAGTCTTAAGTGACAGGCGGTACTGGCGTGTAAGAGGTGGAGACAACTCAGGGGCACATGTACGCAGGACTATCGCTGGTATACCATCAGGTCCGCTGGCCTTGTTCACGTCTAGAGTTTGCAGGATTTTAAGGATCTCTTTTTGACGTATGCGTACTTCAGCCATAAAGCAGTCAGCACGAGTTGAGATTGGTGGAGCTTTTCCTCCAACATCCAGACGCGAGTTCTCAGCAAAAAGAGATGCAAACAAATCCGCTTTCTCTTTTGCAGAATGGGCCAGTGATCCATCAGTCCTCAGCAATGGTGGAAGTGACGGCCGACAAAAGTTAGTTTCAGCGGCTTTAGCCAGGGACCAAAACGCTTTGCTCCCAGAAGGATAAGAAGCTAGTTTGGCCCCAATGTGGCTGATATGGTTGAATCTAGCCCTGCGTAACGTCCTTTTACATGACTTGGCGGCTTGGTTAAAAGCTTTCTTCAAATTCCGAGAATTCGGAGACTTGCGCGCTCGAGCTTCAGCCCATGCAGTGTATGCCGTCCGTTTTTTGGCTTCTGCACGATAGCAGTCCGCATCAAACCATGGGCGAGCTTTTCCATTCGACGCTACGTCAGAGTATGGTATAAAATATTCCATACCCTGGTGTATAACCGCGGTAATGGCTTCAGCGCAGCTCGACGGATCATCAGAAGAAAAGCATATTTCTCGCCAAGGATAGGACGAGAAAAAGTGACGCATCTCATCCCAATCTGCTGCCTTGTATCGCCACACTCGTCTTAAGCCACATGGGGCTTCTTCGGGTGGGGAACAAACGGATATAGATTTTACCAGACAGTGGTCAGAAGTACCCAGTGGTGCAGAAACTGTTATTGAGTGACTGTCTGGATCGGTTGTTAGGAATAGGTCTAAGCAGTTGGCAGTATGAGAGTCTACGTCTGGTACCCTGGTAGCACAGTTTACAAGCTGGGTGAGGTCTAGCATCAAGGCTAGTTTACGCACTTGTCTCCCAGCATGGTCGGTCACCTGGTATGGGTACAGCCACTCCCGGTGGTGGGCATTGAAGTCCCCTAGAATGACTAACTGTGCCGAAGGGTAACGCTCTCGAGCCTCATCCGCCGTTAGGGTAAGATGGTCACATAACTGAGTTGTTTCCACGTCTCCACTGTGCGAACGGTAGACACAGGCATACAGGATTTTCTCCTGTCCTGTGTCCACCAGAACCCATAGTGAGTTTTCGCCAAGAGCGGTTAAAGCGGGTTGTGCATAAGGAATTAGAACTTCCGTTATGTATCGGTGTCCAGTCAGTGTACCGTTTTCGATGAAGACTAACTCCGTACGATCCATAGAATTTATTCCTGCCCAAAACATAACAGAGCCCCCTCCATAAGGTGTGATTTCTTCAAAACATGCCTCTGCAAAGCGTTCTTCTCGTCTACGTAGCACTCGCCGACGTCGGTCTTCACCATGCAGAGATATCCTGGCTTCATCATAGAACAATACCCTATCCCAGTCTTCATGAGTCCATGACACACAATTTCGAGCGAAGCTAAGCCTGGCAACTCGATGTCCACGGAGTAATTTAGGGCCGCGTGCCGGGCGATGACTGTGTATATTAGCAGCGAGAAGCCACCTCCTGACCGTCCATAGACTAATTTCCACATTTCTTACTTCTTCGAGGGTGTTCTTGAGGTCCACATAAGAAGATTTGCGATTTCTCAACGCTTGACTAACTAGAAAACGATCATCCCGTGGTTCGGTACATGTCTTTCTGCCAGAACCAGGCCTTCTCTTGACGGAACCGGTCTCTTGATAGCGCTGCCAGGTCCTTTGAACTGTCGACCGACTCACATTTAGCCTCTGAGCCACGAAGCATTGACTGCAACCTTCTTCAAGCAGCGCAATAATTTTGCTCGCTTTTATCACTTTATCTACCATTTTCGAGATTGATAAACAGCAATAACAATACTTTTAAATGTCAAGGACACCAGATAATTTAATAAAAATTGACAAAAAGTTAATTAGAGTCGATATTAACTATAGGGAATTCGCGCCACAAAATGTAGTTAAAAGTTATTTTCTTTGAAAACCAGGCTCAGTCAAAAATTTGAATTTGGAATGTACTCTTATAAACATTATGGCACTTTTATAACTGGCCAGTAACATGTTCAAATGATTAAAACCTTTTTGGTATTTTATTTTTTTCAGCCAGGAAGAAAATCGAAACCGCCCGTTTTTTTTGCAAATGAGTGTATATATAGCACCCAGGGAATCGAACCCACAGCCCTGGAGCACAAAGCAGGGTCGCTGCCAACTGCGCTAACTGGCTTGTCAGAGGGCATTATGTTTTGTACCACTGTAAACATCGCAAAAAGCTATAATTAGATCATTAAAAATAATAATTTCGAAAAAAAAATGTGTACTTAGTTTTGTTTACCTCCGGAGTACTGAAATGTTTTTATAATAAAAGTTCTGTCATTCCTGTTATGATTTTATTAATTCATTTTCTGTTATTTAAATATACATAAAATAAAAAATAAAAATCCCTCGACCTCGACCACCGTCTGTTTATCGAGTGTGTTTATTACATATTGTTTGAGATAATTTTTTAGTTTCCATTATTGGAAAACAAAAATTACTATAAAACGAGAAAAACTTTTATGATGTGGACGATATTAATCTATATCTTAATTTATAATTTTTTATGGTTATGGAAGTATTTGATACTGTTTATATTATAATTTCATTATTATATTAATTTTGTTTAATTGTTGTGGTTGTCAGTCGCTCTGAAGGACGATCGGGGAGGCCTACGTTTAGCAGTGCCAATGGCTAATATGATGATCGCATAATATGCGTCAACAGTCTGTTAGTGCCAGACTAATGCTTGAAACTTTCGAGGAGATATATGAATTACTGAAAGTTAGATCTATCGTTTCTCCCTCTCCTTAGATGATACAAGAATTTTTTAAAGGAACGGTTATAGTTCAACACGCCACGCAACTCCAAATTATGGCGAAGTGATATGTAAAGGACTCCTTAAAATCTTCGAAATTTACACGGGATCAACGCGTATGGAAGTAAAGCAGGAGACACGAGCTAGCTCAAAACGAACCAGCAGAGAGTTATGTCAGTTAAGCACTCACCAGCTCTGCACGAGGCAGCGGTCGTCCGGTTCCACGAGGTTGTTGATGAAGAGCGCGTGCGTCCACCACTTGCGGCGGCAGCGCGCGGCCTCCGCCTCCACGAGCGGCGCCCACAGCGGGCCCGCGCTAGCGAACCGCCACCACGTCGCGCACAGCCCCACCACGAACATGTTCAGCGGCAGGATCCTAGTCAGGATTACTGTTTTACTTTTGATGTGATAACTTCTTTTGGGAGAGTAAACTGCTTCCTTACGTAACGCGAAATGGCGCCAGTCTGTCTGGCCTCCCTTTCTCTAACACATACTGCTCTCTCACTCTAACCCACAGCGCTAGCCGTATTTCGGACAGATACTTTTAATTATAAATATTATAAATATATACGCCCGTCAAAAGAATTTCTAATATATAATAAAATATATTTTATAATCAATAAAATATTTTATTAATAAATAACATTTTCTCATATTATCATACATAAATTATATACATAAAATTTAAGTAATAACCTAAAATGTTCTCAAGTTAAACAATTTCAATATTAAATAGTTCAACTAAGATTAGTTTAAGTTATCACTTCTGTCGGGCGCGTCCCGAGACGCACACGTGGTTTTACATTTACATAATTGATCCTGGTCACACTCATGCTTGATGGAGAGATGCCAATTCAATTATCTCTTGACACTATATAGGTCCTAAACACATTAAATATTGCATTTATTCATTTATTTTCTTCTTTAAAGATAACTCTCCCACTGTTTTCAGGGTACGGATTTAATTCAATCAACGCTAAGGTACCACCACCAATCACTAAACCAAAACAATATTAAAAACTCCAATATAAGTAGCGCTAGAAATTATCTGCATTCAACGAATACTGCTCTTAATAGCATATTACCTTGTGATTCTATGGATAACCAGACGGCACCAGAGCCCGAAATTGACCTTCGTCTTAGGATCCGTTTCCAGGGTAAGCAGCACGTTGTACGCCAGCAGGAACGAGGACAGGATTATGAAGGTCTGGACCACCGAGGTGCCGTTGTGCAGAATCGTTGACAGAGGATGTACATTTTTCTGTAGGATTTAGCTTTCGTTAATCTGGTTCCCTCACTTCTTAAAAATACTTTACCTCTTTAAATATTTTATCGTCAAAAAAATCAACATAAATATAGTTAACATGTTAAAACTCTGTACATATTTTCGATTCATCAAAAGTAATTTTGTTTTATATAATGAAAATTCAGAATATCGAGATGAAAAATACATAGGAAGGTATAACTCAATAAACACAAAATTAATTTAGTAATCGCTACTTCTAGGGTTAGTTTGTATGTTTTTTTTTTTATTCGAGCGTGTCCATCTCAGAAAAATTGCTTAAAAAAGCCTTTTTGTCCTTTCTCGATAAATATGCCATAAAAGATAACATTATGACACATAGAAAGAAAAGAAAGAAAGAAAGAAAATTATACGAGTAATATAGATTAAAAACTATCAAGATTTTCCGTACGTATAAACAAAATAGAGTCAAACTTAATTATTTATTTAGAAATCTGTTCAATCAGTAGCAATCATTTATTATTGTCTATCATTAATTACGCGTTATATACTTCAATTAATTACTATTTTTTCATTTAACACGTTAAACGCCGCATTGATTTTTTAGTTTTTCTGTTTGGGCCATGGGGAACACCATGTGGTCGACACACGAGCCAGAGCCGACTTTGGGTGTTTCTGTTGAGCCGTCGGGCACAGATATAAAGCTAATACGTATTAGATGTGACCCCCACGGCACTAAATTGTGCTAGGTTTTTAGTAAAAAATATGACAGAAAAATATTTTAGGTAAAATGTTCGACATAATCAAAATCAAAAACAACTTTATTCAAATGTATGATGACGATTCGAAAGTGCTCGTGGGGCCTCCACGAGCACTTTCGAATCGTCATTTTACAAAATTAATATTGTAGTGATTATTATTATTTCTTTGGTAAAAGTAAAGCTACCACCGATTCGGAATGTAGATTCTGCAGAGAAGAATCGGCAAAAAACTCCGCAGTTACTCTTTTGAAAATAATATATAAACTGTGTTTTAGTACAAAATTAGTAATATCTTGCATGAAATACACCACTAAGTCCACACGTCTTTATCAGCTACATAATCCTGCACCGAATAATACGCTTTATCTATTAATTTTTTTTAATGAAATCTTTAAATTTATGTTGAGACAATTCCAAAATTGTTTGTGGGATTTTATTATACATGCGAATACCATAACCCAGAAAGGAGGCGTTTACTTTGCGTAGTCGGAAACTTGGAGTTACAATTTTGTTATTCCTTCTGGTGTTTACATTGCGATTAATACTGTTTATTTCAAAACAATGAATATTCTGGTGAATATATATAATATTATTATAAATATATTGCAACGCAATTATTAATATGTCTACCTTTGGAAAAACATCCCGTAGGGAGACTCGAGCTCCAAGATCATAAATGCCGCGAATAGCCCTTTTTTGTAAAATAAATACAGTCTCAATATCTGTAGCATTACCCTACAGTAAGTTCTTTAAGCTGGCTCCATCGGCTATATAAGTGAGGCCCAACTGGTGTCTCCCATGGCGTTCAACGTGTTAATACCTTATGTAATACTTACTTCTTCTAGGAACTGCGGATTGTGTATGTACGTCATGTGGTGAGCTATAACAGAGTGCGCGAGGATCACCAGAATCAGTGTTAGAGCTCTAAAACAAAGAAAAATACATTATTATCAATTGCAAATGATACCTTTATCATCCCTCACCCTTATCTATCTATCATTCCCAACCCTAGTTCGATTAATATTTTTAAGGATGGTATGAATCTGGAATATTCAAATAATCGAGGTTTGACTACAACATTTAGGTGGAGTCTTAAACTTTCTGACAAGAATAAAGAAGCTTTATGTGGGGTTTCTACAAGAGTTCAATGAGTGAGAAATGTCTAAGCGACATGAATAGTTTGGTTCATGTTAGGTAATGGTGACACTTGTATAATTCTGTTCTGCTTTTTCACGTTTACGCACATATTTGTCACAGTTAAGCTTTATCAATTTTTTTTGTTCCTCAATACTGATCTTTAAGCTTACCATGCTGACTATGAGCTGGTCGATAAGCTTGTGTTTTCAAACCTTTGGCGCCTTAGAATCTATGGTACTGTCCTTTAAAAAAAATCTCTGTTAAGGTAGCATTCAGATCTAGGCGGTCGCGACTCGGTGGCCGCGGCAGACCGCCGCGACATGCTGTCGCGGCTGTGCGGCGCTGCCACGTCCTTTCGGATAGCAGCGGCCGCAGCCTGAGCCGCGACTGCCATGTGCAGTAGTCAAGAAGGGGTCAGTGTGAACAGTTGTGCGTTCGGTCGTGTTTTGTGTATCAGAGCGATGTCTGATAGCTTAAATAAAATGAAACGAGAACTCCTAAAGCGACTTATAGAGGACGAAGAAGAGGATGATGAAATAATTTCGTTCTTACTTTCATCAAAAAAAAATAAAGTATATTCATTATATACATCCAGAGTGTAACCGTAAAGGTAGCATTCGGATCTAGGCCGTCGCGACTCGGCGGCCGCGACAGACTGCCGCGACCTACTGTCGCGGCTGTGCGGCGCTGCCACGTCCTTTCGGATAGCAGCGGCCGCAACCTGAGCCGCGACTGCCATATGCAGTAGTCAAGAAGGAGTTCGGTCGTGTTTTGTATATCAGAGCGATGTCTTATAGCTTAAATAAAATTAAACGATCTCCTGAAGCGACTTATAGAGGACGAAGAAGAGGATGATGAAATAATTTTGTTCTTACTTTCATCAAAAAGGAATAAAGTAGATTCATTATATACATCCAGAGTGTATCCGTAAAGTGGCGGGTTTTTAGCAATCAATTCAACTAAAACTCGTCATTTTCATCAGTAAATGACGTCATTTCGACTACTGTAATAAGCGAGCGGCGCGACCATACTGCCTCCGGAGCGGCTCGGCGGCGCGGCCGCGGTCGTGCGCAGGACACGCCTCCCGGCCGCGCTGCACAGTCGCGCGCATCGGAAAGCGTTACATACAAATTCATACAAAGCGGTTCGGCACTGCCAGGGTCGCGACCGCCGAGTCGCGGCTGCCAGGTCGCGGCTGCCGGAATCCGAATGCTACCTTAAAGTGGCGGGTTTTTAGCAATTAATTCAACTAAAAACTCGTCATTTTATCAGTAAATGACGCCATTTCGACTACTTTAATAAGCGAGCGGCGCGACCATACTGCCTCCGGAGTGCGGCGGCTCGGCGGCGCGGCCGGGGTCGTGCGCAGGCCACGCCCGCCGGCCGCGCTGCACAGAAAATGCATCGGAAAGCGTTACATACAAATTCATACAAAGCGGTTCGGCACTGCCAGGGTCGCGACCGCCGAGTCGCGGCTGCCAGGTCGCGGCTGCCGGAATCCGAATGCTACCTTTAGATATTTGGGTATCGTTATAAAATTTTCCCGTGTTTAAGTCTATGATATGTTTAGTGGTATGGCTTTTATGTAACGAGACTGGGCTTTATATAAATCATCGTCATTATATCAGCCATTGAATGTCCACTGCTAGACGTAGATCTCCCTTCTCGACCTCCAGAGCGATCGGTTCGAAGCAGCGTCCATCCAACTGCGGATTTCAACATTTATGCTTCGATCTCGCAGAGAAATACCACGCATAGCTCTTTCCATTGCACGCTGTGCGACTTGGTGCTTTTTAAAAAGGCCCATAGTCAGAGACCACGTCTCAGATCAGTATGTCACCACTAACATGGAACTGGACATCAGCTTACACGAGATTAGTAATCTCGTGTAAGCTGATGTCCAGAATATCTTTGGAATAATGTCGGGCAAGCTCAGCTCTTGGATCTTCAACCGAGCTATGAATAGGTTGGTTGACCGAGGTATATAACTGTCCGTAAAATTTCTCGACCTCCAACAATATCTCAGCTCTAGTCGACGCTGTACCTCCATCCTTTGTTTTCAGCTTTGGCCAACAGACTAATCCTTGGGAACACTTTGGAGCCTTGATTCCATTCTATCGTATCTTTAATACATTTTGTAAAATCACATTTCTTGTTTGAGAATTCCCTATTATAATTAATTTTATTTACAACGAACTCATATTTAAACTTCCTTTAGTATTATTTGGGTGCCAGTATATGAAGATCAAGCTCAATTACGTGCAATTGGAGAGCCCTATATGTAACAGTGAAAGAAAATAGGATGATGATGAAATATATCAAGTGTTCTTACTTCAGTCCATGCACCGGTGTGAGAGGTTCGTACCGAGGATCCTCTTTCTCATACGTCGCTGTGAGCCTCTTCCAGTTCTGAATCAGCGACCATGTCATCAGGTAGGGATTTGCTATAGAAAATAATAGTTTAGAATAAATAGATAAAATGATGACAATGCTGCGCTGGTATTGAGAAATACATACAATTAAAACGACGACGAAAAATATTTGGATTTGTCATGTCAGCGGGGATTGAATCCGCGACCGCTGGCACAACATGCAGTAGCTGTGACCAACCTGTGTCTATTCACTATACACACATAATCCACATCAATTATAAGTAATTCTTGGTGCAGTGTGTCAGTGTGAAGTTGATAAAGTTACACTAATTTTAATATTTTTAATTCATCTTTTAACACATAAACAATAGTTAAAATCAGTAAAAATAAGTATAGATATCGACCTCCTCCCCCTACCCTACGTATATATAGTATCTCAAGAGTGACTACTGGAACCAACAAGTCCATGTAATTTTCAGTAAAAACATCTGCTCCTTCAACTTTGCTCTGACTTAGCCATTCTAACTCGTTATGGCTTGCACACAGAAGCTCAGGAGCTCGACGTGTGACAATCCGTGAGGGTCGCACATATTACCCAGTTTTTAAATACGTGATATTTGCCGAGACCATCCTCTACCCTACGTGAGATTGAGTTAGGTTTTACTCGATCCCCTCCCCACCCTCCCTAAACTCCTCACGTAATTAATGGATGCCCCCTTTTGATTGTTTAAACCCGCGTATATTGCTATTAATGCGAGCCCTTAGACTCTGAATAGAATTGTATTTGTTTTAGAAAAGCTATTTATAACGAAAGAAAAAAAAATGGCTTTAAAACATTACGCTGTGATGCAAAGCATTAAAAGTAGTAACTATAAACGTGACTGAAATCGCACTGGATACTTAGGGGGCATCCATTAATAACGTGAGACAATTTTGACGATTTTTCGACACCCCCGAAATCGCACCAAGGAGGGATCCTTGGTGCGATTTTGTGAAATTTTGCTCAACTCCCTCCCCCCTTCCCTAATCTCACGTGGGATTTCTTAAAATGCATATTTGTTATGTAAATGAGTTAATCTGTGCTTGATTACATTAGTTTATTTAAAAAAATTGTATGTGTCAGCTCCGACGCACGACTGGAGTTTACTCCTTAAGTACGATTGTCTAAACATACGCAAAAAGAGTTTATCCAACTGAAAATAAGATTACCATATGAAAGGGTAAATTAACAAATTAATGAAAATAATATACATATATAAATATATATTTATTCATTTTATATACATTTATTATAACTAATCGGCGAAATATTTTACATTAAACTTTTCACAATAGTCAATTTCAGATGTGCACAAATATTTCATTAGGAATGTTGATAAATTATGTCATTATTATTATCTGACAATTATCATTTATTTTTTAAATATTATTTTTCAATATTAATTAGAGCAACATTACTTTCGCATCGCACCATAGGTGCGCGTGCACGGAAAAAGTAACGAGGTCATTCATCAGTAGATTTTACCTCTCATATTTTTCTCATACCGGGCGCCTTATATATGAAAATCGATTCTTAAGGAGTAAACTCCAAAAAAATCTTATATTTTTTTTTATATTTAAAACTTGTTAAGACTTGTTTTTAAGATTTTTAATGACAGAAATAAAATCACGTGATTTTTGCCTAGCCCCTCTCCCCTACGTGAGATTGAGTGAGATTTCGCTCGACCATCCACTCGAATCATCCATGCTATTTTGACACTATTAAGCCATTAATACAAAACGAATTCTCTTAACATAAATCAGTGGAATTTTACTAATTTTAAGTAACTATTCACTTTTTTTGTGACTATTCAATGTATGAATATGTGAATATCACAGTCCCATTATTTGATCATTGAATAAGTATATGTGTATTAGTAAGTATTAACTAACTTGTTATTGAAATTCACTGATATGAAGTGAATATAGCTTCACTAACGTAAATAATCAAAGTTTCACTGATTCATATTTAGAGAGAACGAACGCATTAAATTTATCAAAAAAAAGAATGAATGAAAAGAATGTATCAACGTCACCCTTATAATAGACTATATCACTAGTAATATATTATAAATGTGAATATAACTTTGTTTGTTTGTTTCGCTTTCACGGGAAAACTACTTAACTGATCATTATGAAACTTTGTACACATATTCTTCAAGATATTAGAAGTAACATATTATACTTTTTATTTAAAAAAAACATATATTTTTTACGAAAGATAAAAAAATTGTTTGTCAGAAAATCTCAAGTAGCTACTTCGACACCATGTAGCATTCCAGTAATTGATTCATTTATTATAGTAATGATCTCTGATACTTATTTAATGGCTTCAATGCGAGCGAAGCCGCGGGTAAAAGCTAGTTTAAATATACAGACAAGATAAGATAAGAAAACATATAATAATGATAAGAGAGGATAAGATATTCTTATCTTATAATCGAATCTAATCTACAATTATAAAATTATTAAAGTGTTCGTTTCTTCAATTAATTTATTTGATTACAATTATTTGATCTTCAATTACTTTATTTGATTACAATATATTGATATATTATTTACAATTATTTGATCAACCAAGGTTATATGCTAAAACTGTATGGGAGTACACTGGTTTTATGCGAGACATTCCGAGTCGAAATTTAAAGACCGACATAGCTCCCTCAAGTCCGACATAGAACCGATTTAGAGGGCAGTAGTCCGAAATATAACCGATTTAGACTCCAGTTGTCTGACTTAGCTCCCATAGGCGTTAATTTTTATTCCGATTTAGGTCCGATTTTAGTCGTTAAAAAACGGAAATTTGTGCCATTTTTGGGTGTCAAGTCGGATCTCATTTAACCTAGGTTAGGACCGATTTTGAGCCTAGAGGTCCGACATAAGTCTTACCGTAGGTGACGCTAAATTTCGATTCGGGATATAATTAAATTTTGAAGAGTAACTCTTCAGTTTCTTGTCGGATCTTCTTAGCAAAATTTACTACAATACGAATCAGTGGTAGCTTCACATACTATAGTTAATTAAAGAGTATTATATACTTATTACTTAGTTAAATGAAGATTGAAAATTAATATTTAAGCCTAAATAAATAAAGATATTTTTGATTTGATTTGATTTGTTCAATGAGTGCGAAACAGAAACAATAAACGAAACCGAAAGGAGTATCTATTTTTCTTTATATACATTCAGTTCCTAGCATTTAATACAAAACGAACTTATATAATTTAGTAATTTACTTTACTGCACTGGAATATATTGTAAACGTCCCACTGTTGGGCGAAGGCCTTCTTTTAATATAGAAGAATCAAGAAAGGTTAAAGTTCAATCCGCTACGCTAATCCACTGTGGGATTGCTAATATATTTTCTCACTAGCGGCCCGCCCCGGTTTCGCACGGGTATTTAACTAAAATTTTAAAAATTATAAATTTATATTTTTTATCACCTACATGCGCCATCTATCGTATAATGGTAATAATATCGTTTTTATATTTAGTGACATTTAACATAATAGTACCTATATTGATTGAAAATGATGTTTATCTAAAATATTAAAACTATTTCTATTCCTATCCGACATATTTAGTAAACTTTTAAGTTTAACAAAATAATAACTCAAAAATAAGTTTTGTGAGTTTTTAAGATTCCTTAGACCAGATGGCGTTGGCGGCGTAGGTGCCTATTTCTATTTTCTTAAATATTTATTTTTAAATTTAATTACAATGAAACAAAAACTAAATTATACTGTGAGTTATGTTTAATTTTTATGTATTAAAGTTATTTACATTGGTTTTGTACTTTTTACGTGATACGTGCACGAACAAAAAACGATAAGAGATGGCGCTGATTCAAAAAAAAAACGCGCTATTAAAATTTATTCTTGATGATATAATATATCATAATTTAATTCATTTTATTATATTTTACTCATAATATGTAAGTAATTAAGGTATGTATTAACTATTAGAAAGTATGTATAGTTATTTATATTTTTCGAAAATTGAAAATTGAAAAGCAATAATAGAGTACAGGTAAA
This sequence comes from Euphydryas editha, assembly GCA_036937285.1. NCBI lineage: Eukaryota > Metazoa > Arthropoda > Insecta > Lepidoptera > Nymphalidae > Euphydryas > Euphydryas editha. The sequence continues at coordinate 483,955 of JAUPFZ010000019.1, read as the reverse complement.
GAGAGAAAAACTCAGAGACGTAGATTTATTATTAAAGAAACATTATGGTGAAAGCTGGAGGGATATAAAATCCTTAGAATACTACAAACAAGTTTTATCAGAAGAAGATGAAATCATCGCTGAAGTGCAGGAAGACGAAAGTGACATTATAAATAATACTGAAGAATACATGATGGATGAGGTGTTAGATTTTGTGTAATTTATGTATGGCTTATTTTGTAATAAATATGTTTTGAATAAATAATTCTTGATTTTTTATCTTTATTTTGATTTTTTTTAATCAAAATTATCACCTACACAATATCTAGTATAGTGTGTTATTTAATATTTCATTTTTATGGAGTACCCTGAGTTCGGCCCATAGTCTACAACAAAGGTTCATATTATTCAAACAAATATAAGTCCTTAGGATTCATATCAATATACCATAAGTCCTATATGGGCATATCAATCAGATATAAGTCCAAACTAGTTTTTACCTTTTTTAAGTATCTAAGAAAGTTATCGTTAAAATGTTCATTAAAATACATAAAGAAAGTCGATAGTCAACACTGTATAACTTTATTAGTCCAATATTCCTTAACACTAATGTAAAACTAAAAGCGTTCATTTCCCAAATTTTACATGAGGTGGACTTATGGCAGTTTGAAATTTACCAACTCAATATAGTGTATTAATAAAACGGAGGTTTTAACAGATTTATTATTTGTATAGATTAGTTTAGTTATTAGGTGTTTATGTTAATAACCGGGACTGATGGCTAAATGTGTTCTTCGAGGCATGGTGGGGAGACAAACGGCCTGACAACCAACAAATATTATTACATACACCAACAATATTTTATTTTACTATAAAGCAATAAAAAGTCTTAAAATTTTTAGATAACGCTTGAATCTTTAGAGATTTTTGTGTTTTATATATATATATCTATATATATATATATACTAGCTGTTCCCCGCGGTTTCACCCGCGTTAATTTGATAGAAAAACGTACTTAAATATATTTTAAACAATTACTCTAAGAGCAGGTACCCGCCCCGTGGTCGCAAGCGTTATTGCCGAGGGGTCTCAGGTTTGATTCCTGGGTCGGTCAACGTTTTGAGTTTTTTTATTTTTCAAAAATTCTCAGTAAAAGAGTGATGTTATATTTATTATAAAAGTGGAACTGTAGTTAAAAATGTCTCGAGAAAAGAAATAATATAGGACGCAACGGAAGCTCAAAAATATTATTTTTTTCCCGTTTTTGTAACATTTCTTATTATTGTTCAGCCCCTATTGGTTGTAGCGTGATGTTATATAGCCTATAGCCTTCCTTGGTAAGTGGGCTATGCAACACAAAAAGAATTATTCAATTCGAACCAGTAGTTCCTGAGATTAGCGCGTTCTAACAAACAAACAAACTCTTCAGCTTTAAAATATTAAGTATAGATTTTCCATGCAATATTTTAATTTTGGGGTACAATAAACTGTATTGTTATTACAATTGTTTCACTCCACCCGTTCAATATATACATATATATACTAGCGGCCCGCCCCGGCTTCGCACGGGTATTTAACTAAAATTTCAAAAAAATATAATATAAATAATAATTTATATTTTTTATCACCTACACCTGCGTCGATACTGGAATATATTTCATAATAGACGGATTGAGATCAAACATAATATTTTAACCCGCGACTTCGTCCGCGCAGAAGTCGAAAATGGTTATAATAGGATTTTTGTTTTTTTTTTTTTTTTGTTTTTTTTTTTACGTTATTAATTTTGTTATAACATATAAATTATTATGTTAAAATATTTGAATACTTATAGAATATAACAATCTTTATTATAGAGTAGGAATTTAAAGTTAATGAAACATTAAAATAAAAATGAAATTTGTTATGTTTTATGATGAAGAATCTCTGCTTTTGATCTGGAGAAAGTTACACGGGGGTATTATCTTCTTACAACGAAATCGAAATACTACACCTTCCATAGTATTTCTTTATAAACAATATTTTTTGTTTTTCGTTCGGAGTGCTAGAATTACCAGGCTATTCTGGAATATGCCACATACAACTGACTGTGAGAGAAGCAGTTTTCGCTTAAGTATACTCCTGCTACAGTAAGAGTTTGACCTTAAGCTTTGTTTATGGTAAATACATACTCATATACACTCATACATTATATTATTATATGGTTCCCGGGAATCACTATATCCTTTTTTAAGCAACAGGTCTGAGAACTGTCCGGCTGTAACATCTCCCCTTAGATGGACTCTTATATTTATGGTAAGGCTCAGTTTCGTCACTGCAGGCCACAAATGCTCCTGTACTGTGGTGTATTGTATCAGCCTATAAATAACCCACTGCTGAGCGAAGGCCTTTTTTCCATATAGAAGAAGCCTTGAAGCTTAATCCACCACGTTGCTCCACTGCGGGTTAGCGGATAATATCCCTACTATAAGTAAAAATTATTATAAGGCATCCATGATAACAAACGGGACCGACGGCTTTGCGTACTCTCCGGGGCATGGTGGGTAAACCCACTATACACCCAGATATACACCACGACCTGAAACAAATATTGGCACAAATACAAATATCTGCCCCGAGCGGGAATCGAACCCACGACCACCGCCATTGAGGCGAGGCGTTAAGGCGACTACTTGCACCACTACACCAGAACGGTCACCATGTTTCGTTCGTTGTATCGTAGGTATAATTACACCAGAAGTCAATACGATTTTGTCTCTTACATTTGAATAAACCCGCAAGTAATTATTTTTTAAATTTTAATTGACTCGGCACAGTTGGTAGTGACCCTGCTTTCTGCTCCAGGATCGTGGGTTCGATTCCCGCCTCGAGTCTGGGTATAATATCTATTTATTTCTATATGTATTATTTATAGGTATATTTATAAAAAAAAATGTATATCATTCGGCTGTTACCGAAAACACAGGCATTAAGTTGCCTACCTTAGGAACAGACGATCGTGTGTGTATATCAAACATATATTTATCAAAATCAAAATCAAAATCAAAATATTTTTATTCAGCATAAAATTATTACAATTATTTACTGAACGTCATGAGTCTACCACCAGTTCGGAAAGAAGAAGCCTCTGACCTGAGAAGAACTGGCGAAAGAAACTCAGCGGGACTAATATATTTTTTAATGTAATGGTTTTTTTTTCAAAGTAAATTGTAATTAACAATAATTATCTATAAATTGAAATAGCCTGGAGGATTTAATAATAGTTATATATTTAATAATAGTCCAAGACAGCTTTTATTTCCTCCTTCTTAATTTTAGTGTAAGATAAAGTTAAATGGGTACATGATTTATAAGATTTTTTCTGATCTTGTTCCAACATTAGTCCGTGGTGCCAATCTGTACTAATTCGGGCGTTAATGCCGTATAATTCAAAAATGTTTCCAAGTTCACTTCAGTGTCTTCTTTATCAGTATCATTGTGAACTGCAGATGCGTTGCTGATGAGTCATTTAGTTTAAAACCCTTGACTTAACACAACACCAACATTGAATTAAAAAATATTATATAAGACACTATTTTACAATAAAGCAATCACACGGTATAGTTACGGTATATTTACAACCCAATTTTGTTACGTTTAATATAAAGTCTTGCCTGTTCCATCAGGAGCACCCAAAAAAAGATATCACCTGCACCTGCGTCAATACTGAAAAATATATTAGACGGCTTGAGTTGTCAAACATGTGTCAAAATATGTAATTTAAAAAAAAAGCACTAAGGAGTATTTATATCAAAATAACTTTCTACCCCCTTTTAACCCCGTCAGGGAATGAATTTCGATAATTTACGAAACACGTCTTCAATCAATTCTGTTAAAGAATATTTATGCCAAATTTGAAGTAGATTGGACCAAGGAATCACGTTGTCCCATACAAACTTTGCCTCCCTTTTTCATCCCCTTAGAGGTAGAATTTCGTAAAATCCGTTCTTAGCTGACCTCTCCTCGGCAAAAGGAATATTCCTTCCAAATTTCAAGTTTTTAGGTCTCATAGTTCCAGAGATATCGTGATGAGTGACTATATCTATAGAAAGTCTCCTATATATATATATAGATATATATTTTATATTTTTACAATTTATTAAAATCATTAAATTAAGAAAATAATATGTTCGTCATCGCAAAGTTATGTCGATCAGAAAAATTTACTTCTGTTAAAAAGATCATGCTAACTTGTACAGGGTATAAACTAGAGCAGTTGTCGAAACTTAGGACATTGAGTCAACTAATAGATTTATTACTAACTATTAGATATGCGATCTGTGATTAAGAACGATAAATCTATTATATAAAAATAAGTCGGGTTTTCCTTCCTGACGCTATAATTCCAGAACGCACGAACCGATTTCCACGGTTTTGCATTCGTTGGAAAGGTCTCGGGCTCCGTGAGCTTTATAGCAAACTAAATTCAAAAAAATTTTGAACAGAAAAGCAGGAAAACAGGGAAAATCATTTTTCACATACAGCGCCATCTCTGATACATAGCATGTACTACAAACCAATATGGTTTTGCATGGCGGCAGTACGTGGTGTGAGTATCCCTCACGAAAATAAGTTGGTGGCGAAACGGAGTTCGCCGGGTTTGCTAGTTTTATATAAAATATAGTCGTCAGATGATAATAATTACAAGATGTCGTAAGTATATAACAAAGAAAAACAATAAACGATTAATTAAACGGCAGCCATTGATTTCATTGTTTTTTTTTTTTTTTTACTAGTAACGTTTGCGGTTTCACTTGCTTTAATTTCGATCTATAAAAATCTTGAGGAACAAAGTTTGACAACACTTTATTAAAATAAATAATTTTTAATATTCTTTTCCACGTTATGTGTGTATATTTAAATAAATAAAAGATATGAATTTTCATTATACTTTTAATTATTGAATGCATGTGTTTCTAAGCTCCCTTTTTCCTTAAGAAACCCTACCTTTATGTCATTTTACCAAACCGACCGACCGACCGATTTACTGAACTTTAAAAACGGTTCAGAATTTAGATAGATAGTTTTATTTTGAAATATGCCTGTCCTAAAACCAAAACGGTTTCTTTGGTTATGGCAAAAATTATTTTTTTATTTTTTTATTTTTATTAAAGTTACTTTTAAGATTAAAAACTGAGTATAAAAAAATTATGTGCTAGTAATTTACACAAATGTAAAACGACTCATTTAAATTACTGCTCGTATGTAATTCAAGTCACAATATTATAATGTAAGCTGCTCGTCGTTTGGCATTTCCGTGTTTTTACCTGCATTCTGTAAATCTGGCTTACTCATTTTATGTTTAAATAACTTTATTTAATTACACTGAACTTTAAACAAAAGGATTGGACGGACTAAAAGAAATTTATTTACGCAAGGTCACTATAGACGTGCGTGTAAACCCTTTACTTTTATAAATATTATTGGACTAGCTGTGCCCTGCGGTTCCACTCACGTTAATTTGAGGGAAAAACGTACTTAAATACTTTTAAACAATTACTCTAAGAGTAGGTACCCACCTCGTTGATTGAGTGATCGCAAGCGCTACTGCGGAGCAAGGGGTCTCAGGTTTGATTCCTAGGCCGTTCAACGTATGATTAAGTTTTATTTATTTTTAGAAAATTCTCAGTAAAAGAATGATGTTATATTTACTTTAAAAGTGGAACGGAATTATAGTTAATAAATGTTTCGAGAAGAGAAATAATAAAGGACGCAACGGAAGCTCCCAACAAAGATTATTTTTCCCGTTTTTGTAACATTTCTTATTATTGCTCAGCCTCTATTGGTCGTAGCGTGATGTTTTATAGCCTATAGCCTTCCTCGATAAATAGGCTATCCACCACAAAAAGAATTTTTCAATTTGAACCAGTAGTTCCTGAGATTAGTGCGTTCAAACAAACAAACAAACTCTTCAGCTTTATATTAAGTCTGGATTATATCATTATTATTGATTGCTTACCTTTTTAATTTATTTTTATTAACGAAACAACATGAGCTTTTAAAGGTTATGTACATTCCACTCATGCTATAGTTATAATTTTTAAATTCAAACTAACAAACAAAAATCTTTAAATATTTACAGGAAAATCCTTAAAATATCACTTTTCGAACAACAAAAAATAACAAAAAATTAGAATAAAATCAAAAACTACGAATTAAATGAATTTTAACAATAATTAAACTTAAATTTGAAAACTCTTTTTTAATATCCAATTTTATATACGATGACAGTTGTCTAAGATTTCGCGCGCTTTTACGGTTTAAATGTTGCTTGTTGACAATGACAGCTCAAAAAATATTAAATAAATTAAAAAAATCAAAAAACCCGACTGCGTAAAATACTCTTATTATAAACTAAAAAGAATAAAACAATTTACTAGCTTTCATTTGATACCCATATTGCTACAGTAAGAAAAAAAAATTCAACCCCCCCCCCTCATTCCGCCATTTGCGGGCGCCATTTTGAAAATTTATATAGCCTATGTCACTACTACAATTTGGAAAAATCCAACGACACCTCATATGTCAAAAACCGTACAGCCGTTTGGGGTGTAGGGGGTGCCAAGGAAATGGACATACATACATACATACATACATATATACATACATACATACACTTGAAAAACATAACCTTCCTTCTGTCGCAGTCGGGTAAAAAACACACACTAAACAAAAAACACATGTTACCTACATCTCGGGATAAAAAGTATCCAGAGTAGCGTTGTATGAAATCAAATCACGCCGATTTTAATTTAGATTAATTCAGTGCTTTTCAATGTACAGAATTGGCCTATTACAATTTTATTATGAGTATAGAGTCCTCTCATGTTTGAAAATATTATTAATAAATAAATAAATAGGAGATAACTTACGTTTTTCATCCGGATTATGAAGTAGATCATACGCAGTTCCAACCACATTGCCCATCAGGATCAGACCGGCGATACATGCGAATATAATATCGTAAAGGTCGATCGGAATCTGTGGAGGGCTGCTGTTGGTCTTGCAGTGTTCCAGTGACAGGAGTTTCGCGTCCAGTTTATACTTTGTCTTCGTGATATTCTGGACGCACTCCTCGAAGACTTCGGACAGGAATTCTCCAGAAATGTGTGCGCAGGTCGTGGTCACGCAGTAACCGCGGTTTATTACTGTGTGGTTGAACTTATATTTGTCTTCGGAAATTTGCTGAAAGATAATAACTTTTTAAGTATTTGTCCTCGTGCGCTGGAACTTTTACATTTAGTTGAAAATAACTTATAGATAGTACTCGTAGGTAATAGGCGTTGGCTTTGATAATAACGTAAAAAGATGTAACCCTAAAGGTTTTTTTATTAAATATAAAAATGAATATTTCTTATAATTATATATATATATATATATATATATATATATATATATATATATATATATATTAACGTTTTTTCTCATTCAAAATATCTAGACTTAAGAAGATTACCATCACTGAAAACACGCAAGATCATAAAAATATTTGTTTCTTGAAACTTTATCAACTTTATTACCACGATACAGAGTATCCTAGTGTTGAAGATAGGAATAAGGAAATAACTGTTTTATATTTTGTATTCTTTATATTCTTTATTGCACTTCAAACACATTTATACAACTGAGGTTTACAAAATAAGTTGGAAAGGGCGAACTTATCTTTAAAATAGATCTCTACCAGCCTACCCATGATGGTGAGAGATGAAGTTAACGCAGGGCACAATAGTGCAAAAGACGAGAAAAAAAAGCCTAAATATATTGTATAATATATACATTTATATAGAACATACATACGATAAAATACATATACACACTCATACATACATACATAAATATGTACATACATATATTACAGAAGCAACTCCCAATGTATGAGGTGTAGAATTCTACACCTCATACATTGGGATCTACTTTGGAGAGAAAATGATTCCTTAGCTTGTCCCTGAAAGTGCTCAATGAAGTGTTTTCTTGAATAGATTTCGGAAGCTCATTCCAAAGGTTATATATTAAGTAGGAAGTTGGTGTTATGCTTAGGGACTTCAAGCATTGTTGTGATGCAAGACCGCCTAGAGCGTGTTGGGATAGGAAGTAATTTAAAACGGGATCTAAGTTAAGAAGGTGAATTTTGATCATGGAGTATTTTGTAAAGAAAATAAAGGATGTGCATGTCACGGCGAAGGCGGATTGAAAGCCACTTAAGTTGATTTCGAAAATAGGATATGCGATTATAATTACGTAAGCCAAAGATATTGTTGTCGTTCTAATTTTTTAAGTAGCTCCTGTGTTACATCTTTATATAATTTAATAATTTTGGTATAAATCATGTCCGCTTGGAATGGTGCCAAGAATACTGGCAGCATTTTCCCGTTAAATCACAATTCCGATTCTCTGGGCAAAAAATGCAGCCCTCCTGTCATTATATATTACGTATATAATATTTAATTATCCATTTTAAGCATCTGTGTATTATTTCCATCATTGTACGTTTTTAGCCTATTTTTAATTTTTAATGAAGATATCGCAGTATATTTTTTTAGATAATGACCTAAAAGACATAAAACTATTCAGTATTTTATCCGTAATGCGTACAACCGCACGGGGTGCTGACCTTCCGACTGACGCAGGTACTTACCGGGCACGGATGCTTTGATAAGTACCTGCATCAAATTGCAGGAAGAGAAGCCACATCTGTCTGTCACGAGTGTGGCGCGCCGATAAACACGGCGCGTCACACTCTCGAGGAGTGCGCCGCTTGGGGGCCCCAGCGCCATGCCCTGGTGGCCGTGATAGGCGAAGGCCTCTCGTTGTCGAGCGTGATCCACTGCATGCTCGGCAGGGAGAGGTGCTGGTCGGCCGTGGGCTCCTTTTGCGAGGAGGTCATGGTCTTAAAGGAGGCTGCGGAGCGGGAGCGTGAAGCAGACGGTAACGCTCACTCGCTCCGCAGGAGACAACCTGGGAGAAGGAGACGCCACTACGCACTCCTTCACCCGCCGCCTTAGAGTGGGAGGGGCACCTATAATCCTTCCACTCGCCACTAGGGCAATAGAGCGCTCATGGTGCCCGCGAGCGCTCTATAGGCGAAGGTGACCCGCATAGGTGGGCCAACAGTCGGGGCATCACGGTTGCATGCGCGAGCGATCCCGTGGCGCCCCATTACGACGATGAGGGTACCGCTGGGTTTTAGCGGATATTCTGGCACGTTCCGCGTGCCAGCGAGCCCCTCATACCCACCGTTAAAAATAAAAATGCCTGAAATTAGACATGATCATGCCTATTTATGTTTGATCAGGTCTGTTCATGTCTGATCAGGTCTGTTCATGCATGATTATGTCTGAGGCGTTTTACTATACCTGACCGTGGATGGTCATGACTGACTAAGCATGAACAGGCATGATCATGCCTAAAGGGTTGTACTGTATCAGCTTGTAAACCACCCGCGATGATCCTCCTACCATGGGTAACGATCGTTATAAGATGTCTATACTAACAACCGGAAGCGACGGCTTTACGTGCTCTCCGAGGCACGGTGGGGAGACCCACAAGGACATACACCCAGAACGGATACAAATATTTGTACAAATACAAATATCTGTGCTGAGTGGGAATCGAACACGCGACCACCGGCGCGCAGCGTTGAGGCAACTACCCGGACCACTACACCGGAACGGTCGTCAAATGTCATCAGTCAGGTCGTCAGGTGCCTGAACGGTTGAATAAGTGAATAATAATAAAAGAGAAGAATATTCGAATTAAAAAAAAAATGATACTGATTTCAGCGGACATCTGACAGTTTTTTCAATTTCTACAAATCAATTGTGATAAAAAATATTTTTGAAAATTCGCATATTTATATATTTTTTTCTACATATAAAATTTTTATGATGCGGATATTGAGAGACATCTGATATTTTTTTGATTTTTTTGAACATATTGATTATAGCAAGGAAAACTTAGTACAAAAATTTCATCTATAAAGAAGCTCTAAAAAATATAAATGCAATTATCTTGATTTAGTTTATTTTAAAGAAAAACCAAAAAGTAGTCAAGTCCTGATTAGACACAAACAGGAAAACAAAAAATGAATGAAGTTATTATAAAAAATCGTCATGACCTTCCTTAACACATATTATGCCGTATGTATATTATATAACAATACTTTAATTAAAGCCTCTTAATTAAACCGGTTTTTCCGCTTTAAAATAAATTGGACTGCTTTAAAGTTGATGAACTCTATAAATTATTATAAATTATAATTTCACCTATTTTTGTTTATTTATTTTTTAAGACGAAAATCAATAAAAATATATAATATCTAATAATCAAATCTATAAAAAAATCTAACGGTCAATCAAGAAAACATCTCCGAAATCTAAAATATTTTTTCTGGTTCTGGTTCTGTTTTGAAATAAATATTTTTCGTTTTTTTATCCTATACGTATATATTTCCTTTCATAAATGTGTTTATTATTTAAAACTGAACTAAAAAAAATACGTAAAAAGTAATGATTGCGAAAATATTATTTTCATAAATCAAAGTCAAAACAACCGCGTATAATTAGTTACAAAAAGTTGTTTTGCTATTAATAACATAATCGATATGGTTAAAAAAGTTGTTATTCTATACTTAATATTCAATTGTATACCAATTTGTTTGTAATATTATTCTGACAACCGCGTATCAATTTTTTTACTTATTTTACAGAAAAAAAGAATAGAAAAACCACATTTAATAAACAAAATTTTAAATATACTGTTCTCTTATATTTACGCGAATTTTACTCATTTGATTAAAAGTCTATACCGGATTTTATCGCGTTTATTTAAAACTTTATAGTTTTACAATATTTTAAATTATTTCCCGACGTTTCGGACCCTTTACAGCGTCCATGATCTCGGGGGACTGAGGTGGTGGGTGTCCGAATAATGAAAATTTTAAATAGATCGTTAGTAATATACTATATATTAATAATATATTGTATTTAATTAAATGTCTAAATCGGATTTTATCGCGTTTATTTGTTTAAAAACTACAGTTTAACGATTTTTCAATTAAATTATTTCCCGACGTTCGGACCCTTTACAGCGTCCATGGTCTCGGGGTCGTGAGTTTTTAAACAAATTAACGCGATAAAATCCGATTTAGACTTTTAATTAAATGAGTAAAATTCGCGTAAATATACTGTATATTGAAACGAAAACACGATGCTGTTACAGTTCAAGTTAAAAATAACATAATCAGGAGTAACAATCGGCGGCCATGTTTGCTAATTTTGAAACAGATGTTTATATTTTGAGTTCGATTTGGGTACATACTCGTAAACATTTTTTTAATGGACTTTTTATCATTTTAATTGTACTTAATTTATATTTGGCATAAGTTTTTTTTATTTTTCTTTTATTTAATAAATGGTTACTAAAACTAATCATTTTTAAGGAAGTTGAGTTACGAGAAATTGTTATTGTTTTTTTTTTTTGTACTATGCTTACTCATTAAATACACTGTGATTGTTGATAATATTCCATTAAAAATATTGCACTTAGGGCCAATTTCACCAGTCACTGCTGAACGTAGGTCTCCTCATCTCAGGGTCAACCCCCCCTGGGTTACCAATACTCGTCACGCTTGGTAGACGGATAGACGAGTGCAATGTGTTGTGGCAACTGGCAAGATATGGTGACGCTGCTGACCATCATCATCCTAGTTAGTGTACATTTGTTCGCACCATTATGGTCTTAGTCAAGGACACCACGGCAATTTCTTCTTGCCGGTCACCGCTTGGCAAGTGTCTCGCTCATAGTTATAGATAGGCTATCAGTAGAGGGTAAAACAGGCCCGTAGGACTTGTTTCACCTTATTCATTTATTTATTTATTTGTAATAGGACTACCAACAAAATTACATGTTCTTTAAAATTAGACATTTAGGACCTTATAGTACAAGTTACATATAATTTTACTTATAGGTAGTCACAGCATGCATTTGATTGACAATATTAAAATAACACTTAACAAATAAACTATAATTTTTGTCTCAAAGGTTGCAAATAGAAATATCTGACAGATAAAATGGAGTTTAATAGAGAAGCAGAAAGAAACAAGGAATTATTCGTTGAATACTGTAATATATGTCAGATAACTATCGGAAACTTTATCTAAAACCGATTAAATTGGCCTTTAGTTCATCGTTCTGTTGCCGAAATAGATATTAAAGGTTTGACAGACAAAACAGAGCCGGCTTAGGATTGAGATGAGTTTTATACCAGAGATAGAGGCTAATTTTATTAAATTATTAAAAATGTCTGAACCAAAATAGTTAATGAATTATAAATTTTTCGGTAATTATAATAATTTGTTTCCAATTTTCTTTTTTATTACATTTGTAAAAAGTTTTTAATATCCATAATATATTATTCGGTACAAGATTATATAAATGACAACAATTTACATGCTGATACAGTACAGTACAGTACAGTACAGTACAGTACAGTACAGTACAGTACAGTACAGTACAGTACAGTACAGTGTGGGTTTAGTATCTTGCTCTCGTGATGAACATGTCAGTGAATTTATAATGATTGAGTGATGTAATAACGGTTTTTGAAGAGTAACTGTCGAGTTTCTTGCCGATTCTTCTAATCAGAACATTCATAAATTTAAGAATCAGAATGTACACTATCATACTAATATTATAAATGTGAAATGTAAGTTTGTTTGTTACGCTTTCACGCGGAAACTACTTAACCGATCATCATTAAACTTTGTACCATATTCTTGGAGGTATTAGAAGTAACATAGGATTTTTTTTTTGGTCGCAATAACCAACATCTAAGCGAGCGAAGTCGCAGGCAGAAGCTAATAATTAATAAAGTAATAAATAACTACTCTGTAAAACAACGATTAAAAAGTTATTTCGGAGCGTACTTGAATAAAGACAATTTTTATTTGGATTTTTGATTTAGGTTAGGCTATAATTTTTATGAAATTTATAACTTAAGCTAATCTAGCTGACCAGATTAGCTTAAGTCAAGGCTGACATTTTAATGCATGATGTTTTTATACAAAATTATTAATGACTTAGTAGACTCTAAATATCTCATAAGTAATATAAATTTTAATTGCCGTAGGATTTGTAGTATAAGGAGAAAATATTTGTTTATGGTACCCACATATAAGTCTAATTATACAAAAAATAAATTTATTTGTCGTGCAAGTAAAATGTATAACGAGTATTGTGAGAGAGTTGACATTATGCACGACAAAATCAATTATTTCAAACATGAAGTCATACTACATTTTAAGGAAGTATGATTATTATTTTTTTTTTTCTCATTACTGTTTTGTTTTGTTTTATAGTTCTGTTTAGTTTTACTTTTTAAAGAAGTGTAATTTTCTCATTACCATTTTGTTAATAATTATCGATAATATTACTGAACTATTAATTTGTACTGATAAATGTATTATTTATTAGTGGAAACTTAACTGATTTATGTTTTCCAAATAAATGATAATAAAATAAAAATAAATAAAATGATTTACCTGTGTCAGGTCCAGAAGGCGGCTATACTTCTTTGAGGAAAGTTGGAAGGAGCCGAGGCAGAAGGCGCCCTGAGAGCCCAAGCACTCATCGTAGTCGTCGAGCTCGAAGAGCCGGGGCATTGAGTAGTATTGCTCATCTGTAACAAAAACAGTTTTATGTATTTAAACATTAAATAATTGATATTATTTTGTTTTTTGATCTCCTTTATTACAATAAATGTCTAGATTTACATCTGATTCGGTTGCTATTACTTTTCATCTTTGGAAAATATTATTGGAGTCTATTTAAAAAGCTTTTATTCACGCGACTCCCACGACTAGTAAAAGAAATTTGTTGATTCAGCCTGCTGGTGTCAATGTATTTCAATATTTAAAGGTAGAATGGAGAAATCCACCGCCACATGAGCCGTTGGATGTCCATTGCAGTAACAGAAATAGTACATTTTATATAATACTAGCTGACCCGGCAAACGTTGTTTTGCCATATAAATAATCTTGAAGTAATAAAAAAATAGGGGTTGGTGATAAAAAAGTAAAATTTAGGGTTGTATGTATTTTTTAATGCCACATTATAAAAAAATAAAAACAAAAAATTTCGTCCAAAAATTAAAAAAATTTTTTTAAGGGTGAACAACCCTTATTACTTAGGGGTATGAAAAATAGATGTTGGCCGATTCTCAGACCTACTCAATATGCTCACAAAATTTCATGAGAATCGGTCGAGCCGATTCGGAGGAGTTCAAGTTCGAACCCCGTGACACGAGAATTTTATATATAAGAAGTATATTTTTTTACAGGTTTAGTCGATTTGTCAGCTACTTATGTAAGTATATATGAATCAATATGTTTGTCACTTATTTATTTTTAGCCTCTAGCAACATATTTTTTTCCGTGTTTTTATTTGTTTTTATGCTACAAACTTTCTCATCTTTACGAGCCATGGGTTGTTGGTGTTGAACGCTTCTAGCACCCACCTTTTGTGTAATATTTTTATAAGTGTCTTGTGCCGTGCGGTGACCGACAGAGAAGAAAAGTCCCGACTTCTTTCTTGCCGAGGTATCGTAAAAGGTGAGTAAGGGCATAGTGGTGCGAACAACTGTACACTAACCTTTTTTTTAACAATGGGAAATGCATTTACGCATCCCGCCGCCCTCGCTGACTCTCACCACTAAAGCCAGAATACCCACTAAAACTCATCGGCCATCTGCGCCGTAGTGGGGCGCCACGGGATCGCAAACGCATACAACCGTGACGCCCCGACGCTGAGCCCGGCGGCCCCTCCGTATGTGATTAGAGCCGCTCGACCAGTTCACTCTGCTAGTTCAGAGAAGTACCGGGAGCGACCCAACCACCGAAGTGGGGGAGAGAAACCATCGATCTCCTTCCATCCTCCCTTCTGCGCTTTCGCGCCCACCGTTGCTGGTTTTGGTCCGCGGGGGTCCGAAGACCCCAACACTCGTGGTGAGCTCTATCCGCCACCCGAGGACGCGCCCAATAGGAGACCAGCAACTCTCGTGGGGACTGTACACTAACCAGGACGATAATGGGCAGCAGCACTATCAGCAATATCTTTTTTTTTCTTTTTTTAACGATGGGTAATGTATTTGCGCATCCTGCCGTGAAACGGTGGGTATGTGGGACTCGCGGCGGGACGCCAGGATCGCACGTCAACCCAGCAGGCCGAATACCTTACTAAAACACTCGGAGGTATTCGAATGGCGTTCCCCTATCCGCCACCCGGGAACGTGCCCAATAGGAGGTCCAGCAACTCCCCTGAGTTGTCAGCAATATCCTGCCATAACACACTGCGTTGGCCAGCCCATCTGCCAAACGTGGCGAGTATTGGCAAAAGAGAGATGATGGGGACTTGATATTTACTTAGTTGGTCTTTATTTCTTTAGAATTTTATTTGCTACTGACACGTTTTACTCAACTTATTTATGAGTACATGGAAAATTTACTTGACATAATTACCGCCGTGCCGAAGTCTGAACAGAAAACCACTTAAATAATTAATCAATGATATCTTGTATTATACTTATGTATAATGTACAGCTACCTTATTTAATAAATCTTGGTTATATTGAAATTATATTTGTGTTAAGCTTAAAATATTATTTATTTATTTATAATAAATAACCTTAAATAACCCAAGTCTGCTCGTAAAGCTTCTCAACGCCATTTTCACGACTGGTAAAAAAAATATTTTTAGCTGATAGTCATTTTTTTTAATTATTACTGAATCAGCCTGTAAGCAACCCACAGCTGGGCAAAGATCGCTTCTGCTTAATCTGCCACGCTGCTCCACTGCAGGTTAGATAATTTCCCTACTATAATGAGTATCTGTCGCTATCTGATGTCTATGATAACAATCGGGATCGATGGCGTTACGTGCTCGCCGAGGCACGGTAGTTTATTCGGACACAGAATAATTTATTCGGAAATAAATATTAATAATAATTTATTCGGACACCCACCACCTTAGTCCCTCGAGACCATGGACGCTGTAAAGGGTCCGAAACGTCGGGAAATAATTTTAAAAATTGTTAAATTGTAAAGTTTTTAGATAAACGCGATAAAATCCGGTATA
The DNA here is from genome assembly GCA_036937285.1 of Euphydryas editha. Classification (NCBI taxonomy): domain Eukaryota; kingdom Metazoa; phylum Arthropoda; class Insecta; order Lepidoptera; family Nymphalidae; genus Euphydryas; species Euphydryas editha. Next base: position 467,809 of record JAUPFZ010000019.1, on the reverse strand, counting down.
GACTTTTCATTAAACATTTTATTCAGGCTTAGCTTAACAAAATTATGATTGATATAAACAATGTTTTATTTTCTTCCATATTGTAACGATAATAATATTTTAATTTTTTAAAAATAATTTAGTTCTAACTTAACTGGAAAAAAATAAAAAACTTAACTGTAAAAACATTAAAAAATAAAAAATAAATACTGAATAAATTACGTCTATGCATATTGAATAGAATTCTTAAAACCTAATCAATATGCATACACGGAATAATAGAAGAAGGAGAATAAGATTCTTAAAACCTTAATCAAAAAATAATAATGTTCAATGTATTTGAAAGTTGTCATGGTATTACATCGTTAAGTAAATCACAATAATTATAATAAAAATTTAATGAATTCAATGAATTATATTTTAATGCAATTTTCAAAAAAGTAGTCGAGACTGTTGAAACCGCACGAAAAAACTATTGACTTTTATACAAAACAAATAACATTGTTTTATTGAAATATTATTACATTAAACTTTACTAAACCCTTTTTTAACGGTTGAAATTATATTGTAAAATCTGTACATGTAATAAAATAGTAGCGAAATCGATTCTTTATATATTTTTTTTTAAACAGTATCTGTTAACTGTGTTCCGCTCAAGTTACTATAGATGAAATCATACTTTTTACAATTTTTATTTATTTATATTACCGCGATAATTTCAAAAACGACTGAATCGATTTTATATAGAATGTAGTATAAATTTGTATGACGAATTTCGTTATCAGCTTAGGCTATAAAATTTCACACTATAACTAATAACTATAATAACGCACGAGCTGGCTAGTAACATATAAATTGCTGTTCTCTTATATTTACGCGAATTTTACTCCTAATAATAATTATTCGGACACCCACCACATTCAGTCCTCGAGACCATAGACCACATAAAAATCTTTAAACTGTAAAGTTTTTAAATAAACGCGATAAAATCCGTTGTAGGCTTTTAATTAAATGATATAAATTGTAATTAGAATCCTACCTGTGACTCCCGAAACTGCCGCCACAAGCACAATCAGACAAGACAACAGTTTAACCACCATCGCACAGAAACAGCACAGATAAATTACGTAAATATAAAAATACGACAACTTCGTCCCTGAGTAACACTGATGCTCGCGTTTCAACAAATGGCTGTGATTGAGCGTGACTCAGTATATATAATGGTACTGTTTACACAAGGTGAAATGTCATTTCATAAAAAAATATTAGAATATACATTTAAAATATAATATTTAACAAATATGTTACAAATATGGATTTAGATTTAGAAGTATAGGAGTGTCTCACAGACAGTATCAAAGTTTTGTTTACATGGTTCATACTTTAAAAAAAAAGCAAGTAAGAAAAGCGTTACATGTGATTAAATTATCATTACTTTGAATTCTTATAAATAATAAAGTGTACAAAAAAATATATTTCTTTTGTGTTTAAAATAAATCTTACAGTTTATTTTTAAGTAAAATTGTAATAAAAGGCTTTGGGTTAAAGTCAACTATTATGTTAATGGTTAAGTGAATTGAATCGTGAATTATTAAGGAATTAAAAGGAATTTACAATCAAGGAAAATATGTATGTTAAAATGTATGTGATTATAAAAAGCCTGAACTGAACTGATTTGAACTTTTTTAACCTGTAATCAACTCATTGGTGGGCAAACAATTTTATTTCAAGAACGACGATATGACAATCAAGAAATTACTAGGAGGAACTGCTGATAGTAGCATATTCTCCGTTACACGTTCCAATAAAATATAGTAAGATTAAAATATTTAAAAAAAAATATTAAGATTAATTGCGTAATCCTAGTATCATTATCCCATCGACATTGTCTTCGAAACAGAATAACCAGGGCCGTCTTTAACCTATTGAAGGCCCTGGCCATATTAGGGTAATGGTAATGTAAAATTAATAATTAATTATTAATAAATAAATAATAATAATAATTATGACTTTGACAGAACACTATTTTCTTAGAATAGACAAAGAAGGTAAATAAACATGATTTCTATTATTTTCAATTTGGAGAAGGAGCGTTCGCCACTGCAGATAGTTACCATTATGCTTAAAAAAGAATTAAATACGATTTCTACATTTGAAAATATGTCTTCAATTTTGTTTTCTTTTAAAATTTTATTCTCTCAACTCTTCGGAATTCAGAGCTTTCAAGCGAACAAATTAAATCAAAACTTTTACTATATCGATAAATCGATAAGTCCTTGTAATCAGATTCCGGGTTTTTTTTCATTGGCGGATATTTCGAATTAAAAAAAAACTTCGGTAATAAATATCGGTTATCGTTCAGTGATCTGGCAAGAACTAATAGGGCTCTATTGATCACGGGGCCCAGGGCAAGTGCCCAGAGTGCCCAGTGGGAAAGAGGGGTCTGAGAATAACACTTTTGAAGTGCTGTAACTCGTAATGTTTATTAGTTCAGTAGGTTATAAGAATTATACGCCGAGTTGCACGAAACAAATTTTAAATTTAAGTGTTTATTAAACTAATTTAATCACAAGAATCGTGATTATCTGTTGCACAAAACGTACATCTGATTAAGTTAACAAAAAAATTTAGTTTAATTAAAGACCTATCTAACGGATGATTAATTCCAACAGCTTTAAATTAATCATAAGATCAACTAATTTTAATATTAATTGCAACTTAACTAACGGAAAGTTAGCGACGGTTTCGTGCAACTCGCCGATAGGGTAATAAATTGACTCTATTAATTAAAATCAAAATAAAAACAAAATTTTCTTTATTCAAGTGGGCTTCAAAAGCATTTTTGAATCATCGACAAAGTATATCATCATCATCTCAATCAGCCAATGTGCACTGCTGAACTCCCCCATCGACCTCCAGAGCGACCTCTCTACAAGTCGTCTGTCCATCTCGTGGTCGGCCGTCCGACGCTGCGCTTACCGGTAAAGTACCTATATAATATGTTTTAATTAATTAGATATAGTTAATATGAAGCTACCACCGATCCGGAATGTAGATTCTGATGAGAACTAAAAAGAAACTCAATAGTCACTCTTTAAAAAAAATGGCAATACATTATAAACTCAGAACTCGAACATTATAAACTCAGTCATAATATGCCTTGCATGAAAGACAAGCGTTATTAAACTCAAACATATTATCATTGATGTAATCTCGTATGGAATAATTTGCTTTGCTTTGCTTTTTAAGACAACCGTTCTGGTATACTGGTCCGAATAGTCACGTCAACACCGGCGGTCGCGGGTTCGATTCCCGCTCGGGACAGATATTTGTATGTTTTAATGGAAAGCTATTAATTTTTTTTATCAATTTATGCTACGCTTGGCAGGCGGGTTGGCAAGCGCAGTGTGTTGCGGCAGGATATGTTGACGCTGCTGTCCATCGCCATGCTGGTTAATGTACAGTTGTTCGTACCATTATTTAATCGTCCTCGACGACACCTCGGCAAATAAGAGGTCGCGACTATTTTTCTCTGCCGATCACCGCACGGCAATATACCATATATTTACATATACTACCATAAAACATATTTTAAAAAAGGAAGTGTCTATTCATACGATTATCGTACGAATATTTTTTTATTATTCATACGATTATCGGTAGATATGAATTCTTTTTATTCGTACGAACTATTTTATAATATTTAAAAAATATTAATTCATTTATTTTTTATTGTTAGGTTATTTGGTTTTTTTTAATTGATAGGTTGTTAGGTTTTTTTTTCGTTTTACTATTATTTATATTAAAATGATTATCTTATTATAAATATATTTTTTTTATATTTTTTTTATTAATAGTAGGTACGAATAATTATTTTTGTTTTCATAGGACAATCGTATGAATAAAGAAAAAAAAGCAACATTCTTTAAAAAATATAGTTTTTTAATCCTTTTTTAAACAGTGCCATGTATATTAATGTTCATAAAACAACTTTTATTTTTAATATTTTAATAGAAATATTAAATTATTTGCGAAGTTATATTCTTCAGTCCAGTGTTAATACTCATTCGAAAAATTATTACCTTAAACATTTTATGTTTGCTCTTTAGGTCTTATTGTTAAAAATAATAGATACTTTACTTACCAAAATATCACAGGCTTAATAGCTTTAATTTAAATATTTTGAAACCGTGCGAAGCCAGGTAGGAAGCTACTCAATATGTAATTTCATTTTAAATTCAAGATTTAGTTCTTGCACCGTAACCTAACAAAAATTTTATTTATTTGTAAAACAGTTAAATTAAATACCTTAAAGGCAAATAACCTTCTCAGCGTGAGTCAAGCCGAAAGTGAGTTGAACGATTTAGATCAGATGATGAACCTTGCGACCAAACACGTAATTTGACATTGAAACGACGAATAGAGAAAATTTCGCAAATAGAAATGTCAAGTTTTCCGTAAAAGCTACCAAAAATTACGAAACAATAATAGATTCATTCCCTTTATGGGAATCTTGTAGGATATGGTTATGAGTATATGGCAAGTTGCATGAGGCTGAGGAATTAGTTATATGCGCAGCTCTGGATTTTTCCAGCTAATGCCCGGGGCAGCAAATTTTGTGGGGCAATGTAATTCGAAGTGTGAAAACAAATTTTAGCGCTATCGAAATTGCTTTAAAAAGTATTATTGTTTTGGAATCATCTTTAAATTATAATAAATAAAATAACTCTATCCATAATTAAGATTATTTTAATTACACGACGATTTGACGACCGTTCTGATGTAGTGGTGCGAGTAGTCGCCTCAAGACCGGCAGTCGCGTGTTCGATTCCCGCTCGGGGCAGATATTTGTACTTATGCAAATATTTGTTTCCGGTCTGGGTGTATCTTCTTGTGGGTTTCCCCACCGTGACTCGGAGAGCACGTAAAGCCGTCGGTCCCGGTTGTTTCCTTATGGTAGGTATGGTATGTGCGCGGGACGTCGCACAAGAGAGAGTGCCCGATGGGGCTGCTGCCTGCGGGCCACGGAGCAACGTACGCGGTACCAGTGGTCCGCATTGTAAGAGCGGGTGAGGGCGCATGGCGGGTTATTTTAGTGGGTGAGTGCCCCACACTACCCTGTTGTCTCCCTGGACGACGGGGTGTGCGGTCAGGCACATTTTTTCCCGCCAAAACAAAAAATAAAAAAAAATTAAAACGGTTTTGTATATGCGATAATGAAATAGCAGTTGTATAGCGGAGCACGAATCATTAACTGTAATATAACACAAGAGTTTATTGTTTGTTAGTTACTTTGTTTGAACGCGCAAATTCCTTTGAATGGCCGGTCCGATTTTATTAATTAATTTTTCGTAATAAAGTATGTTTATCGCGTAAGATTTATTCTATAAAACGTGAGGCTACAGCTTACAGAAATCTGTATTATAAGGCAAGAGAAACCGCAAAAAACATCTAGCTAGCAAATAAATAAAGTAGGTACTTCAATCGGTATTTGAAAATCATCTTACATTTCTCTTATCATTTTATATTTTGAATGACAATTCAAGGATTTGTAATGATTTACTGTTGGTTAGCGATAATTTTCAATTTTTTTATAAAAATGTATAATAATTAAACTCGTAACAAAAGCTGTCAAAGTTCACAGACAATTATCATAATTGAATATAATTACTAAAATTGACTGAGAAAATATAAAGCTTAAAGCGTTACTTGATTTTTTTAAATAAGAAAACCGAATCTGATAATAATTTGATATAATATTAAAAGTATACACTTTTATGATAATAAAGACAACTAAATTATTTACTTGCATTATTTACTTCTTTATGTAAATATTATTGCAGATAAACTTATATTTTCTATTAAATATTAACAGCAGTCATTTTAAACACTACATTTTGTAAAACTGATCGAAATAAAGCTTTTTAAGTTAATAATATTTCTGGACTCATTTAGATGATTCGTGAATGACACGATGTTTTCAAGGCTTATACCTAATCCTTTTAAAAAAATATACAATTTACATATCTTAGGAAAAGTATCCATACTACTTGAACTATTTTTTTACAATTTTCTACCCCCCTACCTCTTCGGTGACCACCCGTAGTACTTACCAAGTCACCCCCTCCCACTCAAAATTTCGCGTAGTAATTTATAAATATGTTTTTAACTGATTTTTTTTTTCAAAGGGAAATAAACAAAAGTGTAGTCAGTAGTAGTATCTACTAGTAGTATAGCGTAGTGTTGTCACCTGTGAGCTTAAAAAGTCATGTCGTGTCATGTTTGAATATAGCTTGAAAAAGCGCGAGATTTTTCTAGAGGATATTTGGTTACGTGACGAAAGCCTGGATGGTGGATGGAGGCTGCTTTGAACCGGTCGCTCTCGAGGTTGTTGGGGGAGGCTTACGTTCAGCAGTGGACATCCAATGGCTGATATGATGTTAATATTAATTTATATATTTAAAATAAATTGCATAGTTTAATTATAATCTTAATCATAATTTAAAATTAATTAAAAAAATCAAAAAACCCGACTGCGTAAAATACTGACTGAATAAAACAATTTACTAGCTTTCATTTGATACCCATATTGCTACAGTAAGAAAAAAAAATCAACTCCCACCTCATTCCGCCATTTTCGGGCGCCATTTTGAAAATTTATATAGCCTATGTATACTACAATTTAGACAAATCCAACGACACCTCATATGTCAAAAACCGTCCAGCCGTTTGGGCTGTAGGGCGTGCCAAAGAAATGGACATACATACATACATACATACACTCGAAAAACATAACCCTCCTTCTGTCGCAGTCGGGTAAAAAAATATCCTTAAAACTCTAATACTCTTTTCTTTCATTTATTTATACGGCTTATAATTTTGTGCGCAAATAATTGACCTTTGTGTCTGACTGCAGACCGTGTTTTTATTACGTGGCAGAATTTATTTTTATTTGCAATTGTTTCCGTATAAAAATACCCTTTCGTATGAGAAAAAACCATGTAAGAGGACTTACTCATGATATTTATTCTTTAAATTATTTACATACTATATGCAATGCTGATACATAATCATAAACTGCTATAGATATATAATCGTAAAGTGTTATAGGATGAAGCGCGGCTTTCGACGCGCTGTTTATTGGCACGCGCCACTGGCCGCCCTCGGTCGGTACCGCCACAACCGCTATGTCCCTGCATTTTAAAACTGTAATATCTTCGAAAATATTCATTTAAATTACATGCTGTAAAAGGCCTTATTGATTTATATTAAATGCACAATCTATTTAAGGTACTTAATTGGATAAGGATTAATGCTCTATTGCTTAAAATCGCTTTGTAAATAAGACATTATTTCTCGAAAAAAGTAAAGGACAAAAAATGGTTATTGTGGGTTATCCCTAAGAGATGGACATATACTATTCCAGCTATTTCTGTAGACCTTTTTAAGCTGTACAATACTGTAGTACATTATTTTGATCTATCTCATAGGGTTCAGCCAGCGTTTGCAATGTAAACGCAAAAAATGTGTTTATTTACGACATCACATTAGAAACCTCTGAAATTATCAGTGTTTCTCTACTATATTATGCATGTTATATACATATAAACCTCCCTCTTGAATCATTATATCTAGTACCTGGATGACCGAGCTTTGCTCGGTTAAATTATATTTAGATACATTACATACTGATGAAACATAAATAATATTTTCGATCTTACCGACATAATAGTAAAATAATAGGAATTGGTTATTTAAATAAAAAATAAAAAGTAAAAAGAGCTCTTAATTCAAAATAAAAAAAGGAAAAAAAAATGGTCTGTAAACACCTGGGTTCGAATCCTTCGTTTCTGATTTCGTATCCGCCCGATTCCCATCCGAGCTATAAGAAGCTTGTCAATGACAGCGAAATTTGCCTTCGTATTTTAATGATATTTTTTAATTGCGTAAAAAAAGGGATAAAACGACATTTTCTAAAAATAAATCCTAGCTAGATCGATTTATCGCCCCTAAAACCCCCTGCATACTAAATTTCATGAAAATCGTTGGAGCCGTTTCCGAGATTCCGATTATATATATATACATATATATATATATTATATATTATATTATATTTATTATTATATTTATAACTATTGCGACGTCTGTCCTTAATTTGAATATTTCGTTTAATTTCTTATTTATTTCTATTCATGACTAAATAATATTAATAATGTCTAATAATATTGGATTAATTATTTTTTTCTTTCGATGTATGTATATATATTTTATGACTCATTATAAATCGTAATGGTTTATTTATATATTTGGAAAATTTAATTTATTTTAGTATCTACTCTAACGCATTGGCTTTACTGTAATGTTAGTAGTAAGATTAATAATAATAAATAAATAAATAAATAAATAAATATATACAAGAATTGCTCGTTTAAAGATATATGATTTAAAAAATCCGCATCAAAATCTGTTTTTAAAGATCTAAGCGTACAGACAGCGGGAAGCGACTTTGTTTTATACTATGTAGTGATTAATACTTATACGAGTATATTTATTTAATTGACATGTAGTTATAAGGCATTTGTCATTGTTTATTGTGTAATTGACCAACCGCTTTTTACTATATTTTTCATTTGTCTTTTTAATTATTCAATGTTATTCTGTTGATCTCTTTTGTATGTTGAAATCTAGGCGTTTAATTAGTATAAATGGTTAACCCGTTCTTAATAAAAAAATAAATTATGTTGTGTGTATTTCTAGACAAGCGTCCTAGTATAGTAGTGTGAGCAGTCAAATAACGCTGCCGGTCGCGTGTTCGATTCCCGCTCGAGGCAGATATCTGGTCTGGGTGTATGTCTTTGTGGGTCTTCCCATCGTGCTACGGCAAACACGTAAAGTTGTCGGTTGGTTGTTATCACAAACACCTGATAAAAATCGTTATTTATGGATTATCTGCCAACACGCAGTGGTGTAGTGTGACGGGTTAAACTCTAACCGTTCTCCTATTTGGTGTAGAGGTCTTAGTTCAGTAGTAAGTTGCTTACAAGCTGATTTAGTTTAGTTCAGTTCAACTTTACTAACATGTATGACTAAGTATCAATAATACAAAAATTATATAAGTCGAATAAAGTTATTTGAATTGTAAATTAATTCGGAACTATTAAACTTAAATATATAATAAAAGTACTTATCGTGGTCGAATCTGTCTAGTTCGACTAATGACCTTATATCATTATATGGCAGTTCAATGTCAGAAGATGTGACGTAAAAGAGGACGAGAGGGAGAAGAGTCATAATTACAATACTTTCCATGACGTACAATAAACTAGTAACGACTGGTTCACTATATGAGTGCGTTAAACTCAATTACATTATAATTAACCGACTTCAAAAAAGGAGGGGGTTCTCAATTCGACTGTTTTTTTTCTGTTTGTTACGCGATTATTTTGTCAATTATTAATCGATTTTGACGATTCTTCTTTTAACTGGTAGGTAATACTTCAGAGATGGTCCCATAGAAATTTTATCGGAATCAGTTTAGCCCTTTTTAAGGATTTTTTTTTACATGTGGGTATAATCTTGAAGTCGCTTTTTGTTTTTTAAACCTTTTTTCTAATTAATTTTACGAGTTAGTAACATATCAATCTAAGCCCGCGTCGTCCTCCCGTGTAAGTATAACTTTAAAATATGAAAATATTTCTGTAATTATTAAAATCAAAATATAGAAAGTTTAGAGCTTCAATAGTGTTCAGGGCGTCTTCAACCTCGTGAGATCTTACTGTCGCTGCAGTCGAGACTCAACGCAGACATCAACGGCAACGATGAGGACGACTTAGGTGAGGTATAACGGATCATCGGAGTAGACTTTTAAACGGATATGACATCACCAGATCGAATCATATCTCTTAATTAGGCCCATCAATTATTTGTAATAATTTATTTCCCATTATGGCCCATCAGGCCGAAAATAAGTCAGCCGCTAAGGCTCACTACAGAAGGGGAAGGGCAAGGGAAAGGCGAAGGAGGTGGAGTGGACCGCATTTGGCCCCTCTACCTCGAAGGAAGCGGCCCCACAACTGGCCGAATCACAAGCGGAGCCGGCGGCTAGCTGGACTGAGGTGGTCCGCCGCAAGACGGCCTCGAAGTAGAAGAAGACGACCTCAGTGCCGCCGGCGAAGACGGCGGCGCCAAATAAACCGGCTGCTCCAGCGCAGCCGGAGAAGAAGGGGGCCACAAAGCCAAAATTAGCGCTCCCCCGCTCATCGGCCGTAATAATAAAGTTACGGCCGGAGGCAGCGGCTAGGGGGGCAACCTACGGGTCGGCGCTCCTTAAGGCCGAGACGAGCGTCGACCTGAAGGAGCTGGGAATCGGCCCGCTCCGGATCCGCCAGTCGGCGACCGGAGCGCGCCTGATCGAGATTCCCGGCTCTACGAGTGGCGATAAGGCGGACGCCCTAGCCGCTCGCCTGAGGGAGACCCTGGCGGAGGAGGTGGAGGTGCTCAGGCCTGAGAAGAAGGCCGAACTGAGAATCTCGGGCCTGAGCGACGCGGTCTCTGCGGAACGGCTGACCACCGCGGTGGCGAAGGAGGGGGGCTGTTCCGCAGAGCAGGTCCTCGTGCGGAACATCCGCACGGGGCAAAGGGGGCCAGGGTCGGCCCACATTGAGCTCCCGGCGGCGGCTGCGAAAAAGCTGCTGCAGGCCGGGAGCATAGCAGTGGGGTGGACTAAAGCAACGGTCCACCTCCTACAGGCGCGTCCCAGGCATTGCTTCCGATGCCTGGGACTAGGGCACGTCGCCGGCGCGTGCCCAGGTGGTACTGACCGCAGCACTCTGTGCTACCGCTGCGGTCAGGAAGGCCACAAAGCAGCCGAGTGTTCGGCCACCGCTAATTGCGCGGTGTGCGCGGACGCCGGTAGGCCGGCGGGCCACGTGATGGGGGGCATGGCATGCAAGCCCCCATCAACTCGCGGGAAGTTCCCCCCGCAATCGTCCCAAGGGGGGAACCGAGTGGAGGCAGCAGACGCTGAGATGGCCGAGTGATGTCTGGGCATCTCAGCGTTCTCCAGGCGAACGTCAACCACTGCGCCGGGGCCCAGGACCTTCTCCTGCAGTCCATGGCGGAGTGGAGTATTGACGTCGCGATCGTCGCCGAGCCATACGCCGTGCCCCCTTTTTTTTTTTTTTTTTTGATGCTGTGAAATGCGTTTACGCATCCCGCCACCCGCAGGCGACGGGTATGTGGGACTCGCTGACTACGAAGTCAGAATACCCACTAAAACACAGCGGTGCCCTCGTCGTCGTACAAGGACGCCACGGGATCGCTGGCGCATGCCACCGTGACGCCCCGACGGTTGGCTCGCCTACGCGGGCCGCCTTCGGTCATAGAGCGCTCGCGGGCACCGTGGGCACTCTATCTCCGCTGCTCCAGGGACCGACGAACGGGGGAAACTGCGGCAGGTCATGATGACATAGCCGCAGTCTCCTCCGTGACCTGGAGAATTGGGCTTTGGGGAGCGGCCGGGGTCTTAGCGACCGCTCTACCCTTCGATTTGGGGGGGCGGCAGTCCCGGCCCCCCATCAAGTGAGCCGCCGGTTTGCCGGCGGCAGCACACACGGCGCAGCGCAGTGCTCCGGTGCAGTTACGGGCGATGTGTCCCTCGAGGCCACACCGGAAGCACGCGCCGCTGCGGTCAACCGCAGCCGGACAGGTCGGGCGAGTGTGCCCGATTCCCAAGCATTTAAAGCAGCGCATGGGGCGCTGCTCTAAGACCTGCACTCTGGCCGAGGTCCAGCCGACTAGGAGCCTGCCAGCCTTGGCCAGGGCCTTGGCGGCTGGGATCGGGCATCGCACGACTGTGCTCCCCAACCCACCCGGTCCGACTGTGATTGCGCCGGTCTTGATGGAGCCGGCATCGCATTTGCTAGCCGTCGCCACCGCTGCAGCCACCATCTCGCAGGAGACGGAGTCGTCCAGCCCAGAGATTCGCACACCTGCGAGCTTCGTGGGTTGGACGACTTTCGCCATGTTGCCAAGCGCCTCTTGCATGGCCTCCGCCAGGCGTCCTGCCACTTCCGAGGTCTGCCCCTTCGGCAGCTCCAGAAGTCTGGCCCCGGTCGCGGCGCGCCGCAGCTTGAGGCCACCGACTGTGCCTAGTTCGGCTAAGTCTATGGTATCTGCCGCCCGCTTCAAAAGGTGGCAGTACGTTACCCCCTTACTCTCGGCGTACTCGTCAAGCGTGACGAGCACTGCCGGAGAGCGAGGGGCAGCCAGCTTAGGCTTTTTGGCCCTCTTCTTTTTTTTCGTCGGCGGCTGCGGCTGCGGTCCCTTCGAGGCCGGAGTAGCGGCGGCGGCGGCAGCGTAGCTTTTAGGCGCCTTCTTGTTCTTCCGCTTGGCGACGGTAGTCCATTCACCGTCGCCAGCCTGGACTGCAGGCGCCAACTCCTCGCTCGCGTGCGTTCGTCTTTTCCGAACTGGAGCGGGGGTGGCACTAGAAGACGGCGCCTTCTGGGTCGTCTTACCTTTTCTTCGGTCCGCCGCAAGCGGTGGACGGTGCGTCTTCGCCGGCAGGAGGCGGTCTTCAAGGCCGGCGAAGCGGGCATCGATCATCCGCCCCACCGACCGTATAACCGAAGCGCTCACCTCCTCAACGAGGCCCTCTTTTCGTCTTGGCAGACAGGTGGGAGCATCGTGCTCAGAACGGCGCTCTTGGAGCTCCACCACCAGTTTGCGGAGATCATCCATCTCTCGCCTTAGCCGGGAGTTTTCGGCCTGAAGCTTCCGGACTTCCTCCGGGGCCGACCTCTCCCTGAGGGCCTCGACCACCGCCTTTATCGAGGCCGCCGCATCCTTCAGAGCGTGCAGGAACGTGCCCTTCAAATTCGATGACCACGTCGCCATTCTGCAGATCAGGTCCACGTCTGTGGCCACCTGATTAACCAGAGCATCGGCTGTGCGTGTGTCCCCCGTTTCCACGCCCATCGCTCTGCGCCCCTCCTCGGCCGCACGTATCTGCTCTAAAATAGCCCTCTCGGTCTCAGAACAGGGCTCCTCCCGTATTATTATTCGCCTTTTCGCTCCAGCGAGTATCACCTCCTCACCGGGTGATCGCGAACTTCTTCGAAACCGTTTACCACTCCTCGTCTGACCACAGCTGGGCTCACCACCCGTCGCTGCTGAGCTGTAGTCGTCGGAATCGAGTGCGGTAGACTCCTCCTCTAAGTCATTTTTGTTAAAAAGATTATTTAATTCCATGACTAATCCCACGAGTATGGGGGAAAGACGGTCCGCCCAGGCAGTGCCCCCTGTACCTGGGTAAGCCTAGCGTAACTCGTCGCGGGTGTCGGCCGGTACCCGGACGAGGATCGCAGTCGAGACTGATCCACCCGTCAGCCATGCATCCCCTCGCGCTGCGTCGCCGCTTAGGATTCGGGGTAATTTTTTATAGAGGTTTTCTTCCTCGCGGTCCGGCCGGTTAAGGCAAGACCCTCGGTCCCGCACGTAGCCGCGAGACATGACCACGACACCACGTAGCGGGATTACGAGAGGACGGTGAACGACTAAGACAAGCCTAGTCGTTCTGTCTGACGGCAGTGTGAGTGCACGTCAGACCCGTCCATCCTCCGTTGCTTCACCGCGCGCGAGCGCAGTGGCACCGAAGCCCCCGAGAAGACGATTGTCCCCTTCACGCCATGCGGCCACTCAACGGGGCAACTCTGCTTAACAGAGCAGTCCCCGGAGCGCTGAATCGCATACTCGGCGTTCCCCCCAGTCGGTCGTTAGCCGTAGGCAGCAGCAGCTCCGCAACTGTGGAGCTGCTGCTGTCTACGTTACCAGGGTGCACCACGTGGAGGTCACCGACAATTGGCACCCCACGCCGTGCCCCCTAGCCCACATTGGGCAGGAGACACCGAGGACTCGGTGGCGATCGTGGTGAGGCCTGGAGCCGGCCCCCCCCTCGTCGTCAAGGCGAGGGGCCGCGGGTACGTGGCGGCGGTTCGGGGAGAGGTGGCTTTCGTCGGAGTCTACTTCTCCCCGAACCGTGACCTGGCGTCCCTGGAACGGTTTCTCGACGTTCTGGGGCCGCTGGTGGGGCAGCTAGCCCCCCTCCAGGTGTTCGTGGCCGGCGACCTCAACGCCAAGTCCACGGCTTGGGGTAATCCGGCTACGAACCCAAAAGGGAGGGAGGTGGAGGAGTGGGCGCTAGCTGCCGGACTGTCCCTACTCAATGTGGGGGCAGTCCAGACGTGCGTGCGCTGGTCGGGAGGTTCCGTGGTGGACGTCACCTTCGCCACGCCGGCCATAGCGCGCAGAGTTGAGGGATGGAGGGTGGAGACGGGAGTGGAGACTCTCTCGGACCATCGGTACATAAGGTTCGAGGTGTCTTCAGCTCCCGTCCGTCCGGCGTCGTCGTCAATGTTGTCCAGGGGGCGAAGCCAGTTTCCGCGTTGGGCACTGTCCAAGCTTGACCGGGAACTGGCAGAGGAGGCCGCTATCGTCGGCCGTTGGAGCCTCCCGCCACTGTCAGAGTTGGGGTTGGAGGAAGCGGCTAGCCGGCTCTGCGACGCATTCACTGCTGTTTGCAGAGCGGCTATGCCACCCGCGAAGCGCCCACCCCCGCGGCGGGCACTCTACTGGTGGTCGGCTGAGATAGCCGGTCTCCGGGCCGCCTGCAACGGGGCCAGGAGACAATATACACGGAGCAGGCGGAGACGCCCCCAGGACGTGGACAGGGACGACAGGCTGCGCAGGATCTACGTGGAGAAAACGAAGATCCTGCGGCAGGCCATATGCCGAGCCAAGGAGGAGGCCTGGTTGGAGTTAGTGGGGGGTCTGGAGAGAGACCCCTGGGGCCGACCGTATAATTGGGCGCGGAACAAGCTCCGCGCCCAGTCGGCCCCCATCAGCGAAACGCTCCAGCCGGACCAACTGGGGAGGATCGTCGGGGAACTCTTTCCCGACGAACCCGAGGGCTTCGTGCCCCCCAGAATGGCTTGGCAGACGCCGGACGAGGAGGATGGTGTTCCGCCACCCGTCACAGAAGCTGAAATGGAGGTGGTGATTAGCCGCCTCCAGGGTAAGAAGAGGGCGCCGGGTCCAGACGGGGTGCACGGGAGAGTCCTCGCGATTGCTCTCGGGCACCTCGGCGACAGTCTCCGGGAGCTGTTTGACCGCTGCCTGCGGTCTGGCCAGTTCCCGGGGGCCTGGAAGGAGGGTAGGCTCTGCCTACTACCTAAGGCAGGGCGGACCCCGGACTCGGCTTCGGCGGTGCGACCGGTGGTGCTGCTGAACGAAGCCGGGAAGGCCTTGGAGAAGATAGTGGCCTCCCGGCTCGTTCAGCACCTGGAGGAGGGCTCGGGACCCGGACTTTCAGACACACAAGGGAAGGGAAGAACACAGAAGGGAAGTGGTGGTCGCGGTGTCGTTGGACATCGCGAACGCCTTCAATAGCCTCCCGCACGCGGTGATACGAGAGGCACTAAAATACTTCGGAGTGCCCCCGTATCTAGGGAGGCTGTTGGAGGCGTACCTCTCCGATCGGAGGGTAGGCCTCGAGAACCGGTCGGGGTCCGTGGAGTGGCGGCGAGTCGGCTGCGGTGTCCCGCAGGGATCCGTTCTGGGTCCGATCCTGTGGGACATCGGGTACGACTGGGTCCTGCGAGGCCGTCTTCTCCCCGGGATGGGTGTTATCTGCTACGCGGATGACACTCTCGTTTATTCCCGGGGACGAAACTACAAGGAGGCGGCGCGGCTGGCCGAGGTCGGACTCGACCTCGTGATCAGCCGCATAGAGAGTTTAGGGCTTCGTGTCAGGATTGACAAGACCGAAGCCCTGCTCTTCCGCGGGACCGGCCGCAAGGGACCTCCACCGGGGGCTACCCTTCAGATCGGAGAGGGGAGAGTCAGGATGAGCCCCCAAATGAAATATCTCGGGCTCATCCTGGACGGAGGGTGGACCTTCGGCTCACATTTCGCGATGGTGGGTCCGAAGGTCGTGAAGGCGGCGAGTGCGCTGGGCAGACTCCTCCCGAACCTCGGAGGACCCAGCGCCGCCTGCAGGCAGCTGTACTCCGGAGTCTGCCGGAGTATGGCGACGTACGGTGCCCCGGTTTGGGCGGATCGCCTCACCGCGAAAAATAAGGCGGCGCTGCGCGCTGCGCAGCGAACAATCGCGGTGAGGGTGATTCGGGGGTACCGTACGGTATCGTGGGCTGCAGCTACTGCTCTAGCCGGCGACCCCCCGTGGGAGCTCGTGGCGGAGGTTCTTGCCGAGACCTACTCATATGTCTCGGGTAGGAGGGCTCTTGGTGAGAACCCCACGTTGGACGGGATCCTACGTGTGCGTCGAATAGGGCAGGAAGCGCTAATGCGGAGGTGGGGGGAGGACCTGGCGGTGCAGCCATATGGCACACGCGTAACGGCTGCCATTCGCCCGGTCCTTGAGCGGTGGATGCGTCGAAAACGCAAGCCCCTCACCTTCCGTCTGACACAGGTTCTCACCGGGCACGGTTGCTTTGGTGACTACCTGTGTCGGACGGCCCAAAGGGAGCCGACGACTGAGTGTCACGATTGTGGCGCAGCGGTGGACTCTGCCCAGCACACCCTCGAGGTGTGCCCGAGATGGGCGGTGCTGCGTCAAGGTCTGACGTTGGTCGTCGGAGGGGACTTGTCGCTCCCGAGCGTCATCACCGCGATGCTCGGCGACGACGAGTCCTGGAAGGCGATGGTCTCCTTCTGCGAGACAGTAATGTCCCAGAAGGAGGCCGACGAGCGGATGAGAGAGGAGGCCGCCAACGTGGCCTCCATCCGCGGGCGACGAATGGGGGTGCGTAGGAGGCGCTACTTAATGCGCCTCCTGTAACGCCCTTGTGCCCGTGTCGGGCCGGGATGGGAACCCGGTCCTGCTAGACACGGCGTCGTCGGGACTGTTCAGAGGTTAGCTGGACAGTCCCCATGGAGGAGAAGTCTGGCCTTTTCGCCGAGGCCAGCCTGTCGCTGGAGGGATCCTGTTGCCTGCAGATCCGGGACCCTCCAATTAAAGCGGCTGAAGGCTCCCGCAGGGGTTTAGTACGGTATTGCACTCCCAAAGTGCCGAGTCCGACATAGGTCTAGGACTGCCAACCCGGGCGTCCTGGATATCATCCGTAAATGGATTCCCCTGCGATAAAAAAAAAAAAAAAAGGCTCACTACAGAAGAGAGGTATCCATGAAGGTAGGCGAAAGGCAGGTACCCCGAGAGGGACCAAGGTGTGCAGGTTGAGAAATTTATATTTGAAAATAAGTGTCCAATCTATTTCTTTGTGGTTTAAACATTAACTTAATTATATTCATAGCGCACTCTTAACTTTATCGTTTTACACATTTAAACATCTATTAACGGATCGGCGAAGCGATTGCAAATAGCTGTTGCAACGGGGACAACGGGTTCGATTACCGTTCATAACAAATGTTAGTTTAGACCATAAATATGTTTGTCATGGTATGCGTATTAAAAGTTACATTGTGTGTATTTCTGGACAACCGTTTTGGAGTCTTTTTTTTTGTCGCAGGGGAATCCATTTACGGATGATATCCAGGACGCCCGGGTGGCAGTCCTAGACCTATGTCGGACTCGGCACTTTGGGAGTGCAATACCGTACTAAACCCCTGCGGGAGCCTTCAGCCGCTTTAATTGGAGGGTCCCGGATCTGCAGGCAACAGAATTCCTCCAGCGACAGGCTGGTCTCGACGAAAAGGCCAGACTTCTCCTCCACGGGGACTGTCCGGCTCACGGTACATTATGTAGCGCCTCCTACGCACCCCCATTCGTCGCCTGCGGATGGAGGCCACGTCGGCGGCCTCCTCTCTCCTCCGCTCGTCGGCCTCCTTGTGGGACATTACTGTCTCGCAGAAGGAGACCATCGCCTTCCAGGACTCGTCATCGCCGAGCATAACCGTTTTGGTGTAGTGGTGCGACTAGACACCTCAAAGCCGGCGGTCGCAAGTTCTGTTCCCGCTCGGGGTAGATTGTATTTGCGCCAATAATTTTATCTGGACTGGGTGTACGTCCTTGTGAGTCTCCCCACCGTGCCACGGAGAGTACGTAAAGACGTTGGTCCCGGTTGTTATCATAGCCACCTTATAACGATTGTTACTCATCGTTGGGAAATTATCTGCAAAGCAACGTAGATTAAGCTCCAACCTTGCTCCTATATAGAGTGGAGTCTTTTGCCCAGCAGTGGGACGCTTACAGGCTAATTAAGTACAGTTCATGAGTAACTTATGTGAGAGATAAATTTTACTAGCAATTATATACTAGCTATATATATACTATATATATACTAGCTGACCCGGCAAACGTTGTTTTGCCATATAAATTATTTCTAGTGAATATTCAAAAACCCTTATGACTTAGAGGTATAAAAAATAGTTCACGTCCTATTCTCAGACCTACTGAATATACACACAAAATTTCATAAGAATCGGTCGAGCCGTTTCAGCGTAGTTCAATTACGTTGGTACACCGTGACACGAGAATTTTATATATTAGATATATACATACACGAGTATATAATTATATAATCTTAAACTATTAGATATAATCTAAAACAATTTAAATATATAAAAGTAGAGACATTTAGTAATATAAAAATAGTTTTTTTTTATAAAAAATTAAAGTATAATTATTGCTGCGATTTAGGTATTAAAATTTTATCACAATAAAGACTAAGATATCGATCAGTGACAACCACTTTGCTTCTGTGGTGTGATAGTTTCATAAACAGCAAATATCACAGGTTCGATTCTCGGGGTAGATGTTTATATTTATATACAAATATTCGTTTCTAACTAAATATAATATAATATAAATATAAATATGTTTAACACACACACAAGGTCGTCTGTTCCTAAGGTAGGCAACTTAATGCCTGTGTTTTAGGTAACAGCCAACTGATACGAGTATACATTTTTTTTAAATAAATATACCGATAAATAATACATAATTATGTAAATAAATATATATTACACCCAGACTCGGGGCGGGAATCGAACCCACAACCCTTTTGAGCAGAAAACAGGGTCACTGCAAACTGCGCCAACGGGTCAGTCATAATAAAAAGGACGTTCTATTTTTATCGGTTAATAGTTATAAAGTCAAAGTGATAAATCATTAAATATAAAACGTATCTCAGTGACGCACGAGTAGTCCGCTAAATGTTAAGTCTCCACTTACAATATCCTGTGGAATCTCCCAAAGTATTGACATATTAATTTGAATTAACATATGTTTCGTAAGCAAACAAGTAACGTTCTCAATTGAAGGCTTTTGCACCGTAGTGGAGCAATTACGCTGTTACAGTATAATCCTATTAATATTATAAATGTGAAAGTTTGTTTGCATGGATGTTCGTTACTCTTTCACGCAAAAAAATACTGAATGGATTTAGATGAAATTTTACAGTAATATAGCTTTACATCAGAATAACACAAAGGGCTACACAAAAGGCGGAACAGATCCATTTTGTTCGAATTTAAAAACATGATTTATTTCGTATTTTCGTAAATTCACAAGATAACATAAATTGGACAATTTCAATTACATATTATTGTATTTTTTTTTTCTAAATTATTAATGGGTTGCTTAGCGATATATTACTGAATCAGATCGCATGGTGTTGCGCGTCGAATACGCGCGTTCTGGTGAGGGCATAGTGAGTCCTGAGAGAACCATTGCCGCAAGCGCATAAGTACAAACGTACAACCTCCCGTTTAACTCGATCGAGGATTAACATTATACATCTTACGCTGGAGATCAGAACTGGTGTGTTCCTATGGTGGTGTTCGATACGTGAATTGGAACTATTAGTGTTACCTGCCGAGTCGCTGATCGCTGATCTGTCCAGACCGGGCCAGCTCACACTTGTGCATAGAAGATCGGTAAGCCGCTAGTGACCCTAGTTTAATATCGAACATAAATTTTTGTTCCTTCGAACCAGCATTATTGTCCAGCTTGTGTTATCTTGTTCAATAGCAGTTCTACGAACTCATTTTTCAACAAACGTATTTCTTTTCGTATTTTGTTTCACCGTCATCTTTGTCACGCAAAATGCTGGACGAATTAAAATCAGAAGTATTGTGTAAACAGGATATTTTCGAAAAAGATTTGATTCTCGACAAGCTCAAACGTTTTTTAAAGCAATTTATAAAGATTTAATTTGGCTATGATATAAGATAGTTTAAAAATTATCACGCGAAACGCGTAAGTGACGCCGTGACTATACCACGGCGCTTACGATCTTCGTTTCGCGAGAATTTGCTAAAGTGCCGACTGGGAGCATTTATTACTGTGCGGTCTGCGAGCATGGAGGAACATTTTTTGTATGTCTTTGTTACAGAGCTGTGGTAAGAAGTTGATACGGATAGTCTGAAGCCTGGGGAAGGACACAGGCTATTTTTTATCAATACAAACATGCGGGCGAAGCCGCTAGTACTATCTTAACATGAATCAGTGAAATTTTCTTTAATTACGTTAATGAAACTATATTCACTACATATCAATAAATTTTAATAACAAGTTCGTGAATATAACCCGATTTTTATAACTGTGCGCTCGGAGCTGTCAAAGTCGTTAGATTGGTCGTTGGATAAAAGTCTGTCCTTATCATTAAACACGGTTATGAAAGGCACAGACACTTCTTAAATTAATGAGATACATGCCTAGATTATGTAGAATAAAAAAAATGATGTTGCTGACGCTTCCAAAGCTACCAACATGCTAATATTTTGACGTTGACAGGCGCACGGTTAAAAAAATCAGGTTATACTCACTAATATACATACACATATTCAATGATCAAATCAGTGGACTCTGATATTCACATATTCATACATTTAATAGTTACTAATTCTTCGTGGTACGATTCTGACATTGATAAAAAGTGAATAGTCACTTGAAATTAGTGAAATTCCACAAATTCATGTTTAGAAAATACGTTTATAAGAATATTCTATGATTTTCTTAATAGCTCCCAGTAGAATGAGATTCACACGTCGGACTCCGGAGACACTCACAACAACAAGCATAGACGCCGAGAATCCGGTCCATGCTTCCTTAAATCATAATTTTCTCGGCTCAAATAGCGTTTAATAATTTATTGCTGCTCAGAATAATACTGAGGCACCGTAGTAATTAATTATAAATCCGAATAACTCTTATAACTCTTTGTCTCTTATATATTTATTAGTATTTTCTGTATTTTAATTTACCGGTGCAACAAATTATTGAACGCTATTTGAGCTGAAAAAATTGTGATCCAAGGTACCATGGATCGGAAAATCATTATCAAAAAAATCGGCTGATCTTCAGGTACTAATTAGTTGTTGGCACTTCTACGGTGCCTCAGTATTATTCTGAGCAGCAACAAATTATTGAACACTATATGAGTTGAGAATGAGAAAGTCGTGATTCAAGGTAGCTTAGACTTGTCTTTTTCTTGTTGTAAATTTTTAAATCACCACCCGAGTCGAAATTTAGAGCCGATTTAGCGCCGCCTACGGTAGGACTTATGTCGAACCTCTAGGCTCAAAATCGATCCTAACCCATGTTAAATGAGATCCGACTTGGCACCCAAAAATGGCACAAATTTCCGTTTTTTCTACTTTACTACTAAAATCGGTCCTGAATGGAATAAAAATTAGTGCCTATAGGCGCTAAGTCAGACAACTGGCCTCTAAATCTATTCTATTTCAGACCACTGGGCTCTAGATCGGTTCTATGTCGGACTTGAGGGAGCTATGTCGGCTTTGAATTTCGACTCGGGCACTCACCACAGATCGGTTCGTGCAACAAAATCGGCATTTTAGAAACAAATTAGCAACAAATTTGTGTATAATAGTCGATACAATTTCTATAATTTACATAGTTTCCATGCTACCTTGATATCATGCTTTGATCTGGCTTTGATCATGCCAGCCTGATAGATAGCTAATATTATACTTTTTAGGTAATTATAATACCAAAAAAAGTATATTAAATCATATTACTTATTTATTTTCTGTTCGTTTATTTGTCATATAATCTTTATTTTACAAATATACAAAATAAATTGAGCAGATAGATTTGCGACAAAAAAAAACAAATAATAATAAGGAAAAGGAAAAAAAATCGCACTTTTCGTATTAATATTTTTATTGCATAAAATTAATTATGTCAAGATAACTTACATCAACTTATCGATTGATACAATAAAACTTCCCGATTCTCACCAAAAAAATTAAGACTATAGTAACAATTTGAGATTTGAGAAGCTTTAAGATATATTTTTCACAAAATGAATAATTTGTTGCTTTCTTTTTCATAAAGTAGACAATTATTCTGTGAAAATTTCCATTAGTTTTTCTCGAAAAATTGATGTTACAAGAAAATATTTTTATTAACCTAACATACATATTATATACTAATGCATTACCTGATTAGGTATAACCGATTCCTCAAATCATTTTGATGCTGAAAGAAATATGTGGGTTATATTTGAATAGATAAAGTAGCTGTGTGTATTTGTGTAACTAGAAGTACAGTCAAGTACGGTTCTTAATATAAAAATTCATGTTAAATACGTTAATTTCATGATTATACAAATTTAAAATAACACAGTATCTCTTCATCATAATTCCAAATATCTTAATTTACTGCACTAGCAACAAAACGATAAGAACGTGTTGACCGTACGACGTCTACGGCGTCACTGACACACAAATCAGTGTTGCGTTTTTACAAAAACACGCACACATCCACAGGCGCACCAAAACGAGTTCATCCATTTATACAATTATTACTTAAATAATTCTTACAGTAATCATTGGTAAATAATTATTATCTAGGCTTACAGAACTTAAATAATAATTATTAGTAACACTATATTACTTTACTACAAATATTAAAATGCTGCTTGCTACTTGCTATAATGCTGCTTAACTGTGAATGAACGGATATAAACGTACCGATTCTTTCCGACTTAGGGTGCCTGTCCATTGACGCGGAGCAAGGCGGCGGAGCGGAAAAACAGAGAAATATTAACCAATAGGATTGCAAAAAATCTCCCCTCCGCTCCAGTGGACAAGGGCTCTGCAATCCTATTGGTTTATATTTCTCCGTTTCTCCGCTCCACCACCGCGCTTCGCATCAATGGACGGGCACCCTTAATGTACCGATTCTTTCCGACTTATGCATGATTACTACGTAACAATCGTACCAAGTTATGCTTCATTCAAACATTCATTAGTAGCACGGACTTGAAACTACGAGTATATTCAAGGGTTAAAATAAGCTGCTCTATTCACTTGACTCTATTGGTATCGAATATGATTTATAATCATATTATTTTACAATTCAGAAAAACTTCTTTAGGATCTTGGGCTGTTTCATATTTGTTGCGATTACTTTAAAATATAAACGTATTAAAGTCCGATCTTACCGTAACGTAAGTTTTAGGCCCAAGAAACCTTTAAAAAAAGCAATATGAAACCATTTCAAATCTGAGCTGTTGAAAAAATTCCAAAACAATAAAATAAAGTGAGTATCACAAGTAGTAGTTGAGAAGCACGTTGAAGGACTGCTTCATCGGCGACTCGACCAGCAGCGTGAGCGGTAGCGCCGCCAAGCACGTCCACCACCCCGTCGACAACAGATCCGCACCCTGGCGAAGTTATTATTAACTTATTAAAGCAATAAACAGTTCACAAATGTGTATTTTTTATGACAGGCTCCAGAAAATGAGCAAGTGAGTCCTCTGATGTTATCTGATTATCGCAGTCTAAGATAACTTGCAGCAACTAATAAGTCACAAGTGTGTAATTGGTTAAGCGTTTGAGGAAATAATGGATGGAAGAAAAGGTTGAAGATTTAGAAGAAAGGGAAAGATATTGACACTCGGCGTTTTCACTTACCATACAGTGTAATGAGATCCCGGTGAAGCTGCTTTATTAAACTATTTTACTAAAGTGTAATCAATTACTTACACCTAGATTTGACCACAACAACATGTAACACCTTGTTTTGAATTTTTTGTTGCGTGATGCTGTAATAAGCAATGGGTAGACAGAGAAAAATTCAGATTTTTTTAAAAAGAAAAAGGGTCGGTTAGACAATCTTCAATATCTTCAAAAGACCTTTTTCTTTGCGGTCCAGTTCATCTACGCAGGTACAGATACCGGCCAGATGTATGGTGTATACTCACGATGGTGAAGACAGAGACCTCGGAGAGCGTGTGGCGCGCGGCCGCGAGGCGCATGTTGACGAGCCAGTGCAGCAGCAGCACGGCGAGCGACGCGCGCCCGAGCGGCGCCCAGCCGCGCCACGCCGCCAGCCGGTGGAACCGGTCTGCAACGCGCGGTAGGCTGAGCTCGCGCGAGCGACGCGGTGTATCGATGTACATTATACATGATATACATCGATCGATTTAGGGCTGCTACACCGTTTGGCAATTGGAATTCATTTAATTTTATCGAATATTAAAAAACTTTGTTTTAATAATTTAGCTCGTCGCTTGTTAACCTTCGTTCGTTTAATTTTTCATTTTTTACTGATAAAAAGATGAAAATAATATTAATGGTGTCATCGGACACCAGGTAGGAACAAAGTTCCTTTGAATAATATAGAAGCAATACAATTTGCAAAAAATATTGCTTATGTTTATATATATTTTCCTGATTTTTTACACACATTAAGAATTATGTTGGAGCCAGGTTGTTCTCCTCGTTCTCCCGAGTTGAATTACACCAAATTCGGGGTATCTAGCTCTTCGAGTCAAAACACATAACGGCGTTGCGGCGACGCAACGCTAAAATCGGCGGTATGCGTTGCGGCGTTGCGGCGCCGCGAAAAAGAGCGTTGTTGTAGGGTAACCAGTTCTTCGTGATTTTTTATTGTGGATATTAATTTAATTATTTTAAATATTATAGTTCACGTGAAATTTGTTAATTATTGTTTGTGAAGTTGTTATTTAGTAGAATGCATAAAAAGTAATCCTTTGTACCGGAAATAATTTTGTGAATCAAGTTTGTATGCTGGTAGAATTTTAAACAACTTTTGTCTCATAAAGCCTAAACAAAATTGAAACAAAGTGATACATAAATTAATATCTTACTATATTAGTTTTATAGATTAAATATAAATAAATAGGTTTTGTCCGCAGCTCCGCTCGCATGGTACAGGCACCAACGGTAGTCGGTACGTAAAGTAGGTACTCTATGTTCTTTTCTGTACCCCAGACAACTGGTATGCAGAATTTCATGATGATCGTAATTCAGGTGAATAGTTAAAGCGTGAAAGCGTAAGACAAACAAAGAAACTCACTTTAGCGTTTATCATATGCATGAAATTAGCATTCCCCTATAATTGTGTAAGATAGAAAAAATATCACTATAATAACTTTTCGAAACGCTGCTTTATTACATATTTATAATTTAGGTACATCATACATGTCACTTGTTTGAACCGAGTCTTAAATTAGCTGTAAATCTAATAGTTAAAAGTAACAACATAACAACAATTGAGCTAAACTGTGAGCCGGTTCACAGCTCCGGTTCAAGCATATGGCTCATGAGCTTATCTGCAGTTCATAAAAATTCATTGAGATACCCATGTCTAATAAAGACACAAAAAAATAAAATATAAAAATAGACACAAAATGTCAATAAATCATGGTCAACAAGTATGACGTCACAACGCCGGAATTGGCGGTGCCACGCCGCTAAAATTGGCGGTGACGCCACCGCCGATTTTAGCGTTGCGGCGCCGCAACGCCGTTATGTGTTTTGGCCCTTCTTGTTTTCCCCTTTTAAATGAACCCCAACAGTAGGGGTCTAGGTGGCTGGTTTTGTAGTTACGCCGGGATGATTTTAGGGGTAGAAAAGTGGTGTAAAATAAAATAATATAAGTATTTAGAAAATTTAGTATTTTAGAAAATAACATAAAATGTACAATAAAATAAATCAAACAAAAAAATGGTTGTCTGTCAAGTCGGTTTACGGACGATAATTTTTACGTGATAACGTCATAAAAAACATGGATGAAAAATTGCATACTTTTATGAATGGAATTGAATTATTATCATTGAATTATCATTATTTTGTATAATATATTAGGTGTACAAATAAGTTTTAGGACACTTTTTTAAAAATTCAAAATTTATTTAAAAAATAAATAGAACTCTTTTAATCATCAAAATAATCTCCATCACTTTGTATAACCTTGATCCATCTGTTAGGTAATTCACGGATGCCTTCTGCAAAGAAAATTTCATCTTGCGAGGCGAGGAAGACTTCCACCCATTTTTGCACTTCTTCAAATGTTTTGAAACGTACATCAGACAATTCGTTTTGCATTTTCCGAAACAAGTGAAAATCGGTTGGAGCGATGTCCGGTGAATACGCCGGGTGTGGCATAACCTGCCATCCAAGAGCCATTAACGTATCCTTGACCAGTTTACTAACATGAGGTCTGGCATTGTCATGGAGCAGTATTACTGGACGTTTTCCTTTGCTAGTAAACGGACGTTTTCGTTCGATTTCATGGTTGAGTCGTATCAATTGTTGATGATAGCGATCTGCAGTAACTGTCTGGCCAGGTTTAAGAAGTTCATGATAGAGTATACCTTTCATGTCCCACCATATACACAGCATTACTTTGTTACAGTGAATACCGCGTTTTGCCGTCGATGTTGTCGGCTCGCCGGGGTCGACCCAGTGATATTTGCGTTTTGGATTTTCAAAATAGACCCATTTTTCATTGCCGGTTACAATCTTCCACAAAAAAGATTTTTTATGTTGCTTGTTATAAAGACTTAAACAGATGTCAAGACGGCTATTTTTTTTTTCTTGAGTCAAATCGTGTTGCACCCATTTTGATCTTTTTCGAATCTTTCCCATTACTTTTAAGCGGTTGGAAACAGTTTGCTGAGTTACCTCAAGTTGTTCTGCAAGTTGTTTTTGCGTCTGACAAGAGTTTTCATCCAGCAACGCTTGCAGTTCCTGGTCGTGTCCCCTTACAGGGGCTCCGGTACGTTCACGATCAGAAACATAGAAATCACCTTCTTTAAATCGCTTAAACCAATACTCACATGTACTTTTAGACACTATGTTGTCCCCGAGAACAGAACAGATAGATTCACATGCTTTTCGAACACTTTTTCCTTGATGGAATTCATAGCGAATGCAGTGTCTAATAAATAGCTTATCAGTTTGCATGTTTTATTCACAAATTTAGAGGTTATACTTAAAATTCTTTTACGTTACGATACTATATAATTGGCGCCAAAATATTATATTTGAGCGGTAACTTTGAATTGACGTTTAACTTTTTTTTTTAACATGGAACGCAAGTGTCCTAAAACTTATTTGTACACCTAATATATTTATTATTTATTATTATTGTTATACCATTAGCTGCCCATCTGCAAATGCAATATTACTGTCACTCACAGGTTGTCTGGCTGAAATTGCTCTTCAACAATAAGACTGCCTGGTTATACAGCTTATAATGATGTTAGTTTATGTCCTTAATTAATTCTCTGTTTTGGTGTGCAATAAAGTATATTATTATTATCTAACCGCTTCACTCCATCCGTTCAATAATACATATAGATATACATAATTAATACTTATTATTATTATATGTTTCTTATTTAATCTCAGGTAGCCGGGAAGTTAATGGCATTAGCCAAAACCAAATGCATATCAACGGGGTAATTAAAACCTGATTGTTTATTTTCACTGAAATCTAACAAATATATATAATAATTTGTTTATGGTTGGCCAAAGTGATTGGGCACATTGAAGAAATTTTCTTACCAATCTACATGTATTCAGTACTACTGCTTTTTGCAACAGTGATAAGTTCTCGCTGGTACCTAATTTAAGCATTATTATAATTATGAGCAATATTTTTTTTGAAATAAACTTTAATCAAATTAATGTTAATGAAGTTTTAATTTAAAACGATGAAATTGAAACCATAAATCAAATTCATGAAACTGATGCTTTTGAAAAGCCTCCTAAAATCTGCTTAATATAATAATATATTCCCTTGCACTGAGTTAACTTGTCATTAAAACATAAATATTTTTAAAACTCTGGTTATAAATCATTAATTTTTTGATTTTCAAATATTATTTACAGTTTTTGCAAAGGATGGGATTTTTGTGTCAATAAAATGGGTGTTTTTTCCCCTGAACAATCTTGAGTTTTTTTTAGATATGTATATAAGCTACAGGTTATTGTATTTAATATTTGAGGAGGTTGAAAAAGCATTACATATAGCCCAAATAATAGGTAAATAATCACAAATAAAAGGATGTTGCCTACTTTCGTTAATTGGTTTTATTTTTGTCATAGTTTCTATGTTCGTAATACATGAGCGCAATGCACTAACACTTTGTTATTTATTTATTTTATTGTTTATAATATGCTACGGCTTCTGTGATATCATTTATTTATTCGTGATTTACAGGAGAAATTATTTAAGTTATTGACACCCATCCTATAATTTAATTAATTTGTTTAAATATAATCACGAAAAATTAGTTATAGAAATAAACTGAAATCAAATCAATGTCAATAAATAGCTAAGGCACGATCATTTTTTTCATTGAATTCTAAATAAAAGCAGTTGATTTTTATACGATCGTAATTATATTATGAGTCCTAATAACTTTTTAGTCAAAATTGTAATATGACCTATTATTACTCCACTCGCCGACCGATGCTACTTTTTTAATAATTAAAGAACAAATATATGAGATTATATAGTTAAACAAATTCTTAAAATGCAAGAATTAATTGCCTTTTTGGCCTTAATTGTTGTTGTAATAAACAATGGAAACCACATTAACTTTTCACTAACCTTACAAACAATAAATTGACATTACATGTTGACAAAACAGTTCGTGTGTAGATTGCGTGCGTTTGCCGCCATTTGCCGCTGTCTCTTCTACTCGGACGCGTCATGTCATAAGTTAGGCCGACCGCCGATCGTGAGCCGAACGCTTAGGCCGATCGTGCCTCTCTATCGCTTGTTCCGCGCTCTCGCTCGCAGATTGTGACAATGACGTCATGTTTTTTGGAAATGTACCCGGTAGCTTTCATCAATTTACTAGACGTTATCACGTCAAAAACAAATATTAATTCAAATTATTAAGTAAAATTATCCTTGCGCCACGCGGTTACGGTTTTAGTCTCACATTTTTTCAGTTTGGTTGCGCAGCAAAAATCCTATCTCTCCTCATCTCTCCTATCTCTCTCATCATATCAATAATCAATAAATACTGTTAAACAGTTTTAGATTATCGATTAAAGGCGAGCAAATAATACATATGATCAGATCAAAATATACAGATGAACACTCACTGTCCACATTGTTAGCGAAACCTAGCAACGTGACGGCTCCGAGCAGCGCGAAGATCGGTCGCTCGAGCGCCACGTGCCAGGCAGCGGTGGCGCGCGTCGCGTGCCGCGGCATGGCGTGCCCCGTCAGCACCCACCCCACTTGCAGCGGCACCGACCAGTGCACCAGACACACGAACCACTGAAGGGTGACCACATAAATTTTATGTAAAATCAAAAGATCTGTAAGTACTTAGTCTAATAGAAAAATCAAAGAGTATATTTATTTATTTATATACTTTATTGTCCAACAATACAAATGCAGTTGTAACAAAAGGCGGACTTAATGCCTAGTGGCATTCTCTCCCAGTCAACCTTTAGGCCAAACAGAAAATATTGGAGGCGGTAACAATAAAGTGTTAAACGTGTATATAAATACACTACGGACGCATATATATACATATACACATACATACATACATACATACATATATACATACATACAAAAACATAAACACAAAGCTTAATAATATATACTTATAATATATAAAATACAATAAAATAAAATTATAAGTAAGTTTTGTAACACATGTAGCAGCAACGATTCTATGAAATACCACTTTGAAGCAGATGCTCCCGGAGAGAGATCTTTTAAAGGAATACTTGGTCTCTGCCCTTCTTAAAGTATCTGGGATCCCGTTCCAAAGTCGGACAGCTTCTACAGAGAAAGAGTTTGTGACGAAACTAGAACGGTGAGAAGAGAAAGAAAGAAGAAGGGAATCTTTAGAACGAAGCTGGCGACCATGATCATCGCACAAAAATTCAAATTTTTCTTTCAAATATAGAGAAGAAAGAGGGTAAAAAAGAATGGAGTATAGAGAGGTAAGTATACGCAGCTCTCTGCGTTGTCGAATGGGAAGCCATTTGAGTTGAGTTTGATAATGAGACACGTGATCGAATTTTCTGAGACAGAAGATATAAGATAAGCATTGCATCGCATCTGCCTATCGCATTTTACTGCTGGACATAGGCCTCTCCAAGCTCGCGCCAAATATCCCAGTTCCCGCAATCCTCATCCAGCCTACACCGGCAATCTTGCGTCGTCGGTCCAGCGGGCGACCCACACTGCGTTTGCCGATACGCGATTTCCACTCCAGGACACATCTGCTCCAGCGGCTATCGGCCCTTTTTTTTTTTTTTTTTTTTTTTTTTTTTTTACGCAGGGGTATCCATTTACGGATGATATCCAGGACGTCCGGGTCGGCAGTCCTAGACCTATGTCGGACTCGGCACTTTGGGAGTGCAATACCGTACTAAACCCCTGCGGGAGCCTTCAGCCGCTTTAATTGGAGGGTCCCGGATCTGCAGGCAACAGGATCCCTCCAGCGAGCGGCTATCGGTCCTGCGACATACGTGACCAGCCCACTGACACATCAACTTGCTGATTCTACGAGCTATGTCGGTTACTTTGGTTCTCTCGTGGATAATCAGATTTCTGATTTAATCCTTGAGAGAGTCTCCAAGCCTAGCTATAGCCTGTTCCATAGCACGTTGAGTGACTTTAAATTTTTGTACTAATCTCGTCGTCAGTGTCCACATCTCCGCGCCATATGTTAACACAGGTAGGACGCACTACTCGAGGACTTTTGTCTTTAGGCATTGCGGAATTTTCGAATCGAAGACTCGACGAAGTCCACCAAATGCCGCCCAGCCCTACTGAATCCTCCTATCGGCTTTTTTCTCGAAGGTGTTTCAGCCAAGTTGAATTGTGTTGACTAGTTAGACATAACCCTGTACGTCTTCGAGAAGGATACCATCGACAGATATCGCTCTCGGCATGACATGTTTATTGAACATAACTTTCGTCTTGTCCAAATTCATACCGAGATCGACCAGTCGGGAGAACTCATTCAGGTCACACAGCATCCGAACTAGCTCCTCCAATGTCTCCGCAAAGATGACGATATCGTCAGTCAAATGAAGGTATGAGATGTATTCGCCAGTGACATTTATTTCTCGTACACTCCAATCCAAAGTCTTAAATACATCCTCCATCGCGTTGGTAAACAGTTTCGCGAGGACATTACATCTCCCTGTCTTACCCTGCGACGGCCTGGATTTGGACGGTCATCATCGCTGCGTCATGTATACACTTCAGTACCTCGATATATCGCCAGTCGATATGACATCGCTGCAAAGAATCCAGGACAGCCCAGGTCTCGATCGAGTTTCTTGTAGTCCACAAAGTCGGCTTTCTAGTAGTCCACAAACGCCATACACAGCGGCTGATTATACTCTTCAGTCTTCTGTATAATCTGCCGAACAGTATGGATGTGGTCCACGGTGCTATAGTCATTTCGAAACCCAGCCTGCTCAGGTGGTTTGAATTCTGTTTGATTATTCGTAACGACCCTCGAAAAGAGCTTATAGAAGTGACTCAGAAGTGATATTGGTCTATAATTCTTCAAGAGAGATTTATCACTTTTCTTGAAAAACAACACAAACACACTCCTGGCCCACGCCTCCGGCGTGGTACCCCGCTGGATGACGACATTAAAG
Organism: Euphydryas editha; assembly: GCA_036937285.1. NCBI lineage: Eukaryota > Metazoa > Arthropoda > Insecta > Lepidoptera > Nymphalidae > Euphydryas > Euphydryas editha. The sequence continues at coordinate 435,916 of JAUPFZ010000019.1, read as the reverse complement.
AGCTCCGCTAAGGCTTTTAGGGCAGGGCGTCCCGCGGCCTTAAGGAGCTCAGTTATAATTCCGTCATCTCCTGGTGCCCTCCCGTTTCTAAGCTGGACAGCTTAATAATTGGAGGGCCCGCAGCGCCGCACTAATCTCACCGACATGATAAATCATCCGAAAAATGGCGCAACAGCGGTGGACGTGGATCTTCGGTGCCCTGAGTCTTAAACTTGTGTGCGTTCGACGAGTACAGCAGTCCATACAATTTCTCGACCTCTTCTCGGAGGAGCATTTTCTTTCCTTGACATGATTTATAATTTATAAATACATATCTATACATACATAGTTACATACCTTGTGTTTTGTTACTTTGTATCCTTGTTCCTGCATGTAGTAGTGTATGTACGCTGTGAGCAAGCCGATGATACAGGCAGGCAGGCTGCCCCACGGCGCGATGTAGAACTGGTTGAACGAGGGTATACCACGGAAGGTGTTGCGGACGTTTCTGGAAGATAATACAAGACAAAGTTTTGAAGTAAATCTTAAAGACAAGCCGAAGCCGAAGTATAGAAATTTACATACCTATTTCTATTTTATCTATTTTTTAGAAGATAAACCATTTAATTTGTAGTTCTAATTTCATTTAGTTTAATTTGACTTTTTTTTGTGTAATTGTACGTCTACCTTACCTGATTTATGTCTAAGATGATTCCTTTTCGGGTGTGCTGGAAGAAATCTCTTATACAAATTTTGTTCCAATCCCTTTATACAATAAAATTGTTCCAATGAATTGTATCTTTTTTGTAATTTTCTATACGTATAATAAAGAGTTAAAAAATAAATAATAAATAATTTTAAAATTTGACTACTTTCCAACATGGTTTTCGAAATAAATATTCTGTGCTAACCAATCTTTTATCTTTGTTAAAGATATACCACAATGATTTGACAATGGCGATGAAGTGGATGCAACATATACCTACCGAATTCAGCAAAGCTTTTCACAAAGTGCAACATCCTACTCAGCTGAGAAAGCTTAATACCTATAACCTTGTATAACGCTCTAGTCAAAAGCAACCTCGAATTTGCATTTCAGGAATGCAATCCCATATATTCATATGACAGAGAGTGGAACACTCAATAAGATGTTAGAATGTTTTCCAAACCTAAGTTGCGCAAAAATATTGAAAAATATTCTCCGATCAGTGTAACGAATTACGTGGAATGCCGCAGATTATTGATATTTTATCCGATTCCTTACCGAAGTTTACTATTAGAGTCTTCATAATAAGTACTTTAATTTTATTTTTAAGGTATATTTACTGATTTTATTTTATTTTTTGTTAAGCTTCTATTTAAATTTGTTTTTAAATATAAAAAAGAAGCTTTTATAACAGCTCATCCAACATAACACACATATATAACAGCAGATAGACAGTAAGTTTCGTTGTAAGTTTTGTGCATATTTGTTATTGGTGCGTATATAAGACAGATTTTACTTCCACTACACCACCACATCAGTCGTTGGATGTACATGTCTCCCCCATCATCTATGAGGAGGGAAGTGTGCCAATACTCGTCACTCTTAGCAGGCGGGTTGGCACGCGCAGTGTGTTATGGCAGAATGTGGTGACGCTGATGCCCATCACCATCCTGAATGATGTACAGTTGTTCACACCACTATGACCTTAGTCGCATTTTACGATAACTTAGCAAGAAATATGTCGGGACTATTCTTCTCTGCCAGTCACCGCTCAGCGAGATGTTACTTAATTCTTTTGAATTTAGTGTAAGTTAATCATCCTCCATCCAACGGCTTCCGGCGACTTTTATCAAGTCGTTCGTCCTTCTCGCGAACGGTCGTCCGACGCGGCGCTTGTCGGTACTTGGTCTCCACTCAAAAACCTTTTTGTTCCATCGGCCGTCAGTTCTACGAGCTATGTACCCTACCCACTGCAGAGTAATACCAAGCATAGCCCTTTCCATTGCACGTTGTGTGACTTGTACCTGGATTAAATGTCTCATAGTCAGAGACCACACTGATTACACACATTGGTCGAAGACATTCGACTTCAGGCACTAAGGTATGACGGATAAAAAAACATTTTTTTAGCTTTCCGAACGCTGCTCATCCTAACTGGTTACGACGATTGATCTCTGTCTTAAAGTAGGATCTACCAAGTTGGAACTTTTGTCCTAGGTAGATGTATATATTTTTAAAATAATAAAAAAAAAATGTTGTGTGTACGGAATACACATCTTTGGCAAACCCAATTTAAAATTTATTAATATTAATAGTTAAACATTCTGTTACTTAGGGTACGTTCGCGGGCCCTCTTCTAATTGATAATTCGTCAATTTTATAGGATTTTTTTATCTATGCATTCCACAGACCACATGCGCGGAAACGGAAATGGGACATGCGCAATAGTTTTTTATAGTTTTTTCCCTGTTATTCTGAGATACAGTTATCTAACTAGTTCAGATAACAGGTGCACTTTAGTATCAAATACATTTCTATGTACCTACAAAATTGTATAGTGTAAATTGTACCTTTTATTTGTAACAAATAAAATACTTTTTTTTATTTTTTTTATTTATCAGTTTTTAATAAAAATAATAAGTAGTGAATAAATGTAAGAAGATAATTTTGTTTATTATATTTTATGAACAATAGCAAACAATTATTTACTAAAGTTCGACAGTTAAATTCAGTTTTTGATTAAAGAAGTATCATTTCCGCGCATGTGGTCTGTGGAATGCATAGATAAAAAAAAATTGGTTGTCTGTAAAGTCGGTTTACGGACGATAATTTTTACGTGATAACGTCATAAGAAAACATGAATGGAATTGAATTATTATCACTGAATTATCATTATTTTGTATAACATATATTTATATATAGGGGAGAGTTGGATATTACCGCGCGTTTGATAATTCCACGCCCTAGCATATTTCAAAAACTAAACGCTAATTGCGCTATCCAGTCCTTAAAGATCACAGTCCGAGTCCTCTACCCCTCCCCGTGCACGACGGTAATTTACTCGGAGCAGCGATTAAGACACATCGTGTCTTACAAGTTTTTACTCTCGTTCCTTATAATTTCGCGGGCATTATTGACAAGAGGTAAGCTATTCTATATTTGTATTGTAACACATTGATTACTTTTATTTTAATCCTAACATATTATAGAATTAATGACTAGATTGATTTGAATACACAATTAACTTGACTGTATTATTTTGAGGTTATAAAATGAAATAACAGAGTTTGTCAATTCCGCGCCCAGGGCGTGTACGAGTGAACACCACGTACCGGCAAGCACAGTATCGGACGGCCATCCACGAGATGAACAGACGACTTAAAGAGAGTCGCCGGAAGTCGTTGGATGGAGGCTGCTTTGAAACGGAGTCGATGGGGGGAGGCCTACGTTCAGCAGTAGACATCCAATGGCCGATATGGTTATGATAATTAATCTAGTCGTAAAATAATAATTATGTCTAGGTATAGAAAGGAGTCTATGCTTCTTTTTCTACGAACGAGTTTATTCAACGTTGCATTTTTTTTTTATTCTAAGTTTACTGATAGAAATTCACGAAATTATTATGGGCACGGTTTTATCAAACCTTGGCACGATATTATCAGACCAGTCTGATAATACCACGCTTTCCCGTTTTTTTATTATTTTGCAATAATTAATTTTTGTTTATTTTTTGAAATATTTTGCCGTGATGTATGCGTAGCTAAATAAATTCTGTACTATTTACTGCATTTTTGAATATATATATCGAACTTTCTCCGAATTATAGGTCCAAGTTCTTAGAGGCTCGGTAATATCCAACTCTCCCCTATATCTATGTATATAAGCTACATGTAATTAATTGTATTTAATATAAAAGCGAAATAAAGTTAAATACTTTGAAAATATGTAATACAAGAAATAATCAAGTTTAATAAAGAAGTTAAGTTTAATTAACTTAAAATAGTAAAAATATACTAAATAAAAGCAGCTAAATTTTTATTCGATCGTAATTATATGAGTCCTAATAAGTTTTTAATCAAAATTGTAATATAACCTTATATTACCTACTGCACTCGCCGACCGATGTTACTTTTTTAATAATCAAATAACAAATATATGAAATTATATCGCTAATCAAATTCTTAACACGTTCCCTGCGGCATTATTTTCAAAGAACTTTATTCTGGTGCGTTGGAGATCTAAAAGATCTCGAAACTAACTTATGAGTAAACTGCGTATGAGACCTGATCAGTCTCCTAAAAAAGCAGTTTTGAAAATAATTTATATCTTCCTCAAAACCAATGATATATTTATGAATTTCTTGTGGGTTCAAGATAGCCTATTGTTCTATCTTTTGATAGGTTCGCACGCAGTTATCACATTAGGATAAACTACAAATACAAAACAAAAACTAGGTATCGATTATACCTCGTACCGCAACCGAAGATAGTTCAATTTGTGAAGCGACTAGTGAGGGGAATAAAATAAAATCTCAGTTGTCGATAGAAAAAGTTTTATATAAAAAAGTGGGTAACTTAAGATAAGTGCTTTTCATTGAAACATGGTAAGCATATTGATTGGTTTCATTGCGCACAAATGAACGCTTCATAACTACATTTATCCTATGATTCTGTTCTTGTCTATTTCCTTATTTACCTGTATATACGATTGTTTTAAATGTGTATCAGATAATCAGAATATATAATAGTAATCAGAATCACTGCCACTATCAGTGAATGGAGAGAACATTTGAACATTTTCTAAAATTTTAATTTTACTGGTCGATGCAGCAGTATAATCTGGCATTGATTTTTCGTTTTATTTTTTACTATTTATTTCCAAATATTATTTATTCGTAGCATTTTCGCCAAAATAAATTGACTTTTTACACTTAATTCTTTTACAAGAACTCATTGTTCACCAATACACTTCAAAATGTATTTAAGATATCTATACACGTGTATTTTTTCCAAATGTGCTCGCGAACGTCCGCATCGATAGTTAAACGACACTAAAACAAAGACACGCTGCTGCAGCGCTCCCCGCCTTCCCTTACTTGCGGCTATGAGGTCTACGATTCACGAGTACTAACACGTCTCCAAACGCAAGAAATGAAAAATTTTATACTACAGTGCGTTGGAGACCTAATACATCTCAAAATTTTTTTTTAATGCCATTGGATCTAATTTTGAATAGGAAGCAAATACGTATATTTGTCTTACTTATATTCAAAGAACTTTAGACGTTAGGACCTCCCGCACAGAGTGAAAAAACACAATTTTAGCCGCCGCACAATACGAAAGTCTCGCAAGAGATCGAATAAATCTCCTAACGCAGCGAAAGTGTTAAAATGCAAGAATTAATTACCTTTTTTGCTGCAATTGTTGTCACTATTATAACTTTAAAAATAATAAATTGACGTTACTTCGTATTGATATAACAGTTTATTATATATTGACAAAACAGTTTCCCGCCATTTGCCGCTGTCATTTCTACTCGGACGCGTCGTAAGTTAGGCCGACCGCCGATCGTGAGCCGAACGCTTAGGCCGAGCCGATCGTACCTCTCTACCGCTTGTTCCGCGCTCTCGCTCACTAATTGTGACAATGATGACGTCATCTTCTTCGAACGGGCACCCTATCATCAATTTACTAGACGTTATCACGTCAAAATCCTATAAAAGTGATGAATTATCAATTAGAAGAGGGCCCGCGAACGTACCTTTATTTACGCGTTGTTTACGCGTTGCTAGGATAGGCGATATCATACTATCTCATTCTCTCCTACACATTTTTGTATTTGTGTCTCTTACCTGTCGTTTTTTCCGTCACATCCCGTTTCAAATCACAACGATTCTAAAGAAGTTTCACTTAAAAAAAACAAATGTAGCAATAACAGTATGTGTATTTGGATGCAGAACGTACATAACTGATATATGTCTAAAGGTTTCATATTAATTGATAATGATTGTTAGAAATAGCTACAGCTGATACTGAATAAAATGTCAGTAATTGAAATTACGAAGTCTTTTAAAAAGTTTTACTTACTCGGGTACCATAATGTATAGCAGTGATTTCCACTCGTTGATGTAGGCCAGGCCCGCATTCAGCAAGCAGGACAAGAAGAACAGCAGAATCAATAGAGGAATTGGGTTCTTCTTCCTCTGCATCAGGTACAGCATTAATATTGAAGCTACTATGTATAATTGCATGTCTACAGCTAAAAACCTAAACAGGCATACACACAAATTAGTTCTAATCCACTTTTCATTTAGATATATACAAAAATAAAAAAGTTGTTGTCTTGTTATCAATATACAATGCTTTTAATGTAACAAAAGTAGCGGTGTCTTACTTTGAAGATTTTAGTTCAAACGCTTATAAAAAATTTTTGTCATAAAATGTCACGATAAAAATATTTTTATTAATCTTACAGATACAGAAGCATCTGTTACTAGTTACTGAATAAAAACATAAAAATACCACACTAATCATTTAATATGATTATTTTTAAATTAGGAACTCGACTATAAGATTTTAAATGACGTATTATGATTGTACCTGCACCAGGTTTTAAGTTCCAGACTTTCAGAAGCAAAAAACAAGAAAATCTCATCGAATCTTTCGTTTTTTGCGTAACGTTGGAACAGAACATATCGACATATAAACTAAGGGTCTCAAAATATTATTTTTAACCTTATATCGTTCTGAAATAAATCACAACAATTCCTTTTTGTATAAAATACGTCTCGGCAAGTAACTAACGGTAGGCACTGACCAAGTCTGCAGGAGGCAGTGCTCATCGGAGTGCACGAAGTTGTGCAGGTAGAGCGCGTGCGCCCAGAACTTCTTGCGGCAGACAAGGCTCTCAGCGCGCACGGTGGCGGCCCACTGCGGGCCCGCGCCGCTGCGCGCCCACCACGTCGCCGCGAACCCCACCGCCAGCAGGTGCATGGGGCTCAGCCTGCGACACGCCCGACACTACTTATGGTGGTGGTTCGCGCCGCGGCACGCGATCGCGACAGGCGACCGCAACCAGAAGAGACAGAGACAAGAGACCGCGACAAGCTATATTATTGGTCGTTGCGTCTCTGTCTCTTCTGATCGCGGTCGCCGTCGCCTGTCACAGTCGCGTGCCGCGGCGCGAACCGCCACCATTAGAGAATGTACCCATATTACGTGATTCATTCAGGGAGGGGGGGAATGTTGTCTTCAAAAATACCGCACTTGTTCACAGGGACATGGGGGTTGCCTTAGATTTTCGTCACGTAATCAATACTTTCTAGAGAAATCTCGCGCCTTTTCGAGCTATATTTAAATATGGCGCGCAGAATTTAGCGCTTTTTAAACTCCCAGCCGGGAGGGACAACACAATGCTACACTTTTTTTTTTTTTTTTTTTTTTTTTTTTTTTTTTTTTTTTTTTTTTTTTTTTTTTTTTTTTTCGCAGGGGAATCCATTTACGGATGATATCCAGAATGCCCGGGTCGGCAGTCCTAGACCTATGTCGGACTCGGCACTTTGGGAGTGCAATACCGTACTAAACCCCTGCGGGAGCCTTCAGCCGCTTTAATTGGAGGGTCCCGGATCTGCAGGCAACAGGATCCCTCCAGCGACAGGCTGGCCTCGGCGAAAAGGCCAGACTTCTCCTCCATGGGGACTGTCCGGCTCACCTCTGAACAGTCCCGACGACGCCGTATCTAGTAGGACCGGGTTCCCATCCCGGCCCGATACGGGCACAGGGGCGTTACTGGAGGCGCATTAAGTAGCGCCTCCTACGCACCCCCATTCGTCGCCCGCGGATGGAGGCCACGTCGGCGGCCTCCTCTCTCACCCGCTCGTCGGCCTCCTTCTGGGACATTACTGTCTCGCAGAAGGAGACCATCGCCTTCCAGGACTCGTCGTCACCGAGCATCGCGGTGATGATGCTCGGGAGCGACAAGTCCCCTCCGAGGACCGACGTCAGACCTTGACGCAGCACCGCCCATCTCGGGCACACCTCGAGGGTGTGCTGGGCAGAGTCCACCGCCGCGCCACAATCGTGACATTCAGTCGTCGGCTCCCTCTGGGCCGTCCGACACAGGTAGTCACCAAAGCAACCATGCCCGGTGAGAACCTGCGTCAGACGGAAGGTGAGGGGCTTGCGTTTTCGACGCATCCACCGCTCGAGGACCGGGCGAATGGCAGCCGTTACGCGTGTGCCGTACGGCTGCCCCGCCAGGTCCTCCCCCCACCTCCGCATAAGCGCTTCCTGCCCTATCCGACGCACCCGTAGGATTCCGTCCAACGTAGGGTTCTCACCAAGAGCCCTCCTACCCGAGACGTAAGAGTAGGTCTCGGCAAGAACCTCCGCCACGAGTTCCCACGGGGGGTCGCCGGCTAGAGCAGTAGCTGCAGCCCACGATACCGTACGGTACCCCCGAATCACCCTCACCGCGATTGTTCGCTGCGCAGTGCGCAGCGCCGCCTTATTTTTCGCGGTGAGGCGATCCGCCCAAACCGGGGCACCGTACGTCGCCATACTCCGGCAGACTCCGGAATACAGCTGCCTGCAGGCGGCGCTGGGTCCTCCGAGGTTCGGGAGAAGTCTGCCCAGTGCACTCGCCACCTTCACAACCTTCGGTCCCACCATCGCAAAATGTGGACCGAAGGTCCACCCTCCGTCAAGGATGAGCCCGAGATATTTTATTTGAGGGCTCATCCTGACCCTCCCCTCTCCAATCTGAAGGGTAGCCCCCGGTGGAGGTCCCTTACGGCCGGTCCCGCGGAAGAGCAGGGCTTCGGTCTTGTCAATCCTGACACGAAGCCCTAAACTCTTTATACGGCTGATCACGAGGTCGAGTCCGACCTCGGCCAGCCGCGCCGCCTCCTTGTAGTTTCGTCCCCGGGAATAAACGAGGGTGTCATCTGCGTAGCAGATGACACCCATCCCAGGCAGAAGACGGCCTCGCAGGACCCAGTCGTACCCGATGTCCCACAGGATCGGACCCAGAACTGATCCCTGCGGGACACCGCAGCCGACTCGCCACCACTCCACGGACCCCGACAACACAATGCTACACTACCAGTACTTCAACTGACTACACTTTTCTAAATTTCTATTTGCAAAAAATCATTTAATACCATATTTCTAAATTACTATGTGACAACTCGAGGGAGAGGGGGTCTTAGCAAATACTACGGGTAGTCACCGAGATGTGGTGGGGTTTTAACATTATAAAAAATAGGTCACGTAGTGTGGATACTTTCCCTTATCTGACTTTTCAACGAACTATCATGATTAGTTGATTACCATAACTTAGGTACACAATAAATATATGCGCTCAACAGGATATATTAATGCAGTCATTAATATAAATGCAGTCGAAGACATAATTAGTAAATATATTATATATTAGGTAAATTAATTTAATTTATTTTAATTTTATTGTTATTCAAATGTTGTGATAATTTGTCTCGGAAAAGACTTTTGCTTATATTAAAATTAGGCGCAATTAATTATATTTAGATTTTTATTTTATATAAAGAAATATTGTAAAAATACCCATTAAAACATAAATTCGTACCTAGCCATCCTGTGCAAGACAAACAGTGGAAAATGTGAATATTTAAATTGTTTCTGCTTGGAGTGGAGCAGGAGGCTATACGCGAAGAGAAAGTTCGAGAGCACGACGAAGGACTGCACTAAAGACGATCCGTTCCTTATAAGCATCGTTGCAGGGTGCAGAAGCACCTAGAAGTGAACAAAAACGAAAACAAATTCAAAATATTGTAATATATTAGATGAATCACTTATTAAAACACTTGAATATAATAATAGTTGTATATTTATATACAATATAATAAATAATAATTAATGCAGATTCAGATTTTGACGAAACGATAAGAAACTAAAAAGTTACTCTTTTACTTAAAAGTTATTAGAAATACATATATTTTTACAATTTAAACAACTAAGACCCAGTTTTTACCACATGCTATTAAGTTCCGGCTAACCTAACTGGCACTTATTTTGACAGATAACCCATACAACTAACTGCAAACAAACAGTTAGGTTAGCCGGAACTTAATTGCAAGTGGTGAAACTGGGTCTTAGGGCCTGTTTCACCGGTTGCTGATAAATCTACCTGACGTATAATGTTATCCAACAGATAAATTGTTATGACATATTTTTCATTTGCACCATCAAACTTACCTTTATTTGTCAGATATTTGAAATGAAATAAAAATATTTATTTCGTCATAGGGTGATTTTACACACTTAACAAATGTAAAAAAAAATCATTTAAAATAAATACGTCAAATTATTACACGTTAATGTCTCAGTAGACATCATATTACTATAATATCATCGGCTTTATTAAATATTACAATAAATAAGTTAATCTAGTGTCCTTAGTGTTGGCCAAAAGGGAAAAAAAGCCGGAGGAAAAAACTCTCGGCATTCGTTTAAAAAATTGAACGTCATTATATTGTAATCATAATTATTTCTAATTGCGACCTATGAATCCAAAAATTCTAGTTTATTAGTTGAGCAGAAAAAGGTCCTAAGGTCCTGTTTTACCTCCTACTGATAAAGTTTATCAGTAATTACATTCCAGATAAACTTTATCATCAGTAAGAAAACCAGGCCCTTAACGCCTGTTTCACCTCAACGAACATACTTGTACTACAACTTTTGGATCCACAGCTTGCGATTAAAAATATCTGATAGATAAAGTGGTGTCTAATGGTGAAAAAGAAAAATACATCATAAACTATTATCTGGTGGATATATATAGTATATTGAGATAAACCGTTTTTTACCCTTAACAACCCCCTCCCCCTCCACTTTAAATCCACTCACAGATCGACCGTAAATTATTTTTCCTTTCATTTTTGTTATATTCTCTTCCTTTTCCAATGGGTTTCATCCTATTACTATTTTTTTTTGGTTTAAAAAATTATCGATCCTTGTCTATATTAATAGTTTTTTGTTATAAATTGAACATTAATATTTTTGAAGGATTTGATTATGGGTATTCGTTTTTTGTGTTACTCAATCACTACATTTGTTACATAGAGAGTTGTTTACTATTTTTATTTGTTTTTTTTTTTTGTTTATTATTAAGTTAAAAAAGAACTTTATTTGTTTATTATATTAAGCTTAAGCGAACATGGTACACAATTTGTAACGTATAACGCTCTTCGTTCTATTCAAACAATATATGTAGTTAATGGTCTTTTATGTAAGATTACTTGTTCGAAGAACTCCGGGTTGTAGAGGTAGACCTTATGCAGGATCTCCGAGGCGTGCGCCAACAATACCAGCGACAACAGCAAAACTCTGAAAAAACCAACGCAACGATAATAATACTTCATTGGGACAGTCGTTAACATCCCACTTCTAGGCAATGGTGTCTTCTTTTAAGACGAGAGGTTTGAATCACCTTTTGCCATGCTTAACTCTGTAATTATTTGATTACATTTAGATTTCCTCGTGGTCTTTTCCTAAGGCTGAGCATTAAGTAAATTCTTAAAGAAATAATAAAAAAAAAAATATTTTCTACATTTCAATATATGACAAATAAACTGAATATTAAGTATATAAAGGGACATAAATATGTTTAGTTTATCATTAATCTATCAAACTGAGAAAAAAAACCAAAAATGTTAAATTTTAATCTACTTATTACCTGATCCCCTGAACCGGCGCAAGCGCAGCGAGCCGCGGGTCGATGTCTTCGTGCAATGTGGTCAGGCGCTGCCAGTTGGCTCGCATCGACCATGCAATTATGAACTTGTTTTCTTTAAAGAATAAAATAGATAAAAGAGAGAGAGACAGAGAGAGAGACAACACGGCAATCAAGTTAAAAATCTGTAACAAAATAAATTCTACTGACGTAAATGTTATGTTATAATTTAAATTATTATTCTTCAATATAATATTAGTGGTTTTTTTTTTTAAATTGCGATTTAGACTTTTAATTAAATTAGTGGTTGTTTTTACTAAATGACAGCTATTTAATCCTATACGACATTGTACTCTAATGTAAGATTTTGAACTACCTAAAATGGCGAATATTCATGTTTTAGGGCCACCTCTGAGGTTTGGAAATTTACTCAAAAATTATTCAATTAGAGTTTGAAACGAAATGAATTTTAAACACAAAAGCACGTTTTCTGTTGCAAAAATAAATATTTTAAAATGTACTTTAAAGTAATATTTATGTAAATGATTTTATCGAAAGTCCTCAATAAAATGCGGCAGTTCACGTTTTGTGAATTTATTCTTTTTTAACATTGTCTCTATAAAATAAATTTAAAAAAAATATTACTTCTATAATTAAATTCATTTTTAATGTCTCGATGACAGTTGACGACTGGCTTTTTTGAACCACCAGCTTATTTACCAAAGGATTTTCCTACTGACATTTCAAGGTAAGGAAAATAAAAAAAAATTAAAATAGTATGTCATTTAAAATTTATCTCTTTTAAATTATTATCTATATATTGTTATATTTCATTAAAAAAAAGTCTGTCCTTGTTCACATTTCCTTTGGTGAAGTATTATTTGATCATGCGTCATTATTTTTACCCCTAAAATGATACTCGTTCTAATTATAATGACAATTTATAATCTATAACCATGCTTGAACAGCTAACTAGTTTTATTAAGGGCGTGTTAATTTTTACAGTGATTTAGTATATTACAGTTTTGTAAGTATACTGATAATTCTAACATTGGTACGTTTTAAAGAATAAGAAAACTAAATTTTCTTACTTAACTTACTTCCTTGACCTTGAGCGATGTAATCATATAGCGTTCCGACAACATTCAGAAACAGTAAAACATAGACAACGATAAGGAAAGCGCGTTGGGGAATGTCCGTCTCCTCTTGTTGTTCTGGCCTGGTGCAGTGGTAGGTCTGGACGGTTGCGTTCAGACCGGGTTCCAGGGCGTGGGTCTCGACGCATCGCTCGAAGCGGCGGGTGGCGTTGCGCTCGGTAGAGGGACATCGCGAGGATAGGCAGTAGCCGCGGTGGAGCAGCGTTCGGTCGAAATGGCGGGGCTCGGATGAATATTCCTAATAGGTTAAGTGGTTTACTTAAGAGATTTTAAGCTTTGTAGATAATTTTATTTTATACGATAAAATATAATATGTTAAGCACGTATGAAAACTATTTAAAAGTTTTCAATTAAATGTTTTAAATAACAATTATTAGCTGTTGACTATACATTTTTTCCTTTGGCGATAACAAACACAACTGATATAAACTATGTTGAAAAAAATATCACATAACATAATAAACTCAGAGGAAGCTCTCTTAGCCTCAGAGGAATAATGACTATTGAATCTTTTCTAATCTTAACTATGTAGTTTAAAAGATAATAAATCTGTCGTTTAAAGTGTCATGTCCCATTTTACTCTCATATAAGTGGAATTTTTAGTATAGTTGAAGTTAAAAAATTTAATTATTTATTAATATTTTATCGGAAGTCGAAAAAGGATACTCGTATATTTAAAAATGGTAGAACTTTTAAATAAATTTACGAGTTTCCAAAAACATTAAAATTGCGTTTATTTCTCATCAAATGTGTAAAAATAAACTTACATATTTCTATCGTTAAAAATAATAGAACTACCGTCTCACGCGGTTGTACATGTAATTACGTTATTGCTCACTACATTCATATTTTATATCAATGTCATATTAGCTGTAATTATGGTAAGTTTCAACAAAATCAGTTCCTTTAAAATAAGCTCGATCATAAAAACGGACAAATCGATAACAAAAATATAATTATCGTGTTGTCCATAGATACACAATACATTACTCTGGAAAATATTTAATAAACAGTGCTCGTCTCGCGGCGTTATCATAGCGATACGTAACGCTTATCAATAAGAATCAAAAACTGTAGCCAAATTATCAAGCATAACAGACTAGAAAAACAACTAAATGTAGAAAAAGAAAAAGAAAATATTTATTTCGCCATAAGGTGATTTTACCCACTTAATGAATGTAAAAAAAATCATTTAAAATAAATACATACGTCAAAATTATTACATGTCAAAGTCTCGGTAGACATCATATTGCTATTAAATCATCGGCTTTATTAAATATTACAATAAATAACTTAATCTAGTGTCCCTAGTGTTGGCCAAGAGGGAAAAAAGTCGAAGGAAAAAAACTCTCGGTACTCTTTTAAAAATTTAACGTCATTATATATTAAAAAAAATTATGCACAGTATGACCATGAAATGATCAGGACAAACACGAGACAGCCAACCGTATATGCCGAAAACACCACATGCCTGCGCCTTTACTTGCTCACAATATTATATACTTATACTTATCTAATGAAATAGAATCTGAACGAATCCCTAATGATAACATTAGGGATTCGTTTATTTTCTAAATCTACACAGATCGACTTAGCTGTGGAATACGTAAATTCGTTATGTGGTTTCATGAATACTTACTTTGAGAAATTTATAAGCGGCATTTGGCTTATTAGCCGAGAGGCGGAACGTGCCCAAGCAGTACAGCCCTTCCGGCTGTGAGAGACATCGGTCATAGTTGTCGAGGTGATAGAGACGCGGAAGCTTGTGATGGTCATTTTCTGGAAATAACATGACATATAAAAGTGACTTCAACCATGGAGTATAGATACTAAGGAGGACTAACTTGTATGGGGTATTAATTAAAAAAGTGGCGATTTTGTTTAGCAAATTAATTATTGTTCGAACACTCACCGAAATAGCGCTAGTGTAGCAATCAGAAATGATATGAAGTTAGCAGTTATAAACAGAGTGAAGTGTGCTGGGTTGACAAATTTAGTAAATCTTTTGACTTCTGTAGTTGAGAAATAGTCGACTAAATTAATAGTAGTGATTTTTTTTTAATTTTTATTCAAATCAAATCAAGTCAAATCAAAAATAACTTTATTCAAATAGGCCCTACGAGCACTTTCGAATCGTCATTTTACAAAATTAATATTGTAGTGATTATTATTATTTTTTGTAAAAGTAAAGCTACCATCGATTCAGAATGTAGATTCTGCAGAGAAGAATCGGCAAGAAAATCCGCAGTTACTCTTTTGAAAATAATAAACTGTGTTTTAGTACAAAATTAGTAATATCTTGCATGAAATACAGCGCCACTAAGTCCACACGACTTTATCAGCTAAATAATTCTGGACCGAATAATAAGCTTTATCTATTAACTTTTTCTTAATAAATTCTTTAAATTTATTATTTAATTTATTATTGATAATGTTTATATTACATTATGTATTTTATTGTTATTAATTTATATTGTTTATTACGTGATGTTCAGTCCGTGTTATGCCCCTGCTTTGTTATTTGGCGCTTCCTTTAAAATTTACACTCATGTGGCGCCACCAATTTGATGAATTTTGACGACACTTTTCGTAACAAGGAGATGGCATTTCCGTTCATATTTCATGACTTCAACTTAACAATTTATTAATGTTTGCCCTCACTTCCTTGAACTGGATTTACACTTGGAGGAAGTGAGGGCAACCAGAGTTATGTTACATGACTTATATTCGTCAAGTGGTCGTGACTAATGTCATCCAGAGATTAATAAGCTTTGTATCTATACATATAATAAAAAGTCAAAACTCTACATTGATTTTTTTTTAAAAGAATACTTGGGGTGTGATCCACAGTCGTTACTGAAGCCAAAAATATAGTTTTTAGAATTTTTGTCTGTTTGTCTGAATGTATGTCCGGGATAAATTCAAAAAGTATAATAATGCATGGATTTACTTCAAATTTGGCACGAATATTATTAAGAAGTCGCGTCAACATATAGGTTACATATTAATATTATCACGCTATCACCTACGGGGAACGAGCAGTGAACCTTTATTTCTACAACGCATTAAAACTTAGTGAATCCTAGAACTCATCTGTATATCCAAATAGATACGTCACACTACGAACCTTCGCAGCTAGCCATGAACTTTCATAAAACTAAGGGCAAACCACTTTTAATTTTATAAAAAAACAAAATTACAACAATTCAGTCCTTTTTGTAAGTACATTTAAATTTTATTTGTAAAAGAATGTCGTTTTTTAACATTCAATGTCATTAATTTTTTAGTAAGAAATTTTATTTATTTGAACACGTATTTTTGAAAAAAAAACTGACTTTTAATTGATTTTTTATGTATGTCACCGTAACACCTGTCCGCTGCAAATTTTATAAATGAGTACCATAACTGATAGGATAATTATAATGATCAAATAACGCAGATTAGACGAAAATAATTTAATATATACGTCATATTATTGTCTGAACTGAACTGAATTGAATCAGCCTGTCGACAACCCACTGCTGGGCATGGGCCTACTTTACATATAGAAGAAGGGTTGGAGCTTAATCCACCACGCTGCTCCACTGCGGGTTGGTGGATAATTTCCCTACTATAAGTAACGGTCGCTATCAGATGTCTATGATAACAATCGACCGATAGCTTTACGTGCTCTCCAAGGCAGTGTGGTGAGACCCACAAGGATATATCCTTGCTGTGCAATTAGTCTAGGCAACGTGTGCCATTTTAGTCAACTTTTTTCAGCAGTCTCCGAAAATAATGATTGAGGTGTCATTTGATTCGAAATGGAATCTAGATGATTTTTGAAAAAAAAAATGAAGTTCCACTTGCAAAAATTGCAAAAGTTATTAATAAAATAGCTCAAAAAAAATAAAAAAGGGGTTTAGTTTTTTGCAAATATCTCAAAAACTAATAAAGATTTTAAAACTTTAAAAAAAGATTTAAAAAAGAGGAGGAAATTTCTAAAAAAAGTCTCAGCTCCCGGAACTATAGGAACAATAACAAATAACTATAGGAAAATTTATTTCCGTTCCTAGTACCTGTAACACAAGTTCTTACGAACTTAGCACGGGGCTAGGTTAACGTGGTGTGATTGTTGGTTAATATTTATTTATTATTATTAATATTTATAATTTTCCCAGAGAGTTACGAGTAGTCTGGCTTGCGTAAGCCACGCCTACTTTGTATACTTTATTTATAAAAAATATTATAACATAATAAATTTAAAATTTAAAAAATAAAAATAATTATATAAAGAGTTACTGGATATACATATACTCGTAAATGAACAATATTCCATCTAAAAAAAATTAAAACACAATTTTTCAATTAGTTATGCAATAGTTAATTGAAAAAAATCAACATTCACATTGCAAGTGTGACAATTGTTTAACTATTTTGAGATTTTTTTTTCCTTTCTTGGAGCAATTCTTGAAAGGTTTCAGAATAAATCTCCGTTGGAAAAACTAAAAAATTATTATTTTTCAGTTTTTTATTAATAATTTTTTCGATAATTAATTGAAGTTTTTGAATTTAACAACAACTTTAAACATTCTTCTTCAATAAAGGCGTTTTTGTGGCGCCCTCTCTTATTCCGGCTCCAACCAAAGAAAAATGTATTAAAACGTCTCCGTAACTCCATATTCGAATTAACCGACAATAGTACAAACAACATATTTGTTTATAAAATATTTATTATACACATAAGACAAAGTATATATTTGCATACTGTTTTCTTATATTTACGCGAATTTTACTCATTTTAATTTTTTTTTCTGTTCAAAATATAAAAAAACACATACATAAAATTAATTCATAAGCCTGCCGCGAAAACTCACAAGAGCTTATCTGGACAAGCCGAGCTTATCTGGACAAGCATTCGACGATTCGAATTAAAAGACTAAAACGGATTTTATCGCGTTTATTGAAACTTTACAGTTTAACAAATTTTTTTATTTTTTTTTCCCGACGTTTCGGACCCTTTACGGCGTCCTTGGTCTCGGGGGACTGAGGTGGTGGGTGTCCGAATAATAAATTAATTGTTACATACCCCGCTTTTATACAATGTTAATTATTACTTTAACCGTTCCTATTCACACAGAATGAACTTATTGTGTCTGTAAGTCGTGCTGTGTTCTTATTTTCCTTGGGTCTAATTAATTTCAGAACTGGAGCTCTATTTTTGATTCACTCGTATGAAATCGTATCGTCGAATGCGACTTATGTCACACTCGTCTTTTATGTGCATGATCTCGTTTTTCCGTATTTTTGAATCGTTCGCCTGATATGTTGCCACTATAATTTGAAGTATTGTATTTTATTACCGTTCCGTTCCTTATATTACCGTTCCACGCAGAAATTAAAAAAAAAAAATATCGATACCGATCGCCATACGCGACGAGTGGTATGGATCATTCGTTGCAGTCGAGCGATTCAAAAATACGGAATTTCAGATGGCGAACGAAAATCGGTAGAAATCGAGCGCTCGACGCGATACGAGTGAATCAAAAATAGAGCCCCTGCTGGCTCCCAGGCTGGTGATACGTTCCAACCATCCTCTCTATTGAAATTAGTCGTTGAAAAACGTCGGGAAATAAAATAAAAAAATCGTTAAACTGTAAAGTTTCATTAAACGTGATAAAATTCGTTTTAGTCTTTTAATTAAAATATATATATTTGCAATTTGGACATTTATACAGATACATATATACAAAGGCGGCATTATAACTTACAGCGATCTCTTCCAGGCAACCTTTATTAACAGTTAATTATTTAGGAAAAAGTGTCGATAAGAGTGCGCAAATAAAACAATGCAATTTTATACTTTTTATATTGCTTAATTAACAATACAATATATGAATCACACAACTATATATAAATCTATACTAATATTATAAAGCTGAAGAGTTTGTTTGTTTGAACGCGCTAATCTTAGTAACTACTGGTTCCTACTCTTAGAGTCATTGTTTAAAAATATTTAGGTACGTTTTTTTCCTTAAATTAACGCGGGTGAAACCGCGGGGCACAGCTAGTATAATATAAAAACGTAAGATGAAATCACGGATGAAATCAAGGAGAGATAAAATTTGTACAAACGGCTATTAAAAATAAGTATTAATTGATTTAGATTGACGGATATCATTGGACAGAGAGTTCCAAAGCTTAAAAACTTTAACCGTGTATGAGTTATAATATGTATAGGATTTACATATAGGTATTGAAAGCAAGTTATTGCTACCGGAGCAACAAACTGCATTCAGTGTCATATCATAAGATATAAAAATAAACTTTCATAACCTAAGGTAAGGCTGTGATTAAGTTCTCATGCAATACATAACAGCGTCTTTTAACGTGAAAAATAATTGTAAGGTCAAGTAAAAAAAAATCCAGAGTACTACTGCTTAAAAGATAATTTTTACTATACTATGATATACTTTATATATGTATATATAATTTACATCTATATATAATATTCATGTTCATGGAGAAATATCGTAATAGACGAAATGTGTTTTTGAAAATGTAGTGCTTCTTCACGATTTCATACTACGCGATTCTGTATAAGTTTGACTCCTAACTTTACCGATTTTAATGATTTGCACTTATTTTACGATATAACATGTAAAAATAACTATAATTATTTAAAGCGGGATATTTGCTATGTTTTTTATTTTCATTTGGTAGAGCTCGATATTTCGACATTATCTACGAATGTCTTGTTCACGAGGGTAAATATCCTAAATAATTGTAGTTATAAAAATAACTATGTTAATTTAAAATCCTATATAAAAATAATATAGTATATCATATAGGGAGGATTGTGTGTCGACGATACAATGAACGAAATATGTTAATCTTAACCGAAAAATCGTGAGTTCAATTATTATTTTTTTACATAGGTACACACGATCTACTGTTCGTAAGGTAGGCAACTTACATGTGTTCAGGGTGACAGTGGATTGTTATACATATATACATTATTAGTATAAATACATTTAAAACAATTACACACAGATTTGGTGAGGGAATCGAACTCACAACCCTAGAGCAGAAAGTAGAGTCACTGCCAACTGCGTCAACGGGCCAGTCAAATTTCAGTAGATATGTTACACCTTGTCTAATAATCTAACATGTTAACACAACAAAGCCTCACAATCAACAAGACCTACCAGTAAACTCCCGCGCAGTCACCGATCCCGCCAAGCACAGAAGCACAAACCACATGTCGTTCAGCCCTGAGGGCGCGCACAGACTGCCGGACCTACGCTCACTTGTCTTATATAAATTCAACATTCACACTGAAACGCTTGACGTTATACCCCTACTGCCATCAAGAAATTCCATTTCTATCTTCTCCATTCAAATCATGCTAAATTATATTCACAGCTTAAATAAATATCTTTGACTTAAGGAGACGTAAGTAATATTTGCCCCTATCCTGCCCCGGTTGTTATCATAGACACCTGATAACGATCGTTACTCAGTAGAGAAATTATCCGTCAACCCGCAGTGGAGCAGCGTGGTGGAAACTCCAGCCCTTCTTCTATATGGAGAAGAGGTCTTCGCTCAGCAGTGGGTTGTTTACAGGCTGATACAGTTAAAGTTTGTTTTTATTATGAAAAAATAAGTTAAGTGTTGTTATGCTTTTTTTGAAATTGTTACTTTATAATGTAAATAATTCTAGTGGTGCATCAATTGTATAAGAACTTGTTTCCTAATTTTTCTTGAAAAATTATAAATAAGCCGAAACTTTTTCTAAAATTTAGAATATTATATACTTAAAAGAGTTTAGTAAAATACGATATGGTGATGATTTTCTGTAAAAACACAAGATAATATAGATAGAAGATAATATAATAAGCACAGATATTAAAATCAAAATAATATATATGAATATTTGAGAATAGATATATAGAGCAAGATTTATTAAAGTAAATAAAAAAAAAATTATAATAATTTTCTAGTTTTCTAAATGTGTTATTGTAAGCGTATTAAATAATAAATAAATAAATAAAAGATCCTTATTTCAGGTGACAAATGACCTATATACAATTTCATTCATAAGATACAAATTTACAGCCTATCAATTAAAAAATTAAAATGTATATATTACAATAATAATACAATAACAATGCAATAAAAGAACAATAAAAATCTATATATATATAAGAGATTTCCACGTATACATTGACTCATCACGATATCTCTGAAACTATAAGGCGCAGAGACTTGAAATTTGGTAGAAATATTCCTTTTACCGAGTAGAGGTCAGCTAAGAACAGATTTTACGAAATTCTACCTCTAAGGGGGTGAAAAAGGGGGGTAAAGTTTGTATGGGACAACATGATTCCTTGGTCCAATTTACTTCAAATTTCGCATAAATATTCTTTAACAGAATTGGTTGAAGACATGTTTCGTATTTTATCGAAATTCATCCTCTAACGATGTTAAAAGGGGGGAGAAAATTATTTTGATATAAATACTCCATAGTGATTTTGATTTAAATTAAAATTTATTTTGACACATGTTTGACAACCAATCCGTCTGTTATAAAATATTTTCCAGTATTGATGCAGGTGTAGGTGATAAAAAATATAAATTTATATTGTTTGAAATTTTAGTTAAATACCCGTGCGAAGCCGGGGCGGGCCGCTAGTATACAATAAACACAAATAAACTTCCCGAATAAAAATAAATAAAAATAAGAATAACGACAATACTAGAAATAATAACAATTTAATAATTGAACATGCAAATTAAACATTCAATTACATTCTGTTCAGAGTTTTCTCTTCGGCACTGATACAGTAATGAAAAAATAATAATAATAATAATAATAAGTGCCGTGTGGTTCCCGGCAGAGTAGAATAGGACCAACCCATCCTCAGCCTAGGGTGTCGTAAAAGGCGACTAAAGGCAACTAAAGCTGCACAACACCAACGCAGCCTCCTTGGAGAGCGTGAGTGCCTCTCCGAGGGAGTAATCTAGCACTCAATTTTTTCAATGGATGGACAAGGACAATAGAAAGCGCATAGGGCCGCTGCCTGGGGGGCGCCAGGGCACGTCTGGAGCTGGCGCTGGACGTGGCAGCATGCGGGCCGCCAGCAACCCCCGCCGACCGGTACCACCACCTAGCCGGCCGGTGTCTCCACCATCCCCACCAGTTGGCTTGGCGCCGACAGAGTCTCCAGGGACTCAGCATTCGGCGCCCGCCGCTGGTGGAGTACGCCGCATGAGATGGACACAGGAGATGAATCGAAATGTCATGCGCGCGTATTTTAGGGCTGTAGGGGGGGAAACCGGGCGGACTGGCTACCGAGCAGTAATGCACCGCGAGTTCCTGCTGCTCGAGCCAAATCTAACTGTCACGGAGCAAAACTTGGCAGATAGAGCTCGGTACATCCAACGAAAGGGCTTATTCAACGCCGCCGAGCTCGAACGATTACGACGTGAGGCTGCTCCTGAAGTCGAACCCGTATCTACAGAGCATAACGCAGTTGTAACGCAACAGGAAAACGTTCGTAGCGAAGTGCCTGTGGATGCGATCACTGAAGGAGCAGTCTCCCAAAAAGTAGAGCAGATGAGAGGGATTTTGGAGGAGGCGATTTCCGAGATCCGGAGCACTCCTCTGGAACAGAGGCCACGACTCACCCGTCTTCCTCTTAATGCTGCGACGCGGGCTGCCATTGAGGCAGCTAACAGGCTGCTACCTCCATATTTGGATGGCAGTCTGGGCTTGGATGATACGGGTTCTATTCTCTTTGGTGCCGCTCTAGCGATACATCGCTTCATTGGAGCCAAAACCCGGGAGCCTGGACGCACTATTAATAAGACTAGTGACGTACCAGCCTGGAAGAAGAGAATAGAACGCCGTATCAGCCTGGCCAGGGCCCTCATTGGCAGACTGCAAAGCTTCAGGTCGGGCAACACTAGGCCAAGGATTGTGCGCTCCGTCAGAATAGCTTTCAATGGATTAGGCGTCAGGCTTAACCAGCCTGATATAGCTGAAAAACTGACGGAGCGCATCGACGGCCTGAAGCAAAGAATCGCGGCATGGGGGAAGCGTATTCGTAGGTACTCTGAGAGAGTTGAGCGCTTCCGACAAAATCGCCTCTTCGTGAGTGATCAGAAGAGGTTCTACAGGAAGTTGGAGAACCTGACGCCGTGCTCTACCTCCCCAAAACCGAATACGGCTGACCTCGTCGCCTTTTGGCGAAATATATGGTCACGGGAGGTAGAACATGAGGAGGGCCCTTGGATTGCGGCGATTCAGGAAGCATGTGCTAGAATCGAACCGATGAACCCGATCGCCATCTCTTCGGAGAACGTAGCTGATGCGGTCCGGCGGGCACCGAACTGGAAGAGTCCCGGGGCCGACGGCCTGCATCACTATTGGCTGAAAGGGTTCTCGGTATGCCATGCGACCTTGGCTCGACAATACCAAGAGGCGATAGAGCGGAAGACGCTTCCGAACCTCTTCACTACTGGGATCACTCACCTAGCTCCTAAGTCCACCAACACCGCGGATCCTACCAACTACCGCCCCATAACGTGTCTGACTTCCATCTACAAGACACTGACATCCGTTCTGAGCTGCAAGATCTCTCGTCATATTGACGAATTTAACATCTTGTCTGCAGCTCAGAACGGATGCCGTGGAGGCGGCCGCGGCACAAAGGAGCTCCTTATCATTGACTCTGTTGCGGGCCAGCTTGTCAAACGCAACCGTCGGAACTTCTCTGCTGCCTGGATCGACTACAAGAAGGCATTTGACTCGGTGCCTCATTCATGGCTTCTGAGGGTCCTCGAGCTGTACAAGATCGACGGTGCAGTTCGAGACTTCCTCGAAATATGCATGGGGCAATGGAGTACGATCCTTTGTCTCCAGGGCGAGAGACTGACGACGGATGCCGATGACCGAATCCGGATACGAAGGGGTATTTTCCAGGGTGATTGTCTGAGCCCACTTTGGTTTTGCTTGTCCTTGAACCCTTTGAGCACTCTGCTGGAGCGTTCGGGGACAGGCTTTCAGTTTCGGAGAGGAGGTACTAAAGTCTCCCACCTTCTCTACATGGATGACCTCAAGCTGCTGGCACCTAATCCTGCACGCCTTATGGAGTTGCTGAAAATCACTACTGAGTTCAGCGGCTCCATCAGGATGCAGCTTGGAGTGGATAAGTGTGCGGTCGTGCATGTAGACAGGGGACAGGTGACGCAATCGGCTGAAATTAGCCTAGAGATTTCTAACTTCAAGACCCTCTCCGAAGCTGAATCATACCGGTATCTGGGCATGTCACAATGCATAGGGGTGCAGGAGGTGGATATGAAACAGGCGGTTTGCGAGGTCTTTTTTGGACGCCTGACAAAAGTTCTTCGGAGCTACTTGTCGGGCGCCAACAAGGTCCGAGCTTATAACGGCTGGGTCATGCCCACTCTTTTGTACACATTTGGCGTGCTCAGATGGACTCAGACCGAACTCGACGCCCTGGACAGAAGAGTCCGCACGACTATGACTAACCATCGCATGCATCACCCGAAATCGTCGGTCATGAGACTGTACATCCCACGGAAGTGTGGTGGCCGAGGCCTATTAAGCGCCAAGTCCATGCATAACCGGGAGGTGTGCAGCCTCAGGGCCTATTTTGAAACGAGGAGGGAGAGCGCTATGCATGGTGATGTTGTAGTATGTGACAAAGGTCTCACCCCCTTATCCCTGGCCAAAGAGGAATGGCGAAGACCGGTTGTACTTAGCACCTCTGACCGGGAGACCGTATGGATGGAGAAGGAGCTGCATGGACGGTTTTACAAGGCGCTCCACGCACCTCACGTGGATGTTAAGGCCTCCGTGCAGTGGCTGCGATTCGGGGACCTCTTTGGGGAAACCGAAGGTTTTGTCTGTGCAATACAGGATCAGGTGGTCAAGACGAACAACTACCGAAAGCACATTCTGAAGGATGGCACTCCCGACTTCTGTCGAGCTTGTCGTCATCCCGGCGAGTCACTCAGACATGTGCTTTCGGGGTGTTCAGCGCTTGCCAACACTGAGTACTTGCACAGACATAACCAAGTGGCCAAAATTCTTCATCAAGAGCTTGCTCTTATGTATTGTTTCTTGGAACAGAGGATGCCGTATTACCAGTACACACCGGTGCCAGTACTCGAACGCGACGGAGTCCGGCTCTACTGGGACCTGCCTATTGCCACGGACAGGACGATACTGGCGAACAAGCCTGATATCGTGGTGATGGATAGGGCACAGTCGAGGGTGTTTTTAGTGGACATTACCATCCCTCATGACGAGAACCTCGTGAAAGCCGAAACAGAGAAAAAGCGTAAATATCTGGATTTGGCACACGAGATTGTCGACATGTGGGGTGTTGAGTCCATTGAAATCATCCCTATCGTGATATCTGCCAACGGTTTGATCCCGGTTAGCCTCGCTCACCACCTGAGGCAGCTGGGTATCTGTGACGGTTCGCTCGCAGCCAGGATGCAGAAGGCGGTATTACTCGACTCGGCTAGGATTGTCCGCCGATTTCTCAGCCTACAACCCTAACCCCCGGCCGTTTGATCTCCCTGCCGGGGCGTAATCCTCCACCCGCTTATATTTATCTATGTAAATTTATGTAAATTTATTATATTCCTTATATAAGTATTGTATTATATTATATTTATTTATATGTGTATATGTATATATTAAACGGGTGGAGTGTAGCAATAAGAAAATAATAATAATAATAAAATATATTTATATTTGTAAATTTTATAATTACAATGGAAACTAAACTAATGATGAAGTATACAGATCAAACTTACAATTGTAACTTATTCCTGAATATAATTAGCAAAGTGACAATTGAATAGCAGTTAAATTTTATGCTAAACTTTTTGACTCATGAAGTCAATACATAATGTTTATTTAATAAGTCGAAGTGAAAATACTAAAATGCTATCGATGGATACACACACAGTACACATGACTCAGTGAGTAGAACGCGCGAATAGACACCAGACGGTTGCTGATTACTGCTGGTTACTATTATGCTACTAGAGATATTTCAACTACTTTTTTCTTTAAATTTCATTTCGTACTCTGTGGTGAGAAGAACATCATTTAAGGTGAAGTTCTGAATACATGTATGTATGTATGTTTCTTTAACCGACTCACAATGTCATTCTCTTTCATAAGGGAAGAGGCCTACGCCTAGCAGTGGGATGCTAACTAACTATTACAGATACAAATGTATCGTATTTCAATTATTTCCAGACTAAATAGTTTATCTTTTACAAAATAACACACAAGATTCGAATAACTTCCACTTGCTTCCTTTATAAAAACGGCGTGAAATTGCTGACATTGTTTTTTTTTAATAAAACTAATTACTAATCAAATTAACTCTCCGGAACTTCTTTCAAAAATTAATTTCATTGTACCATTGAAATCAGTACGGCATTATACGCCTATTCAACTACATCTATACACTTTTCAGTTTTGTAAAAAAACATATAGCAAGATAATAGTATATTGTGTCACAAGGGACGAAAGTATTACTTCTCTTCTCTTCTGCCTCGCAAGTGAAATTGCCGCCCAAGCCGAAGGCGAGGGTAGCAAACATGTGGGAAAATATGTAGTACTTTTGTTCCGTGTTACACATACTTTTTTTTCGTACCTAGGACGAAAGTTCGGGTTTTTTCCCTGTGAAGCGGGGGAAAAAATGTCACTTTTTTCTTACCTGGGCCGAAAGTTGGCTTTTTGTCCCTGTGAAGCGGGGACAGAAAGTTTCACTTTTCTCCCGCTTCACAGGGACGAAAATCGAACTTATGACGGAGGTAGGAAAAAATAATTATATACTAAATAATAACTAACAGTTTCTAAAATGGCTGTCTAGTTATCTGTCAGTCTTCATGTATTAATACACAGACACTGCTAATCTATGAAATTTATTGTGTTCGTTTTTATTTCCGGACCCACGGAACAGGATTCACATTACAACTGATGACTGTCTGTGTGTAAGGCGTTTATTTATGTCTTATATGTTTAAAATCACCAATGAAATCATCAAGCATATACTTGAGTAACATTAGTCTTTAATTCATTAAAATAGGATAATTAAGACAAAAGTTATTATAATTCAAACGACAGCATGATCTAAGTCAATAAAACAGTGTAATGTTTCCTAACATCATTCATTTTTATATATAAATATCAAAAATATTAATAAAATAACGCGGAAATTTGAAATAAAAAAGGTTTATTTTTGTTGCTTCAGCGAAAAATCGATCTAGCTAGGTCACGCAGGAATCGAACCAGTGACCGCTGGCGTTGAGGCGACTACTCGCGCCTCTACACCAGAACGGTTGTCATTTGAGATTACTATAAAGTGTTATTCTTTATTATTATTTTATAAGTGGATTTCCAAAATATTGTAATTTTTTTAAATATTAATATTTGAAGTAAAAATATTTTTAGGCGCGTTGAGTGATTCTCGACATGCCCGTGACGTATTGCGCTTATCAAATCGAATTCAAAATCCGATTTCAAACCCAAATCGATACTTATCGATATCTAGAACATCTGATGATTTCAAAAATCCACTAGCAAACGAAAACGAACGATTTATACCACCAACCTCATATTATCGAAATCGAATTGTGTCCCTTATGGAAATATTCCCTTTTTTACTGAAAATTCCGAAATTTTAAATTCCGATTTGACTTTATCAGAATTTGTCGGAATTTTCAGAGTTTTCTTTTTATTAATAATTAGACTTTCAGAGTCTTTTCAGAAAATTCTCTGAAAAATGCTTGCATTAATGCTTTGCATTGCATTTAATGCATTGCGTTAATAAAATAATTATAGTATGTATGTATAAACTTATTAATACGTAGTCTCATATGTAGCACTTTGTGATAATTATACATTTATACCGGAAAATTGATAAAGAAGGCCGCGTGCTGACGCAACTAGTAGCGATTTATTTATTTTTTATTAAGCTCAAGAATATAATAATAACACATTACGTAACCGCTTACAGCTTTTCGTGATTTGGTGTGATTTGATCGTTAACTTAAAGGTTTTCTCTTTCTAAAAGTTTATAGTGTTTTCTTAATATACGGAATTTTATGAAATAATGTTGTAAGCATTGTTTGCGCGAATAGTAATTGACAATCAATCATTCCTGTGATTTCTTAGGGCCAGTTTCACTAGCTACTAATAAAGTTTATCTAGTACAAAAGTTATCGATAGGTTTTATTAGAGGAAGGTAAAATAGGCCCACAGGGCTTGTGTCTCTTAACATATTACAACTTTTAGATCTACAGGCTAAGAATAGAAATATCTAACGTATAGAGTAGATTTTGATGGTTAAAAATAAAAATATATTATGATAAACTATTATCTAATGGATACCGTTATACTTATACGTAAGATAGCTTATGTATAACGGTATCCATTATCAGTAACCAGTGAAACAGGCCCTTAAGATAGGAAAAGATTTTTCGAGACTGTTTTTATTATGTTATTATGAGGGAATTTATTGTCTCAAATTTTTTTTTAATGAAAATTTTGAAGTGTATAAGGGCAGAGTATAAACAAGGGAAGAATAAAAACTACTTTTTTTACTTTTTGGATAAATATGTATCTCTGATAACAATAAGAAAGAATTAGATTTAATCTGACGAGTATGATAAGGCCAGATGTCTAGGTCAGAGTGTGCCTGTGTAGAATATGCTTTACTTTTCTCCTGAATTTGTTATTTAATCGTTTAAAAAAAAAATAGTCTAATGTCGTCGAAGTGTCTAAGTTGCGTTTGATATCAGATGATCGGGGTGTCAGAAACAGATGAATAAGCGATTTCTTGCCTCTCTTTAAAGGTGGATGACCTTTCTGCCTACGTTCCGCGTTCCAAAGCGCGGTCAGGGTCGACTTTAGGTGCAAACGGTGAGGGTCGCCGCGCAAGAACCTATCGGATATAAGTGGGTCACCTCATCTGTACTTACTGTGAGATCTGTTAGTTTTAAAACAATTATTAACTTCCAGCTGTACTGTGATTTCGCTTGCGATTGCTATCATTTTCATTAAACCTAAAATAAGGTAAGAAGAACCTGCCGTTCAAAGGTTTCCGTACAATTCGGGTATCAAGTTATGTAAACCTAATACTGATGGTTATGATGTCTGTAATTTCTGAAATAACAAACGAAAGACCTGGTAATATTAACCGGATCATTTTTAATTAATTATTATTATGAATAATTTTTTAGTATTATTGTTATTCTTATTTTACTTAACACTTTATTATACGTACAGTATTATAGAAAAATACATGTCATTGAAACACAAATATAAAGGCTGTGCTTATAAGATATTAGAAGAGATTTCTTCCAGCACACCCGAAAAGAAAATATTACAGACAGAAAATAGAAGATAGTAGACGTACAATTTACAAAAGAATTTTTTTTTTTTAAATAATAGCAATAAGAAATAAAACAATAATTTATTACAAATACATACATGTATAGGTATACTAAAATACAAATATACATACATAATATATTATTGGCACAATAATATCATGACAAGGACAGAAAATGCTCTTTTAACTTCTTTTTAAAAATAAATATAGAGAATGTTTTTCTTTTTTTTTTTTAATTTTAGATTTTATTTCATTGTAGATATTTTTATTGTATTATTGTAATAATATATGGAATTGAATTTGATTGATAAGCTGTTGATCTGTATTTTGTGGATGTAATTGTACATACAATTAACATCATCAAGGATCATTCATTAGCTGAAATAAAGATCTTGTATATTTATTTCAGGTAATGAATGACCCACACATATTATTATTATTTTTAAATATTTGCTTTATGACAAAAAAAAAATGAATAAAATCATACTACGCTCAAATCGTGCCCAGTTTTATTTGAATCAATTGAGTAGTTTTGGCGTGATGTCCGGCTGTTTAACTTTCTGCTGACGAAGTCTCCGACAGCTTATCATTACATTACATATTACATTGAATATTTTTTTTAAAAGAATACTTGGGGTGTGATCTATAATCGATACCGAAGCCAAAAATAGAGTTTTTAGAATTTTTGTCTGTTTGTCTATTTGTCTGTATGTATGTCCGGGATAAACTCATAAAGTACTGCATGGATTTACTTCAAATTTGGCACGAATATTATTAAGAAGTCGGGTCAACATATAGGCTACATATTATAACGCTATCACCTACGGGGAACGAGCAGTGAATCTTTATTTCTTCAACGCATTCTGTAACAACTTGTAATCTAATAGCGTTCACGCAGACGATGTCGCGGGCAGCAGCTAGTTTCTTAATAATATACTATAATCAGTTATTTTTTTTTTTACAAAATATGTAATAAAAATTGGAGGGAAATGCTGGACGAAGACCAAGAAAAAACTCAATGTCTTAACCTAGAGCGAAATTCAACGCAAAAATTGAGTTAGAATTATTGCTTTTCTTACTTTGTAAATATGGACTTAAAACCATTCAATATAAATATATTTTTTAGCAATCGACAAGGGGAAAATTTTTCTTCGACGCCTTGTACGGTTCAAACGGCCCTGATATCGTTACATGGTCTGTGGTCACGACGAGACTTACAACTCTTAACTAGTCAGAAATATCAATAAAAATCGTCAATAAGTCATATCGTGCTTTGTAGCCGTTTTTATCTTTAAAAATAAACTATGTTTGAAAACCGCAAGTGTTTAAGACTAAAAATGGTAAGTACTCATTCTCTTTCATTGGGTATTGAAGCCGCGAATGCTATCACAGAAGCCAATATTACGACCTCTACGTAATAAATAATACAAATAAACATCGGTCAATCGAAAATATTCCTCTTATTTTGTTTTAAAAAAAAGCTGCAAAGCATATATAAACTATATTTGTGTTGAATATGTTTCAATGTACACAAAAAAACTATAACTGAGATACAAGCTCCGTGATATCAACGTAATAGTTTTTAACTTAAAACTAGTTTTATAACACAATCATTACGTAATGAAGTAGAAGAACGTGCATTCATTTTTTTTTTATCGTATCTGGTACGAAACTTTAAAATTGTAAACAGAACGAGTTCGTTGACCAACAAGTGATTGTAAACAGAAGCGATGGAAAGGAAGGTCAGTTACGTTTATTAATATATGTATAATACGTAATATTACAGATACGTAAGTCTACATAGTTTTTTTTTTGACGTGATAACGTCTTGTAAGGCGAAACAAGCTCTCCCACACATAGACCGGAGACTGTCTCGTAAGTTAATGAATCTCACTCGCCCACATTTACGCAAAATTACTCATATCATTACGGGCTAAGGCCCATTCAACAAGCATCTGTTTAATCTAGCTGTTACCGACAGCCCCCTGTGCAGAGCCTGCCTGGAGGCAGAGGATACGGCCGCCCACATTGTTCTGGAGTGCACGGGCGTGGCCACCTACCGGGCCAAACATCTGGGGTCTCCGAAGACTCTACCCAAAATCATTGGTGACACTAGAGCTTTGATAAATTTCTTACAGAACTTAGGGTGGCAAGACTAGCTGCCCGCTTCCACACGCAAAATAGGCACACAGTGACGTCGAGTTGCGGAAACAAGCCCGTCTTTACTTATCACTTATCACTTAACGTCTTGTAAATCGATGAATGCCGGCTGCACGCACGAAGAAGTGTCACGTGTCGGGAGCGAGAGCGCGGAACAAGCGATAGAGAGGCACGATCGGCTAAGCGTTTGACTTGTAAATTAAAAACAATAACGTAGATTGGAGGATTTTAAATATCACACATGTATATAAGTTGTAAATAAATTGTTAATAGCACATTGGTACTTGTAATTAATCTGTATAATTTAAGTAATAAAATATTTGAATTAACGAGTCCAAATAAATGTTAATTTATCGAAAAAATTGTAATTAATTGAATTAACTAATTCTTTGTATTATACAAAATAATGATAACTCAGTGATAATAATTCGATTCAATTCATAAAAGTATGCTTTTTTTTTCAATTTTTTTTTATACCACGACGGTGGCAATCAAGCATACGGCCCGCCTGATGGTAAGCGGTTACCGTAACCTATGGACGCCTGCAACACCAGGGGCATCACATGCGCGTTGCCGACCCTTCAAAAACCTATTTACTCCCCTCTTGAAGGACACCATACTGTAGTCTTATGGGAAAACCTCGGCAGTTCGGAGTTCATTCCACAGCCGATGGTCCGTGGGAGGAAGTTCCTCTGATACCGAACCGTACGGGACCATTTGGGCTGCAATATGTGAGCATGAATTCCCTGTCGATGGCGAGCAGTGCGATGATAAAAAGTGGCCGTTGGCATCATTTCGAACAATTATTCGGAACACAACCCATTATACAAACGATAGAGCACACATAGGGATGCAAGATCTCTTCTTAGACTTAAGGGCTCGATATCGCTCGTCAGTATTGGATCGTCGACAATTCTCACAGCTCTCCTTTGAACTGAGTCAAGAGGACCAAGCTGGTATGCCTGTGCTCCCGCCCAGAGATGAGAGCAGTACTCCATATGGGGGCGGACTTGCGATTTATATAGAAGCAGTCTTTGCCCCGGCGTGAAGTACCGCTTCGCTCTGTTAAGCACACCGAGTTTTTTGGATGCCATCTTGACCTTGTCTTCCAGGTGACATCGGAACTGGACGTCGCTGGATATGTCGACACCAAGGATACCAATACTGTAAAAGATGGTAAGGGTTGTGTCCTGGAATTGAGGGCCACAGTGAATGGGGTTTTCTTAGCGGTGAACGCACAAACTTGTGTCTTAGAGGGGTTGAATTGGACTAAATTGTCTCGACCCTAATCGGAGACTTTGGAAAGACTACTCTCAATTTGAGACACAAGTTGTTCGCGACTTTCTACCACAGCGGAACGAGGGATGTTTGCACGGCATGTGTAGAAAGCGTCTCCAGTGCTATCGTCCGCATAGCAATGAATGCCATCAATAGACAGTAAGTCATTGATATGCAGGAGAAACAGCGTTGGAGACAGCACAGAACCTTGCGGCACGCCAGAGTTTTCTATGTTTTCTTATGACGTTATCACGTAAAATTATCGTCCGTAAACCGACTTTACAGACAACCAATTTTTTTAAGTATAAGCGTTTCAATTTATTTTAAGCGATATATCAAAAGGGTAGTATTATAATTAATACTGGTGTTAGTAGTAGTAGTAGCAGCAGCAACAGCAGCAGCAGCAGCAATGGTAATATGTAAGTAGTGGTACTTGTGAGAAGGGTAAAGCTTTTTAATACAGATGAAATAAAGATAAAAATGATGCAAGTGATGATTGAATGATTTTATCGCGTTTATTTAAAACTTTACAGTTTAACAATATTTTAAATTATTTCCCGACGTTTCGGACCCTTTACAGCGTCCATGATCTCGGGGGACTGAGGTGGGGTCACCCAGTCGCCACGTCGGGAAATAATTTAAAATATTATAGACTTTTAATTAAACGAGTAAAATTCGCGTAAATATAAGAGAACAGTACATAACAAATATTACTAATATATACATTGTTATTTTAAACGAATAAAATAGTAAATAAATTGTTAATCAAAATAGTATAAAAATGATGTTTGGAATACGGGGCAGTCAGTTCGTTTGTTATTTGAAACAGATTTTTAGGAATTAATTTTAAAAGACTTACAATTGGTTAAACTTATCTCTTCAGATTTTTTTCATCGGTTTTTCAATTATTTTCGTTTCAAGCAACGAAAAATTTTCTGACATATTATTTAGATGTACTAGATTGCTATTAAATTATTTTAGGAGCTAATGTGCTTTGATTTAATTAAATGAGTTTTTTTTTTAAATAATAGAGTGGGCAAACGGACAGTCGGTTCATCTGATGGTAAGTGAAAGCGACATCCATAGAATACGTACACCTGCTACATCAGAGGATTAGCAGGTGCGTTGCCGGCCTTTAGTTGAGGGATGTTCCACCGGATCTGTGGGGGGAGGGGAGGTATGGGCCACCGGATCTCTCACAAACCGAACGAAACACGACGACAAGGCCGTCATTTCACGTCGGTGTTAAGTGAGAGCGAAGTACTTCCCCGGGCGCGCTGGCCCATTCAGCTGCAAGCAGCATGGCGCTACTTCGGTAAATTGAGTAGTAGAGTGTTGAAAGTAATGTTTATGTTAAAGTGTGCAAATACCAAAACTTTATATACAAATTCGTTCTTAAATGCCGTGTGGTGATCGGCAGAGAAGTATAGTCCCGAGCTCTTTCTTGCTGAGTAAAAGGCGATTAAAGCCATAGTGGTGCGAATAACTGTACACCAACCACCATAGTGATGGGCAGCAGCGTCACCATATCATTCCATAACATACTGCGCTCGTCGATCCGCCTGCCAAGCTTGGAGTTATTGGCAAACCCATGCGATAACGGGGGAGGCCTACGTTCAGCAGTGGACATCCAACGGCTTATGTAGTGTGGTGTTGACAGTGGTTTTTTGTAACCTTTAAAGGTTTAAATTCATTTACAACACTAGACGCACGCAGACTGATTAAATCAATCAAACAAATAGAAATTCTATATTAAGCGTTTTTTATAGTTAAGACGTTTCTTATGTTGGGATATAGATTATAGATCACAGGAGAAAAGAAAAATACGTATTCACTGTTCGACGATCAGATTACGCAACAATTACAATACTGACTAGAAATGATACAACAATTACAATACTAACTAGAAATGAACAACGATTGAATGGTTGATGTGAATGATACGAATGTATAAGCGTGACTGATTAGAATGAGTATTACCAAAATACTTTTTGTTATATTCCGACATTTTATGATTCAGATTAATTTGAAGAATATTTTTTGAAGCGTAAAGACACAAAGTCAAAATTATTTAAAATGTTCTGTTGTTTTATGACTGAAGATAAATTTTTGGGGTTTGGTTAATATTATTTTTCGCCGCCGTTTTATATAATACAAACGCTTGTCCGTGGTTTTGCTAACGCAGAAAAAGATCATAATACACTCATTTGCAAAAAAAACGGGCGGTTTCGATTTTCTTCCTGGCTAAAAAAAATAAAATACCAAAAAGGTTTTAATCATTTGAACATGTTACTGGCCAGTTATAAAAGTGCCATAATGTTTATAAGAGTACATTCTAAATTCAAATTTTTGACTGAGCCTGGTTTTCAAAGAAAATAACTTTTAACTACATTTTGTGGCGCGAATTCCCTATAGTTAATATCGACTCTAATTAACTTTTTGTCAATATTTATTAAATTATCTGGTGTCCTTGACATTTAAAAGTATTGTTATTGCTGTTTAGCAATCTTGAAAATGGTAGATAAAGTGATAAAAGCGAGCAAAATTATTGCGCTGCTTGAAGAAGGTTGCAGTCAATGCTTCGTGGCTCAGAGGCTAAATGTGAGTCGGTCGACAGTTCAAAGGACCTGGCAGCGCTATCAAGAGACCGGTTCCGTCAAGAGAAGGCCTGGTTCTGGCAGAAAGACATGTACCGAACCACGGGATGATCGTTTTCTAGTTAGTCAAGCGTTGAGAAATCGCAAATCTTCTTATGTGGACCTCAAGAACACCCTCGAAGAAGTAAGAAATGTGCAAATTAGTCTATGGACGGTCAGGAGGAGGCTTCTCGCTGCTAATATACACAGTCATCGCCCGGCACGCGGCTCTAAATTACTCCGTGGACATCGAGTTGCCAGGCTTAGCTTCGCTCGAAATTGTGTGTCATGGACTCATGAAGACTGGGATAGGGTATTGTTCTCCGATGAAGCCAGGATATCTCTGCATGGTGAAGACCGACGTCGGCGAGTACTACGTAGACGAGGAGAACGCTTTGCAGAGGCATGTTTTGAAGAAATCACACCTTATGGAGGGGGCTCTGTTATGTTTTGGACAGGAATAAATTCTATGGATCGTACGGAGTTAGTCTTCATCGAAAACGGTACACTGACTGGACACCGATACATAACGGAAGTTCTAATTCCTTATGCACAACCCGCTTTAACCGCTCTTGGCGAAAACTCAATTTTTATGGACGACAACGCTCGCGCCCACCGGTCTGGCGGTGTGGATGCGTATATGCTAGAAGTCGGAATTCGTCGTTTGGACTGGCCAGCTAGAAGTCCGGACCTCAATCCCATAGAGCATGTCTGGGACGTTCTGAAGCGACGAGTGAGATCAGTGCAGCCGGCTCCGCAGACCATCAGAGAGCTAAAGAATGTGATTACCGCGGAGTGGGAACGTATTCCCCAAGAAAGCATAAAAGATATACTCACTAGCATGCCCAGACGAATGCAAGCTGTGATTTCAGCAAGAGGGGGTCACACTCAATACTAAACTTTTATCTGCTTTTAATGTATTCAAGAAAAACAAAGAAATTAACGCGTTTCATTTTTATTTAGCGAGCAGGTACAATCATAGTGTTTTGAGCTTAAACATTATTTCTAAATAATTTAATTAAAATGTTATGATAAAACTGATGAAAACTATTCCTTCCTAATTAATTTATAAAATTCTGAGGATAACAATACCTAAAATTGTCAAACAAACTAATAGTAACTATAAAATAGTTCTTTGCTTAAGTGCCCGTTTTTTTTTGCAAAAGAGTTTATTATATATCTTTTTAATGAAATAAGTTTAAAAAAAAATAAGTTTTAATTTTTTCAACAATACAGATTATTTTTAATGCAACATCATCATAGTGGCAGAGTAATTTTTTTAAATCTAAACTATAAACTATTTTTTTTTCATATCATAATAATTAGAAAAAAAAAATTCTAAAAAAACAACAGGAAAATCTTCTTCCACTGGCATTATTATTATTTTTTTTTTAATATTAATTACAATTTATTAAGATTATCGACAGAAGCGATATTATCGTTTAAGACACTTATTTTTATATATTTTTTTGCAAGCTCGTATTTGATATGGCATCAATTAAACAATGCCAGACCTCTGTCACCTCTGTCAGACGATGAAATTATATAAAAATTACTGCCAACAGCTCCCCTTTTTTACCGCAGGGGAACCCATTTACGGGTGATATCCAGGACGCCCGGGTAGGCAGTCCTAGACCGTATGTCGGACTCAGCACTTGGGGGTGCAATACCGTATTAATCCCCATCCGGCAGGCAACAGGCTCTCTCTAGCGACAGGCTGGCCTCGACGAAAAAAAACTTCTACTCCATGGGGACTGTCTGGCTCTACCTCTGAACAGTCCCGACAACGCCGTGTCTAGCAGGATCGGGTTCCCAACCCCGCCCGACACGAGTACAGGGGCGTTACTGGAGGCGCATTAAGTAGCGTCTCCTACGCACCTCCATTCGTCGCCCGCGGGTGGAAGCCACGTCGGCGGCCTACTCTCTCACCCACTCGTTAGCCTCCTTCTGGGACATTACTGTCTGTACTGTCGCAGAATGAGACCAGCCACCAGCTCCCTAGCTAACCAACCGCTAACCAGAAATTGCAATCAGCGCCACCTATTAATGTAGCGTCGTACTTCAAAGTCTGTAACTGCGTAAAAATAAAACGTAATCCGATATATTGATTTTTTTTTTACTTTTTTATGATTTTCATATTTATGATGTTTTTTACCTACTTAATACTTTAGCTGTAGCTGTGATACGTGTTCAAACAAATAGACATACAGACAGAGAGACAGACGGACAGAAAGACAAATGGACAGACAGACATTTCAAAAATAATATAAATGTGCATAATTAGTGTTTTTAAAACCCTTCAAAATTTTTCATTAATAAATTCTGAAAAAAAAAACACTGGAAATTTACAACTTTATTATATACAAATATATATAAACAAATTAAAAACATAAAAATAAAATTTAACAATTTTTCTATATGGAGAGGAAGCTTCTGCCCAGCAGTTAGTATATTTACTAGCAGTTAATATACTTTAATCTGTCACTTGGTTTTACGAGTATTCTTTAGATGATAAGTAATAAATTACGGACTTGCTAAATAAGTTATAATTATTGTGAAATTAATAACAAACACCAGTAACTATTACTACTTAAGTTATAAAATCGAGATCAGTTCATACCAGAGTTATATAGAAAGTTAGGTCCACAAATATTATATAAAAATTGCAGGAGACTGACCGCGATATTCTCTGCGAACTTGTTGCATAAGTTAAGTTTAAGGATATTAGCTATATTTAAGTATTATTCTTAATTGTTGTAAGAGTCACAAAATGTTCAAATTTCATCAAAGTCTGTTACATATTTATATATAATGAAAAAGAAATGAAAAAAAAAATTAAGTGTACGATAAACTTTGGATTTTTTTTTGTGTTATCTTTAAATTAACTTTAGTTTAACATTTTTATAAATAGTTGGGATATTTTTTATTGAATTATATTTAAATTCTCATTAAATGGTAATTTGTTTTAATTTAGTCGCCTAGTTAGTCGAGTCCCAGCGTAGATTGCGTTAGCTGCGAACCAGCTCGACCACCGCGTAACGTGCGTCGAGCCGCTAAACAAGCGACAGTGTAATGTCAATATAAACAAAAATTTGTGTTTCTGTATCCAGTAACAGAGTGGATTTTTATCAATCAGTTTGTCGATGATAACTGTCGAGTTGAGGCATGATAAGATAACCAGCAAGGTGTGGGGGGTGAAATAACATTCGGTCTTGAGTCAAGTTCCGCCAGCCACGAGCAGGGCGAAGCTCTACAGAGATACTACTCCAAATCCGCTTTGCAGACGATAATCGCAATTAGTGACTTTCACGAACTCCGGTTACGTCCCCCTTGAGCCAAGTATCTTTTAAAAATTTGAGTCGAAGCTTGAAAAAAATCGTGATAGTACCTATAGAAGATTTTCTCATAAGATTTCAATTTTTTTTTTTTGTGTTTTGTTCAGAACAAACATTCTGGTGTAGTAGTGCGTGTAGTCGCCTTAAAACCGGTGGTCACGGGCTCACTTCTCACTCGAGTCAAATATTTGTATTTGTACTAATATTTGTTTTCTGGTTCGGGCCCGGTTTTTCTCATTAGACACCTGATAATGACCGTTATTTATGGTAGGGAAATTAACCTACAGTTGAACAGCGTGGTGGATTAAGCTCCAACCCTTCTTCAATATGGAGAAGAGGCCTTTGCTCAGCATGGGATTGTTTACAGGCTGATTCAGTTCAGTTCAGTAATAAGTAATCACAT
Source organism: Euphydryas editha (assembly GCA_036937285.1). Lineage (NCBI taxonomy): Eukaryota > Metazoa > Arthropoda > Insecta > Lepidoptera > Nymphalidae > Euphydryas > Euphydryas editha. The sequence goes on along the minus strand of JAUPFZ010000019.1, from coordinate 396,843 downwards.
GATATCGAAGACACAATGCTTCAAAATATTTACATTTGGAAAAAAGAAAGTTATGTTTATTAAGATGCATGCGTCAACTTTCGTCCCGATGCAATATATTGTTTTTAAATGTCAAAGATCATTTGACAGATCGCATAGTTTAATCTCACAATTTCCTTGTAATAATTCATATTTGACACAGAATAACACTAATCTCATATTTCACAGTATTTATTTATTAATTTTTCTCTTTATGAATTAATTTCATATGCTAATACTGGTGTTTATAGCAACTAAATAAACATTATATTGCTTAGTTACACGTTGCTAGGAGTGCCATCATCTAGAATATAAAATGTATGAGTAAATTAATTTAAAAACCTAATAATTACTTTTTTATATATTTTAATTACTACCGAACTTTCAATCCTAGCGTTATAACAAATTTTATACGTTACACGGGAGGGAACTGAGACATCGCAACCTCGTATTTATATTCCCATCAATGAAATCCATGCAATGTATCACTTCTCTCCCTTGTGACGTAATACACAGTAAACTGTTTAAAATAGATCAACGATGACCTTGTAGAAATCAAACGTATCATTTGAAATAAATAAAAAGTTTAATTATAAACACGCTTATTAGATTCTATGTGTCAGAAGCAATGCCAATCTTCAGAATAGTTAGTTAATTAGTATTCTAATATACTTACTTAAATTTAACTTAATCTTAGCTTAATTTTAACTTTAACTTAACTCTCCATCGCTGGGCTCGTGGCCCCACATCAGATAGAAAGGGAAATAAAATGTTCTAATGAGGTTTACGCGCCGACCCTTCTGTCACTTACGTAAGGTTTGTTTTTATTTATTTTATGACATTTTAGGAGCTATCGCTGTTATTATATCATTTTGATGAAGGAGACCGATTAGCTTTATTAGTTTTTATAACTATGAAAAACTCTTTAGATTACTCTTGTGTGTGACGTTTTTAAAAATAACACCAATCGAATTAAATATTTATTAAAATAATATTAAATCACTCATGCTTTAATAAAGAACATAATTCTAACTATGATAAATAAAATAAGAATAATTTATCAAGAACCGAATTCGACAATATTACAATGTAGGTATATAAAATCACGTGCAATTTTTGCAAGGATTTCGACGATATCTATTCAATTACAGAGACTAAGTTGTAGTACCTGCTTTTAATATAAACTAATCTTAATTCGCGGTTTTAGCCACGTTCGACTCCCATATTTATCATTTGGTTGAGGTTTAATAATCCTTCTTTATTATAACACATGACATGATAAATTATAGCCCATAATTTCCTCAATCAAGAAGCTATATACTTAAAGCGAATTTATTTTTAATCAGAGATTTTGTAGCGTATTTAAAGAAAGAAATTCTTTAGTTTTATATTATTAGTATACATGTAACAGCCAATGTGGTCGGTTATGCAAGAAGACCGGCGCGAGCGCAGACCAGTGAGCGCCATGACGCCGGCGCGCGCGCTTACCATCGCGCTCCTTTGCGCATGCGTCCAAACCGTACGCGGTGAAACGAGCAATATCGATACAATTGCTCGTCATGTAACTGAAATACACCAAGATGTGTATGAAAACAACGGAACACACCCAAGGCACAGTGACGCTGATGTTATTATCACGAATATCCAATCTTTGAACGTTGGTCCAGGGGATGATGAGGATATAATCTATCATTTAAACGGTAAGATAAACGAAATTAATAACAAAATATTATTTTATATCGACGGCCGGCTGGTCGAGTGGTCAGGTAACTGGACACTTTACGCAGCGGTCGCGGGTTCGAATCCCTCCAGGTGCAGATAATCTATATGACGAATATAGATGTCTGCACCGGGTCATGGATGTGTATTTATGTATATATGTATTTATATAAATTTATTAAATTTATTTCCGTTCCTAGTACCTGTAACACAAGTTCTTACGAACTCAGCACGGGGCTAGGTTAACGTGGTGTGATTGTTGGTTAATTGAGTGTAAATTTATTTTAAATAACAATAAATGTACAGTATTATACATATTTACGATACACAACAAAAATATATATTATTTACGGACGATATTACATAATTATTGATTAAATCTTTGTATTCGCATGACTTATTTTTCGTAGCAATTTAATGTTTCGAGAGATAAAATTCTAAATAATACCACCATAATATTCTTATAGTTTATCTATCACTAGCTTTTACCCGCGGCTTCGTCCGCGTGGAATTTGGTTATGAATTCGGTTATATCGCGCTTCTTAGTTTTCCCGTATATATAGAGTTTAGAGTTTTTAAACCAAAACTGCGTGGTAAACTATATTATATGTTTTACGTTGGGGAGCAAAAACATGCAAATTTTGGATACCCGGGAACACGCTACATAGAGCTGGCCATGCGAAAAACAATGCTTTTCTAAGTGTACTCCAGCAACGCTTAGAGTTTGACCTTGTGCTTTATTAATGGTCATAGCAAATGAAACCCTTATAGGAAATTGAAGTCTTTTAAACTGAAATGGGAGGTCTGTTGGAATAATCGGAATCCGAGGAATGAGTACACTTTCACCCTTTGCAGCGCCAGTTAAAATAGTGGTGGTAATAATATTCCGCCCAAGGTGAGTGACACGCAGCCTGGTACCATTGCACAGTCTAGGGGCATCGAGATTACGCATGAGCATCACCGGAACCCCTACTTTTAATTTTAATTTATGTGATGGCACCCCAGATAATTCCAAAGAAAAGAAAAAAACTATAGTGAAATTAGGTTAAACAGCAAATAAATGAGTCGAAAAGTGCACCGAATAAGTATAGGTAGCGTATGAGCTATAGGTTAAAGCGCGAGATGTCATTCCACTACTTACGCATCTTAGAAAACACAACGATACCACGCTTTAAAAACCACCAAGCGCCATCTATCGCATACCTTAAGAACTAAATAGCGTAACTGCTAATACTTTATACTTATTTCAGTATATTTGTCATATTTGCACGTAATAATCTACTTTTTTGAAATTTCTTCACTTTTGTAAACCCTCTGGAACAGTATTATACCAGGATAAAGGGTAGGTAAATAATAACAGAAGTTTTTGCAAAGAAAATTACTAAGTACACAGGATTAGTAGATGTAAAAAACCAGTTTAGAAGATAAACCAAATTCCTCATTTTCGGGGATTAATTATCATATCATTTACCTTCTAAGTTTACATTGTGTATATTCGTATGCAAAACATAAATTTGTTTTAAACTACACACAGCGCCATCTATCTCCGAACTAACAATATTTTTGTTTTCCCTCGGGAAAATCAAACTTTTTCGGGATAAAAAGTACCCTATTATTTAATCCGGACTTCTAACTTTACGTCTGCAAAATTTCAAAGCAATCGGTTCAGTAGTTACGGCGTGAAAGCGGAACAAACATACAAACTCACTTTCCCATTTATAATATTAGTAAGGATGTTAAATTTAATTGATAACTCAATGATCGAAATTTATAAAACATTGAATTATTTTCCGTTTCCCCCGATCTATTGTTTGCTATACTTCAAATATAAATATATATATACTTAAAAGTATAAATTATTTATCAACAAATTATCCTTTTAAGAAAATAGTTGTATAGAAAATTGTGAATATAACATTGTTATGTATTAGAAATGTATTTTTTATGAACATTAATTAAAACGGTAAGCAACAAAGTCGTTTTATAGAGGTACACTAAAAGACTGATTTTAATATTTTACCGTAATAAAATCGATATCAAAACATCGTTTAAGTAGGTTTTTTATAGAACAATATAGATTCTGCATTTTAATATGTTGTCGATACATAATTTATACTACACATAATCTTCCGGAATCTTTAATCTTTACTACTAAGTTATTATTACTTTATTAATACACAATATACAATGGATCTCCCTTTTTCAAGCAAAAAGATTTTCCCGCGTAATACGGTTCGTAATTTCGCTTTTTTAGTCGCAAACTATTAACAGGGTGTGTTTGGAAGAAAAACGCGCTTGGTAGCGAGAAACGAACTAGACAGTTGTCGGCCAGCCGGGCTAGCATGCGTACCTACCGAGATATCTCTTGACGAGAGAGAGAGAGAGAGATGATATGTCTACATCAAGTATTTTCTCGATTACCCTAACATGCGTACTACGAGAGACAAAATTCTCTTCCGAAGAAAATTAATTCTAATTATTTTATCTCGTCGATAATACTCCTCTTCAAACGTCAAAATCACGTCAAAATTCGACAAAATTACTATGTCATGCTAGCTCCCGAAGAGATAAATATCACAGATATCTAAAACTTAATGTTATCTCTTCTATTGCCGTAACGAGAAGAGTATCACGTGCACGCATGTTAGCTACTGTAGACATAGAGAGATAATACGAGAAAAGGGGTAGACAAAATCTCGTCGTGCGCACACAGGACACGTTTGCTAACTACAATAGCGCTGACACAATCCTCCATTTTGCTTATTTTGTTTGTTTTTAAATCAGTTTATAAGTCGATTTTTGCAATTAATTTAAAGTGTTATTAAAATTAATAATAATATCAGTCATTATTTAATATGTTATTCATAATTGGTATTTTTTAATATAAATACTTCACAAACATAGGTTAGCCGTTTCAAGCTAACTTTGCATCCTAGAAAAAATAGCTATTTAGCAGTTGATAGCGTTTACCGCTTAGCGATCGCCATTTTGCTTACAAGCGCTTCCTAGTGCTTTTTTCTGCCAAAAACATGGAACAACTTCCAAAAAATAGACCTCGCTATATCTAATTTCTGGAACAGGTCGGTTTTTCCATTTTCTCAATTCGTCCAGATACTTATACTTAATATAATATAATTCTTAATATAAATCAGAAGCGACTAAGAGCGTTACTTTCTATACCTACTGGACTTATTAAAATAATCAGTTTTTATTACCGTGTGTTACATCTAATATTTGTATGTTTTTTAAATATAATACATAATATTCTACTGTAAAAATCAGTTAATTTCTCACTGCTGGGCTGCTGCCTCTTCTCCTATGAAGGACTATCTCTCGAATTATTAATTTATGCCCTGGATTAGAACCCAAAACCGCCTGGTACCGATACTCGTGTTCTTCACAGCGCGATGTCAGATCGCGCCGAGTATATGTTTTATGTAATTGACTGATAATTTCCTATAATTTGATATGACTTGTATCCGTATATTAACTTGTACACATTGTCTACATGTAATTATAAAAAAAAAATTGTAACTGACCGCCTTATGCATATGATTTTTGCGATTTCTTATATGAGCATTTAGAGCAGATTTTTCAGAATTTTTGTTTGTCTATCAAAATAATTATTCCTATATCGTGCAAAAATAATATTTAATAAAACCATTAATTACGTAAGATCGTTGGATGAGTAACTTTAAATCTGGTTAACAAGATACATCGTCTAGAAGTAGTTATTGCAGTGAATAAATTTCATAAAATCTTGTATGTATTGTAAAAATTTACATAATCACGAATGTAGCCTTTTTTTAATTATGGGCGACAACTTAAAACACTTTTTTTGTGATTTTTTATCTCCAATATCGTTTGAGCAATTTTATTCAAACCTATACATTATTGAGCATAGTTTTGACTATGTTCTGTAAAACTTTTCATGCAAAAATATTAAGCCATTAACCCGTGACAGAGCTTCATCCAGGACATCTTGAAAATAAAAACAATTTGGTGTTTACTGTAACTCGGCCGGAAATTATCTGAAAATGAATATTTTAAATTAGTTAAACTGTTTAAATCATCTTGAAGCAAATAACAGTCTTCAATGGTCGTTACTTTACTATTAAATTATCTCATCGGCATATCAAAATAGGGTGCTGAATACAAGTTCTTGAATTATTCATATACAATATATGAGTAAAAAAAGTTTGGGAAGTTGGGAATATAAATTGAATAAGTTTTCTTTTTTTATTAAATATTTTTCAAAAAAATCTTTTTCATATATTTGCATCTTTTTCATTGTATGTATGTATGAATAAAAAATAAATAAAAAATAAAAATAAAAACCCGATTCGAATCGAATCGCCTCGAATCTGGATATAATTTTAAAATGTATATTATGTATTTATTTAAAAAAAAAAATATGTATAAACATGAATAAGTGTTGCGAGTTACAGACGTTAAATACCTAGATATCTTACTAGATAATACGAATAGACTAACACTTATAGAGCATCAATATTATATCATTCCCAAAGCCCATCGTATGCTCAGTTTTGCTTTGACTAAATAGAAATTTTATTTCAGTTCAACATTTTGACAACTATTTGATTGTCAGACTACTTATTTATTTATTTGTTACCCGACTGCGACAGAAGGAGGGTTATGTTTTTCGAGTGTATGTATGTATGTATGTATGTCCATTTCTTTGGCACGCCCTACAGTCCAAACGGCTGGACGGTTTTTAACATATGAGGTTTCGTTGCATTTGTCTAAATTGTAGTAGTGACATAGACTATATAAATTTTCAAAATGGCGCCCGCAAATGGCGGAATGAGGGGGGGGAGTTGAATCTTTTTTTCTTACTGTAGCAATATGGGTATCACACCAGGACCATATATACCTATTTGTTTAAATACAAATATCTGAAATACCGCCGGCATTGAGGCGACTATTCGCACCACTACACCAACGGTTGTCTCTTATCTCTAACAGTTTAATAAAAGACTGTAAAGAATTTGTGAAACTATTTCCTTAACTAATTATTCATCGAAAAAAAAATCCATACTACCATTTAAACACATACATTTAAATATAACAATATTATACTAATTAGATCAGTACACTTTGAAAACTGTAGATACAATTCATGGCTTGGGTGTAATGCTGGATAGTGCATTACGATTTAATAGTCAGTTTGAGGGAATATGCAGCAAGGATTTCAGAAATCTAGGCTTCGTACTACGAAATAGTAGCGAGTTCACCAACCCCCAAACCAGTATAGCTTTTTATAATGCATTTGTCCGCAGCGGACTCGAATATTGTAGCGTTGTTTGGAACCCTTTTTACAATATTTATATTTCTAGACTGGAACGCATTCAAAAACGTTTCATGTGGCACCTTACTTTTAAATTTGGCTTGGCTAATAAGATCCCGCATCATAGCGACAGATTAAAGCACTTCCATATGAACAATCTCGAAAGTCAAAGATGCTTGCTTTACAACTTGTTACTCTATAAATTAATTAATGGTGTAATAGACTGTCCCGTTTTGCTTAGTTCTATTTACTTATCGGCACCTAGTAAAATTTTGCGAATAAATAAGCTAATGCTATTTCATTGTGCCTCGGCTTGTTCTAATTTGGTCAGGCACCTTTAAATAGAATTATGAGATCACACAGCAGATAGACATTTTAACAACAATATCTTTAGATTTAAAAAATTGATTAAATCATATTTATCAGAATTGTAAGTTTTTTGTGGTTCCTTTTTAGTATTTTTAGTATTTATAGTTTTATTGTAAATTGTTCTTATTTTATTCTTCGATTTTTTTGGTTTAATTTTTTTATTATAACTTATTATAATGCACATTACACACATGATCTTATGTTCAAGCCACATGTATATTAGTGTATGCTAGTTATGTTTAATGTAGTTATCACCTATAATTAAAGTAACACTAAGACTTTACTGTAATTGTATGATGTATCTACTTGAAATATGGTGTATACTTTGTTGGTGTTCTATAAATAAATAAATAAATAATAACAAAGTAAGAAAAAAGTATTTACCTGTAATACGTACGTTTACTCAAGCGCGAGTGCAAAACCGGTGCGAATTGCTAGTATGTAAAAAAATTGTTCCCATAATACAAAAAGACCCTAATAATCTCCAATTTCATTCACAGAATTTTCTTTGCACCATTCTAGTCTTATCTTTTTTTATGTAAATAAAGTAATTACATCTTTCAGAGCTTTCCACTCCAGCGTTGTGGATTCGTTTCCCGTCTTATATATTGTTAGGGAAGGTCGGTGAACCAGAGCAAAGAAGAAAGAATAAGTTTTAACATTTTTTTCTACTACTGATGTAAATTGCTTACATGTATTTTTTATTAATTAATAAAGATATACATATGTATATATTTTTTCATTTACGCGTTGTTGCGTCAGATATTACACCACTAGGTCAATAGATGCGTAGGTACATAACACAGCTATATCAAAATTGTAATTTTATAAATTACCTAACACCAAATAATAATACTTTAAAAAGTTTTAAATTGACAATAAAAAATTATCTGTTGTATTTTTTCAAGAACTAGGTATATACAAAAAAAAAGAAAAACATTTGCATGTGTAATAATTTATTCAAATGCACACCGAAATCTTTTTTTTATTTATGTGTTTGTTTGTATATTATAATATAATATGGGTTCTATTTAAAAAAAAAAAAAACTTTTAAATAAAGTCTGTATAACAAAAATGACAAAAAAAATATCTATTAAATATGTTACCATAAATATTAATAGTAATAAATAAAACCCTTACTACAATTTAAACGCATACGTTTATAAAAATAACAAAGTCAAAAAAATTAAACAAGTGCGAGTCGGACTCGCCCATGAAGGGTTCCGTAGCAGCAAGTAACATCATAATATAACAGTTCTTGTAGTACGTTATAACTTTGATCGATGTTTTAATAATAGTGTATTTTTTTATGTATATATATAAAAAACTATTTCTAGATCTCGTTCAAACTAATTTTCGGTGGAAGTTTGCATAGTAATGTACATCATGTATTTTTTTTATTTATCATTCTCTTATTTTAGAAGTTACAGGACCCGGGACATACATTTTACCACTTTGGAAGTGTCTCTCGCGCAAACTATTCAGTTTAGAAAAAAGTGATATTAGAAAGCTCAATATCATTTTTGAAGAAATATCAAATTAAAAAAATTTTTTTGAGTTTCAGTTCTAAGTATGGGGAACCCCCAAAATTTATTGTTTCTTTTATATTTCTGTGTGAAAATCTTAATTCGGTTCAAAGAATACATCTACTTACCAACTTTCAACAGTATAGTTCTTATAGTTTCTGAAAAAAGTGGCTATGACATACGGACGGACAAACAGACAGACATGACGAATCCATAAAGGTTCCGTTTTTGCCATTTGGCTACGGAACCCTAAAAACATGACGAATATCACACGTTATATTGACTTAAAAGAGTAACTATTGAGTTTCTTGCTGATTCTTCTCAGCACAATCTACGAGTACATTCCGAATCTTTAATTTCACATTTACTTTCATTAAATAAATAATTAATATATTTATTTATACTTTATTGCACAATACATTATTGAATTGTATAAAAGGCCGGTTTAATGTTAAAAGCATTCTCTACCAGCCAATTAGGACGTACAAGAGCGGATGTTTGTAAGTGTGGAAAATCGAAAAAGTAATAAAAGAGAATGAGTAAAATATTGTAACAATGATTTAAAAGTCCTTTTGAAGCTTCTTGTACATAGTAAAATTTTGATTTTATATTGATTGGATCTTTACGCGTGTTGAGTCTAGTTACATAATTGAAGACGCTCGCTAGAGGAATATTTTGAACAAGTCGACGCTACGCTTTGAACATTTTTTGGTGATTGTCATCTCGAAACGTGAAAGTACTCGCATTACGAAATTTTAATTCCGTTTATTTAATAATTTTGTTTACAATGTTATATATTATATAACAATAAGTTTTAATCCACATCATGTAATTAATAATTTAATTATACAGTACGTGTTTGTTTGTTCGAGTTATTCCATCGATTTAAGTAAGCGTCCGCGGTCCGATATAAATATCGAACTAAAGAGTATTTAATATATCGAACGGTTAATTTTTGACAGATGTTTAGTTGTTGTTTTAAAATTTATCCCCCATAGGGAAAGGCAAAAGACTATGACAGCCGTTTAGTATTTGTAAATATTTATAGCGACCGTATTGTCTGTTACTTCCATTATTTTTTACTACAATCCGTCCTAAGCTCTTCCCAAAAGGAAGCCTCTCAGCACACAAATATTATTTTATATAGAATATTTTGAGTCACAACTAGTTTCAAATTGAACGGTTCGTAAGCAAAATGAATCGTTTTCTGAATATAGGAACCGAGCTTAAGTTATATTATTTAAAAAAATACACTTCTACGAATATACAAAGAAACGTAGCGAAGACACATTAACCGTGAACAAAACTTTGCAAACAAAATTAATAAGTGTGGAGGAATCATATAATTAGTACAAAAATAAACATAAAATGTACGTCTTTCTAGTTTGTAAGATCTAAGAGAGACATACAAAAACTGTAAGAGAATGCATCTTTTTTTAATGTACATTTTCGTGGGTTCTACTACTAAGCTCCTCGAAAGTTCTGCTTTAATTAATTAAGAGATCATCGTAGTTTTACACAACAAGTCAACAACAGTACGATAATCTCTAACCAAAGTCTTATACAAAACAATTTTTTTTTATATATTAATTTATAAAAGAGGGATAAAAGATAAAAATTTAAATACGATTAAACAGTGTCATTACATAAAAACAAAAATCTACAAGTATAGCCATAGCAAATTTAAATATACATAAAATTTACATTTACATTTATATAATACGTAATACATATATCCCTTTACATATTTTTCCCATATATCATTTCTATTTTCTGTGGGAAAAAAAAGGTACTGCTTTTAATTTTTTTTAATTTCTGACGGCCGGCTGGTCGAGTGGTCAGGCAACTGGACACTTTACGCAGCGGTCGCGGGTTCGAATCCCGCCAGGTGCAGATAATCTGTATGACGAATATAGATGTCTGCACCGGGTCATGGATGTGTATTTATGTATATATGTATTTATATCTTAAATTTATTTCCGTTCCTATTACCCGTAACACAAGTTCCAACGAACTTAGCACGGGGCTAGGTTAACGTGGTGTGATTGTTGGTTAATATTTATTTATTTATTTATTTATAATTAAAACTCATCTTGAATATACTTCGGACTTCAACTAACTAATAGAGTTTCCATAATCTTTACTAAAAAAGCAGGTACTTGCTACTGGAAGGAATTGACTTACATTCCAGATGAGAGACAAAACTATATTAGATTCAAGTCCATAATTTGAGTTAACCTATCAAATTAAGAAACACTACCTTTTTTATTTCTTTACCAAAACTCTTCCAAAACGGTAATCAAGAGCGTAGTCGTCATTAAAAATTTAAATCTTCTTCAAGAACAGACTTGCATTAAGATAAAAATGGAAACAGTTATTTGCGTTTGACTCCACATTTTATATACACTTTACGGGGATATCATTTTTAAGGATATTGAAAAATAATAATGATATTGCACGTCCTCATCATCATCATCAGATAAACCATTAGATATCCACCGCTGAATGAATGCCTCCCCCATTAAAAATGTTGGTCATTTATTACTAAACTGTACTACTTATAAAGTAGAAATTGTCAATACATACATATAATTTTTGTAACTTGATTGTTTAAAATGATTTCTACATTTGCCTTATTTATGGTATATAATCATACTAGCTGTACCCCGCGGTTTCGTTTGCGTTAATTTGAGGAAAAAAACGTATTTAAATATTTTTAAGCCATTAGTCTAAAAGTACCGACCTCGTTGGTCGATTGATCGCAAGCGCTAGAGTAAAAGCAAGGGGTCTCAGGTTCGATTCCTGGGTCAGTCAAAGCATTATTGGATTTTTTATTTTTCAAAAATTATCAGTAATAATAGGCAATAGGCTCGACCCTTATTACATGGGACTCATAAATGGCGAATAGTGGTTGTTACATTTAATATATGCATCTCTGCCTACCTCTTCAGGGAATAAAAAGCATGATGTTATGTTTACTTTAAAGTGGAACTACAGTAAAAATGTCTCGGGAAGAGGAATAATAAATAACGCAACGGAAGTTCTCAAAAAAGATTGTTTTTTCCAGTTTTTGTAACGTTTACTATTATTGCTCAGGCTATTTGTTGTAGCGTGATATTATATCGCCTATAGCCTTCCTCGGTAAATGGACTATTTAATATAAAAATAATTTTTCAATTCGAACCAATAGCTCCTGAGATAAGCGCGTTCAAACAAACAAACAAACTCTTCAGCTTTATAACATATATTACAGATAATATAGGGTATTTTTTTTCTATTATATATTGTTTCTGTAATCATATGTGTAGTGATGGTATATATGTCTAATTTAATGTATGTGTATTCGTAAATGTAATTTCTATTTGGCATGTTGCTGCTGTAGTGTATTTGCTCACCGTTTAAACGGCAGCATGCTAAAACAAGCTGCCGTGAACATTTACTGTATTTTTTCTCAACATCTTTTTGTACTAACATTCTCGCAAAAAAATTAATATTATTATCATTATTCAAGTTAAGTCAAAGCATATGGTGGGACCGAAGGTCGTGAAGGCGGCGAGTGCGCTGGGCAGACTCCTCCCGAACCTCGGAGGACCCAGCGCCGCCTGCAGGCAGCTGTACTCCGGTGTCTGCCGGAGTATGGCGACGTACGGTGCCCCGGTTTGGGCTGATCGCCTCACCGCGAAAAATAAGGCGGCGCTGCGCGCTGCGCAGCGAACAATCGCGGTGAGGGTGATTCGGGGGTACCGTACGGTATCGTGGGCTGCAGCTACTGCTTTAGCCGGCGACCCCCCGTGGGAGCTCGTGGCGGAGGTTCTTGCCGAGACCTACTCATACGTCTCGGGTAGGAGGGCTCTTGGCGAGAACCCCACGTTGGACGGGATCCTACGTGTGCGTCGGATAGGGCAGGAAGCGCTAATGCGGAGGTGGGGGGAGGACCTGGCGGTGCAGCTATATGGCACACGCGTAACGGCTGCCATTCGCCCGGTCCTTGAGCGGTGGATGCGTCGAAAACGCAAGCCCCTCACCTTCCGTCTGACACAGGTTCTCACCGGGCCCGGTTGCTTTGGTGACTACCTGTGTCGGACGGCCCAAAGGGATCCGACGACTGAGTGTCACGATTGTGGCGCAGCGACGGACTCTGCCCAGCACACCCTCGAGGTGTGCCCGAGATGGGCGGTGCCCCGTCAAGGTCTGACGTCGGTCGTCGGAGGGGACTTGTCGCTCCCGAGCGTCATCACCGCGATGCTCGGCGACGACGAGTCCTGGAAGGCGATGGTCTCCTTCTGCGAGACAGTAATGTCCCAGAAGGAGGCCGACGAGCGGATGAGAGAGGAGGCCGCCGACGTGGCCTCCATCCGCGGGCGACGAATGAGGGTGCGTAGGATGTATGTATGTATGTGTATATATGTATATATATGTATATATATGTACATATATATGTATATATGTATGTATATATGTGTATGTGTGTGTGTATGTATGTATGTATGTATACAACTATTATACATATTGATTTATTTATGACCATTATGATTAATCTTTTAGCTGTCACTGTTGTCCTTTCCCTTTCATATCGCCCTCAGGATGTCACAGAATATCGGTGTTGAGAATATCTACTTGATATTCCCAACTAATGCCGAGTGGCATTCCTTTCCAGTGCAAAGTTACATTACAGTGCAAAATTTGAGTGTAGGTACATTGAATGAGCAATTTGCTTACAATTATTAGTTATAACAAAGTATTTTATTATTTTTTAGTTTAAGTATAAACATAGGACAATGTGACTAGTTTGTTTTCTGCTCTTTTATTGTTTGTTTTTCTTGATAGTCGTGTTTAATTAATTAATAGTCAATAAGCTGTTTTGTTAGCTGATTGAACCAGCATATAAATAACCCACTGCTGGGCAAAGCACCACTACACCAAAACGGTCGTCATCTATAATATCTATACATATAATAAAATTGTAAATTTCAGGTGATTGTTTTTTTTTCAGTTTTTTTTTTTGTTTCAACCATTTCTAGAAAATTCTGTCTTTTTGCTTGTCTCTGTGTGTCAGTTTGTTTGAACACGCATCACAGTTGAAATATTGAGCGTAGGTTAAAAAATCTGCATGAAAATAATAAAGCATATCCTTAGGTAACATTAAGTCTTCATTTCATTGAAATCGCTTCTCTCTGTCGTGGAGAAAACACGTCAGAATGTCGGATCGTGATTTATTTTTGACAAAAGTACAACACTTTGAAAACTATGAAACTATAATAATAGATGGCGCTAATGGTTCTTTCTGGATCGCGTTTAATTAATACCTTCAATAACACAGTTACGTACTAAAGTAAAAATTATATGCGGGCGTAGCCGCAAGTACAGCTTGTTCAATAATAAGGTTCTTTGACCGTAGTCTGTATAAAAACTTTAGTCCGGGTGCACAAGTGCATATGTAATAAAAAAAAAGACGTCAAATTACTAGACATATGACATCCATAAAAACTCACCCATTAGAACAGTAGGTATATTAAGAACTGCGTATCATTTTTTAAAGAAAAAGTACTATGAGTATGTGATGCAATACCTAATTTGAATATTATGACAGAAAAAGCAGCACTTTTTTATGATAATAAACTAAATGGCACGTATATTCTATGACTCATACGCCGAGTTGTACGAAACAAATTTTAAAATTTAAGTGTTTATTAAACTAATTTAATCACAAGAATCGTGATTATCTGTTGGCTCTGTTGCACGAAACCTACAATCTGATTAAGTTTAAAAAAAATTAAAGACCTGTCTAACGGATGATTAATTCCAACAGCTTTAAATTTAAACATTAGATCAACTAATTTTAAGATAAATTTCAACTTAACTAACGGAAAATTAGCGACGGTTTCGTGCAACTCGCCGATAGTTTGGTATCTTAAAGCCTATGCTTTAATGGACACATGAACATTTTAACGCAAAAAGAAAATTTTAATTACATACGTCGCTTCCGCCGCTGGCAGGCAAGCGAGATTTTGTGACTATGATTCATGAACTTTTAATGCATTTTAAGTAGAGAATTGAGATTATGATTCTTTTTAGTAATGTTATATAATATATATCCATAGCAATACCTCAAAACACAATTCCTTTAAACTTGTTACTTCGTTGGTACCTAAAAATACTAGTCGAGAAAAATTGAGAAAAAGTATTATAACCAAAGTGAAGCTGTTCTTCATGCCCAACCAGCTACTCACATTATGTCATAATTCTATTTTTCTGACCTGTCTTTGAGTTGGATCTCCATAACACGAGTCTAATGCTATAAAATTATTTCATCAAGTGAAATTGCTCAGTTTCAAACATCGACGCAATGTTACCTGCTTATCAGTTTTTAAGTAAAATTATTCTCTCTAAACATAAATCAGTGGAATTTTTATAATTACGTTAGTTAAGCTGTATTAACTACATATAAGTGAATTTCAATAACAAGTTAGTGAATACTAAATAATACACATACACATATTCAACGATCAAATGAGTGGACTCTGATATTCACATATTCGTACATTGAATGGTCACTAATAATATTCACTTGAAATTAGTGAGTTACTAATTCATGCTTAGAGTGTTTAGGGGTGTGCTCAGAAACTTTACGAAATCCATCCTACTTTGATAGATCTCTTAGAAGAAAAATTGTTGTTAAAGATGAGGAGTACTACCAGATGCCCCTCCTCTTCCACCTGGACGACTACAGAGGCTGTCTGGCAGTGGGCGGTGCCTACTGCCTAGGCAGTTTCGAGCTGTCACCGTTGGGACCCCATCCACTGTTCCGTATGATGCAGGTAAGACAACACGTCACTGCGTACTGTACACTGTGACACACGCATGCACAATAAGCTGTGAACAATCAGCAGATATTTCTGATATTTCTGATTTGATCTTTTATATACACATAACATATTTCTAAAATCGTTACGATCCAGCGAATCAAGTAAATTTACCGTATGGTATACTTTTTCACAAATCTTGTGTTATTCAGTTAGAAAAAACTAATTACGAACTTATAAAATTTTTTAATGACAAAGCTTTGTCGCATCATCAAGACATTCCGTATATTTCTTCTTTAGAAAATCTTCGATTGGAGAGAGATAAAATATTTTTGTGACATGATATATATTTATGTGATATTCGCGTTAAGCAGGATCGATTACTTATATAGTTAATATAATATTTATTACGACAATTAAGCTGTAGAGTACCTTTGTTTGAAACTTCTTAAAATTCTTTTACGGTAGTTTGTTTAGTTTTTTTTCTTTTTTGAAATGATAACGTCTTGTAAATCGATGAATGCCGGCTGCACGCACGAAAAAACATTACTCATTGTCACGTTCCGCGAGCAAGAGCGCGAAACAAGCGATAGAGAGGCACGATCGGCCTAAGCGTTCGGCTTATGAATAAAAAGAATAACGCAGATGAGAGGATCTTAAATATAGCACATATATATAAGTTTAAAATAAATTGTTAATAGCATATTGTCACTTATAATTCATCTGTATAATATTTGAATTAACGAGTGCAAATAAATGATAATTTATCGAAAAAATTGTAATTAATTCTTAAATTAAATCTCTTCTTTGTATTATACAAAATGATGATAATTCAGTGATAATCATTCATAAAAGTATGCATTTTTTTATCAATGTTTTCTTATGACGTTATCACGTAAAATTATCGTCTATAAACCGACTTTATTTGTTTAGTGAGTCTGTTTGTTAAGGAAGAGTATATGCCCATGCATATTAAACGCTATTTTATTTGATACTACGATTGTTAAGAGCGATATAATAAGTATCTGAAAATAAAGGTTCTTTTCAAGCTACTGGATACTTAAGAATAATATGACTACAAGGACTACTGATTTCTTACTGACGGCCCCTATGACTATTATAGTCAATAATTATCGTTTAATTTTCACACAATGAACATCCATGTCAGTAGTGTCGTCTTATATTAATATTTTTATATACATAGTCGTCCTGTCCCTTGGAACTTGGGATCAGATCTCAAGTGTCAAAATTTGACGGTTATGAAATCGGGAGGCAAGTCTAGCATTATAGAGACTTTATACTTCACAGGTTCGTCAGTCCTATTGTAACTTTTACAATTCGTTGATACAATACGAAAAAGAACCTTAATTATTAATTGATGGTCTATACAAATTTAAAAGCATTCTACGAGACTGATAAAGGATTTGATAGAATGCATTGCCACGTCCCAATATCGAACAAACATGCTTTTAAGTTATTATATATATGTATATATACAGGTGACTGGTAAATTACTATCCATATTTAAGGAGAATACTCGGTTCATGGTTCTCATTCGAATTATGTAAAAAAAATAGGTACTTAATTTTTGACCAAATTTTCATAAATTTCAATTCAAGTAAATGAAGCGTTGTCACTCTACAGTCATGCCGGCGGCACGTGCACAGGTGTTGTACTGTGCCGCTTGTTCACATCTAAAAATTGCCAAAGTTCACATCATTTACCTAGTCAACAAATTTGTTGCTTAAACGAGTAAAATATCTTAGTATTTTTGCCTATCCTAAGCCAGGATTAAAGTATTAAGGGGGACTGGATCATGCTTGTTTATCCTGCTACCCTATTAACACGTGGCGGCGTTTGGACGTAGGTAAACTACCTGTTTTGTGTCGAAAGTGCAGCTAGCTGCTAGGGTGTCCAGACGACGTGTACATAATTGGATAATTGTTGAGTAACTTTACTTAAAGGTTTATTAATATTTACCTGTTTTTTTTACATAATTCGAATGAGAATCATGTACCGAGTACTAGTCTCCTTCAATATGGATAGTAATTTACCAGTCAACCTGTATATATACAATATGACATATGATAATTATGTATCTATATAGAGATTGCAGTGACGTGATAATAACGCAATTACCAATTATTGTCATATAAAATGTATAAAACATTAAAAATTGTAATAGCAAATACGGCAAGGTTTTATTTATCAAAGGTAATATTCTTTTGTTATTGCATGTGAGCGGACTACAGAAGGGACTAGATCAGTGTTTCCCAACGTGGGGCCCACGCCCCACTGGGGGGCAATTTGATAGTTAAGGGGGGCAATTTAAAAATGGACTCGACACAACTTTTACCCTTTTTTTTCATTATATGTTTTGAAATTTTACTTACGATGTTTTGATAACAATTTCATAGTGTTTTCTTCCTAAAAGTTATCATTTATATTTCTTAAGGGAACAAAACAATTTTGAAGGTTAAAAATTATGCACGGGGGCATAAAAGATTTAGAAATGTTAAGGTGGGGCATGTCCTAAAAAAGGTTGGGAAACACTGGACTAGATATTATGCTGATATTTAGAACCAATTCTGTACATTGACGATATTTTCTCTCGATAATCGATAGTAAAGCCTAACTGTTTTATTTTTTTCATCTGTCTGTCTGTATTTTGATAATCACACTGAAACTTCTGAAAAGAAACTAGGTACGATTTAAATCCATACTAATGAGTTAGGATACCGAATATATTTTATCCCAAAATTCTGCTCGGTTTAGCTAGGACAAGGGATGAAATATAAAATACGAGTATATAATCACGAAGTAGGTCGTGGATACTACTCGTATTTAATAAAAACAATATATTAAGGGTCTTTTTACGAGTACTTAACACACACGAACAGAAATATAAAATAAAAAAAATGTCATTAAAACATACTTCTGTATATATCTATGTATAAAGAGGTCATTGACGTTTGATAGTAATCTCATAGAAAACTGCCGAGCTTGGGAAACACTTCTCTTTAACGTATAAAACACATGATTCGTGGAGAGAGCTATTTAAAAATGCATTATAAATAATACACCTCAATAAGAGCTCTATAAAACTTTTAAATTAAAACTAAATTCTAATGGCTTTATAAAACGATTCGTTAATAACTATGTTTACTGATAAAACTACAATCGTTTTACACTTTTCGTTATACATTAACCGGATAATAAGGCTTACTATAATATACAAAAAAGGAAATGTGTTTAAACATTGTAATAATAATGAAGATCCTATCACTACGTATCATAAAACAAAGTCCTCCGCCGCGTCTGTGTATGTGTGTCTCGCGATAAACTCAAAAACAAATGCACGAATTTTGGTTTTCACCAATAGATAGAGTGAGCTTAATTACTGTATTTGTTTATTTTGTGGTGTACAATAAAGATTATTATTATTATTATTATTATTATAGAGTGATTCATGAGGAAGTTTTAGATACATATACATACATACCCCGGACGCAGTCGGCGCGGGCCGCTAGTTATCTATATAAAGATTATCGTTTTAATAAATTTTAACATAAGTCTAAGAAAATGTTATTTTGAAATTGTTTCATCTTACAAAACACATTCGAATATTATAACGACTTGTTTTATATACATAACTATATTATATCATAATTGCAACAAAAAATAATATTCACATAAATAATTTACATTTTAAAATAGGAAATAAAACTGACACTTTGAAAATATACATATTGTACAATATTTACATCATTAAATGCTGTAAATACAATAATATTCTAGGGTTGGCACGTTTTGTGAAACTATTAAAAATACAGATAAATTAATTTAAATTATCCCTTTACCTAGCGAATATAAAACGGCGACTTTGACACTAAACCAGAGCGGTCAAATGATCGCTTTTGAGACTTTTAATTAAAATTGTTAATATTCTAGGTTTACATTTTTCTGTTTAAGGTTTACAGGTTTCTCAAGTAGCTATATACTATAGAAAACAACAATTTTAATTAATGGCATAAGCGGTCATTTGACTGCTCTGATAGGCTTATTGTTAGTGTAAACTACCGGTACAAACAGAACCAAATATTTTTTTAATTTCGACCAGCTTATGTCAAGAAAAATAGAATATATGTTTACTAAATCGCAGTGGAACGACGTTGCGATATATTTAATATAGAGAACATTGAGTTTTGTGTGAATAAAAAATGTATCGTTTTTTTTTAACCTGTTTCGATTTTACAAAAGATTGGAAACGTGAAACAAATATTATTATTTTTTTGTATCGTAAAACTATATAATCACATGTAAGTATGTATATTTTTTTAATTTCCTACAATTATATAAAAAGTAAATTGAATTTTTAATGATTTTAGTCAATTGGAGAGTCAACTCGATGGGGGAGGGCTACGTTCAGCAGTTGACATCCAATGGCTGATATGATGATGATGATGATGATGATGAATCAATTGGAGCTATTTTTTTTTCAATGAAATAAAACAAATTCTCGTTTGTACAGTATACGTCATTCTCTTTTACTGTCTGTAATCGTAAATTGTCGTGTCTAAACGATAAGCTAAACTATGTATTTTATTATTATAACATGTTATTATGAGTAAGAAAGTGAGGCAAGTAATAAAATGATAAAGAAAGATAATTTTGCAAAAAAAGTTCTCATATTTCCATTTTTTTTTTCTACTCTCTAAACGTTAATAAGTGGAATTTTCATTAATCACGTTAGTGAAACTGTATTCACTATATATCAGTGAATTTCAATAACAAGTTAGTGAATACTCACTGATACACATGTTCAATGATCAAATTTTTGGAATCTAATATTCACATATTCATACATTGAATAGTCACTAATTCTGTGTGATACGATTCTCATATTTATAAAAATTTAATAATCACTTAAAATTAGTGAAATTCCAATGATTGATATTTAGAGAGTAAGAATTTTAATTCAGCCAGCCCTATTAAAACGTACAATTTCACCATCCGGTTCCGCTCCGATTGCCAGGTCGCTACTGGGTCAGTAGTATTGTAATGTTACGTTAAACATATTATTGATGCGCAGGCGCCGATTAGTAATGTAAGTTGCCTGGTTCAGTATTTCAGCATCCTCTGTTATTACATGCATTAGGTTGTCAGAATTGGCTTATGACCGCGAATGTGGTCATAGTTGATATTTGAATAATTATGATACAATTCAATTATGTCACTATTGTATAGATTTAAATCATTGGTTTAATTTTTGCTAAAGCGGAATAATTGACACACATTGATTATTCTTGATTTTTATATTAATTAAGTTTTAAGTATATGAATTGAACTGAAGCCTATAAACGTCCCACTAGCTGGGCAAAGGCCTCTTCTCCATATCTGAGAAGGGTTGGAGCTTAATCCACCACGCTGATTCACTGCGGGTTGGCGGATAATTTCCTTACCATGAGTAACGATCGTAATCAGGTGTCTATGATATCAACCAGGATAGACGGCTTTACGTGCTCTCCGGGGCACGGTGGGGAAACCCACAAGGAAATACACCCAGACCGGGAACAAACATTTGTACAAATACAAATATCTGTCCCGAGCGGGAATCGAACCCGCGACTGTCAGAGCTCGGCGTTGAGGCGAATACTCGCACCACTACACCAGAACGGTCGTTAAGATTCTAAGTGTATATAAAACTAATATTAAAAGGTAGACTAGATAAGTTTGTGTTAATGGGAGTGTAGCCTCTGGCGTCATTGCATCAAATTTAACAATTCTTTTGCTAACGTTTAATTGTTGTTGATGTCAATAAAAATTAAATAATAATCAAACTGTCTGTAGTATTCCACTGCTAAACAAAACTCTGTTCTGTAATGCAGAGAAACGTGACGCATATGGTCGGATATATGATAGAGATAGAATTTGACATAATACCCATACGATTTGCGTCAGATATGTATCGCAAACAAAGAAAAACAGAGCTAGATTGATTTTCAATGTCGGCTGTAAATAAATACGCTTAACTATTGGGTGATTGTAGCGACAGCTATCTCACCACATACGAACTAAATTATCCTACATCACGCTATCAAAGTTATCCGAGCGATTGAACATATTATATACAAGAACCCGACAACAACCGTAGGGGGCAGTAGCCTACCAGACACAACACCCGTCTGGTCGTAGGACCCTCCCTTTTCAATGGTTGATGAGGAACTTTACACCCTGTTTCTCATTCCCCCAAACTGGTGACCCCGACGTGATCATTACGCCCCCCAAATTATGAACGATTTGAATACTTCTTTTCGGCTCAAAAATCATTTCTATTGATGAAGTATTACAAAACATAAAGCTATAAGCGACGAGAATGTAGCAGTAAATATAAACGCGGCTAAAACCGCGGTACTTATCTAGTATTTTATAGCAAAATATTATCCCTATTATTTTGTAAAACTACAACAAGCGTTTTTTTTCACAGCGCTACTCTGCGAATTGGGTGGACAATTTTAATCACACTCGGCTGCACCGAGGACTCTGCCTCACACGCAGCTGCGCGCCACCTGACCACCAAAACACGACGCATGCGCTGGAGACATGGTAAGTTTGAGATATTTATTGGTATTCGAGATACATTTCAACCTTGTAGCGTTCAGCATTAGCAAAGCCTGTACTAGGAAGACTATCAATTTAAAAGAGATGGTCGCTGTTGACTGCGAGCTTAAGGCTCCGTGCAAGCTGTATTTGTCTCATATTAAACGTTCATAAGCTGATGATAGGCTAAATATGTAGCATATTTAATAAATCTTTTCGTATTAAACTCTTTAATTTTCCTAGGTTCGCGTCATGTATGAACGCAACCACCATGTCAACATACAACCTATCAGCGCAGCTCTACCATCTGGACTACTGCCACCACGGGCCCCCGCACTCGCCGCCGCTGACCACCAGCGAGCGCGCCTTCTCTGCTTTGATGGTGACTCTTTTTGCGCTGGCCACCATCAGCACGGTACTCGATATAAAAATGACCGATCACGCTAAAAAGGGTAAGATCTATATCTTATGCTCTTTATTGCACTTTAAAACATTTTTAAAATTCAAGGTTACAATGGAAGTTGCCAAGGACGAACTTATCTTTACCAGTCTAAATAAGTATAGTATATAGTAATAATTGTAACTTTTACTTGTTATTTTACTGTTTTGTCTTTAAGTGTAATAAAGAATTTAATAAATAAGTAGGAGGTTGGTGTTATGCTTAGTAAATTGAGGTATAATAGACTCTACTCACACTCTCTAATAAAAACTCTATATAACTTTGTAGCGTACTTGTGTACGTCTCGATCGGTGAGGAGAATAGCTGAAAAACTCTTCTCAATCTTAACTCTCTTTTTCTCCTTTCAATGAATCAAGTTCAAGTTCAAAAGTGTTTTGAAAATCTCACTTAACACAAAAAAACCATAATGTTCTCTTATATTTACGCGAATTTTACTCATTTGATTAAAAGTCTATACCATACTATATATAAAGTATATACGGTCGACAAAGTCTGCTGTGTATCAACATACTCAACAAGGTACCAACCACTATATCAGATTTGATAAGCCACAAATTCTCGCTAAAGAACACCGATTCCTACCAAGGATGATTCGCGAGGCTATTGAAATTAAAAAACATCCTAATTTCAATAGAGAGGATGGTTGGAACGTACCACCAGCTTGGGAGCCAGTACTAAAATTAATTGAACCCAAGGAAAATAAGAACACAGCACGACTTCCAGACACAATAAGCTCATTCTGCATGAATAGGAACGGTTAATAGTAATAATTTAAAATTGTATAAAAAGCGGGGTATGTAACAATTAATTCATTATTCGGACACCCACCACCTCAGTCCCCCGAGATCATGGACGCTGTAAAGGGTCCGAAACGTCGGGAAATAATTTAAAATATTGTAAAAATATAAAGTTTTAAATAAACGCGATAAAATCCGGTATAGACTTTTAATCAAATCAAAAAAACCACTTGGAAAATCGACTCCAGTAATATACCTTTTCAATAATATGAGTATGTCAATAATAATACACAATAATATTTAATCTTATAAGTGACATAAAAAGTTAATTTTTGCAATGTTTACATACTGAGACCCGCGCCGGCCGGCACTGCGTTCACGTAACAGTCCATTAAACTTCCACTGGTTAAGCACATAATGTTAAACGTTGACGAAATCCCTTTTAGGGTTCCACAGGAAAAGAATGCCAACATCGATATGTTTGTTTGTCTGTTACTGTACTGTTTTGAAATGTAATAAACTTGTTGCAGATGGGTTGTTCCAATATATGGCTACTACTATTGTATATAAAAAATAAAATAAAGTAAGAAGTAGTTATCCGTAGTTATAAAATATTATCATTTAATTTGAAAAACGAGTACATATCACAGTTGAACCGTGACCAAGGTTAATGCATCTTACTCGAAATATCAGCTAATAATTGACAATCTATATTGTGGTATGATAAAAAAGAGTGTATTTTGATCGTTTTCTGTCTTTAAAATATTTATTTATTTATTTATTTATATCTTTATATCTTTAATACTTCCCATTGGTACGGAACTTTATGCGCCAGTCCGACTGACGCTTGACCTGGTTCTTCATTGAGTAATATTAATCAATATATATACAAACACAATATGTGAAAGTCAGTTTTTATTTACATCTAGCTTTGAAGTCTTAACCTCATTTTATTCGTCAAGTTAACCTTTAATCAAGTTTTGTTTTACTAGTTTATGTCCGAATTGTGTTATATAAAATTATGATTAATTGATTCGTTCTATGGCTCTATTTTGTGTCAATGATTATATAATCTTAAATAAGTACAGCCATTTTAGACGATCAGCTTTAAAGAAAACTTCCCAAAAGCTTGACTTTGATATATGCCTCAATTTGTTGGCAGGAAATGTAATTACTTTATTATGATATTCAAAAATTGAAAAGTGAACTAAATTCCTGTTTTTAAAGAAAAACATACCTTTAATATTACGAATATATGTAAAAATTATTAATGAACTTTAAAAAAATACCTGCTACTGAAACAAATAAATTAAGAATTAAAATCTAGGTACCTTTATATATTATTTTTGAAGGTCAGAGCATAAACTGTCAATAATTTAAGGTAATAAATTGAATCTTAAGTTTATTTATAATAAACAAAATTCATTTATGTTAATTTTTTTATTTATTTACTTATTAGGGAAACAGACAGTTAATAAGCAATTTAAATTTTACATAAACCAATTAAATTTTCACATTTTACTGGCACATCAGCTACAAGCAATTTAAAAATATAATGAATTCATATTCAAAGCTCTCTTCAAGTAAAATAGTCTAAGTATTATGATGTTATCGAGCAAGCTTTATGTCTCTGAAAAAGTTGCTTTCAAATATATTTTGAAAGGATTTCTCGTCTATGGGAAGTGATTAAATGGATCGACATCAATTTATTTATTAATATAAATTTATGACAAAACTTTCCTAGACAATAGTAAAGTGGCCATCTACTGCGCTAGTGTCCTACTACTCGTAGTAGCCACAGTAGCTGTGAATAAATCGCAGCAATAAAAGACATCAACGCGTTCACAGTGACATTTTATTTCTTATTATAAATAGCCATATATTCATAGTTAATATTAAAGTAGTAAAGAATAAATTAATACAATCGATTAACAAGATCCAAATTTTATCGCACACACACAAACCAATTCTTTCTCTTTATCATAATTATATATAAGCACATATTACCTTATAGCCAAGCCTTTTACATATTGCTTATACTGTTCTCATTTTGTTATATAAGCATTTAATATGTAAAATATCTTCAATTTATTATTTTCGTATTTTTTTCTTCATTCTAGTCTTCAAAACTTTTTTCCGCTAATATAGAGTGAAGTAGCGTTGACGACTGAAATATTTTAATACTTAACAAAAAAGACCACTGCAGTAGACCACACCCATACTATTACTACCTACACTATTTACATGTCCGATATTTACATTATTCGGTCGTTGAATGAAAATTTAAATGTAATATTGTGGAAAAGTAGAGCACTTTCAATAATTTCTATTAGTATAAGTGCCTGAAACATGAAATATGGATTCAATTGTCAAAAACCACTCATACTTAAAATTGCTTGTGAAACGTCACACATAGAACGGGGCTACGAGTATGTGTATATCAAGTCTGTATTGATGCAATATCATATGTATACAATGCATTATTAAAAAGACAAATTATTGAAGTGAAACTTTTTTTGAATCTTTGCGATTTGATACGGAATGCGATGGAAAAAACGACAGATAAGAGACACAAACACAAAAATGTGTAGGAGAGAATGAGATAGTATGATGTCGTATATCCTAGCAACGCGTATACTAGCAACGCGTAAACAACGCGTAAATAAGTAATAGAATGTTTAACTATCAATATTAATGAATTTTAAATTAAGTTTGCCAAAGATGTTTCACTTCTGACATGTGTACTCCGTACACACGACATTTTTTTTTTTCATCCATTTTTTTTTTATTAACGTAAATCACAGCAAATTCATAAGAAAAAATTGTGTTCGTACGTGGAATGTCACGTTAAGTGTATAGTCAGCGCCGCCCAGATTATTTGAAGTGTCACACCGCTGCTAATCTCGGTCGAAATACAATACCAAAACAACTCGAAAGACTGCTTATCGACCAATAAGATGTTCGAAAAAATTACGTAAAGTAAGAATATATGTGGTCCACTGATACTTGAATAGTGTCATAATGACCCGTTGGCGTAGTTACAGTGACCCTGCTTTCTGCTCCAGGATTGTTAGTTCGATTCGCACCCAGACTCTGGGTGTAATATATATTTATTTATATATGTATAGTTATCATTTAAAAAAATATATCAGTCGGCTGTTACCTAAAACGAAGGCAATAAGTTGCCTACCTTAGGAACAGACGACTGTGTGTGTATGACTAAAATAGTGTTATCACGCTCCAATTCGCCAAAAAGTTAACAACGTTTTTCATATTCATATTCATATTTATAAAAATAATTCATTTCGTTAGAATTCGGCTGGGCGCTGTGCTGGTCGCTGCGGCGCTCGTGGCGCGCGCTGACGGCGCCGCCGACGAGCGCACGCGCCGCGGACCTCAGCTGCTTCGACGGGCTGCGCGTGCTCAGCATGTTCTCTGTCATCATTGAACACGTTTGCTGGCTCGCCACGCTATCCTATGTCGCCGACACAAGATACTATGAGACGGTATACGCATAATCAATACTAAAAAAAAACTAGCTTTAGTTACTAACCATTAACGCAAAAAGATTTTTTTTTGTATCAGCCTATAAACCACTGCTGAGCGAAGGCGTGCTCACCGAGGCACGGTGGGGGGACCCACAAGGATATACACATAGACCGGAAACAAATATTTGTACAAATACAATTATATGTCCAGAACGGAAATCGAACCCGCGACCACCGGCGCGTGATGTTGAGGCGACTACTCGTACCACTACACCAGAAGGGTCGTCGCAAAAAGATAGAATGCCTAAAATACCTGTTTTGTATCAGGCTCGTCGTGCGGCGGATGTGATGCTGATGACGAACAGCACGTTAATAGTGCAGGTATTCTTTATCATGGCGACCTTCCTGCTGGCGCGCAAACTACTACTTGAGAAAGGGCAGGATTCCTCTGTCAGCACTTTCTTCAACACCATGATAAATAGGATCGTTAGGTAAGCTAACCATGCATATCTTGTCAAATTATAACACTTTAGAGACAATTTTGTGTATGGAGTTTATAATAAAGAAATAGAGAAAAGTACAAGAATTAAATACTTATTATATAGAATTAAATACTTAAGCATTAATAATTAAACTTTTCTCCTTAATATAAGAAGTGGCCATTTACCAGAAATTTAATATGTAATATTATAATTATAATATCAAATAAGCTAACATGCTCTGACCTTCCAAGCAAGACATCGACGATTTGGTAACACATTGCAGAAAGTGTGTATTATGTCTTATTAAATTCTTCAATTCCTTAACCACTGATGATTTGTAGTGCTATCAGGTACGTTGTAGATGCAGAAATGAATCAATAAATATCAAATCTTCAGACTTAACGACCCTAAATAGGATGTGCTTCTGTTTTAGAAATTGAGAAACACACTGCATAAATGAGTCCTAAATAAATTTTTTTTATGAACGCTCATCTATGGCGCCTAACATATTTTAGAAGAAAGACAGATCCACTGCACACAAGATTCTGAGGAAAAAGTCCTGAACTGAATCGGCCTATAAACAACCCATTGCGTAGCGAAGGCCTCTTCTCTATACAGTAGAAGGGTTAAATCTTAATTCACCACACTACTCCACTGCGAGTTGACGGATAATTTCTCTACCATGAGTAACGGTCGCTATCAGATGTCTATTATAACAACTGGGACCGATAGCTTTACGTGCTCTCCGAGACACGGTGGGGAGACTTATAAAAACATACACCCAGACCAGAAACAAATATTTCCAGTAATTGCGGCCACTGGCGTTAAGGGACTACACGCACTACTATAACAGAACGGTTGTCTCAATTCAAATAATTGCACGTGTAGAATCGAGTTCAAATATAATTTTGTCACCAGGATAAGTCCCAGCTACTACGTGGTGCTGTGGTTCGCGTGCTCGTGGTGGGAGCGGCTCGGTGGAGGGCCCCAGTGGGAGTCACTCGTGCACTCCGAAACAGCCGTGTGTCGCCATAAGTGGTGGACTCATCTGCTCTACTTGAACAATGTGCTTTACCCGGATGAGAAATGCTTGATACAGACTTGGTAAGAAGTTTTAAGTTTAGATTTCAATTTAGAAACAATATTTTCTATATAGTATAGGTATCTAGCAGTTTGATAGAAACTTTTGCTTAAATAATAAGTTCAATCTATGATTATAGGATTTTTAATATTTCCAGTACTTTTTTTTTACTTTTGACTCTTAACTAATTTATTTATGATAACGATTATGTATTACTAGGTTAAAATTTCATTGTTAAAATAACTTATAAGTGATCGATTTACGAGTATATCATAAATCTTAATCACCGCCTCGATTTGTTATTTTGAGCGTTATTCACCTGAATTTCTGTATTTAATAACTTACCAAGCTCGTTTACGTTTAGCTTGATAAATATAATATAAAACTCACAAATGAAGCTGAGCAAATTAACTACTTGTAACGTACGAGTACTTGCGTAGACAAATTGAGATAGACGTTTTTCATAGGGCTTATGTTCTCGCAGGTATCTAGCAGCAGACATGCAGCTGTACGCGGTCGCGCTGCTGTTGACGCTGCTGCTGCGTGGCCGCCGCTGGGCGCTGCCGGTGCTCACTGCACTGTTTGTGGCAGTGACGGTGGTGCCAATGTGGTTGGCGTACGCCTGGCACCTTATACCCACCTTCCACGTTCACAGACCCGAGTGAGTCCGTTGTTTTAATCAAATAAAACTAAAGAATAAAGTTTAATTCACATTGAAATTTCGTTATATAATATTGAAATAGAGTACAGTACTCGTAGGATACAGTGCTCGCAGTGTATATCGGAACACGGCAAAGTTTAAACGACAGCAATCGGCCGACAGGTCGGTGCGCGTGACGTACCGCGGCGACGCGTCGTTCACGTGGCTGTACCAGTCGCCGCTGGGCAACGCGCCGGGCGCGCTGGGCGGCGTGCTGCTCGCGCACGCGCACCACGCGCTCCCCGACACGCTGCTCAAGAGCAAGGTAGGCAGAATTTGTACTGTATCAGCCTGTAAGCCACCCACTGCTGAGCGAAGGCCTCTTCTCCATATAGAAGAAGGGTTGGAGCTTAATCCACCACGCTGCTCCACTGCGGGTTGGCGGATAATTTCCCTCTCATGAGTAACGATCGTTAACTGGTGTCTATGATAACAACCGGGACCGACGGCTTTACTTGCTCTCCGAGGCACGGTGGGGAGACCCATGAGGACATACACCCAGACCGGAAACAAATAATTGTACAAATGGAAATATAAATATCCGTCCCGATCAGAAATCAAACCCGCAACCACCACGCACCACCACATCAGAACGGTCGTCAACTTACAGAACAGACTTATAGAAAATAATTTAAAACTGATATGCATCGAAAAGGTTTTACTTAGTTTTTTATTTTCTAATTTAAAAAAAAAACATCCTTCCACCCACGTAAGCATTTTGATCCAAATATATGCTGTAGATTATGAGGAAGGTGTTTTCAGTGAAAATTTCGTAGGTGTATCATGTACAGAAAACATGAAACAATTTTTCAAAAAATTTCAAAAAAAATAAATTTATAATTATCTCGAGATTTTTTGATTAAAATATCATAATACGTTTTCTCTCTAAGTGATGTACAACATACGAATATCTCATGGACATTGATATGTGTATAAAAAAAAATAAAAAAAAAATAAAATAAAAAACATAAAATATTTTTTTGATTTTCTCGAAAATTAATAAATATTTTTAAGTAATATTTTACAGGCAAGTTGTACTCTGTAAGAACATCGTACAAAAAATTTGGCAGTTGAAAGTACCGCTGGGGCCGCTACCCCATACTTATCCCGCCATGCTCTTTGATAGATTAATCGTGTAATATTGTTAATTATCGGTTGAAATAAATGACTTCAATTTTAAAACATTTATTATTTAACATTTAAGATAATTAGAGGAAGGTTACATGAGCCAAATATACTAGAGCAAATACATCTATGTGTTCCTGACAGATATGTATGGCGAAGAAGGAGACCGCGACTGTTTGTAATACCGATAGGTAAGACTGAATTAATGAAAATGGCACCGCTGTCGCGAGCGCTTTGTACTATTAACTTAGTTGTTGAAAACGGACTAGACTTGTTCTGTTGTTCTTTGAGCGAATTCAAAAAAAGTACTATGTATATATTATCATTTAGATTATAGAGTATATAATTAATAATTAATACTGTTCTGTGTTAGTTTAAAAAAAAAGGTTTATAATATAAATTAAGTTTAGGTTACTGTGCTGTTGCATTAGGATATCCTGTAAAAATAGCATAAGTTTGTTGAAATACATAAATAAAAATAAATAAATTATTTATTCTATATTTCATTAAAATCGTTTAGTTATATCGAAAACTATTGTATTTTGATGGTGTAAGATAACTAAGAAAGAAGAGTAAGTAAGTTAATACTGTGTCTGCCTGTAAAACACCCACTGCTGAGCGAAGGCCTCTTCTCCATATAGCAGAAGGGCAGGGGCGTGCGCACCTTGTAGGCAGAAATGCAGTGCTTTACTTGCCATTTACAGATATTTTAATAAAACGTTCGTATGTTTTAAATGACTTTAATTAATAATAAATAAATGAATAAACAAAATATAATAACTTAAAAACGCCTAATATTTTATAAATAGCAAGCACACAAACATTATGTTTGCTATGCGTTTGGCAACAAGCAAGCGGCGCTTTAAAATAATGTACCTAATCAACCAAGTCATGCCGTCGCGTCCCGCAGGAGATTTGTTCGCATGTGTGTAGTAATTTTGGTGTCCGTGCACAGTTCGCAAACGCACACACCCATGAAAATTGAAAGATTCGAAAGCCGCGACTCCTGCGGCAGGCTACGGAAGTTCAGCAGTTTTCGTGCGTAATCGGAAATGTTCATTGCCTATAATCCGAGTAATATAATGTTTTGTATTTCGCGGGGGCCATTTGCTTTTTTCATGTCATAAGTCATAACGATTGTTTACTATTTTTTTTGCGCCAGTATATTTATAGTTTTCTTAGAAGATTTTTCATTTTAACATTTGAAAGTGTGTACATTTAACATTTTATTACTGAGTTTCTGTAATAATTGTAGTGATTTGCTTTTACTAGTGCGCTTGTCGATTTTTTTAAATGTTATTTGATTGTGAGGTTTGTGTTGATAATGTGTGTTTATTAAAAATTAAAAATAACAAATTTTCACAATTGTCATTCAGTGAAAATATTCAAATTGTGTCTAAAGATAGGTGTGTTACCTGAGTTACAACAATTAAAGCAGCAAAAAGGGAATGTAACTCCAAAGTTTCATGTTAAAAGTTATGAAACGTATTATTGGCTGTGTGGTTGTGTACACACGATTAAATTATATTGTTTTCCTTGCATATTGTTTAGTAATTCTAATATATGAAAATTGAGGCTGACTAGGTGAGTAGTTATAATATTTTAGCTTATTATTATTATTTTACTTATTAGAATTTCTTCCGCCGCGACGATCGATCGCTTTTTTGTCTGCGTTGCTGTAGAAGATGTAGGTAAATGAATAGTAGTACATCTAAGACTTGTTCCGACTTAGAGATCCATCGCGTGGCTGTGGCTATGCTAAAAATCTATAAAAGAAAAAGTTTTTGTGACCGGGTACTCCGCCGCATACCCAGTGTCATAATCCTGTGCACGCCGCTGCAGAAGGGTTAATACAGTAAAAGGAAGGAAGTTAATACAGTAAAATGTTATCCCAGAAAAAAGGTAATAAATGTGATTGGAAAAAGAATTTATCTTTGACGTTTGTTCATTACTTGACAGAAAAAAATTAAAAAAAGGCTTTAAAAATAAAAAAATCACATACATTAATACATGCACAAAAATTTTCCACCTTATCCGTCGATAAATTTCCGCGTCTCACCTTGTTTTTTAGTTACGCTGCTTACGCCGAGTTGCACGAAACAAATTTTAAATTTAATTGTTTATTAAACTAATTTAATCACAAGAATCGTGATTATCTGTTGCACAAAACCTACATCTGATTAAGTTAACAAAAAAATTTAGTTTAATTAAAGACCTATCTAACGGATGATTAATTCCAACAGCTTTAAATTAATCATGAGATCAACTAATTTTAAGATTAATTGCAACTTAACTAACGGAAAGTTAGCGACGGTTTCGTGCAACTCGCCGTTAGTTACTTAATCTTATGTACAAACTAAGGTATAACACATGTGATGTGATTGTTTTATATTTTATCAGAATAAAAATTAATTTATTTTTAATTAATTATTTTTATTTAAAAAAAAAAACTATAACACTTTTACCCTATACACCTAATTAACGCATAAATTATTGTCAAGAGAAAATAAGCAAATATTTAACCCAGCTTATTGCAAGTACCTACCTATTATTGAAGATATATATATTGAAATGTACTTTTACTTATTACCTTATAAATTGTACCTACAGTTAGGTGTAGTTGAGCGGTGTACCTCTTACACATATGACTTTCACACCAATTAAGATGTTTTGGATTACTTACTTTGTCCAGTCATTAATTATCACCGGCACACAAAAAAAAAAATTGTCTGTACACCGGGCGCCACCTATCTACGGCCATGTTTTTCGACCCGCTGAATACGAACTTCAAGTCAGTTTAGGTTGTCCAGCCTTCAATTTCGAGTAAATTGCATTATTTAGTTTTGTTTTAAATATACATTGGAGAATTTACCAAATCAGCCTGCAAACAACCCACTGCTGGGCAACGGCCTCTTCTCCATATAGGAGAAGGGTTGGATCATAATCTGCCACACTGCTCCACTGCGGGTCGACAGATAATTTTCCCTATCAGGAGTCAACGATCGCTATTAGGTGTTTATTACAACAACCGGGACCGACGACTTAACGTGCTCTTCGAGGTACGGTGGGAAGACCCACAAGTACATACACCCAGACCGGAAACAAGTATTTCTACAAATAAAAATATCGATCCCGAACGTGAATCAAACCCGCGACCGCCGGCGATGATGAGACTTCTCGCACCACTACACCAGAACGGTCGTTTCGGATTTCGGTTATGCAGATTCGCAATTATCTGGAATCTCGACCTGATGAAAATATCTCATAATAAATGACAATATAAACAAATATTCAAACAAAATTAAATTACTGTGACCATCCTCCGTGACTTGTTACGTATTTAATATTCTAAATTTTAATATTTCAGTTATTTTAATATGAAAATAGATCTCTTATTTCGTAACAATATTAATTTAATTATTTTTTTTCTATTCATATAAAGTTTCGTATTAAGTTTTATGACTATTTTACAACAAATGTAATTTGTTCACTTAGGTAATTGAAGTTCAATTTCATTCTAGCAATTTTTTTTATTTCTTTAGGGAAACCATTTGACAGTTCAAATCAATAGAAATTCTAAAAAGATACTCAGTTGTCATCCTGACGGGGTTCGACAACTGAGCATTTCGATGTACTTTTTTTATATATTTATGTAACTGTGTGACCGTTATATATTTTTAAATTATAATTTATTAACTAAACTACTACGAGCTATACCGTAGTGCTTTTTAGCCTTTCTCACTTCTGATTAATAAATATAAATAACATGTTTAACACAGACACACACACCTACTTAATAATTATGGTTAATGTTTCTAATTATTAAATAATTATTAAAATAACTTCAGTAGTGTATGAGTTTAACTATTTTATTTGCAAATTTTTTTTTTACTAGGTAAGTGCAGACATAAATAAATAATGTAAAAAAACAAGTATGCTTAATTAAAAAAATCAAAAAACCCGTCTGCGTATAATACTCTTATTATAAACTAAAAAGAATAAAACAAATTACTAGCTTTCATTTGATACCCATATTGCTAAAGTAAGAAAAAAAATTCAACTCCCCCCCCCCTCATTCCACCATTTGCAGGCGCCATTTTGAAAATTTATATAGCCTATGTCACTACTACAATTTAGACAAATCCAACGACACCTCATATGTCAAAAACCGTCCAGCCGTTTGGGCTGTAGGGCGTGCCAAAGAAATGGACATACATACATACATACATATATACATATGTACACTCGAAAAACATAACCCTCCTTCTGTCGCAGTCGGGTAATAAAACTCTATGGAAACTTATGTTAAAATATAACACTCGTGTTTATAACGCGTTACAAATAAATGACTGATAATCGTAATATTCGTAGTTATGATAGAATGTACCGGATAAACTTTCAATGGGTAACGCGTAACATGGCGTTACTAATGTACCTACTATTACGATAAATCTAATATTACGATATTAAGATTTTCTATATTAAGCAATAATTGTATCTATTAGCAATGTTGTCAGTCTGTAAGTAACCTACTGCTGGTCAAAGGCCTCGTCTCCATGTAGGAGAAGAGTTGGAGCTTAATCCACCACGCTGCTCCACTGCGGGTTGCCGGTTAATTTCCCAATCATGAATAATTATCAGGTATCTCATGTCTGTGATGGCAACCAGGACACAGGCGGCACGGTGCGGAGACCCACAAGGACATACATATACACCAGAAACCAATTCCTTCACTACTGACTACGATAAGTGTTCTAATTTTTCCAAATTGATTCTAATAAAATTCAAATGTACTGTAAGTTGTGATTTGAAACCACAACTTCTTGGTAGAGGTCCATGTGATGTTTTTATTACACCATTCCTCATACATATAATAAAATGGTAGAAAAGTCAAAACTGTACATTGAATATTTTTTTAAAAGAATACTTGGGGTATGATCTACAATCGATACCGAAGCCAAAAATATAGTTTTTAGAATTTGTGTCTGTTTGTCTGTATGTATGTCCGGGATAAACTCAAAAAAAACTGCATGGATTTACTTCAAATTTGGCACGAATATTATTAAGTCGGGTCAACATATAGGCTACATATTATCACGCTATCACCTACGGGGAACGAGCAGTGAACCTTTATTTCTTCAACGCATTCTATAACAAAGTGTAATCTAATAGCGTTCACGCAGACGACGTCGTGGGCAGCAGCTAGTATATTATAAATTACAATTGATGTAATTAGAGTTCTAAAAATAATTAATAGGTAACCTACATTTTAAATCAGAGACAGAAAGTTTTGAAGTCTCTTTCCACGTGTGTCCAAAGGGACTAGTTTATTATAAAACTAAAATACTAATAACTCAACGTTGTTTTAAAAGTTTTTGCCACGTTATTATAGTTCTGTTTACCGTTTATTTGTATAACTCGGAAAGGGACCTAGGTACGTGGGCTCGGGCACCGAATCTAGGTAACTTTCACCCGCAGTTTAGGTGTTGCGCCACGCGGATGACTGCGGGACCACGCTACGGCAATTACTGCAGTTTAGAATTGAGAAATAGCCAGATAACCGGCAAATTTTCTTATACCCGTGCTTATTGCGTTATCGGCGAAATGTTTCGACTTCTATTAATTTGCTAATGTTGTCTTAATTGAAACGATTGATATGTAATTAATGATAAACGACTGTACTACCGGTACTTACTTATATTAATAAAACAAAAGAACGACTGGAAGGAATTACTTATGTGTAATGTGTATGTGGTTGTACATGATGCATCTATTTATGTATCTATGAGTATTACTAGTTATAACGTATAGATTTACTGAATTATTGGATAATATTTATTAGCTGCTGCCGCTGTCGTTCGCATAGTACCCTAGGTGGCCACTGAAAATCAGCGTGTGAAATTTAGGGATCTTATTATGGTCCCTGAATTTCCACAAATGCTGAGTGGCCATCCTTTTTGTGACGGTACACTGCTGTACAGGTGTTCATAACTTTCGCAGATAAATGTTGTGTTTCGCCTTATTTTTATTTAATTTTATTTCCTTACATTTAAGTTTAAAATTATAAAGTGATGCTGTATTTGTTGCTTTTTTATTATTACTTTTTACTTTTTATTTTATTTTTTGTTTTACTTTTTATTTTTTAAATTAATTACTTATTTATAATTTTACTAAAATTTTTACATTTTTATTTTTTACTAGCGGCCCGCCCCGGCTTCGCACGGGTATTTAACTAAAATTTTAAAAATTATAAATTTATATTTTTTATCACCTACATGCGCCATCTATCGTATAATAGTAGAATATCGTTTTTATATTTAGTGACATTTAACATAATAGTACCTATATTAATTGAAAATGATGTTTATCTAAAATATGAAAACGATTTCTATTCCTATCCGACATATTTAGTAAACTTTTAAGTTTAGCAAAATAATAACTCAAAAATAAGTTTTGTGAGTTTTTAAGATTCCTTAGACCAGATGGCGTTGGCGGCGTAGGTACCTATTTCTATTTTCTTAAATATTTATTTTTAAATTTAATTACAATGAAACAAAGACTAAATTATACTGTGAGTTATGTCTAATTTTTATGTATTAAAGTTATTTACATTGGTTTTGTACTTTTTACGTGATACGTGAACAAAGAAAAACATGATAAGAGATGGCGCTGATACGAAAAAAAACGCGCTATTGAAATTTATTATTGATGATATATAGTGTATTAATAAAACGGAGGTTTTAACAGATTTATTATTTGTATAGATTGGATTTGTGTTCTCTTTGTGTTAGTTGTGTGTCTGTAAGCAGTGTGTGTCTCAAACAAATTTCTTTCTTTCTTTCTAATTATTAATTGAGTTCCAAACACAAGGAGTTTTACTGACGAATCTTCGAATTGAGTAATTTTTTTTATAGAAGTAAAACTTCTTTAGGCGCGACTAAGCAGTAACTGAATGCTTTGGACGACGACAATGCAACGGAAACGCGTTACGGTGATGACGTGTTTATATAGCTTTCGATTTTTATATATTTAAAGTATAATAATATCATATTTAATATGTAATGATATCATATTTAAAATATAATGCTAATTAAATTGATGTATTTATTATGTATAATGCTTGATATAAATAATCGTATATACATATTACTGTTATTGTATTATCAATGCATACTTTTTTAAAATTCTAACATGACTATATATATATATATATATATATATATATATATATATATATATATATATATATATATATACATATATATATATATATATACATATATATATATATATATATATATATATATATATATATATATATATATATATATAAATATATGTATGTATGTATATGTATTTGCAGTATGTATGTATGTGTATATTGTAAATTTAATGCTAACCTTTTATCAACTCTTGTACACTTCCCTACCGTTTCTTATTCTCTATGCCCTGTCCTATGCCCAAAGGTTGTCTGGAAGAGATAGCTCTTAGCGATAAGACCGCCTTTGTACATCTTTCTTTGTATGTATGAATTTTGTTTTGTATGTTTCTTTATGGTGTACAATAAAGAGTATTTATTATTATTATTATTATTACTTATTTATTTTTAACTTAATCGTCATCTGTCACAATGTCAAAGAACTTTTACTTAAGCCGCGTGTAAAGGTTACATACTCTTATATTTTTAACTTAATTTTTTTTTTTGAGTTTACTCCTTAAGAATCGATTTTCATATAAGCCCCCGGTATGAAAAAAATATAAGGAGTAAAATGTACTAATCGAATGACCTCGTTATGTTTTTTGTGCGCAAGCTATTTTCACTCTTAAGTCGTGAGTATTAAGACGTATAGTCCGCGCGCGAGCTCCGAAGAATCGGTGCTAGAGAAAGGGGATGGGTGTTTGCCGCGCCCAACCGTCGCTTCATATCCCGTACTCTCCCACTACTAATGACGACCTTATGAGAGTACGCTTATCGAGTCTTTTTGATGATGAAGCCAAATTAATAATGAATAATTTATTGCCTCAGAAATCTAAAGGGGGCTATATTTCAGCATAAAAACTGTAAAATAAACGATAAGTGTTATTCTGTGTCACATACGTATTATTTGTGCCTATTTAGAGAATAGTTCTTAAGGGCGTGCGTCTTGGCTAACACAGATAGTTTTTTTTTTTTTTTGTTAACAACAAATACGAAAAAAAATTATAGAAGACATGTTAGGTACATACTAGAAGGTATGAACGAACTTACAAAGCTTTTTTATTTTTACTTCTTCATCAAAATTAATGTACAAGTATATGTAACTATATGTATATAGTTCTAATAAATAAAATAAAATACTTAAAAATAATTTTTCGAGTTTTATTTGAGTTTGATTTTTTGACAATTTTTCCACAACTAAAACTTTCCATTTTCATAGGGGAGGGCCTATTGGACCGGTTGCAAATAGTTTATTTTGAACAGTTCCTGATAGGTTATCAGTAAGAGGTAAAACAGATCCTTAGGGCCTGTTTTAATTCAATTTATACACTACAACTTTAAGATTCACAGGTTGCAGATACAAATATCTAACAGACACAATAACTATAATTTTTTTATTAAAAATTATATAATTTGTAAAATGACATTTCAAGAGTGCTTCTGAAGCCTATTTGATTAAAAAATTGATTTATTTGATTTGGTTGCTTTTTATATAAATATAAATAATATACCTAGATAAATCGCGAAAGTTTAAAATATATAATTAATAGCTTATATATAACTAACTTAATATACCGTTAGACTTGGCTGTTTATCAGTAGCTATGGAGTTCATGACACTGTGTCCAATGCAATTTTTTTCTTGCCTTAACCAGCTAACCCACAATGCGGAATTCTTGGATCCTATATGCGGATCAAGCTACAATGCTACAACAACCCGGTGTACTACAGACCGAATAACATTATACATAAATTTACTAACTATTCCTAAGTTTTCATTCGTTCTATAATTCTCCAGACATTCCGCTGGGCGTCAATTGGCGCAGCGCCAGCGGGAACGGCGTGGGTGGCGCTGTCCCCCATGCTGCTGGGCGCGGGCCCCCCCAACCGCCTCGCTGCTGCAGCGCTGGCGGCGCTCGAGCGACCGATATTTGTGGCTTTAATCGCTATCGCTCTTCTTGGTGCTATTAATGGTGTCGATTGTACGTACTATTTTAAGTCAACACTAGTAATCAAATTGGTCTAATTTTTTGTATAGGATCCTAATTTTGTGACGGCTATATAGAAACAAATATTTATATTATACAAATATCCACACCAAGCGGGAATCGAATCGCCACTCGCCACTTTACCAAAAAGGTTGTTAATCAATAAAGTAAACAATTGCATTAATCAATCACCGGATACGACAACCCTCGGACTGGACAACCATTTGAAACAAAAAACTTACTGGACACAAATTATAGGCCGCCGCCTCGTAGCAGGCGCGACCTCGATCCATTGGACCCAAAATAAGATTACCCGGTAGCGGACGCTACCGGTAAGGAAAAGCCCGGGTAGATAGGGGAAACCCTAGGAGCCTGTACCCAGCCAGGCCTAGGCCTGTCAGGAAGAGCCACCAGCCAATTCTTTGAGGACATTATTACGGACTTTACTAGCCTTGTGCTACGATATTGGCATAAAATTCACCAAAATTGTGGTAGAAAAGATTGTGTTTCTTTCTCTTTTCGTTTTAACCGTTTCGTTTCTATGTAATACCTATATTTTATCTGTTTTAGTAGTGAATTGCAATAAAGAATAATTCTTTTTGTTTTTATCTCAAATTAAATTAATATTATTAATAATAATAAGGCTTATCGTATAATTATACCTACCTTATGAATGCTTTTGTAGGTACCTACATCATAGGATCCAAGGCTGGACAGTGACAGCGAATACTTCCTCTATCTACTTCAGCTACAAGGCTGTCTCCCTAACAAAAATACAAAGTTTTTTTTTTTAAATATATATAGGTACCTACTACAACGACAATATCAGATTGGTATGAGAATTTTCTTTCACTGTACCAGCTCCCTGGAGGCGCTTGTTTTCGAGCGGCGGCACGGTGCTGGCGCGTCTCTCGTTCGGCGCGCTGCTGTTACACATGCTGTTCAACAAGTCGCTGCTGGCCACGCGCCTCGCACCCGTTCAGCTCGACCGACCGTCCGCCGTATGATTAACTAATTGATTGATCCTCAAAGATTAACCCGCTACTATTTCGCTTCTATGTGATATAATCATGATGTTTTAACGCCTATGTTACTTCTAAATACTGTTGCTTTCTATGTAAAAGAATTGTCATAATTTATTTTCCACATTAAACTAAAAAGTTTAATTTTTATAACAGTACAGTACAGTTAGTAATTACGTATTTTTCCGTCTATTAGATCATTCCTAACTTTTACCATGATTCGCTTAATGTTTTAGTCTAGATAAATTATTTCAAGAATTTTACTTAGTGACTGACTGAATCAGTTTGTCAACTTCTCACTGTTGGGAATAGGCCTCTTCATATAGGAAGAGAAGAAGAGTTAGAGCTTAATTTACCACGCTGGTCCACTGCGGGTTGACGGATAATTTCCCTAACACGAGTAACAATCGTTATCATGTGTCTATGATAACAACCGGGACCGATGGCTTTACGTGCTCTCCGAGGCACGGTGGATGTAACCCACAAGGACATACCTAGACAGTTGAGGCGACCACTCGCACCACTAAACCACAACGGTCGTCACTGTACTTAGTGATTGCAATGTAACATTCAAAAACCATGAACAGCTTAAGCAAGCGCGTACGATTACTCAAGTCGTTAATTTGCTCTCTAGTTCAAATTATTACAGCGCAAATATACAATACCAGCAATTTTATGCAATACAGCCTCACAAGCAATCGAAAACTCGAATAAGAGAATGTAGGGCGAACAACTCAGATCTAGAAACACAAATTAAATGTGGTGAAAATTTAACTTACATCTGTTAACGGTAAAGGTCAGTGCACCATCTTGCGACCTTACTACTATGAGAAAGCAAAGTTATTGACCGCAAAGTTACATAATATGTATATTATGCGATGTGCCTTACTTTAATTATTTTTTACAGATTAACGACTGGTTCGGTGTAGCGACGATATCATACGCGGCGGCGCTACCACTCGCCTTGCTTGTTGAACTGCCAGTGCAAGAGCTCTACAAACAAATAAGAAAATCGAGGAACTCCAAGTCCGGATAGTAAATCTACGCCGAGTTGCACGAAACAAATTTAAAATTTAGGTGTTTATTAAACTAATTTAATCACAAGAATCGTGATTATCTGTTGCATAAAACGTACATCTGATTAAGTTAACAAAAAAATTTAGTTTAATTAAAGACCTGTCTAACGGATGATTAATTTCAACAGCTTTAAATTAATCATGAGATCAACTAATTTTAAGATTAATTGCAACTTAACTAACGGAAAATTAGCGACGGTTTCGTGCAACTCGCCGCTAGACTCTTAGATATAAGTCAGATAATTATTGTAAGACAGTGGTTGATAACTTATTGTCTTGTTTGAGTTAAATACCTGAACTCTATTTGAATCCTTTTGGTACAAATTATATATTTTAAAAATGCTTTTATAATTTAATAATCAATTTCTACAATTAATATAAATTTGTTATATCTTTAAGGATTATAATTGAAATGAAAAGAATCCTAAAAACTGCAATAACTTTATAAAAAGTTAACAAAAACCTTTAAAGGGTTATTTTTTATACACTATTTGTGGAAATTTAATTGAAATAGACACTAATATGTACAATTTATTTTTGTATTTAGTTACATTAAAAGATATTTGTGATTAGACTCCAATAGACTAAGCTGAAGGGCGACGGTGCGGTTGCGGGTTTTCAACAATTTTTTAAGCCAGATATGAAGTAAGGTGGCGTAATGGAGCATTTTTAATGCCAAATATTGGCTATTGACTATTCAAGATGGTTACCAAGTGTAGCATGGGTTAAATCAATTTTACTGTGAATTGCTGTTATTTGGCTATGGTTGTTCTTAGTATGTAATGTCACCATAATTATTATTGTGAACATTGTTTAGTAATCTATTAACAACCTTCAAATTGTTAATTGATACTTCACTAAAACTTGTTATATTACTTTCATCCAGAGTTGGATTTTTCCAAATCTTAAGAATAATTCATTTTGATATACCAACAATGTTCTATATAGTACTAGTGATGTACAAGTATACTAATGTACAATGTAGTACTATGAAATCCAGTCTATTCAGCTTTAATTTATTTCTAGACTTGAATATTTCATAGTACCAATATGAAATAATAGCTATATAGTTATGTAATTTGACATATAGATATATTGATTATTGAAGGAAATAAAACAAATAATTTTCATATTGAGATATTTTATTGTACCTTATCACAAGTCTCACATTGCCACTCAACACTGCAAACGCAATACACATAAAATATTACACTATTCTCTTACAACCCATCTCAGTTTTGACTCAGTACTTTTGGCCTTTCAATGAGTTCTATATTTATTAGAAGAGTAAGTGTTCTAGGAACAACTGTCAAAAATTTAATTTTATGCAGATGATTTTATATATTCAGTTGAATTGTGTCAATCTAGACCACAATTTTCAGGAATTTTATCCTGAATGGAGTTATTAAGGTTCAGTAAAATACAAATATTAATAAACTTAAAGTTAGTAATAAAAACTAGAAATAATTTCGCACTCCTGGTATCCGTTGGGTTCTACTCGGACTAAGTTATCGAGTATATCTGTTATATAAAACATGTAACAATGACATCTTTTTTTGTTTATTTTAAGATTTTCGAATAGAGCCAAAAAAAAGTTTTGGATAAATATTAATTTACTAAAATAAAAATTAAGAAAACCAATATTAATTCTGCCATTGTGATGTTCACTGGGTTCTCATTAGTTAGTACATTGAAAACATAAGTAACATTGACAATAATAAATGCTTTAAAATTTAAGATTCTTGGTTCTAATTCTTAGTTTTCTATTGAGATTTATTACAATGTTTTATAAATACATAACAGTAGAACACAAAATGGATTTTTCTACAAATTTTCTGAAATGAATCTAGTTGTAGTCGAATTGGAGTGTAGCAGAGATGACACAATTAAACTTATTGACTAAAACTATCTTCTCGAAGGCCCAGAGCCACCCTGCCAGCCCCCACGATGACCCCCGCCCCTACCACCTGCTCTTCCTCGACCAGCCGCTAAAAATAATAATGAGGCAATATTATTATTGAGGTTATATAGAAAGTCTGTTTAGTTATACCAGTTCT
The DNA here is from genome assembly GCA_036937285.1 of Euphydryas editha. Classification (NCBI taxonomy): domain Eukaryota; kingdom Metazoa; phylum Arthropoda; class Insecta; order Lepidoptera; family Nymphalidae; genus Euphydryas; species Euphydryas editha. The sequence continues at coordinate 353,087 of JAUPFZ010000019.1, read as the reverse complement.
GAGTGAAAACAGATATATTAATGCTAAATTTGTCTGAAATCCTATTATTAATGTAAAATATAATAAGTAAACCAAATCATATTGAGAAATGTGATTGTGACAAATATATTAATAAACATAGCTTATAGATAAAGATTGTGGAGTACAACAGGTGGACTTGTGGCTAATTAGCCATTTCTTCCGACAACCCAAGTGGGAAAAGGATACTTTTAGTATTTGATAAATTGATTGAATTTTATTGTTACTGTTTTTGAAGTAATTGTATGTTTTACAGATTTTAAACTTTTAATACCTACTTACTACTACTTACTATTTATTAACTACTATTATTAAGCCTTAAAATAATAAGATAAATGTAAAATTTGAGCAATGAAACAAACAAAATTTATATAAATTTTATGTCATTCTTTGATTTCTATGTATGTTCTAAGTTTTATGAATATTTTAAAAGGTATTATAAAATAATATTGGGTTTAAGTATGTTTGTGACTTTGGTGATAACTATCTCTGGATGTAGTATTGTAGTCATTGATTTGGTTGAATTGTTTGAAGTAGTATTGTATTTAAAATAAAATCTTGCAAATGATATTTCATTTATAATGTTTACAATGAAAAATTGTATGTACAAAAAATATATGGAAAAACTTAGTTCGAAATTTTAGTTACGTTTGCCTCTTCTATTTGGAATGTTAGTTTTTATTCTAAAATGCTTAATTTAAAAATATCATTCTTAATATAACATAATAAACACCTTAATATTTGTGTACTATATACTAGTAATTTGTTTATAAACAACGAAAGGACGGTAACAACGCATTTTTTTAGATTTTATAATAAAATACTGACCTTGTGCTCTTAATATAGCGCTTTTACCACGTCCAGCAGTTGGTTTATTCCCTTGTCGTTTAAACATTGGGGCATTCTTTAGCATATCTGGTAATATTAAGAAGCGAATCTTGGACCCTCTAATGTATACGTTTTCTAGCTGACCCACTTTGCCATCTCTGTAAGTGACCGTGATCTGTGTCATTTGGCAATTCATGTTATCTTCGGCTTCTATTAGTTTTCCGCGGTAAACTTCGCCGGTGTTTGTTTCTAGAGTCACTACATGGCCTTCTGCCTCGTGTAATACTTTAATAGGTACGCCGATAGACATTTTAAAAGACGTAACACCACAAAATCAGATAAAAACTCTAGAAATAACTAGAAATCTTTAGATGGAAATTGATAAAATATAATTCTACTAATGCCTGAATATCAAATATAAACAATGGCGGCGGGCGATAGACACAGACTACAGTGGACTACAGATTATAATTTAGCAAAATTTTAAGATTGCAAAAATAGGTAGATAATTTTAAAATAAAAGTTTTTGTCGCTAATTATTAAATAATATGTATTTATACAATAAAACAACGAGTGTAAGTTATTGTTTATTTAGGATAGTGGCTTTTGGAGGATTTTGTCATTTGTCAATGCTATTTGGAATGGAAATCCACAAAGGAAGTAAATAATATACACGTTGGAGATTACATTAACCCCAAAACAATTTTTGAAAACGTAGGACTAGTAAATATTCTATGGTTAACCCTTAACCTAAAACCTACAGAAAGATTTAAAATACGATTAATATACACAATACCTACATATGAACATTTACATTATGTTAGATATACATTTACTATTTTTTTTTAAATATATTTATCTAATAAAGGGCAAAAATTTAGAAGTCAAGACTAAGTTTAATTGAATTGAATTCTTGATTCTTGAAACTTGTCCCAATTTCACAAAAATTGTTTCGCCAATTGTTACTGAACTTTTAAACATAACTGTCAACGTCATTGACAATAAATTAGAAATGTCAGTCACGATAGCATTAAGCAGCGGCTTGTCACTTCTTACCCCTTCTACTTTCTTATAAAATACCTAATAATACCGTTCACCACAACAACAAACATAAAAATTTAAATTTAAATCAAATGGTAATCGTGGTATCACTGATTGAAATAACAACATAACAACATTAAAGAATTTTTTATAACTTTGAAATTCAAATACTTTTGCTTAAATAACACGTAGAATTTATTTAAGTTATAATTATATTCAAGACCATTCAAGGCTAATTATATAAGAACTTCCAAATTTGTATAAATTATTTTACCAATATAGTATTCGTACCTATTCACCCCGTTTTACGGAAATTATTTCTTCCTCGACAGATTAGGTTGGTAATATTGGAGTATTGCGGCTTGGCACTTACTGAAAATTGCACTAAGAGATACGATTCATATACGATAAATAATACTCCAATATTACCAACCTAATCTGTCGAGGAAGAAATAATTTCCGTAAAACGGGGTGAATAGGTACGAATACTATATTGGTAAAATAATTTATACAAATTTGGAAGTTCTTATATAATTAGCCTTGAATGGTCTTGAATATAATTATAACTTAAATAAATTCTACGTGTTATTTAAGCAAAAGTATTTGAATTTCAAAGTTATAAAAAATTCTTTAATGTTGTTATGTTGTTATTTCAATCAGTGATACCACGATTACCATTTGATTTAAATTTAAATTTTTATGTTTGTTGTTGTGGTGAACGGTATTATTAGGTATTTTATAAGAAAGTAGAAGGGGTAAGAAGTGACAAGCCGCTGGTAAGTGCCAAGCCGCTGGCATTAAGCATAGCATAGTGTAAAGTGTTTCGTTATTACCGCTAATTATTTTTCTCTAGAAACAAAATATGAACAAACAGTCCATTTTATTAGAAATTAATTAAAAATGACTACAACTGTAATGAAGCTGGAAACTGAGACGGAAACATGTTCCGTTTGCGGCGGCGGTGGAGATCTGTTTACTCCCGAAGAACATGACGCGGGCGCACCGCCAATGCAAGTTCCTTTACGGGCAATGCTCTTGCACATTAATAATAATAAGGTAATTAATAAACTTAATATTACCTAACGAACATTAATTTTTGATTCTTCTTGTAAAGAAAATGACAATTTCGCTTGTAGGTGGTCCCGGAAGGTAGATTATGTGTAAGTTGTATCCGCCGTGCTATCGAAGCTTATGAGTTCAGTACAGCGCTCGGTACCAGAGCAACGCCACCTTTAAGTGAAAAAATTCGTGCCTTACGAAGAAGACTTCATGAACTAACTCAGAAAATAGACGTTTTTATAGTAGTAGGCGGGCCCGGTGTGAATTCTGGAGGAGCTTACAGTGAGGATGATATTATTATGGTGGAGCGGGACGCGCTGGCTGCGGCAGCGGCTGCAGACGATGAGGACCTTGAAAAGGCTAGAAATGCATGTGGAGAGACTGTGTACCAGTGCTCCATATGTCCGATGTCATTCCAGGTTAGTAAACTATTTACTATTTGTTTAGTTTTTCTTAACAGAGTAAGTAAATCGTCATGAGTGCATCATGTTAGGCTATTTTTAAAAGGTGAAACATTAAGAGAGATGGGCCGATTATAGATGTTTAACCAGGCAACTAGTAGACTAGTATATTATATAAAGAATTATTAGTTTGGCCAACTTCTCATAGTTTCTTTAGTAAAATGTGTAATCTTTTAGATTCTAATTTAACTTTGTTAATTAATACTTATGAGATTTTATACCACAATCTGAAGATATGTAATAAGCAACAAAGGTTACACAATGATACTTTTCATTAACATTTGTAAAAACGTACATTTCAAATTTCTTTATTTTTTATTTACAAAAAGAGGTGTTTCGTAAGATAAATTCATAGCTCTACTTTTTTCTTAAGTTAATAAACTTCTGTAGTAGTGAATCCTATAAACATGAAAAAAAAAACATTCTTTCATATCTTCGAAAGTAAAATTTAAAATGATTCAAATATGTGATACAACGTAAATTTAGCAAAGTTATGTATGAAAAGAATACTTTCTGTCAGTTCTTATAGCAACAAAAAAAAAAGATTATGATGTGACAACTTTTACCCAGTATTTACTTTTTTGATCGATTCAGCGTGCTGATGTATATGTATTTAAATGTTTAAAAGTAGAACGGGAAAACCTCCACTACCACATCAGCAGTTGGATGTCTACTGCTAAACATAGGCCTCCCTCATTATCTATGAAGATTTGCCAATACTCGCCGCGCTTGGCACGTGGGTTGGTGAGCAGTGTTTTGTGGCAGGATATATTGAAGCTGCTTCCCATCACCATCTTGCTTAAGTGTACAGTTGTTCGCAGCACTATGGCCTTAGTCACATTTCATGACGCCTCGGCAAGAAAGAGGTCGTGTTTATTCTTCTCTGCCGGTCACCGCACGGCCGGTAGTTCTTAGAGTACTTTCTACGAGTGTTATATGAAAATGAATCCCGAAAGTGATCGAAGTAATTTAAGATATTTGAATACAATGTAACGTGGCGGTCGTATTTGCGGCAGCAAGCGAGCGAGTACCGCGCGCACATCGCGATCCACCCGGGCGGCGCGCGCCACTCGTGCTGGTCGTGCGGCGCGCAGTTCAACAGCCGCGCCGCGCTGCGCGACCACGCCGCGCTGCACGGCGCCGAGCGCGACCGCGACCGCGCCGACCCGCCCGCCAGGTGAGGCGCACGGCATACCCACTGGCGTTTGCGCACATACAACTGACCTGATATATTTTGTCTTTCAAAGGGAAGGTTCTGTGGGTATTATAGATCACGTTCAGAATAAACATAAGTATCCTAACCTTCTTCAGTTTTACTTTGTTTCGATGTACAATGTGCACGAGACGCACTGTGCGCAGGGCGTGGGAGTGCCCGGTGTGCGGCGCGCACTGCGGGTCGCGCGGCGCGCTGGCGGCGCACGCGGCGGCGCACACGGAGCCGCCGCTGCTGTGCGCGCAGTGCTTCCGCGCGCTGCCCGACCGCGCCGCCGCCGCCGCGCACGCGCTGGCGCACCGCCAGGCCGAGCGCTTCGTCTGCGGCTACGACGCCTGCATCCTGCGCTTCTCCACCAGGTGAGATATACTCGTACATGGATCTCGAATGTCTAATTTACGTTTCAAAATTATTATTCAAATAATACAATGCCACTTTATAAAATAAAATAAAAAATATTAATGATATTATGTTATACTAATAAATTATTATTTTGTTATTAGCAACTACTAGCTCATTACATAAACACTTTCGATAGATGCTACCCTTCGATAGATTTGACCTATTTTTATAAATCCTGGAGAACCAGATAAATACATAGGCTACTTTTTAATTAATTTCTTACGAAATCTCTACAAGATCAGAAGTTCCTGACAGAGAGTTAGTTATAAATGCTAATAAATTGTAAATCAATTTTTTTTTAATACTTGATTGATGTTCTTATCCCCCGCAGAAGCGACCTGCTGGCGCACATCCGCAAGTGCCACGCGGGCGCCGTGCCCGAGCCCGCGCCCGAAGCGCCGCCCACCACCTGCCCCCAGTGCGGCCGCACGTCAGTAGTCGTCCGCACTACACGCTTCAGTCACTGCACACACACATCACGCTTCACCCCCTCCTCACGCTTGACCCCCTCCTCATCACGCTGCACATACACATCACACTACACCCCTCACTCTGCACATACACATCACACTACACCCCTCACTCTGCACATACACATCACACTACACCCCTCACTCTGCACATACACATCACACTACACCCCTCACTCTGCACATACACATCACACTACACCCCTCACTCTGCACATACACATCACACTACACCCCTCACTCTGCGCATACACATCACACTACACCCCTCACTCTGCACATACACATCACACTACACCCCTCACTCTGCACATACACATCACACTACACCCCCTAATCACGCTGCACATACACATCACGCTACATACCCACAACACGCTGCACACACTTCAAACTACGCCACCCCAATTCATGATACACTGCATAATTAAAATACATTATTAATTATTGAGCCTAAAAAAAGTTTAATTTTTATTAATATCAAATCAATTAATATTTAATATATCAAATTAAAATAGTTGTCGCTACATATGTAACCGTAAAATTTAATTTTAATTTGAAATATATAAAATTAACAGTTTTTCTAATTTGTCACAGGTTCGGTTCAGTGGCCGCCATGAAGCGACACGCAAGAGTCCACCGCAAGGAGATTCAACAGGTGATTACATATATTTGATTTTATCATTATTCTAAGACTAAAAACAACGTAAATTCGATTTTTTATTTTTTATCTTTATCTATAATATAAAAATAAGTCGGGTTTTCCTTCCTGACGCTATAATTCCAGAACGCACGAACCGATTTCCACGGTTTTGCATTCGTTGGAAAGGTCTCGGGCTCCGTGAGGTTTATAGCAAACAAAATTCAGGAAAAATTTCAACAAAAAAGCAGGAAAACAGGGAAAATCAGTTTTCACATACAGCGCCATCTCTGATACATAGCATGTCCTACTTCGTCTTTTAATCCCCAAACGAAATGTTACAAAAAACGAAGCCATCTGGTGGCGAAACGGAGTTCGCCGGGTTTGCTAGTTTTATATAAAAGTTCTATACTTTCTTTCGTCTACAAATTTGTCAGTGGCTGATTATTTAATCACACTTGTAAGAGAGCATTCAAGTACTACGTAAAGTAATTTTTGAAAATTTTTGACCCATCCTCCTATGTAATGTATGTATGTCCTCCTATGTAACGCGCCGTAACGTTTTTCTGTACCCCCTCCCCTGCCTATAGGTTACGTAATACTCAAGTTACTATTTTTATCTAAAAGACACAATAATGTTGCGCAAGGTATCGGAAAGTTTAGAAATACCTTTGTTATTGTTTTAATCACGTTTGCGGTAATAATAAATAAAACAAGAGGTTTCTAAATCGTAATACATGGAGAACAAAATAGCAATGATGTACAATAAAATCGAGGGGACTCGCCGCAAAACATAAACGAAAATTCCTAGTTTTTTATTTAAATAAATATTACGTATAATGTTACGTAACGCGTAGTATGAAACCTCCTCCCGCCCTTGTAACGCAACGTAACTATACAAGATCCCCGCTCCCCCCTAAATTGCGTTACGTAATACTTAACGCCCCCTACTATATTATCAATCTTTTCAGGAGCCAGACTGGCAGATGGATGGAGGGATGGTGGAGAGTCTCGGCGCGGGGGAGGGCGAGATGGAGGGGGAGGGGGAGGCGCTGGAGGGCGACGTCGAGTACCTGGAGGTGGAGACCTTGGACGAATACGACGATGACAGAAGAGATTCTTCCTACTAATGTGCTAATATTCTTCCATCATGTGAGGTGTTCATAACCTAGGAGCGATAAAACAGAGTAATTTCTAATATTTTATCTTGCAACTTATTTCATGAAATAATCTTTCTTATTGTTTTTATCTGATTTGTATAAATCCTCAAATCACACACTGTCTACTTATACAATTTTGGATTTAATGTTAGCCAACTCTGTTTACAGTCTCCTGGTTTAAATACATTTTCTTTACATACCATTAATAAAAATTTTATTCTGATTGACCTGTCAACCTATGACATTCTTCGCTGTTTCTTCGATATTCATTTTCTTATCAATCTACTTTGTCTAGTTTATAGTACTGCTTCACACATACAAGTCAAAGTGATGTTATATAACTTATAATTATCTTTAATAAAAATGCTATTTAATGTGTAGAGAATTTTTAAAGTTGTTTCAATGTATCCTGAGCTTAGCTGACTTTAAAAAAAAAATGTCGAAATGTGTGCTGGGACACAGTAGAACACCAAGATTACGCTAGCAAATGCACTTCTTCCTCCTATTCTTGACTATGTTGACGCAAGCTATATTAATAGTACTGAAGAACACCTAAATAAACTTGAGCGTCTCCAAAACATGTCAATTCTGTTCATATTTGGCTTACGCAATTACGACCATATGTCTCAATTTCGCACTCAACTCAAATGGCTACCTATCTTTTTCCGCCAGAATCTACACATACTCTCACTTTTGTATTGGATCTTATTTAAACAAAATAGTCCTTCGTAATTTAAAGAAAATTTTGTTTTTTTGGAGGAAAATAGAACTCATGTATGATTATGTCAACTTCTCCTTAAGATAACCAACACATACATCTAAATTTTACAAAAAATCTTTCACGGTTCTCTCCATCATCCTATGGAATTCATTACCTTTACGCATAAGACAACCTCAGACATTTCAAATTTTTAAAAATCACCTTATACATTTTTATTTAACTAATGCAAATTAATTGTGTGGTATCATTTTTTGTTCAATTGCTCTGTGTATGTGTATATAGGTATTTTCATTATTTAGTAACTATATTTTAGTTCAAAGTAAAACTGAGTAATAGTATATATTTTTTATCTGTTTTTTTTTTATTATATCGTATATTTGTATTTTTATTATATATATCTTTCGTGTTATATTACTGTTTATTTATGCACCACCCTCCATTTTACTCTGGCTATATTTCAATTACAACATAAGGTTGTCTGGAAGAGATTGCTTATTAGCAATAAGACCACCTTATTGTGCAATAATCTTAAGGAATATACATCTGTAATTTTTCATTCACAAGTGGTGTACAATGAAGAATTATAAATAAATAGTAGAAGTAAAGCTTCAATGGACAAGTGGCAAAGGAATCGCAACGGATAAGTGGAAAAACGAATCACAACATTCATACTTGAAGTTTTACGGGTTATGTACTTGTCCAGTTTGAAAACCTGCCCGTAAAACTTCAAGTAAAAATTTGTCCGTGTTTTCATTATGATAGATTTTTCTGATTTTCATATATGGTGACACCTCATGGTATAAAAATCTCAGTATGACAATATTAATAAACATGTTATTAGGTCATAAAAAATTCAATGAATATTTATCGCATTAATTGATATAATTATTAATTACCAAAAAGACATTGTGTTTAAAGAATGTCAGAATTTTGTATTAAAAAAAAATTGGTATACTGTACAAATACATCAGTACATAGAATATATGGTTAATATAATATGTAAATATAAGCAAATAGTGTTATTAAAACTATTATAATTATAGAGAAATAAATGTGTTTTTATTTTTATAAAACCGATATACACAACCAGCATTAAAAAGAGTCTCTGAAAGTAGGTTTGTTTTGCATATTTTTTATAAAATTTTTTGGAGTTTACTCCTTAAGAATCGATTTTCATATATAAGGCGCCCGGTATGAGAAAAATATGAGAGGTAAAATCTACTGATGAATGACCTCGTTACTTTTTCGGTGCACGCGCACCTATGGTGCGGTGCGAAAGTAATGTTGCTCTAATTAATATTGAAAAATAATATTTAAAAAATAAATGATAATTGTCAGATAATAATAATTACGTAATTTATCAATATTCGTAATGAAATATTTGTGCACATCTGAAATTGACTATTATGAAAAGTTTAATGTAAAATATTTCGCCGATTAGTTATAATAAATGTATATAAAATGAATAAATATATATTTATATATGTATATATTATTTTCATTAATTTGTTAATTTACCCTTTCATATGGTATTAATCTTATTTTCAGTTGGATAAACTCTTTTTGCGTATGTTTAGACAATCGTACTTAAGGAGTAATTTTTTGAGTTATTTCTTATTATTACGAGGAATCGTATGTGCATTGTGCAGTTGTACTTTTAGAGGTATGCATAGCTTAGTTTAACTGAAAGTTAAATTAAAAGATTTATTTTGGATAACAACAACAATTTTTATTTAGGTATATAAATATACTTAATACAGTGCAACCTCGATATAACGAAACTGAAGGGAATTAGGAAATATTCGTTATACCAAGTAATTCGCTATAATGAGGTTTGTTATATAGAGGTTAGACTGGACTGCGATTCGTTTTAACGAGGTAAGAACTTGGAATTAAGTGGAAATAATTAATAGGATACGTTATATCAAGGTTTTAAGTTGAAAAAATTCGTTAAATAGATGTAAAAATACCTTCTACCTATATTCTGCAATGATTGAAAAATCGTTATAAAGAGGTTTTTGATAAATGTTATTCGTAATGTAGAGGTATATTTTGTATTATCTCTTACGGGCAGTTCTAGGGGATTTCGAAAAATTCGTTTAATCGAGGAATTCGTTATATTGAGGCTCGTTATATGAAGGTTGTACTGTATTTACACCAATCTTTAAAAGATAACAATAAAACCTGTTATATATTATGATCACATAACATAGGACTTCAGGGATCATCATGAAACTGACTATAAGTTAATTAAATTTATCGAATAAGAAACAAAAAATAAACATTCAGTAAGTGTGAAGTTATTTTACTAATGATCCCTTAAATTTTTCATTTCTAATATCTATAATGCCTTTATAATACTTTATCTATCATTAAGTTCAATGTATCGTTTCTCTAAAATAAATACTGTTACATGTGTTACAAAGACACAAAAACCTAAAAATGGTAAAAAACCGTATTATTTTAAAAACAAAAACTTCAGTCATATATACCTATAAAACAAGAATTATTGACGAAAAAGTTCTTCCCATCCAAGAATTATTTAATTGTATTAATGGCTTTGTTCGCAGCTCCCTTCTAAGTGAAGATTTTCTTCACATTGATTGGAGCATGATCGCGATGATGCACATAATTGCGCATGCGCACTTCATACATTCAATATGCGCGGAAATGGGACAACATTACGTGTACATGCGCTCCCATCAAAATGAAAAAACTCTTCACATAGAATGGGGCCACGAAAATAGCCATTATATATTTTGTCAGCGGCTTGCCGTCTGTCGTTTACCACATCAACAAACATAAAAATTAAAATTGAATCAAGGTATAATTGTGGTATCACTGTATGAAATAACAACATAACATTAGTGATTCTTAATGCGGATATGGTTAATTTTTTTTTATCTAAAACGTTAGCCGGCATGACTAATGATTGCAACTTTTAATAACACGTAGAATTTATTTAAGTTACGAATTATGTTCAAGGCCAGTCAAGGCTAATAACAGACTCATTGTCTTATAGTCATTTTGTCCTGGGGTGAATAGGGATCGCATAAAACAAGAAATGAAATTTGCTAATGATTTCGACTACTTTAAGAACTTTGAAATTTGTATGAATCAATATAGTATTTATACCTATTCACCCCGTTTTACGGTAATTAATTCCACCTTGACAGAATAGGTTGGTAATATTGTATATGCACGCAGCCCCCTTCAGAGTGAAGATTTATGTTCTCCCCATTTCCGAGCATGTTGAATGTATGATGTACGCATGCGCTCCTATCAAAGTGAAGAAAATCTTCACATGGAAGGGGGCCAAGAACATACCATTGTTGAATCAGATAGTCGAATAAGAATCCCATCTCTTAGTGTTCTTAGCATTGAGTAGCAACTCACTAGATTTTATTATCAGTCGTTAGTCAATATCACTAGTTACTAGGGATGTTGATGGGAAAAAATTATCGATAATTATCGCACATTCCAACTAGTTAGCTAGTGGTCATCGTCCCGTCAGAGTCGCGCGCGGCCTGGGGCGCGGCCTGGGGCGCGGCCTGGGGCGCGGCCTGGGGCGCGGCCTGGGGCGCGGCCTGGGGCGCGGCCGGGGGCGCGGCCTGGGGCGCGGGCCGGGGCGCGGGCCGCTCGCGCGAGATGACGGCGACGCGGCGGCGGCGCGGCACGCGCGCCCCGCGCCACGCGCTGCGCTCGCCGCCGAGCACCGCGTGCGAGAACGAGTAGCGAGCCACGCCGCTGCGGTTTCATTCAAAAAAAAATTAATGAAAAAAAAAATTAAAGTTCAAAATGACAATTAAAAAAAACAATTCATATTTAGGTTAACAAATGGAATCGGAAGAAAAATAAAGTTACTTCAGACTTGGCTCCGGCCTTTGTTATATCGGAATGTACACATTTAAACTAGGCTGTATGGACTTTAGTCCTTTGCATTTTCCTACTAGGCATTAATTTTAAAACATCAACAATTAGGTCAACGTAAGATTTTTTTTCTTCCATACGAAACTAAAATAAATAAATATCTTTAACACACACACAAGGTCGTCTGTTCCTAAAATAGGCAACTTAATGCCTGTGTTTTAGATAACAGCCGACTGATATAAATTTTTTTTAATAAATATACCTACATATAAATAATACATATTATAAATAAACATATATTACACCCAGACTCAGGGCGGGAATCGAACCCACAACCCTTGGAGCAGAAAGCAGGGTCCCTGCAAACTGCGCCAACGGGTCAGTCCGTCATCAGTAATTAATTACTATATGCAAAAACTCCATTAATATCGAGTGTCATCCACTATAAGTAAAAAAAAAATATTTGAATTTGAGTTGATGAATAAATAGTATTTTATTAATAGCATATAGAAGAGTGTGAACTAATAGTATAATAGAAATTGAAAAACAATTATAGTATAGAAGAGTGTATAATTTTTTAATTTACTGATATTAAAACTAAAGTCAGTTGAAATATTTTATTTAACAAAATTTCAATATGATTATCACTAGACATGACAATCAAACAAAGTGGAGAATTTGTATATAATCAGTGTATGCAATTAGTATATTCACTAGATATAACGGTGATTTAGACGTCAACTTTTTTTTTTTTCAATTTGCTACACTTTTTTGGTTCTGGTATGAGGCCATACCTATAGTAAATTAGTAACATAAGTAAACACAAGTGACGTACGTCATGACGTACAGACAGCGGCGCGGCAGCAGCGCGTCGAGCGCGAGGTGCGCGCGCTCGGCGTGCGCGAGCCGCATCACCGCGCTCGACAGCAGGCACAGGCCGGCGATCGTGTCGCCGCAGAACTTTACAGGCGATGCGATCATAATTGTTTATTACTATCTTAATGTTTTCAATGTTGTAATATGTTTGACTGGAATCATACTAATATTATAAATGCGAAAGTAAGTTTGTTTGTTACGCTTTCACGCGAAAACTACTTAACCGATCATCATGAAACTTTATGACACACATTCTTGGAGGTATTAGTAGTGAGATAGGAAACAATTTTTTTTTTGTTCGCGATAATCGACATCCACGTGGCCTCAGCCTCGGGCAGAGGCTAGTATTTTATAAATATTAAAGGCGGGTACTCACTAGCGAGCTGTAACCGTAACATGCGTGATACAGTACGAGGTTCTAGTGTGTACGCTTGTTACAGTTTAGGCTCACGACGCCACCGGAACGCTTTCACCGAGCGTACTCATTAGCGAGCTGTAACGGTAACTTGCGTGATACAGTACGAGGTTCTAGTGTGTACGCTTGTTACAGTTTAGGCTCACGACGACACAGGAACGCTTTCACCGAGCGTACTCATTTTGCGAGCTTAACCTGTAACCAAACAGATACAGTAAAGGCGGGTACTCACTAGCGAGCTGTAACTGTAACCGTTGCATGCACTGTAACCAAAATACATAATGTGTACGTGGTTCGCTAACCTGCTGCGAGCGGTACGCGTGCGATTTGTAGCGAACCGACGTTTACAACGTACTCATTTCTGGACTCGTAACGTTGCACGTAACTGTAACCGTTACTGTTACCAAAAACATAGTGTGTACGTGGTTCGCTAACCTGCTGCGAGCGGTACGCGTGCGGCTTGTAGCGAGCCGACGTTTACAACGTACTCATTTCTGGACCCGTAACGTTGCACGTAACTGTAACCGTTACTGTTACTAAAAACATAGTGTGTACGTGGTTCGCGAGCCTGCAACGAACGCTACACGAGCGACTCGCAGCGAGCCGACGATTGTCGGTTTCTGCCGCGAATCAAAGGGCGCTCGCAGATCCGGCTTGTCAGTGGCGTTCTCGTACATACTAGAACCTCGTTACTGTATCTGTTTGGTTACAGGTTAAGCTCGCAAAATGAGTACGTTCGGTGAAAGCGTTCCTGCGTCGTCGTGAGCCTAAACTGTAACAAGCGTACACACTAGAACCTCGTACTGTATCACGCAAGTTACGGTTACAGCTCGCTGATGAGTACGCTCGGTGAAAGCGTTCCGGTAGCGTCGTGAGCCTAAACTGTAACAAGCGTACACACTAGAACCTCGTACTGTATCACGCATGTTACGGTTACAGCTCGCTAGTGAGTACCCGCCTTAACGAGGTTCTAGTGCGTACGAGAACGCCACTGACAAGCCGGATCTGCGAGCGCCCTTTGATTCGCGGCAAAAACCGACAATCGTCGGCTCGCTGCGAGTCGCTCGTGTAGCGTTCGTTGCAGGCTCGCGAACCACGTACACACTATGTTTTTAGTAACAGTAACGGTTACAGTTACGTGCAACGTTACGGGTCCAGAAATGAGTACGTTGTAAACGTCGGCTCGCTACAAGCCGCACGCGTACCGCTCGCAGCAGGTTAGCGAACCACGTACACACTATGTTTTTGGTAACAGTAACGGTTACAGTTACGTGCAACGTTACGAGTCCAGAAATGAGTACGTTGTAAACGTCGGCTCGCTACAAATCGCACGCGTACCGCTCGCAGCAGGTTAGCGAACCACGTACACATTATGTATTTTGGTTACAGTGCATGCAACGGTTACAGTTACAGCTCGCTAGTGAGTACCTGCCTTTAATATGTAGATTAAAAAATCTTAACTAAATAATAAAATATTATATAATAAAAACTTAAAAAATTCATTTCACGTGAAAAAATATGGTATATACAAAAACTACAAATAATGTACAACCTACAGAGTAAAAACAAAGTTGTTCTGTTCTTTGTTTCTGAACTATGGTACAACCGATTACAATAAGAGTACTTATTTTTATAATTGTTCATACTATAATATCATCATCATCATATTAGTCTAATAAGCAACTTCATTATTTGAATTGTCCTTTTTGACTGCTTACAGGTAGTTACTTCGGCAGAATCAGGGATGTCTGTTAGGGTTCTTGTTAACCAATGGCAAACACTTAATAGTCGATTGACTTTTACGTCTAGGATTCAACCACTAATAAAGTTCTTGTGAACTAATACATTATTAGATTGATAGACTTGTGAGCACAGGCACTTTACAGGCGGGTTGGCGAGCGCGGCGCGGCAGTGTGTTTGGTGCACAGTTGTTAGCTCCATTATGACGTTATAGTTGAGCCATTACAAACGTGCGAACTGAGTCATAAATTATTTTTATCAGATCTCTCGTTCACTCATAGGTATATCGGAACTCTCGCTTGCACTCTAGTAGTCCAAGATCCCAGGGCTGCCAGACGTCACGTATTTTCTGACGGATGAAATGTGGACGATTGAGTAGTATTAGTATGTACTATGATCAATTGCCTACCTGCTAGCTTGGTCAAACGGCCAATTTCCAGGTATCAGGTAATCAAGGTACATAAAAACATTACTTACTTCACGTAAATTCTCATGGCTGATTTTCATATTTGTTTCCGAGTGTATAGTTAAAAATAAATTGTTAATACTCCCAGACACTTTCCGTCGGCCATATTGCTTGGCAGACGCTTTAAAGGTCTCAAAATATAGTAATTAATTAACTTCACATAAATTCTGACGCTCCATTTTTATATATGTTCATCCGACAACTATTTTAAAACTTTTGACAAGAAAACAGACCGATCCAAGGGGCCAATCATCCCCTAAACTAAATTTTAATATCTCTGTGAGCGGGAGCGCGAGAGCATTATCTACGCGCATGAGACTGAGTGATATAGCTAGCCCGACGAAACTGTTGCCAAAAGCTCACTTTTACAAGGTGGTAAGTTACTGGCATCAAAGATTCTTAAATTCTTTCGATTGAATTCTTCAGTTATATCAGATACCATGTATGTATTAATAAACAACTGTAGTCTGGCAGCATCTACATCAATTTTTCCAGGAACGTTGTAAACATCACATATAAATTTTTGTATTATGTTGAATACACATTCTTCTTCATCTACATAACCAACAAAATCCAACGTACCAAAACGGTGAAATGCTTGTGGGTACTCTTCATTTTTCTTCAAAACATTAAACGGCTTTTGCTTGCACTTTTTGAATAATGCTGGATTAAATTAAATTTACTTGTCAACAAAAGTTCTAAAAATTATAAAATATCTGTTCAAGTAATTTTCATAGCCTTAACAGCGCAGTCGGTCTCACTCAGTCTCATGCGCGTAGATAATGCTCTCGCGCTTCCGCTCACAGAGATATTAAAATTTAGTTTAGGGGATGATTGGCCCCTTGGATCGGTCTGTTTTCTTGTCAAAAGTTTTAAAATAGTTGTCGGATGAACATTTATAAAAATGGAGCGTCAGAATTTACGTGAAGTTAACTAATTATTATATTTTGAGACCTTTAAAGCGTCTGCTAAGCAATATGACCGACGGAAAGTGTCTGGGAGTATTGACAATTTATTTTTAACTATACACTCGGAAACATATATGAAAATCAGCCATGAGAATTTACGTGAAGTAAGTAATGTTTTTATGTACCTTGATTACCTGATACCTGGAAATTGGCCGTTTGACCAAGCTAGCAGGTAGGCATAATATGATTATAGTACATACTAACACTACTCAATCGTCCACATTTCATCCGTCAGAAAATACGTGACGTCTGGCGGCCCTGGGATCTTGCTCTATAGTGTTGTGTGTAACATCAAAGAAGGGATTTGTCGATAGTCAATAGCAGGTAATCAGTAGCGTGCATTTCATATAGGCAGAAAGGCACTGCCTACCTTGGCATGTTACTAAAAAATATATATAAAACATGAACATTACATATTTTTGAAAAAGACATAGGTAAATCATAATTCAATTTAAATCCGCTTCAATTTGAAAAACCCGCCATCATATATGCGATATCAGCGCTTCCCGCGAATCGACGACCGCGACGGGCCTTTTATAAAACTTTGCCTTAAATCCCATACAAAATGTTAGCATTGACAGAACGACATTATTATAATCCTACAATTTTATAATGTCGCGCGTCATATGGAATACGAACAAAGTATTGTGTTTTTAACATTGGTCGGTTTAACAATCTCAGTATAAACAAATAGGCAGTGCCTAGGCTAATAACCTGTCAAATCAAATTGTCTTGAATTCGATACCGTATGTACCAATAATTATGATTTTTGACACGGTCGCATAATCACATCCGCCGTCCGAACTCCGAATCATTCCGTGACAGATATTATTACAATTCATTGAATTCACTTTGAATTTTAAATTTTTAGTTTGTGCGTGGTGATGTGTTTAATGGAAGTAAATAAAGTAAATAGTGCATCCAAATTCAACACGTTCGATTTTACAGATTATTACGTATTTAACAAAAGATAGGCGTATCTATTTAACATATTATAAATAACAATGAGGTTATAATTTTTCATTTATTAATAAATAAACAAGTACTTTAATTAAGCATATAATTTCGTAACTAATTAATAGAAATTCCTTGATAGTGTTATCAATGATTTCGTATGTTTGACACAAACGAAATTATCAGAGTGCCGGCCTATGAGGCCACTATGTCTATCCAGTATCTGATTTGTTTGATGAGTATCAGTTGGTTGCTGTATATATAAGTGGCTCATGCTCATAAAAGATTCGGCACGACTTGTATCACATGCCGAGAAAAGCCGGATCAATCAATAAGCATGGTATGTATAGTTAAATGTATTTTGTCCTGCTGTATGTGTATGCCTGCATTATTAGTATAAATGAACTTACACAGTGTCTAATAATTTACTTGTCTGTTCTTGAAATTATCTAAAAGCCTCTATTCCCAATAAAATTGAAATATTAGGAAAAATATGTGAGATTAAAGATTAAAAAAAAAAGTTAAAGAAATAAACTACTATATATGAATACAAAATATCAGAACAACCATTTATAATATAACAAAAATGTCGATAATTCTGTGTCGATTTAGAAAATTTACAAATTGTACATTTGTAACTCTCAAAATCAGATTGATTACTTAAAAATACATATCAAACACCATAAATAAGATATGTATAATTACTTACTAGTCCATAATAATACATTTTTATTTTTGCACTTATAAAGCTAAAAACTACTTAGACTAACTTTGCTGGTAAATTATTCTATATCAAATAAATAAATTGAAATCATCATTTCTTTCCATCGGTTTTTGATTTATATCAAAGTTTTTGAGATATTATAAGTATATATAATTTTAAATATGGTAATAATAATTTGATAATTTTTTAAGTTATTTATTTATTGCACTATGATATAATATGACAAAGTAATTAAATTCAGAACATATATTAAAAGCAATCATTTGTTTAAAATTTATTGAGTTTGGAATTATTTGTATCATCAATCTTATTTGAATAAAGAGATTAATATAATTGTATATTTTTAAAAATTAGGTTTTGAATATTATACTTTAAGTTGATACAAAATACAAATATATATTTAACTATACAGACAACTTTTATTATTTTGGAAAAAGATGATAACATTAAAAACTTTTTCTAAACAATAAAAAATTTCAAATAGAAAAAAAACAATAATATTAAATAACTAGCTGCAATCAAAAATTCTAAAAACTATATTTTTAGCTTCGGTATCGATTGTAGATCACACCCCAAGTATTCTTTAAAAAAAAAATATCCAATGTATAGTTTTTAATTTCTTACCATTTTATTATATGTATAGATCATATTTCAGAGAAAAAAAAAAATTTAACAATTTAAAAATTGTATTTATTTTTATACTCTTTTTTTTCTGTGAATTAAAAATGTTTTATCTTTATTGATTTAAATGTAGGTATAGCATAATTACTTAAATTGGAATGATGTGATGTTCTTTAGATTCATATTTTTTTACCCGACTGCGACAGACGGAGGGTTATGTTTTTCGAGCGTATGTATGTATGTACATATGTATGTATGTATGTCCATTTCTTTGGCACGCTCTACAGCCCAAACGGCTGGACGGTTTTTGACATATGAGGTGTCGTTGGATTTTTCTAAATTGTAGTAGTGACATAGGCTATACAAATTTTCAAAATGGCGCCCGCAAATGGGGGAATGAGGGGGGGGGCGTTGATTTTTTTTTTCTTACTGTAGCAATATGGGTATCAAATGAAATCTAGTAAATTGTTTTATTCTTTTTAATTTATAATAAGAGTATTTTACGCAGTCGGGTTTTGATTTTCTTAATTAAGCATACTTGTTTGACTGCCTACCCTGTCTTAAAACTTTATGCACGCCACTGCAGGTAATCAAGGAAAGATTAAGGAAATAATGCAAAAAAAATTTTTGGACGTATTTGTAATATCTCAAACTCAAAAATATGTCTGCTTTTAAAACATACAATATATTATAATTATGTTATACAACTTAAATTAATATAGTTATTACCTGCGCCCGAGCGGCATCCTTTTATCGATAACAAATTGTGCGGCATTGTCACATTCCTTTGATGTAATGTTTTATAACTCAGTTCGCACGTTTTTTAATGGCTCAACTATAGTCGCCTTTTACGACAGCTTGGCAAGAAGGTGGTCGGAACTATTCTACTCTGCGGTCACAGCACAAGTTGCCCGTGTCAAATACTAGTTGACATCAGTTTAACCCCATACGCCCATGTCAACTGCTAGTTGACTAACGTATATTACGTTATCAGCGGCGGTCAATTACGTAACAAAGCGCGTGAGACCTTGGGCAGTTGGTAAACTAAAAGTCATAGCCCGTATACTCAAGCAGATAATAATACTATGACATTTTAACAGTAAAACAACTAGACTACCCCACACTATACAGTTCTAGAGTGTAATATAAACTCACCCGTACGGCGTCGACGTGCGGCCGGATGTAGCCCGCGGGCGCCAGGTCGAGCACGTGCGCGTGCGGCAGCAGCTGCGCGTGCGCGGGGAACGCCACCGCGCGCACGCGCGCCAGCGTCGCGCTGTTCTGAGCGTTCCACTGCTCTCGCTCTGTCTCGCGGTAGCCTTCGATAGCCTACAGATACATACATACACTCGAAAAACATAACCCTCCTTCTGTCGCAGTCGGGTAAAAATGCCACATAATGGTAATAGTTTGATTATATTACTTCATTAAAAAGCTCAATTCAGAAGAGCTGTTGAAGTTATGTATGTCCATAAAAATATATACGAATTTCCCAGGAATTGCGACTTGCATAGGATTAATACTAGGAACAAAAAAAAACTTGTAAAAATTGTAATGCCTGTAACTCGCTTACGCCGAGTCGGTAATTCTTTTTATGGACAATGTATACGCTTATACAACAGGCTCCCAGAAAACGTTCAAAAAGCTTCTATTGCCAAATTTAAAAAAATTGTGAAAGAATGTTTGTGTACTAAAGGATATTATTCCATCAACGATTTTCTAGAAGACAGTAAGCCTTGGGAATGATGTGATCACCTCCAGGCTATTTCAACTTATAGAGAATTATTGTCAATTTAAATTTACTTTGAAAAAAAAAAAAAACAATATGTTAAAAAAAAATATTAGTCCCGCTGAGTTTCTTTCGCCAGTTCTTCTCAGGTCAGAGGCTTCTTCTTTCCGAACTGGTGGTAGACTCATGACGTTCAGCAAATAATTGTAATAATTTTATGCTGAATAAAATATTTTGACTTTGAAGACTGCACTCTTTTTTTTTTTTTTGACGCTGTGAAATGCGTTTAGGCATTCCACCACCTGCAGGCGACGGGTATGTGGGACTTGCTGACTGCGAAGTCAGAATACCCACTAAAACACAGTGGTGCCCTCGTCGTCATACAAGAACGCCACGGGATCGCTGGCGCATGCCACCGTGACGAAGACTGCCCTCCCTGGAGAATCGCTAGTTACACTAACGGGTACTGTTCAGTAAAACTTACATTATCCCAATGATCATATTCATATCGCATCCTCTTTAACTGTGGCTCTACTTCCCCTAGTAGCGCAGCCTCCTCTTCCTCAGTAAGAAAATTGGGAAGCACTCTCATTTGCTTCAGAACAGCCGAGCGTAACTCCACCTCCTCATCTTCTTTCCATGTTGGCAGGATTTCTAGCAGGTTGGGATCTGATGACAAATGGTATTCAAGAGTTTTTAAAATGATGAACTATGTTATAATTTTTATAAATAGAATAATAATTCAACATTACTTACAATAAAAAAATAAAAACATTTAACCAAATAAATTAATATATAAATAAAAACATTTTATACTACTATTTTAATTCTAATAACGGTAATTATTCGGTATCGTGCCACCACCAATTCTGAGGCTGATTTTTTGTTAGAGGTCCGTTATGACTTCAAAATATCATAACTAGTGTTGTTATAATGGAGCATGACCTGTTTTGACGTAAAAAAAATTTAAAAAATTATATATCGTACAAATAATTTTTTTATTTAACAATTATTCAAAGATATTTTTTTTATTGTTACCTATGTTGTAAGAGGTTTTTTTATAGATAGGTTGTTAGGTCTTTTTTTTTAGTTACAACCATAAAGGCATTTATACCTCTATGGTTACAATGCGTCATCCCTAGTTAAAAAACCAGTTCTTGCTAAATTTTGCCTTTGTTAAAACTAGAAGTAACGCTCAAAAAAAAAAAGACCTCACAACTGATCAATAAAAAAAAAACCCGAACAACATAAAATTAAAAACATATCTTTCGATAATCGTATAACAAAAAAATTATTTGTAGGTACGATAATTTTTAAATTTTTTTTTTCAAGTCAATAAAGGTCATGCGCCATCACAAAAACACTAGTTACGATGTTTTGAAGTCATAAAGATCTTCTAAAAAAAACATCAGCCCCATTATGGCTGGTGACGCGATACCGAATAAGTATTATATTTTTTTTTTAAATTTTTTATGTCAAAAAAGGTCATGTGCCATCATAAAAACATTAGTTATGAAGGTTTGAAGTCATAAAGCACCTCAAAAAAAAATCAGCCCCATTATGGCAGGTGACGCGATACCTAATATGTACGATTTTTTTTTTCTTTTTTTTTAGGTAAAAAAAAAGGCCATGCACCATCATAACAACACTAGTTATGATGTTTTGAAGACATAATGATCCTCTACAAAAAAAAAATCTGCCTCAAAATCGGTGGTGGCGCGATACCGAATACTTACCCTAATAACTTATACTAGACATGTTTAGCTAACTTTTGTATACACGTCCTTTTGGAAATTGTATTAAATTGTGGTTTCATTATTATACAATGATCAAATTAAGATTATGTAACTATTGCATTAATAAATCTTTAAATTTTATTAAATTAGTTAAATTAAGCTTTTTATCACATTTTAATGAGTATTTAATCAAATGTGTACCTGATAGTTTATCAATTTCACTTTTAGCATGAGATACCTCAACACTTAAGTTTTTAAGCAGCGCCGATTTCAATTTACAGTTTTTAAGAACGCTAAAAGTTAAAATCCGCATGGTATTCTTTATTTTTAATAAATATATTCAAGATTAACGAAATATAACTATTTCGTTATCAAATAGAATTTTATTTAAATAACCTACAAAAATACAAATTTGAACTGGTTGTTGACACTTTCAATGACTTTGACAAATTGACAATCAGCTAAGCGTTTTATTCGTATGTATGTATGCGAATTGGGAAAGAGTAACTGGCATTTGAAAAACACCTATTTAACAGCTCATATTATTTTTGTTAGGTATATGTAAAGCATTTATTTATTTTAATAATATAATATAGAAATATTAATAAAATTAAATTCTTAACTTCACCCATGGAGTGTAGAGTTAAGGAGAAGTCTCTCATGTCTCTCTTGTCTCTCATTCGTTTTGTCATTAACGCAACCATACATTCACAGGAATTCATGTTGAATTAAATTTTACTCCAATCCAGGCGAAATATTTACTCACAAAACCCCCACAGCTGCACGTTTTCACATGCCGCCATATACGAGCACATAGCGCTCAAGATATGCGTTCCACCTATAACATTCGCATTCAACGCCCGCGGCCTTTTTACGTTAGTGGAGCGGCAATTTCAGCGGTCGTGGTCGATGGCGTTGCGGGCGTTAAGTGGATTCAACTAAGTGGAACGTAGCCAGAGTGAAGTGTGCTGGGTTGAAAAATTTAGTATTTCTTTTGACTTCTGTAGTTAAGAAATAGTCGACTAAATCAATACCTACTTGTGATTTTTTTAATTTTTTATATTTAATTTATTATTGATAATGTTTATATTACATTATGTCTTTTATAGTTGGTAATTTATATTGTTTATTACGTGTTCAGTCCGTGTTATGACTGCTTTGCTATTTGGCGCTTCCTTTTAAATTTACCCTCATGCTAATGTGGAGCCACCCTAATTTGATGCATTGCGACCGACGAAGACTTTTCGTAACCGTGGCTCCACAGTCCAAACATGGCTATTTGTGTTTGCGTATTTGCCATATTATTTGACAAATAACTTCCATGTGTGGAGATTGTATTTGAGAAATTTATTGCCGTATTTGTCTATTTGGCATATATGGCCAATAACAAATACGGCTTACCGAACGTATGTCAGTTTTTCAAGGCACATCAAAGGAAACAAATAAGCAAACAACCAAATATACTGGCCACACATGGTTGACTCACATAAGCGCGCGAACTGTCTACCAAACTGACAACTAACGGGTCTGAATTATTATAACCTTTGAGTTGAGTTGAGTGAAAATTAATAATAATATATAATAATAATTAATAAGTAATATATAATAATAACATGCGTTCAAATAATAAAATCCAGCTGCAAGTGCAACGTCCATTTTCTGCAACAAATTGACTTTCTGGTGGCGTCAAATATTTTTTTAAAAACAAGTAACAACAAATACTGAACAGCAAAGCCTTTTGGCCTTGTGTGGAGCCACCATAACATTTTAACTCTATACTCCATGCCACTCTATGCTTCACCCATATCACGGTCGAGGTATCTCTATAGGTCTGGCAACGACAGTAGTGGGGGTACGTCATCTTGCAGTGAATGCTCTTTCAATTTACGGCCGCTAGAGGGCTGAGAATACCTTATTTGCCTCCATGTTGGCATAGATAACACCAGATAACACATATTATATTAGACTAGAATGTTGAATTAATGTTGACAAGAGTTGTGGAAATTTGTGATTTGCCTGGTTTTTTTTTAAATGTAGCCAATTAGGTATAATAAAACGAAATAACGAATAAAGCGATAAACCAACCAACAAATAAACGTGTAGTGATGAAGACTTACAATATTAATAAAGAGCTCGATATAAGAAGCTGAAAGGACGGAGTTATCTGAATAATGTAAGTTAAAATGTAATAATATAATACATAATATTTTGGCCTCATAATTCATTATTATTTTATTATTATAAAAATAGGTTAAGAGTACGCTGTAGGATTACTTAAGCAATAAGTATACACAATAATATGTTAAAGCTGCATGTTGTAATCAAAACTCTGAAGTAATGGTATTGTTTATAAATAATTTGCATATGTGACAAGAGTATTCATTATTTGAAGGCTATTTATTTATAACTAAGGCATAATTGAATGTTTCAAAATACGAAAAATTAAAAATAATTTATACTACTCACGTGTAAATAAAAATATTAAATTATGTGTTGAAACATATTATATTATTCTATTTACACGTTCTAATTGCTTGTTTTATTTTTCAGAATCAAGAGTGTCAATTCTGGGTGTTTTAGAAACTGTTTATATAAAAACCTGCTATAAAAAGAACTGTAAATGGAAGATACCAAGCTAATATTAAAATTCAAAAAGCCTTATTAACTTGTTTGTAAAAAATAGTAAGTAGGTATATTGCAAATATTGACTATTAACTTTTCTATAATAATACAATCCATATAAAATAATGAAATGTTTTTATTTATTTTTTGCAATCAAACTTTGAGAAATAACCATGTTTCTAGCTACTAAAATTGTTTAATTCTTTAATTTTTCAGGTGGATGGCCATAATAGTAGAAAATTTTTCTGAAGTTGATTGCTTAAATACGAGAAACAAAAATAATGCTGTTAGAGAATAATACAGGTTGAATATGTAAATTCAAAAAGTAATTTTAAAATAAATGTAGACTCTATGGATAGTTATTTTTATAGTTTACATAATATTTGATATTAATAAAAATAATAATTATTAATATTAATTATTAATATTTTATTTTAATATTTTATTGTTGCATAACATTACACATCTATGTGCAGTACGGCTTGATACAACAGTTATCATGAATTCATAATGAACACCAGTCACATATTTATTATTTATAACACCGAGCCCAGCAAAGAAAATCGCGTCGTCACATATACATAGTTAGTATGGGTTGGTAGCGAAAGAGTTAATGCACATAGTAATTTCGTTTCTAACTACGAACTTTGTGAAGATAAATTTTAAATGAATGTACTTTGGCAATAACTCGACCTTCCGAATCACGTCCCACCCATTCCTTGAGGATATACTTTTCTTCAAAGTGTTTTTCACACACGCCCTGCGACTGCTTCAAAACAATCCAAGGAATCGCCGCTTGCCATTTTTTAAATTGTTCAATGTTTTTCGGCACTGAGAAAACCGAACACTTTTCTTTAACGGATTTGTATCCGGTTTTGCACTTGGGTACGGCACAAGCTCGAACCATGTTGAGAAAACAGGTTATGAATTTTTAAAGATTTCAATTAAACGTTCACGTAAGAATTATTCTAAACACTTTTTCAAATCTAAATAAAAGAGTTAAATAACAAAGAAAAAAAAATAATAATTACAAAATCGCAAAACTCAACCATACAAACGTAAATGACAGTTGAGGGAATAATGATATTTGGAGGGAAAAATATACGCTATGTGCATCGCATTTAGTAGATAGTAGCGACGCGGACGTACAACGGCGTTAACGCGAAACAAAATTCAGCCAAACGTCCTAACCTCTCAGTACTGAAATTGGGCGTCGTTGCCTGACCTCCCTATACACGGCCGTGACCCATATGATACTTTGACGTTGGTCGTTGACATTATTGTTATTGTTTACTCTTTGTGTTTACATACTATAATAGTTTACTTCATACACACAACACAATTGATAAACGTGTTCTGCACGTGTTCTGTACCTGTTGCTATTTCAAAGAGTAGAATAACTTGCTTATACAGGAGTGCTATTTTCTATATATAAATTGGGATATGCAATATGCACTTTCCGAAATCAGTATCGGATTAAAATCAATAGAGCTAACGCAGTAAAGCAGTTATCAAGGATGTGCGTGAAGTTTTGGAGCACAAAAAACCAACATTTTAGTAAACGATATAAAGTTATATGAAATGACTGCCGCAACAATGGATAATCTTCCGGATGAAATAGTTATGATGATACTCAGCTATATTAACCCTCTAGAACTGAGCTCGGTGACATCGAAAGTATGCAAGAAGTGGAATGATTTTATCGCTTCCCGTGTCATCAGGATAAAACGCGCCGAACACTATGAGAAACTACATGAGGGCTTACAAGTGATACTAGTGACAGACGCTGAACCCTCTGTTGATCACTCTGACACCCTCGTATCCTACGCCATTCGATTGACGCCGCGACTGCGAGAGCTGACTATCAACTGTGACTTTCCCCTTGGTGAGACTATACTAATAATTACTTGGTCAGAATTTATAAATAATTTTGGTTTAATAATTGTTCAGTAAGAAGCATTTTTAACTTCCTTGTTTTGATCCTTAAAAACTACAGGATCAATTTCGATGCAATTTTATCATTAAATTAAAAATGTTAAAGTTTTATAAAGTTTGATTTTGATGCAAATTTTTTTTTATAATTTTATTCATTTCAGACAAAAATACATTTAAGTCTCTTTCTGCATTAGTCCATCTACGTCATTTAGACGTTTTTGCCAAGAAGCAGATCCTTAACAGAGACACACATATTAATGCCGGCATAACATCTCTTGTTGTCAATGAGACAATAAGTAATGGATTTTTTACATCATTGAAACAGCTAAAGCTGTCTGCATTTCATATGTACGGTAGAGCTGATCACTTCATGCCAAGGGAAATGGAGTCATTTCTAAGGGTGCAAGCTGTTTATTTAAGGGATCTTACACTGAGATGCTCAAACATGACAGATGCAAGGTAAGTTGTACTGTCATTTGCACACTTTTCCCGGCACTTTCTCTTAGCTAAACTACTATCATTAAAGGTTGCCTGGAAGAGATCGCTATAAGCGATAAGGCCACCTTTGCATACATATATTTTGTTTGTACCTAATGTTTCTAAATTGTATCTTTTTTTTTGTGTGCAATAAAGTTTTAATAAATAAATAAAATAAATAAGACTTTATTTCATAAACGATTATGGCCGTAATAATACGAATTTCAAATTAATTTAATTATAAAAGCTGTCATTCATTTTATTTTTTTCTAAATAATATCAAATTTCCACAGAACACAGTACTATATTATTAATTAATATTATAATAAATACTTATAAAATAAACAGTTTGAATCATTTAATGGTTATGGTGAAGCCTGTATGATGGAAGCTAGACACACAAATTTGGTGATGAATCAGTGAGTCATTCAGTCAGTCAGTCAGGACATGTTTATTTATTTATTCATACTTTATTGCACAACCAATATTGAATTGTACAAAAGGCAGGTTTAATGCTAAAAGTATTCTCTACCAGCCAACCTTAGGACGTACAGGAGCAAAAGTTTGTAGGTGTGCAAAATTGAAAATTTATTTTGTTTCAAATTCAAAGGCAAAAAAGATAATATATTATTTTATAAGTATTGATGACATAAAATGACAGTGATATTGAAATAACCAACTCATAGCTATTGTGTGCAATTTGGAGACTGAATAATAAGTAGGTTTTTCACTATATAACAAGAATATATCTAAAATAATAGTGTATAAGACCAAAATTCTAAATATTATTTCTAAAAATTTTATAATATGTGTAGGTTTAAGGTACTAGGTCTGTGTGTGAACCTGTTGTCGCTGCAACTGTACACATGCTCCATGCTGACCAAGCACGGGATCCATCCCATTGTTGGCTTGCCGGAGCTGCAACGACTGCACATCACTGGCACTATTCGAGTTAGTACCTTATTATAATACTTGAACATTGTTTTAATGTAAAAAAACCCTTGTTTTGTGCAAAAATACAACAAAATTAAGTTTAGTATTAGAATAAGAGAAGTTTCTGTTTTATTCTGATGTATCACTCTCTGAATTAGATTGAACTGAACTGAAATTTTCTAAATTTTATTTTGTCTTTCTCTTTCATAGAAGGATCTAAAATATCTAAATATATTTTCGTTAACAGAAGTTAATTTAGTAGCTTTTATAATAAAAAAAATTGGGTTAAAGTAACAAAAACACTGCCACTGCATTAGCCTTATTGTAGAATAAATACTTTCGTTTCTTATGAATTTTGTATATAAATATTATAATAATATAATAATAATAACTTTATTTCAATAAACGATTACAACAAGTGATATCAATTACTAAAATTTACTTATGCAAAGGTTTATTGACAAAAAAAAAATTGAGTTCAGAATGAACATCCTATATGGATTATTAATATAATCTGTGTTCAGGATGATCAGCCAACCTCCCCCATGATACAATATATAATTTTTGCACAAGTTTTTATATGTAGGGGTAAACATCTTCACAACAAAAGAAATCATTTAAAACAAATCAAGCATATGAGATGCTGTATATGAATTTGAGTGTGAGTGTGAGTGTATGTGTGTGTATGTGTGTGTGAGTCTGCGTAATATTATAATAACAAGATTGAGTGAACTATCACAACATTAATATTAATGTTACATCAAATTTCTCCCTACCCACACTAAAAAGATAAGATGTGCCACGTAATTATCACAAATTTTAATGATTTTATATTTGGCTGCTACTGTATTTATTGCTCCAAAACACTGCTAAATTTACAAGAGTGGCGTAGCTAGGCGTGGGCGAAGTCATGGCGAAGTGGGCCCTCACCCAAGGCCTCGCGCTTAAGGTAGTTCCAGTGTAGTATAATGTAGTTCTACCTTAATACCTGCTGCCTTATATTGTTAGTTGTAGTGATCTGGCAACGTTGCTCTGAGTGTTTATATATATAATTTGTGTAAAATTGCAACATGCTTTTCTTTACCTACTTATAACATCGTATTGGATTTATACTGTTAGGATGTTATAAATGTGTCTTAAATAAATAAATAAATAAATATTTTTGTTTATGGTCTCAGTATATACAAATGGTATTGCGCCTTCAAATAGTATTATTAATTAAAAAAGATGCCCAAGCAATTATGGCGAAAAGATCGATTTATAAAAAACCAAAATTTATCAAAAAAATTATCTTTCTGTTAATATAATTTTACTAAAACCGTGAAAATTTTGAATTTCCCGCTTTGTATTCTAGTCTATTTCAGATAGCGTCGCGTACAGCATTGCCAGATCAATATAAGTTGTTAGCAGATTGGAAATGGATACACAATTAATGTTTTTAATTTTAATATCTCGATAACAAACCTTTTATTTTTTTAACTCATTCTTAAAACATTTTTCAACACTCTCCTAGTATTTTTTTCAAATTCCGACGAGAGAATTTTTTAATATAATAAATAATCAGACATCTTAGATACATTAATGGGACATTATTCTCAAAATTGCTAACTTTCTGTTTAAATATCTCGCGATCTAAACGGTCAAAAATTATGAAATTTTATTAGTTCATAATTAAAGCTATTCTGAACCCGTGAAAAAGCTTTTTAGCCAAATCTGTCGAAAAAGAGCACGAGGCCTCTTTAAATACAATGCCGCCAAACTTAAAATCCTCATTTATTTTTAAATAAAAAACCTAAAATTTTGGCTACACTCATCACACGCTGACAACACAGTTTAGCTTTACAAAACGTTTCTTTACACGCATACTTCATACAAAACAGTGAAGTTGGTAAACATTTAGGGAAAAAGGGCGGATTTCAAAATTCTAGATGTGGGTAGTTCAGAATAAAATAGTTTCTTCGCCTATTTCAAATGGTATATCAATAAAACTTGTAATTTTTTTATTTTATTTTTTTGATTAAAGTACCATAAAATTTTGTCTCCTTTAAAAACGTGTTTGTGGCCTGTATAGATCTATACAATAATTATAAATCTATTTATTTGGTAGATCTTGGGAACAAGACAAAAGGGGCTCCACTGATGCGACTTCGGCCACGTCTATATCGAATTTAAGGGTGAAAAACCTTGTACTAAATTAGTAATTGGTTCGTTAGAAAATAATTAACACGAGCCAACCAGTTACTGTCACCATTAAAAACAGTTTATCTTACAAATTTCTAAATCCGACACAGGTATTAACGTGTCACGTATATACTTCATCACATATGATATTTAAAAAAAATGTTATTTCTCAATTACAGCTCCGTTCAAGCGGCGTTATGGATTTAATCACTCGTCTACCACCACGTATCCGTGACTTGAACCTTAGTGGTTCTAGGTTTGGCAATAAACACTGTAATGCACTAGTTTCTCGCTTGCCCCAATTACGTTCCTTGGAACTGTGGAACACTCATGTCGAGAGCGATGCTGTGATCAGTCTCGCTCACCGGCTGCGGTGTCTCGAGGAATTGGACACCGATATCGAGTTACAGGCGACACAGATCAAGACGCTGGGACATTATCATATCACGCTTAAGAAGTTGAGGTGCAAGTGGAACGGATTGGTTAGTTGGGACAATTTTACTAGGAATATATCGATTATGTTTTTTTTTCTATGGTAATTATTATTATTAGGTTTCTCCCTCTCTCTTCGATAGATTACACAATTGTACTTCTAATAATATTATCACTCTATACTCATACAGTAAAACCTTGATATAACGAGCCTCAATATAACGAATTAATCGATTTAACGAATTTTTTTGAAATCCCCTAGAACTGCCCGTAAGAGCTAATACAAAATATACCTCTACATTACGAATAACATTTATCAAAAACCTCTTTATAACGAATTTTTAATCGTTGCAGAAGGTATTTACCTGTATTTAACAATTTTTTTCAAATTAGAACCTTGATATAACGTATCCTATTAATTATTTCCACTTTCTTACCTTGTTAAAACGAATCGTAGTCCAACCTAACCTCTATATAACAAACCTCATTATAACGAATTACTTGATATAACGAATATTTTCTAATTCCCTTCAGTTCCGTTATATCGAGGTTGCACTGTATAATGAATGTTAATTATATTTGAAGTATATTACTATAAATAATCTATCAAACTCAATATAACCAATATCGATTTTGAGAATTACTATTGTGTTAAGACGCCTGTTTACTTAGGTGATTGGATACCATCTGCTGTATATAATTTTAAATCACGCAGTGTTTTTGACTGCAATTGATTATCTTGAAAGCAATTTTAAAATGTCCAATAATTTCGTATGAATTTTCAGATAAGCACAAGACTGTGCCTGCCGTCCTCGCTGCAAGTGATCTCGGACGGGTTCCCGTGCTTCTCGTCGGAGGGCCCGTCGGCCGAGCTATTCTACTTCTGGAAGCGCGAGGCCCCGTTGCCGGCATTTCTGCATCACCGGCGGGCCCCCGACTTCATTACCGATTACCACTCGCCTATGAACTCTGATTAAAAAATAAAATATATATTTTTTTTGTTTCGTTTTTTTTTTATGATAAAAATTATATAAATGTGCAAAAACTTGGTTGTCAAAATCGGTGTACGGATGATAATTGTACATGATATCGTCAAAAGAAAACGTTGATTAAAAGTTGCATACTTTTATGAATTGAATTAAATTATTATCACCAAATTATCATTATTTTGTGTAATACAAAGAAGAAGTTAATTAAAATTACAATTTTTTGATAAATTAACATTTTTAATTCAAATATTTTTTCTCTTCTACTCGGACGCATCTGCCGAGGGAGTGGAATAGAGATAGATGCGTCGCAAGCCAAACGCTTAGGCCGATCGTGTCTTTCTCTCTCGCGCTCTCGTTCGCGAAACGTCACAAATTCACAATGAGTCATGCTTTGTCGTGCGTGCAGCCGTCGTTCATCGATTTATAAAACGTTATCACGTAAAAAAAAATTCATCACTAAAACGGGACCCTATAAAGGGCCAGGTTTAGAGTTGTGGGGGCCCGGGGCAATGGAGGAGTGGAGGCCCCTTTATCTGAAATTGAATTGTTTTTTATTCTTGCAGAAACAAATGACGACGAAAAAAAAAAGTCGTCGCGAGCTCATGCCAGTATAATTATTATCGTTGACGGGTGGACATATTCCTAAAAAAAAAGGTCATCACCTATTCCTAAAAAAAAGGTCGTCCCAACTCCGGACAACTCCAACTGGGTTGGCTCTATTGTGGCAGCCCCTCTTTTGTGGATGTGGGTCCCTCTTATGTCGAGGCCCGGGGCAGTTGCCCCGCTTGCCCTCCCCTAAATCCGGCCCTGACCCTATTACTAAGACTCCGCTGTCCATTCATCCGTCTCTCACCAGGCTGTATCTCATGAACCGCAATAGTTAGTTGAAATTTTTACAGATGATGTATTTCTGTTGCCGATATAACAACAAATACTAAAAAACAGAAAAAAAAAATTTAAGGAGGCTCCCATACAACAAACCTGTTTTTTTTCCCTTTTTTTTTTGCTCGTTTTTGCTCTATATTGATAACGGTAACAGACTTTAAAAATAAATAATTAAAATAAAATTAATATTTAAGGGGGGCTCCCATACAACAGACATTACTATTTTTTGCCATTTTTATAGATAATGGAACGGAACCCTTCGTGCGCGAGTCCGACTCGTACTTGTTTTATTGTATTCGTGATTGTTGATACAATATTGGTATGAAGAGAAGCTTACGTAATAGAAACGGAACGGAAAAGTAAAAAAATAAATTAAATAAGCTTTTGTGTGAAACCCTAATAATAAAATACATATTTAGTTTATAGCAGATCTGTCGTCACAACCATGTTTTAATCTCTGATTTTAACTAATTGTTTCGTTTGTAATAGGTTGCGGGTACTTGCGCCGGATGTGGGTACCGTATTCAAGGTTGTGTAAAGGGAATGAAGGTTTCTCGACAGATTGTTTTTCTGACAGTGTCATTAATGTCATATAATTAAAACATTCATTACAATAATTTTAACAAATACCTATGTACACCTGCCACATTAAAGAAACAAAAAAAAAAACTATTCTTTAATAGTATGTTTTTATTTTTATTATAAGTCCTTTTTCGAAGTCCTCAAGACGTAATAAAACCGATGAGACATTCACAATGTATTCGTCCGTAATTTTTCAGATGACTATGAATATTGAATATGAAGCGCTGTAACGCACATACATAGGTATGTGTGTGCGATCATTATCTATTGATGTGTAAGCAATTACGGACCTACTTACAACTACAAGTTATGCTTAGGTTGAAGATTTATTTTCTAACTAGCGCTGCTGCCCGCGACGTCGCGTCGTCTGCGTGAATGCTATTAGATTACTCGTTATAGAAGTTACAGAATGCGTTGAAGAAATAAAGGTTTACTGCTGGTTCCCCGTAGGTGATAGCGTGATAATATATAGCCCATATGTTGACCCGACTTCTTAATAATATTCTCGCCAGATTTGAAGTAAATCCATGTAGTACTTTTTGAGCTTATCCCGGACATACATACAGACAAATAGACAAAAATTCTAGAAATTATATTTTTGTCTTCGATATCGATTATAGATCTCACCCCATGTATTCTTTTTGAAAAATATTCAATGTACAGTTTTGAATTTCCTACCATTTTATTATATGTATAGGTATAGATTAGACCACTAATAAATGGTTCAACATCTATGCAAATTCATTTTTGAATTGACTGACCCATGGTGCAGTTGGCAGTGGCCCTGTTTTCTGCTCCAGGGTTGTGGGTTCGATTCCCGCCCAGAGTCTGGGCGTAATATGTATTTATTTATATGTATATTTATTTAAAAAAAAAATGTATATTAGTCAACTGTTACCTAAAACACAAGCATTAATTTGCCTACCTTAGGAACAGACGACCGTGTGTGTATGTTAAACATATTTATTTATTTGTTCATGCTTAAAATGGTGTAAGTCATATATTACATTGTTAAAACTTCATAAAAACATTTCAATCGAAGAAAAACCAATATACGATCTTTTTCAATGCACTTTCAAGACTAGAGTCCCGCAGTTAATAATCTTAGTTCCTGCCTGATCAGCACCCGATAGCCAACACTACCGACATATGAAATATGTTTTTTTTGGATGCTTTATATACATTTGTATATTGTCAATATTATACATTTAAATCCGCTCAAACGGCATTTTTGAGTTTTCTACATACTAGCGTCTGTGTGGCGCCCTCTCTGTTTTCGGCTCCGAGGATTACAAAAGATTATCAAGCGTCTCTCAAAAAAATATATTTGAAACAACCGAATATAGTACTATAGGAAAAACAAACAGTAATTACTGACTAATAATAATAATCATACCCGGATTTAAAAGTGCTTACTTATTTTGAAATGCCCAGGGACCCCCAATAACTTAAAAAATGATTCTACATATAGATATAGTAAGACGACAAGTAGTTCATGCTAACATAAGGTTACAGTTCCACATCGTAGAGACGGAAAAAGAGAAATTAAGTAGAGCACATCGCATGTAATTCTTGCCTTGAGGAAAGTTGAGTACATGATAAATATTTCTATTGTCTGGGTTGCCTGTGGTCAATTTATTAACGAAGACTTTCGATCATCATCTTAAGTAATTCTCATTATGCTGTTGTACCTTTTTTTTTGCTGGGAAATGCGGTTACGTATCCCGCCGCCAAAGGTGACGGGTATGTGGGACTCGCTGACACGGCAGAACGTGCCCGGATACCCACTAAAACCCAGTGGTACCCTCATCGTCGTAGTAGGACGCCACGGAATCGCTCGCGCGTACAACCGTGACGCCTCGACAATTGGTTGGACTGTCTATGCGGGCTGCCTTCACATATAGCTCTATTGCCGCTGCGCCAGGGACTAGCGCCCGGAGAAAACTACGGCAGGTCATGAAGACATAGCCGTAGTCTCTTCCGTGACCTGGCTTGCGCTTTGGGCAGCGGTCAAGGTCTTTGTAACCGCTCTACCCTTCGTTTTTGTGGGACGGCAGTCTCGACCCCCATCGTGTGCGACGCCGGTTGGCGGCGTCGGTGCAGGGTTAGGCTATTATACCTAGGGTCGAAAGATTGAATACAGTTTCTTGAGACGACATTATACGCCATAATAAAGTCAAAACCAAGCCACCACCATAATATAACACAGTTTACGAATTCGCAAAGTAAACGTTTCCTTTATAGGCCAAGATATTCGCATATTTATTTATTTATTGTTGACGAGATAACGTCTAGTAAATTGATGAAAGCTGTCGGGTATTTTTTTCAAAAATGACGCCATTTTGTCACGTGTCGCGAGCGAGCGAGAGCGCAGAACAAGCGATAGAGAGGCACGATCAGCCTAAATCGCTAAAAAGCAATTTCTGCCAGACAACCTGAGAGTGACAGTAATATTGCATTTGCAGATAGGCAGATGGTATAACAATAATAATATATAATAAATATATATTATACAAAATTATGATAATTCAGTTATAATAATTCAATTCCATTCATGTTTTCTTATGACGTTATCACGTAAAAATTATCGTCCGTAAATCGACTTTACAGACAACCATTTTTTGTTTAATATACACTGTCATCTGTTTCTAAGGTAGGCAACTTAATGCCTGTATTATAGGTAACAGTCGACTGTACACATGTATTTTTTTTTAAATATGGTAATTATTTACAATTTTTTATGGACTACCTACCATTTTTTCGCAAAAATATTTCTGAGAAAAAAAATTTGGAGCCATTTTTCGCAAAAATTAGCCACGATTGTATTATAAATAATTACCAAAAATATACACACACATAATACAACACATAATACATATTAATAAATTTATATTAAACCCAGACTCATGGCGGTAATCGAACCTATAACACTGGAGCAGAAAGCAGGGTCATTGCCAATAATTGGGCCAACGGGCCAGACAAATTTGCCAGCTTAAAATGTTTGTTGACACTTTAAATGACTTTGACACATTGACAATCAGCTGAGCGTTTTATAAAATGCGAATTCAACCGTGCTCAACACTGAAAGCCACTTACCCAATCAATCAATCAAAATGCGAATTGGGAAAGAGTACTGATTAATTGGCATTTGAAAATATCAAAATAATCTATTTGCTTACGATATTACAACAGATATAATTTTTGTTATATGTTAAACATTTATTTATTTTGTAATATTAATAAACTTCAATTCGTAACTTCATGTTATTATTTAATTCATAATTAAGTATACACAGTTGATAATGTGTGCTGTACCTGTTGCTATTTCCTATATGTAAATTGGGATATGCAATATGCACTTTCCGAAATCAATATCGGATTAAAATCAATAGAGGTAACGCAGTAAAGCAGGTATCAAGGATGTGCGTGAAGTTTTGGAGCACAAAAAACCAACATTTTAGTAGACGATATAAAGTTATATGAAATGACTGCCGCAACAATGGATAATCTTCCGGATGAAATAGTAATGATGATACTCAGCTATATTAACCCTCTAGAACTGAGCTCGGTGACATCGAAAGTATGCAAGAAGTGGAATGATTTTATCGCTTCCCGTGTCATCAGGATAAAACGCGCCGAACACTATGAGAAACTACATGAGGGCTTACAAGTGA
Organism: Euphydryas editha; assembly: GCA_036937285.1. Lineage (NCBI taxonomy): Eukaryota > Metazoa > Arthropoda > Insecta > Lepidoptera > Nymphalidae > Euphydryas > Euphydryas editha. Next base: position 316,265 of record JAUPFZ010000019.1, on the reverse strand, counting down.
TACTAGTGACAGACGCTGAACCCTCTGTTGATCACTCTGACACCCTCGTATCCTACGCCATTCGATTGACACCGCGACTGCGAGAGCTGACTATCAACTGTGACTTTCCCCTTGGTGAGACTATACTAATAATTACTTGGTCAGAATTTATAAATAATTTTGGTTTAATAATTGTTCAGTAAGAAGCATTTTTAACTTCCTTGGTTTGATCCTTAAAAAGTACAGGATCAATTTCGATGCAATTTTAATTGTTAAATTAAAAATGGTAAAGTTCTATCAAGTTTGATTTTGATGCATAAAGTTTATAATTTTATTCATTTCAGACAAAAATACATTTAAGTCTCTTTCTGCATTAGTCCATCTACGTCATTTAGACGTTTTCGCTAAGAAGCAGATCCTTAACAGAGACACACATATTAATCCCGGCATAACATCTCTTGTTGTCAATGAGACAATAAGTAATGGATTTTTTACATCATTGAAACAGCTAAAGCTGTCCGCATTTCATATGTACGGTAGAGCTGATCACTTCATGCCAAGGGAAATGGAGTCATTTCTAAAGGTGCAAGCTGTTTATTTAAGGGATCTTACACTGAGATGCTCCGAAATGACAGATGCAAAGTAAGACTTTATTTTATAACAGATGATGGCCATAATAATATGAATTTCAAATTTAATTATAAAAGCTGTTATTCTCTTTCATTTTTTTCTAAATAATATCATATTTCCATAGAATACAGTACTATATTATTAATTATTATAATCAATACTTATAAAATAAATGGTTCGACTCATTTAATGGTTATGGTGAAGCCTTAACGGTGGAAGCTAGACATACAAATTTGATGATGAATCAGTGAGTCATTCAGTCAAGACATGTTTATTTATTTATTCATACTTTATTGCATAACCAATATTGAATTGTACAAAAGGCGGGCTTAATGCCAAACTTAGGACGTACAAGAGCGAATGTTTGTAGGCCTGCTAAATTGGAAATTGAGAAAATTTATTTTGTTTGAAAGACAAAAAAAGATAATATATTATTTGATAAGTATCGTTCACATAAAATGACAGTGATATTTAAATAACCAACTATTAGCTATTGTGTGCAGTTAGGAGACTGAATAATAAGTAGGTTCATCACTATATGTATAACAAGAATATATCTTAAATAAAAGTGTCTTGTATAGGAACAAAATTCTAAAAATTTTATATTATGTGTAGGTTTAAGGTAATAGGTCTCTGTGTGAACCTGCTGTCGCTGCAACTGTACATGTGCTCCATGCTGACCAGAAATGGAATCCATCCCATTGTTGGCTTGCCGGAGCTGCAACGATTGCACATCACTGGAACTACTCTAGTAAGTATCTTCCTATCATAGCTAGGGAACTGGTGGCAATTTAGTTATATGATTTAGACATAATGTAGTCTGGACGTATGTTAACTAGAAAAAATAGGTGTCGAGCTCAGGTAGCTCTGATTTTTTTTAAATAAATAATTTCGAAATTGTAAAAAAAAAACTGTCGAAAATTATATTATCGTTTCTGTCATCAATTATATCTCATTAAGTACATTTTATAGATAGTGAAATTAAAGCTGGCAAAAGTCAGGATGGTGGGAGTGTTTATAAAAATAATTATTAAACTTAAAAAAAAAAAAAAAAATTAGTGCTATATCATTCCATCGTCTTTTCAAGAATTATTTATATGTTTTGTCAAGTATTTGTAAATATAAGAAAAAGGTGGCATCTACAACTCTGATTTTAGATGTAATATAAAAAACAAGTATGACATATATTTTATTTCTCACATGATAAGATTTTTGTAATAGAAAATGCAAATTAATTTTTATGTTTGCTCCTTTGTAAGTGACACAGCGTTCACATATCAAAGCAAGTTAGATAATAATTGTGAATAAACAATAACTAATAATAATAGTAATCAACAATTTCTGCAATGAATTGAATATAAATGAACAAATTCTATATATACAATTAACTTTTAAATTTAATTGTATAAACAATCACAAAAATAAAAAACATAAAAATAATAAATTCGGAGACTAACTGGGACTGATTGATCTTGAGATAAAATATTAATTTATCTATATATTAATTGTCATTAAATACGTCTATGTCGGTGATGGCGACGCATACTACGTTATACTCATTACACACTCTTGTAATCGAGGTTTGTGTACCCAAATTAGATCTGGAGAAGGGACCACGAAAGAGTTTAGCGATTGGAGGACGAGGCAAGTTGAATGAAACACTATAGGATAGAAAAGTAAAGCGTAGGTAATTTAAAGAAGGCTAGGTCCTAGTTGTAAGGGTTCCTGTGGAAGATACCGCTGCACGTATATGCTAGCTGTAGAGTTAAGGATCTCTGGATATTCTCAATTCGAGAACCAAGTAGGGATGTTTCAATTTCCAATTGATTGATTTTCCATCTGGCATATTCCAGATGACTTCGGACTAGCTGTTAAAAAAGTAGTATTTTGGTGCTATAATAAAATCCTCAACTGCTGCGCTTAACGAATCCCAAAGTTTGCGCAGACTTCTGTACGATGTCGTCAATTTAAGAGCTGTAACAGAGCTTAGAGTCTAACGTGATACCGAGATCTCGAATTTCGTTAACTTCCTTCAGTGTAGTGGCCCCCAATTTGTAACAAGAAGAGTATGGTACTTTCTTTCTTGTAAACTTAATGTGGAAGCACTTTTCAGGTTTCAATATCACTCTATTAGTTACGCACCACGTACTTAAATTGTCGAGATCATTCTGAAGAATTGTGGAGTCTGTATGAGATGAAACATTTCTATATATTTTTAAATCGTCTGTGAAAAGCGATATGATGCTATGTTTGATGACGAGAGAGATATCGCACCTTTAGAATTGAAGTGACTTAATCCAAAATTCTTGTTTTTTGGTAAACGCCAAAAATGTAACTGAAGAATTGGCTATTTTTTAGTTTTTCGATTATAATACTCTACGTTAAGTGGTTTATGTCACAATTTTAGTCATTAACCATAGACTAGGAATTATTTTAATGATTGAATACTAAACCTATAGGTACAACTAATAAGAACCTTTATTAATTAATCATTGAAAAAAAAGAGTTACTTATTTTCTGAAAACAATTTAATGTTCTTGGCTTATTTGACTTTGTGTCTTTTATTTACTTTACAATACAAAAAACAATTGTGACTATTTAAAAAAGAGGCGATTAATTTCCGATGTTATATTTTTGCTTGGTGACTAATTTTGGAATATGCTAGTTTAATTTTAAATGAATCGCTAAATTTAAGGAAAATGAAAAACAGAGTCTGCTTTCATAATCGTGTATTTTGAAATTTTGGCTCACTAACCATCCTTAAACACTATTTAACGCAACAATATCATGTCACTTAGCAAAATATATTTTGGTCTTATGAATACTTATTAGAACTGAGTATTATTTCCCAACAAATGGTTTAACGCAATATTTGTTATACATTAGTTTAAGTTTATAAAACAATTAATAGTTTTAAATAATCTGCAAAAAGTAAACTTTTGATAAAAGAATATAAAACAATTAAAACACTTATTAAACACTAATAAACCAAAAGTTATTTAGTTATAGTTGAATAACTACTCGTAGCTATAAAATGCTTATAAACATAACTAAGAAAGAATTAACATAACAAAAACACATTTAAGAAATCAAAACAGTGGCAAAAAACGTAAATTGCTTCAAAACTAAAATGAGATCAAAATATATGACTAATGTAGTCATTAATTAAGTCATCAAACCAGGCGTATGTACTAGGGATAGTTTTAGTTCTTATAAAATAACACATATTTTTCTTTTTATTTTCTGCAAGCTCTATTTGTTACTATAAGCTTTCAATAGTGTAATTTCACCCTCTTGTTTCATTTTACTTCTTTTATTGCGCATATTTACTTTCTTAAATCTTTTTCACCGTATGAATTTTTATAGTAAATAAAAAATAATAATAATTCGTCCTTAACAAATTTTAACTATTTTATCTCGCTATTTGAGTCCCTCTGAGAGCTATTTGAGTGCGTTGCTACTGCATTTTTATCAACATCCTGATTAAAGTTTTACCCCCATTCTTTCTGCAACACTTTGAAGTCTATAAAAAAAATTGTAATCTAACTCTTTTACTCTGAACGGAGTGCCCATTTTTCTAGCACTTCTTAGTAAAAGCACATATTGTTGAGTTATGTAAATAGGACCAGATCTTAGGTTTCTCTTTATTTCTTCTTCTATTAAACTATTTGCATTGTCCCCCTCTTTCTGTGTATGTCCTTTAATCAAATATTTATGCGTTATTGATTGAATGTTTTCAAAATAGGCCAAAATACACAGCACAAATATTAGTTACGTTAATATTACAGCGATCACTTCTCTTTTCCTCTCGGCACAGATTTTTCCTTTAATATGCTTCTCATACGTTTTTTGAATACCTAACTTTTCATCTACTGATGCTAATTCATATATTGTACATTGTTTAAACAAATCCTTTTTGGGTTTAAAAAAACTAATATTAAATTCAGTTGTAAATATTAATTAAAAACTCAATATGGGGCGTGAGGTTTGTTTTCTTTGGTTTGATTCGGTTTTTGTTCTTTTATACTCTTGCTACTATCAATATATTCTCTTGTAGTAGAAAACCTTAGATAATGGGACTCTATGCGCCGTATACTATTAAAATGGTTTTTAATATCTTGTACAAGACTTGGGTCAATCGGCGCTCGGCTTATAGAACGCCCTCTAAGATCTTCTACGAAACCATTGGAATTCGTTTTCATTTTCACAGTTCTTATTTGTCTCTGTTATATCTAATGTATTAATAAAAAAAGGTTTTACAGACGCGAATTCTTTGGCTATTGACAGTAAAATAAAAGGCTGTGTTTGGTTTACGAGTTAATGTTTATTTCGACTCCGTTTTTTCCCGCTAATGAAGAAGACTTTGATGATGATATGCTGGAACTTGAAGATGACGACGTAAAAGAACTGGATGATGATGTACTATTGGACCGATCTATGTTTTGTGATGTTTGTTCTTCATTAGTTGAACCAACGTTATACCTACCAGCACCACTTATTTTCGACGTATTGGTAACATCTTTTAGAATCCGTTCTTCAGTTTTCACTTGCGGTAAAATTTCAGGATTCATACTAAGACTTCAATCTGTCGCCTTATCCAAAGGTAGTTTCGAAAAGTTTTCCCTATCACACTCTTTGGATTTACTTTGAACACTAGTATGACCTTCGGTACTTGCTGTTCTCATCCCTTCACACTGTTCTTGCATTTTATTTCTGGTTTAATAGTTGCATAATAAGATCTACTCTTATTTTCATTATTGATTTTAAACTTTAACAGTAATAAACATAAAATAACTCAATTAAAATAAAGCTTTCTAAGTCACACATCATTCAGTAAAGAAAAAGCATATTTACATATATGTCTCCGCAGGTACAAAATTGGTTAGTAAAGTAAAGCCATAGTATAAAATAGGGCTTCATCCAACAAGCAATATTTAGTAATAAAGTGACGGCAGTACAAATACGACACCACAATATGATAAGCATTAAGTACTGAAACGACCAAAACCAAAAAGATTTATTACAAAAATAAATGTCGAATGAATAACTTACCTTAAATTTAGCATTGAAACGGCGGATTACAATTTACGTCGCTTACGGAGCAACCGCGCGGCACCCAACGTTTAGCACTATCCATGTAAAACCGAATAGGGTCTTTTAATAGTGAGAGACGCGCTGAAGGCGCATGATTTAAAAGAGACGGAAATTGTAAGTTTGTCCTTTTCTGGGCTAAAATAGTCTGTATAAATTTAATAAACTGATAGAATACATGTTTATAAGTCGTTTAATGTATAAAAGTCATTTTCTTAAAATTGTTAGTTAAGTCACTTCAATTCTAAACGTGCGATATAATTAACAAATAACGAGAAAAGTATGGGGTCCAGGTGTGTACCTTGAGGTAGGCCTGACTCGGGAGTAATATATTTGTGACTCGTAACCACCGACCGTCGCTAGGTGAGACCTTCTATCCAGATAAGAGTCAAACCATGCAAGCACCGAAAATGCTACAGTCCTCAAGTTTCGATAGTATTTAGTGTGACTGACTATCAAATGCAATCGTAAAATCGGTATATATTACATCCACCTGCAAGCCCGCATCCATTTCACACGACAGACGAGATGTGAATGAAAGACGATTTGTCTCAGCGGAACCGGGAACGACCTTTTCAAAAACCATGCTGAGCATCGTCGAGGTTAGCTTTGATATGACGCGTTATCAACGTGCAAACCAAAGACTCAAACAACTTTATTAAGCTTAATAAAATGGATACGGGTCTATAATTTGAGATTTTACACTCATCTTTTGACCTTTGTCGCCTTTTTTATGGATTGGATTGATATAGAGATCATCTCTATGATTATTGTACTTCATATATTTTTGTCTCAGCTTGTCCTGCTCTAATTTTAGTCTAATGAAAGATTTTGTGAACCACGGTGGATGTCGCGGTTTAGTTGATTTACGTTTAGGGACATATGCTTTAATAACGTCTTGCAGAGTATTATATAGTGTTTCAGTCATACTCGTATCATCGACATCGTTGCAGAACTTGAATTTTTCAGTCCAATTAATCCTACATAAATTAGAGTTTATTTTAGTGTATTCAAACTTTAAAAAGTTGTAATCGTCACGATATTTGATATTTAAATGATTGACATTTAACAGTGGTATGTTCAACAATAAGTTGGGATACTTGGAATCTAGCCTGCTTATAAATTCAAGCGGCTGTATTACTTTTGACTCTAATAGTACTTAGCACTAAGTCTAACATTTTGTTATAACAATTAGGAATATTATTAAACTGATATAAATTGTTTACACAGATAGTCTTTTAGGGAGCAACCTAGAATACCTATCATTATCACAAAAAGGTAACATATAATTATGATCATTTTGACTATACCAGTTGATAAAACCCAAATTAAAATCATAATCATAATTATAGTTCGTTTGAGTACCTAATGTTTAAAATATACCTCGTCAGTTTTAGTTCTCAGACCTCTAACATTTTGATAATATATCCATGATAACAAGTATTTCTTTAAAACATATTTTGTTTCGAGGATAACGGAAATAAATCTAGCCGCAGATTACGAAACGTTATTAAGGTACTTAGTATTATAAATTAATAAAGTCTAGCTATATTCATTTCTACCTACATAAATGCGCCCTCCTCGCACACACACGAATTTGTATCCAATTTCCTTTGGGTGTCTTAGTCGTGTGTGCCGTCGAATCCAAGATGTGATGATGAGCTTAGCTTGCTTTTGGGGTTCTTGTTATTGTATGTAGCTACGGCGTCCAGGAGCGCATCTCTGTGGTGCGTGCTACGCATTTTAACCACGACGCTCCGAGGACGTCCGTTGTCTCGATTTGATTTTTATAAAGTTTTTGGATTTACGTTCCAGGACACCATTGACCTCAACATTATTCTCCCGCATGTTTTGTTCCAATGCAACCAATCTACACACACAAACATATACACATAAATATAAACATTAACATACATAAACATATTTAAATACATATATAGTACATAGATAAGTATTTATTTACCTAAAATAGTATATAAATATCATACAAACATGGAATTATTATGTACTAGGTAAAACTGGAAGGCTTACTAGTAAAATCCTGTCAAATAAAATTGAACTCTATATGTAATATGATATCGTTGTTTTTAGAATATCAAAATACAGAGTAAAAACGGTCTCGACAGAGAACAATTTAAGCTTCGTTGTGTCTCTTTCGCACGATTGCCATGTAAAATGTTTGATTCCTTTAGTAGAATAAGATTGTCTAAGAAATGAAAATTAAAACGTACTTATTTGCATAATATGATAAACTTATGTGAGTACCGCAGATGTACTAAAACAAATTACTTTCGCGTACAGTTTTACTTATTAAGAACAAAAATATTTCTCACAATAGCGCCGTAGGTAATTAGTAAATATTATAAATTTATTACTAGCATTACCGGTAAATATGGTTGTCATGTCAGCTGTTGTAATTTAATGGCGTCTCCTTTGTTGTTCCAAGTGTTGACAAAGACGGGTGAAGTTTTGAAACCTCTCTTTCGGCTCGCGCTTATAATCTGAGTGAACTTTCCAGTTGTACATAGTACATAATAATTCCATGCATACAAATTACTAACGATATGTAGATAAATAATGTTTTTTGACAGATGGCTTAAAAATACGTATCGACTGCGCTTGGCGTATGTCCCGCGGGAGGGCATTCCACAGTTTCACAGCTTTAACAGTGAAAGATTCACTGTAGCATTGACTATGGGATAACGGATATTTTAATTTATTGTCGGCTTGGGAACGAAGGTTTAGCGTACTAGGGACGTCCGAACCAAGAAAAGTAAAGCGTTACTTTAGATATGTAGGAATACTAGGATGGAAAAGGATCTTTGTGTAATCAATTTTTGTGTAAGATCATGCACTGATGACTGTAAAGCATTGTCAGTTTGCAAAATCTTAATGGTAGCGGATTTTTCTTCAAGTTCTTTCTCAACATACTCAAAATAGTCGTTAAAGAAATTTAGCGACTCGTGGAAGCTAGAGAATTGCTGGTTAATACTAGTTAGTTCTTTTGTCACTAGATCGTGTAAAGTTGTTTGAAGTACGTCCGCAATCTCTTGTCATAAAATCAAAATATTTTGTTCGTTATAAGGTGATTACACACACTCGACGAACGTCAAAAAAAATGTCTCGGTAGACATCTACAATTTCATCATCTATTTCATCATCGGCTTTACTAAATATTACAATAATATAATAATATTCCTAGTGTAGGCCGAGAGAAAAAAAGCCGCAGGAAAAAAAAACTAATAGCCATAATATGTGGCGCAGGCGTTCTTCGGTGAGCGATGCTCGGCGACGATGAGTCCTGGAAGGCGATGGTCTCCTTCTGCGAGACAGTAATGTCCCAGAAGGAGGCCGACGAGCGGATGTCAGGAGGCCGCCGACGTGGCCTCCATCCGCGGGCGACGAATGGGGGTGCGCAGGAGGCGCTACTTAATGCGCCTCCAGTAACGCCCTTGTGCCCGTGTCGGGCCGGGATGGGAACCCGGTCCTGCTAGACACGGCGTCGTCGGGACTGTTCAGAGGTTAGCCGGACAGTCCCCATGGAGGAGAAGTCTGGCCTTTTCGCCGAGGCCAGCCTGTCGCTGGAGGGATCTTGTTGCCTGCAGATCCGGGACCCTCCAATTAAAGCGGCTGAAGGCTCCCGCAGGGGCTTAGTACGGTATTGCACTCCCAAAGTGCCGAGTCCGACATAGGTCTAGGACTGCTGCTGAGGTCTATGGCGTCCTGGATATCATCCGTAAATGGATTCCCCTGCGATAAAAAAAAAGCCGTTCTTCGGTGACGTAAGGTGAAGTGGTGTCATCACTGTCACCTTTGCTAGGCTTCGTTTGCAGAGTAACGTTACTACTCGTGTGATCATTAACATCGTCACTGAGTATTGTATTTGTAAGGCTACGAGTTATTGGTGCTGATTGCCGTATGGGTGTATTAGTGTTGTCACCACGTCTTCGTTGTTTTATGAGGTACTTGCGACATTCCCAGTTGCGCCTACAATCGACGGTCATATAGACTTAAATTCCTCGGTATGATGACACAATCGATATCAAAGACTTGTTCGCAGATCGGATATTGAAGATATTCTCGGTTTTTAATAATTGTGAGACATCCAGAACAAATTTTTTGTTGACATATTTGCTAGTGATTATTAGGAAGTTGCAGAGGTCAAAAAAATTAAGAAATATTAGATCTTTACCTATGAAATTGGCGTTTTGACGTACTTGCTATTTCAATACAAAAAAAAAAAAACGCTAAGAACTCGTATTACAAATAATTTATTTTTATTTTTAAAATATAGAATTCTTTTTTTATAATTAGTCATTTGTTTAATGGTTAGCGTTCTGTTTACATCGCATTTGTGCGTTTTTCATCATCATGGATATTAAATTAATTAATTGTTAAAAATTCGAGTAATTATGGTGTATGAGTTTCCGCCGCAAAGCGGCAGAAGCGTTACGCAACATCAACGACGTTTACGGTGTGAACACTACTAATGATCGTACCACCCGTTATTGGTTTGCTCGCTTTCGTTCCGGAAATGTTGACCTAAGAAATGAACCACGTGGTCGGCCGAAAATGTCGGTCGACAATGACGAATTAAAGGCGGTTGTTGAGGCTTAAACTACAGCTGAATTAGCAGCAGCTTTCGAAGTTAACACTAAAACAATATTGGGCCATTTGCGTCAAATTGGCAAGGTAAAGAAGCTCGACAAATGGGTGCCTCACGAATTGAATGAACGCCAGCGCGAAATACGCGTTGAGACGTGCCTTGCACTGCTCAACAGACACACAAACGAAGGCATATTGAATCGCATTGTTACTTGTGACGAAAAATTGATTTTATTCGAGAATCGCAAGCGCTCAGCTAGTTGGTTAGATCCTGGTTCAGTACCTAAATAATGCCCTAAACGAAAAACGACCCCTAAGAAAGTGATGGTAACTGTTTGGTGGTCTAGCAACTTTATTCGAGGTTGTCATAATAATAAGCAGTCATTAACTGCACATGCGTCATTAGAAAAAAGACAGATGCGGGTACCGCGATCTTCTCTATCTTTCTAACCGTTGGACGTTTCCGCTTACAGGCAGCCGTATGTCTTCCCTACTCTATCTATAATACCTCTACGCTATCAACACATCTTAGCTTTGCAAAACGTTTCCTACACGCATACTTCATACAAAACAGCGAAGGTGATAAATATTTTGGAAAAAGGTGCAGATTTCAAAAGGTCTAGAAGTAGGTAGTTCAGAATAAGATAGTTTATTCGTCTGCTTCAAATGGTATATCAATAAAACTTGTAGTTTTTATTTAGATTAAAAAGTACCATAACATTTTGCCTTGTTGTTTTTAAAAAAACGTGTTTGTTTGTGGCCTGTATCTTCTCTCTATGTATTGGGTAAATCTTGGGAACGAAAGAAAAGGGGCTTTGTGGTGCGACTTCGTCCACGTCTACATTAGTCCTCGCTACGCCACTGAATTTAAGGATAAAAAAAAACCTGTACTAAAATAATAAATTTGGAATCTTTTTATTCATTAGAAAAAATTAACACGAGCCAACCAGTTACTGTCACCACTAAAATCGGTAAATCTTACAAATTTCTAAATCCAACACAGGTATAAACATATGCTATCATCACGCATGATATTAAAAAAAAAATTCTTTCTCTATTACAGCTCCGTACAAGAGGTATCATGGGTTTAGTCACTCGTCTACCACCACGTATTCGTGACTTAAACCTAAGTGGTTCTCAATTTGGCAATGAACACTGTAATGCACTAGTTTCTCGCTTGCCCCAATTACGTTCCTTGGAACTGTGGCGCACTCACATCGAGAGGGATGCTGTGATCAGACTCGCTCACCGGCTGCGGTGTCTCGAGGATCTTGACACCGACATCGAGTTCAAGGCGACACAGATCAAGATGCTGGAATATCACACCACGCTTAAGAAGTTGAGGTGCAGGTGGAATGGAATGGTTAGTTGGGACAATTTTACTGGGAAGATATAATTTTTTCTATGGTAATTATTATTAGGGAGGAACCCTTTCTCTTATACAGATTACGCAATTGTACTTCTAATAATAGGATCATTCTTAATAAAATAAATAATCAAGGTATCAGAGAAGACAACAACAAGAGATCAGGAAAGCGCCCTCTAAAAACCCTTTCAAAATCTCCGAAAACAATATCCCCTTAATCAGGAGAATATTGGCCGCAATGACTGAGCTGAAGTAACGTCATATTATTTTATAACTTTTTATATTTGATTACATTATGTTATATTATGCTATATTTTGTTGTATTGTGTTATAATTCATTATATTGTGTTATGTTGTGTAATGTTATATTAAATTATTTGTATTATTTTTTATTGTATACCTACACACTATACTTTCTTGCACATACCAATCTTGGCTGGTAGAGAATGCATTAGCCTTAAGCCCGCCTTTTGTACACACTTGTATTCGTGTATTTATTGTACAATAAAGAATTTAAATAAATAAATAATAGTAAATAAACGTCTCACACTCAACGGCTCCCAGTAGGATTATTATCCTATGTCGGGAGTCCGGAAACACACAAGCACAAACGCCCAGACCACGACAAATATCCGTATGGCCTATACAAATATTTGTCATGTGCGGGAATTGAACTCGCGACCGCTAGCGCATAAGCCAGTTGCTGTGACCACTGCGCCAACGCATCGTCAATAATAGTCATATAATTAATGTTAATTATATTGGAACTATATTCCTATTTCCTGTAATCTATTAAACTCAGAATATCCTAAATCAATTTTGAGAATTACTTTTGTGTTAAAACGCCTGTTAACTTGCTGATTGGTATACAATCCGCTATTTATAATTTTCAATCACGCAGTCTTTCTGACTGCAATTTATTATCTTGGAAGCAATTTTAAAAATATCCTCAATTTTCAGATAAGCACCAGACTGTGCCTGACGTCTTCGCTGCAAGTGTTCTCGGGCAGGTTCCTGCGCAATTCGCCGGAGGGCCCGTCGGCCGAGCTGTTCTACTTCTGGACGCGCGAGGCCCCCCTGCCGGCCCCCTCGCAGCTGGCCGTGTCCTGCATCACCGTGCGCTGCCGACCTCCCGACCTCAACGACTACGACTCGCCCATGGACTCGGATTAAAAAATAAAATATAAAAATGTATTTTTTGTCTTTTTTTTTTGTAATAAAATTTATTTGAGTGTCCAAAAAAATCATCACTTGACAGCTCGACTGATGACGACGATGACGAGTTGAGACAAGGTTGGCATGAAGAGAAATTTACTTAATAGAAACTGAACGGAAAAGTAGTAAATTTTAAATAAGTTTTTGTGTGAAACTTTAATAAATCACGATATTTAGTTTATGACAGATCTGTTGTCACAACCATGTTTGCATTAATCTCTGATTTAAACTCTACTTGTTTCGTATATCGCATCGCGTTTATTTCGCAATATGAGGGAAATGATTTCTTCAGGCTCTTCTGAAGTAGCGCCATGCTGCTTTGCAGCTGAATGGGCCGTCGCGCCCGGGGAAGTACTTCGCTCTCACTTAACATCGACGTGAAATGACGGCTTTGAGTTTGAGAGGGATCGGTTGTTATTATATCAGACACCTGATAACGACCGTTATTTGTGGTAGAGAAATTATTTACCTAGACGCAGAGGAGCAGCGTGGTGGATTAAGCTCCAACCCTTCTTCTATATGGAGAAGAGGCCTTCGCTCAGCAGTTTTAGCAGTTTTCAGGTTTACAGGCGGATACAGTGAGAGATCCGGTGGCCCATACCTTTCCTCCAGGTAAATGCGAGCGCAAGAGTAAAGATACACGGTTTGTTACGTGCTCTAAACAAGTATACAATGTAGTGTAGATGTAGATCTAGTATTTCTTTAATTAGTATTTATGAAGCATAATTTTTGAGTACAACAAAAAACTTTTTGCGTGAAAAAAGAACCATTTTTCATCGAAAAACATCATCTACAGAATCTTTCAAGCACATCGATGGTTTCATTCAATTCAAATTTGTTCATTCAATGTTCATGTATAATAACTTTTTCGATGGACGTTATTATTCGGACCTGAATGAACAAATTGCGGCGAAGTTAGGTCCTACTGTATGTCGTGCATTGCCAGCATTCCATGCGTTTACTGGCTGCGATTATTCAGCTTCGTTTTATAGTAAAGGAAAGGTCAGGTCTTTCAAATTTTTTTAAAATAACAATAACTTTCAGAAAGTTTTCGCGTCGTTGACAAATGTAACTGATGTTTCTAATGGCCAAAAAAATTCTGTTGTCCAAGAATTCACCGCACTTATGTATGGTATTAAAAAATGTAAGGCCAGTTATCACATTTTCCAACAACAATATTCAGCGACGAAAATAAAAGATTTTTTTTAAAAGAAAGTGACTAGTTTTGACTCGAAATTGATTCCATCTTGTTGGAAATCATTAAAACAGAAAATGTTACGGACCATTTTCATAAATTGCATGTGGCAAAATGCAACAACCATGTTGTGTCAAATTTCATCCAAGAGAGTACGGTTGGTCAGTAATTGATGGTAATTTAAAACCAACGTGGTTCATTGGCGACCCGTCACCAATGACAGTCGAAGAAATTTTGAACTGACTTTAGTTGAACATCAACAAGACATAGAAGAAAACATGGATGCAGATTATGGGTCTGATGATTCAGATGGTATTGATACCGATACGAAAAATGAATGAAAAAACTTATATAAATAAATAAATAAATATATTTAACACACACACAAGGTCGTCTGTTCCTAAGGTAGGCAACTTAATGCCTGTGTTTTAGGTAACAACCGACTGATATACATTTTTTTAAAATAAATATACCTACATATAAATAATACATATATAATTAAGCATATATTACACCCAGGCTCGGGGCGGGAATCGAACCCACAATCCTTGGAGCAGAAAACAGGGTCACTGCAAACTGCGCCAACGGGTCAGTCAATATATATGTACAATTGTAAGATTTACATTTAGAATAAGTATATTGTGTATTACATAATTTTTATACAAAATATATTTTTAGTTTGTCAATAATCAAATGTCAAAATCATTGAAATCAAAATTATTGTTGAACGTCATTATTTTATGTTCTACTGCTCTGATTGACTAATACTTAATATTTTTATTTAATTATTACGAATCTAATACGATTATATTGATAAGATTTATTATTAAAAAAAGTAACTGGTTCTAAATAAAACAAAACAAAAAAAAAAATACGAAAAAGTTATTATACATGAACATTGAATGAACAAATTTGAATTGAATGAAAACATCGATGTGCTTGAAAGATTCTGTAGATGATGTTTTTCGATGAAAAATAGTTCTTTTTTTCACGCAAAAAGTTTTTTGTTGTACTCAAAAATTATGCTTCATAAATACTAATTAAAGAAATACTAGATCTACATCTACACTACATTGTACTCTTGTTTAGAGCACGTAACAAACCGTGTATCTTTACTCTTGCGCTCGCATTTACCTGAAGAAAGAATCGTTTATTGAAAGCATGGCAACCACTGCTTGCGGCCATTTTTTCACTGGCAACCATGAATCATCGTAAACAAGAAATATAAAACTTCAATTTTGTATTAAAATTTAAAAAAAAAAACGGATAACTGTAAATAATCAACAATTATATACATGTTTACACCTGGCAACCCTAACTTGCGGCTGGCTGAGAGCTGGCAACCATCTTTTTTTCTATTCTTTACATTATTTCCTTTAAAATGACGTAAAATTGATTAAAAAAACATATAGCTGCAATTTATATTACCAAATTAATTATACGAAAATTAATTACAGATAATTGCGGCTGATTTGTTTTAGGCAACCTATCGTTAATCCATTGCATACTCCCTCAACCTTCATTTAAAATTAATTTCATCAAAAAAACAGATACCTGCAGAATCGAGCAGTGGGATCTTAGTCTAAATCGTGAATCCGCCGGAGATGAGGCAAAGCGAAGCTTTTTCTGCTTAATATTCTCGAGCCAGTCTTCGTCGTGCTTGGCAACTCCGATGCTTATGTCATGGCGCCATTCATGTCTCATTTTAGCGCGATTTTCCCAGCAATCGGTCGGGATTCCAAAGCTGATCATATCCCGCCTGCAGGAGTCTTTAAAACGTAGCATTGGGCGCCTTGCGGGTCTCTTCGCGTTTGCCATCTGACTCAGCATTACTTGGCGTGGAAGTCTCTCGGGAGCCATTCGATGTACATGGCCAAGCCAATGCAATCTACGTTGTTTCAGCATTGCGGTAATGCTACTATGCTTGTCTTTGAGAGAACTGCCTTGTTGCTCATTTGGTCTCTCCAAGTGACTCCAAGTATAGTCCTCAGACAGCGCATATGGAAGGCATTAAGTTTGCGTTCTTGCTTTGTGTAAGTAATCCATGTTTCCGAAGCGTACAACAGTGTACTAAGGATGCAGGTCTGGTATACAAGGACTTTAGTGTGAGTGGTAAGCTTGTTATTTCTCCAAACGCGTTCAAACAGCCTTCCAAAGCGGTCGATGCTTTTTTTTTTTTTTTTTTTTTTTTTTATACCACGACGGTGGCAATCAAGCATACGGCCCGCCTGATGGTAAGCGGTTACCGTAGCCTATGGACGCCTGCAACACCAGGGGCATCACATGCGCGTTGCCGACCCTTTAAAAACCTATTTACTCCCCTCTTGAAGGACCCCATACTGTAGTCCTGCGGGAAAACCTCGGCAGGGAGTTCATTCCACAACCGAATGGTCCGTGGGAGGAAATTCCTCTGATACCGAACTGTACGGGACCATTGGGGCTGCAATGTGTGAGCATGAATTCCCTGTCGATGGCGAGCGGTGCGATGATAAAAAGTGGCCGTTGGCACCATTTCGAACAATTCTTCGGAACACAACCCATTATACAAGCGATAGAGCACGCATAGGGATGCAACATCTCTTCTTAGACTTAAGGGCTCGATATCGCTCGTCAGTATTGGATCGTCGACAATTCTCACAGCTCTTCTTTGAACCGAGTCAAGAGGGCCAAGTTGGTATGCCGGTGCTCCCGCCCAGAGATGAGAGCAGTACTCCATATGGGGGCGGACTTGCGATTTATACAGACGCAGTCTTTGCCCCGGCGTGAAGTACCGCTTCGCTCTGTTAAGCACACCGAGTTTTTTGGATGCCATCTTGACCTTGTCTTCCAGGTGACATCGGAACTGGACGTCGCTGGATATGTCGACACCAAGGATACCAATACTGTTAGAGATGGTAAGGGTTGTGTCCTGGAATTGAGGGGCCACAGTGAATGGGGTTTTCTTAGCGGTGAACGCACAGACTTGTGTCTTGGAGGGGTTGAATTGGACTAAATTGTCTCGACCCCAATCGGAGACTTTGGAAAGACTACTCTCGATTTCAGACACAAGTTGTTCGCGACTTTCTACCACAGCGGAACGAGGGATGTTTGCACGGCCTGTGTAGAAAGCGTCTCCAGTGCTATCGTCCGCATAGCAATGAATGCCATCAATAGACAGTAAGTCATTGATATGCAGGAGAAACAGTGTTGGAGACAGCACAGAACCTTGCGGGACGCCAGCGTTTATGTCTAGTTTTGCGGAGCAGCAGCCATCTACAACGGCTCGTATGCATCGACCAGACAAAAAACTGGCAACCCATTTGCACAAACCCTCGGGTAGTCCGTACGATGGCAACTTCGAGAGAAGACCCCGGTGCCAGACCCGATCGAACGCCTTCGCCATATCTAGGCTAACTGCCAATGCCTCACCTTGACTCTCGATGGCTGAAGCCCATCGGTGTGTCAGATACACTAGCAGGTCACCAGTCGAGCGACCGTGGCGAAAGCCGTATTGCCGGTCGCTGATCAAATCGTGTTCCTCTAGGTACCTGAGGAGCTTGGTGTTAATAACATGCTCCATAACCTTGGAGAGAAGGGAGGTAATAGCGATAGGCCTGTAATTCGATGGATCTGATCTATCGCCCTTTTTGGGTACCGGGTGCACATGGGCGGTCTTCCATGAAGACGGTACTTGCCTAGTGTGGTAAGAAAGTGCGAAAAGTCGCGTTAATACAGGGCACAACTCTGGAGCACACTGTTTCAGCACCATCGCTGGAATGCCGTCGGGCCCACTCGACTTATGAACATCGAGAGTAAGCAGCTCCCGCCGGACATCTCTTTGTGAGAAGTTTATTTCCGGCATGGAGTGTCCACACCGTGGGATGGTTGGCGGTACGGCGCTCTCATCGACATACAAAGTCGAGTTTGAGGCAAAGAGTGTACCTAGAAGATCGGCTTTCTCCTTGGCGCTATGGGCCAGGTTGCCGTCGGCATTTTGCAATGGTGGTAAGGACGACAGACAAAAATTTCCCTCGGCAGCTTTGGCGAGCGACCAGAAGGCTCGACTCCCGGAAGGGTAGTTGGCAAGCCTTTCGCCAATTCTCCCGATGAACTCGAATTTAGCTCTGGCAATTGCTCTTTTTCAGGCCCTTGAGACAGCATTTAGCTTGCGTTTCACGTCAGATACGTTTGGATCGCTGTTACTCCGAGCCGTGGTCCAAGCCCTGAACGTGGCTTGCTTAATACGTTTCGCTTCCTTACAAGGCCGATTAAACCACGGTCGTTTCCTTGTCCCGGCAGCAACTAGCGAGTTCGGAATAAAATATTCCATACCCGCCAGTATCGTCTCAGAGACAGCAGCTGCGCAGGTGTCGGGATCTTCTGATGTGAAGCAAAGCTGCCTCCACGGGTACGATGCATAGTATTCTCGCAATCCATCCCAATCTGCTGACTTGTACTGCCATATGCGCCGCAAACTAGTTGGCCGAGGTGGATCTGTGCGCGTGCATGGTGCAAGAGTCCGGATGAGGCAGTGGTCGGACGAGCCGAGTGGTGCATCCACTGAGATGGAATATCCATCCGGACGTTGAGTCAGCAGAAGGTCCAGTATAGAGCTCGTATGGTCCTCAATATCTGGTATTCTTGTTGGAGAATGTACCAGTTGTGAGTAACCATAGGCCAGAGCGAATTCGTGAGCACACCTCCCCGCGTAGTCAGTGGACCGAGAACTAAGCCATTCAGTGTGGTGGGCATTAAAGTCTCCTAAAATCACCAACTCCGCAGAGGGGTATAGCTCAAGAACTTTGTCCGTCGTCAATTGCAGGTGCTCGAAGAGCCGCTTTGTTTCCCTGTCACCGCTATGAGACCTGTATAGGCATGCGTAAACACGGGTGTGGCCACCGTAGTCCACGCGCACCCACAATATCGACAGGTCCCTGTCCTCTAAATGAAGGAGACGGCGACAGCAGATATCCTCCCGAACGAACATACATACACCGGCACGTCTCAGGAATTTATGTTCGAGTTTGTAGCCGGGATAGTGTAGGTATGAAGTGTCGGCCGGGCAAGATATCTGCGTCTCCGTTAGAAACAGTAAGGTCGGCTGCGCAGTCTC
Source organism: Euphydryas editha (assembly GCA_036937285.1). Lineage (NCBI taxonomy): Eukaryota > Metazoa > Arthropoda > Insecta > Lepidoptera > Nymphalidae > Euphydryas > Euphydryas editha. The sequence continues at coordinate 297,092 of JAUPFZ010000019.1, read as the reverse complement.
CAGATGTTGATGGACTGCGCTAAGGTTAGCATGGAGCCCCCTGATATTGCAGAAGTCCACTTGTGTGGAGAGGGGAGCCGCTGTGTATACCTTACTTTTCTTTTTGTTTTTCATTTTGTGGGGGAAGGTTATAGGTTTTTTGTGAAGATTTGTTGTGTTGATAGCTAAAGAGGCAAATTTGCAATGCAGACCAGCCACGGGTTAGCATAGGTAGTGCGAATTGTCGGCGCAGCGAACGAGAGGGCCCCCAGTCCCCCCCCACTGCAACAGCCGGGTCCACCCCGGTCTCCTTCTCCGGCACGACTGCTACAGCAGGGATTTTTCGCGGGTTGGCAGTTCAGCCTCCCAGGGCGGAGATTAAGTGATCCCTGGGTTCGGGAACTCTACTGACCCGCGGGCGGCCAGCGACAAACCGTTTCACTGGGTCTCACTGACCGCTGCGCCCACACTCCGCGCCTACACCTGCCGATGTCTGTATCGTTTGCATCACCGGCCTTCCGCTACCAACATAACGAATCCTCGGGAGCTCTGGATACCTTACTCACCGCAGGAACACAACACCGTCAGAGAACAATGTTATTTGGCTGCGATCTTCTGTAAGGCGGAGGTACTTCGCCAGTCGGGCTGCTCCGATTTGAGTAGGGTATATACCCCACTGTGCCCTACCTCTCTAGATGCTCTGCCAATCTGAGTATCTATCTCCTTGTCGCTTGAGAGTGAGGAGGTGGTGGTGGAGCCAAGATAGCAGAAGTGTTCCACTACATCAAGGATGGTGCCGTCGAGTGTGATTGCAGGAGGCTGACTTACGCCCTGCACCATGATGACGGTTTTCTTGGTGTTTACGTTCATAGAATACAGATGACAGGCGTTACCAAATCTCGTCACAAATTCTTGTAATTCGCATTCAGAGTTTGCGACTAGTGCAGCATCATCTGCATACAGGAGTTCTCCGGCAATTAGATCCAGACGCTAATTTTTGGACTTCAGTAGATTAATGTTGTACAGTCTTCCGTCCTTTCTTGTGTGCAAATGTACTCCGACGTCACAACTCTCAAACGCAGTCAAGAGGAGTGCTGATAGAAAAATCCCAAAGAGAGTAGGAGCTAGTACGCAGCCTTGCCTGACTCCGCGGTTAATGTCGAAAGACGTTGATCTTTCTCTATCAAGTATGACGGAGCCTCTCATATTGTCGTGGAAGGCCCGTATGATGTTTAAAAGTTTTGGAGGGCACCCGATTTTGTTTAGTACTTCGTACAGCCCATCACTACTCACGGTGTCAAATGCCTTATTTAAATTGAAAAAAGCTATGTATAGCGGAACTTGGTGTTCTCGACATTTCTCCTGCAGTTGACGAAGAGTAAAAATCATATCGGTGGTAGATCGGCCAGATCTGAACCCACATTGAGTTTCTGCATAGATCCGAGCGGCTAACATGTCCAGTCTTCTTAAAACAACCTTCGCAAATGCCTTTCCCGCGATACTCAGTAGAGATATACCCCTGTAATTGTTACAGTCACCTCTGTCTCCTTTACCCTTATACAAGGTAACTATCTCGGAATCCTTCATGTCTTGAGGTATGGTTTCCTCATCCCAGCAGCGCAGTAATAGAGCGTACAGGAGAGATGAAACATAGCCGAGTCGCACTACAGTCACAGCAGAGTCACAGCTACGACTGATGCGTTGTACTTTTGCTTTCGCTGCCTTGTATATGGATAGTTTGACAGGATCTCTATGGTTGTTCAAGAGATTTATATGAGCTGTCCGTTTTTGCTCTATTAATGGGAGCAGAATGTGTTCGTACTCGGTAAACCAGTCATCAGCAGTCTTCGCTTTCCTGCCAAACACTCTTTCGGCAGTATCTGCGATTACTCTCTTTGTGACCTGCCACATGTCTTCGGCACAGGCTGCTCCATCTAAGATTTCATTGGAAAGTTCCTCCTTCATCAGATTCTCTAGTTCATTGCATAGGTTTTTATCACGCATAGCTGCCGTGTTCAGTGCAACTTTACAGGGAGCTATCTTAATTGAGTGAATTTTCTTAGGAGTGAAGTGAGTCTTCGCCATCACTAGAGAGTGGTTAGTGTTGCAGTCGGCGCTGTGATAAGTATGAGAGTTGAGGATGTCACACAGGTCTCTCCTCCTTGTAATAATAAAGTCAATCTGATGCCAATGACCTGAACGGGGGTGTCTTTACGACACTTTGTGAATAGGTTTGCACTTGAAGTAGGTATTAGTCACGCAAAGAGATAGCGATGAACAAAGCTCCAGCAAGCGTTGCCCGTTTTCGTTGATGTTGCCGATTCCATAGCGCCCGACGCATTCCGCCCAGTCGTCGTACTTGTTTCCTATTCTTGCGTTAAAATCGCCAAGGAAAAGGAGTTTATCAGATGCCCGAACACCCTCCAGACATTCGCGTAGGTCGTCGTAGAATTTGTCCTTGGTAGCGGCAGGAGCCTTAAGAGTCGGAGCATATGCTGAGATAAGAGTGATCGGACCCGAAGCTGTTAACAGTCTTATGGACATCATGCGCTCGGACACACATGAAGGTATTTCAATGCATCTGAGTAAGCAGTTACGAACGGCGATGCCAACCCCGTGTTCTCGCCTGTCTCCGTCATTTTTTCCTTTCCAGAAAAAGGTGTAGTTATCTTCATGTATACTGCCCTCGTCCAGGAGACGAGTTTCTTGTAGAGCGGCTACATCAACACGAAGGCGAAGAAGTTCTCTATCTATGATGGTGGTCTTTCTCAGCTCTGGTGAACTGGCGGCGGTTACGGTTGATGTCGTCAAACCCTCAGATCCGGGTAGCATGGTTCTCACGTTCCATGTAGCAAATCTTGTGACAGTGATGGGATTATCTTTATGATTTTGTTGATTGTTTCTCCTTTTATACCCATCCTGTTATACAGACGCTGCAATACGTCTGCTGCTCCATACACCAATAGGAGCGCAAGATGAGAGGCGGACCAGTACCTTATTGGCTGGGAGCTGCCCAGCTGAGGCAGGCGGTAACTGATCAGTTAGTCGCGAATGAACTATCCTACCTTCGGGAGCCACCCCTGGTGCCCGCGCATACGCCTATTTGCGCAAGGCTTATCACCGGTGACTGCGACTCCCCGTGTTGTGATCTGCACCTTTTCAGACACGGGTGAAGTGGCCTCTCCACGGCGCTGCATGCCTGGGACGCAGTTATGAGAGCACGGACATGCCCATCATCCATGATCTCCTCTCAACCTCTCCGACTGTTTCCCCAGGAATGACGAGTCATTACGTGAGGAGCCGGTTTGGTTGCAGGGGCTGCCGACTCGTTCAGGTTGGACCTTAATGTCGCCTACGGTACCCCAGATCCGTTTGCCTCTTCCGCCTGATCCACCGTACCAATGCCTTCCATCTCCGCCTTCTCAGCCGTTGAGGTCTTTACCCGTAACCTTGGGCACGGGCTCCGTGATATACCCCGCGGGACTGGGTCCCTGTACGAACTTGGCCACCGTCCCACTCCGGCCTACTGGAGTGAGGGGTACCCACCCCCGCGACTTGGACGCGCCGGACAGGAATTACCCCAGTGGGTGATAGAGAAGGTGACTCTACCTCCCCCGAGGCCGGGTTAATGGTCTTGTGTGCTGTTAGACCAAGACCAAAGGCATATGTATGTATATATATATATATATATATATATATATATATATATATATATATATATATATGTATAGCTATGTCTGTAGTTTCGTCAATCAATAGGCTGAAAGGTTGATTTTTAAAGTCTCGTTTTAGGACTTCAGTAAATACAATGCTTACACATTTTTTTATGATTAAGGTAGGGGAGACTGGGTACGGTTGTGCCACGGTACGGTAGTGACAATCGTCTTATTAGCGAAACTGTATGGAATACGGGAAAGGGTGCTATGTGAGAGAGAAGCGGGGTGCAAGTCTGAACGCGTTCCCCAGCATTGCGACAGCCATCGTGTGACGTTAACGTGAGCAGGAGCCCACATTGCTTTTGAACAGTCAAAAGTAAGTATTTTTGTTTGATTACCTTTAACAATCACTTTTATATATATATAGATAGATTACCACGTATTTTTTACGTTATAAGTTGAACATTAATAGATAATTACGAGTGATTAATTTTTACATAGATTAATTGGCAAAGTCGTGGCAATTTTTTGTTTTCGAAAGAGTGCGTCGGGTACGGTTGTGACAAATTTTGTGGGTACAGCTGTGACGGTATATATAATTTTGTTTTTTGTTTTTAGATGCCTAGGAAACGCTTGCGGAAGACCAAAAGAGTACGGTGTGACATTAGTGAATATGAAGATGCTTATAAAGAAGTGAACCCGAGATCTCTTTCCAGAAATACCTCTTTTTATTATTAAAGCTTTTTATTATAATTTACAAACTGAACTTAACATTCAAGAATATTATGTTTCATCATGTTAAATATTTATAGCAATAAAACTTATTATATACCATTTTTTTGTATGTTTATGCATGTCACTACCGAATCCAACCACTGTCACAACCGTCCTTGTCCTGGGGCCGGTTGTGACACTTTCCCTTTTTTTTTAATTTGATCTTATGAGTAATACATCGTATTTAGGGACAATATTTTAGTATTTTTACGTCGACAAATGAACAAATTATGATGTAAATAACGTATCTACCAGCTTACCAGTAAATTAACAAAATTATTGGCGATAAAACAAAAATTGTCACAACCGTACCCAGTCTACCCTACATTTAGTTCGGTGCAGTTGAACTTTGTCAATATCTTTTGTCATTGTAATTAATTACCTCACCCAAGTGATCAACTACACGAATGCTAGAGTGCATGGCTGTGAATAATGCAAGTCGGGCTTCTTCCTACGATCCAGATTGGGTCTAGGCTAGGTTATAATTTATTTTAACATTAATGGGTTTTATTTATTAAGTTATCTATTTATAAAGTATTTTAATTTTATTTTTAATTTATAACTATCGTCTGTCCTTAATTTGAATATTTCGTTTAATTTCTTATTTATTTCTATTCATGACTAAATAATATTAATAATGTCTAATAATATTGGATTAATTTTTTTTTCTTTCGATGTATATATATTTTATGACTCATTATAAATCGTAATGGTTTATTTATATATTTGGAAAATGTAATTTATTTTAGTATCTACTCTAACGCATTGGCCTTAATGTTAGTAGTAAGATTAATAATAATAATAAATAAATACTTCCTATGAGCACGTGTTCAAACGAAATCTTAGGCTGCATAGGTAATTATAATTTGAAACAATACGGTTATATTTAAAAATATATAACTAACCAAATCTTAACATATAAAACAAAGTCTCAGTCAATCTCTTTAATAGACAGAGTGATTTCTGAGCGGAGTCGCAGACTACAGCTAGTTTTTAATGAAACAAAAATCATCTAATTTATCAAAGCTGTAGGCATTGAACTATAAATTGTAGGGCATAGAATTCGTCTTTATATTTTGTAAATAATATTATACATATTAAAAGACTGTAAATGCTGAACAAATTAAATACATATTATCAATGATCTTAGAAAAATTGTCTTCTAAAATCATTGCATATTATATTAACATTTATGTAAAATGTAATAAGATTATTTTAAGTAAATCACTCTAAGGTTCAATCAAAGCGTGAGTTACAATGATTCAAATAGCTATAGCCACCTTACATCTTCATTCATTAAAATGAAATTAAACGTCGCGATACTTTTAACCTTATTGATTAAAATATTGAGTATATATATGACAAACTAAATTATTCAAAAAAAAAAATATTTTGTCGTCATTAGTACCTATAATAATATATACTATTAGCGCCATCTGTGTTTTGTCAAATATTGATTTCATTAATAATTAAACTTTTACAAAAAATAATAATTATCACTACAATATTAATTTTGTAAAATGACGATTCGAAAGTGCTCGTGGGGCCTATTTGAATAAAGTTGTTTTTGATTTTGATTTTGGTTTTGATTGATAAACTATGTTAAGGGTCAAGTAAACGAAAAATGTGAAGTTATTCGACAAGAAAATTGTAGATGGAACTGTACGAGAAACGTACTTTGTAAATCTTGTAATAAATTAATAACTAGCTTTCCACTGTGGCTTTGCCCCATAGAGGTATTATAGATGGAGTATGGAAGACATACAGCTGCCTGTAAGCGGAAACGTCTAACGGAGAAAACGAGCAGTCGGAGCCTTTTGGTGACTACCGACGCCCATGAACATCTTCACAAGAGGATGCAGATGCGTTGCCCTCTTCCCCATATACACCCAATAGGCCACCGGATACTTACAAACGTCACGAAACGCGACAGCATAGCTGTCACTTTACGCCGGTATCATGTGAGCGAGAGGTATAACCCTGGTCGTGTTGGCCCAATACGGTTGCAAAGCAGCATGGCACTATATACCTCTTATTATACAAAACTGGCGCGATTACCGAACAGAATGGCATGCTCTTATCAAGTTATCAACTGACTCTTAGTCTTAGCCTAATATCTGTTAAAATTAACACGAAATGTACATAATAATTTTGAGTTCATGAAAGGGTTGATTTATGTGACACATTGAGAAAGTACAAAAAAGAGAATTGTTAAGATACAAAAATGTGATTGTTCTTAAAGGAACCCAATAGTTCCGCATGTGGTAAGCAGATAGCAGATGTTACCACCTACGGTTACATAACTAGACTTATGAATTGTTAAAAGTTATGCGGTAACACACATTTAAAAAAAACAGACGAATTGAGAACGTCCTCGTCTCTGACTTTGCAGTCGGCTAAAAAACAGAAATAGGAGTACGGGGGGCTAACTTAAAGGCTTATTTTTTATAAATAAACGATTTACGAACAAACAACGATTACGAGTATATAACAAGCGACGAACTAACGATATGTGTAAATGAAAATTGGGAAAATAAAATTATGGGGGGCTAACTTCAGTGACCCACAAACTACAGAGTATGTACTCTAAATATAAAAGGAACCTAACTGGCATTTGAAAAAAATCTATTTATTTACGATATTACAACTGATATTATTTTGGTTCGGTGTGGTGCCACCACTGATTTTGAGAATGACTTTGTTTTTAGAGGTGCTTATTGGTGTTATGATGTTTTGAACTCAGACTACAGTAGTCTGAGGTTTTGAAGTCAAAATCGGTGGTGGTGCGATACCGAATATGTATTTACCTTATTTTTATTATATGTTACACATTTATGTATTTAGCAAATAGCAATAGTAATAAAACTTCAATTCTTTAACTTCAGCGATATGTTACTTTTACGTAGACATTATTATTGTTATTGTGTACTTCATAACGATTTAAATCTTTGATACACAATAACATGTTCTGTACCTGCTTAGATCAAGGAAAAAAAGGTAGGCCACAAAACTCGGCTCCTTCAAGTAAAAACACACGCACTCACGCACACATATGCATCCAAATTCCAACTACGCTCCTTTTCGTAATTTCGTTATTTTCGTTAGTAAATAGTATGTCACGTGACCTCGTACAGAATCTTTGCCTACAAAATGCCGTCTTGTGTAATTAAATGGTGCAAAAACAATACCAAAGTGAACCAAAAGTCTGAAGGAATATCGTTTCACATGTAAGTACATACAAAACTGTATACTTATTGTTATTTCAAAATAATATTGATTCGGAACTTGTAATTTCAATTTCAATATCCCGAAATGACGTACCGTACCGGGGGAGTGTTGCTAGTAATTCTTATTCCCAATAGCCCAAAATGTGGGTAAGTAAATTGTAGGCAATCATAGAAAAATAATAAAGTAGAAAGTGGACATCATTATTTTTTTTTAATCGTGTGATTTTATATGACATAAATTGAAGTTAAGTTAAATATGAATTTTTATCTCGTTTGTTTGTTTAATTTTTTTGAATTAAATACTCATATTTTACTATTAAATATCATGGTTTTAGGTTTCCGACGAATATTTTAATAAGAGACAAATGGGTAGCTGCTGTAAGACTGGTCCGAAGCGAACCAGAATAGCAGCCATTCTCATCAAGTGTGGTTTGCTTATGTACGATACAAATCGTGGGATTTCGCAAAATTCATAGAACAGTATATTAAAAAAAGGTGTGTTTAACCGACTTCAAATAAAGAGTTTACTCTTTTCTTCCTGTATAATTATGTTATATTAAAATCATATAAGTCGCGTTTTTCTTAGTATACAATATATATTTTTCTTTATTATACTTAATGGTTTATATTATTATGTATTTAGATACTTTTATTTCTATTACAGAAATTATTATTATAAATAATTTATTTTTATTCCAAAATGATAGTTTAATAGTCTAACAATGTATATATATTTGGAATCACCATTTAAAACCCTTTAAGTGATTTTTTGTATTAAGATATTTTTTATAATACACATGTTTTATAATCTTTTTTGTATTTTTATCGCTGTGCGTACACTGGCTGACCATTGTACGCACATTTTTTTTTAATATCAATTTGACTGGACTATCTATTGGGTAGACAACTTATAAAGTGATCCTTCATGCCTTCTACGTTCATCATCTCTGGATTGTTGACGCTGAAGAATTTTATTCCTAGTAAATTTATTTAAAACTATAAACAGATTTATTTTCGCATTCTCATTTAACCTATATTAAATTAATAGTGTTTAATCCGACTTAATAAAATTTTCAGGGACTTTTTCTTTTAAAGTGTCAACACTTCACTTACTCACACATAGTTAAAACAGGGGCTTCAGTTTATTGTTCTAAGTGCATTATCTACATTTTTTTACTTGATCTATGTGTACCTGACTACCTGATGCTATTTCCTAGCTATAGTGCGTTCAACAAAAGGAGATACCAGACGTTTACAAACAATGCCCATCATCGACGACGGAACAAAGAAAATATAGTCTATCTCTTTCTATCTTGATTGTTTGCTATCTGCTGCACAGCTCTCAGCTAAGGACGGGCAAAGTCAAATGAATCTTTAGCCGGGTTTGAAAACATTCGGACGACCCTTTGATTTTGTAGTTACTTATTTTTTCTTTTATTCCGTGTCCTAAAACGCTCGAGATGATACATACATTTCGTTCGTTCTCTATAATTTCCTTTTATTATTTTCGTTAATTATTATTATCTTTTACTGGTTTTATAGTTATAGTTGTTATTTGTTGTATAAGTTGTTGTTGTTGTTATTTGTTGCTGTTATATCTAGTTTTAATAAATTCGTGTAAGTAAAAAAGGTTACAAAACCCTGCATAGGCGAATGGCCTGGCAGTTGCTTTGTTTACGTCTGGTATCTTTTTTACCTACTCAACTCATTCAACTGAACGCACTGTAGGTACAAAGTGGGATATGCAATATGCACATTGCACTTTCTGAAATCAATATTGAATTAAAATCAAAATTTTAGTAAACGAAATAAAGTTATATGAAATGACTGCCGCAACAATGGATAATCTTCCTGACGAAATAGTCATGATGATACTCAGCTATATTAACCCTCTAGAACTGAGCTCGGTGACATCGAAAGTATGCAAGAAGTGGAATGATTTCATCGCTTCCCGTGTCATCAAGATCAAACGCGCCGAACACTATAAGAAGCTACACAAGGGCTTACAAGTGATACTAGTGACAGACGCTGAACCCTCTGTTGGTCACTCTGACACCCTCGTATCCTACGCCATTCGATTGACGCCGCGACTGCGAGAGCTGACTATCAACTGTGACTTTCCCCTTGGTGAGACTATACTAATAATTACTTGGTCAGAATTTATAAATAATTTTGGTTTAATAATTGTTCAGTAAGAAGCATTTTTAACTTCCTTGGTTTGATCCTTAAAAAGTACAGGATTAATTTCGATGCAATTTTATTGTTAAATTTAAAATCTTAAAATTTTATCAAATTTGATTTTGATGCAAAAAGTTTATTTATAATTTTATTCATTTCAGACAAAAATACATTTAAGTCTCTTTCTGCATTAGTCCATCTACGTCATTTAGACGTTTTTGCTCAGAAGCAGTTCCTAAACCGGAGAACACATATTAACGCCGGCATAAAATCTCTGGTTGTCAATGAGAGAATAAGTAATGGATTTCTTACATCGTTAAAACAGCTAAAGCTGTCCGCATTTCACATGTACGGTAGAGCTGATCATTCCATACCAAGGGAAATGGAGTCATTTCTAAGGGTGCAAGCTGTTTATTTAAGGGATCTTACACTGAGATGTTCAGAAATGACAGATGAAAGGTAAGACTTTATTTTATAACAGATTATGGCCGTAACAATAGGAAATTCAAATTAATTTAATTATAAAAGCTGTTAGTCTCTTTAATTTTTTCTGAATAATAAATAAATAAATAAATAAATAATAAATAATATCATATTTCTACAGAACACAGTACATACTAAATTATTATTATTATATGTTATGGTGTAGCCTTAACGATGCAAGCTAGACTCACAAATTTGATGATGAATCAGCGAGTCATTCAGTCAGTCAAGTCATGTTATTTTATAAATATACAATAAAAGCTCTAAATTTATTTCTCGCATAAATAAATCACAATTACCTCCTATACTCTTTGACGGCATTGAAATTCCATACAGCGAGAATGTGACTAACTTAGGTGTTATAATTGATCAGACTTTCTCTTGGGGACCACAGACGTGTGAAATAAGTCGAAAGGTTTTTTCTACTGTCGGATCACTACGTAGACTGCAAAATTTTCTTCCTACTTCCACCAAAATTGCTCTTACACATAGTCTTCTCTTATCTATTCTTGATTATGCTGACAACTCTTACAAGATAAGGTACGTTACTGAGGAGCAATTAAATAAGCTTGAGCGCATTCAAAATTTATGTATCCGTATCATATTTGGCCTACGCAAATATGATCATATCTCTAATTTTCGCAACAAACTCAAGTGGCTCCCAATCCGCCTTTGCTGGAATACTCACATTCTTACTCTTTTATACTGCATATTATTCAATCCTGCTACTCCTTCTTACCTAAAAGAGCGGTTTAAGTTTCTCAACGATTCTCATGAACGAAGCTTACGTTCTAATGAGAATTTACTCCTTGAAATTCCTTCCCACTCTACTAATTTCTTTACAAAATCATTTACTGTTCAAGCTGCCCGACTTTGGAACTTCCTACCCTTGTCCATTAGACGTGCTCAATCCCTAAAATTTTTTTAAGAAATCAGAAAAAAACCATTAACCTTCAATTTTAATCCTTTACATTTATGTATTCAGTCACGCTCGTATAATCATTTCCTCTCGTCACTTTAAATCATATGATACAATTCCTTATTTATAGTATGTTTGTATATAATAATTTTTATGCATACATCTATCTATATGTACATACATATATGTATATATATGTACGTATATATATTTATTAATTTTTTTTTCTATTGTCTATATGTATTGTATATGTTATAAATAAACTGTACACATATACCATTAGCATACCATTTCCTCTGCCCTAAGGTTGCCTGGAAGAGATCGCTCTTTAGCGATAAGGTCGCCTTTTGTACTTATTTCCTATTTTTTTTTGTATGTTATGTTGCTATTTTTGTATAATAAAGAGTTATTATTATTATTATTATAGACTAGCGGCCCGCCCCGGCTTCTCACGGGTATTTAACTAAAATTTTAAAAATTATAAATTTATATTTTTTATCACCTACATGCGCCATCTATCGTATAATGGTAATAATATAGTTTTTATATTTAGTGACATTTAACATAATAGTACCTATATTAATTGAAAATGATGTTTATCTAAAATATTAAAACGATTTCTATTCCTATCCGACATATTTAGTAAACTTTTAAGTTTAACAAAATAATAACTCAAAAATAAGTTTTGTGAGTTTTTAAGATTCCTTAGACCAGATGGCGTTGGCGGCGTAGGTACCTATTTCTATTTTCTTAAATATTTATTTTTAGATTTAATTACAATGAAACAAAAACTAAATTATACTGTGAATTATGTTTAATTTTTATGTATTAAAGTTATTTACATTGGTTTTGTACTTTTTATGTGATACGTGCACGAACAAAAAACGATAAGAGATGGCGCTGATTCAAAAAAAAAACGCGCTATTAAAATTTATTCTTGATGATATATAGTGTATTAATAAAACGGAGGTTTTAACAGATTTATTTTTGTATAGATGAATGTCAGTGATATTGAAATAACCAACTCATAGCTATTGTGTGCAATTTGGAGACTGAATAATAAGTATGTTTTTCACTATATAACAAGAATATATCTAAAATAATAGTGTATAAGACCAAAATTCTAAATATTTCTAAAAATTTTATATTATGTGTAGGTTTAAGGTACTAGGTCTGTGTGTGAACCTGCTGTCGTTGCAACTGTACACGTGCTCCATGCTGACCAGAAACGGAATCCAGCCCATTGTTGGCTTGACAGAGCTGCAACGACTACACATCACTGGCACTATTGGAGTTAGTATCTTCTTATAATACTTGAACATTGTTTTAGTGTTGTGTCTACTACACCGACAACGGAGGTGATGCATTCGGTCGTTTTGTCGAAAAGGCGATGGAGGCCACAAGAAAGGAAATACTCGAGCACTTTAGACTGTCTCTTTCATAGAAGGTTCTAAAATATGTAAATAATTGTATGTAATTTTTATTAACAGAAGTTAATTTAGTTGTTTTTATAATTAAAAAATTGGGTCAAAGTTGTAATAACAATAAATACTGCCACTGCATTAGCCTTATTGTGGAATCAACACTTTCGTCTTTTATGAATTTTGTATATTATAAATATTATTATAACAACAAGATTGAGCGGACTATCAGAACATTAATAATAATGTGATATCAAATTTCTACCTACCCACACTAAAATGATAAGACATATGCTACATAATTATGCTCAACTTTAATTATTTTTCATTATGTATGCCACTGTATTTATTGCTCCAACACACCGCTAAACTTACAATTTAACTTAAGCAGTGGCGTAGCTAAGCGTGTGCGAAGTAGGCCTTCACCCACGGCCTCGTACTTAAAGAGACCTCGCGAGGCCTCTTTAAATGCAATGCCGCTAGACTTAAATTCCTCGTTTATTTTTAAATAAAAACCCAAAAATTTTAGCCACACTCATCATAGGCTGGCAACACAAAAAAACAATCGCTTTGCAAAACGTTTCTTTACACGCATAATTCATACAAAGCATTAAAGATGGTAAACATTTAAAAAAAGGGCGGATTTCAAAAATTCTAGACGTAGGTAGTTCAGAATAAGGTAGTTTATTCGTCTGTCTCAAATGGTATATCAATCATACTTGTAGTATTTTTTTGGATGAAAGTACCTTAAAATATTGTCTCCTTTAAAACCATGTTTATTTGCTGTCTGTATCTACTTATCTAGTTATGCATGCACCCCAGCCCTCCGTCTTAGTACGTGACTGTTCCGCTGACTTAGCATTGCAACCGGGCAGTTCATAGAATTAAGTACAAAGACTAAACATAGATTATAATATTAATTCTTGGATTCGTTTTAAGAGATAAATTTATTAATGTACACATTTTTATTACAACAGAAATATAACAGCTTCAAAATCGGCTAGACGTTTCTCGTTTCAAGTCTTTTTAGTTTTAATTTTAAATGAGTTTCTAAAATCCCTTTTATCCATAGATAAAGTTTGACTATCTCTACAATAATAATAAATCTATTTATTGGGTAGATCTTGGTAACGAAAGAAAAGGGGCCTCGTTGGTGCGACTTCGGTCGCGTCTATATTAATATTACGCTACGCCACTGAATTTAAGGGTCAAAAAACTTTTACTAAAATAATAAATTTGGAATCTGTTTGTTCGTTAGAAACACAGAAAAACAGAAAGTTAATTAACACGAGCCAACCAGTTACTGCCACCATTAAAAACAGACAATCTTACAAATTTCTAAGTCCGACACTGGTATAAACGTGAGATATCAAGTGTGATATTAAAAAAAAAATCTTTCTCGATTACAGTTCTGTACAATATGTATTATGGATTTAATCACTCGTCTTCCACCACGGATCCGTGACTTGAACCTAAGTGGTTCTAGGTTTGGCAATGAACACTGTAATGCACTAGTTTCTCGCTTGCCCCAATTACGTTCTTTGGAACTGTGGTGCACTTACGTCGAGAGCGATGCTGTGATCAGTCTCGCTCACGGGTTGCGGCGTCTCGAGGTACTGGACACTGACATCGAGTTCCAGGCGACACAGATCGACATGTTGGAACATTATCATATGACGCTTAAGAAGTTGAGGTGCATATGGAACGAACCGGTTAGTTGGGACAATTTTACTATTTGTTTTTTTTTCTATGGTAATTATTATTATTAGGTTTCTCCCTCTCTCTTAGATAGATTACACAATTGTACTTCTAATAATATTATCACTCTATACTCATATAATGAATGTTAATTATATTTGAAGTATATTACTATAAATAACCTATCAAACTCAATATAAAAACTCAATACCATCTGCTGTATATAATTTTCAAAGCAATTTTAAAATATATATATATATATATATATATATATATATATATATATATATATATATATATATATATATATATATATATATATGTATATATATATATATATATATATATATATATATAGTACATGTATCTTGATAGAAAAATTCTTAACAAAACTATACACACCACTATAAAATTTACCAAAGTAAAAGAACATCTTATAATAAAATACGAAGGAGCACAACTTTATAATAAAATACCAGCTCACATAAAAAATGTAAAATCATTTAACGCATTTAAGACCAAATTGGCTAATTACATAAAAGTACATTCATTTTGAAAAAAAAATTTGAAAAATAAATAAATAAATAACAACAACAATAATAAGCCAATGCGTTGAATGCGTTTAAGACGAACACGAATGTTATATTACCATATATGTGTATTCTCATGTAAGCGACGTGTCTTATTTAGAATAAATGTATATAAACCTAAAACCTAAAATATCCAATAATTTCGTATAAAGTTTCATATAAGCACCCGAATGCGTCTGACGTCCTCGCTGCAAGTGTACCCGAGCGGGTTCCGGCACTTCCCGCCGGAGGGCCCGTCCGCCGAGCTGTTCTACTTCTGGTCGCGCGAGCGCTGCCCTCGGCGTTGCCGCGCCGTCGTGCGTTGCGAGCATCCCTCACCTCCACCATTACTACTCCCCTATGGACTCTGATTAAAAATAAAATATATAAATGATTTTTTTGTTTTTTTTTTTTAATAATAAAAATTATATCGCTACCGAATGACTATTAACATCGTCGGAACTGCAAAATCGATTTTTTTTTTATTCATTTAATAAAACGTTCCTAAATAACCAAGTCTATCATCAGCTGAAAAGAAAAATATTATTTTATGCATAGTTTTTTAATCACTTAATTTATAAATGACAGTATTTAAAAAAAAAATTGTAAAAAGACGAATGCAATTTACACTTTACATCGCTCTCCTGTAAAGTTTTTTTTTCATATCCGACATTTTTAATAGTCATGGGCGATATAAATGTGCAAAAAATTGGTTGTCTGTGAAGTCGGTTTACGGGTAATACTTAATTAATTGTACGTGATAACGTTATAAGAAAACATTGATAAAAAAATTGGATACTTTTATTTATTTATTTTATTAATTTTGGGAGGAATAACAGCTGAAAAATACAATATACAAGATGATATAGAAATAAAAAGCTACCAATAGTTACCCACTGGTTGTAACAAAATAAGGAAGTGTAAAAAGAAAACATACGCTACACATTAGTCGTAGTGACAAGAACACGTATTATATAGATTACAAAATATGGCTTATGAGACGATGATATGATGTAAGACGTAAGTAAACAGAGTTAGGTGCAGTCAAACTATAGATACAATTATAAAACTATACAATTATTTATTAATTTTACGCAATTAAAAATATCATTAGAATACGAAGGTAAATTTCGCTACTATTGATAAGTTTATAATAGCTCGGATGGGAATCGGGCGGACGCGAAATCAGAAAACTCACAATTCAAATCCAGGTGTCTACAGGCCAATTTTTTTCCTTTTTTTTTTTCAAGTTTCTTCTTTTGTGAGAAAAACTAATATTGAGAGCTCTTTTTATTTTTTATTTTACTAACCTGTCCCTATTATTTTACTATTATGTCGGTAAGATCGAAAATATTATTTATGTTTCATCAGTATGTGAGGCATCTAAATATAATTTAACCGAGCAAAGCTCGGTCATCCTGGTACTATTTATTATACATATTACTAAAATACGTTTGTAGTTTTATAAGTATAATAAAATGTAATAAATTGAAAAAAAAATTGATAGCTTATTTATAATATAATAACTATTATAATGTATACTATAAAAATAACAATATACGAAAATTATAAAGGAATCTAAAAACGGAAATAAAATTCCACCGTAAGTAGGTACCTATATTTTAAACTAGTTTTAAACTTTTGCAATTATTCAAACAACGAATATATGCGGGTTTTATCGCTATTTAATGTATGATAAACTTTAATTTGTCTAAAAATTGTATTAAAGTATTACAATAGGTACATATCATACCATAACATTTCAGTTTTCATGCTTTATATTGATCGAATGACGATTGTTTACACGATACCTATGTACAACGGCCAATAAACAATAAAAAAAACTTATTTAGAAAAGTTATTAATAGTCTATATTAGGGATGTTCATCGGAAAAAGTTATCGATAATTATCGTATCGTGTTATCGATAGTTATCGATAATTATCGAATGAACACTTATCGATAATTATCGGATAAAAAGTTATCGATAGTTGGGGACAGCTATCGATAATTATCGGATAAAAATTATCGATAGTTGACGATAGTTATCGATAATTAACGGTTCAATTTTCGGACGACGAAAAAAAAAAATGTCATCCGGCCTTCAGTATGGACATTTTCCTCCGTACCCTATACGAATACCTAAAAATAAAAAGGTCATCCGCCGTCCAATATCGACATTATCCTCCGTACCCTATCCGAATACCTAAAAAAAAAGGTCCTCCGCCGTACCATAATTATCGATACTTATCGGATCCAAAAACAATTATCGATAATTATCGAATACCACAATATTATCGATAATTATCGGATGGCACAAAATTATCGATAATTATCGGATCGCAAAAAATTATCGATAATTATCGAATGAAAACTTATCGATAGTTGTCGATAATTATCAAATGAAAAATTATCGATAATTATCGATTCAAATAAATCGAAAAACACTTATCGATAATTATCGATAATTATCGAATGAAAAATTATCGAGTAGTTACGAATTATCGATAATTATCGCACACCCCTATCCCATGCTAGGTGGGGTCGACACAACATGATTTCGTCTCTGTCATGTCCTCTCTGTCTGCCCCCCAAGACGGGATGCCCTAAGCAATTGCTTAAATAGCTTATAGGCTAATCCGGCACTGATAATCAATAAGTTTATGTTGTATATCTTTTTAATCAATTTTTTTTTTCTTTTTTTCTTTTTCTTTTACGTACTCTTTATATTTTTAATCATTGCTATAAATTATGTACTATATGTTTTACTTTTGTATAACTTTCATCTGATGCAGCATGTTTTTCACAAATAAATTTATTTATTATTATTATTATTATATTTAATTGCTACACTCCATCCGTTCAATATATATATATATATATATATACAGGATGACTGGTAAATTACTATCAATGTTTAAGGAGAATACACGTCACTTGTCCCCTGTCCACATGCACGACCGCACACTTTTCCACTCCAAGCTGCATTCTGATGGAGCCGCTGAACTCAGTAGTGATTTTCATCAACTCCATAAGGCGTGCAGCATTAGGTGCCAGCAGCTTGAGGTCATCCATGTAGAGAAGCTGGGAGACTTTAGTACCTCCTCTCCGAAACTGAAAGCCTGTCCCCGAACGCTCCAGCAGGGTGCTTAAAGGGTTCAAAGACAAGCAGAACCATAGCGGGCTCAGACAATCACCCTGGAAAATATCCCCTTATTATTATTATTATTATAATAGGGCTTCAGTGTTAAATAAGATTCTTCCATTTATATTGTATTATGCATGCTTATCTATCTGTAGCCTGTAACTATTCCTATTGAATAAAAATAAATTAAAATAAAATAAACATATATTAAACCTAGACACTGGAGCAGAAAGCAAGGTTACTGCCAATTGCGCCAACGGGCCTGTCAAATATGTCAGTATATAAATTTAAAGTTTATTTTAACAAGACTAATAGTCCAAGCGAATATTATTCGGTACAAGACTATATAAATGACAAAGATGTTTGGATTAATACCGTTGACTTTCATGCAGGACACAGAGTTTATAATGGTTAGGTAATGTATTGAAGCGTTTTTAAAGAGTAATGAGGATCAGTAAAGGTATAGCAAATTCAATAGAACTAGTATCCACGTTATTCTCTATGACATAAGAATGATATTCCTTTTTGAATTATCCAAATCGGACCATTACTTACGAAGATATTAAGTTATAAACATTATGCCTTCCTGCCGCTAAAAGTTAGTGTACGCGGGTGCGTGTGACGTCATTGTGCCCGAACGAGCGCAGTTCACGAATCAACGGAGCGGCGGCGACGCGGTTGGTCGTTTTATTTGAAATTTATTTAAATATAGTGTTGTTATAAAGTGTAATTTTCTGATATTTAAATATAAAACGTATTTACTAATCGTACTAATAAAGTAGAAACTGGTTTTGTGCAAGAAACAAAGAAGAAATATTCGAAGATTATGATGAAAACTATTGTACTGATATTTTAGAGGAGTCCACGCATTTTTGGAAAACATCAATATTTCCGAAACGAATTGAGATTTGAAATTACTCTTCTATTAATAATATGACATGTGCTTTTTATTATGCAAGATTTCGAAATAAAACTCTATAAAAGAAAGAAAAGCATTTTTATTTTTAAACTTGATTACTAAATAGACAATCCTGTAAATTAACTAAACTACAGGCTATTGTTACAATATTATCCAAAAAATTTATGTATGAAATATCGACACATGCGTCAGGTCCGATCATTTTGAAGTCTCTCAACTTCCATATGCTTCTTTCAATGTGAACTTTTATAGCACCAATTCTCTCTGTTTGCAAAACTTCCTCTGCTATAGGTTTGGAGTTGGAACTCACACACGGCGAGCCGTATGCGGAAAAGCGCCGCTCCCTGGCCGAATGGGGTACCCGCTCGAGTGCTGGTCCTGGTCCTCGACCACCTGAAGTCCCGCATCAGGGTACTGTTCGACACTAGACTGGTGTCCGGACGATTCCCTCACAGCTGGAAGGAGGGGAATCTCGTGCTACTGCCGAAGCCGGGAAGGCCTTCGACATCAGTCGTTGGCTTCAGGGCCATCGTGCTGCTGAACGAGGTACGCAAGCTGTTGGAGAGGGTAGTCACTGCTCGCATCGTCCAGCACCTCACACGGGTCGGCCCTGACCTGTCCGACGTCCGGCTCGGGTTTCGGGCTGGTCGGTCGACGCCATTCTGCATCTGAAGATCGTGGCTTCGGAGGCCGTCGCTTCGAAGGGAGTGCTGTTGGCAGTGTCTCTCGACATCGCCAACGCATTCAAAAGTCTGCCATTCGGCTGCATCACGGAGGCACTCCGGTTCCATGGAGTGCCCTCTACCAAAGGCGGCTAGTGGCAGACTACCTTGACGGTCGCAATGTCCTCTTCGTGAACTCTTCGTGAAGGGGACGTTGTCAGGAGGTCCATGTCGTGTGGCATCCCACAGGGTTCTGTTCTCGGATCGCTCCTGTGGGACATCGGGTACGACTGAGTCCTCCGTGCCCCCCCCCCCCCCTGGGCTGGGACTGATTTGTTACGCCGATGACACTCTGGTTACAGCTCGGGGCGGGACCTTCGTGGAGGCGGCATCTCTGGCCACCTCAGGTACCGCGGAGGTGGTCAGGAGGATCGAGGCACTGGGTCTTAGGGTGGTCCTTAACAAGTTTGAGGCCCTGCTTTTCCATGGGTCTCGATGTGATCCACCCGCCAGTACTTCGATAATGGTACGGTTACGTTACGTATACGGTTGACAATACTGTGATCGGTATCCGAGCCCACATGAAATATCCGGGCCTGGTACTTGACGGAAGGTGGTGCTTCGACGAGCACTTTCGCCAACTAGCACCGAAGCTCGTCGGCATGGCGTCCGCCCTCGGTCGGCTAATGTCGAATATGGGCGGAAAAAGTCTAGCGTGCCAACGACTCTACGCCGGGGTGGTCCGGTCAATGCCGCTGTACGGCGCCCCCGTGTAGGCAGAGTCCCTGACTGCCCACAATAGATCCCGTCTGTGACGTCCACAGAGGGTCGTGGCGGTCAGGGCCATACGCGGCTACCGCACGGTAGTTGCTGAGGCCTCCTGCGCATTGGCCGGAACTCCCCTATGGGACTTGGAGATGGAAGCGCTCAGCGAAGTTTATCGGTGGGTGTCGGCGGCGTGGACGGGGGGCACTAATCCCCCGCCGATCAAATTCACCGCATGGTGGGATGACACCCGCCGCACCACCTTCACACGGTGGAAGGCTTGGCTGGAGACGTCTCGGGTTGGTCTTTGGGCCATCGGGGCGCTTCAGCCGATATTGGAGGAGTGGACGGTGCGGCAGCACGGAGTTCTCACCTTCCGACTCGTGCAAGTGTTGTCGGGGCATGGCTGCTTCGGCAAATACTTGCACGTCGTCGCAAGGAGGGAGACTACTCCGGACTGCCACCATAGTGACTGCTGTGAGGACTCCGCGCAACATACGCGAGATACGAGCGTGTCGTGCCCGGCCTGGGCTGAGCAGCGCCGGGATCTCGCTGCAGTCATTGGAGAGGACCTGTCGCCGCCGGCCGTTGCGCGAGCTTTGGTTGGCGGTAATAGGGCCTGGACCGCGGTCACCATCTTCTGCGAGAACGTCATCTCGCAGAAAGAGGCGGCGGAGAGGGCCCGGAAGGACTTACTCTTTTCGGATCACGCCGGCGCCGCGGCCTTTACTCTTTGTTTTTTTACCCGAGTACATCCCTGTGTCATTGTTTTGACCTTGGAATATTATATAGAAATCGGAACGGGCGAATAGGTAAGTACTTAGGTTTATCCACAAAACACAGAAAAAGTAAGTAGGTATGTTTTTATTAATACAGCAGGCTTAAAATGAGTGAATACTTAAGTACATGACACGTTGTAGTAGGTACCAACTTATATTCATATTAACTAAATAATATAGGTATAGGTAGTTATGTAGGTACTTACATCGAAATTATCTTCGCAACAATGTCTTGTAGCCCGGGAAGAAGGTGGAGTTTTATCATCTCTTTTCACAACGGCATAGTATTTTTCACGTAGTTTTGGGTCTTTCGGCACGTATAAAAAGAGTTTTTCAGGCTTTTTAAAAGAAGTATTTGTACATTACGGCACTATACAATATTCATACATAGTTAGAAAGGAGAATTAGACACAAATCGGACACTTAATTTGTTTCAAAGACACAATAAACCAATGAAAACACCTACGCGCCTTATCGCTGACAACGGGTTCGGACACTGTGACGTCACAGCCTATCGTGCCGGCCGGTTAGTGAACTCCGCTAGTAATTTGATCATAACTTCGTCAATTTTTGTCGTAGAACAAAAATTTTTTCACTGTATCTTAAGGATTTCTTAGCTCTATAAATCTGCATTCTCAACTAAAAACGTTACGGATCCTCATTGTTGAGTTTCTTGCAGATACTTCTTAGCAGAACTCAAATCGGTGGTAGCTTCACAAAACTATAATTAATATCAATTAATTAAATAATCAACAATTACTCTGTTAAATTACGACAATGATTCAAAAGTGCTTTTAAAACCTTTTATTCATGTATAAAGACATTTTTGTTTTCTTTTTATGTGTCTGCATGTGATTGTGTGAGTGAGATAAGATTTTGAAAGCTCCATTTAACTTATCTTTATCGCATATATCTAAAACTAAATCGTGCATTGATTGCGTAAATCACTCTATTACGGGTATTGAAAAAAAAGTCTAATAGCATTCCTTCTTTGCCAAGACAAAATTATCATTTTACTAAAATATCAACACAATAATAATACGAAATATTGACCAGAACTGTGGGAACTATGTTTCCAACGAGTTTCATTAAGAGCCTCGTCGTGTTAGCGGAAATGTAAGGCCTAATAAGGACGTCGACCTTAATTTTAGGAGTTAAGAGTTGTGTGACTACAGCGCGTCCGGTTATCAGAACAATTGATAGACTACCTGTAATAATGATTAACCATTTTGTAATTTATTAATCAAAGCTGGCAGTGAGTGTACTTAAAGTATTTATTAAAAGCTTTTATTTATGAAACCGAATTTGGGCCAAAGAGTTTCTGAAAGTTTGACTAATTGTAAGAATAGCGGCGTTTTATAAGTATGCTATCGTGACCAGGAACTGCATTGGATATATATATATACATTTAACTCAAATTTTGAGTTTTAACGCTGCGATCGATTCGATTGGCTCCGTAGAGACTCTGTCTTATAACCCCATAAAAAATATCCAGCGGTGTTAAATCACATGATCGAGCTGGCCATTTAACAGTTGAATTTCGTGAAATTATGCAACACAACACTTGAAGAACTACAGAGTACAATTGACACGATCAACAGATATTTAGTTAATATTTCAGTGTCGAGTAGGAATACATACGAAATGTTACTTTTACAGATCCATCATTTTCATAGTGAATTTATTTTTTTTTATTTTAATGCAATTTTTAAGTGAAATTTAATTCATTGTTGTTGTTTTAAAGTTTATCTCCAATAAGGAAAGGCAAAGGACTATAGTCCATACAGCCTAGTCTTTTGTAAATTTCATTCCGGTATAACAAAAGGCCGGAGCCAAGTCTAAAGTAACTACATTTTTCTTCTCTTTAATTCATTATAACGACTGCCTAAGCTTAATTCTACTATAGGGACCTAAAAAGATGACTATTATGCCATATGTCGGGAAAAACACAAACAAAATGATGGTAAACAGTATTAATTTTGCATTATCAGCGTTTTTATGTAAAAAATAATACGCAATTGAAATTTTATCGTTTCCACGAAAGTTCATTGAACACTGCGTGGTTAACCTCCAAACGTCAAAAATTGATAAACGCAGTAAAAAACCACTTGCAAGTAGTCTTCTAATTAAATATTTTTTTTAATTATTATTTTGAGTATTATCAATATGATACCTACTACAGTTGGCAGGTATTAGACACGTTCTTAATTTTGTTTTTCCACAAATAATAAAAGATTTTATTTACTGTCGATATAATATTTTTGAATTGAATTTGAGCTAAAGAATCAAATATTTTAAACTTCTTTCAATACTTCCTCACATTGACGAAATTGTGTTGCTCAATAAACATTGCAAAACCAATAATAAAACGATAATCTATAAGCTTTTGGCGTAGAGAGAGGCTGCCATTGAAAAAGAAGGATCCTTCGACCAGACGGGTGTGTCTGGTGGGCTACGCGCCACTTAACGTTTGTTGTCGGGTTCTTGTATATATATTCAATCGCTTTGAAAACTTCGATAGCGCGATGTAGGATTCGTTAGTTTCTTCAAGTTCGTATATGGCGAGATAGATGTCGCTACATCACTCCCCCACCGAGACCGGAGGTCGATAGCAGGTTGAGTCGTCCATACTACATCTTGTGATGATTGCCGGGCCAGTGGAATGTACCAGTGAGTCGGAACCAGATGCCGCATAGTTCACGGTGAGTCGGAACTGTCTGCGGTGATGCCCCAGTGAGTCGGGGTGGTGCAGTGCTGCGTAGTGGCTGGCTGCTGCGTCGACCAGGAGAGAAGTGCGTCTCTACTTGCTGACCGGCCGAAGTGCAGTGTGCTGTGCCAAAGTCGCTGCGAAGGCTGTGGGCGATGACCAGGAATGCGCGTCCGCTGCATGCTTGTGGTCAGGATACCCGTAGTAGCCGTGGATGCTGGCTGGCTGTATGACTCGCTGCTCGAAAGCTTGAGGAAGTGATGATGACGTTACGATGACGTAGATTTGCGAAAGCTGCGCTGACGTTCATGCTCGGGGTCACCAGTTTGGAGTAGGGAGGCTGCCGTTGAAAAGGAAGGATCCTTCGACCAGACGGATGTGTCTGGTGGGCTACGCGCCACTTAAGGCTTATTGTCGAGTTCTTGTATATATATTCAATCGCTTTGAAAACTTCGATAGCGGGATGTAGGATTCGTTAGTTTCTTCTAGTTCGTATATGGCGAGATAGATGTCGCTACAAGCTATACAAACCAACAAGAAAAAAAAATATAAACTTAGCAAACATCTGAAAATGTTTTCAATTTTTTTAAACAAATTTAATAAAATTCCATATGTGGTATATATGTACATAGAAAATAACTTTGGTAGATATTGACCTAAACTTTTTTTTTTGTAGTTTAGGTATTAAATTTCTCAAAATCTCATCATCTCGTCCAATTAAAACACTTCCACTTGGGAATAAATAAATAAGTCACAAAAAACAATATTTGTGACGTACATTTGTAATTGTATTTATGTATTATATAAATGGAGTTGTTTTTGTTTAACAGCATACCATTTTTATCAAATTTCAACTAATTAATATTCAATTGAATAAATTTTTCATCAAAACATGTATGTTGCGATATGAATATGTTAATTTATTAAAATAATTATAGTATTTACACTAATTGTCACACTTTAAACATTAGAAATACTGGTTTGGGCGATAACTGTGCCGGTTATGACTAACGTGACCAGAAGTTCCGTTTTGAACGGGACTGTCCCGTTTTTCGGTTGTGTGTCCCCGTGTCCCCAAGAATATCCCCGGGACGCAAATATGTCCCGTTTTTCGAATGGCAGAAAATTATTGTCGGCTGGACCGCGCATCGCCGCGTCGCGTCACGTCGCGTCGGTTGTCACGTTACGCCCGTGCCCACTGTCTTTATATTATGTCTGTCCTAGCAACGCGAGCAAGAGGTGTAAGCGACAAGATTGCAATACATTACCTACCTATGCGAAATTCTTTAGTTCTTTCACTGCTTAATAGCGACGCGCATTTTTCCCAATTACTTTGGTGTTAATTGATATTCGCGCAGTAGTTTCGTCATAAGCATCTTAAAAACTTATAAAATCTTGTGTTAATTATGCCGAAACGCAAGTGCTCGTTTAAGGCTTAAAAGCAAAATACTCGTTTATCCAGCAAATAAATACTCGGACGTGCGAATAAAAAATTTCTACGGAAGCTCACTGTGTGTTCAAACACTCTCACACTGAAAATTTTCAACATCAAAACTTCAGTATTTTAATTGAATATATTTTATGTCTTCCTGCTACTAAAGCGCCAGTGGAAAACGTCTTTTCCTTAATGAACAAAGTGTGGACGTCTAAAAAAACCAGTTAAAGATTCCAGTTTTTAAAGAATTTTATCTATAATCCTCACCTGCTGCATTAAATCAAATTTGTTTCTCTAATAAATACAAAAATAAGTAAGAAAAATAATTTGGATACAATTTTTAATTTGTAATAATTAATCTTCCTAAAAAAAAGTGTTAGTGTAATCCGTAATCGTAGTAAAAGTGTTTTTATATATACGGCCGCACATCAAATGATACATGAGTTGGTAAATAGGTAAATAAACCTACAAATTAACGAAAAATAAAAAAAACTGATGTCCCATTTTGAGCCAAAAAATAAATGGTCACGTTAGTTATGACTGATAGCTTATTTACATCTTCTGTTCCAATTTCATTTAAAACATGACCGGATTCAAATAATTTTGGCTTTTTTTTATCGTTTTGACTGCTAATCCGGTCATTTTTTATCGGTAATAAACCAAATTATATTATTTTTTGCACTTTTAAGGCATACATAACTAGTATTATTTATTACACTGTTTACATCACTATATATTTTTTTTATTTAACACCAGGGCGCGCGACTTTTGACAAAAGTGCTGCCCTCTATAGTTCGCGCAAGTTCCCTATAGATACCTCGAAAAAAAAATGAAATGTCAAAACTGTCATGTCGTTCCGGTGGGACAATTCACAATATTGAAAAACAAAACAAAAATTGTTGGGCTAAACATCGCACCCAGAAAAAAAAAACAACTTTGACGCTTGGTTCTAAATATTACTTTGTTATCTTGAAATAGTATATTGTGTCACAAGGGACGAAAGTATTACTTTCTGACCCGCATGTAAAATGTGGGGGAAAAAGTGTCACTTTTTTCCTAACTGGTCCCACTTCCCAGGGACGAAAATCGAACTTTCAGCGGAGGTAGGAAAAAAATAATATGATGCTTACTGAACTTACAATTTTTCACTTTTTAGAAATATTGAAGTAAGTAATGAGCTACAAAACGTTATAATACGACTTAGACTTACAAGAGAATTGCAGTTAATATAAATCTATACAAATAATAAATCTGTTAAAACCTCCGTTTTATTAATACACTATATGTATATCATCAAGAATAAATTTTAATAGCGCGTTTTTTTTTGTATCAGCGCCATCTCTTATCGTTTTTTTCTGTGTTCACGTATCACGTAAAAAGTACAAAACCAATGTAAATAACTTTAATACATAAAAATTAAACATAACTCACAGTATAATTTAGTTTTCGTTTCATTGTAATTAAATTTAAAAATAAATATTTAAGAAAATAGAAATAGGTACCTACGCCGCCAACGCCATCTGGTCTAAGGAATCTTAAAAACTCACAAAACTTATTTTTGAGTTATTATTTTGTTAAACTTAAAAGTTTACTAAATATGTCGGATAGGAATAGAAATAGTTTTAATATTTTAGATAAACATCATTTTCAATTATAATATGTACTATTATGTTAAATGTCACTAAATATAAAAACGATATTTTACCATTATACGATAGATGGCGTATGTAGGTGATAAAAAATATAAATTTATAATTTTTAAAATTTTAGTTAAATAACCGTGCGAAGCCGGGGCGGGCCGCTAGTCTATAATATTATAATAAGTTAATAAAAAGTATTGGTGAAGATACTTTGGTCGTAAGTAATTTTACTAATCAGAAAATATTGAAAGTCTTTCTGTAATTAAGAATTATACAATTTTCTAAGTTCAGTTACCACTCACTGTACTGTACTGTATCAGTCTGTAAACAACCCACTGCTGAGGCAAGGCCTCTTCTCCATATAGCAGAAGAGTTGGAGCCCAATCGACCACGCTGCTCCACTGCGGGTTGGCGGATAATTTATCTACCAGGAGCAACGATCGTTACCAGGTGTCTATAATAACAACGGGGACCGACGGCTTTACGTGCTCTTCTTTACGAGGCACGGTGAGGAAATCTACAAGGACATACACCCAGACCGGAAACAAATATTTGCACAAGTACAAATATCAGTCCCGAGCGGGAATCGAACCCGCGACCGCTGGCGTTGAGGCGACTACATGCACCACTACACCAGAACGGACGAACAGTCGAGAAACTACGGTCGTCTCAAGTGACTCGTTTAAATGTTTCAAATTCCACAATACCGATAACTTATATCCATTGGAAACTACTTCTTTATCATATATATCTTTATAATTATATATACTAGACTAGCCGCCCGCCCCGGCTGCGCCCGGGGTATGTATATATACCTAAACCATCCTCAAAAATCACTCTATCTACTGGTGAAAACCGCATGATAATCCGTGTAGAGTTTATCGCGAATAGACAAAGAGACGCGGCAGAGGAATTTGTTTTTTAATATGTCCATGCGTGATGATGCATGCAGTAGACTGTATACTCGTAAAAGCTTTTTCAAAGTACCTGTGTTTATACGATTATTATTTATTTAGCCATCTACGACTCTTCATACACACATACTACAACACATCTACGACTGGAAATTCGAAAATGTGCTATGTATATTGTGATTCGAAATGACAAATCGAATACTTCAATAAATAATTATGACTCGATCTTGTTATAAAACTTTGAAGATGTAAATAATAGTAAGAACTCCGTTTTATGTAATTCTCTAATTTTTTAAAAAATTAATTTAAATCGTAGTCTTTTTCTTAATGATAAAATATAATATTTAGAGCTACATATTTTAAAAGAATTATTAGTTATGATGAAATATTGAGTATAAAATCGTTTAGATCTTAATCGTCCGTTACCTTGGAGCCGCGAGCACTTGGTCAGTCGATGTCAGTGCAGCGACACATTAAACCTGCGCACGCGCCTAACCACTTTGATAAGGTCATCTTGAGACGCGAAGCGTATATTAAGTACGTAAGTAGTTAAATAAATATAACGCATATGGCAGACTTTTATTAGATATTGTTTTATAGTTACAATACATTACCCAATGTAAGTTTTTAAGCAAGAAATATAATGAAAACTTGATAGAATGGATGGAGGTCACTGGTCACCAATGACAGCGGATTGATCTGTAGCGACATCTATCTCGTCATATACGAACTAGAATAAACTGACGTATCCTACATCGCGCTTTCGAAGTTTTCAAAGCGATTGAGTATATACAAGAACCCGACAACAAACGTTAAGTGACGCAGTAGCCCACCAGACGCAACTCCCGTCTGGTCGGAGGATCCTCCCTTTTCACTGGTGACCCCGAGCATGAACGTCAGTAGAGCATGAACGTAGTAGAGGATTACTATAACAACTAAACTAAACAGAATCCGTCCTTAAGCGTCCTACTTTTGTAACAAAAGTTTCTTCTCCATATAGGAGAAGGGTTGGAGTGTAATCCACTACGTCGCTCCACTGCGGGTGGACGGATACTTTCCCTACTATGATTAACGATCGCTTGATAGCGAT
This sequence comes from Euphydryas editha, assembly GCA_036937285.1. NCBI lineage: Eukaryota > Metazoa > Arthropoda > Insecta > Lepidoptera > Nymphalidae > Euphydryas > Euphydryas editha. The sequence goes on along the minus strand of JAUPFZ010000019.1, from coordinate 268,133 downwards.
CCTGATGGTGTCTATGATTATTAGTGGGACATATAGATTTACGTTGACTCCGAGACCCGGTAGGAAGACCCTCAAGGATATATCCAGACCAGAAACAAATATTTGTATTGTATGATTTGCCTACTGGCGGCCGTTGTTGGGTGATTTTATTATATGATATTTATTTAGACGACGCGTTGGCGCAGTGGTCACAGCAACTGGTTGATGCGTTGGCGGTCGCGGGTTCGATCCCCGCACATGACAAATATCTGTATAGGCCATACAGGTGTTTGTTGTGGTCTGGGCGTTTTTGCATGTGTATTGTGTGTGTTTCCGGAGCCCCGACACAGGATTCATATCCTACTGGGGGCCGTTGTGTGTGAGACGTTTATTTATTTATTTACTTTTTTGTCGCAGGAGAATCCATTTACGGATGATATCCAGGATGCCCGGGTCAGCAGTCCTAGACCTATGTCGGACTCGGCACTATGGGAGTGCAATACCGTACTAAACCCCTGCGGGGCCTTCAGTCGCTTTAATTGGAGGGGGTCCCGGATCTGCAGGCAACAGGATCCCTCCAGCGACAGGCTGGCCTCAGCGAAAAGGCCAGACTTCTCCTCCATGGGTACTGTCCGGCTCACCTCTGAAGTTGTAGGGTGATACATTTATCCGAGACACGCAGGTTTCAACACAACTTTTTCCTTTACTAATGTGCAAAGTAATAAATTTGTTAGTCTGTTCAAATGAAATGCAGCAAGTCGCGAGTGTGCGGCCCGTACGTCTGCACGGACGAGATATTCTCAAGCAAGAACTCGGGTTATGTTAAGAGGATTGCGAATTGCACGATTTAATCGGAATAAGATTCCTATCTTGTGACGTCAGAATCGAAATAAAATAAATTGAAAATGGTAATAAAAACATTGCAACTCGTACGATTAGTAATATTCTCAGTCTTACCTACGTAAATTTCGATCGTAAGTTTTGGATATTCTTCGATTATTTTCCTTATAAATAGTAATTTTATTAGGAACTTAAAATGTATCAAGTTCTGGGTGTAAGATTACGTCAAAATAATATTAAGCGTATACGTTAAGTATGAGTGTTTAATGAATTTTTGAGTAACGCCTTACAGTTTACCGGTGGGAGAGATGCGCTGTGCCGCGCTCCCGGCTGCATGGGTACCACCATCTTGCTTGTTTCTCCCGTGAATCAGCTTTGCTGTGTTTCGGAGAGAAGGGCAAGACAGGCAGTGTAATTACTGGCACCGAGACTTAACATCATATGTCTCAGGATAGGCAACACATAAATGAGTAGGCTGGGCTAGTTCCAGGTAAACTAGTTTATGTTCATGGGCGACGTCAACCACTTACCATCAGGTGGAACGTCTGCCAGTTTGCCTATTCACTTAACATAAAAAAAAAAACAGTATGTTGACAACCGTAGTTAGTGTTATTCCTTGTGGGTCTCGCCACCATGCCTCGGAGAATATGTGAAGACGAATGCCATCATTCTGTAAATAACCCACAGCTGGTTAAAGGCCTCTTCTCCATATAGGAAAAGAGTTGGAGCTTAATCCACTACACTGTTCCACTGCGAGTTGACGGAAATTGGTAGTTAACCATGAGTAAGTTCGTTATCAGGTGTCTGTGATAACAACCAGGACCGTCAGCTTTACGTGCTCTCCGAGGCACGGTGGGGAGACCCACGAGGACATACACCCAGACTAGAACCACTACCACTATACCAGACCGGTCGTAACGACGTTGATCCGGGTTGTAATTGTAAGCACATGACAACGAACGTTTTTCTTACTAGGGACATTATCGGACTACCTGCAATTTAGCGGCGTGGTTGGTTAAGATCCAACCTTCTTCCTATATGAAGGGAGCCCTATGCATAGCAGTGGGACGTTTACAGCTGCTTCAGTTCGATTCAGTTAAATATGTTGTTATGAAATTTTACGAGCAGGAATTATGTAGGAATATAAACTCTTTTGCAAAAAAAACGGGCACTTAAGCAAAGAACTATTTTATAGTTAATATTAGTTTGTTTGACAATTTTAGGTATTGTTATCCTCAGAATTTTATAAATTAATTAGGAAGGAATAGTTTTCATCAGTTTTATCATAACATTTTAATTAAATTATTAAGAAATAATGTTTAAGCTCAAAACACTATGATTGTACCTGCTCGCTAAATAAAAATGAAACGCGTTAATTTCTTTGTTTTTCTTGAATACATTAAAAGCAGATAAAAGTTTAGTATTGAGTGTGACCCCCTCTTGCTGAAATCACAGCTTGCATTCGTCTGGGCATGCTAGTGAGTATATCTTTTATGGTTTCTTGGGGAATACGTTCCCACTCCGCGGTAATCACATTCTTTAGCTCTCTGATGGTCTGCGGAGCCGGATGCACTGATCTCACTCGTCGCTTCAGAACGTCCCAGACATGCTCAATGGGATTGAGGTCCGGACTTCGACCGGTGGGCGCGAGCGTTGTCGTCCATAAAAATTGAGTTTTCGCCAAGAGCGGTTAAAGCGGGTTGTGCATAAGGAAATAGAACTTCCGTTATGTATCGGTGTCCAGTCAGTGTACCGTTTTCGATGAAGACTAACTCCGTACGATCCATAGAATTTATTCCTGCCCAAAACATAACAGAGCCCCCTCCATAAGGTGTGATTTCTTCAAAACATGCCTCTGCAAAGCGTTCTCCTCGTCTACGTAGCACTCGCCGACGTCGGTCTTCACCATGCAGAGATATCCTGGCTTCATCGGAGAACAATACCCTATCCCAGTCTTCATGAGTCCATGACACACAATTTCGAGCGAAGCTAAGCCTGGCAACTCGATGTCCACGGAGTAATTTAGGGCCGCGTGCCGGGCGATGACTGTGTATATTAGCAGCGAGAAGCCTCCTCCTGACCGTCCATAGACTAATTTGCACATTTCTTACTTCTTCGAGGGTGTTCTTGAGGTCCACATAAGAAGATTTGCGATTTCTCAACGCTTGACTAACTAGAAAACGATCATCCCGTGGTTCGGTACATGTCTTTCTGCCAGAACCAGGCCTTCTCTTGACGGAACCGGTCTCTTGATAGCGCTGCCAGGTCCTTTGAACTGTCGACCGACTCACATTTAGCCTCTGAGCCACGAAGCATTGACTGCAACCTTCTTCAAGCAGCGCAATAATTTTGCTCGCTTTTATCACTTTATCTACCATTTTCGAGATTGCTAAACAGCAATAACAATACTTTTAAATGTCAAGGACACCAGATAATTTAATAAAAATTGACAAAAAGTTAATTAGAGTCGATATTAACTATAGGGAATTCGCGCCACAAAATGTAGTTAAAAGTTATTTTCTTTGAAAACCAGGCTCAGTCAAAAATTTGAATTTGGAATGTACTCTTATAAACATTATGGCACTTTTATAACTGGCCAGTAACATGTTCAAATGATTAAAACCTTTTTGGTATTTTATTTTTTTCAGCCAGGAAGAAAATCGAAACCGCCCGTTTTTTTTGCAAATGAGTGTATATTTCCTTAACATACACGGTCGTCTGTTCCTAAGGTGGGCAACTAAATGCCTGTGTTATAGGTAACAGCCGACTGATACACATTTTTTTAAAATAAATATACATACTGTCCTCTTAAATTTACGCGAATTTTAGTCGTTAAAAGTCTATACCCGGCCGATAGTCCTCCGAGACCATGGACGCTGTAAAGGATCCGAAACGTCGGGAAATAATTTTAAAAATTATTAAACTGTAAAGTTTTTAAATAAACGCGAAATAATCCGATATAGACTTTTAATAAAATGAATAAATATACATATATAAATAATTATATATTACACCTAGGCTTGGAGCGGGAAGGTAACCCAAAACCCTGCAGAAGAAAGCAGGGTCGCCGCCAACTGCAAAGGACCAGTCAGTCAGTCAATTCAAATATTGTTTTCAAGTCAATTCAATAGATACTTACATGTGATATATACAAAACGCTGATTCATTATGAATTTTTATAACATATTTGTTAAAACACATAACGAGGCTTTGATACGATATGATTGTATAATATTACATTAGTTTTACAATAAATACATTTAATTATTTCAACGATATTGTTATGTAAATATCAGTTTCCGCTAAACGGTTATATAATATAATCAGTGTTGCCACCTTGATTTTTGAAAACGGGCTATCCGGGCACCGAAAAAGGGCTAGATTTTAAAAATTCTGTCTTTAAAAGTGGGGCCAGAAAGGGCTAAAAAAGAAATTCTTTTGTTTCAAATAAAATTTCAATCATCAAGATAATTATAATTAGTAATTTAACAATATAACAATAATCAAAACGCAATGACATATACGTATTATAATACTATGAAAAAAATCACCTAATTTAAACTGTTATGAACCAGTCATTAATGCATTTTAAACTACTTGGTTTATACTGACATGGCAGAGTTTGTGTTTAGGGTTTTCACCGCTAAAACTAGAGTTACCACACTGTAAACAAAAAAAAAAAAGCCGACGGTCACTGGCAAATTTTTTGCCACAAAACGCTCAATATCTTTTATCAACTCAATAAGTATGGCAAAAGGTGTTTTTGTGTGATGTTTGAAAAGGGCTAGATTGCTCTTTTAGGGCTATATAAGGAAATCTGGAGAAATCCAATCGTAAAAAGAGCTAGATCTAGCCCCAAAAGGGCTAAGGTGGCAACACTGAATATAATATGTATAATGTCAATGTAGAAGTTCGCCAGTTACCGAGTGCAGTGACCGCGGCGGACGTGACGTCACAATGCGCTAAATGTGACAATGAGACACAATGTTCGTTACATTGATGAGAGGTCAATGAAATGTTTTATGTTCTGGGAAAGTTGAAAATATCGAGCGAATTGTATGAAAGTGTATTATTTGCTTTATAACAATTATAATGTCACTGTATCGTATCTGTAAGCGGCCGATGAGTTCCGTTGTGAAGCTGAAAATGATTGCATCGGAGCATAGATTATTCTACTCAATAAAAGAATAAAAAAATTACTCTTGTCTATATTTTAAACGAAAGGCTGAATGGCTTGTACCTTTGTTTTTTAACTGCCCTGATTTTTTTATTAGTCTAATTTGACAATTTCTTTTGGTGTCAGGTGTTGTTGTTGATGAAGGTGACAGATAGTCTAGTACAGATATATAAAGCTCCGACCTATAGAGGCAAGTACAATTTATCAGTTGGGTTTTTGGTTGTTGGACCCTAGATACTTAATTAGAGTGCCTTGTAATTCAGAGTGTATTGTAATTAATTAACATAAGGGGGCTGTTTGTTCCGGTATAATCGGTTTAAGCAGCAATGTACGCAAACAAATCGGTTTCATAATTTTTAACATTCCGGTAAGATATGTAGACTATGAGGGCGGAATTTTTCTTATTTGATTACGTCCTGAGATTCACAATTTTACATACATGAAGTACCTATACAGTATGCAGTATGTCATCCATAATTTGTTTTCAATGCAGTTTATGCGATTCAGAACTTTTTTTGTGCTAGTGTGGCACAATTCTAATTAGAAAAGCTTCTTGTTTACTTACTACGTATAAAAAGTTGAATGTAGATGAACTTTTCAACTTTAAAATATTTAGCTCCAATTTGAATTAATTTTTAAATAATTTTTTTTCATACAATTTCAATCTATTCAAATTCAAAAATCGTGAAACATGGAGGAAACTAAATATGGGAATAGATTTTATTTTGTTTCTATAATACCTATATTTCTAAAATTAAAAAAAAACCATCCATATTAGTAGTAGGTACATTAAAAGCCATAATTAAAAAAAAAACAGCTCTAATAGACAAAGAATATTCATAGGATTATCTATAATTATCTATTGAACTTCAACTGAATCAACCTGTAAACGTCCCATTGCTGGCCGAAGGCCTCTTCTCCATATCGAAGAAGGGTTAGAGCTTAATAAAGCACGCTGCTCCACTGCGGGTTGGCAGATAATTTCTCTACCTTGAGTAACGGTCGTTATCAGATGTCTATGATAACAACCGGGTCCCACGGCTTTACGTGCTAACCGAGGCACGACGGGGAGACCCACGAGGACATAACCCAGACCAGAAACAAATATAAATAACTGCCTCGAGCGAAAATCGAACTCGCGACTGCTGGCGTTAAGGCGACTACACGCACCACTACATCAGAATGGCTCTAAAAAACAAAAACATTAATAATAATTTAAAAAAAAACGCTACGCCTGTACGCTGTGGCCCCCAGTAGGATGAGAATCCTGTGTCGGGAGTCCGGAAACACACACAATCACAAGTATAAACGCCCAGAGCACGACAAACATACACTAAACAAATATATTTTGTCATGTGCGGAAGTCAAACCCGCGACCGCTAGCACTTTAAAATTATTTTTAGTAAATTAGGAAAATTTTATTAAGTCTATTTATTAGTATTGACCTCGCGGGTGCGCGAGCGCAGGTGACCTTGCCTCAGCGGTCACGCTCTGCGTCACTCCGCACTGCCGATGGTAATGACAGTGCCATCAGCGCACAATAGCAGACAAATTGACTTAAATCTGTTTACTACTGATATTGTTGTTTGATCATCGTTAAGCTAAATTGACGCTGACGGTAATGATATACATTTTTTTATTAAATTGATATACATATCATACTTAAATTACTTTTATTGTTATTTATCATAATACAACTTTTATGTCTGCTGCCTGTTTAAAATGTTCTGAAATGCAAGAAGTACATATTTGACGACAATTTGGTATTGCGAATTGCGATTGGTAACTGTAACTTTGATTGGTAGGTATTTCAGTCGGCTGTTACCTAAAACACGGACATTAAGTTGGACCTTAGGAACAGACGACTGTCAACGATGTGTTAGGGTAGGTTAAATAAATAAATAAAAATAAAACACACACTAATTTTTTCAGTTTTTTAAGCATATTTACATAAAAAAATCAACAACATAATAGGATAAAAATTGAAACCTGCAGATAACTCCAACTAATAGAATTTTTTATTAAGAAGAAAAAAAAAACAGGATGCCGTCAGTTGCGCTTAATATAACGTTTTTGTTATTACGAACCGTAAAGTAAAAGAAAAATTGTTTTGAGATGTAGTTTAATATAAGTATTTAGAATAGTTATTACATAACAATATAATGCGTAGTAGAAAATAACGCAAAGCGTACTCTCTAGACATGAATCAGTGGATTTTTTATTATTTACTTTAGTGAAGCTATATTCACTAGATATTAGTGAATTTCAATAATAAATAAAAAATAATAAATAAATATGTTTAACACACACACGCGGCCGTCTGTTCCTAATGTAGACAACTTAATGCCTGTGTTTTAGGTCACAGCCGACTGATATACATTTTTTTAAAATAAATATACCTACATATAAATAATACATATATAAATAAACATATATTACGGTATTATAATTGTTTATATTTAAAAATTACTAAACGTAATTATGAAAAACAACTTGTTCAAAGCAAAAGATTCAGGAACAGGATTCGATCCAAATTATTTTATTTATTTTTAACATTTTACTGTATTAAACTAGAAATTAAAAATAAATGACTTAAATAGAAAAATACTTGAAGACAGTAAAACTGACGGTCTTGTTGCTTTACAGCGATTTCTTAGTTCTTACAGACAATCATAGGATAAAGAATTTGTTAGAGGAAAGTGTAAGTAATTAATTTACTACACAAATTTTTCAAGGGTATCACACACACACACACACACACACACACACACACACACACACACACACACACGCACACACACACAGACACACACACACACACACAGACAGACACACACACAGACACACACAGACACACACACAGACACACACACACACACAGACACACACGCACACGCACACGCACACGCACACGCACACGCACACTTACACGCACACGCACACGCACACGCACACGCACACGCACACACACATACACATACATTTTAATGAGTAGATAAAAATGAGTCGTGGTAGAAGGAAAGTGCAGGATCAAGGAGGAAGTGGATGATTCAGGGTTACGCAATTAAGGTAAATATCATGTTTATAACATGACAATAGTTTACCTTAAATTAACATTGGTTATATTTGAAGGTTTTCCGTCACTGTCGTAAGATGTGCGATTACAATCTATTATTATTGCTATGATTAAATATATATTTTTTAATTTTGTTATAAAATATATAAAAAATAAATTTTCTAACTTCTAAAAAGACGAAAAATTGACAATAATTTGTTTATCAATTTAACGACAATAATTTGTTTATCAATTTATCAATGTAAAATAGAAATAGAAAATATAAAGAAAAAAGTGATTCTTATGCTCCTGCGCACAACTGTACAACTGGTAACTACAAAACAGGTAGTACTACTACTAAGTTCCTTATTTTAGTTACTAAACGATTCTATTAAAGTAACTTAAGGTAGTTCCAGCGTGGTGAAGTGTAGTCCTAGCTTAATACCTACCTTCTGCCTTATATCGTTAGTTATAGTAATGCGTTGTGCACATTGTTGCCAGATCACCATAAATTTAAAATTAAAATTAATATTTATAATTTTAATATCTCGATAACAAAACCGTGAAGTGCTACTTTTATTTTTTTAGCTTATTCTAAAAACATTATTCAACACTCTCCTAGTTTTTTTTCCAATTCTGTCGAGAGATTTTTTTAATATAATAAAAAATCGGACATTTTACATACATAAATGGGACATTACTCTCAAAATCGCGAACTTTGTCTTTAAATATCTCGCGGTCTAAACCATCACAAATTATGAAATTTTAGGAATTCAGAAATAAAGCTATTCTGAACCCGTGAAATTTTTTTTGCCGAATCTGTCGAAAAGTGGTTTCATGCTGGAACTACCTTGATCCGATACAGTATAAGTATAAATAGAAAAAACAATTTAAAAAAAACACACTCAACGACCTCCTATATAGTAGGATGTAATAAAATTCTGTATCAGGGTTCCGCAAACAGAACACAATACAAACACAGAGGGCCCCAATAAACATTTGTATTGCCTTTTATATAACCTTTTATATAGGTCATTTACACCAATTGATAAATACATATATATTGTGTATATATAAATCTATCATTACTATTTGTTATGTCTCAGGTTTGCCCAAACCATAACAACGATTATTTTGAATCTTACATGGACTATATTGGTTGACTTTTAATAAAATTACTTCTAAAGAAATTTAAAAAATCTGTTTAAAAACGCGTAAACGAAAATAAAGTGGCGGGTGTGCCTTATTAATAAACAATTAAGGTTACTCAACTTATTACATAAGAATTACTAATATTATCGGCGCGCGCGCAGCAGATCGTATACTAACTCGTATTATAGTTGTTTGTGTGCAATATAGATTTGGCGCCGCCGTGCTGTGCTACCAGACGTTCGAAACTTTTTTCCTAATGCCATTTAAATAATTTATAATATAACTTATTGTATCTTTTGACGACGCGTTGGCGTAGTGGTCACAGCAACTGGCTGATGCGCTGGCGGTCGCGGGTTCGATCCCCGCACATGACAAATATTTATATACAGATGTTTGTCGTGGTCTGGGCGTTTGTGCTTGTGTATTGTGTGTGTTTCCGAACCCTCGACACGGGATTCACCATCCTACTGGGGGCCGTTGAGTGTGAGACGTTTTATTTATTGCATCTATTTAATTTAAGTAGGTATATTTTAAAATATTGAAAAATTAAATGTACAGTATTCTTATGATCAATTCAAATAAAAAAAAAAATTATCCTCCAACTCGTATAGTGGAAGAGCGCAGAGGATTAAGCTTATCCCTCTTAAAAGACTTATCACCAATTAGGGGAAGATTAAAGACTGCTAGGCAGCTGCCTCCCCCCTCACAGATGATCCTGGCTACGCCCTTGGATATAAATTTCCAAGAGCTTAATGTTATTTCTAATCGAAACGACCTGTGTTAGCCAGGGCGTAATTTACTAACGTTTTTAACGATAGTAAATTACGCCTTATAAAAATTGCGTTTTTTTTTTTTTGCATAATAAACTCAAACCAAAAAAGTTGTCAATGACGTCAAAGCCACGCCAAGCTGAACGACTTGACTCGGATTTACACCGATACAATTTACAAATGAAAATACAGAGCTATTGCACTTCTTTATTATTTTAAAATTTTTCTCTAATAGAAATATTGACACAACGATAAAGTTCAAAAGTCCAACACACAACAATTGATTTTTCGTGTTTCGTAGCTTTAATGTACCGATGGAAATTATAACTCCCGCTCGACGGCCGTTTTACCCAGGGCTATATCTTTAGAAGAGCAATATTACCCTTGAAATATTAGGATATATATAGTTACGGTTGATATCATATTATGATAAAAACCAAAAGAACTAAAAATGAAAGTTTCATCTGGTTGATCTTAACAAAAACGCATCGTTAACCATTAGCCGCATGGAACCTTCCGTACGGTTCCGTCTGTTTATCACTTATACGGTTTTATTTTTAATAAATACATTACAGATACATCCACACCACCACCACCACATCAACCGTTGGATGACTACTATTGAACGTAGGCCTCCCCTATCATTTGGTGCGTAGGAGGCGCTACTTAATGCGCCTTCAGTAACGCCCCTGTGTCCGTGTCGGGCCGGGATGGGATGCTGGGATGCTATTCTTCTCTTTCGGTGACAGCAAGGCCAAACAGACGCAAACAAACACATTTATTATTGTAATTGATTTCAACAAACAGTAGAAATGTTTATGAGTTAGAATCGTGTTGGCAATGAGCGCTCTCAGTGAAGGTTTATAAGATAAAAATTATATTAAGTTATATTTAAAGTATTATTGTTAGTATACAATTAAATGTACGGTAAATCTAAGGTTATTGAAATACAATTTTCACGACTTAGTAATAATGTGAAGCAATCAAGATAATCGTTATCTATCTTAGTATATTTGATTTTCATATAAATTGTTTGAATTTAACTATACATTGAACAGTGGCCTCGGTCATATTAACTGTAGATTTATATGTATAAGTTATAACAAACTAATGGGAAAAAGTATCAGTTTTTTTCTACCTGGGTCGAAAAAGGGGAAAAAGTGTCACTTTTGTATTATACAAAATATATAAATAATGCACAGTATGACCATGAAATTATCAGGACAAACACGAGACAGCCAATAGTATATAAATATTGCTTCTATGTTTACAATATGCTAACTACTCGTATATTGTGTATTTTGGTTAATATATTTTAATAACGCAGCGCTATCGACACGACTCATAATATGTCAATTATTTTTTTCAATCGCACGTGTCGTAACGAAGAGTGGTTCCTGGCACAGTTACGAACAATGCGTGAAAGCGATCGAAGTAAGGTTGGCGAACAAAAACGTAGCATTATCACTGTCACTAGGTAAGTGAGACCTCGGCGATGTACGTCACAGCTTGTCTGCGCTAAGCAGCTGAGTCACTTTTATCTACATGCACATACATAATATACCCGCGTGACACGTTCTATAGCGTGGCTACGGAGTTTTCCATGGAGGGTCGAGCGAAATCTCATTCACACTCACGTGAGGGAGAGGGTGATCTCAAATCTCTCTAAATATCACGTAATTTTTTACCGTCACTAACAATCTTAAATACTAGTCTTAATAATCTCACGACATCTTACCAAAAGGTAGGGGTTTGAAAAATCCTTATTTATTATTTATTATTTAGAAGTTGTTACAGTTTGGTAAAAGTAGATCAATCGTCGATAACTGACATCAGAATGGCTAATTTTCGAGTTTTAATAATTTACTAATTAAATTTAATGCAAAAGATGATACTATTATGACGCTAGAAATACGTCACTATAATGCCATTGAATTAGTAGAATACTAAAAATGTCAAAACGAATCATTATAATATTACAACGGTCATGTAGTCAAACCAGTGTGACGAGGAGGCTGCGAACAAGCTGTGTACTCTCTCAGTCGACAATCACAACGGCGCGAGTATAGCAATAACGCCACTCATTAGCGGAGATTTGACTTTGATGCGTCTGTCATTACGAATATTGTTTGTATCGTTGCGTACGCGCAGATTCTCTCTCGTTCATTGTGCTATACACTTATGGCTATACAAGTTTTTTGTAATTAACGTTGTCGTAATAGCTTGAATAATTAGAAAATATCGACAGTTCTTGAAATGAAAGTTGTTTTATATGTAGTTATAATATTAAAAACAAATTCTGTCTTACTAGGCACAATTTGACGATAAGTTTCCTTTACACAGGAATTTTTCAAGTAGGCGTGAATGGCCAGAAACAAAACTAGTGGAACTAGCGAAATATAAAATAGAGATGTTCCAATATTAATTTATTTTAAAAGTTTCATGTACCTACTCTACACAATATATGTACAGTCCTTTATTACCAATTGACGAACTTCAAATTCAAGTTCACTGTCTTTAAATATCTAGTCTAAGCATGTATGTCTGAAATCTGTATAACGGTACTATTATCATTTTCAATATATATATACATACATAGAATCGGGGCGGGAATCGTACTCACGACTCTGGAACGGAAGGCTGGGACACTACCAACTGCGCGAAAATTCCAATCAGTAATGATTATATTACATATTATTGAGTAATAATATTTTTCCTAAATTATTTGAAGAGCAGACGCCATTTTGTTTGTCTGATTAACTAAATATGTAGATTCCTGATTCAAATCTTAGTGACCTTGCGTGTAATGTAAGACCTACAGAAATAAGTAGTGCGTGTCTACGATATAGAAATATATTTAGATTTGAATCTACATATAAAACAACGAAGGATTCGCGATGTTTACTTTATTTGTAAAATGTCATTCGTTAATTTTAACATTTAAAGGTTTATTTAATTAAAAGTCTAAAAACGGATTTTATCGCGTTTATTTAAATTTACTGTTTAACAATATTTAATTTATGGAATCCCTAATCAGGAATCCCGATCATAGTTTAAGCCATTCTGTGTATAGAAAATCTACCCACACTAACAAGTATTTGAACGGTGCTTCTCACCACCATCCTAGACAACTCTCTGCCGTTGGTTTGTCTCTGTTTCAGAGAGCTCACGGGATCTGTGACGAGAAACACCTGGACGCAGAGCTACAGCACATCAAGCAGGTACTGCGAGACAACAAGCTCCGAGCACCGCGTCAGCGTCACAGATCCCGGAGGAAGAGGACTGCCACAGTTGAGCGCCAGCCTGCCGTACTACCATATGTTAAAGGAGTCACTGACAAGATTGGCTACATCTTGAAGCGAGCTTCAATCAAAACTTACTACAAGCCGCCAACGAAGATAAGTCAATTATTACCATCTGTCAAGTGCCAAATACCTTTACAAGATGCAGGGGTCTACAAATTAGACTGTGAATGTGGTCTTTCATATATAGGACAAACTAAACGGAGTATAGAGACACGCGTAAAAGAACATATAGCTGACATTAAACACCAACGGTCGACAAAGTCTGCTGTGTATCAGCATACTCAACAAGGTACCAACCACTACATTAGATTTGATAAGCCACAAATTCTCGCTAAAGAACACCGATTCCTACCAAGGATGATTCGCGAGGCTATTGAAATAAAAAAACATCCTAATTTCAATAGAGAGGATGGTTGGAACGTACCACCAGCTTGGGAACCAGTTCTAAAATTAATTGAACCCAAGGAAAATAAGAACACAGCACGACTTCCAGACACAACAAGTTCATTCTGTGTGAATAGGAACGGTCAAAAGTAATAATTTATAATTGTATAAAAAGCGGGGTATGTAACAATTGATTCATTATTCGGACACCCACCACCTCAGTCCCCCGAGATCATGGACGCTGTAAAGGGTCCGAAACGTCGGGAAATAATTTAAATTAAATATTGTTAAACAGTAAATTTAAATAAACGCGATAAAATCCGTTTTTAGACTTTTAATTAAATGAATAAAATTCGCGTAAATATAAGAGAACAGTATTTAAAGGTTTAGTATACTCGTACATATTATATGAAATTATTGAAACATTCTTAAAAATCAATTTTCAATCAAATTAAGGGATTTTTATTTTAAATAACGTTTTATTTTAAATTAATTTAACACTGAATTGAATCAGCCTGTAAACGTCTCACAACTACGCAAAGGCCTACTCTAGTACTCTCTATATTGGAGAATGGTTGGAGTCATCATAGTCCACCACGCTGCCCCACTGCGGATTGGTGGATATTTTTTTCTAACACGAGTAACGATCGCTATCAGATGTCTGTGATAACAACCGAGACCGACGGCTTTACGTGCTCTCCGAGGCAGAGTGGGAAGACCCACAAGCCGTTGGATGTCCACTGCTTAGGCCTTTCTTGGGTTTTGCCAATACTCTACAATAAGCGTGGTGAGTACACCACGCTTGGCAGGCGGGCTGGTGGACGTAGTGTTTTGAGGCGACCAACAGTAGCGCTATTGTGGTAGCCTATCCATAAATACCTGAAGACAGCCTGTATATTAGCGGATAGTCAGTGTATAGTAGTCATTGTAATCTTTATTTTGTATTATGAGTGCTAGGGCCGTAAGCAACCATTGCCCTCTTTTCTCCAACCTGTGTTTCCTATTTTTCACATTTATTGTTAGATCACTATTGAAATAACCCGCACATCTTTGCTCTCTCTCTCTCTCTCTCTCTCTCTCTATCTCTCTCTCTCTCTCTCTCTCTGGCGTTGAACCTCTGGTGTCACAAGAAATTATGGACGATGGCGAACTTGCACATCTTATATATAAAAATAAGTCGGGTTTTCCTTCCTGACGCTATAATTCCAGAACCGATTTCCACGGTTTTGTTTTCGTTGGAAAGGTCTCGGGCTCCGTTTATAGCAAACAAAATTCAGGAAAAATTTCAACAGAAAAGCAGGAAAACAGGGAAAATCATTTATCACATACAGCCCTATCTCTGATACATAGCATGTACTACAAACCAATATGGTTTTGCATGGTGGTGGAGCAGATGGCGCCAGTAGGTGGTGTGAGTATCCCTCACGAAAATAAGTTGGTGGCGAAACGGAGTTCGCCGGGTTTGCTAGTTTTTAATAGAAATGGGCAGTAACCAGTAAGCGATCTAAGGGTTTTATTACTGTTTTCATAAATAGGTACATACGAGTACTTCCATAACTAAAACTAACAAGCTACGAGGCTTAATCATTACAGGTAATAATAAAATACATACCGATTTCTGACTGACTTATTATATTTGACTTTATAAACGTAATCGTTAATTATACGGTAGGCGTATTCAGGTAATTGCTATCATCTCGTCAATCAGGATATTTCTTTGTCGAGGTCGTAATTAATGTTAGTAAATTGTAAAGGTATTATTTAGTGAATTTTACGATATTTGACATTAAGCAGTAGTAGGAGAATCAGGAAATAGGATAAAAAGATTAAAGTCCGAAATATAATCTATTCGAATGTAGAAAAAAAATTCTAACTAAATGTTGATGAAAAACGTACATATAAAAAAGTAAATAAGCAATCCGAACACAAATGTTATGAGTTAAGATGCCGTGACGTTAAGTTGATGATGGAATTGTGAGACTGATTCATTTGTCATTCTAATTTTATCTTTCATAGTTAGTATTCCTCTCTTAAAAGACATTGCGTGATATTTTACAGCCTTTTCCATGTTTCTTAATAGACAAGCTTAACGTAGATAGTATTTTTTCATGTTACATTCGTAAACATTTAGATGTTATCATATCTCAGTGATGGATCATTCAATAGATTTACAAAGCTACCATTTACCGTGAAATTCTAAAGTTTTTCGTACAATTTTATTTGTTTAATTATTATATTGACATTTATATTCCTTATTTCGTAAGCAAATTTTAATTTTAAAATATATTAAAGGTGGTGAAATAGTTCTGCCTATTTGGAATTCATACCTAAATTCACCATTTATAATTGACATATCTTATTTTATATTAAAATTTCCAGGTATTATATGTTATGTTGTCCTTTCATTACAGTGTAGAATTCAATTTTAGAAACGATGCATTTAGCTGTAAGCTACTTACTAAGCAGTGGGCTCGGTGAGGACACCTTTAGGACCGGCTCGGCTAAATGTCGCCAAGGACGCGACCGGACGACCCACTGGCATTCTGTAGCTCCTCGTGACGAAACTATGACTATACAATTGTGCATTACCTTGCAAACGACGCCAATATGATAAATTATCATAATGTTATTGAATTTTGAAACTTTATACCGCTTTTTATTACTTTGTTCATAGCGCGCATCTTGTTTTTATCGGTATTGTTTTACATATTAAAATATGCTTAAGTATACAGTTATTTTAACTTGTTAAATATTTTTATGATTGAACAATTCAAAGCTATTCACTATTATCAAATCGTGTTTTTTATTAGGGAGATTGAACAATTTAATAAACCGTTTTCGATACGTCATCGGTAAAGATCGGTAAACAAAGAAGACGTGTCTCAGAATGTTGTCCAGAAACATGCGGGTTTTATTATGGTGTTTTATCGACGTGACTTACTGTGCACCTAAGAATATTAGGAACCCTGGGCACTTTTAGATAGTGGAGCCCTAATGACTCCTATAGTTAGCAATTACCTTTTGATTTTCTTCGTCAAATTATAATTATGTATTTCTCCTTGACGTACAATAAAGTATACTTACTTATTGGTGTCAGACAGTTGAACGAAGGGGCCTCATTTATTATGGTTCTGTAGACACCCAGAGGACCCAGTGGATAAGAGGAGACAGAATGTATCTCTACTTAATTCGTCTAATTAAAATAATGTGGCAAATATACAATAGATTGTTATATACTAAACATTCGTTCTAGGGCAAATATTTGAAAACATGCAAATCGCGCGGCGGTTATTAAAGAACGAATGCGGAGTTTATATTTTTACTTTTGTGAATTATTTCTTATGTAAAAAAGTATCTCAAATATGGACCGATAACTAAAAATCTTATTTATAAATTGAGTTTAGAGATATTACAAATCAAAGAGCCAAAATCTAATTCCCATTCGTGTCCAATTCTCCATTTTCAATCAATAATTATCCTAAAATTGTTAAATTCTTCTTGAAGATTATACTTTTGGTAAGATATTCATAAACTTAAGTTGTTAATGAACACATAAAACCATGCTGTAACACGCAAAGAACATAACTTATTAAAAATAAGATCAGTTAAAATATGTCCATGGACAACTTGCTAATTACCATTTGGGAACATTCCGTAATGATTTTTCTTGTAAAAACTGGAATATTCCAACCCAATAGTACATAGGCGCGTGGGTACCAGTTAGAGCTCGAACACCGAGCGAAGGCTAGTGTCAAAGATCAGTCTTTTTGGCGCCAATTGTGATTATCTCGTCCTCAAAGTGTTTTAGTAAAAATATTATCTAATAACCATTTATTGTTTTTTAGGTAAGTGATCAATTACATATTTTTGATAACATGTTTTATATAGTCCCTATAGTGACTCCTTTTGGATTTTGAGAATAGAATTAGAATGTTTCTAACACAAGACTGATTTATTTAAGAAAATAGTTGAAATACTACTTACCATTTGTCTCATTACCGATATTTGCCGTTCGCACAAGCGAATGGTAATTAGTTTTTTTTAGAAATGGTAATTATGTTGAAATTTCGTCTTAAATTGTGACAGCATTTTTGATGTCTGTGCGGAAAGGAGGTGATTCTTGTGACAACATTTTTGGTCTATTTTGAAGTCTTGGTCTATTTTATTATAGAAGCAGCGGCCTAATGCAAGCCTTTTGCAGCCAAATTGGGCGGCGCGCCGGGGAAGTACTTCTCTTTCACTTAACTTGTTGTTGTTGTGGTTTTTAGCCACGTTTCGGACTACACGGCCTTTCTTGCAACAAGAGTTCAGGTATGTTTTCCATTAAAAGGGCTCTTGCCACCATCGACGTTCCTGCTCTTATTGAGCCTACTGGAATTGGTCGCGATAATGACAAGAGGCCTGATGGTTTAACACTGATTCCCTGGGAAAGGGAACGGGCGCTTTTATGGGACTCAACCTGCGTTAGCTCCGTCTCACGTCAGGGAGACAGCTTTAAGAATGGAAGCCGCTGCGGAGAAAGTTGAAATGACTAAATGGCACAAATATTTGTAACTTATCCCATGTTATGTTTTTGTGCCGTTTACAGTCGAAACACTTGGACCTTAGAGTAGCAGTGCAAAAAAAATTCTAAAAGAATTAACTCTATGTCTCATATCCTCCACTAGTGACAGGAGGGTTGGTGCATTTTTTGCCTTGCACGGATTTTGTCACTAGTAAGATTTTACGTCAAATTTTCACGAGTATTGTGAACTAATGGCGTATCGCAAAGTTTTTGTTTTGTAACTTCCTTGGGGCTATCGTCATTAGGACACACCAACCTCCAGTTTTCTACTGCGTCTGTAGCCTCTGTAATTTGGACTGAACCTAATTTTAAATTTTCGGAACATAGGCCTTTGATACTATGCACAGAAGCAAAAAAAGCAGGAAGAGCGACACTAGAAATTTTTCTCACGCCGATGCCACCATCTCTAATTGGTAAAGCAGCTTTTATATCTTAGTTTCCATCTCTAATTTTTTTTTTTATAATTACTATTTGAAAACTATTCATTACATTGTGAGTGACCTAATTACCAATTATTCATATTTATCACTACCGTTCGTATGAATTTTGAATTGCCTATCATACAAAAAGTAAATATTTTAAGGCATTCCCTTAGATACTATTTTAAAAAGAAAGTACCTGAGATTACAAAAATCATATAAAGAATCATTTTCCTCACCTTTTTTTCTTAATCTCCGAAACTATGCCATATGCGCATTTTCAAATATTTACCCTCTAGTGTTATAATTCGCTTTCTTAAAACTAAAAATATAAAAAAGTTAACTAATGATTTATAATATTTTTACAGGTAAAACCGTGTTAAACTGTAGTCCTTATTAACTGCTATTCAGATCTCTCAAGATGAGACGAAAGTAAGTCATCAAAAACATCTTTTAATGGTGTTAATACTTTACAGCTATACCTTGTCCAACCGTTTATTATCTTTTTGACAGCTCAAGTCTATAAATTAACGTTTTTTTTTCTTCGGAATAATGTACTACAGTAATGTCGTACTTTATAGACGGGTAGTGATTGCCCTGTGCATATCAAACAACCACAGACTATAAAACAATTCTTGAAATATTATATAGATCGATGAATCGATCATATAATAAAAATAATTTGACTTCATATAAGTATTGTTTCTGTAAAATTAATTTTAAAAAGGAAATAAAAATAGTATCTATGACTCCAAATTTCATTATTTGCAAGAAATTAAGTCGAAATCTTGGAAGTTAAGTTCAAATCAAGAGTAAAGAACAATGAATCTGTTCATTCGTTTATTTATTTTTTGACGGCTGCTAACTATGCACGCGTTCAAATAAAACTAAGAAACGAATAATTAATATTTAAACTAAAAATATTTCAATAATTCGATTGTAAGTTCGTCTTGAATAAAATCGATTATTATTTCAAATCGAATCAGTAACGTGTGAGGGTGTAACTAATGTCGAACTGTTAAAAAGATAATAAACGGTTGGACAATAATAATAATAATAATAAAAACACACACACAAACAAACACAACAGAGACAAGACAACAACAACAAGCACACAAACAACACCTAGCCGGCCGGTGTATCCACCATCCCCACCAGTTGGCTTGGCGCCGACAGAGTCTCAAGGGACTCAGCATTCGGTGCCCGCCGCTGGTGGAGTACGCCGCATGAGATGGACAAATAATATGAACGAAAATGTCATGCGTGCGTATTATAGGGCTGTAGGAGGGGAAACCGGACGGACTGGCTACCGAGCGGTAATGCACCGCGAGTTCCTGCTGCTTGAGCCAAATTTAACTGTCACGGAACAGAACCTGGCAGATAGAGCTCGGTACATACAACGAAAGGGCGTATTCAACGCCGCCGAGCTCGAACGGATTCGACGTGAGGCTGCTCCTGAAGTAGAATCCGTATCTACAGAGCACAACGCAGTTATAACACAACAGACGATCGTTCGTAGCGAAGTGCCCGTGGATGCGATCGCTGAAGGAGCAGTCTCCCAAAAAGTAGAGCAGATGAGAGGGATTTTGGAGGAGGCGATTTCCGAGATCCGCAGCACTCCTCTAGAACAGAGACCACGACTCTCCCGACTTCCCCTTAATGCTACGACGCGGGGTGCCATTGTGGCAGCTAACAGGCTGCTACCTCCATATTTGGATGGCAGTCTGGGCTTGGATGATACGGGTTCTATTCTCTTTGGTGCCGCTCTAGCGGTACACCGCTTCATTGGAGCCAAAACCCAGGAGCCTGGACGCACTACTAATAATAGTAGTGACGTACCAGCCTGGAAGAAGAGAATAGAACGCCGTATCAGCCTGGCCAGGGCCCTCATTGGCAGACTGCAAAGCTTCAGGTCGGGCAACACAAGGCCAAGGATTGTGCGCTCCGTCAGAATAGCTTTTAATGGATTAGGCGTCAGGCTTGACCAGCCTGATATAGTTGAAAAACTGACGGAGCGCATCGACGGCCTGAAGCAAAGAATCGCGGCATGGGGGAAGCGCATTCGTAGGTACTCTGAGAGAGTTGAGCGCTTCCGGCAAAATCGCCTCTTCCTGAGTGATCAGAAGAGGTTCTACAGGAAGTTGGAGAACCCGACGCCGTGCTCTACTTCCCCAAAACCGAATACGCCTGACCTCGTCGCCTTTTGGCGAAACATATGGTCACGGGAGGTAGAGCATGAGGAGGGCCCTTGGATTGCGGCGGTTCAGGAAGCATGTGCTAGAATCGAACCGATGAACCCGATCACCATCTCTTCGGAGAACGTAGCTGATGCGGTCCGTCGGGCACCGAACTGGAAGAGTCCGGGGATCGACGGTCTGCATCACTATTGGCTGAAAGGGTTCTCGGTATGCCATGCGACCTTGGCTCGACAATACCAAGAGGCGATAGAGCGGAGGACGCTTCCGAACCTCTTCACTACTGGGATCACTCACCTAGCTCCTAAGTCCACCAACACTGCGGATCCGACCAACTACCGCCCCATAACGTGTCTGACTTCCATCTACAAGACACTGACATCCGTTCTGAGCTGCAAGATTTCTCGTCATACTGACGAATTTAACATCTTGTCTGCAGCTCAGAACGGATGCCGTGGAGGCGGCCGCGGCACAAAGGAGCTCCTTATCATTGACTCTGTTGCGGGCCAGCTTGTCAAACGCAACCGTCGGAACTTCTCTGCTGCCTGGATCGACTACAAGAAGGCATTTGACTCGGTGCCTCATTCATGGCTTCTGAGGGTCCTCGAGCTGTACAAGATCGACGGGGCAGTTCGAGACTTCCTCGAAGTATGCATGGGGCAATGGAGTACGATCCTTTGTCTCCAGGGCGAGAGACTAACGACGGGTGCCGATGACCGAATCCGGATACGAAAGGGGATTTTCCAGGGTGATTGTCTGAGCCCACTTTGGTTTTGCTTGTCCTTGAACCCTTTAAGCACTCTGCTGGAGCGTTCGGGGACAGGCTTTCAGTTTCGGAGAGGAGGTACTAAAGTCTCCCACCTTCTCTACATGGATGACCTCAAGCTGCTGGCACCTAATCCTGCACGCCTTATGGAGTTGCTGAAAATCACTACTGAGTTCAGCGGCTCCATCAGGATGCAGCTTGGAGTGGATAAGTGTGCGGTCGTGCATGTGGTCAGGGGACAGGTGACGCAATCGACTGAGATTAGCCTAGAACTTTCGAACTTCAAGACCCTTTCCGAAGCTGAATCTTACCGGTATCTGGGCATGTCACAATGCATAGGGGTGCAGGAGGTGGATATGAAACAGGCGGTTTGCGAGGTCTTTTTTGGACGGCTGACAAAAGTTCTTCGGAGCTACTTGTCGGGCGCCAACAAGGTCCGAGCTTATAACGGCTGGGTCATGCCCACTCTCTTGTACACATTTGGCGTGCTCAGATGGACTCAGACCGAACTCGACGCCCTGGACAGAAGAGTCCGCACGACTATGACTCACCATCGCATGCATCACCCGAAATCGTCGGTCATGAGACTGTACATCCCACGGAAGTGTGGTGGCCGAGGCCTATTAAGTGCCAAGTCCATGCATAACCGGGAGGTGTGCAGCCTCAGGGCCTACTTTGAAACGAGGAGGGAGAGCGCTATGCATGGTGATGTTGTAGCATGTGACAAAGGTCTCACCCCCTTATCCCTGGCCAAAGAGGAATGGCGAAGACCGGTTGTACTTAGCACCTCCGACCGGGAGACCGTATGGATGGAGAAGGAGCTGCATGGACGGTTTTACAAGGCGCTCCATGCACCTCACGTGGATGTCAAGGCCTCCGTGCAGTGGCTGCGATTCGGAGACCTCTTTGGGGAAACCGAAGGTTTTGTCTGTGCAATACAGGATCAGGTGGTTAAGACGAACAACTACCGGAAGCACATTCTGAAGGATGGCACTCCCGACTTCTGTCGAGCTTGTCGTCATCCCGGCGAGTCACTCAGACATGTGCTTACGGGGTGTTCAGCGCTTGCCAACACTGAGTACTTGCACAGACATAACCAAGCGGCCAAAATTCTTCATCAAGAGCTTGCTCTAATGTATTGTCTCCTGGAACAGAGGATGCCGTACTACCAGTACACACCGGCGCCAGTACTCGAACGCGACGGAGTCCGGCTCTACTGGGACCTGCCTATCGCCACGGACAGGACGATACTGGCGAACAAGCCTGATATCGTGGTGATGGATAGGGCACAGTCGAGGGTGTTTTTAGTGGACATCACCATTCCGCATGACGAGAACCTCGTGAAAGCTGAAACAGAGAAAAAACGTAAATATCTGGATCTGGCGCACGAGATTGTCGACATGTGGGGTGTTGATTCCACTGAAATCATCCCTATCGTTATATCTGCCAACGGTTTGATCCCGGCTAGCCTCGCTCACCATCTGAGGCAGCTGGGTATCCGTGACGGTTCGCTCGCAGCCAGGATGCAAAAGGCGGTATTACTCGACTCGGCTAGGATTGTCCGCCGATTTCTCAGCCTAAAGCCCTAACCCCCGGCCGTTTGATCTCCCTGCCGGGGCGTAATCCTCCACCCGCTTACATTTATCTAAGTAAATTTATGTAAATTTATTATATTCCTTATATATTGTATTATATTATATTTATTTATATGTATATATTGAACGGGTGGAGTGTAGCACTAAAATAATAATAATAATAATAAGACTCAGCATTCGGCGCCCGCCGCTGGTGGAGTACGCCGCATGCGATGGACACAAGAAATGAATAGAAATGTCATGCGCGCGTATTATAGGGCTGTAGGAAGGGAAACCGGACGGACTGGCTACCGAGCGGTAATGCACCGCGAGTTCCTGCTGCTCGAGCCAAATCTTACTGTCACGGAGCAAAACCTGGCAGATAGAGCTCGGTACATCCAACGAAAGGGCGTATTCAACGCCGCCGAGCTCGAACGATTACGACATGAGGCTGCTCCTGAAGTCGAACCCGTGTCGACAGAGCATAACGCACTTGTAACACAACAGGAAAGCGTTCGTAGCGAAGTGCCTGTGGATGCGATCGATGAAGGAGCAGTCTCCCAAAAAGTAGAGCAGATGAGAGGGATTTTGGAGGAGGCGATTTCCGAGATCCGGAGCACTCCTCTAGAACAGAGACCACGACTCTCCCGACTTCCCCTTAATGCTGCGACGCGGGGTGCCATTGAGGCAGCTAACAGACTGCTACCTCCATATTTGGATGGCAGTCTGGGCTTGGATGATACGGGTTCTATTCTCTTCGGTGCCGCTCTAGCGGTACACCGTTTCACTGGAGCCAAGACCCAGGAGCCTGGACGCACTACTAATAAGAGTAGTGACGTACCAGCCTGGAAGAAGAGAATAGAACGCCGTATCAGCCTGGCCAGGGCCCTCATTGGCAGACTGCAAAGCTTCAGGTCGGGCAACACTAGGCCAAGGATTGTGCGCTCCGTTAGAATAGCTTTCAACGGGCTAGGTGTCAGGCTTGACCAGCCTGATATAGCTGAGAAACTGACGGAGCGCATCGACGGCCTGAAGCAGAGAATCGCGGCATGGGGGAAGCGTATTCGTAGGTACTCTGAGAGAGTTGAGCGCTTCCGACAAAATCGCCTCTTCGTGAGTGATCAGAAGAGGTTCTACAGGAAGTTGGAGAACCCGACGCCGTGCTCTACTTCCCCAAAACCGAATACGGCTGACCTCGTCGCCTTTTGGCGAAACATATGGTCACGGGAGGTAGAGCATGAGGAGGGCCCTTGGATTGCGGCGGTTCAGGAAGCATGTGCTAGAATCGAACCGATGAACCCAATCGCCATCTCTTCGGAGAACGTAGCTGATGCGGTCCGGCGGGCACCGAACTGGAAGAGTCCGGGGGCCGACGGCCTGCATCACTATTGGCTGAAAGGGTTCTCGGTATGCCATGCGACCTTGGCTCGACAATACCAAGAGGCGATAGAGCGGAAGACGCTTCCGAACCTCTTCACTACTGGGATCACTCACCTAGCTCCTAAGTCCACCAACACCGCGGATCCTACCAACTACCGCCCCATAACGTGTCTGACTTCCATCTACAAGACACTGACATCCGTTCTGAGCTGCAAGATCTCTCGTCATATTGACGAATTTAACATCTTGTCTGTAGCTCAGAACGGATGCCGTGGAGGCGGCCGCGGCACAAAGGAGCTCCTTATCATTGACTCTGTTGCGGGCCAGCTTGTCAAACGCAACCGTCGGAACTTCTCTGCTGCCTGGATCGACTACAAGAAGGCATTCGACTCGGTGCCTCATTCATGGCTTCTGAGGGTCCTCGAGCTGTACAAGATCGACGGTGCAGTTCGAGACTTCCTCGAAGTATGCATGGGGCAATGGAGTACGATCCTTTGTCTCCAGGGCGAGAGACTGACGACGGGTGCCGATGACCGAATACGGATACGAAGGGGTATTTTCCAGGGTGATTGTCTGAGCCCACTTTGGTTTTGCTTGTCCTTGAACCCTTTAAGCACTCTGCTGGAGCGTTCGGGGACAGGCTTTCAGTTTCGGAGAGGAGGTACTAAAGTCTCCCACCTTCTCTACATGGATGACCTCAAGTTGCTGGCACCTAATCCTGCACGCCTTATGGAGTTGCTGAAAATCACTACTGAGTTCAGCGGCTCCATCAGGATGCAGCTTGGAGTGGATAAGTGTGCGGTCGTGCATGTGGACAGGGGACAGGTGACGCAATCGGCTGAAATTAGCCTAGAGCTTTCTAACTTCAAGACCCTCTCCGAAGCTGAATCATACCGGTATCTGGGCATGTCACAATGCATAGGGGTGCAGGAGGTGGATATGAAACAGGCGGTTTGCGAGGTCTTTTTTGGACGGCTGACAAAAGTTCTTCGGAGCTACTTGTCGGGCGCCAACAAGGTCCGAGCTTATAACGGCTGGGTCATGCCCACTCTCTTGTACACATTTGGCGTGCTCAGATGGACTCAGACCGAACTCGACGCCCTGGACAGAAGAGTCCGCACGACTATGACTTACCATCGCATGCATCACCCGAAATCGTCGGTCATGAGACTGTACATCCCACGGAAGTGTGGTGGCCGAGGCCTATTAAGCGCCAAGTCCATGCATAACCGGGAGGTGTGCAGCCTCAGGGCCTACTTTGAGACGAGGGGGGAGAGCGCTATGCATGGTGAAGTTATAGCATGTGACAAAGGTCTCACCCCGTTATCCCTGGCCAAAGAGGAATGGCGAAGACCGGTTGTACTTAGCACCTCTAACCGGGAGACCGTATGGATGGAGAAGGAGCTGCATGGACGGTTTTACAAGGCGCTCCACGCACCTCACGTGGATGTCAAGGCCTCCGTGCAGTGGCTGCGATTCGGGAACCTCTTTGGGGAAACCGAAGGTTTTGTCTGTGCAATACAGGATCAGGTGGTTAAGACAAACAACTACCGGAAGCACATTCTGAAGGATGGCACTCCCGACTTCTGTCGAGCTTGTCGTCATCCCGGCGAGTCACTCAGACATGTGCTTTCGGGGTGTTCAGCGCTTGCCAACACTGAGTACTTGCACAGACATAATCAAGTGGCCAAAATTCTTCATCAAGAGCTTGCTCTATTGTATTGTCTTCTGGAACAGAGGGTGCCGTACTACCAGTACACACCGGCGCCAGTACTCGAACGCGACGGAGTCCGGCTCTACTGGGACCGGCCTATCGCCACGGACAGGACGATACTGGCGAACAAGCCTGATATCGTGGTGATGGATAGGGCACAGTCGAGGGTGTTTTTAGTGGACATTACCATCCCGCATGACGAGAACCTCGTGAAAGCCGAAACAGAGAAAAAACGTAAATATCTGGATCTGGCGCACGAGATTGTCGACATGTGGGGTGTTGATTCCACTGAAATCATCCCTATCGTTATATCTGCCAACGGTTTGATCCCGGTTAGCCTCGCTCACCATCTGAGGCAGCTGGGTATCCGTGACGGTTCGCTCGCAGCCAGGATGCAGAAGGCGGTATTACTCGACTCGGCTAGGATTGTCCGCCGATTTCTCAGCCTACAGCCCTAACCCCCCGGCCGTTTGATCTCCCTGCCGGGGCGTAATCCTCCACCCGCTTATATTTATCTAAGTAAGTTTATGTAAATTTATTATACTCCTTATATAAGTATTGTATTATATTTATTTATATGTGTATTTGTATATCTTGAACGGGTGGAGTGTAGCAATAAGGATAATAATAAATAATAATAATAATAATAATAGCCGTGTGGTTCCCGGCAGAGTAGAATAGGACCAACCCATTCTCAGCCTAGGGTGTCGTAAAAGGCGACTAAAGGCAACTAAAGCTGCATAAGACCAACGCAGCCTCCTCGGAGAGTTTGAGTGCCTCTCCAAGGGAGTAATCTAGCACTCAATTTGTACATGGATGGACAAAGATATAGGAAAGCGAATAGGGCCGCTGCCTGGGGGGCGCCAGGGCGCGTCTGGAGCTGGCGCTGGACGTGGCAGCATGCGGGCCGCCAGCAACCCCTGCCGACCGGCACCACCACCTAGCCGGCCGGTGTATCCACCATCCCCATCAGTTGGCTTGGCGCCGACAGAGTCTCTAGGGACTCAGCATTCGGTGCCCGCCGCCGGTGGAGTACGCCGCATGAGATGGACTCTTGAAATGAACGAAAATGTCATGCGTGCGTACTTTAGGGCTGTAGGGGGGGAAACCGGTCGGACTGGCTACCGAGCAGTAATGCACCGCGAGTTTCTGCTGCTCGAGCCAAATTTAACTGTCACGGAACAGAACCTGGCAGATCGAGCTCGGTATATCCAACGAAAGGGCGTATTTAACGCCGCCGAGCTCGAACGATTGCGACGTGAGGCTGCTCCTGAAGTCGAACCCGTATCTACAGAGCATAACGCAGTTGTAACGCAACAGGAAAGCGTTCGTGGCGAAGTGCCTGTGGATGCGATCGCTGAAGAAGCAGTCTCCCAAAAAGTAGAGCAGATGAGAGGGATTTTGGAGGAGGCGATTTCTGAGATCCGGAGCACTCCTCTAGAACAGAGACCACGACTCTCCCGACTTCCCCTTAATGCTGCGACGCGGGGTGCCATTGAGGCAGCTAACAGGCTGCTACCTCCATATTTGGATGGCAGTCTGGGCTTGGATGATACGGGTTCTATTCTCTTCGGTGCAGCTCTAGCGGTACACCGCTTCATCGGAGCAAAAACCCAGGAGCCTGGACGCACTACTAATAAGAGTAGTGACGTACCAGCCTGGAAGAAGAGAATAGAACGCCGTATCAGCTTGGCCAGGGCCCTCATTGGCAGACTGCAAAGCTTCAGGTCGGGCAACACTAGGCCAAGGATTGTGCGCTCCGTTAGAATAGCTTTCAACGGGCTAGGTGTCAGACTAGACCAGCCTGATATAGCTGAGAAACTGACGGAGCGCATCGACGGCCTGAAGCAGAGAATCGCGGCATGGGGGAAGCGTATTCGTAGGTACTCTGAGAGAGTTGAGCGCTTCCGACAAAATCGCCTCTTTGTGAGTGATCAGAAGAGGTTCTACAGGAAGTTGGAGAACCCGACGCCATGCTCTACTTCCCAAAAACCAAATACGGCTGACCTCGTCGCCTTTTGGCGAAATATATGGTCACGGGAGGTAGAGCATGAGGAGGGCCCTTGGATTGCGGCGGTTCAGGAAGCATGTGCTAGAATCGAACCGATGAACCCGATCGCCATCTCTTCGGAGAACGTAGCTGATGCGGTCCGGCGGGCACCGAACTGGAAGAGCCCGGGGGCCGACGGCCTGCATCACTATTGGCTGAAAGGGTTCTCGGTATGCCATGCGACCTTGGCTCGACAATACCAAGAGGCGATAGAGCGGAAAACGCTTCCGAACCTCTTCACTACTGGGATCACTCACCTAGCTCCTAAGTCCACCAACACCGCGGACCCTACCAACTACCGCCCCATTACGTGTCTGACTTCCATCTATAAGACACTGACATCCGTTCTGAGCTGCAAGATCTCTCGTCATATTGACGAATTTAACATCTTGTCTGCAGCTCAGAACGGATGCCGTGGAGGCGGCCGCGGCACAAAGGAGCTCCTTATCATTGACTCTGTTGCGGGCCAGCTTGTCAAACGCAACCGTCGGAACTTCTCTGCTGCCTGGATCGACTACAAGAAGGCATTCGACTCGGTGCCTCATTCATGGCTTCTGAGGGTCCTCGAGCTGTACAAGATCGACGGTGCAGTTCGAGACTTCCTCGAAGTATGCATGGGGCAATGGAGTACGATCCTTTGTCTCCAGGGCGAGAGACTGACGACGGGTGCCGATGACCGAATCCGGATACGAAGGGGTATTTTCCAGGGTGATTGTCTGAGCCCACTTTGGTTTTGCTTGTCCTTGAACCCTTTAAGCACTCTGCTGGAGCGTTCGGGGACAGGCTTTCAGTTTCGGAGAGGAGGTACTAAAGTCTCCCACCTTCTCTACATGGATGACCTCAAGCTGCTGGCACCTAATCCTGCACGCCTTATGGAGTTGCTGAAAATCACTACTGAGTTCAGCGGCTCCATCAGGATGCAGCTTGGAGTGGATAAGTGTGCGGTCGTACATGTGGACAGGGGACAGGTGACACAATCGGCTGAAATTAGCCTAGAGCTTTCGAACTTCAAGACCCTTTCCGAAGCTGAATCTTACCGGTATCTGGGCATGTCACAATGCATAGGGGTGCAGGAGGTGGATATGAAACAGGCGGTTTGCGAGGTCTTTTTTGGACGGCTGACAAAAGTTCTTCGGAGCTACTTGTCGGGCGCCAACAAGGTCCGAGCTTATAACGGCTGGGTCATGCCCACTCTCTTGTACACATTTGGCGTGCTCAGATGGACTCAGACCGAACTCGACGCCCTGGACAGAAGAGTCCGCACGACTATGACTTGCCATCGCATGCATCACCCGAAATCGTCGGTCATGAGACTGTACATCCCACGGAAGTGTGGTGGCCGAGGCCTTTTAAGCGCCAAGTCCATGCATAACCGTGAGGTGTGCAGCCTCAGGGCCTACTTTGAGACGAGGAGGGAGAGCGCTATGCATGGTGAAGTTATAGTATGTGACAAAGGTCTCACCCCGTTATCCCTGGCCAAAGAGGAATGGCGAAGACCGGTTGTACTTAGCACCTCTAACCGGGAGACCGTATGGATGGAGAAGGAGCTGCATGGACGGTTTTACAAGGCGCTCCACGCACCTCACGTGGATGTTAAGGCCTCCGTGCAGTGGCTGCGATTCGGGGACCTCTTTGGGGAAACCGAAGGTTTTGTCTGTGCAATACAGGATCAGGTGGTTAAGACGAACAACTACCGGAAGCACATTCTGAAGGATGGCACTCCCGACTTCTGTCGAGCTTGTCGTCATCCCGGCGAGTCACTCAGACATGTGCTTTCGGGGTGTTCAGCGCTTGCCAACACTGAGTACTTGCACAGACATAATCAAGTGGCCAAAATTCTTCATCAAGAGCTTGCTCTAATGTATTGTCTTCTGGAACAGAGGGTGCCGTACTACCAGTACACACCGGCGCCAGTACTCGAACGCGACGGAGTCCGGCTCTACTGGGACCGGCCTATCGCCACGGACAGGACGATACTGGCGAACAAGCCTGATATCGTGGTGATGGATAGGGCACAGTCGAGGGTGTTTTTAGTGGACATTACCATCCCGCATGACGAGAACCTCGTGAAAGCCGAAACAGAGAAAAAACGTAAATATCTGGATCTGGCGCACGAGATTGTCGACATGTGGGGTGTTGATTCCACTGAAATCACCCCTATCGTTATATCTGCCAACGGTTTGATCCCGGTTAGCCTCGCTCACCATCTGAGGCAGCTGGGTATCCGTGACGGTTCGCTCGCAGCCAGGATGCAGAAGGCGATATTACTCGACTCGGCTAGGATTGTCCGCCGATTTCTCAGCCTACAGCCCTAACCCCCGGCCGTTTGATCTCCCTGCCGGGGCGTAATCCTCCACCCGCTTATATTTATCTAAGTAAGTTTATGTAAATTTATTATACTCCTTATATAAATATTGTATTATATTTATTTATATGTGTATATGTATATCTTGAACGGGTGGAGTGTAGCAATTAATAATAATAATACTCTTTATTGTACACCATAATAAAAACAAATACAGTATTTATGAAGTAAAAGATGTACAAAGGCGGTCTTATCGCTAAAAGAGCAATCTCTTCCAGACAACCTTTGGGCATAGGACACGATATAATAGCAGCGGTTAGGAAGTGCACAAAGATAAGAGAAATTAGACAAAACAATATAACATAAGTAAACATACGAAATAAAGCAAATATCAAAATATACATGTATACACAAACACTTAAATATACATAAATATATACATACATAAATAAATACATACGTACATACATACATACATATATATATATATACATACGAATATACATACATATACATACATACATAATGACTAAGAAATTCATGGTGTATTTAGCGACAAATAGTGCTGCTTAAGACTGCTCTTAAAACAAGTAAGCGATTGAGCTTGTCTTATTGGAATCGGAAGAGAGTTCCACAGGCGGACAGCTTTGACGGTGAAGGAATTAGAGTAGAAGAAAGTTGAGTGGGAAGGAGTTTTTAAAAGTAAATTTAAATCTGACCGTAGGGAACGTTCGTGGGAATTACAAAGAAAGGTGAAACGTTCTTTAAGGTATTTAGGAGCATCAGGATTAAAAAGTATGTAGTAGAGAAGTGAAAGCACATGCGTATTCCTGCGAAGGCGAATTGGGAGCCACTTGAGTTTTTTGCGAAAGTCGGAGACATGGTCATATTTGCGCAAACCAAATATAAACCTTATACAAAGATTCTGAAGGCGCTCAAGCTTATTTAGTTGCTCCTCTTTGAGATCCAGAAAACATGTATCTGCATAGTCAAGGATTGGTAAAAGTAGCGATTGTGCTAACGCAATCTTAGTAGGCATAGGAAGAAAGTGTTGAAGTCGTCGGAGTGAACTTGCAGCTGCAAACAATCTCCGGCTAAGCTCAGTTAACTGAGTTGACCAAGAGAGATACCTATCAAATATTACACCTAAATTTTTCACACTGTCACTAAAGTTCAATACAGTATCATTGAAAACTACAGGTGGAACTAGTGACCAATCTATACAACTCACCAGTTTTGGACTACCCACAATAATAACTTGAGACTTTGAAGGATTCACTTTTAACCCGAATGAGCTGCTCCATTTAAAAATATTGCTCAAGTCATTATTCAGTAGATTTATACTTGCAGATAGATCAGCCAGCTTAGAGTGTGTGTATATTTGAAGATCGTCTGCATACAGGTGGTAGAGAGAAGAAATATTTTTACTGATAGAGTTGATAAACAACGAAAATAGGAGAGGGGACAACACGCCACCTTGCGGTACGCCAGCAGTTACGTTAGCCCAGTCTGAAAAAGTGTCTTGGACTTGCAAACGCTGCCGACGCCCGTACAAGTAACTATGAAACCAGTCAATTACCGATGGAGATATGTTAAAGGAACCTAACACAGACAACAATATATCGAAGTCAACAGTATTAAAGGCATTACTAAAGTCTAGTAAAGCCAAAACCGTAAGCTTTCGATCATCCATCGCGTGTCTGATGTCATCTGAGATTTTGACGAGTGCTGTTACCGTACTATGACCCTTACGGAAACCGGATTGATACGGATTTAGGAGATTATTAGAGGAAAGGAACGATGATAGTTGTTTATGTACAAGACGCTCAAACACCTTGGACAAAAAAGGCAGGATTGAAATTGGACGAAATTCGGAAAAAGCAGATGGATTAGGTTTTTTCGGAAGGGGAATAATTTGGGCGTCTTTCCAACTGGAAGGAAAAGTACTGGATTCAAAGGAATGGTTAAAAATGTGAGTTATGACAGGAACAACGTAGTCTATAATAGGATGGATCATTTTACGGCTGATGGAATCGCAACCTACAGCATTCGAACAGATAGCAAGTATATTCCTTTTAACATCACATTCCGATAGTTGACACAATTCAAAATTTGGAAAATCGAAAGGAGTACTCGTGGCTGAAAGATTACTAAGCGTTTTCATCTTAGTAGCACTGTCAATAGTACTAGAAGTAGTAAAGTAATTGTTGAGTCCATTAAGATCAACAGAATTTGCAGAAACTTGTTGCTTGACTTTGCCTACTCCAAGTGACTTAAGGAATTTCCACACTTTAGCAGAATCTTTTTCTTCGATTACAGATTGATGGATATGGCGTCGTTGTGCGTCTCTACACGCCATGTTGCAGCGATTTCGAACCCTCCTGTACTTTTCCCAATTAACCGCACTAGGATTAAACTTGTATTTTGATTTCGCTTTATTTTTCTGCTCCTGCAATGTTTTAATTTCAGCTGTCAACCATGGAGCGGGTAGATGCTTAACACGCACCGGTCGGATAGGGGCGTGGCGGTCAAATAGTTCAGTAATGAGTGAGTTAAACATGGTTACTTTTTCATCCACCGCAGACGCGTCAAATACCATCGACCAGTCAATCCTAGCAGCATCTCCACGTAGTCTTTCTAAGTCCATGCCACCAAAATTGCGCTGCAGAAGAATCCTTGACTTTGCTTTGGGAGGGCGTATTTTGTATGAGAGAAATATGAGATCGTGGTATGAGAATGCGTTGGCTGAGCATTGACCATGCTTTTCAACATAGTCGAGTGAAGAAACAAGAATTAAGTCAAGGAGAGAAGGAGAACAGTTAGGAAAAAAATGGGTAGCTTGTAAAGGTAGGATATGCATGTTAGTAGAACTTACGAGGGAGCATAAACGGGAAGACCTTCCGTCGCGTTTCAAAAGGCAAGTGTTAAAATCACCCATCACCACCGTGTGACTATACTGAGGTGTATACAACTCCAAAATACTTTCAAAGGAATCATAATAGTCAACAGTAAGCGAAGGATTATAATAAACACCCAGCAGTAACTTGCTATGTGAGAGACTGATTTCTATGAACAGATGATCTGGATGTTGACCATCATGGGACATAGACTTATGGACGATCGTATAGGGGATATAAGAGCGCAGGTAAATGGCAACGCCACCACCAGGCCGTTCTTCACGATCGTTTCGGATAAGATGGAAACCAGGAAGGGAGTAGGAAGTTGAGAGAAGACATGGTTTAAGCCAAGATTCAGATACCAAGATCGCATGAATATTATTGTTTTGAAATGTCGCTAAGAGATCAGGATAGTGAGCAGGAATACTTTGTGCATTTATATGAACGATGTTAAAGTTCTTAGGAACATCAAGGAAGTGAGAGACAAGAGTGTCACTAAGTGAAGGCATGCTATGAAAAGACGAGTCATCACTGTACTCCTCAGCGGAGGAAGAAAAGGAATGAAATAAACTGTCGGCATCATTTGCCATTTAGCTGTAAAATAAATAAATAAATAAATGCAAAATAAAATAATATAATATAATTTTTAACAAATACTAATAAAAATATATAATATTAATTAAAACAAATATAATAGTAATAATAAAAATATTAATAATGATAATAAAAATTAATATGAATAATATGAATATATTAATAATAATAATACAAATAAATAAATTAGCCTAAAATTGTCACAAAAACCGCGTGTACGCACACCCGCCAGCCAGTCAGGAACAGTTAACTAACTATATGTATTACAAATATTACAACAATAATAGTTAAGGAAAGAAGAATAATATGTTTAAATGTTAAGCAACTAACTAAAAACAGTATCTTTAAATGATTGAAATTATTACATGCAATCGTATATCGCCAAAGCTTTCTGCCATTACTATATTTCTAAACGATTTACAACTGTCGAGTGACAGCTGTCAGGCTGTCATTGCTGAAGTCAGACTTGCAGATTTTTACAAATGTTTCATTCAAAATGATTAATAATTAATAACAAAGAAAAAAAAATTTAAATTTACCTTAATTTAATGTAGTAGCAAAGTATTGAATTAATTAATTTAAGTGTACCGACAAAAGAAAATAAATGAGACTAAGTATGTTTAAAGATATACAAATGCAAATATGAGTTGAATGAAATTACTGAAGTCTGACTTGTAGATAGATATTTACAAAGGTATAGCTTGATCATTTGATTATTGTAAATGGAAATAGTTTACAATTTGAATTAATAACTGTAGTATTTACTACTATATGTTAAATATTCATAAGGAGATACTCGATATGCATGGATGTAGACGCGAGCAGGAACCAGAGAGAGACCTAAATGTAGTAATTGTTGGCGTTGGCGCAGTGGTCACAGCAACTGGCTGATGCGCTAGCGGTCGCGGGTTCGATCCCCGCTCATGACAAATATTTGTATAGGCTATACAGATGTTTGTTGTGGTCTGAGCGTTTGTACTCGTGTATTGTGTGTGTTTCCGGACCCCCGACAAAGGATTCACATCCTACTGGGGGCCGTTGAGTGTGAGACTTTTATTTATTTATTATTTATTTAATTAATAAACAATAGATATATAGAGCAACGACAGTCGCACACGTCGGGTTACGTGTGATAGTGATCTGTGTAATGACGTCTTCGCGTGCGCAAACAGCACTTCTTGCTAGAAAGATACTCGAGGAATGTCGTCCGACCTCAGAGAACCAGTTACAGTAGTGCGCGAGATAACGGTAACCCCGTTAGATGTGACGGAGCGGTGACGGCGGCGTCCGAGCTGACGGTGGAACCATCCTTGGAATGGGTGAATGATGAGCACAACATTACGCGTAATTAAATTCCGAGAGGTACTGACAAATCATAAACTAGAGAAAAGAGATGATTTTGTTTCCCTAAGGATTCGTCAACAATCAAATTAATATTTACTTAATTCTAGTAGGCTCTTAAAGCACTTTTGAATCCTCACTGTACAGTAATGTATTAATTACTGTGTAGTCGCCATCGGATTCGGAATGTAGATTCTGATAAGAACCCGCAAGCATCAATTTCATACAAAATAGTAATTGCCTATTTCCTCTTACCTTAAGTAATTTTTTTCTATTATCAATAATATAAGATTTTATCACTTTTGTGATATTACATATATTTATAACTTTTCAAATATCAGTAATTGTAAGATATCAGATGATGTATATATAATTAATAAAGGGTATAATGTTATGTATAATGTTTTTACATTAAGATTATCGATCTTGTAATTTGTAAAGCATTCTTAACGAAGAAACATTATTTGTAGTGTGGCTAATATAAAATTTTTGTTTACATTCTATTGCAGTTACTACGAGTATGATCAGAACTTGTTCTAGGTACAGTCGTACCGAGAACAGCGTTGCCAGACGTCCTGATTTTGGCGGGACGTCCCGATTTTTTAATCAAAATTAAATGTCCCGCGCGGGACATGCTCAGTCCCGCTTTTCGGGGATAACTCGACCGTGCGTGCAGCGTGCTGAGGAAGTGTGGGCGGGTGACACAGACAAGTATGGACTGACCGCCCGCCCTTTTATTTCAGAAGACTATTTAACGATAGGGTAAATCTGATTTCAAATATTATATTTTTATTAAAATACATTTTCTATGGCTATTTTTGCTATCTATTGTCTACGTGACAGTAATTTGAATTCAAATGATAAGATAAATATTTAAAAAAATAATAATTACGGGTAGGTTTGTTAATTGATGTCGAAGCATGTTTAGCATGTTGCGTCCACTGGGACATTTCGACACTTCATAATCTGTTCTTAGCCTAACCCTCAGCCTTATTCTTAACAGAATAAACTGTCAGCAGTGACCTGAATTAAGATGTCTAAGGGCAAGCGTCCTCGATATGTTGCAATTTTAAGATGCTGCGGCGCATTTTGATGATCCGTGATGCTTGATGAAGTCTCTGATTTTAATTTTGCATTGATTTTATTTATTATACATCAGGTTGGGCCGAGTAGTACTGCAATACTATTATAAAATGTATCCAATTTAATTGCGTTAATTTTTTAAGTGAAATATTTCATTATTCCATTTTTCAATATCTATTCAAAGATTTAAACTTTCTTAAGGTTTGTTATTAATATTTCAAACATTAGTAATTATCTGAAGATATGTTTCATCTATCGCTAAATCTAGATACAAAGTAATGGGACAGATTATATCTCAGTTGTCTTGACGATCTTGACGACCGTTCTGGCGTAGTGGCGCGAGTAGTCACCTCAACGTCGGCGGTCGCGGATTCGATCCTTAACTGGGGTAGATATTTTGTATTTGTACAAATATTTGTATCTGATCTTGTTGTATGCCTCGGTAAGCACGTAAAGCTGTCGGTCACGGTTGTTCTCACAGACACCTGATAAAGATCGTTACACATGGTAGTTAAATTGTCCACCAATCCGCAGAGGAGGAACGTGGTGGAGAAAGCTCCAACCGTTCTATATTGAGAAGAGTCCTTTTCCCAGCAGTGGGATGTTTACAGGCTGATTCAAATAAAACCCAGTGGCTGTTATTAATAAGAAAGTCTGAGACAATCCACAAAAATGCCGTATGCAGTTAAAATGATCAAACCATGCATTTTAAAATGTTTTGTAACGTTAAAGAAACTCAAAAGTACATTTGTTCAATTTTATTCATTGTATTCAATTGCGTTTTATTTAAACTAAGATACGTTTTTGATGTTATTGAAAAAAAAAACACGTCAATTTGGTTATTTCAATTCCACATCAAAATCTTTGTTAATTCGGTCAGATTTCCGCTGAGTGCTTTAAGTGTCAATAACCGAAATCCGACACAGGGCACCCCGCGACGCTTCTAGTTTATATGTATTCATAGGAATGCAAGAGAGATCAAACTTAACAATTACAAATAGGTGATGTGTGTCTGTTGCAACCAACTTGTTTAAATGTTTCGATTCAACTGGATGGCTAAATAGGCTACATTGGTATTTAAAAGGTTCACCACGAGTCTGACTTAACAACAGCTTTAGCGAGATTTCATACACAAAAAAGTTCTGGAAGGCGATGGTCTCTTTCTTCGAGACAGTAATGTTCCAAAAGGAGGCCGACGAGCGGGTGAGAGAGGAAGCCGCCGACGAGGCCTCTCTCCGCGGGCGACTAATGGGGGTGCG
This sequence comes from Euphydryas editha, assembly GCA_036937285.1. Lineage (NCBI taxonomy): Eukaryota > Metazoa > Arthropoda > Insecta > Lepidoptera > Nymphalidae > Euphydryas > Euphydryas editha. The sequence goes on along the minus strand of JAUPFZ010000019.1, from coordinate 230,330 downwards.
TAGGAGGCGACTTAATACGCCTCCAGTAACGCTCCTGTAACCGTGTCGGGCCGGGGGATGGGAACCCGATCCTCCTGAGATCCGAGACCTTCAAACGGTACACGTCAAAATAACTTCTCCCAATTATTTTATTTAATTTTTAATAAATTTTGTGTATTTAAAATAAATAGCTTGGTTTAAATAATTAGTAATTTAATCTAAGTGCATGTGATAAATATATATAACAGGAATATCGAAAAGATAAGTTGTGTTCGTCAGCTGTCATCGTACAGGTAACGAACTCGAGATTTAATTTGAATCTTTGTCATTGTAATTTCTTTCCTTGATTTTTTCAAAAATTGTTGAGTAAATAAATATAGAAGTTATAATACATTGTCCACACCACCTGTACATACGTTAGAAATAGATTTATTTAACTAAACAATTCTCTAACATAAAAAAAATAATAATGATGACTCGTGGATCCAAGGCGCGCCAGGCGGAGGAACAACTCCAGCTGACGCTCCAGGAGCTAAAGACATACAGGGTACAGTGTGAGCAATTGCTAAAGGAAAGGGACGACAATGAGAAAGAGTTAGAGAAGATTTTCAAAAAAAATAAAGAATTAAAAAATGAAATGTCACAAATGTATACTGATTATACTAATGTAATGTCTGAAAATGAAAATCTTCTTAAAATAGTCAATGGGTTTGACCAGTGCAGAGATGAGTATGAAGATACCCTCAAATTAAACTGTGAATTGAAACATCAGCTGCATGAGGCTAATAAACAAATAAATCATCTTAAAAATATTAACCATAGTCTAACAGCCTCTCAAACCCAATGTCTATACAATGAATTGGTTGAGAATGCACCAAACTTAGTGTCCTCTGTCCCAAACATGAAAAATAATATTAGTGTAATAGATTTGACCACCGATGACTCGAACACTACCATCCCTATGCCTAGTAAAAATAAATTAAAAAAATATATCAAAATTAATAAACTCATCAAAAAATGTCACAAATTTTTAAAAACAAAAAATATATATAAAAAGTATAATAATATCTGTAGAGAGAAAATAGCAATTAAAACAAAAATGATATCATACTGTCAAGAAATGAATGTATTAAAAAATGACTATGAGGCCGATGTTAGCTCACTGCAGTCCGAGATTGAAAATCTAAAGTATAGCCTGGAAATATTAACATCTAAATACAGTACTGCTCAGAAAGAAATCGCTGAACATATATCTGCCATGGATGACCTGGTGAAACTTAGCAACAATAACCTAGAGCGTTTTGACTCTCTTGTTAAATATCAAAATTGTGAATGCCACCTTTCAGCTTCAGGTCCAACAGGGCAGATAGATACTAACTTAACTAGTGAATCCCTTACTCGGCCTGCGGGGACTCACACCGACACTAAATATTATAATGTACCTTCACAGTCTATATCTATTCCTGACAAAAAAAAATATTTAAAAATTTACAGTGATGAGTTAGGAAAAGATATGGGTGTATTATTAAATGATTTTTGTGTGGGACAGAGAGTAATCAATCATTGCATGCCCGGAGCCACTTATAATCAAATATTAAATAGCATTCTGAGTGAGGCTCACTGTCCCAACACAACTATTATTTTATTAATTGGGAGAAGGGGTAATGTAAACAAACATTTAATGGAAAATATTTTTAAAAAATTGTCTCAACTAAATATAAATAAAATTCTATTGTTTACACTACCTTATTTAGCTAAGTTGCCCCAGGAAAATAGGTTAAGATATGATATTAATAATCTAATGCATACATTAACTACTTGTAAATACTTAAATGTAAATATGGGAAAAAATAACAAAATTGATGTTATTGACATAAATAATTTATGGAAAAATTATAATTATATGTTGACACTAGCTGCTGCCCGCGACGTCGTCTGCGTGGACGCTATACAGCACCAAAAATACCTACGATTATACCTTTTAAAATAACATTCATTTACCCGTTTCTTCTTTACATTTCATATCTACAGAAAGTACAGTAACAGAGGGAGACTGTCTTTTGTAAAATTGACTTTAAAAAAGTGCTTATTTTTAGCCTGCTTTGAATAAATGGACTTTATGGTGATTCTGCTGAATTAAGTCATAAGTTGTGACTGAAACGGATGGAGAAAATAATAAATAAGGAATACAGAATAGAGTAAAAATACATATTTATAGGACTTCTCGATAAACAACATTAGTAGTTTGGCTCTCCGAAGCCAAAATGTAAAGAGAGTCAGGACTGGTGGCGCGGGAGCAAGCGAGGTACAGCTGCCCGTGTGAAGCAGCTCGTCCTGAGGTCGACACCAGCTACCCTCAGTGTCTGCCCCTGCGACTTATTGATGGTCATCGCGAAGCAAACACTAACGGGAAACTGTACGCGCTTGAACTGGAACAGGAAGTTATAAGGTATGAGCGGAATGCGTGGTATAAATACTGCTTCGCCGACGCCACAACCCGTAAGAATTTCCGCCTCAATGGTGTGTCTATGGAGCGAGATGACTTTAAGGTGGGTCCCGTTACACAACTTTGGAGGAAATAGGTTCCGGAGAAGCATAAGCATTTCTTATCTTTATGATATATATGGCATGCTTAATTTTCCTCTTTCTTCGTTATTTAGCTCAAATTTCTTACAGCAATAGCGTGCCGTTTTCGAGTTTGAATTTTGTTATACATCTATGCAGTTATTTTTGAGTTCTGTTTGTTATTACATACAGAAAAACTCGATGAATTTTATAAGATATAGATGAAGCAGCTTAAAACTTATATAAACACATTTTTTTTAATTGTCTTGCTCATCTCTGAAACGAATTAACGATACAATTTTTATTAAAATGCACAACTCCATCTATGACTTTTAAAAACAACTATTAACCCCGCCAACATGATCAAATTTAAATTATTTATATCCAAAAAGGGTTTACACATATAATTCGACTTGATGTTTTTGAAATCTCATAGATCGCGCTGCTCTAAAATTGTCTTGATACTACTTATATTCATTTCTTATATTACATTCATTCTTACATTTATTATGTTTATCAGCCTAAGTTACTTATATTTCGTGATTTTTATAGTGTGAAGATAGCTTATAGCATGGTTATTAACATAATAACAACATTCAAATATGCGTCGTTAGATTACACGCTGTTGAAGAAATAAAGGTTCACTGCTCGTTCCCCGTAGGTGATAGCGTGATAATATGTAGCCTATGTTATGACTCGACTTCTTAATAATATTCGTGCCAAATTTGAAGTAAATCCATGCAGTACTTTTTGAGTTTATCCCGGACATACATACAGACAAACAGACAAACAGACAAAAATTCTAAAAACTATATTTTTGGCTTCGGTATCGATTGTAGATCACACCCCAAGTATTCTTTTAAAAAAATATTCAATGTACAGTTTTGACTTTTCTACCATTTTATTATATATGTTGACATATAGTAGGCTGAGCCTACCATATTTTTTTAAACGACAGATAGCATCTGTGCTATCTTACCATATACAAACTGACATAGCCAATAATCTGGTTACATTGACATCTGCTCCTATTGAGCAAAATTATAATATGACAATTTGTGACGTGGAATCCGTTCCAAATGATAATTTAAATTAATAATTAAGACAACAGAGGATACCTCTAGCATATTAATAACCCATGACATTAAATCAAATAAATGTTATAATAATTTGCTAAAGAATGCCCAAAGTTGTAAAAATTCAAATACTGTAAACCTGGTGCACCAAAATATACATGGCATGCTAGGTAAAGATCTAGAACTGGAGTTATTTATGAATGGTGAAAATATTAGTATTTTATGTTTAACAGAACACTGGCTTTCTATTTCCCAGTCCATATTTAACTTCAGCGGTCACCAGGTAGCTAGTATGTTCAACAGAGAAAAAGCTATACGCGGTGGCTCTTTAATAATTATAAGTAAACTTTTTAAATATAAAGAACGTAAAGACATTGTGAGCCTCTCTGTTGAGCAAACTATTGAACTAGCCTGCGTAGAGCTTGAACACTTCATTGTTGTATGCGTATACAGACCTCCTAGTGGGTTATATGACTACTTTGAGAAAGTATTGGAAGAAGTTTTGTTAAAATTAAATAATTCCAATAAGGTTATTGCTGTATGTGGGGATTTTAATATTGATCTATTACATAATTCTAATGTAAGTCTCAGATTTAAATCTATGCTTCTATCATATAACCTACATAACTTATTTACTGAACCCACTAGAATCACTGCTACCAGTGCTACATGTATTGACAACATATTTACAAATTGTAAACCTTATTATAAAGCTATTATTAATAAGATAAGCTCAGACCATTGTGGCCAGTTAGCTTCCTTTTCTTACTCTTTAAATACCAACAAAAATACTTTAAAAAAGACTTTTGTACCTATAAGTACTACACGTATGGAGAAGTTTAGATGTGGTATTGTGGCAAAACTTCCTTATTTATCATACTTCAATGATCCCAATTACTTATATAACTCTTTATTTAAATTAGTAAAAACTGAATTTTCTACAATATTTACTTCTAAAACAGTCAATTCAGGGGATCTCTTGACATTTGGTGAATGGGCAACACCTGGCATATATAAGAGCAGACAAAGGCTTTATGAATTGTACAGTGCAAAAGCCTATAATCATAGTGTATCGTTTGCTTCTTTTGTAAGTGCCTATTCAAAAATGTTTAGAAGAGTATGTTCCATGGCTAAATCCTTGTATATTAAAGACAAAATAAGAAATGCACACAATAAAATCAAAATGACATGGAACATAATTGCTTGTGAAAGTGGAAGAGTCGCAGATCGCAGCTTCGATTTTAAGTTAAATATTAATAATAATTTTGTTACCTCAGACCGAGAAGTTGCATCTGAGTTTGAAAAATTTTTCACTGACATTCCACTTTCAACAACGCAATCACTTAATTCATCTCCATGTATTGCCGAATCTTTGCTAAAGAAAAACGTTAAAGAATGTAATGTAATATTTACATTTAAACCCGTAAACCCCAAAGATATAATAGTAGCCTTCAGAAGCTTGGACATCAAGAAAACAGCTGATCTATGGGGTTTATCTGTAAAAGTTGTTAGTTCCATAATTGATGTCGTTGCACCTCATCTAGCTACTATATTTAATGGCTGTATAGAACATGGTGTGTTTCCTGATCTAATGAAACACAGTAAAGTAATTCCTATTTTTAAATCAGGCAGTACCCTAGACCCTAATAATTTTAGACCTATTTCAGTACTGCCAACATTTAGTAAAATTTTTGAAAAAATTATACTCGGGCAAATGTTATCGTATTTTAATGCACACAATCTACTACATAAGAAACAGTTTGGTTTTACAAAAGGTCGCTCTACAGCAGATGCTAGTGTTGAGCTAATTAAAAATGTTTTTGAGGCATGGGAAAGGTCGCAGGATGCTCTTGGGATATTCTGTGACTTATCTAAGGCCTTTGATTGTGTGCATCACGAGACGTTGATCAGGAAACTGCATCATTATGGGATTAGAAATAAGGCACTTAACCTCCTGAATTCCTATTTGAGTAATAGAATACAGAGGGTTGATGTAAATGGTAAGAGATCTCCTGGGGCTCCTCTATATATGGGGGTTCCACAAGGCTCTATTCTTGGGCCATTTCTCTTCCTTATTTACATAAATGATCTCCCATTTTTTGTACAGGACAAACATGAGATAGTATTGTTCGCTGATGACACTTCACTTATTTTTAAGGTAAAACGTAATTTACCTATGTATGACGATGTAAACGATGCTCTCTCAAAGGTTGTCTATTGGTTTGATTCGAATAATTTACTATTAAATAACAAAAAAACAAAATTAATAAAATTCACGACACCTAATGTTAAACTTGTTGATAATGGTGTAGAATTAGGAGGGGAAATGTTAAAACCGGTAAAGTCCACTAAATTCCTAGGTTTAATTATAGATTCGAAACTGCAGTGGGATCTCCATGTTGAGGGATTAGCGAATAGGCTCAGCTCTGCAGCGTTCGCGGTAAAAAAAATTAGACTTATTACTGACGTAGATACAGCTCGCGTAGTATATTTTAGTTATTTTCATAGTATTATGTCCTATGGCATCTTATTATGAGGAAATGCAGCTACGGTTAATACAATTTTTGTCCTGCAGAAAAGAGCTATTCGTGCAATTTATAGTTTAGGCCCTAGAGTATCATTAAGAGATAAATTTAAAGAAATAAAAATATTGACTGTTGCTTCTCAATATGTGTACGAAAATGTTATGTATGTTCATAAAAATATACACGAATTTCCCAGGAATTGCGACATGCATAGCATTAATACTAGGAACAAACATAAACTTGTAATGCCTGTAACTCGCTTACGCCGAGTCAGTAATTCTTTTTATGGACAATGTATACGCTTATACAACAGGCTTCCAGAAAACGTTCAAAAAGCTTCTATTGCTAAATTTAAAAAAATTGTGAAAGAACGTTTGTGTACTAAAGGATACTATTCGATAAACGATTTTCTAGAAGATAGTACGCCTTGGGAATGATGTGATCGCCACCAGGCTATTTCAATTTACAGATAATTATTGTTAATTTCAATTTACATTAGAAAAAAAAAACATTACGTTAAAACAATAAAAAATAAAAAATTAGTCCCGCTGAGTTTCTTTCGCCAGTTCTTCTCAGGTCAGAGGCTTCTTCTTTCCGAACTGGTGGTAGACTCATGACGTTCAGTGAATAATTGTAATAATTTTATGCTGAATAAAATATTTTGACTTTGACTTTGACTTTGACTTCCAATTAAAGCGGCTGAAGGCTCCTGCGGGGGTTTAGTCAGTATTGCACCCCATAAAGGGCTGAGTCCGACATAGGGTCTAGGACTGCCTACCCGGGCGTCCTGGATATCACCCGTAAATGGGTTCCCCTGTGATAAGAAAAAAAAGGCAACTTAATGCCTGTATTTTAGGTAACAGGAAACTGGTATACAATTTTTTTTTTTTTTTTTTGTAATAAATTTACATTCTTTAATTATAAAAAAAAGAATAACAAGCTTAGTCAAATTGTTGTTTCATCTGTTTTAGAGTTTTGAATATAAAAAATAAATATTCATTATCTTTATTTAAATGCTATAAAACCTTATTTTACACAACGTTGTTAGCACTTTTTAGATCACATTTAAATGTATTAACTTCAAAACTCTTTTCTATCGCCGTCATTTAAAGCACAAAATTAAAGTAACAATAACGATTGATAGATTGAAATGATGTTGACGAAATAAATAATAAATGTTAGATCAGGATATTATGCTTTATCATTTTCACACTGATTTTTAAACGTACACTTAGTACTTTAACAAATTGTGTTCCAACAAACAGACAGACAGACAAACATGTGTAATTATAATAGAAAGTTATATAATTAGTGATTTTCGAATTTTCGTTAAAAAATTCAAAAAAAAAGTGTAATTTACAATTACATGTCTAGATTTATGTGGTTAATATTTTATATAGTTTTCAGATAAACATTTATGCAATAACTACACACACTATTGAACTTTGTGTTCAACCATTCGCCATTTAATTGTTTTGGTTGAGTTGGTTTAATGAAATGATTCACTTGAATGGCTATATCGACCTATTTCGAGTTGGCTGCGTCATTTCTATGAGTATAAAAAACAATATTGTTGACAGTGCATTTCCCGAGAATTTGTAATTATTTAACAAGTTTTTAATTTTGAAAAGCGTTTGTGCATTGTAATAAAGATTCGAAGCTTCTTGGCATAAGCTTCGACTAACGATTAAGTCTATCTTAGGAAGTGACGACCGTTATGGTGTAGTGGTACAAGTAGTCGTCTTATCGCACGCAGTCGTGGATTCGATTCCCGCTCGGGGCAGATATTTGTAATAGTGCAAATATCTGTGAGTTTCCCCACTGTACTTCGAAGAATACGTAAAGCCATCATTCATGGTTTTTATGATTGATACCAGATAGCAATCGTTACCTACTCATAATATGAAAATTATACGCCAACTCGCAGTGTGGCAGCGTGGTAGATTAATCTCCAACCTTTCTTCTACATGGAGAAGAGGTCTTTTCCCAGCAATGGGACGCTTACAGGCTGATTCAGTTCAGTTCATTTCCGGAAGTGGGGGGGACGTTCTGTGAATAAACCATCTGATGTAATAATAGACTGTGAATCAATAGAACAGACACATGTTTATCTTTTATCTGATATCGCTAATATTATAAAATAGACGCTGTAATAACACGATATCATAAAACAAAACGTAAACACGGTCGGTTAGTAACTAATTAGTACCTAATAACATCGCGGTCGCTCTATGCGATACGTCGTCCAATGTCACATGTGCTCGGATCGCGTTGCCGGTAACTCGAACCGAGGGGTGGACTGTGTTTAGGGTTGCCAAGTCTATTATTGGATGAATATATATTTTTAATTCAGTAGAACAAATTTATACATATAAATGTCGCTAACAAAACATACAATCAAAAAATTATACGAAATTTTAAAGTAGATTATTTTAAAATTAATTGCTGTTCAATACCTTTTAACGAGCAATTCTATATAATATATTATATAATCTGAATGTCGGAAACGGCTCAAACGATTTTCATGTTAAGTATGCAGAGGGTTTCAGGGGCGATAAATCGATTTAGCTAGGATTCATTTTTAGAAAATGTCGACGACCACGGCTCGAGTCCAGATGTCTCCAGTACGATTATTTTTTTACCTTTTTTTTGGAGTTTATTGGAGTTTACTCCTTAAGAATCGATTTTCATATATAAGGCGCCCGGTATGAGAAAAATATGAGAGGTAAAATGTACTTATGAATGACCTCGTTACTTTTTCGGTGCACGCGCACCTATGGTGCGGTGCGAAAGTAATGTTGCTCTAATTAATATTGAAAAATAATATTTAAAAAATAAATGATAATTGTCAGATAATAATAATTACATAATTTATCAACATTCGTAATGAAATATTTGTGCACATCTGAAATTGACTATTGTGAAAAGTTTAATGTAAAATATTTCGCCGATTAGTTATAATAAATGTATATAAAATGAATAAATATATATTATATATGTATATTATTTTCATTAATTTGTTAATTTACCCTTTCATATGGTATTAATCTTATTTTTAGTTGGATAAACTCTTTTTGCGTATGTTTAGACAATCGTACTTCAGGAGTAAACTCCAGTCGTGCGTCGGAGCTGACACACACAATTTTTTTTTGTGAGAAAGACTATTATTGGGTGCCCTTTACTACCTTTGTTTCATCAGTATGTTACTCACATTTAACTAAAATTTCCAAAAAAAAACACAATTTACCAATAATTATTTTAAAAAAAGGAATACCGAGCAAAGCTCGGTCATCCAGGTACCAAGTCTTATAAGAACACACAAACCAGTAACGGTCAACTATGTTAATAGACTATTTTAACGTACTTTAGTACTAAGTACTAACTTGGTTTATAAAATACAGTTGTGCAAAAATGTAAACAATATTTTATTCTAGAATACCGTTGGCAACCCTAATTGCGTTAATGACCACTGCTATAGCATTATGAGTTTTATGTTGAAGGTGGTAAGGGTGATTGGTGATGATGTATGATCTGTTGACAGTCGCCGCTCTCGTGTTCCAAGGTGACGATGAACGTTGCATGAAACGAATTAAACAACCGTGACATATTATTATTTTTGGAGTTTACTCCTTAAGAATCGATTTTCATATATAAGGCGCCCGGTATGAGAAAAATATGAGAGGTAAAACCTACTTATGAATGACCTCGTTACTTTTTCGGTGCGCGCGCACCTATGGTGCGGTGCGAAAGTAATGTTGCTCTAATTAATATTGAAAAATAATATTTAAAAAATAAATGATAATTGTCAGATAATAATAATTACATAATTTATCAACATTCGTAATGAAATATTTGTGCACATCTGAAATTGACTATTGTGAAAAGTTTAATGTAAAATATTTCGCCGATTAGTTATAATAAATGTATATAAAATGAATAAATATATATTTATATATGTATATTATTTTCATTAATTTGTTAATTTACCCTTTCATATGGTATTAATCTTATTTTCAGTTGGATAAACTCTTTTTGCGTATGTTTAGACAATCGTACTTAAGGAGTAAACTCCAGTCATGCGTCGGAGCTGACACACACAATTTTTTTTGTTTTATTAGTCAAGTACTAAATGTACGACAAAATGAGCAATTAGAAAATGACTAGCCTCGTTTAGGAACTCGTAGAAGAGTTCCAGGTGATATCGAGTTGCATGACGTATTCATATTGTGTTGTATATTATTAAAATATGACGACAGGTTAGTGCAGTGGTCACAGCAATAGGGTGTCCAACTTTGCGCTTGCGGTCGCAGGCTCGATTCCCTCTCATGATAAATATTTGTATAGGTCATTTAGATCTTGCCGTAGACTGGTCGTTTGTGCTTGCGTTGCTTATGTTTCCGGACCCCTAACACATTATTTCGTTCTAATGGATGCTAACTAATAAGCAATGTCGTATTCTTGTGTCAACGAGTCCATATGTGCAAAATATCATAAGTATTCGACAGGTGACGTGATAATTTTTTACATTTCCGTACAATTCGAAATTGTTATTAAATAATTTTGTCCAGCCCCTATGGTCTCCCAACGCTACGTCTAGCGTCAACCGGTTCACATTATTTTAAGAACATTGCATAGAGAAAGGGTATGTATCTTACAAGGAGCCTTGCTGCCGTGATGTGTTATTCGAATTAGTTCGAAGTTCAATAAAGGCAAGTCAAATTAAACACTCAATTAAGTTCAACTCGATTTTAGATAACTTTAAGATATAAATGATATGACAAATTGACAACTAATAAGATAGTCGTTACGACATATTTAAAGGAATCGTCGTTTTATAAACAAAAATCGGAAACATACATAGATAATAATTATTAAGTCAGATTGAAATATAGTGTAAAATGTAATTTTCCGATGCTTTTTTTTAACATATCTCTATTATAGAAAAGTTTTTTTCCTCAGAAACTTCAAATTACCAAAACCTAAAGATCTCTCATTAAAGTATTGATAATTGCACACATTTTTCTAACCTCAGCCTCTTACAAAGATTATCTTCACGAATCCTGAATCTATCCAAGGTCTGTTAATTTTTAGATCGTATCGGGTGAGTGGATTATGATCTAGTTTTTAGAGATTGTAATATGACCTCTAACTTTACAGTTGAATTAGTAACATATTGAATCTAAACTTTTTTTTATGAGTTTGTCGGTATTTGTTATCTGAATTAGTGCTAAAAGAGAGGAGCAATATAGGAAGCTTTAGTATATTCTATTGTAAGCCGATTACATGAGAGTGAGTTTATATAGCTTGATGTGATATCTTTACGAACGTTTGCATATTAAAATGTCGATTCACTTCCAAAATTCATTCTTGCGCAATTAAGCTGTCAGGCAAGTCTCATGCTGGTGTAGCTTGTAAGACGTGACAGTTTAATTATAGTCTACTTGCAGCTTGTTACAGCTCGTGCAGAGCTGGTTCAATTAGGACAGTACAAAGCTTTCGTGGGAGTAACGGTCGTAAGCCATTGTCGGCTTCCCACTTTACCTTCATCATTCTTATTCTTTCATCTTTTTAATAGCGCATGTGGACTTTTGGTGCTCTAGAAGTATAAGGCTAAAAGTAGATAATACTTAACTACTAGCTCTTGTTCGTCATTTCCATTAAAAAGTCAAAAGTTAAAAACGAAAACGTAAAAGGTGAGACAGAGAGAGTAAGAGTATTAGTACACGGAAGCACCGGTAGTTCATTTCATGTCGCCATTATTATTCAATTAATATTGTATGATAGTATAAGATATGTTTTTCTAACAAATGCATATTAATAATTTTTTTGAGAAACAAATTCCTTAATCATAAGTTAAATTATAATTGTAACAGAGTAACTTACAAATTATGAACGAGCTGACGATTATAATCGTGTTTAAATTGACAGCTATTTTAATTATTGGAAGATATAGAATTTCAACAGTACAAAGCTTTTGCAAAAGCTATTCGTTGAAAATGAATTCGACGGAAGATATCAAGCAACGAGTATAATTGCATCAGCTTTATTTATAACTTAAATGTTAAGAACATTTCATATTATTAAGTTAAATTTTTCGTATTAAATTTAGCAATGTTGTCTTTTTTTGTTAATAACTGTTTTCTAATTCTCATTAAATAAATTAGCAATTGCATCAGTTTAAATATGATATTATTATTATTTAAATTTCATCATTCAGTTGCCGTGCGGTGACCGGCAAGGAAGAATAGTCCCGACCTCTTCTCGCCCAGGTGTCATGTAAGGTGACTAAGGCCATAGTGGTGCGAATAATACACCAATCAGGATGATGGTGATGAGCAGCAGCGTCACCATACCCTTTTTTTTTGTTATGGCGGGAAAAAAATGTACCTGTACGCACACCCCGTCGTCCGGGGAGACAACGGGGTAGTGTGGGGCTCTCACCCAATAAAATAACCCGCCGTGCGCCCTCACCCGCCCTTACAAGGTGGATCACGGGTACCGCGTACGTTGCTTCGTTGCCCGCAGGCGGCAGCCCCATCGGGTATTCTCTCCTGTGCGACGCCCCGCGCACTTGGGCATTGTATCTTCGCGGTAGGCTATTCAGCGGACGGTGGGCAAACCCCGACCCTACCGTCCGCAGCCTCGGCTAGGGCGACATCAGGCGCATGTGAGCGCGCCTGCACCGCCCCGCGCGCCGACGGCGTATTGGGTCCGAGAGAAGTGAGTCTTCCCGGGCCCTCTCCGCCGCCTCCTTCCGCGAGATGACGTCCTCACAGAAGGTGGCGAGCATCACCATATCCTGCCACAACACATTACGCTCGCCAACCCGCATGCCAAGCATGTCGAGTATTGGTGAAACCCCCCCTCAGAGATGATGGGGGAGTCCTACGTTCAACAGTGGACATCCAACGGCTGATGTGGTGGTTGTGGTGATTCAGTTGCTATACTCACTCTCGTCTTTAGTCAGACTAAAAAAAACCTTTTCGACTTCAATTTCCTACTCGAAACAAATGTGAATATTTTAAGTGGTTTCTATTTTTAGCGTTATTAAATGTGATCACGAGATAAGTTATTACTTACTTAAGCACCAGACGCTCCACAATAACCGGCTCCTCTTTATTGCACTTGTTATTTTGATCGTCTTCGAAAATATCCGACTCGTTGAGACGGCGCCGCGTTACAGAGCGAGGGTTTTAACTAATGATTTATGTCTCCGTTTCTGTGATGAAATGTTATCATTTTAATTTGAATACCCAGCTGCAGTTCATTCAATGTTCAATTCAACTTTGATGAATTCTTGTAATACAAAATATATACTTTCATATAATATGTAAGTTTTAAATATTCTCAAAGATAAATCTACAGAGTTACTTGACTAGTCTTGAGTATAAGAGTGTTTATTGAGAAAGATTATAGAGTAGTTGAGAATGTAACAACGAACACTCAACATCAACATTAAATGCGGGTAAAACCGTGCGCCATGTCTAGTTACGTAAAAATATTTAATGAATTATTTTTCTTTATTTACATCTTGTGTTGTTTTAATATAATCTCATGCCACATGTTTACTACGTTACAATTTTATTCGATATTTATAAATACAGCTGTTATTGTTCTAGAATAATCTTTTAATTTTCCTTTACTGACAGCGCACCAGATCAACATTATATTTAAGTTATAGTTTCAGAGATATGGAGAACACTACGAGTACTATAATTAGGGTACGGTAAAGTAATTCTCGATTAGATTTATATAATTAACTTATCATGACCATGAAGGTTCTGCGGATGAAGCAAATTTTGTTCGTCTTGTTGGTAATACTTGGAGATAGACATGAGACAGAGAGTCCTGACGGATCAAGGATAGCTTTTGTTCGTCTGTTTTATATAAAAAATTAAACACGTAACATGAAAAGAGTACAACTTACAGAATCAACATTGAAAATTGTAAATATTTACATTAAAAATATAATCAGCTTTTAAAAATACTTGTTATTGTTGTAAATTATTTAAATGAGAACATAAATTATTTAACAAAATGTTGCTAAATTATAATATTAGTTGTTACAAAATAAGGTCAACATTGTCAACAAGACAACACAAAATTAAGCCAAGAGAACGTCGAGATGCAAACGACATCGGTGATTGAGATCGAGGCTGTCAGGACGACTGACTGCGGTGCAACGGAGCCGGCGGCGCACGCGCACTGCGGCAGGCTGCGGAATGCGGTACGCCGAGTGGCGGATTCGCGGACCGGTGCGACGAATTAGCCGAAAAAGCTAGTGCGTCTACCAGTCTCTGAGAAAAACACTATAAACTTATCTAATTTAACGTTTAACAAAATTATAGGTTTTTAATTTATTTTTCGATGAGCAAACAATTTTGAATTACGAATAAATTATATCGGAACAATATCACATAAACTTGGTACGAATTCTGCGGTAAAATATCCGTAATATTGTTTTCGCTGTGCGCTTGTTCGAAAACAAACGACTTGTGATTTCTTGCGAATACTTGACATGCCATTAGGATATGTACGAAATATTAACAGACAAAAACTAAAGAAACGATTACAATATTCTTACATATTCTCACTTGGCTATGAAATTAACAAGAACATTCGAAAAACAATTAATACTTCATTGAATTTTCATTATTTATACACTAATTAAATTAGTAAATATTAATTTAAGCTTTGTTATTTAACGCCCAGTAATTAATTTCGCATCTCATTCGTACACATAGTATCTGGCGGCGTTCGGTCATTGTGTATTATATTATATATTTAATCGATTATTATAATACATAATCAATAATCATGCTAATAATACACTAATGTTTCGTTAAGCATGTTTTTTTTTTAATAACCTATTCGTAATCCGATATTTTGACGATAGACAGACGAAGTGATAACTCGTGACAGTAAATTAACAAGCCGTTAAAAAGCTCCTATATTATGGTGTATATAATTGGTAACATAGGTACTATATTTGTTATTTTCATCATTATTTATATTAAAGAGAAAAGATTTGTTTGTTTGTAAACAATAGGTACACTCTGAAAATACGAAACCGATTTTAATAATAGTATTAACAGGGCCGGCCTAAGGATGTGCGAAGTTTGCAGTCGCACACTCGAGCTTTTTGGGAGGGCATATTTTTTTAGGTATTCAGATAGGTTATAGTCGATGGTTGATCTCGGACAATCTTTTTTTTATAGGAATTTTATAGGCTACAAGGGTAAACATCGATGGTAGATCTCGGACGATCTTTTTTTTTAGGAATTCGGATAGTTGTTGTTGTATGTTGTGTACACTTCCGACAGGATACGTATAAATAATAAAACTCGATAATGTTTTCATAGGGGCATAAAGTGTGAGTCTTGTACACTTACAGTTTTCGCCTTAGGCCGGCCCTGAGTATTAATAGCGGCACAATTGTAGCAATAAATGAAACCGCGCGCGTCGCATACCTCGTTACAAGATCACTTAACCTCTTTAAACGAGTAATAGAGACGGGACGATGCTAATTGTAACTGCAATTATAACGCTCGTATTGAAAGCGATCTCGATTGAGCTATTAAGCTAATGTAAGCTAATGTAATTGTGTTATACGCATCGTTTTCCGTGAATCATCGTCTCTGTCAGTAATCATTAATGTAATTACGATTGCTTGAGATGACCGTTCTAGTGTAGTGGTGCGGGTGGTCGCCTCTATGTCGGCGGTCCCGGGTTCGATTCCCGCTCGGGTCGGATATTTGTATTTGTACAAATATTTGTTTCTGGTCTGGGTGTATGTCCTTCTGGTTCTCTCGCCGTGCCTCGGGGAGCACGTAAAGCGATCGGTTCCGGTTAATGTCACGGACACCTGACGCAGATCGTTATTCATGGTAGTTAAATTATCCACCAATCCGCAGTGGAGTAGCGTGGTGGATTATGCCCCAACTCTTTCCTTTATGGAGAAGAGGCCTTTGTCCAGCAGTGGGACGTTTACAGGCTAATTCAGTTCAGTTCGGTTCATATCGCTTGAGAAGTCGCTCTATGTATTGTATGTCGTTTAGGTATACGGGCCAAAATTCTTTTTGATGCCTAAAAATCGGTCCCTTTCGATGTATTTCATTTTTCATGAGCAAACAGTACAAATTTGTGATAAAAATTCATTAATTGATAATTGTAACAGTATTTTCCCACTCAGCAATATAAAATATATTCAAAATTTTATATTTTTTATTCGTAATTTACGGTAACAACATTGTCTTTGTTAGTAACGCTGTTGTATCTCATACAAAATATTGCTGTCCTAGAGCATGTGTCTCATGTTATGAATAGAAATTTCTCATAATATTTCCTAGGTGGCGTTGTACATGAATATCGTCGTTAAAATCTTATATTTTGAACTTTATTACAATTCCAATAGATATTTATTACCTAAAATATTTAGTAAAATAAAAAATATTTCACACTGTGTCCCTAACAAGGATTAAAATTGTTACTACCTTGCGTTCTTACATGAAAATAAACCTTAAAGCCTGTGTATTATAATTGAATGTACCTAATTTTGTTCGACTTGTTGTAACTCATAAAACAAATGACAGCCGCCGCGCGGGGGAAACAAGCTAGACGAATTAGTAGCCTCACAGTCATTTAGAGAGGTGCGTGTGTTTATTGCGTGTCTGCTGAGTTACCGCAATAGAAAGATAAGTACTGTCGATATTTGCATTATTATTATTCTTATACACAACTGTTTAGGTGTTGGTTTTGACAGTAACAAAATGTTTTCGTTTTGTTTTCCATTTAGTTCACATTTACGATATAATGAAATATTTACTACTGCGTTACTGCTACACTGCGTTACTATAAAAAAGTAACGCAGTTTTTGTACAGGTAACACAGTTGTTTTATGTGTATTTTTTAGTATCAATGCATATTCAAAACCAAAA
Source organism: Euphydryas editha (assembly GCA_036937285.1). Classification (NCBI taxonomy): domain Eukaryota; kingdom Metazoa; phylum Arthropoda; class Insecta; order Lepidoptera; family Nymphalidae; genus Euphydryas; species Euphydryas editha. The sequence goes on along the minus strand of JAUPFZ010000019.1, from coordinate 213,248 downwards.
TTTTACTTCTTTTTGTTTCTTCAGAAAGAAGCTTCTATAGTAAATGGCTCTGACACCCGCAGAAAAGCAACGAGGCATTAGGCTGAAGTTGAAGCTGGACCCCGTAAAAAGGCAGAAGCCAAAAGGAAACACCTGGAAAGATGCCACGTGAAAAAAAAACTTGTGAAAGATATGACATATATATATATATATATATATATATATATATATATACATATATATATATATATATATATATATATATATATATATATATATATATATATATATATATATATATATATATATATATAGCGAGAACATAGAGCTACTAAGCGTAAATGGAAGACTGCAAAAAAAAATACACTATTATTAAAACATCGATTACCGAACTTTTATATGATGTTACTTGCTGCTACGGAACCCTTCATGGGCGAGTCCGACTCGCACTTGTGCACTTGTTTAATTTTTTTATTTAGTTTTCTAATCTATTTTATGAAAGTGTAGCGACATCTATCTCGCTATATACGAACTAGAAGAAACTAACGTATCCTACATCGCGCTATCAAAGTTTTCAACAAGATTGAGTATATATACAAGATCCCGACAAAGTGGCGCGTAGCCCACCAGACACACATCCGTCTGGTCGATGGATCCTTCCTTTTCAATGGTAGCCTCTTCACGCCAAACTGGTGACCCCGACGTGATTTTCAATGGTGGATGAGGAACTTCACACCCTTGTTCCTCATCACTTACCAAAAAAGTATACAAGTGTTTGTAAGAAACTACTGTGTTATTAATATTACTACTGCGTTACTTTTTTGTCCCCAGTTTCTTATAGCATTTACTGTAATATTAAGGCTTCTGATTAGTTAAAAATGTGTTAATTTCATATTTACATATTGTTTATCATAAGTCGAAGTTTCTGTCACCAGTTTGTAATATTTTTTGTTATTTTTTTTGTCTTTTTTAGAAAAGTTACAATTTTTAAGTATGCCTTTGGTAACGCAGTGACCTAAGCTATTAAGAATATTTTATTGGACTGATTATTTCTGTGATTCAACTTTATGAAAAATTAATATTAGTACAACAGTTTAAATTGGCACATTATTGGGTTCAATTGTACGATTATATATATGGAACTTAAATTTGTATTAAAGTAACGCTGTTGTTTAATTTATCTACCACTTAGTGAACAAATTGCTATAAATATAGTGATATCATTCAAAACATCGCTGCAAATGCAATTGTATTATAGATTATACTATAACTCTTTTATATCAACAATAGAAAATAAAAATATATTAATTTGAATTTCAAATTTTTTTTAAAAAACTTCGCCTCAAAATAGGCATAAAAAAGAATTTTGGCCCATACGTCTGTTTCCAACTAAATGAATTATTTGTTTAATCTTTCATATGTGTATAAAAGCGAAAGTTTGGATAGATGTTTGTTACTTAGTCGAGACAGAACGACTGAATTTGTGATATAAATTGAAAAAAAAATTGTCATAGAGATATAGGTTATAGTTTGGCATTATAGCGCGCGAGCGAAGTCGTGGGCAACGTTTATTTTTTTTATATAAAAAGAAAAAATAAAGCTTAATAGTTTTTTCATAAATTTATATTCGTTTTACTATCCTGATGTATGGTATTACTTTGATTGTTTGCAGTAATTATGATAATAGTGTTGTACGTTTTGCAACAAAACAATCAGGATTGCGATTAAACAGGGAAAAGTCTAGGAATCTCACGTGTCAATTAATATTTTGTAAACAAAGATTTTAGTATTTGTTATAACGTCATGTATTAATATATGTCATACTAGCTTCCGCGCGCGGCTTCGCCCGTGTGGTTGTATTGACAAAAAGTAGCCTATGTCTTGACCCAGGCTTCAGACTATCCGTCTCAAATTCTTACAGCTCGGTAACAAAGACTCTTATACATAAAACGTTCCTCCACGCTCACAGAATGCGCAGTAATAAATGCTCCCAGTCGACACTTTAGTAAATTCTCGCAAAAAGGAGATCGTAAGAACCGTGGTATAGGCGTCACTTATGCGTTTTCGCGTGATATTTTTGAAACTATGTTATATTATGGCCAAATTACACAAAATCTTTATAAATTGTAGCTTATGTGTTATTCTGATGTATAAGCTATGTTACAGTACAGTTTCATATAAATCCGTAGTCATTAGTTTTTGCGTGGAAGGGCAACAAACATCCACCCAAACCAATTTTCTATGAATATGCTTTATGATTTTCATCAAAAAGTCAAAAGTCAAAATATTTTATTCAGCATAAAATTATTACAATTATTTACTGAACGTCATGGGTCTACCACCAGTTCGGAAAGAAGAAGCCTCTGACCTGAGAAGAACTGGCGAAAGAAACTCAGCGGGACTAATATTTTTTTTTACGTAATGTTTTTTTTTTCAGAGTATATTGAAATTTACAATAATTCTCTATAAGTTGAAATAGCCTGGAGGCGATCACATCATTCCCAAGGCGTACTGTCTTCTAGAAAATCGTTGATAGAATAATATCCTTTGGTACACAAACGTTCTTTCATCAGTTTTTAAATAAAAATTAGTACTTTTCTAAAAATGATAAAAATATATTTAATTAGTATTTAGATCCTTACGATAGCTTTCGAATCCCTATAATAGCTTTTGTGAATAAAAAAAAAAAATACAGACACGTGTAATTTACAATTTTATTAAATGTATAGAAAAGGCTATAAAACTTGTAAAACATTAACTGTACTGCTCTATATATCTATTGTTTATGAATTGCTCCATTTAGATCTCTCATTCTTATTTTCTGCACTCAAATGGCGTTTTTCGGGTCTGTGGACATAGAGGGAAAAGCGCCCTCTCTGGTTCCGGCTCGCGTCTCGACATCCACGCTTATCGAGTGTCTCCTTATAAATATACAAATTAAACAGTAAATAGTACATGTCAACCTATCAATGTAATAAGTCATAATTTGACTCGAGTAAAACCGCGGGGACGTCTACTACGGACACTATACGCTATGCTCTATTATAACTATAGCTAGTTACAGAGAGATGATTGCGGGCGAGAGGTCACGGTCGGTTGTCGCAACTGACGATCATCAAGTAATTGATTGAAGGGATAATTGCCCTTTGTCCACAAAGTAATCGTTTTATGATATATCGTATAGTTTAACTACTAGTTACGACATTTCGACTTTTTTGTAATATTGTGTAAATGCTATTGCTATTAAATAGTTACAAAGCGTGGCGTGCCCAAATAGAACGCAATACACTGGTTAGTGCTACATTTTGAATTGAAAACAATTGTAGTTTAATTTTAAGTTGATTCAAGTATTTACGATATTTACTTATTATTACGATATTTACGATATTTACTTATTTATTATTGTACGATATATTCTTTATATCTTGTTATATCTTTGTGAAAATTTGATACAAAGTGACGTATCAGCCTTATCAATAATACGGGCCCCGGCTTACAGGGGCTCCGAACGTGTATTAATAAAAATTCGTAAAATATTATCTAAGAACTGAAATAAATTATATTAGCACTTAAAAAATATGTTAGGGATATGAAATGAAATGAGCGTCATCACCGCGATACTCGGCGACGACGAGTCCTGGAAGGCGATGGTCTCCGTCTGCGAGACAGTAATGTCCCAGAAGGAGGCCGACGAGCGGGTGAGAGAGGAAGCGGGCGACGAATGGGAGTGCGTGGGAGGCGCTACTTAATGCGCCTCCAGTAATAACAACCGGGACATTTAGAGCGGCCTTGGGAAAGCCTTTGTCCAACAGTGGAATGCGATAGACTTAAGCGAAACGAAGCGAAACACTGGTCCACTTCTAATGATGGAAAATTAAATTTAAAATAGTTTAAAAATTAACGCAGTCGTAGTTCTTTACGTACTCAGTACGACAAAACAAATACACATACACTTCACACTTACATTATAATATCGAATTCGGGTAATAAAGTTGTGTTCGACTATAAACGTCCATTCATCTATTGTTGTTATGAAATTAAAATCGTAGTAGAACTCAGCTAATAAAACATCAATTATGTTCGTCTTCGTCAGACTTAATGAAAATAATTATGGTCACCGAATCCAGCGCATCAAGGTATAATTAAGTTCCAAAAAACTTCCAACGATATATCTCTAAACTCCGTCTACGGTAGCACCTGCTAAATCTTGATCCTCATTTGTTAAAATGATTAATTATTATCAAACAGTTTTTAACAATTTTTTAAAGGCGTCCGCGCTTGTATTTCCCACGCTCTGACCTCAATTAGATTCGTATGATAAAACGTATTAAACACGTCTTACATTTCATTTAATCAAAAATCAGAAATAAGGGCCTTGGGGACACAAGCGTTAAAACAATTTACGAGCAAATTACCTACGCGTAGGAATCTAATGAGAACACAAAATAAAAGTTATAATAAAAAGATAGATACAGTTGTATCTATGGCTATTTTGATTGTGTAAATTATCCTTGTTGTTGGGCCAAACATGTTTACTTTACGACAACCTTATATGATAATTAATAACCGTTACGACACCGCGATCAATTGACACGCATCTTCTAATCCAGGGATGTCCAAACTACGGCCCGCAGGCCAAATCCGGCTTTTCAGTGCCGTCAATTCGGCCCGCGATAACTTAAGACTAGTGTCATCAATCTGGCCTGCCACAGCCAATGCCTTATTGTTTTTACTATTATTGTGATAAGTTGAAGAAAACAAATAATGATAATTAATTGGTTTTATTTACTTGCAAAGTAAAACATAACGACAGAAATGATGACGCAGAAAGCGTAACTTATATCTAAGCTTAACCATATTAATAACTAATAAATAATTGAATTGAATGAATTGAAATGAATCACACTAATCAAAGTAAAACAAAAAAAAATGAAATTTACGTAAATGGGATTTTCCACCGACAATAGTTTGTAGTTGTGGATCAATTTTACTTGTACCAACCAATTATTAAAAGTTGCCAAGGGCCAACCCTTGGAAAATACTGAAAAAATCATTATGGCCGTAAGGCTTCAAAGTTTGGAGACCCCTGTTCTAATCGAAGGCTGAACGTATTTGCATGTTCGATAGTTTTAACTGCGTGATGTCATTTCATTGATGGGGCTTCGATGCGAAGTGCTGTGCGTGAGGAGATGAGGTCGCGGTGATTGTTAACCGTGAACTATACGCGCACATCGTGCGACGAGGGCTGTAGAGTGCGGTATGGAACAATATACAAATTCTTACCGCACTCCTTCTTTGCCAAACATTAGTGGCGTTCTGGTTCAGCAGATCCCTTTTTTCCAAGTACCCACCAAATAATACATTAACACGTTCACGCCGGCGCTGTATTTCATGCTCCTCGCCCTGTGGCAGCTGCGTTTAAAGCTTTTCGCTCTATCGGACGGGAGCTAATCCAGGGCATTAGGCAGCATTGACAATCCAAGGGCAAAGGCAACATCATCGGGGAAAGTTTTGTGTGATTAACTAAGGCTAAATTCTCTGTGAATTCGTCTCATCCCCTCTGATTCTTCTGAATTTTTACCGTTAAAATAGAATAGTGTATTGTGGGCATTGCAAAGGTCAGCCAACACTTTGCTTGAAATGTTTTAACAAATTACACAAAAACCAATCTATACAAATAATAAATCTGTTAAAACCTCCGTTTTATTAATGCACTATATATCATCAAGAATAAATTTTAATAGCGCGTTTTTTTTTGTATCAGCCCCATCTCTTATCGGTTTTTTCTGTGTTCACGTATCACGTCAAAAGTACAAAACCAATGTAAATAACTTTAATACATAAAAATTAAACATAACTCACAGTATAATTTAGTTTTTGTTTCATTGTAATTAAATTTAAAAATAAATATGTAAGAAAATAGAAATAGGTACCTACGCCGCCAACGCCATCTGGTCTAAGGAATCTTAAAAACTCACAAAACTTATTTTTGAGTTATTATTTTGTTAAACTTAAAAGTTTACTAAATATGTCGGATAGGAATAGAAATCGTTTTAATATTTTAGACATCATTTTCAATTAATATACTATAATGTTAAATTTTAATTATGTTAAATATCACTAAATATAAAAACGATATTCTACCATTAAACGATAGATGGCGATGTAGGTGATAAAAAATATAAATTTATAATTTTTAAAATCTTAGTTAAATATCCGTGCGAAGCCGGGGCGGGCCGCTAGTAGATAATATAAGTTATAAATAAAATAGTATTGAATTTTTATGTTAATTTTATTGAATTTCAGTTATATTTAAAATACTGAATTATTATGTTTATGTTATTGAACAAAAGCTATGTTTATAATATGTTATTAATTATAATTATTTTAAAAATAAATGTTTTTAATGAATATACGTTAAAACTTCATTATATTAATTTTCAGATATATGGAAATTATTTCTACTTACTTAAGATCTAAATATTTGGTGTTACGTACCGTTTAATAGCACAATCAAATGCGGGCCACCGGTGGACCGCGCCGCCCGATGAGACAATCTAGTGCGGGCCACCGGTGGACCGCGCCGCCCGATGAGACAGTCTAGTGCGGGCCACCGGTGGACCGCGCCGCCCGATGAGACAGTCTAGTGCGGGCCACCGGTGGACCGCGCCGCCCGATGAGACAGTCTAGTGCGCGCCACCGGTGGACCGCGCCGCCCGATGAGACAGTCTAGTGCGGGCCACCGGTGGACCGCGCCGCCCGATGAGACAATCTAGTGCGGGCCACCGGTGGACCGCGCCGCCCGATGAGACAGTCTAGTGCGGGCCACCGGTGGACCGCGCCGCCCGATGAGACAGTCTAGTGCGGGCCACCGGTGGACCGCGCCGCCCGATGAGACAGTCTAGTGCGGGCCACAGGTGGACCGCGCCGCCCGATGAGACAGTCTAGTGCGGGACACCGGTGGACCGCGCCGCCCGATGAGACAGTCTAGTGCGGGCCACCGGTGGACCGCGCCGCCCGATGAGACGGTCTAGTGCGGGCCACCGGTGGACCGCGCCGCCCGATGAGACAGTCTAGTGCGGGCCACCAGTGGACCGCGCCGCCCGATGAGACAGTCTAGTGCGGGCCACCGGTGGACCGCGCCGGCGTGAACGTGTTAAATATTGCCTACAAATATCTCTAGTCTTTTATATGAAATAATGATTATTAAAATACTTCATTGTTAGTTTTTTACCAATACGTTTTTAGAAAAAGGACTAACCACTGAAACTCCATCAGATCTAAAGATATATTTGTTGATTATAGTAAACCAATAAAAAAAATATTATTTAAGGTTTTTTATCTCGAGTGCGAGGGAGTGTGGGAGATCAAGTCTCGTGAAGTGTTAAGATGTTTTTTCTTGGTATATTCATTTCTATTCTATAGACTCAGAAACTATTCAACCAATATTCAATCTTGAAATCGGTTACTAATAACCATTAGTGAGTTCAATTATCCAGTAGTATGAGCATATTCACCGCAGCGGAACAAACGACGGTCTTCAGGAGAGAAGTGATGTTGCCGGGATTCGGAACTCATAAAACAAATGACATAAATGAAACCATGATCACGAGAAACTTATAGTCAATACAAAACGAATCGTCGCTATGGAGAAACCATTAGGGATGTGTAGGGTACTATAAATTCCCGAAATAAGCATAAAGCTGAGTATTATTAGATTCACGTGTATCTTGTGCTCGTGATTCTGATTTCCCCTTTTGATATTCAGAGAGCACGGAAGTTTTGTTAAAATTTCGCTGTCGTAGCTTCAGGGCTCGTTTGTAAAACAAGAAAATAAACTTCGCTTTGTCCGTTCATTATTAATATCTCGATTTATTGAGACTAAAAATAGCAATATAATAGTCATATTGAAATAAAAATTAAAGTTGTAAAGTTCAATAAACATGGTAAAAAATATCCTTAGAGAAGCTGCTCTCGTGTGTCTTGCTGTTGGTCTGTGACAGCCATTTTACCTGATTCAACTCGGATAATTCACTTGAAATTTGAAACAAATATAAAATTCTGTGATTTTTAAACTGGTAAATAAATAAATAAATAAACGTCTCACACTCGACGACCCCCAGTAAGATGTTTATCCTCTGTCGGGGGTCTGGAGACACACACAACACACAGTACAAACGCCCAGACCAGGACAAATATCCTTATGGCATATACATATATTTGTCATGTGCGGTATCAAACCCACGATCGCTAGCGCATAAGCCAGTTTGCTGCGGCCACTGGGCCAACGCGTAGTCGAACATGGACGTGAAAGTATTATAATATTGTAAAATAACGGTACAAATAAAACTCGTATAACTAGGCTGTCTAGGGTTGTGTGTTCGATGCTCTTCTTCTGCAAGACAATAATGTCCCAGAAGGTGGCCGACGAGCGGGTGAGAGAGGAGGCCGCCGACGTGTCCTCCATCCGCGGGTGACGAATTGGGGTGCGTAGGAGGCGCTACTTAATGTGCCTCCGTAACGCCCCTGTGCCCGTGTCGGGCCGGGATGGGAACCCGGTCCTGCTAGACACGGCGTCGACGACGACGCGACGGGCGTCCTGGATATCATCCGTAAACGGATTCCCCTGCGACAAAAAAAGAAAGGGTTGTGTGTTCGATGAGATGAGATCCCGCCCTGAGTCTGGGTGTAATATTTTGTATAATCTGTTATATTTATAATTGTATCATATAAACTTAAAGAAAAAATATATGTATATCAGACGACTGTTACCTAAAACAAGCATTAAGTAGTTTACCTTAGGAACATACCTATAAATAAATTTCTTTCGGACTACACGGCCTTTCTTGCAACAAGAGTTCAGGTAGGTTTTCCCGCCACGGTTCCCTGAATGAGACCATTAAAAGGGCTCTTGCCACCATCGACGTTCCTGCTCTTATTGAGCCTACTGGAATTAGTCGCGATGATGGCAAGAGGCCTGATGGTTTAACGCTGATTCCCTGGGAAAGGGGACGGGCGCTTTTGTGGGACGCAACCTGCGTCGATACATTGGCTCCGTCTCATATCAGGGAAACGGCTGTAAGAATGGGAGCCGCTGCGGAGAAGGCTGAAATGACTAAACGGCACAAATATTCGTCACTTATCCAAAGTTATATTTTTGTGCCGTTTGCAGTCGAAACACTTGGACCTTGGAGTAGCAGTGCTAAAAATTTTCTAAAAGAATTAACCCCACGACTCATAGCCTCCACTGGTGACAAGAGGGCTGGTGCATTTTTTGCCCAAAGAATCGGAATTGCGATTCAACGGGGAAATGCTGCTAGTATTCTTGGCACCATTCCACGCGGACATGATTTATACCAAAACTGTTTGTAAATAATTATTTTAAGTTTTGAATTGTAAATATGTATAATATTGTAATATTTGAATTAACTTAATATAGTACAAAAAAAATATAATAAATTTTATTTTGCTTTTGATGTTAATTTGATCTTCTGTTACACCACAAATATAAGCTGTACACGGAACATATCGTATATAAATTCCTGCGCTTTTACGAATCGTCAGTTGTTTGGTTATAGGATATATTTAGCATAATATCGTAATTGCGGTCGACTTTGACCCGCCGATGTATTTACATGTTTATTGGACGGCGTGTTACCACCGTCCACCGTGTGCCTACTGTCTACTACTTTTTGGCACTCGACGGCGACTTCATCTGCATTTTTATGGATTTTGAACGACGAACGACGAATTTATGAAATGGTTTTTATAATAGTCTGCAACTGTATGTATAAATAAGACTAAAATCATTATAAAAATTACTTTCCTTAATTCTCAACCTACAACTCATCCTACTGTGTTTAATAAATATAAAAAAAAAAATGTTCTTCTTTATTTTATTATCTCACATTAGCTCAAAGTCGAGGAAATATTATGAAATATACAGTAGCAGAGGAAAGTTAAAAGTTTGTTTTGTATGGGTTCAGTGACGTGCTGTGTCACAACTTTTGGTCTTCAGAATGACCACTTTTCTTTTGGTAATTTTAATAATAATAATAAATATATTTAACATACACACACGATCGTCTGTCCCTAAGGTAGGCAACTTAATGCCTGTGTTTTAGGTAACAGCCGACTGATATACATTTTTTTTAAATAAATATACATATAAATAAATACATAATACACCCAGACTCGGGGCGGGAATCGAACCCAGAACCCTGGAGCAGAAAACAGGGCCACTGCCATCTGCGCCACGGGCCAGTCAATTATAGTGTTTCTCACATTCAACAATAAACCTGCAATAGTATCTATGTTTAAAGCAGACCAAAAAACTAAGACAAACTTTTGTCATTGTTAATCATCAAGTTATTTACATTTCCAAACATCTAGAATAGTCTAAATCTTCGTTATAAAACTTCATTGTCCAGAGGTTCATTACAATTCAGATGATAGTTACAAATCTCGTTTATAGAATAATGGTGATTGACCCACTTATTCACTATTAATCACTGAATCAGTGTGTCGACTGTCGAGTGTGAAGTATGGAGTGTTCAGCACACTGCGACCATTGTGTTCGGAACTATTAATTTATTCGTCGACTCTCAGATAAATGATGTAAGGGCTTACGAAACATCTTCATAATAGAATGAATACATTTTGATTGGTAATATTAGTTGATGATTCGACTAATTTAAAAAACTTTCGTAACAACTCACATTGTGTTTAATAAATTCCAACATTTGGTCAAATAGACGGAGTACTGTTCTCTTATATTTACGCGAATTTTATTCATTTAATTAAAAGTCTAAAAACGGATTTTATCGCGTTTATTTAAATTTACTGTTTAACAATATTTAATTTAAATTATTTCCCGACGTTTCGGACCCTTTACAGCGTCCATGATCTCGGGGGACTGAGGTGGTGGGTGTCCGAATAATTATTCTAATTAATAAATTAATAAATTAATAATTATTCGGACACCCACCACCTCAGTCCCCCGAGATCATGGACGCTGTAAAGGGTCCGAAACGTCGGGAAATAATTTAAATTAAATATTGTTAAACAGTAAATTTAAATAAACGCGATAAAATCCGTTTTTAGACTTTTAATTAAATAGACGGAGTACTACTTAAAGCAGGTCGAAACGTTTTGTTGAGACAGGAGAAATATTCAAAAGATCTTTTTTCTTTTGGCGACCAAACCCTGTTACCAAGATTTCTACCAACTGAAATCCCTGCGATGACCATCGCATCTCCATCATTTGGAGGAAAAACGGGATCGCTTGCGCATGCACAGCCGCTCTCATGCATTGCTCAGCTTAGCGGTGGAACTTTAAACTGTTTTAATTAGAGTTCAAACAAGATTTGATGACACGCGGGTTATAGTTAGTAGTAGTCAAAGTTATAACTATGAACCAGTCCCTTACCTATTTATAGCACAATCCACATAATATATACATGTGTTGACTGTTCAAGTTATGCACGCAGACGCTCATCCTTACGATCGTGACTGATTTCAATGTACAATTAAGCGTTTCGATCGGAGCACTTAATGTGGAATGTTCCGGAAGGTTCTCCCATCACGAGTCGAATAACTCCACGCTATTTTGTATATGTTTATTCATTCTAAATACCGACGATACAGGTACAACGTCACTTTGAGTATAATTTAGATACTTAACGGACAATCATTTATTGTTGCTGTGCATGTATAATGATAGATTGAAGACTTATTGGCGTAGTGGTCACGGCAATTGGCTGTTGTGCTAGGCTGCTGGTTCGATTCCTGCTCATGACTGCTCATGAAATTTTTGTATATGTCATACAGATTTCGTTGCAGTCTGGACGTTGGTTTGTGTTGTGCGTGTGTTCTACTGGCAGTCTTTTGTTTGTGAGGCTTTTAATAATATTATTATAAACAGAATAAACCCGGTTACGCTTTAGAGTATTTTATCATTTTATCTCTTAACGACAAAAACCTCCCACTGCTGATTTAAAACGTTACGATAGGTTACAAGGGTGGAAGGGGGTTCCGGTTCGTTTATATGTAACAAAGTTTTGTTAAATCTAAATTAAAAAAAACTAGGAAATTAAAATCAAAAAATTTCAAAAATTGCGTTACGTAATACTTGGACGCCCTCTAGTCTATAAATGCGCTACTGCTGGAAAAACTTCTTCTGTAAAGTAAGAAGGACAGAGCTCATCTCTACCCTCTACCGTGGGTTGACGAATATACGTTGTCTCAGAATATCTTCCATAATATGTCGACTAATTCACAATTTTTGTACCGATTCACTTGTTTTTTAAACTGAGTCAAATCGTCTCTAATATTTTTTAAAATGCCTTTTTCAATGACCTGTTCATTTAAAATATAGATCGGCTTATGGATTAAAAAAAATGCCTTTGAAAACACTCCTGACACAAAAAAATAAAGTAAGCTTCTCTTGCTGATCGTTTCGACTGTACCCCGTACAAAAATATTCTTTTTAAAAAATAGTGTATGCCATCTTGACGATGATAAAATATACTACTGAATTTAAATATCGTGTTTTAGCTTGTTTTATTTGTTAACAAGGAAGTAAATAGCGCGAGTAATAATATTTTCACGAGTATTTATGTCTTTGTGAAACGTACGTCCGACAAGGATAGTGCGGTTGTATTAATTTACATACTATAAAATAAAGAACTCGTTTATTTGTTTTTTTTTTGTTGTTTTTCTTTTTAACGAAATAATATAAAGGTAATATTTATATTATAGTATTACCTGTTTATCGAAGGATGTGAAATGTTAAGATGTGGAACGTTCTTCCAGTATTTTACTACCACTTTTAACTAGGGCACCTTCAAGAGGGGAATGGGAGGGAATCCTTCTCTGGGGAGGATTGGGAATGGGATGGGGGAGGATCCATTACAACGGAATGGGAGTTTTTAAACAATCACTCTTCAACATACGAGTAATTATCTTTGGCTTTCTATCAGACAAAATAACCATCAAGCGTAAGCCTTTTATGTATAAAAATGATTACAGACTATACAATATCACGCGTTTAACAAGTTTATAAAAATTAAAAAGTGATTATAAACGTCAAACAATACATCAAATACCGTAAAGTGTGTGCAGCCGCGAGTCACGACTAGTGATCTCGTTACTATATGCGGACTTTCACAATAAATGGCGGAGGACTGAGAGCCGATGAGACAACTCGATGTTGACGATAAATTAATTAATAAGATGCAATTCTGTTTGTCGTTTTGTTCTGTAAATGTCGAGGTCGCTCTTGACGACATTTCCATTTTTAAAATTTGTGAAATGACGATTTTTTTTTAAATAATTATTAATCATTGAAAAAAAATTACGTTACGTTATGCGGCTTTGTTTTATATTTTTTGTCAAGTATTGTATTTAGCATTTCATATTGTCTCTAGTTTTATGATTGAGATATTTCGATATAGACAAAGAATTATGTTCTTCCAGCTACGGAGTAACGTACCTTTAAGCGAACTGTTTTACCGCTTGTGTTTCAGTATCCTGCGTAGATAATGACTAATGAGATGACGCACAACGTGTCCCGAGATAACAGCGAATAAACACTTAGACGCAAATCTGCAGATAATGAGCTCCGTGGGCGCGCAGCATTAGTGGATTAGCAGGTCACCGTAGGGTCGACACCCACCACCTTTATATACATAATATATTTTAATATCTTATACGAGTATGTCAATATTTCTGAGATTTTGTTGTCTATGGGGGACAGTATTATTAATAAAATAGATAGTGAAAGAGAGAGAGAGAAAGAGTTTAAAACATTTTTTTTATTAGTCTTATCTCTAGCCCACATTTCTTTTCATAACTATTGTAGCGACATCTATCTCGCCATATACCGACGAGAAGAAACAGACGTATCCTACATCGCACTATCAAAGTTTTCAAAGCGATTGAATACATATACAAGAACCCGACAACAAACGTTAAGTGGCGCGTAGCCCACCAGACGCAACCCCCGTCTGGTCGAAGGATCCTTCCTTTTCAATGGCAGCCTCACTACGCCAAACTATGTTATTAAAAAGAAAATTTATAGAATTCAGTACCCAATGGATATTACTAAGACTCCGTTGTCCACTCATTTGTCTTTTTGCCACAGAGTTATATGATTGAAGCTGTAAAAGGTAAAATTTATTATATGTAATTAACATTATGTAAATAAAGTAATTGAAGTAAAAATAAAGTTAAAAATTAATATAGCTCCCACACAGGAAACGATATTTCCTGACGTTTTTTCAGCTCGATTTTAACAGATATGCATTGTTAAATAGGACAGTGGGCCCCTTCGTCTGGGAGTCCGACTGCACTGGCCGGCTTCGTTTACTTTTAGTTCTGATACTTATTAAAATTAAATAATGTAAATATAGAAATTCAAAAATATTGCTTTGATTAATGCAATGTCTAACATTTAAGAAAAATTAGATTTTTAAAATGTTGGATATTGTCTGTTGTAAAATCCCTACTAATATATAAATGCGAAAGTAACTCTGTCTGTCTGTTACGCTTTCACACCTAAACCACTGAACCGATTTTGATGAAATTTGGTATGAAGATAGAACTGAACTTGGGAAAATAAGGGTAGAAGGGGTTGAAATAGGGGACTAAAGTTTGTATGGAAGTTCTTTTTTGTCAAACATAAAATCATGTAAGATTGTTCAATTGTTTAAGACAAAGACAAAAAAGCGTGCACGGGGAAAGGGAGGGGGGTATCGGGCGGTAAGCGGGGCTCGGAGCGGCGGCGGCGGCGGCGGCGGCGGCTAAGCTAGTATACTTATATTTAACACTTACCCTGTAATATACATATAAAAGCTGTGATCAGGCTGTATTGCAATACCACACATTTAACACGATACATCAAAGCTGAGTAAAAGAGAACAAACAAACAAAAATAGCACCAGTTTTTCTAATGAACAGACAGCCCTGAGCGCTAAGCCCGCGCCCGCGCCGAATCTCGCCGAACAAGATTATTTTATCGGCAGATAATGAGACAAATATTTGGGTCTTCCGCTGTTTGCTTGCATCTCGACGTCAAACCCGTCGTCCGTCGATCTTAATTACTAATCAAATTCAGCGAAAGGTTAAACGATTAGTCGCCTAACTTATATCACTTCACATAAAATGTAGAATTCTTTTAGAAATTCCTCATTTAGTTAGTCTGTTTTCCACTATATTCTTTATTTATTTACTTTATTTTATAATTATATAAAAATATTTTGAATAAGTCACTAATCTAGACATCGAAACCTCGTGGACAAAGCTGCGGACTAGAATCTAGTTCTATAATATTGGCTATTAAAATAAATATTTTATGTATCCGGTGTAAGCTTCGCTTATCGTGATATTGAATAAATTATTATAATAAAGAAATGTAATTTTACAACATGTTAATTAATCTATTCATAAATCGATATGTTCCGTTATCAATTTCCTCTCGATCGTATATATTATAGATCAGTAGTAAGATGTTCGACGCGGCTGTTCCTGCGTAAGTTCTAATCCGAGATTCGGGTTAAAATGTCTACCGCCAATATATCAATCTGTGTCGTTAACTCTTCTAAGTGCCAAGTTTCACAGCGAAGTAGTCTGTAGTTGGCATTTGAGAGTAACAAACAATTTTTTTACGTTTACAATCTTTTCCTATAATCGGAACATCAATCAGAGGAAGTATTTTTATATCAGTTTTAAAAACATACAGCGAGCTCAGTTTATAAATTGCTAAATATTATAGAAAAGAAAAGAAAGAGATGATTTTTTCTTAATTGTAATTGTTTTGTAATTGTGTTTTTTTTTTTTAATTTTAATTGTACCAAACATAGTGTCACATACATCACATAATTTAAAGCTATGCAGTTGTTGACATTTTAAAATGTTTCATGTAACAAAAAAAACAATGATTATAAGAGTAATGTGTTTTGCACAAACTAACAATGTTCCCATCTCAACATAATGCTTGTATACGTCTTGCACATCTGCGAGAGGATACAAGCACATGAGTAAAGAAACCGTACAGAGTGAAAGCTTCTAAGGAGCGAGCAAAATTTATACCTATTTTGGTAGGGTTGGCATAGGAGGATAAAATTTAATAAACAATAATTAGTTGTTCAACAAGATGACAAAGTTTATTTTTGTTGTTTTTTTTTTTAAATATTTTCAAAAGTAACTTTATCATTTTTCAAGGTATTAAAAAAATTCTTCTATCAAATTTGATCTTTTTTAATGTTATTGCGATTTAAAAAAGAAAAAAAAATATTATTTCCTAAATATTTTTAGGAAACTTTTACACTTTTATATTAAAACACTATTAAAATAACATTAAAACACTATTTAAATTAATAAATTATCATTAAATGAAAACTCGACGCGCGAAGTTGCTGCTGCAGCCCTTGAGTTTAAGCATATTATAGGCCGGTTTCTCTCGTATGTGACGAGGCGCTTGTGCTGACGCACACACGCGTCTCATGCTTGTAGTAGTGTACCTATCGTGGCGCGCTTGTATGAAGCTTTGCCTCTGTACGGTTTATTTACTCATGTGATACAAGTACCTACTGGATTTGAGACGGAAAAATTAATATCTTCGATCAAACGTGTTACGCAATTCTTAAAAACCTTATTTTAAATAAATTGCTTAATGACTTAAGAATACAAATAATAATAAATAATTTATACCAAAACTGTTTGTAAATAATTATTTTAAGTTTTGAATTGTAAATATGTATAATATTGTAAAATTTCTGTAATAAATAATAATAAATTGGAACCATATTGTGTCGTTTGCCCAAAGGTTGTCTGGAAGAAATCGTTCTTTTATACGATAAGATCGCCTTTGTACATCTTTTCTGTATGTATGTATGTATGTGTTTTGGTATACAATAAAGAATATAAAAAATATATTACTAAATTGACTAAAAAAGCTAAACATAAATATAATAAGGAAATAAATACGTAAATTACTAGCTCTACTTTATATGCTATATGTATAGCAGTTTTCGTGGTAATCGAGGTCACGGCTTACGGCACGTGGACGCGGACGCATCAAGTGGAATTAGACGGAAGCCTTAGCGGAGGTAATCCTCGCGTCGCTATTTCGGTCGGAACCGATCCGCAGCGATTCAAACAGATTTCACGGTAAGTGGAACTGAAGTAGGCCATTATACGGCTTATAATGTGTGCTATACACATATCTGGCTGAACAGTTTGTTTGTTTGTTTAAACGCGGTAAGCTCGGGATCCATTGATTCGCTTTAGATTTTTTTTTTGTATTTGGACCATCTGATTGTTAAGGGACTTAATAGGCTACTAGATAATATGCTCCGCGGTTTCAATCATCTAACAATATCTTGAAATTGCCATAAAGCATTTCTCCCAAACAGAATCCAAAGTAGCCAAATCCCATGGTTTAAAACTTAAAAGAAATTTCTATAATAACTTTTATTCCAATTAAATCCAGAAATATTAAAACATATAGTTTTAACGCCAATTTTCAAAATTCTACTAAACTTTAACCCCTCATTATACCCCTTCACGGTGGAAGTTTTCTAAAATACATTCCTAGTTGACGTCTTATGTATACTTAGGTACACTATACATGCGCTGTGCTAAATTTCAATTTCACAGATCTAGGACTTTTTAAGATTTCGTCATCGACTCAGTAAATGACGGAATGAGCTTTGCTTTTACAAATATACAAGATTAAGCTTCGTATGAATAGTGAACAGTAAATCATATAGTAAAATAAGCTCAAAGCCTAGTAGTTTCTTTGAAGTATCTAATAACAAAAAGAAAAAAAATTATTTGCTTTGTGAAGCCGTTTTATCAAGGAAAGTTATAGACTATAAACTTCATGCTACAATATAATACGAGCAATATAAATATTAATGGAGGTAAATTTACGCAAGTCGTCGAGTAGGCCGTGAAACATAATGTCATTGCTCATAGGAGAGGAGGATAAATGTCACTATTTAAAAAATAATCGTCAATAAAACAATGCCTGCTAACAAATCGCTTTTAGTATTACACTTTACACGTTGATTGGTACACTTAAAATCATCAGTCGTGGTACAAAATCACGGCGCAGGCAATTTTTCGTTGTCTGTTTTATTTCCATATTTTATTATAATTTACTTTTTTTAGATATAAACTAAAATTTTATTTTGTAATAGTAAGGGAAAAATTAATTATTAAATTATATTAAAATTAAATATTTTCTTAAAAATAATAGTAATAAAACAAAGTATGTAAAACACACTACACACTTTCTTTTATTAATATTTTTGTCACAATAGTTCAGAATATTGTTGTCCTGTTCATCGCTTAAATCGTTAACCACATTGAGTTGTTAGGGTTTTTAATGCATCTTGTTGTTTGTAATAAAGGTATCGAAAAAACTTGCATTTTAAGAACAGAATAGTAGGGGAGCCCAAGCAGGGATTTCGGGATTTACTCAAGCACGGGAGATTAATATACAGAGGATACCTTGTACCCGGTTAAGTACCTCCACCAAATATGAGCCCCATACTTATTTCAAATATCTTTGGCCCCATATATAAAAGGCTGCCCGTCAAGTATAAATGATCAGATTAGTAAAAAAAAAAAATTATCATCAGAAACTCTCGAGCGCGTCAGATTAAGGTAGGGTGGGTTAATTAATTACATGCTAAAAAGTGTATATTCCGCTAATCTGATAATTTGAGAGTGACGCAAAGAAAGGGGAGGGCTACAAAGTCGTAAAAAAAAATATCATCTCGACATTCTCGAGCGTGGTTAAATTTTGTTTTATTTGAAGGAAATAATTCAAGGATAACGAAAAATATATAATCTGACGATTTTCACAAGCCGAAGTAACAAAAATTCGTCGATAAAATTTAATGCGTGCAGCTGCGTGATGCCTATATACTCGTAATATTTCCCTCTCCGCGTTTCTATTCCTCTTTTAACAATGGACTATGGATGGAAAGTTGTCCACGTTAAGTTCAAAATGATCTGGATTGCAGGTGATCAATTGCCAAAAACGTATAAAGATGTTGTCATAACACCTGTTATTCTTGAGGATACTCCAGAATCAGGTATATATATTCTCAAATAATTAAAACACACGTTAGTTATTTTAAAAAAAATTGTTAAATATTTAAATTATTTCTTGTTACAGATATGCAATCTGAGGATGAAACTGAACTAGAAGGGTAAAATGATTCTACCGATGAAAATAGTGATTAATTAATCAATCAATTATAAAAAAATATTTTTTTGAGCATTTTTTAAAATAATTTTCTTATAAATACAAGTATTCTAGTTTAAAAAAAACATACACTTTTTTATTTGCATGCTATTTCCTGAGTTTTTCAATTAATTAGGTTAAATTACTTATTTAAAAAAAAATTGGTTGTCTGTAAAGTCGGTTTACGGACGATAATTTTTACGTGATAACGTCATAAGAAAACATGAATGGAATTGAATTATTATCACTGAATTATCATTATTTTGTATAATATATATATAAGCTACAGGTAATTAATTGTATATAATATAAAAGCGAAATAAAGTTAAATACCTACTTTGATGTGTAATACAAGAAATAATCAAGTTTAATAAAGAAGCTAAGTTTAATAACTTAAAGTTCGCAAAACAAATTAGATTATCATTAACCACTTATGAAAATTGTAAAAATATACTAAATAAAAACAGTTTACTTTTTATACGATCGTAATTATATGAGTCCTAATAACTTTTTAGTCAAAATTGTAATATAACCTAATATTGCTGCACTCGCCCACCGCTAGATTATATCGCTAATCGGATTCTTAAAATGCAAGAATTAATTACCTTTTTTGCTGCAATTGTTGTTGTAATAAACTATGGTAACCGTTTTATGATTTTATTAACGTTTATTATTAACTTTTATATTATTAACTTACATTTATTTTCTTATATATTATTAACTTATATTATTACATTACATTATATTATCAACTTTTCACTATTTGACATTACTTCAATATTGACAAAACAGTTTCCCGCCATTTGCCGCTGTCATTTCTACTCAGACGCGTCGTAAGTTAGGCCGACCGCCGATCGTGAGCCGAACGCTTAGGCCGAGCCGATCGTACCTCTCTACCGCTTGTTCCGCGCTCTCGCTCACTAATTGTGACAATGGTGACGTCATCTTCTTCGAACGGGCACCCCTTCATCAATTTACTAGACGCACGTCAAAAAAATTAATTGTCAGATTAGGCGAATTCCTCGAGATAATCGTCAAATTATAAGGCAGCACTACTAGGACATGAAGATGAACCATATATATCTCAATCTGTCGCGCTTGAGTATTTCAAAATGGCAAAAAAAATTTGCACATTATAATAATGGCCGCAAGTTTGCGTCACATCGAAATCGTTTTTTAGGTTCACTTAACATCCCCTTAGAAAATCAGACGCGCTCGATTAATTTTTTTTTCTTTTTTAAACTTTAGGTACGATCTTTACGTAGGCATTGATGCTATCAAATCTGACGCGCTCGAGTATGTCCATGCAACAGTATTTTTTTTACATATTTGTAAATATATAGCCGCGCCCCCCACCGATGAAAAGGTATACATTATATATTAAATTTTTTTCTTCTTACTATCTAAGCTTTCCAACCCAGTAGTTTGACGCTCGAATAAGCCCATTTAGCATCGTGGACTCCCCTACTAGAATGAAGACAAAAATGTCTCAGTAGATCAGTGATGACGTAACATTAGTATGTTTTTCCTTAACACACGAAGGATTTGACAGCATCGAGGTTTTTGTTTACTATTTACTTGAGTTAAAATTTAGGTCACTTTGTGATGCATGTACATGGCAAGGAATGAGAGGTGTGAGGAGTGCTGTCCGCGGAAGTGGCACGCGCCCCTCTTTGATATGCTCTGACCAGACTAGCGCTCTTCCGGAACATCTGGGCGTGAGCAATTAGACCTGCATGTGATACCAATGTATTAATGCTATTAATTTATCACTTCCTATTGCATTATTAAGCTATTATGGTGTATTTGTTTCAGTCAATAAATTTTATATTTTATTTTTAGTACGATTTTGCTGTGTTTAAAAAAAAATCATAATCGTAGTAGACTACACAATCCTCTCTTTTGGAAGAGACAGGACTGGGGATTGAAATCACAATTTTGAGTCTTAAGCATGTCCTCAATTATTATACAAATTCCCGATTTAAGCATGCTTCTCCATACCTGTATATAAATTAACTACCTGGCGGTTGTCTCTTTGGTGGTGCATGAGGTAATAATTTTAGCAATACGGATGTTATGACGATAAAGTCCATCAATGACAATTTATTAGCTAATTTAGACGATATTATTTTTATATAGTTTTACTCGTTATTTGTAATCGGCAAGGATTATATTTTTAACTAGCTGTGCCCCGCGGTTTCACCCGCGTTAATTTGAGGGAAAAACGTACTTAAATATTTTTAAACAATTACTCTAAGAGGTGCCCGCCTCGTTGATCGAGTGTTCGCAAGCATTACTGCTGAGCAAGGGGTCTCAGATTTGATTCCTGGGTCATTCAACGTATTATTGAGTTTTTTTTTTCGAAAATTCTCAGTAAAAGAATGATGTTATATTTACTTTAAAAGTGGAACTATAGTTGTAAATAGTTAAAAAATGTCTCGAGAAGATAAATAATAAAGGACGCAACGGAAGCTATCAAAAAGGATTATTTTTTCCCCTTTTTTGTAACATTTCTTATTATTGCTCAGCCCCTATTGGTCGTAGCGTGATCATATATAGCCTATAGCCTTCCTCGGTAAATGGGTTATCCAACACGAAAAGAATTTTCCAATTCGACCAGTAGTTCCAGAGATTAGCGCGTTCAAACAAACAAACAAACAAACAAACTCTTCAGCTTTATAGTATTAGTATAGATTGGTCGTAGCGTGATGTTATATAGCCTATAGCCTTCCTCGGTAAATGGGCTATCCAACACAAAAAGAATTTTTCAATTCGAACCAGTAGTTCCAGAGATTCGCGCGTTCAAACAAACAAACAAACTCTTCAGCTTTATAATATTAGTATAGATGAGTATCTCTTATATCTGCATGCAGGTAGCGTGTACGATACAACAATGTTATCAGGATGTTGTTCTCTCACTCATCACTCATCACACACTCATCTAGCATGTTTGCGGTGTTACATACTGAAGGATTTGTGATTCTGAATCTCCAACTGTTTACATACCCAGTTTTCTCGAAACTTTGTTTAAAAAGTAGTTTCAGCATGAAATGGCACAAAACAGCATAAAAGTCACAATATTTTTACAATGCTCATAACAATATTAGATTTATTATTTTATTGTTAATAATAAATTAATAATTCATCAGATGATAAAGACGACTATCGTCTCTGAGGGACGGCGTCTGCCTCCCACGAGATTGATTCTTGGCACCGAGCGCTCCACTCGTAAGCCTCGCTCTCCACTGAGTTCGAAAAAAATTAACGGATATTAACAACTAAAAATCTTAAAGTTTTAAAATCACTACATAAAACTACATTTTTGTGAATGAATTTAACTGCATCTTTCATGTGACTCTCCTGATAAGAGTCAGAGATAAGAGTTTGACGACGCATTGGAGCAGAAATCACAGCACTGGCTGTTGCACTGGCGATCGCGGGTTCGATCCCCGCATATGACAAACATTTGTAAAGACCACACAGATGTTTGGCGTAGTCTGGGTGTTTCTCTGTGTAATTCTCTAACCGTAAATATTGTAGAACCTCCTTTAACTATTTTCGTCGTTTCGTCGTCGTCGTGACTAAGCTAGCATTAACTCCGACGATCATATCAACTTTTCTATTTAAGAGAAGATGCTTTCGCACACCAGTAGAACGTTCACCTGTAGTTTCAGTTAAATGTTTACTCTAAGTAATACCAATTTTAGAATCGTCTGAAATCTAAATTGACTTACAGTTTAGAACAGAGATTCTGAAGGTGGTCGATATCGACACCTTCGAATCGAAATGAGTTTCCAAGGAGTGGACATAAACGAAGACTGATTTTAGGGGTTGATGAGGTCTAAAAATTGACCCCTATTGACACAAGTTCTTATTTGAAACTTTCGAGATATTTTTTGATATCAATAGAAAAAAACTAGAGATAGGATTTTTTAAGTAATTGGCTATAGGGCTCTGAGGTATCAGTTCTTTTGGAAAAAAGATCTCTTGCCCAAAATAGTTTGGGAATTCCCGCTCTAGAAATAACGATTTTTCATTAAGACGATCCATAAATTTGAGGATATAAGATATTTGTAATTGTTATTTAGAAAATAAAGTAATAATATGTGATTTTCAGATTTTTCTTTTAAATGTGTAAAAAATTTAGACAAAAATATTAGCATATTCACAAATACTGTTTTTTTTTCTCCAATTATTAAAAAAAAACGTCGTCCGTAGTTTTGTGGTTGTTACACCTAACGTGTCTATTAATACGATATTTAGTTGTATCTGAAAGATATTCGTGGTAAAATAAGAGTACACAGAGAGTTGTTCTTACCTTCAACGGTTGAATTAATAACTCGTCGATATCAAACGTACATCAGATCTTTTATTGCAGATTTTAAATTGTAATGTAACGAAAATAGCGTCATTTGTGTTTGTTGCCGATATATAACAGGGTAGGCGATATTTCCCAGCACATATATTATTGTTAGATTATTTTTAACTGTCATATGAGCGATTTTTATAGGTATTTTTAATGTTTCTTACCAAAGGTGACAAAAAAACTCTATTAATAATTAACCTAAATGACGGACATTTGTTTTAGTTTAATTTTATATAATATGGCTAGTAAAACTTTTCAAAAACATTCACTAACATTTTTCAACCTAATCGCAATCCACAATTTTGACGTAGGTATACAAGGGCGTTATAGAATATTCCAGTTTGTTAAAAAAACGAAACGTGTGCTGGGACACATCGCAACAAAATTTTTACTTGAAGTTTTAAGGGCAGGTAAAACTTCAATTAAAACCGGTTTTCAAATTGGACAAGTAAATTAACAATCTTCCCGGCTTTATGATGCTATTCCCTGATGCGTCTCACCAATTATTGTTCGAGATGAAATAAGTAACCAAATTTTTACCAGGCTCCTGGACCATAACGCTTTTTCGTGACAGAAAAAATCCTAAGAGACCCCGTCTATATAGAAGTGTCACTTCAGAAATAAAAATAATCATACAATGCTATTGTTCTGATCGCTTGTAGCTAATATTGCAATATTCATGACAACCAGCTTTTATACACGCTAGCCGGCTCAGCCGCTCGACCGGTTTCCGCTGGCTGCACAGTGCACGCCGCACGCTGCATCACCCGTCGCAATGTTTACTCTACCGGCCATCTAGCGCGTGCGCAACGAAACAATCTATCATTCTTATCAAACAGTTTTGTAATCTCAAGCGATAATTATATATAAAAAATATATCACGATAATATTGAGATCGTTATCTTTTATAAAATGAGGACAAAGAAGTGAGATTAGTGATGAGTAATCATAATATATAGTATATTATGTAGGTTCATCTCACTGCTCCTGTGCCCTTAATTGAACTACAGTATCAGCTAGAACTTGTCTAAAGTATTAAAAAAATTTAACAAACAACCGAACCGATTTCAATATTTTTTTCACTATTAGTAAAGTTTATTATTTAGAAATAAAATAAACCATGAAACATTTCGCTGCACCCCACAGGAGCTACCGTAAATTTCAAGTAATCTGACAGGTAAACTCGGGTAAAACTGGAGGATGTCTTGTTTTCTAGTAAAAGTAAATTTATTTTCAAAGACAAAACTTATTGAAATAATAAATTAATATTTATCTATTATTCTTGAATTGTCGCATCTCTAAATTTTGTGTGATCTCCAATGAAGACACCATTTATGTCTCTGCTTTTTTAAATGTTTGACTTTTTTATATTTATTTACTGAATTACTTACATAAGACACAGCATTTAAACTCTAGAGAACGACTTTAATTTGTCTTTTCAATAGTCAATGTCACCGCAGCGCGTCGCGAACTAAAAATATGTCAAAATAAAAATACAGCGACAACTCCACGAGTAAGGACATGATGAAAGTCGATCGCAGAAACTCGCTAGGTTTTATAAGTGAACAAGATAATTTTAATTAACTACATGGATTATAATTATGGTACAAGTAAGCCAAGAAAATGCCCAGAATCAACACCATACCATACACAAACACCTCCACAGGTTATTATTAAGTTGGAACGATATCGTGTTTTCTACAAAAGTTCTGCTGGTGGGAACATACCCATAGTGTGAAAGATGACGAATGAAAGAAAGAAATAGTATGAAGAACGGAAGTGCGAGAGGCATAGTAGCGTAAACTGGTATGGATGAGTCGAAAAATTAGTTGTAAAAACAAAATCCGATCCTGTTGAAGGGATAGATTTCAAAAAAAAAAAATGTCGTGTGTATGGAGTACACATGTCAGAAGTGAAACATCTTTGGCAAACTCAATTTCAAATTTATTAACATTAATAGTTAAACATTCTATTACTAATTTACGCGTTGTTTACGCGTTGCTAGGATACTCGACATCATACTGTCTCATTGTCTCCTACACAATTTTTGTATTTGTGTCCCTTATCTGTCGTTTTTTCCGTCGCATCCTATTTCAAATCACAACGAGTCTAAAGACGTTTCACTTCAAAAGTTCTGCTGGTTAAAGAGTCATCATCTGTAAATGAGAGTTCGTTGATCCTGTCTCCTCAAGTTAGGACTACGTTTCTCTTGCCAAGCAAAAGATGATTGTTAGCACAGATAGCTTTAGCACTCAAACATTTATAGTCAAGGATCTAAGACCAAAATTTAAAATACTACACATCAAGTAGTAGTTATATTGATCCACGTTTACGTGTGTGATAATTTTTGACCTTGTTATAATTTCACTACAATTGTTTATGGTCTTCTACTTCTAGAAGGTGCATCAAGATGAAACAGATCTTCAGGACGACAACTATGAAAACCGCGTAAAAATTCGTGCAGCAGATTTCGCGTGATGCCAAAACAAACAGAACGACATGCTAAAATTCTACAAATAACTGTTTTTTTTTTTTTAAATCGCTCTCAAAGAGATCCCTATAACTGGTTTCTCCTAAATATGTCTCGTGTACAGTTAATATTATAATAATAATAAATAACATTACTGTTACAGCTTTATTATATTTTTCAATAATAAGAAAGTTATCGGCGGTATCGTGTTATCTGCGATTGCTCATCACACCTTAAATGAAAAATAAATATTAACAATGTATTTTCGTTCGTCTTTCAAAACAAGCAGGCGTGGGCTTAACAGCAGTCAACTAAAAATAGCTATTTATATCGGACGACATCTTGTCTCCGCGCCGCGATAAAAACATTAAAAAAACTCGCAAAACATTGTCTTTCTATTTATATAACAGTTGTTTATTAAAAATAATAGTTTAGGAACGACTTATTTATCGATGTGGACTATCTGTCTCCTGTCTGTGTTCGCAATTCATCATCATCATCATCATATCAGCCATTAGCCGCTCCACTGCCCGTGTCAACTACTAGTTTATAAGAGTTTACAAACTAACCTCAATAACCGCAAGCGCCCGTGTCAAGTAATGGTCGCTATGGCTATATTGTCCATGTCAAATTTTTTTCGACACGCGCATTAGTACGCGAAGTGCACCTGTCAACTACAGGTTAATTAACGTATATTACATTATCACCGGTGGGAAATTACGTAACAAAACGTGAGAGGCGTTGGGCAGTTTTGTGCAGTTGGTAAACTAAAAGGTCATTGCCCGGACACTCAAGCGGCTAAATGTCCACTGCCGAACATAGGTCTCCTCCGTCGACCTCCATAGCGACCGGTTCGAAGCAACCCGTATCCAACGTCTTCCGGTGACTCTCCTCAAGTCATCCGTCGATCTCGCGGACGGCCGTCAGTCCAGTCAGCTTGCCGGTATGTGGTCTCCACTCGAGTACCTTTCTGCTCCATCGGCCATTAGTTCTACGAACTATGTGCCCTGCCCACTGCCACTTCAGGTTGCAAATCCGTTGGGCTATGTCAGCAACCTTCGTTCGCAATTCATGATTGGACTAAAATAAATAGTTAAATTTTCTCTTATTAAGCTTAAATTCAAAATAAACGTCGTACATACGTACGATGGGAAAGTGGCTACCAATTACCGAATGAAGATCATATTGTTTAACAATACATATTTGTTAAGATCTAGACGTGAAAGAGTACGTGCAAAAAAAATTACATTATATATTTGAACGCGTTTAGTTTTTAATTTCCTTTTAACTTTATTATATCACGAAAATAGTTATACATAATCTGTGAAATTTTCAAGTGACAGCGAAGTATTAATTATAAGGCTCCGTTTGGTTCCTTTGGGTACCTAGAAAGCTAAAAACTCTAGAAACTCTAAAAACTCTATATGTATAGAAAGACTGTTACAGAATATTTCGGAACTTTTTTTTTGGAAAACTAGTTTATAAATAACAATGAAGAGCATTGCTTTTTATAACGTTACTCACGGAAGGATTAACTGCATAAAATATATTTTGATGCAATTTCTATACCAATATAAATATACATATTGATATTTTTATTCAACAAAAAAACAATCAACGGATAGCAGTAAGGAGCTTGTGAAATACTGTATCGGGAAAACTGTAGGATGATATTTTTATAGGAGGCAAATATGATGTATGTTTTTGTTATGTATTAAATAGGAGGTACACTTGCTTAACTTTTATTATAAAAGATAAATCAAGTGGGTAGAAAAATATAACGCTTATGTCACTTAATTAATTCCATGTAACTTGGCTACCTAGCACAATAAAGCAATCTCTATTAAATGTGTATTATTTAAACATAATAGTGGCGACGAAGTATAAATTTGGAGAAAATGGATCATAAATCAGTGAAATTCAGTGAATTTAATCCGAAAACAGACATATGGGACAATTATATTGATAGGTTAAAATTTTGTTTCGAAGCAAATGGCATACTTTTGGATGGTGCAAGAAGGGCAAACTTCTTTACTGTATGTGGAGCAGAAGTTTTCGAGACATTCTTGGCATTAATTACGCCAAGAAAAGCGAGTGAAGTAACTTTTACGGAGATTGAGACAATTTTAACAAAACATTATAGCCCAAAACCAAATGAAATTTCTATGTCATATAAATTCTATACTCGTAATCAGAATACAAATGAGACAGCTTCAGAGTACATTGCACAGTTGCGTAAAATTAGTTCTTCATGTAATTTCAAAGAACTGGAGCGCATGTTGCGTGACAGACTTGTATGTGGTATGAAAGATCAACGCTTGCAGTATGAACTTTTAAAACGGGATAGTTTGAGTTATCAAGATGTTGTTGATGCTATGTTGTCATCTGAAAGTGCTGGAAAAGACTGTCGAATGATACAGCTGTTCATGGGCGATGAAATCAGATCAAATCTGAACAGGTCAACGGATGACAAAGTACAAGATTGTAAACTTGAGCCGATGGATGTTAATGCTGTACAACCAAAGTCGAGCAAGCGCTTTTGCTACCGGTGTGGAGATAGACATGGGGGAGAATGTCGTTTCATTAATGCTCAATGTAGATACTGCAAAAAACTGGTCATATTGAAAAAGTCTGTATACTGAAGAAAAAATCTATGAGGAAAAATATTAATTTTACAGAAGATGGAAATGATTTTCATTTAAATGGCATATACAATTTTAAAAATGAAGGCAGAACACCGTCATTTGTAGTTCATCTTTTACTAGAAGGTATGCCGGTGGACATGCAGTTAGACACCGGAGCAAGTTTTTCATTGATTAATGAACATACATGGAGAATAATACAAGCTCAACGTCAGCATCTTGTACTCAACCCATCATCATTGTCTTTACGGACTTGGACAAATACACCTGTAATATTGTTAGGTCAAGCAATAATTAAAGTGCAATTTAGAGACATAACACAAAATTTAAGCATAATCATAGCTAAAGGACGGGGACCTAACCTCTTGGGACGTGACTGGTTAGGTCCATTACAAATTACAATGAATATTAATAATATATCTATGGATAACATGGTACAAATTGAGAACATAATATCAAAATATGGAGATGTTTTTCAAGATGGACTTGGTACTTATCGTGGTGAACCAGTGAATATACATTTGAAGACGCACGCCAAGCACGCCCTGTTCCATATGCAATTAAAGCTGATGTAGAAAAGGAAATCGACCGTTTGGTTTCAGAAGGAGTTCTTCAACCAGTGTCGTATTCTGAATGGGCAACACCTGTGGTGCCTATTCGAAAGAAATCAGGGGAAATCCGGCTGTGTGGAGACTATCGCAGTACAGTTAATCAAGTTACTGAATCTGACACCTATCCAATGCCGACCGCCAATGAGGTATTTGCTACGGTAGCAGGTGCACAATTTTTCACAACATTGGATCTGGAACGTGCATACACTCAGGTGAAAGTTAGTGAATCAACGGCCAAATTGTTAACCCTAAATACTTGCAAGGGACTTTATACAGTTCACCGACTACCGTTTGGGGTAAAAGCTTGTCCCGGTGTGTTTCAGAGATTAATGACTTCTTTACTGGCAGGAATATCAGGAGTAGCAGTGCTCATTGATGACATTATTATTAGCGGTCGTACAATGCTGGTCATGCAGCAGCGTCTTGAGGAAGTACTATATCGAATACAAAAAGCCGGATTGCGTCTTAATAAGAACAAGTGTAAGTTTGCCCAAGAACAGGTTGAGTTTTTAGGATTTGTCATTAATAAAGATGGCATTCATCCAGCTCCAAGTAAAGTTGAGGCTATCGTTAAAACACCAGAACCAAAAAATGTACAAGAGCTACAAGCTTTCTTGGGATTATATAATTTTTATGAGAGATTTATACCTCACAAGGCGACAGTACTTGAACCTTTACATAGATTGCTAGATAAGTCTCACAAGTGGAAATGGACTAAATGTGAAAAAGATTCTTTTGATACTGCAAAACATTTGTTGACATTTGACACTACCTTAGTCCATTATGACCTGAACAGACCATTGATTCTTGTATGTGATAGTTCTGAATATGGTGTTGGGGCAGTATTGTCTCACATAATGGATGATGGACATGAGAGACCTGTTGCAATGAGTTCCAGAACATTACATACTCATGAACGTAGATATTCACAGTTGGACAAGGAAGCGGCAGCAATTATGTTTGGTATACAGAAATTTCATAATTATTTAGCGGGAAGATATTTCACAGTAGTAACTGATCATAAACCTTTGCTTGGAATTTTTAATCCGAAAAAGCCTATGCCTGTAATTTTATCACCAAGGTTAACTCGCATTGCTATAGCATTGACATCACACGATTATGACATAGTATATCGGCCAGGTACACAGATTGGTAATGCAGATAGTTTAAGTCGTTGGCCTCTACCGGTCTCAGATCAAGAAGAACAGCCTCTGTACGATATACTGTTAATGGCAGATAAAACAGAAGATTTTCCTTATACTGCAAAAGAAATTGCTTTGGAAACTGAGAAGGATCAAATACTTTCACGTATTGTTCGCTATCTTAGATGTGGATGGCCAAATAAAGTCACTGATACGAATTTGCATACATATTGGTTACATAGATCTAAGCTGTCTCTACAGGATGGTTGCATATTATTAGGTTGTCGAGTCGATTAGGTTGTTGCATACTACACATAATGGGATTGTTCATACAAAATCATTAGCTAGAAGTTGTGTCTGGTGGCCACATTTAGATAATGACATAATTAATTTAGTTAGTAATTGTAGAAAGTGTCTTGAAAATAGGCAGATGCCAGCTAAATCAAATCATGAATGGGTATTACCTTCCAGGCCATGGTCCAGAATCCACATGGATTTTGCTGGGCCATTCTTAAACAAAACCTTCTTAATTGTTGTTGATGCTTATTCAAGATGGCCTGAAGTATTTATAGTAAATAACACAACATCAAGCACAGTGATTCGTCATTTAAGAATGTTATTCGCTACACATGGCCTGTGTGAGACAATTGTTTCTGATAATGGAACGGCATTTATGTCCAATGAAATGGGAATATTTTTGAATGCAAATAAGATAAGACATGTCACAACGGCACCATACCACCCTGCTACAAATGGGCTAGCTGAACGTATGGTGCAAACTGTTAAAAATAAATTAAAGAAAATTGAAGGATCTTGGGACGTAAGGATCCCAAATATGTTGCTTGGTCTAAGGGTCACACCATGCACTAGCACAAATAAAAGCCCAGCTGAACTACTGTTAAATAGACGTCTTCGTACGGTTATTGACAATCTGCATCCGGATTATTTACAACACAGGAAAATGGAAAGTCAAATAATTAATATGGGTCAAAAGAAAAATAGGGAAACTAATATAGGAGAAAATGTGATGTATAGAAACTATAATCAAAATGGGTCTAAGTGGTTACCCGGTCAAATTATTAACAAGGAAGGTCCATCTAACTATAGAGTACAAACTGATAACGGAGCTATAGTTAGGCGTCATATTGATCAGATTGTTAAGTTAAAAAATAATGACAGTAAAGGCGAGAGTGAAGCAAATGCTAGAAAAATACAGAATGGCGTCACAGAGGAATTAGAAACTGAAGCAATAGAACCAGCTGAGATAAGTAATGGAGCTGATCAGCAGGGAGAACACACAGAATATGATGATATTATTGAAATTCCAAGTGCAGAACGTTGGGAACAGATGCTAGGAATACCAAGGTCAAGTGAAATAACTATGGCAGGAGGAAAGATCAGGAATAAGCTAAATGTACATGCTAAAGTCCCATATTCCAGACCTACGTATTCCAGACAAGATACTAATTACATGTTTTAGAGTGTGCATGTTTTCTTGATAACTTAATTTCTGAATTTCAATTAATTATTTGAACTAGAGTTGATTATGATAGATGGTTAGTTTGAATTGTTCATAAGAGGGGGGGAAGGTATGTTATGTATTAAATAGGAGGTACACTTCCTTAACTTTTATTATAAAAGATAAATCAAGTGGGTAGAAAAATATAACGCTTATGTCACTTAATTAATTCCATGTAACTTGGCTACCTAGCACAATAAAGCAATCTCTATTAAATGTGTATTATTTAAACATAATAGTTTTTTAAATCAAGTCCAAAAAAAAACATTCACACGATGCTCATCAAAAATTTGTTCGTAAACATGCAATATTAAAGATATACCTATTACGATGAGTAGTGATTACTTCCAAACATCATATTAACGAGATAAAAAACTGGAGAATCCTGATTGTATCGATCGATTCGATAGATTTAATTGCACCATACCTATATCCTTCATAGTACAAAAACTATGTTTCTTACAACGCTGTAAATTGACGCTATAACGTGTTTCATTATAGCATTTTATTTGAATTCAAAACACAAGCAAAAAAATTGCAGTATATTTAATATTAAATAGATAAATATGTAAGTTATTTTTTAAATTATTGTTTGTGCTAATCAAGTTTGACTTGTGAAAAATTACAAGTAATGGTCCATCTGTCGAGGAACGTAAGATTATAAATTTTGCATGCGTATGGTTATTTATTTTTTTTTGGTTCATTATAATTCTATAAGAGTTAAATTAAAATCGTAAACTGCAGACGAGAACGTTATTTAATTATAGTATAGATTATATATAAATAACAAATATTCGTAAATAGCCAGATGATTAAACGACGGAGTCACGACCCAGCCTTGAAGTTTCATATAATTTCAATACTCAATATAAATAAGTAAATAAAAAAAAACATGTTTGCTTCTTCTTTTGATTATTAAAACGTTATTAATAGGTTATTAGGTAAATATCACGACATATTATAAAATAAAGTCCTCCGCCACGTCTGTCTGTCTGTTTACGATAAACTCAAAAACTACTGTACGGATTTTCATGCGGTTTTCACCAATAGATAGAGTGATTCATGAGGAAACTTTAGGTACATATACATACCCCGGGCGCAGCAGAGACAGGCCGCTAATTTCGAATAAAAATTATCTGAAATCTCTCTCTCTGTCTCACTCTGTTAATAAAAATCACATGTACCTAGTAACTTAGAGGACATCATTAATTACATGAGACAATTTTGGTGATTTTTTGATCCCTCTCCCCCCTTGGTGAGATTTTGCTCGACCCGCTCCCCCTCCCCTAATTTCAAGCACTTTTGTAATGTAAATGACTTAATCTGTGCTCGATTAAATTAGATTCATTAAAAAACATTTCATCAATCATTTCCTAATATATATTATATTTAAGACAAGTTAAGACTACAATAATATATTATTAAACTTACTATTATTAGACTTAATAATATACTATTTACCGATACCACCCTCTCCCCAACGTGAGGTTGAGTGAGATTTCGCTCGACCTTTCCAAAACACCTAATGTAATTAATGAATGTCCCCTTTATCCACGACTAGGTACGTGTTATTTTTTATTAACCGAGAAAAACGTTTTAAATATCTATTACAATCAGAATCAATACTAAAAATATTTCCATTAAGATTCGTATCGGCAATTTGATTTTGATCGTGGTAAGTGTTGCTTAACACCGAACACATGTTATTCCGATTTTCCTGTAATTGGTGATAAGAACTAATGTGAATGCGTGCGACCTTGGGGATTCAAATATATTTTATTTTAAAGTTATGTCAGAGCTACATTTTTTTAAATGTAACACTTCTCTGTTGTTTGTTCGTGTGTCTCTGTTAATAATAAAAATATTCTCTACTGTACACCAACATAGAAACAGTAAAAATACAATGAAAGATGTGAAAAGGCGATATTATCGCTAATAGAGCGAGTTTTTTCCAGAGCACATTTGAGCATAGGACACGATGTAGTAACTAGTAACAGCTGTTAGGAAGTTAGGAGTGTTCAACAAATATAAATAAAATGTTTGATTTCATCACACAGGAAACAGACAGCATCGAAATATTGTAACTAGGGCTGCCAACCGTACAATAATACATATGTAGTATTGTACTGTATTTCGGGACTCCGTTCTATATGCTGTTGAAGAAATATGATATATTTCAGACTGAAATTTTCAGTACAATAGATCAATGTTTATTGTATATTGCAGCACTTAAACTAATAAAATATATATATATAGATTTCCCAATTTTTTACCGCGCCTTTCGTTCGAAATGTAAAAAGTGCAAAAAATATAGTTTTTTTTTATTAATGAGTTAAAAATGTAACTTATTGTTAGTCTATTTTTTATACATCTCATAATATACTATATTTTTTGAAGCGTACTGTATTTTTATAGATTTTTCTACAAAAATACTATGTACAGACAAAAAAAAATGTTGGCAACCCTAATTGTAACTGTCGTTCTGAGAAAGTAAATATAGTAGTTAGCATCTGGTAATTTCCTCGTCCAGGGAGCTATGTTTGACAACTGAGAGATGCATTCCGCGAACTGAACCGTTCACGACGAGTTCATGGCTTTGGATAACATCTAAGTTGCGGTAAATATTGTGTGGAAAAACTAATATTTAGGATTTTCTCGCTGTGGAAGAATTTATACTTTACATGCCTATGTACCTACCTGCCTTTACTTGCCTTTGTGCCTAGTAGTACCTACTTTATGTTTTATTATCATATAAAACCTTTTCCAAAAATTTGTCGTGTGCTTAAGTGGCGACAGCAGCCTTGTCAATTTATTTATATTGAACTGAACTGGATTGAATCAGACTAAACACCCTACAGTTGAGCAAAGGCCTGTTCTTAAGAAGAGTGGCAGCTTAATCCACCATTATATTTCACTGCGGGTTGAAGGATAACTTCTCTACCAAGAGTAATGATCGATATCAGGCTAAGATTATCGGGATCGACTGTTACGTGGTTTCCGAGGCACAGTAGGTAGACCCACAAGAACATACACCCAGATCAGGACCAAATCATTTATACAATACAAATATTTACCCCGAGCGGGAATAGAACCTGTCACCCTCGGCGGTAAGGCAACTACTCGCTCCACTATACCACCATACCATTATTTACATATAAATAAAAATCGGCCATGTGCGAAAGGGACTCGTCACTGGGAGCCGCAGAAGAGGTTCCGTACCTCGAATGATTGGTAATATGTGCTTTCAGTAATAGTAGAACTGTATTGTGGTGTATTCAGTTTAGCTAATTAATAAGACTACTTAGTTCGGACGACTGATTAGTTAAGGATAATCCTAAAATATATATCTAAAATACATTAAAAAAATATATGATGACAAAATAACAATCTAAATGGTTTTTATTTTACAGAAAGTTGTGTTCTTGATTCTTGCGCAGATTTAATTGAAAACGTGGCCAACTTCTTATTTCGTGTTCTCTTGTTTATTAATCTGAGGTGTTCTCATTAAATATTAAAAAAGGGCAAGTGTATGTCGGACTCGTAAACGAAGGGTTCCGTGACTCGAACTATATTTAACTTTTTTACAACCAGCCCAATCCGCATTTAATTTTTAACCCTTTTTATTTCATTTATTGTTGATATAACAATAGATATTGTGTAAAAATTTTAAGCATCTACCTATTCTTATAACAAAGATACAATCTTGAACGGATAGAGAGCGGCGTCTCAGTGATACTGGGGCCACACTAGCGGGAAATACCGTTGACTGTGGCGTTGAACGTAGGTGTGGCCACGACTCATCGCAATAATTAGACAACGGCATTCACATTGCCGTTGGACGTTGGGCGATAGTTGCGGCCACACTAGCGGGCAATGCCGTTTACTATGGCGATGAACGTAGGTGTAGCCACGACTTACCGGGAAATGCCGTTTACTGTGGCGATGAACGTAGGTGTGGCCACGACTCATCGCAACAATTTTACAACGGCATTCACATTGCCGTTGGACGTTGGGCGATAGTTGCGGCCACACTAGCGGGCAATGCCGTTTACTATGGCGATGAACGTAGGTGTAGCCACGACTTACCGGGAAATGCCGTTTACTGTGGCGATGAACGTAGGTGTGGCCACGACTCATCGCGACAATTTTACAACGGCATTCACATTGCCGTTGGACGTTGGGCGATAGTTCAAGTGGCGGTACATCAAAGAGATAACCGCGAGAGTTAAGGGGTCTGGCCACCCTGGCGGAACAAAAAATGCACTGTTTTTTTAATTAAATTAATAAATTCGAAACTATGGGCCGGAATATTTTTATTTTTTTACTCAATATCACAAAAGGGCTTCAAAAATAACATTGTAAAATTTTATTTGAAAATATTAAAAAATAAGTGTGTAATAATATAAATTAAGATGCCTGTAACTTGGCCAATTTTGAGTGTTTCGATACGCAACAGGTCTTAAAATGTCCGTTACAGTTCAGGGTTTATTAAAAAAAATAAAAAAATAAAAATGAAAAAAAATAATCCAGGGTGGCCAGACCCCTTAATACGTTGAAGCGGCCACACAGCACACTACGAACATATGTCATTGTGCACCGTGAGCGCGACGGAATCGCACGTGTTTGTTTTCGATAAATACCTCCCTCTATACTATGACTATGGAGTGGAGTAACGAAAGAGTAATTACGTTTACGGATTCGAGATTCAAAATTTATAAGAATCATGCGTCACAAAATGATGCTTAGCGACGAATATTTACCTTAATTATTACCTTTTAAAACAACTTTGACTTTCGGTGAAATAAAGACAATAAAAGATCGAAAAATTATGTAAAAGCCACATTAATTACTTTAATTTATTCTTTATTGCACTTAAAAATTGAACAGTAATATAATCACATGTATCATTAATATTATTCCAATTGCCTGAAATATATAATATATAAATAAATGAAAGACACAGGTAAATACAGAGTATGTTGTTTTATTTTGTAAAGTATAAAAATGTTGTTTCAATTTAATTGAATAGATAATAGTAATAATAGATATAATAACTCTTAATAAAAAATGTTTGTCTGTAAAGTTGGTTTACGGACGATAAATAATTTTTACGTGTTGACGTCATAAGAAAACATTGATGATAAATTACATACTTTTATGAACGGAATTGAATTATTTGTTATCACTGAATTATCATTATTTTGTATAACATATATTTATTATATATTATTATTGTTATGCCATCTGCCCATCTGCAAATGCAATATTACTGTCAATCTCAGGTTGTCTGGCAAAACAACAACTGCTTCACTCCACTCGTTCAATAATATTTATAGATATACATAATTAATACTTATTATTATATGTTTCTTATTTAATCTCAGATAGCCGGGAAGTTGATGGCATGCATATGTTCATGATGACTGACCCGTTGGCGCAGTTTACAGTGACCCTGTTTTCTGCTCCAAGGGTTGTGGGTGGGTATTAATTTAATTAACTATCGCCCAACGTTCAACGGCAATGTGAATGCCGTTGTAAAATTGTCGCGATGAGTCGTGGCCACACCTACGTTCATCGCCACAGTAAACGGCATATCCCGGTAAGTCGTGGCTACACCTACGTTCATCGCCATAGTAAACGGCATTTCCCGCTAGTGTGGCCGCAACTATTGCCCAACGTCCAACGGCAATGTGAATGCCGTTGTCAAATTATTGCGATGAGTCGTGGCCACACCTACGTTCAACGCCACAGTCAACGGCATTTCCCGCTAGTGTGGCCCCAGTATGATGACTGACCCGTTGGCGCAGTTTACAGTGACCCTGTTTTCTGCTCCAAGGGTTGTGGGTTCGATTCCCGCCCCGAGTCTGGGTGTAATGTATGTGTATTCATATATGTATTATTTATATGTATATTTATTTAAAAAAAATGTATATCAGTCGGCTGTTACCTAAAACACAGGCATTAGGTTGCCTACCTTACAGACGACCGTGTGTGTGTGTTAAACATATTTATTTATTTATTATTTATACAAAAAAAATTACACTCATCAAATACAGAGTTGCACCGTCAACGTCTATCTTGCTTGAAATTCAAATAACATTAGCGCCAATTTTATCGCCAAGAATGGGCGTTGACGTTGAACTTTCAAGTGTAGCCACTCACTTCATCGCGCTAAAATTATCGGGATGTCTACCGCGATGATAGGCATTGACGTTTCCCGCTAGTGTGGCCCCTGGGTGAAAGGGTTCTGTCGGCACCATTTAGGTACGGAACCATAAAAATAGTGGAGTAATGTAAGTGTAGCGGTCACTTCCTTGTAGACATAGCACCAGTACAGAGTAAGACTTATTTGAGTGATAAACTAGAACACTTAATTAGAACGAACGATTCTTCAAATGACTTTATATGCGTCGTCGGTCGTTGTTCTGAAAGAGCGGACTGTTGTAATATTTAAATTAAGAAAACTTAGTTCGATGAAGTCAAATTAGAAATGGAAAAACATTACTTATTATAAATTTATACACCTAGTAAACTTAAATTTAAAATTATGTAGATGTGAATTCGTTAAACCTGCCTTTTTACTTTCGGCTGTTAGTTGTTGTAATATAGTTCTTAGACGATGAATGAATAAAAAAAATTTGATGACAAACACAACTGAAATAACTGACTGATTGGACTGATGGTTCTTGATGGAAATTTATGTTTACTAATAACACTACAATCTTTTTACAGTTTTCCACTTTTTTATTTTATTTTAATTATAAATTACACGACCGGTTTCGACAAAGTTTGGTATAGGATAGTTAAGTAAAAGCTCTTGAACATCCCACAAGACTTCAAGAGATCGTAAAATCAATATTGTTCAATGAATTCGCTATTCACTTATAAATACGCAAAGCTCGTAGGTAATATATTGTTTTAAACGATCCTAGTTCCAGTAAACGGTCCTGTTTACATACCTAAGTGGTGAAGAAATAATGTAACTCAACTGTGGGACCGGAGCACGTTACCTGACTCGAAAGGACCCTCTGGCTGTGGACGCAGCGGAGGTGGCGGGCAGCGGGCGAGCGCGGGGGTGGCGAGGCGCGCGGGGGCGGTCAAGGCCGCGGGCGCACGCGGCTCTGGCGACGGTCGCGCCACCAGTCCGCGCTGCACTCTCGCACTCGTTACTCGCGTTTTAAGTGTTAGTGTATGTTGCTTGCCGCTCGCTCAGTTCGCTCGTACAGTTAACCATCGGGTCGTCGACCGCGCTAGCATGAGCGCGAGCCCGTCTGCCCTCTAACAACTTTGACGGAAACCCACCAGGTGAGTCCCTACTTCCCGGTGCCGTCCCGACACAGCAGACCCGGACCGGTTCGTCCATCAATCGACCAAAGCATTTTGCCGTACCGTTTCGATCGTCTTTGTGGATCCTTCTGTTTAGACATTGCACTTAAATTAAAAGCGGGAGACTCATATTTGTTTTTATTGTGTGAGTGAGCATTAAAGATTCGTTCTTATTAATGAGTCGTTTTGTTGCCGTTCCGAGATACAAACCACGAAATCAACATCGAAAATGAGATACAGATGTATTCGAATGCGTTATCTTGTAAAATTTAAAATATATTAAACGTATTTCTATTGCGATTCCAATAAAAACTTAAACTTTTCTGTGTGTTGAAATTGAACAAGCAAGTAAAAAAGTTTCGAGTCACTTATTCAAATCATAAAAAAACACTAAATATAGAAGAGTTTCTGTGGAAAACATAACATATAAGAAGTGTAATACTTGTACACTCGTATGAAACTTAACAAACCATAACACATTCTCCGAACAAACAGGTTCACAACACAAACTCGTTCATATTGAAAGGAATTAACTTGAAACATACGCGAGGAATTTAAAATCTATAAATATAATTATACAAGTGTATTAAAAACCCTAGAATTGGGATGGACTTGCACAATAAGAGGTAGTTTTCCGACGTGGCACCGGCAAGTAAAGCAAGATAATGTGAAGGCTTTGAAGTCGAGATGTTCGATCTGTGAGATGAACATCCGCAGCATTCACTGTCTGTCGCTGATTAACTAAACACGCATAACATCAATCGGTTGCACTCTAAAAATTATATTTTGTTTTATAACACAATAGTGGTTGAAATCTTATTAAAATCAAATGAGGTATAATTTGAAAACATTCATTCATTGTGGTGTGAGAGAAGCGTCGATAGTTCAACTTTGCATGTAAACACAATTTACAAATATCGTTAAAGTATAAATAATTAAATAACTCTTCTTTTTCATAATAAACCATTAAACTTTTTAAGTTACATTAGCATCTTTGCCGCTTTTGTATTTTGTATAAATGCACATTATGAATGTTCGATAAAAACAACTTTTTACGATTCAAATTCCTAAAAAATAGATTAACTCGCACGATACGAATTACTTAAATAATATGAATATTAAAAATAGCTTAATTTGATATCCTTCAAACAAATATGCTCGCCGTTACATACCGTAAGCACAAGTATGCAAGGCCTCAGTTGAAATGTCTGAATGAATCATTAAGGACACGATCGAGCTATAAATAGTTTCTATGCGACAACTTCCTCAAATTAATCTGTAATTTTAGACAACGTATTGTCAAATGATCCATTGTAAATATATGAATGCTTTCATTTGATCCTTGAAAGTCTTATACCGATGTCGCAGACATGAGTTCTATAGACTGATAAATCATTTATGCTTTCAATGGATATTCTAAAAGCTTCATTAATCCGTATTTAAATACAAAAATCTTTGATAGGGAATGGCGATTGTTTATGAATATGACGTGTAAATTGTGCTATCTAGGAATGCGAGTCGACATCGCTGCGAGTATTACGTCTCTTGTTCGTTAGGAAATAATTAAGCGCTGTGCGAACGTATCGAGATAGGAGTTAACATTCGTCGCGAACAATGCGCCGACCTCAGCTAATGAATTGACAAGAATCTCCCCCAAGCTCTATACTTTGTGTATTACGCGGTTCTACGCACCGCCATCGGCCCGCGCGACTCCACTGAAAATAATTAATATCAACTGTCGTGAGAACCATCAGCGCCGAAGCTTATAAAAATTATTAGATGTAGGAAATAATAATATAAATTTCTTAATTTTAACAGTTATATATAATAAAATCCGTTATAATAAAGTGTAGGTATAATTTTCGTTGATTAGCATACGATTCGGACGGTCGCACATTGGCGAGGTGCGCGCCGGGCGGCGGCACGCGGTTTGACCCGCGGCGCGGTGTCGAGTAACGATCAAACATTTGCCTGTTGTTGCGATACCTTTGTTGGCTGAAACCCATCGATTCCTGTTCGCCGAACAATTAACTCGTTTAATAAAACCGACGTCAATGTTAACCCTAGAGTGGGCGCGCTATGAGCATTTT
Organism: Euphydryas editha; assembly: GCA_036937285.1. Lineage (NCBI taxonomy): Eukaryota > Metazoa > Arthropoda > Insecta > Lepidoptera > Nymphalidae > Euphydryas > Euphydryas editha. The sequence continues at coordinate 171,845 of JAUPFZ010000019.1, read as the reverse complement.
GCCGCCCTCTGCAAAAAAACGTTAATAATTCTTAAAACTATTGCACGTAAACTTTGAGCTTCTTAGTACCTGTCCCCACATTCGTTCGTAACCCGTACCGAAAAATTGGACGCCATCAGTGCGCGGAGGACTGCTTGAGGAGGAGATTGTTATCACCAAGAGTCGTTCAGCGGCAATTTGCTCACTGCGCGCCTACTCCCGTAGGTAAAAATTGTGCTATATATTATTTACTGTTTAAGATCAGCTGCTAACTGATCATAAAACGACCATCGTTGGAACTTTACTTAAAAAGAAAAAAGAAATTACACCTTGTTTTCTGAACACTTGACACTTGATCACACATGACACTTGATCTTTAATCGAAAGAAACCATCTTCGATGTTTGGGTTTGGCGAGAAGAAAGTTTTGCTGTCTCATGTTCCAAACAAGAAGCAAAATAAGTAATCTTACTATTATCAAATTTTTATAAGAATGATAGAATCGACGAGAAAACACCGGATCTACTGTAAAGCCTGAAATTATTACATTTTATAATGAAACCAAAGGTGGTGTTAATGTCATGGTCCAAATGAAGAAAGAGAACTCTGTTAGTAGAATGAATCACAGATGGCCAATGAGGTTTTTTTTTTCGATGATGAATATTGCCGGTACAAATAACCAAATAATTTACAAAATCAATAACTGGAAACTTCCTACGCCAACAGTATTTGAAGAAGATTGGGATAGTCCTGGTTAAGCCATATATGACCGCAAGGTCTTCTGTAGACACCTTAAATATTTCTCTGAGGAACCAAATTGCTCGCTTAGTTCCTATAGAAAAATCATCATCTTCAAAGAAGGAAGGTAAATGCAGCATATGTCCATCAAAGAAAAATAGATGCACGAAAAAGGGTGTTGCAGATACTCAAAATTACTGTGCAATGAACATTGCAGATACTTATGTGAAGACTGTTTCGCCAAAGCATATTCTGTAGATTTAGAAAATATTTAATTTTGTTATTTTTTCCTTTTTTTTATAAAGATTATAGTAGGATAATGTAGGATAATTTAAAAAAGTAAATTAAAACGTTAACTTTTCTTAAGTCGATTGTAAACCAAAGTTCCCTAAACAAAATTCAATAAATATGTTGATTTGTCATTCCTTATTTGTGTTTTACTTAAATTCTGAGAAAATAAATAAATTAAACTGCAGTATTCCTACTTAAAAATTGACAACGAAAACGAGCGGCAAAATGCTCAACGCGCCCACTGACGTTTTGCGGAAAGACGCGCCTACTCTAGGGTTAATAGATTCTAACAATCAGTTAATTAGTTCACAATAAAAATTCAAATAATGAGATAACTGTACTACATTTTTTATACGTAAAACTGCGTAAACAGCTACGATAGATACAAATATCCGTTTTAGTGAGGTGGATATTCGTAATGATGTAAGTAACATCTATAGCATATGAAGCGAATCAAGTGAAGCTGCGGGCCGTGGAACTGATGGAACAAAAACTATATTAACGTCGACGAATTTGTCCAATTGTTGCGGCAGCCGGCGCCGTGGTGATAGCGCTGAACAATAGCGGCTCACGATACTGTCTTTTAACTTTTATTAAAGTACACGTGTAAGTAAATATGAAATATAAAAGACACGACGAATCTTCCAAAGTATGCCATTAAAAGATAGCGATGAAATAATTAATATGATAACCATCGATACAGACCGTTAAATACACACGGTGTCGGCACACTCGCGCGCGTGGATGCAAAAACTTGATATATAGATTGTCAATTAGAAATCGGAGAGAATTAATTAAATTGCCAGTTTTATTACTTTAAAATTATTTGGTATTTAATAATCATTATTTTTTATTCAAACCTTGCTTTGGAATCTAGAAGTATCAACGTTTGGTGGTAAATTACAAATCGTAAAATCGATTCTCTGGACCGAAGCGGTCCGATAACCGGAGCAAACCGCTTCGATAACATCGTATGTGTCTAATGAGGAAGCGTATTAATTATAAAAACGTACTTTCTTAACGCTGGAAGAAACTGATTTCAGATGAGAGTTTCCGTTTTAATATTAAATAAAGATATCTAGAAATCAAAGAGTAAACGGTATCGAGCTGTGAGTTTATTTTTAAAAGTCACACAATGTTACACAAGCGCTTAAGCGGTACGTATACCTGTTGCCGGCGACTGAGGTCGTAGGTCAAGTACGTACAGTATAAAGAACTTCGTACAAGCAATTAGGATTATAAAAACAAACTGATATGTCACTGATAAATCATGGTCTTAATCCTGTTATATGTTTGGGGGTGTGAGGAACAGGGTGTAAAGTTCTTCATCAACCATTGAAAAGGGAGGATCCTCCGACCAGACAGGTGTTGTGTCCCCCCGACAGTTGTTGTCGAGTTCTTGTATATATACCTATGTTCAATCGCTCGGATAACTTTGATAGCGCAATGTAGGATACGTCAGTTCGTATGTGGCGAGATAGATGTCGTTACATATGTTTTAATTATAAAACAATACAATATCCACTACTTCGTAAACTCGTGACAGTTTTACGTGGAAGATGAAACATCAACAAGTCAAACAACACACAACACAATGTGTAAGCTGCAACTATTCTCTATAGGAGAAGGGATATCGCCCTGCGGTGAGACGTTAACATGCTGTTTAAGGGTACAATAGATTTTCGAAAAACTTAACTAACATAACAAAGAGTCAAGTTGATGGGACAATAGAATTGACGCCATGATAACTATACAGTATAAATACGTAATAATGAGTACGAATGTAAGAATTTTTGTTATAAGCGATGAAATAATATAATAGTAAAACGAGCTATGTGCGATGCGCGAAGTAGTGAAATGTAGTTTTCTCTGCGGTGCGCTCGTGCGCTCGTTCGCTGCGTATAGGAGAAACCGGCGCGCCGGCGTCCTGGCGCATTCTTACTCTCTCTATAGCATCGTGCAGGACTATCGGCAGGTACGTTAATATTACCATAGCGACTAACTAGCAAAGTAGCGTCGTTAGCGAATGTTAATTAATACTTTCAAAACATACGATTACCTCATTTCGAAAGTTTTGTCTTTATTTCTGTCGCGTAACCATGACAACATTGAAATTATCTCTGTTTTATGTCGTACCTGTTTTATAAATCTGAAGAGACAACAATCGTAAAATTAAAACATTATTTATTCAAGTGTACCTTTAAAGCTTCTTGGAATCGTTATTTTACATTATATTACAGTTCATGTGAAGCTACCTCATGGCTACCGGTTAAAAACGCTGGTGGTTCACGTTAACAAACGCCGGTAAGAAATTCAAAAGAAGTTTTTGCAAATATTACAATTACATAAATTTCATTTTTAATATAAAAGCCATACAAGAAATTCCATATATATATTAAATGTATGTTTATGTTGTTTCTTTGAACGCTCTGTTAAATGGAATTTAAATGAGGAAGGGTAAAGTCTAACCTACATCATATTACGACCAATAGAGACGACACAGAAACTATGCGTCGACAAAAGTAAATCTGGAAATTCAACACACACAATCATCATTCCGTTGAATATCGTCACACGTAAAGCACTTTTATAGTGCACAATTAAACTTACAAAGTAAGCGAGACCAAGCCGGTAGATCAACAATACCGTGTAACAATGATAAACAATTACGTTATGTAGTCGGAGACGGTGTCTGTCGGTTGTCCATTCGGTACACGGTCAAACTCGCTATAATAACAAAAAATTTCGTATTCAAAGTAGGCTCCAGAAGCACTTATGAGTTTTATGAAATAGTTGTCATTTTTCAGGCTTTCTAACCCAAATAAGAATTTATCAAATTTATTCATCAAGAATTCTTTTTAGCTTCACATTATAAGTACACCTATGTTATAACAAAAAAATCATATAATATATAATCCGAGGATAATAAAAAACATTTTAATACACTATGATAAACCTTTATGTCTATACCTTATATATACACCTTATTACAATAAGTCTAAAAACACTATATTTTTTTTAGAATTCTTGTAATTGTTTCTTTTGCGTTGCAACTCAAAGTCAAAGTCAAAGTCAAAGTCAAAGTCAAAGTCAAAGAATGTTTATTCAATATAGGTAGGTAAACTACACTTATTGACGTCCTGTTATTTGTACAATTACCATTATTGTTATTATTACAATTATTATATTACAATTATTATTATTATTATTGTATTATTATTTAATTGCTACACTCTTGTATTATTATTATTGTTATTATTATTATATTATTACAATATTTATTTTATTATTATATATATATATTATTATTATTATTATATTATTACAATATTATTATTACAATATTTTTATTACAATTATTACAATTATTATTATTGTTATTATTACAATTACCCACAACAAACTCAGCTGGGTTTGTTTTTTTTTTTTTTTTTTTTTTATTACCACCATTTTACAAATTATCTTATCTAAGGAACTATCAGAGCCATTAGATCAAATCATTGCCAAGCTTCCTTGTCATTTAAGTAATCCTTTACATGATAGTAGGATTTTTTAATGAGTTTTCGTTTTACATTAACTTTGAACTTATTCAGAGACATCTTTGACATGTCTTCTGGGAGCTTATTGTAGAAGCGGACACTGTTTCCAACAAATGAATTGCTCGTTTTACTAAGCCTAGAAGCAGGCATTACAAGTTTATTTTTATTTCTAGTGTTGATATTATGACAATCACTTATTTTCTTGAATTTATCAATGTGTTTATGCACGTATACTAAATTTTCAAATATATATTGGTTGTGCACTGTCATTATATTAATTTCTTTAAATTTATCTCTTAGTGACTCTCTTGGTCCCAAATTATAAATAGCTCGAACAGCCCTCTTCTGCAGCACAAAAACTGAATTTATATCAGCAGCATTACCCCATAATAATATACCATATGACATAATGCTGTGAAAGTAAGCAAAATAAACTAATCTCGCCGTTTCTATATCTGTCAACTGGCGAATCTTTTTAACTGCGTATGCAGCAGAACTAAGCCTGTTCGATAAGTCGCTTATGTGATTGCCCCATTGGAGTTTAGCATCTAACGTTATTCCGAGAAAAATAGCGGTATCAGCCAAATCCAATTCCTCATGATCAAGTAGTACAGCGGTTTTAACCTGTTTGACATTAGGTAAGGTAAATTTGATACACTTTGTTTTTTTCCCATTGAGGAGTAAATTATTAGCCTCAAACCACTGTACCACCCTGGTGAGAGAATTGTTTACTGTGTCCAGAGCCGCCTCGTAACGATTTATTTTAAACAATAGCGACGTATCATCTGCAAATAATACTATCGTATGATTATCCTTAGCAAGATAGGGAAGATCGTTAATGTAAACGAGGAAAAGAAAAGGCCCTAAAATTGAACCTTGTGGAACCCCCATTTTTACAATCGATCCTGAAGACCGCTTTCCATTGACGTCCACCTTTTGTATCCTATTTTTTAAGTAGGAATTCATCATATCCAGTGCTACACCCCTTATTCCATAATGGTGCAGTTTCCTGACTAATGTTTCATGATCAACACAATCAAAAGCCTTGGATAAATCACAGAAAACGCCAAGTGCATCTCGTGACTCCTCCCAGGCTTCGAATATATTTTGAATTAACTCAACACCAGCATCGATTGTTGAGCGACCCCGTGTAAATCCAAACTGTTTACGATGTAATAAGTCATTATTATCAAAATGTTTAAGCAATTGTATTAATATTAACTTTTCAAATATTTTACTGAAAGTAGGTAGTATAGATATAGGTCTAAAGTTAGTGGGGTCACTGGTACTACCTGATTTGAAAAGGGGTATTATTTTACTTTGCTTCATTAAGTCAGGGAATTCACCACAATCAATACAATTATTAAATATTAATGCTAACTCGGGTGCAACTATATCAATCAATGATTTTACAACGTCAACGGAAATGCCCCACAAATCATTTGTCTTCTTATTGTTAATTAATTTGAATGCTTTAATAACGTCAGAGCAGTTAACGTGACAGAATTCAAAAACTTTATTACATTCAGGCACATTATCCTCCAGTAAATTAAGAGCGCCATTTGGTGAGGAGTTCAACGATTTTGTGGTAGAAACAGGAATGTCCGTAAAGAAGCCCTCAAAAACAGAAGCAACTTCGGAGTCCGAAGTCACAGATGTATTATGAATACATCTGTCTCATTGAATGAAACCGATCAATTTCCTTCCTATCTTCTATATTCTACGTGACGTTAACGAAATCATTCGTTCACGTCACACTATTTCAAATGAATGAATGAATAAAGTGCAGCTTTATTTACTATTTGGAAAATACAAATTACTCATTTAACGCTTACGAAGGATAACAATGCGTAATATTATGTTAATTACTCGTTCACTTTTTATTTGTAGTTCGGTTTATTAAACTATTATTTATTTGCTAATTATTATTATTGTAGTTTTGAAAGTAAATACATTATAAAATTCTGAAGTGGCCTTTTCGCGAGGCCTTCGCGGAGCGGTGGCCGTGCGCCGGCGGCACAGTATCGCTGACCGCCGCCGACCGGACCGCGAGGTATGTTCCTTATGTGATGTATTCACATTAAGAGCTTCTTTCGCATTAATGTTTATGTCTACTGCTTCTGTGATTTTTGTGACATATTTTGTAGTCAATAAGTTCTAACTATAAACATATTATATTCCTCCATAAATATGATTTTTAACACAAAAAAGTTTTCATAGTATTAGTAGTAACTCCTGAGTGTAATCGTATATTAATTAGCGTTCAAACAAACATACTCCTTCACTATATGTTTTATTTTAATCAGTCGATTATATTTTTAAATTTTCAAATATTATGATTCGCTATTTATATCGACATATTTAATATAAAACTATTAAAAACACTTTCAAACTAGCTGTCAGAAGAAAGCTGCACGATAATTCTACAGTCATAAAAAACCAAAGACATAGAAACTCATAATTAAATATGGTAAACGTTAGAACCGGCTTACGATATACTAATAACAGTATGAGAGAAGTGTGTCAGCCCTAGCGAGTGCGGGCGAGTGCGGGCGGCTTCAGTTGCTCCATCAGAAACTGATACACTTCACTCGCGGTGGTCCGACTGCGCGCGGACGAACTCGACATCTGACCGAGTCGTCGTCGCATTTTGTTAATGACTAGAGAGCCGGGCGACGGCTTGACCTACGTTGACATTATTTTATACAATCTGTTCCGCTAATATCGTTTGGCGATGTTATAAAGCCTATTAATACAAATTATATTGGTTACAACATACAAGTACAATGTAGACTGTTGTCACTTTTGTTAGATTGGACAATAGCCCAATCGAATTAGTATTTTAGATTTCCAAAAAATTGTATCAGAAATTTTCCTTAGGAATTCGTTAGGGGGGGTCACTGGTAGTCTAACTCTGGTACCCCTACTTTTCAAATTCCGAAGGAAAATTTCTGCTTAAAATTTTGGTAAATCTTTGCCCGTTTTTGAGCTAATTCGAATGGGCTAAATTAATGTTTATAGTTAGTACAAAATTCACATCTCGTATGCACCGTAAGCCATATTCATTAAAGGGGCCCATAGTTTCGAAAATAAACTTGTTAAAATGAATATACAGACGCGTCAGTTATTTCATTTTGTTTGTACAGATTTGCTTATTCTACAAAACATACGCATGAGTGTAAAACCTGAATAAACATATAATATTTTCGTAGTCTATACTTTGAATGAATTAAGCAATGAATCAGCCTGTGAATAGTCCACTGCTGGGTGAAGGCCTCTTTTCCCTATAGGAGAAGGGTCGAGCTTAATCCACAACGTTGGAACTTCTGGTTTTTGAATAATTTTCCTTGCCATCAAGTAACTATCGCTATCAGGTATCTATGATAACAACCGAGACAGACGGCTTCACGTTTTTACCCAGATCAGAACAAATACTTAAATATTATATATACCTATTACATATACAAATATCTCCCCCTATTTATAATACGCACTAAGCACTTTAGCTATAGGTGCGTGTTCAAACAAACATACATACAGACATTTTAAAAAATGATAGAAATGTATATTATTTATTGTTTGTCAAAAATTTCTAAAAAAACAAGACACGTGAATTTTACATTTTTAATAGATGATATAGATAGGTGCATAGTAAATTTTATTCAATTAAGATCAAGTGCATTTTATGTATGTGAACAATACAATAATGACTGTCCTAACAACAACATTGTAATGGACATACAATTCAAGAGACGTCGCTTCATACATAAACAATCTTCTGTCCGTTTACTCAACGCTTTCTCTGTCCCGACCAACCTTTGACACTCGCCGGTCGAAGAGCAGATGAATTCGACCCGACAGTGGTCGGAGTAGTGGCTATGTTAGCGTGTCACCTGACCAGATCGGTGTAGATGGCGGATGTCTTCCGGGATCGGATCACGATCCGAAGATACCGTGCAAATATCACGATAAATTATACTACTATTTGTAGGATTTCTAATTTGTTTCGATTGTAGTTTAGTAACAACATTTCTAATGTATTTAGGGCGAAAGTTCCATTAACGACGACGGTTTCGGATTTGATTCCCGCTCGGAGCATATTTGTATTGATATAAATATCTGTTTTTGATTTTGATGTATGTCCTTGTGCATAATCTCAACGTTTTACGGAGATTCGGATCCAGCTGTTATAAATATCTGATAGTAACCATTACTCGTGATCCTTATCAAACTCCTTAAATTATCCACCAATCCGTGATGGAACAGTGCGGTAGATTAAACTCTAACCCGTTTTTCAGCAAAAAGACATATGCAGTATGTTTTAATAAATGTAAACTTGAAATGAACATGAAAAGCTTTAGTAAATGGATCGGTGACCAATGTTCTACAAGTAAAAATAACTGAATGGTTCTTCGTTATGTTTAAATCTAAAAAAGTTAAATAAATATTGGAACCATTTCACTCGTGATCAAACTGGAATGCATGCGAGCGAAGCCGTGAACTTTAAGTCTAGTTGTATGTGTGACATTGCATGCCTTCGGGCATACCCGTCTCTGAGACTTGTGGACACTGTACCTGGGGATGGGTTTTAATAATTTGTATGCGTTTAATCATAAGAACTTTGTTAATTATACAATATTACGTTACTTTTGTTAAGTATACATTATTACGTTACTTTCTAAATACAGCATTATATCTAGTTATTAACGTTTACATTGTTATCACAGACTCCGCTAGCAAATCCGCTGATTGATAGCTGTCGTGATAACATATTGTGATAAAGTTGACAAGATTCGTAACCGCGACATATCAGTTCTGGGAACTTGCGGATACAGGGCCTTTTATAATAAACTCTACTTGTACAACTACAATTATTTAAATCGGGATATTTACCATGTTTTTTATTTTCATTTGGTGGAGCTCGATATTTCGACATTATCTACGAATGTCTTGTTCACGAGACTGAAGTTTGCGTTGTAGTTATAACCATGTTAATTAAAAAATCTACTCTTACATGTTGTCAACGGCTGGACGCGGGCCGCAGCCAGAGAACTTGCTTCTTGATTTAACATATTTTATTTAGCTTTAGATTATACAGGTGACTGATAAATTACTATCAATATTTAAGGAGAATACTCGGTACATGATTCTCATTCGAATTATGTAAAAAAAAAGGTAATTATTAATAAACTTTTAGGTAAAGTTTCTCAACAATTATCCAATTATGTACGCGTCGTCTGGACACCCTAGCAGCTAACTGCACTTTCGACACAAAACAGGTAGTTTACCTACGTCCAACGCTGCCACGTGTTAACAGGGTAGCAGGATAAACAAGCATGATCCAGTCCCCCTTAATACTTTAATCCTGGCTTAGGATAGGCAAATATACTAAGATATTTTACTCGTTTAAGCAACAAATTTGTTGACTAGGTAAATGATGTGAACTTTGGCAATTTTCAGATGTGAACAAAGCGGCACATTACAACACCTGTGCACGTGCCGCCGGCATGACTGGAAAAGTGTCAACGCTTCATTTACTTGAATTGAAATTTATGAAAATTTGGTTAAAAATTAAGTACCTATTTTTTTTACATAATTCGAATGAGAATCATGTACCGAGTATTCTCCTTAAATATTGATAGTAATTTACCAGTCATCCAGTATATCACAAAATAATTAATATTACTCACTTTGTTACTACATAAAAAGAGAACATTTTGTTCTTAACATTTGACCTTCTTAATTTTTTTGTAATTCCAAGTCGTTACTGTGTATTTAAATCGTTGCTCAATTATTTAAACAACTCGATGCCTTGATGAGTTCATTGTGTGTTTATGGTATTTTTAATTTACATATAAATATATATTGTAGGCATAATTATTATAAACGTTACACAGAGGCCACAATTTACTAAAACGAATCTGAAACTATCGAACAATAACGAAACGAAGTCATTACGTCGCCGCGGCTACATGTGGATACACTAATTTATTTTATTTGCAAACCAAATTATATTCACGATAAACGCTGATAATGCATCTGATAACGATAAAGCGAAAGGACTGACTCAGTCGACGTCCGGAGGCGAATATGACAAGACTGTCAAGCAGAAGTCTGACGGGCAGAAATCTGTCGTGCAAAAATTTACCGTACGAAAATCTTACACAAGAGATTTAATGCGTTAATGTTCATGTGTATTTCGAGTTTGTGATTCATAATGTGTACATCGTGTAGCAGTGTGGTGAGTAAACATTCTTCTTAGTTCCTTAAATTATATTTTTTGTAATTCTTCGACGAAGTGGAATATAATTAATTTAATATTTTGTTAAAAATATCCTCTTATCTGATGTTCGACTTTTTCTATTTATTACGTTATCAGATGCGAACCGAAGGCTGTCAGTTATTAAATCGAAATGGATTCGTATATAAACACCGCGGCAATGTTAAATATTTTAATTAATAATATGAATGTTACATACTAATAATTATTATAATTAAAATAATCACTACGTAGTCGTTTACTGTAGGCACTAACAAATGTTTTGTTGAATATAAAAATAATAACGTTGGCGATCATTTCAAAAATCATAAGATGAGACGGAATCAAAGGTATTTTAATTTTCTCACCTAACCTCAAGAAGTGACTGATAAATTAATTTATATTTGATGTTAAAAGCACATATTAAAAAAAATTCTATTAGGAATATAGTTAATAAAAAAAATATTAAAATTAAAAAAAAAAAATTTAAAAAAAAACCGAAAATTATAAAAATATTATTTGTAATAATATTTTTATAAAATATTTTTCTACACACTTCTTGAAATACTTCATATAAGTGATTCTATGAATGCGTTTAACTTATTCATGGAAAACAAATATATGTATAGAAACACATTAATTTCAAAATCAAATTTTTTGTGTATCCTAACTATCGACTATGATATACAATTACAAACAATATAAGACGGCCGCAGGATTTCATCCACATTATGTTATACCACTGTTTCACACCTGTAAGTTACTGCGTAATATAGCCTATAACCATCGTTAATAAACAGGCTTTCAGATGCGAAAAATCTCAAAATGAGGACCGGTTGTTTCCGAGATAGTCGTGTTCAAACAAACAAACTTGTAATATCTGTACAGACATTTCGTTAATTTGAGATGAACAGATGATTCGTTAGCTCGGCGCGCTCGACGACTCCGACGAGACCGACGAGTGCCAGTTTTCTCGAAGTATTAACATAACTAGTTCATCAGTAAGAGCAGCAATTAGCGCGGTCGCTTTAGCGGAGTCCGGAGCCTACTTCCGCAACTGGAACGTTGTTCGTCTTCACTGCGCCCGCGCATCTAACGCCTCTACTTTTTATCTAGTGTTTCTTTTTAAGTATTTAAATGATATTGTGAAGTAAATAAATAATTAATACATGGTATAGAGTTATCTACAGTTCTCCAGACTCTAGAGATATTACTTAGGTCAAGCAATCTCAATGATTATTTCGCTAAATCTCGTCCATATTGTACGATTTTGAATTTCGAACAAGTTCTGTATGAAACCACGCGAAATTACAAGATTACTGCTACTTTGATATTCCGTGTTTTTAACACACTATTTGAAATAACTATTTAACTCATACTGTTATTACAACAAATGACCGCCGCGCGGGAAACTCATTGAAACTGAAACAAATTTAATGAGACTGAAAGTATAATTGAAGGTAGTGTAACGAATGTTTATTTTAAAACACTAATGAAATAATGATTTATGGTACGTTACACTTGAGATATTCACGGAATAATTAGCATTACTATGGCCGCTGTCGACTAATAAAGCAAAATCTAAAGGTATGTATTAAAAAAAGTCAGTTATTTTTTCCTGTGAGGAATTAAATTGCTTTTTTTAACTCTAGGTTTATTTTAAAGGAACAAACACTCAAACAGACAGACTTTTATCATAAAACGTGTTCAAGACGCTTCTCTGCCTCCATTATAATGAGGAAATTGAAATTAGAACTAAAATCAGTCTGTTAAACGTCCTTAAACGATTTGAGCCTTTATTTATATTATTAAGTAAACAACTTTTGTGCAATGAAAAAATGTAATTAACATTTATTTAAAAAAATAACAGCGAAGTACTTTTATAAATTAATGCTTTTTTTTAATTAAAATCATCTCGAATAATTGAGACGAACAGAAAACGTATTTTAAAATTCAGATGAAACAATCTCATACCCAGCCTTCAAACAGTATGCACATATTTGCCATGAACGCGACCTGTTTAATATCATTTCCATTAAATAGCTCGTAAACTCTTAATCACTATTTGCTCACATAACACGACAGTCGCCGGCGCGCGGTTCGCGCTGCTCGCTGGATGCACCGCGTCCACGCGACGGTCGCGGCCCTGACATTACTGCGAGGTTGCTACCAAAACTAAGTTGTTAATCAACTTAATTAGTTAAAGTAGAAATAATAAGTTACTCGTGAGTCGTGTTCTAAAGATCGAACGATTTACCTTGATATCTTTTTTTGTAACAAATAATTATCGACGGTTGGAAGTGCAGACGCACACGCAGCGCAGTTAAGATATAGGCACTAAATAATTGTCGAATATTGACACTGTGATATTTATGTAAGTATTGACGAATAAATACTTTAATACTAAATAATAAAATTGATTGAAACCCTGAGTGAGTTACAAAACACAAATAATTGATCATAATGACCTGGTGGAAGACTCGATTCACAGACTTATCGCTCAAAAGCGGTCTCTTTATGTAATCTTATATAGTTACAATTTTTGAGATAGAAATAGATAGATAGCGTGTAAACAAACATACATTTTAATAATATACAAACAAACCAAATAAAGGTCAATCGACATTGTTTATTTAATATTTATATTATATAGATCTAAAATGTTCTAGATGATACTTCGAATCTACTATTCCAATTCTGTAAATAGGTTTCCTAGTACTCAAAATATTTTCAAACTAGAATGAGCAGTTTAGCGGTGTAAATATAAATATGTATAACATAGTTCACATTATAAATTTTATTTAATTAAATCTAATAAAATTACATATATATGTATATTATATAAAATTAACTTTAACAGACTATTAACATTATTATTATAATATATAACTAAAAATATTAAAAAAAAAAAAAAAAAAAAAAGCCTTAAAAATATAATATACCTAAAGACTAAAATATATTATTAAAAGGAGTCCCTTTAGGCAAGGTTCCGAAGATACTGGCAGCGTTCCCCCTTTGAATAGCTAGACTAATTCTTTGTCCGAGGTAGCTGCCAGCTCTTCGGTCTCCTGTAATGTCGACTAACCTTTTTGCTATTTCCTTAAAAAGCATTATAGCACTAGGACCCCACGGACCAAGGGTCTCGACACCGAATGGGACAAAAACGTATTCGGAGCCTAGACCCCTGTATTTGCAAATTTTAGCTTTTTCAGCCGCTTCACAAGCCGCACCAGCTCTGTTGCTGGTTTCATGTAGATGGGAAGGTGCCAATGTGTCTGAACATGTTGCATCCCATACCAGCACCCTGCCCATCTTCCATGGAATCAAACTCATACCGTCCGGTCTCTTGCCATCGTCTCTTGCAATACCAATCGGCTCGAGTAGGCTTGGCACGTTGACGGTGGCAAGGGATCGGCGAATGATATCGTTAAGTGCGGCATGTCTCGAGAAGCGGCCTGCACTTTTTTGGCATGATAGTCCGTGATGCCCTAGTTTGTCGACATCACTGCCACAGGGACATTTATGAGGAGTGCAGACCGGAACCCCAAGCCGTAGACAGGTTACGATTCGGAGCGTGTCAGGCTCGAGAAATGTTCCTGTATTTGAAGAAGGGTACGCGTGAAGCCAGTAGCCGGCCTCATGTGTACCCACGGCCAAAAGCCTAGCACGTGCCGAACCTGTACTAAGGCTCAAAAGATTGTTATAAGTCAATTTAGAGTTTATGTCGTCCCAGCTCCTCTGTGAATTTGGATCAAATGGAAATAAAAAAAAAAAATAAATAAATAAAAAAAAATAAATATACATAATAATAAATAATAATACCAAATAAATATACATCACGTTATATATTCTGCACTCGTCCGCTCGACACACTCGTCTTATCGCCTGTCGGATGCCCCTCTCTAATCTGTTCACGCTCATCGGTTATCTCGTCCCAGAGAGATGGACACGCGATAACCGTGAAAACAAATATACACGAGAGTTAACCGGCAACATACAACGTTAACTAATGTCAGTTTTGAACGCGCTGATAGTTGTCACGCTGATTTAAAAAAAATGTTATATAGGCTAGCTAGCTAATAGTTACCTATAGGTATCGAGTAATACCTATAATCTGTTTACAATTATGAAACGGTGGGAGATACAGCATAACAGCAATGACATTAAAGCGTATGTAAGGATTCCTAGTCTTATTATACAAATATAAATATTATAGGTATAAGGGAACGTACCCATACAAAATGATCCGTTTAGGGGGGGGGGGGGGGGGTGTCTTCAAAGTAGGGTACAGGTGGCAACACTACGCTACACTACCACTACTATTGCTGACTGCACTTTTTTAATTTTCTGTTAGCAAAAAATCGTTTAATGGTCACCGATGCGACAAAGTTTTAGTAAAATGTAAACCTTAAAGTTATATAAGTTTTAAAACATTCACGGTCATTAACGATGATTTATATGTAAAACGTAATATCTTCCACGTCTGTCGTTCGACATTTGAGGTCTAGATATTATTAGTGTACCTACCTGTGACCGTGGCGCTTGCGATAGTGACGAAATATCCTGAACTCAGTATTACCAACAACAAACGTGGTTAATGTTCCCATTTTACATATAAATCATACTTTATGTTATGTTCCGATGAATTTTAACCTTCGTATCCTATCCTATATCTGTTACATATTTAGTTACTTGCTAGACGACCTAACCGATTACACTCGTTTTCATATACACTACTTTTACTTATTGTCCGGCTTGACCTCTGAACAGTCCCGACAACGCCGTGTCTAGCAGGACCGGGTGCCCATCCCGGCCCGACACGGGCACAGGCGCGTTACTGGAAGCGCATTACGCACCCCCGTTCGTCGCCCGCGGAGGGGGGCCACGACCGCGGCCTCCTCTCTCCCCACTCGTCAGCTTCCTTCTGGGACATTACTGTCTCGCAGAAGGAGACCATCGCCTTCCAGGACTTATCGTCGCCAAGCATCGTGGTGAGGACACTCGGGAGCGACAAGTTCCCTCCGAGGCATATTTACTACTGAACTTCTATGGGTTGTAGCGCGCTAACCTATAGAAGCTAACCCATAGAAGTTCAGTAGTAATAAAATCAACATCGCGATGCTCATTAGTTTACAAGAAGCTTATAATTAAAATGTCTAACCATATCGTGCCTTATGGGCGTGCACAATCATTTAAATTACTATCCAAAAATTTATATAAACGATTTCATAAATGAGAATTCGTGTATAAATTAACAATTAGTAAATGTCGGAATTTAAAATCAATATTCACATAATATTAAATTAGTATATATTACTATTATTAATAATTTTTAATAATAATAGTTCTCGTAGCGTTCGCAACAATGACGCTGTCGAACGAAAAATAAAATCAACTTCTGTAAGTGGAGATTATGAAATTTAAACTCCTTTATATTAATAATTATATTTAAAAATAATTTATTTATTTATTTATTATATACTACATATTATGGTAGGTAGTTTCAATCTCTTGATTGGCTCCTCAGAGCTATACCATCCGCGCTTATATTAATATATTTCGTTATCTTATTAGTGATGTACGTGTCTACGTTACTAATAATATGTTCGGAAGCGAGTGCACGTATTTCTAGCGGTAAGTGTAGGAAGGAACGAATTCTCGATTTAGTCAAGCACGACCGAGGTATTGAACTGAGGTCGCTCCATTAACAAATTAAACAACGAAAAAAAAAACAATACAAAAAACTTTGTTGTTTTTAACCTTAATAAGGTTAAGGTTTGTTGTCTGTCCGGTCTGTACCGAATGATTTCCAACGGTACCCTATCACTAAGAGAAGGGCTGTCTCATTGGGACCATAATAAAATAGTGAACATTTCACTAAATATTAAGGAATAAAAATAACGGACACATAAAAATAAAAGGGTCGTAATGGGAACATTTAGGGGCGTGCTGTTTTACTTTTTTAACTCGATCTTTAACAAGTATGCTTAATTAAAAAAAAATCAAAAACCCGACTGCGTAAAATACTCTTATTATAAACTAAAAAGAATAAAACAATTTACTAGCTTTCGTTTGATACCCATATTGCTACAGTAAGAAAAAAAATCAACTCCCCTCCCTCATTCCGCCATTTGCGGGCGCCATTTTGAAAATTTATATAGCCTATGTCACTACTACAATTTAGACAAATCCAACGACACCTCATAGGTCAAAAACCGTCCAGCCGTTTGGGCTGTAGGGCGCGCCAAAGAAATGGACATACATACATACATACATACATACATACATACATACAAACATACACTCGAAAAACATAACCCTCCTTCTGTCGCAGTCGGGTAAAAATATGTATAGTGTTATATCTTTTATGGTAGTGTGCACCCTTCGTGAGCGACTCTCGGACTGGTTATTATCTCATCTTTATTGAGATTTTTTTGTTCTTAACATTGATGTGCTCGACTGATTTTGTTGTATTTGTGGTAAACAAGATAAATTTATGTTAAACAATTGGAAATAGACAATGGAATAGGTACAATAAAAACAAACAGTAAACTTTATCATTCTGTAAACAACACACTGCTGAGCGAAGGCCTCTTCTCCATATAGAAAAAGGGTTGGAGCCTTATCCACCACGCTGCTCCACTGCGGGTTGGCGGATAACTTCCCTATAATGAGTAACAATCGTTATCAGGTGTCATGGTAACAACCGGGACCGACGGCCTTACGTATTCTACGAGGCACGGTGGGGAGACCCACGAGGACATACACCCAGGCCGGAAACAAATATTTCTACAAATACAGTCATACAATGTATGTACCTATACAGTAAATACAATGTTCCGAGCGGGAATCGAAACCGCGACCGTCGGCACGCGTTGAAAATAAATACATACTCATAGTATCAATAGATTATTGAGAGCGGCTGTAAGAGAGGTCAATAGCTACGTCAATTTTCGTCAAAAGTTATTTCTCGTGAGTCACGAGTTAATACCTAGAAACTTGTCCGTGTTTGACAACACGCAGTGGAGTGGAGTACGTCCTACGTCATATTAATGACATTGCTGCAGCGAACACTAGTCGCGTAGTCAGAAAATTGTTTGCTATTTCAAAAACTACAATTAATTAATCGAAAAAACAAACAAAAACAAATATTGCAGAAAATATTTTAGATAAACATAAAAGTAGTTAATGAAAACCTGTGTTGTGAATTGTAATTTAATCACCACGCGCGTATGATTGTGTTGTTTGTAACAGTCGCTTATAAAGCACTTATGTTGTATTTAACAATGTTAATATAACAATGTGCATATTGTGTTGTTATCTTCTCTATAAATAAACTCAAATTAATATTTACATTTATATGAACTAACACTGGTACTGGTAAAAAAGTATTAAAACATGTCCACATGTTACGAGTCTTATGATAATGTTAATCTCTCTCTGTCTCGTCTCTCTCTGTCTCGTCTGTTTCTGTGGTCGCAGGCTGAATGACCACCGTGTTGATGGTACTTCAGGATGCAATTGCGTGTCGGGGCGTCACGGTTGCATGCGAAAGCGATCCCGTGGCGCCCCACCACGACGATGAGGGCACCGCTGGGTTTTAGTGGGTATTCTGACTCCGCAGACAGCGAGTCCCACATACCCGTCGCCTTTACAGCGGCGGGATGCGTAAATGCATTTCCCAGCGTCAAAAAAAAAGATGCAATTGCGACTAAACATCGAATAAGAAGAAAACAAACATATCACCACGATGACGCCCGCAATGCGTAAATATTGCTAACACAATTAGCAAGTATAGAAATATACGAAACTATTGCGTGTAGAAACCTCACCCGAGCGGTCTGACGCCGGCGAGTGTCCTAAACTGAGGTCGTTGATATCGGCGAATGTTTACCAAATGGTGATGTTTAGATAAGATTACTGGTTCATTTCGTTTACAGGTACGAGAACATTTGCAGGTTTTTAAATATATCATTGTCGGTGGCCTCAAACTGCGGCGCGCCGCGACCGGGGCCAGACTTCTGGAGCTGCCGAAGGGGCAGACCCCGGAAGTGGCGGGACGCTTGGCGGAGGCCATGCAAGAGGCGCTAGGTGGCATGGCGAAGGTCGTCCAACCCAAGAAGCTCGTGAGTCTGCGAGTTTCTGGGCTGGACGACTCCGTCTCCTGCGAGATGGTGGCCAATGCGGCAGCGGCGGTGGGAAAGTGCGATGCCGGCACTATAAAGATTGGCTCAATCGTGGTCGGACCGGGCGGGTTGGGCTGCACTGTGGTGCGATGCCCGATCCCAGCCGCTAAGGCTCTGGCCGAAGTAGGCAGACTCTTGGTCGGGTGGAGCTCGGCCAGAGTTCAAGTATTGGAGCAGCGCCCTATGCGCTGCTTCAAATGTCTGGGAATCGGGCACACTCGCCCGACATGTCCGGCTGCGGTTGACCGCAGCGGCGCGTGCTTCCGGTGCGGCGTGGAAGGGCACATTGCCCGCAATTGCACCGGGGCACTGCACTGCGCCGTGTGTGCTGCCACCGGCAAACCGGCGGCTCACTGGATGGGGGGACGGGAGTGCCGCCCCCCCAAATCGAAGGGTAGAGCGGTCGCTAAGACCCCGGCCGCTCCCCAAAGCCCAATTCTCCAGGTTACGGAGGAGACTGCGGCTATGTCATCATGACCTGCCGCAGTTTCCCCCGTTCGCCGGTCCCTGGAGCAGCGGAGATAGAGCGCTCACGGTGCCCGCGAGCGCTCTATGATCGAAGGCGGCCCGCGTAGGCGAGCCAACCGTCGGGGCGTCACGGTGGCATGCGCCAGCGATCCCGTGGCGTCCTTGTACGACGACGAGGGCACCGCTGTGTTTTAGTGGGTATTCTGACTTCGCAGTCAGCGAGTCCCACATACCCGTCGCCTGCGGGTGGCGGGATGCGTAAACGCATTTCACAGCGTCAAAAAAAAAAAAAAAAAAAGGTTTTTAAATATATAGTGCAGTGAAGTTGTAAACCTAAGAGAAGAAGAACTAAGAACAAACGTAGCGTCGAGTCGATAAGCTCGTCGCCGGTTCTTCTCATCACAGTCTGCTTTCCGAGCCGTTGGCAGCGACTAATGAACTAAAATACCGTAATATGACGATTCAGAAAATTTTTAAAACTATAACACGATATATTTGATTGATTCTAAAGATTAGACACTCGAGATCTAAATGATCGCCAACTTTTGTAAGATAAATAGTTACGAGAATATACAAAGATCTAAAATTTTAATAACAATTTCACACAATGTGACTACACACGTTGAAATAGTCAATTACATAAAAATATAACGTAAAATTCAACTTGGATAATTATCAATTGATACGGAAGCTTTGTAATATTAGGAATGGATTTTATAATATGAAAAAAAAAAAACGTTCTGAAAGTAGTATTGCAATAAAACACTGTTTTTTTAATACAAATATGTTCATTAGAATCTAAACACTTTATAATTAACTAATAAAGCTATGACCTTATTTCTCTGGTACAGTATATTGACGGTCACACTTCACAGTGGTTGAAGTCGTCTCAAGGATTCGTAATACTGTCAAAGTACGTAGTTTTTGCAGTAATTAGAATCAACGGTGCATCTCATACAGCACTGCCTTGGCGACGCGACGCCCACCTCGAGAGAGAGGGCGCGAGGCGGGGCGAGGGAGGTCAGTTTGCGGCCGCTGCAGCTTCACGGCCACGACTAGTACAGTGATAGGGATGCGGTTAAATTATGATTAATCTATTTAATTAATAATTGCACCTCGCAGTTTTAGCCGCGTATCTTACGATCCCGTGGGGATGTCAGGATAAAAAGTTTCATATGTGTTATTCTAGATCTATAGATCTCAAACCTGTCTCAGTACCAAATTTCATTCCAATAGTTTATCGAAGGAACCCCACTTTTGAAAATTTGTTAAAAATAATAGAACGAAGTTCATTTAGCAACCAGTGCTTTATTTCAATAATCACTGCCTTATCACTAAAGCGCTTGTCTTTATACCTTTCACCACCATTAATGGGTGGGAAATAGATCATCTGTTCACATAATAAAAACGCTTCTCTATTAAATTAATATCCACGAATTGATATTAAATATAATGCACCACCAGCCCATCAGCCGTTTTATGTCTAATGTTGAACATAGGCCTCCCCTATCATATCTTGGGTGGTTTGCTAATACTCGCAGCGCTTGGCACGTGGGTTGGCGAGCCCAGTGTGTTGCGGCAGGGTATAGTGACGCTGATAAATAATAATTAAGTACAAAACATTTGAATTATATTCTAATTAACTAATTTAAAAGGAACATTAACTAATTGTTTACCCGACGGACGGACAGACGTCCGCCGGTGTAACACAATCTCTTGTTTAGTCTCGGCGCGAGACAGAACAGAAGTCGAGATCACACTAATAGACACTTCCTTATATAATATTTAAACTATCACTTGTTTCAGTTCTATTTTTATAAGAACCGTTTAAACTCAAGATTATTGAATATTTGGTTGGAATGTTTAGCTCTCTTGCATTTGGATTGACTAAGTCTAAATAAATCTTTTATACACTGTTATTAATTCGCGGAAATCGCGGAGGATGTCCGGAGTGGGAGTTGGCGCAGACTATAACGTCCTCATTTGGGACATATCAGTTAGGGCTGCCGCAAATTTTTTTTAAGAGTATGAAAGCCTTACAGTTTCAAGTGTTGATTTGATGAACATAAGTATTACAGCTGTTATATTATAATTTCAGTTTAAAATATCATTAAATTTAATTTTATTAAAATTACTTAATTTAAGAATATTGTATCTAAATTAAATTGACTGGCCCATTGGTGTAGATGCCAGTGACCATGTTTTCTGCTCCAGGGTTGTTGGTTCGATTCTCACCCTAGTCTGGGTGTAGCTAATATATATTTATTTATAAGTATATTTATTACAAAAAATCAGTCGGCTGTTATCTAAAACACGGTCATTGAGTTGCCCACCTTAGAAACAGACTACCGTGTGACGTGCGTATACATGTGTTAAACATAAATATGTAAATTTATATAAATATATTATCTATATATATTAAATAAAATTGAATGTGACGACTGACGACCCTGTGGTATTGCTATAAAAACGATATTTCGTAGAATTTTAAGTCGTTGGATTATCACTACTGAAGTTTAACTATTACTAATGAGCAACACGACATCACATTCTTTGTTCTATTTCAATGTTAACAACATAACCGCACTATCGCACTATCTTTAATGTTTCGTTCACTTCCTTTATTTCAATTCACTTGTACAAATTATTAAAATTCAAATAAAATAAACTCTTAAGGGGTACATGTACTAACAGCTGTATTTGTTATTATTTATAATATGTCAACAAATTATTATTTTTATTTTATATGATAATAAAATTATTATTATTACAGTTCAGCTCCACATAGTCCTTTCCTATAAAACTCTCTCATAGGAAAGGCCTAAGTGTGTTCACTTTTATAGACCGATTAACGTTATTCTACTGCGGTAATCATTAAGCCCCAGCTCCGATAGAGCTGACGGCTGCTCCGTGCTGCGTGCAAAGTAAAAACCAAAGGAATTCCAATCTCCTGACAGAGACGTCACATCCGCTCGTTAACTGCTCGTTAGATACAATAATTGTCCTGTACGAACTCGTACCTGTTGCCCGCCGCCGTAATTACCCGCCGGCCGCCACTAAAATAATTTCGCATTTGCATGATCGCGCACTCGTTATGTAAGGACAAAAACTTGTAATTACTCGACTTCAATTTAAAACTATATTTTTCTATGATAAATATTTTTTGGAATAAAATTGTCGAGCTATAGGTATTTAAGAACGGGGCGGAACGGATTCAAATCGAAATGTAAAAAGCTACAAAATAATTAGTTATTTAATTGCCTTATTATTAATATTTAGCGTCCAGTTTATGTATATGTACTGATAATAATTGAGGAAAACGTGATTCTTGGAACTATTTAATAAGAGTCGGGACGATATTGAAAAATTAAATTTCTCATATGTAGTCATTTTTATTATTTTATTTTTCGATACTTAATATTATATTGTTATAATTATGAGTATTGTGTATATATCACATATTATGCACAACAGAGTATAGAAACGTAATAATTAACTTTTGTTTTCGTAGTTAATTTTGCCTTTTGTTTATTTGATTCTGAATCGCTCTCATCAACTAGATGGTATATTAAAATATCTACATATTAATTTACGTTATCGTTAAAATATTTAAATATTTTCCCTTTTAGTAATACAATATATAATGTGCAATGTTTGGGTTTCCTGTATTCTCATTTCTCACTAAAGTAAACTCAACTTACAATGTCCGCACTATTCCAGTGTTTACATTCGCTGTTTCAGCGACCGCCATCTTATTACTTACAGTAAACTTACCTCGTAACTCTTTGCGTCATTTGCAGTTCACTGCCCGCTGCGTTGTTACTGCAGAGTGCAGAATATATCGCTAGTGACTATTAACATCGTCGGAACCTCGATCTATTGATAACTAGATCGTGGTCGGAACTGCTAAATGGCATTTTTTAATGTCATAAAACGTTCCTAAATAACCAAGTCTATCATCAACTGAAAAAAAAAATTATGCATAGTTTTTTAATTACTTAATTATTTTATAAATGTCGGTATTTAAAAAAATAAGTAAAAAGATTCATGCAATTTACACTTTGCATCGCTCTCCTGTTAGGTTGCTGTTTTTCATATCCGACATTTTTAATAGTCATGGCCGATATGTTAATCTGAGACGAGAATTCCTTTATTTCAATCTTATTTCAATTGTCAATTAGTGACTTTGTGAGTTTATAATTTCGCTAGTACGCCAATGTAAAATCATTTTGATAGGTACTATAATGACGCTGTTACCACATGGCTCATTTAGTTTTATGTCAAAAACCGTGTCCGAAAACACACACAAGTTAAACAAACGCTCAGACCATGACGAACACCTGTATATTCTATATATATAGCTGTAACATTCGTTGTAAAGCTATCGAACGGTCACTGATCTACCATTGTGACACGATTGTAGTAGCAAAATCGTTCTCTTATCGCACACGTTTGCAAAAATTTCGCGGAATAGATAGGGATTACATTATATTGAAATAAACTACGATAACGATACAATGGCAATTATCTACGTTCATATACAATTATAGACATTATTTAATAAAAATTCTTATCTCTGATAATTACAGATTATTTGTCTTCGCTATTTACGATAGCTATCTTTATGAGATTAATGTATAAATAATTTAATAATTTATATAATTTTATTAATAATAATGTATAAATAATTAAATAATTTATATAATATTATGGTTTTATATCATAGTTTAATTTTATAGCGAAATACCCGACCGCCTCATTCCTACAGATGGACAAATTATTGTTTCCTTTTGGTTAATGTCAACCTGGCGACCGAGCTCTCCTCGGGGAATTACCCAGGTTATAACCTAGCTAGATCGATTCTTCGCTCCTTGAACTCATATATTTCAAATTTCCTAAAAATCGTTGTTTCGTTAAAATTTATTAAAAACAGACGGACCTGCATTTAGAACGAATTTTTGGTGACCTTGCTACATTTCAACCGGATCTCATTAGTGATATATCCTTCAAATAATACAATATGTTTATGTTATCTGTTATTATAAATTTCACCTTTAAACACGCATCAATTAGTAAAAATATTATATTTTGCTAAACAAACCAATAATCAAATTTTAATTTTAGATCTTAATCAAAACATTCGAAAATAATTCATGTCAACAAAACAAGTTGAAATGTCAGTCGCGGCGCAATCAAAGCTCTTAATCATTTTATCGGCCATTAAAAAAGCAAAGAATAAAAAACAGGGAAGTAGATAGAAGTCAACGCGATCGTATATTGAAACAACCTCATTTGAAAATTTGAAATAACTAAGGTGACCAACTATTTTTTGTTCAAAAAGAGTACACTTTGCAAGTATTAGATTAAAAACAAAAAAATTGAAAAAAAAGTTCCCAAACGGTCAATGTTTGAAAAAGTTCTGGCAATTTATTGACGACAGTTATCGATAATTATTGGATGGACGACGGAAAAAAAAAAAAAAAAAAAAAAAAAAAAAAAAAAAAAAAAAAAAAAAAAAAAAGGTCATCCACCATACCACCATTACCAATTCCAAAAACTATTATCGATAATTATCGGATCGCACTACATTATCAATAATTATCGGATCACACAAAATTATCGATAATTATCGAATCGCACAAAAATATCGATAATTATCGATAATTATCGCACACCCCTACCACAGATTAGAATATAATACGTAGGTCAAAACTGTTGTTCAAATCACTGTCATAATAATTATTTCATTAATAAAATTGAAATGAAATAATCTAAAAAAATGTTTTAGAAATACAAATGCGTATAAAATTATACAAATGAGTACTTTCAGAGTACAGGATTTGAAAAGAGTACGGTTTGCGAAAAAAGAGTACAAAACTCAGTAAATGAGTACAGTTGGTCACCTTAAAATAACCTTAATACAAATAAACACTAATAACTACAAATGTCAAACTGTGAATTATCACGAAGACGTTCCACATAACAAGTCAGTTGATAATAATTTTAAATTTCGTATTTTATGTCAAGATCGATTTTTAATTTCATCGCTATTAACATTTGAAACGAATAATTTATAGCGATCATCATTAAACGTAATAAAATTAATGATGCCTAAGAAATAAAAGTGAATGTTTTCGGTTGACATTTAAATTTAAAATTCTAAATAGAGCGATGCTCCATTTTTACGCCTATAAGTGTGCGTTATGGAAGCAAAAGAAATTGGACTAGATTGTTGCGCGTGCGCAACGGCGCGTTTGTGTGCGTGCGCTCGTGTGTGCGTGAGCTCGTGGTCGAAAACGAGTAAAACTGGTAGCCGGTCTCTTTAAACATTACAATTTCCCGAAACTAATATATACATATATTTTTTTCTATAGATAAATATATTCTTTATAATTAAACGTTAGCTTTAAATACATCGCAGTGTACTTTAAAACTAGAAAGGTTTTGATGAGAACGTTATAAGTAATTACGACGTGCATCGGATCTACATGATCGAGATAGGAACGTTTTATCTGTGTTTTGATTTAGAATGTCGACGAATTTATGTTTCGCAAAATTTTACCTTCAAAGAGAGAAAGACGCAGACTCGATGAAATAATTTTAATTTAATTATTTTAATTATTTGTACATTAGTATATCGTCGTTAATGTGAAACTACCTCACGATTCGGAATTCAGATTCTGCTGAGAAGAACCAACAATGATCTGTTCCTTTTAAAAATTGTCATCGCTTAGTAATAATTATAAATTTACTTATATCTCTTGCATGAAAGCCTACATTACTCATTCTAAATTGTATTTATATGTGTGTGTATGTAAATGGAAAATATAAATAAATAAATATGTTTAACACACACATTGTCGTCTGTTCCTCAGGTGGGCGGCTTAATGCCTGTGTTTTGGGTAGCAGCCGACTGATATACATTTTTTTTTAAATAAATATAGATATAAATAATACATATATAAATAAACATAATATGTTGCATCCATACTCGGGGTGGGAATCGAGCCCACAACCCTTGGAGCGGAAAACGGGGACACTGCAAACTGCGCCAACGGGTCAGTCAAACATAAATATACTAAGAAGTATTATTATACGATAAACACTTTATTGCCGTGCGATGACCGGCAGAGACGAAGTCCCGAAATCTTTCTTGTCGAGGTGTCGTAAAAGGTGACTAAGGCTTCAGTGGTGTGAACAACTGCACACCAACCAGGATGGTGATGGGCAGCACCATATCCAGCTGCAACACGCTGCACTCGCCAGCCCGCCTACCAAGCGTGGCGAGTATTAGCAAACCCTCCCAGAGATCATGGGGGAGACCTATGTTCAACAAGTGACATCAAACGGCTGATGTAGTAAACAATTTATTGATCGAATCCTTAACTCAAGTATATAAATATATAAACAATACTAACCGTGTGTGTTTGTGTGTGTTCTTTTTTTTTGTAGCTTTAAGTAGGTACGTCCTTCGTGAAATACTAATAAAAATGTATAAATTCCTTGAAAATGACCTCAAATGAAACAGCGTGATTTAATGTAATCCATGAAGAAGTTAGCGATGAGTACGGCCTCAGCAAACAATGCGGGAGATCCGATGTCGATTGTAAGGTTAGTGTCGCAAGCGGCCGGCGCACAGCGAGGAACCGCTCGCTGGGCCGAGATTCGCTCGGCGGACCTTGTAATTACACGTAGTTGAACTGACTTCTGATTTAAATAGGGATTGCTGGCTCTGACGTCGTGTTCACTGGAGTCTTTAATAAAACGCCGTATCGTAGAGAATTGCTACTAGTGACGACGACACCGCTTGCGAGCTTCTAGATGTATCCCGTATAGTCGTGCATCCGAATGAAATGGCCGGCGTCTCCCAAATCGACGACGCCTATTATATTGTTCTATTATTCACTCAAAATCAAAATTAAGGGATTTGTTATAGCAGCTTTCCTCAATAAGAACTCATTTTCTCTTGCTTTCTAATGTAAATATAACATTTAAAATTGGACAAGTTTACAAAAAACAACAATTAAAAAAACACTTTGGTGTTATTATGTAAGTATATTGCAGATTAAATATTAAAAAAAAAGATCAAAACAGCGTATTAAATAACACGCACTTACGTCCTATTATTTTGTTTATAATAATACATCGTCGGTACTCGTACATCCGCTGGAAGCTCTTAACGTAACGAGTGCACGCGCTAAGAACGAGTCGGTTCTTCGACGCCTTATTTGTAACAAGATTGTTTTCTTTCCCAGAATAACACCCCCACAGGTCTGACCGGTTACGAGGAGTTTTTCTCCTCTTTAATACATTCCTCTTTTAACATTATACTTTCCCTAAAGATTACAATGATTGTTTTATTATTGTAAATAAAGATAGAGCTTTATTGATTCTACCTTCACATAAGACTGCGTCTTATAAATTAAGTAATTTTCATCACCTATTACACCACACGGTTAAAATAATTAATTTGACGAAATCGTAAATAATTTTAATGTAATCAATAATAATTAGTTTAAATACATTTCTACGTAGTAGGCATATTAGTAATAATTGTCGACCTCGGTCCGCACCGCGCGCCTGTGGGCGAACACGTCGAGCTCCGTTCATATCAGTAAAACGCGAGCAGCTACCTGTTGCACTCGGTACTTGTTTTTCAATAGGATTATATCTATTTACAAAACAGACAGAGATAATGTTATGACTGTTGCACGAGATTTATCTCGAACCGATGTCATGTGATGCTGTTCTTGATAAGGTTGTCATTTGTTTTCATTGTATGCTTGGCAATGATTTTAAACAGCATCAATACTTATATGAAAACTGTATACTACTTACTTACTTTAACGCGTTGTACGATTTAATTCGTTCTATTTTTTGTCAGAATGCTTGATATTTTAAGGTTATCAATTAGTTCAGATATAACATACGTTACCACCTTATAAGTATCAGGTTCAGAAGGACTTGAAACTCGATGTACAGAACTTTTGACCGAATGGCTTATTTTAAGTTCGTGTACGAACTTTATTGTTGGCCAATAGAAGGAATGACAATCGAGAAAGGTGTCGTCGGAGTTTATATCCAGGTTTGTAGCAGTTAGCTGGACATTGTAGATATTGTACACACGTAGCTTATAGATCTTAGAGAATATAAAGGGACTTTAAAATGGGGTCGTTTTAAACGATCTTTTGTATTGGTATGGTAAATATGCTGTGTCCCTAAACGTTAACAGTTACTCAACAAGTTCGAGTAACGGTCGCAACAGTAAATCGTCTCCGGCGAACATCGCGATCACCATCCCGACGTATTGGCACATCGTCAACTATAGTCGGTCACCGTGTAACTGTTTCTATCGTCTTCTCACACTATGGAGAGAGATCATATAAAAATTAAAAATAATATTATTTGTATTATGGCTCGTTATATCGTCTAGTTAGTTAGGACCCGTTTACGTTGTTTTTGTATTAACCAAGTTCTTTTAGAGTATCAGTGATCACAAGTTTAAATGATTATAAGAAATTAAATAAAACTTCGTAATGAGTATGTGTATAAGTTGATAAAAATAAAAGATCAAGACCCGATCTCATCTTCTATTAACACCTCGTTAATATAGTTGCTAATAGAAGTAGCTCCACTCCATCCTTACTTTATTAAAATAGGAAATATAAAAAATTAAAATACTTAAAAAAAAAATAAGAGGAGGAGAGGAGGTAAACGGCCCCGCGCCCGCCGCTTACAGTAGTTTCCGTCCTACATTTTATGAACCTTCCTCATTTGAGATCGAACACTTATTGTACTCCTATTCCTGTCTCATATTGACATTTAATGTAGTTGTGAAGTTAAAGTTCTTTTCAACACTCGTCATGGCAATCAAGGTTATTATATTAAATTCGTAACTGTGGACCCATATAGATTTAAAAAAAAATTTATCATATGTTCTCCAGCCGAATATATTGAATGACTTTTCCTTACGGAACCTTTTTAATAACCTCTTATAATATTGTGATAAACTCGAATTTAAAACTTAAATACTAAAGGCGTGAATATATTCACATTTCACGTTTAACCGTAATATTACACTTATAACTAAATTATTATGTTCCCTAGACACACATATATGTATATGTTCTTTTGTATTATAACTACAATCATGTGGTCCTATAAATGTGTTGTGTTACTTATTATATATTTGTTTTGTCATAACCTTATGGTTTGTTTTGTCAATACCTTTTATAACTTATTACCTAAAATTTATATCTTTAGTTTATTTGAAACATGTAGCAAAGTACATTTTTTTTTCATATTTTGTTGATACCTCCTATACCTTATTACCTAAAATTTATATCTTTAGTTTATTTGAAACATGTAGCAAAGTACATTTTCTTTAATATTTTGTTGATACCTCCTATACCTTAATATCTAAAACTTATATTTCTAGGTTTGCGTTTTAATAGTAATTTAAATTCGGATCAGATTAGTTCAGTGCATAGTCAAGTACATTTCTCTAATGTAATTGTGACTCTCGTCAAGGTATAGAACCCAGTGCCTAAGTGGTGAGTGTAATAATACCGATGCCATCAGGAAGGTGTTAACTAATCTCAAACGAAATAACGTCTCTACAAAGGCGAGGCAAATGTAATCAATGCACATCACTCTTAAGCGATCTACGCTTAAACACTATGGGCGAAATCCACAGTGAGGGTCCATCACTGCTGCAACGTATCACTTCCACCATCGTAATGGCGTCAGCAACGCTGAGCAAAATTCGGTCGTGGTTCCGGTATAGTTAATCAACGAAAGACATCATCCGAGACATCGAACGTCGATTAAAAATAGCACAGCAGTACCACATGGCGCATACACTACTCTAGGCTAGACAGAGCGAGGGACACACAGTGTTCCAACCGAAGTTGTATACAATAGCCTCTACCTCGATGTCACAGTATGAGGGACACTCTTACGTATCACGAATTATATCGCAACGTAGGACATCGCGCCTCACTTTTGCGTCACCTATACAAATTCAAGACGACATTGACAAAGGGCTCAATAATCTGCGGTGACCGAAATCAACCACAGCGTCTTGCATTCCAGTATCAAATCATCAAGAAAATGCTAGAGTATATTCAGCGCAGTGCTCACACTATTTAGTGGTAATTCACCAAATAACATTACGAGCACTCGATCGAAAATAATAATTGGAATCGAGATTCTTTATTGCGCAATGCTCATTTCTTACAAATTTATCGTCAACATATTAACCGTCGCTCGGAGGCAACGTGGTCGTACCAGAACGTCGTTTTATGTTTTATTTTTGATGACATATATAGATACGTTTCGATAACGTTTCAGAGTTTTTCGAACGACCGATGAGTCGACAGAGCGACTTTAACGGACTCACGGAATCACTTTACGTATCAAGTCAGTACGAGGTTCTTCCATATCGGTCGTCGATCGCAGTTGAGGATGCCAACAGTGCTGTATGAAACACCCTACGAACGTACACGAAAGACTAATCGAACTTCAGAAACCCGATGACTAGACGTAACGACTTTACGCAAGTCCGGCGGTCGGCACAGTTTTACAAGTTGCATATATTGTATTCCAGCTCCCAAATAAATTTGCGAGACAGGTCTACAATATACAAGGTATAACAGATCTTCGATCTAATTGTATCGCCCCTTTAATGTATTGTTCAATACATTTCTTTGTCGGGATGATTCTCAATCATCTCACTGTACGTGTCGCTCCATCACGCACATTTATATTTTTATTTAATAAGACGGCTACTGCCATTACCGTCTGTAATAACATTTAATGTTATTTGTTAATATTCTATTAAGTATTTATTTGCCACTCTTATAATCTGGAGGCACGGCAGTGCCTCCGCCAAGTCGAGCAAAAAAAAAAGTGGCACGGCCGTACTATCTTTTCTCGAAGCAACTCAGGCCATTTTCGACCCCCTATAACTTCGTTGTGGATAAAACTAGAAGTCTGAATTTTCAATACCCAAGCAGGCATTGTATAAACACGGTATATTTCAAATTTCATTCAATTTGAACCAGTAGTTTAAGAATTATAATTAGTCAAAGTTTCGAATTTTGTCACTCACTGACTGACCGATCATCAAAACTCTAAGGCACTTCTAGCAGACATAAAAGCTTCAAATTTAGAATACCATTAGTGTTTAGTATATAAACCAAGGAAAAATTCAAATATTTTGCTATTTCGGTCCAGTTTTCTAGATACACCAACTGCATAAATAACTTTGTAATCCCATATAAATATATAGGATTACAAAGTTACATTTGCAGTGAATGAATCAATGTACCCGTACAAGTATAACATAGTGGAATAATAGGTTTAGATAGGTACCTAGATATAATTATCTTCAAAGGTAACCTGTAAAATGGTCAACGGAATGAAAAAGCAAGAATGGGACATGTCTTATGTAGCTGTACCAAAATCACGCAAAGTATTAAAGAACACTAATAAATCATAACCGCGACTGGTTGAGGTGATTTGCCCGCTCCACGGCTTCCACGCTTCCCGTACGTAAGTTATTTTATTTTATTCAGTTGGCAGCTATATTAAACCTATCCCTCTAATCGGTTTCTACACTGCATTGTAGCAAAACGCTCAATCGCTTGGCGGCACGTCTTTGCCGATAGGGTGGTAACTAGCCACTACCAAAGACTCCCACCAAAGCAGATCAGAGAAAGAAAATTTACTCTGCCGGGGATTGAACCCGGGATCTCCCGCTTAATATACAACAGCGCGCACCATTTCGCCAGCGTGATCATCATTTTTGAGTTCATATAATTATGTCATTATTAGAATGCACCTGATTGATTAAGTGAGTCATAACAGCAATAACTGTTAATTAATGTATATTAACATTAAATAAATAAAAATAAATATAGAAAATAAGGACTCAAAATAACTTTTGTATTTTAAAGCTATAACTTCTTGATGAGAGTAAATTTTTATACGATGCGCGTGTACTCTGTGACAAAAAACCGACAACATAAAGCTAAGTAGTAGGCGCCGCGCAATTGCGCTAACTTACTTCATTGCGCTGGATGTGTCAACTCACTTTTTACAAGCTTTTATTTTGTTTCACCTGTCTCGATATTTGTCATCAAATCTTGCAAATTAAATTTGATCCAAAATAATAGTAAATCATGTGACAATGCAATATTATGATTACATGGTGCTGATTTGATGGAGGAGCTAGAAGGTAGCCAAAGGAAGGATTTTGGGCCCGTTTGAGTCCTCTAGACGAGTAAGTTTGTCTTTCAATGGTAACCAGGGTCTGGTGATGAAGTTGGAATGTGGTCATAGGAACTCAGTAATGAAATGACGCAACCCCATCGAGTTTTGGCTCGTTTGGTTCGTCTTAACGAATACTTTGTTTTGAAATGGTTACCAGGGTCTGATCTGATAATAGAGCTGGAAGGTGGCTATAGGAACTTCGCAATGAAACGACACAAACTCATCGAGTTCGGGCTCGTTTGGATCGTCTTGATGGTAGTTTGTCTTTCAATGGTAACCAGGGTCTGGTGATGGAGCTGGAATGTGGTAATAGGAACACCCTAATGAAAACTACGCAACCCCATCGAGTTTCAGCTCGTTTTATTCGCCTTGACGAGTACTTTGTTTTTAGATGGTTACCAGGGTTTGATCGGATGATGGAGCTGTAAGGTGGCCATAGGAACTTCGCAATGAAACTAAACAACCTCATCGAGTTCGGGCTCGTTTCAATCTTCTTGACAGACAGTAGTTTATCTTTCAATGGTAACCAGGGTCTGATGATGTAGCTAAAAGGTGGTCAAAGGAAGTCAGTAATGAAACGATGCAACCCCATCGAGTTTCAGCTCGTTTAATTCGGCTTGACAAGTATTTTGTTTCAAGACGGTTACCAGGGTCTGATCTGATGATGGAGCTGAGAGGTGGCAATAGGAACTTTGCAATAAAACGACACAACCTCATCGAGTTCGGGCTCGTTTGAATCGTCTTGACGAGTAATTTATCTTCCAATGCTAACCAGGGTCTGATGATGGAGCTGGAAGGTGGTCATAGGAACTCTATAATGAAACGACGCAACCACAACGAATTTAGGCTCGTTGATTCGTCTTGAAGAGTACTTAATTTTTAGATGGCTACCGGGGTCTGATCTGTTGATGGAGCTAGAAGGTAGGCAAAGGTACTTCGCAATGAAACAACAAAACATCATCGAGTTCGGGCTCGTTTGGATCATCTTGACGAGTAGTTTGTCTTTCATGGTAACCATGGTCTGGTGATGGAGCTGAAAGGTGCTCATAGGAACTCTGTAATGAAACGACGCAACCCCATCGAGTTTGGGCTCGATTGAACTGTCTTGACGAGTATTCTGTCTTTCAAAGGTAACCGGGTCTGGTGATGGAGCTGGAAGGTGATCACAGGAACTCTGTAATAAAACGTCGCAACCCCATCGAATTTTGGCTCGTTTGATTTGTCTTGACGTGTACTTTGTTTTTAGATAGTTACCAGGGTCTAATCTGATAATGGAGTTGGAACGCAGTCATAAGAGCTTCGCAATGAAACGGCACAGCCTCATCGATTTCGGGCTCGTTTGAATCCTCTAGACGAGTAGTTTGTCTTTCAATGGTAACCAGGGTTTGATGATGTAGCTAGAAGGTGGTCATAGGAACTCTGTAATAAAACGACGCACCCCAATCGAGTTTCGGCTCCTTTGATTCGTCTTGACGAGTACTTTGTTTTAGTGGGTTTTCAGGGTCTGTTTACAGATGGCGCGCACCAACCATTAACTCGGCGCATCGTCTTATTATAAGTATAACTTTTTACGTACGTACATAAGTATACATTCACTGTTAAAAAAAAAAATTAAAAGTTTATTTTTATGGAAGTTTAGGTGTAAAAAATCGACAGCAATATGACAACACTGTTTCCGGCTAAACATACTTCATTCATCTCTCTTGTCAAGTATTTCAAGCTGTCAACTTGAGATCACAATATGTATGACATGACAATCAAATTATATATCTGTATCGTATCGAAAAAGAAAAAGAGGAAGAATATCTACAAAAATAAGAAAAGCTCATTAGACCTAGCGAAGGCTTTAAGAAAATACGTTGTTGATATTAAAGAAGTAGAAGACACCGGAAAGGAAAATAAGTAGGACTGTCTACAAAAAGAAATGAGATGCCATCAAAAACATAACTTGTAAAAAGAAACCAAGTCTCGCAACTCACTTCTTCTTCCGTAAAAAGTTGTGAGATCCATGTAATACCAAGTCGGCTAATTTATTCAAACCCTACTTAAGGGTTCTTCTGTTTTAAGTTATTACGTTAGTAGCTAACCTAACAACATCGTATAGTGATCATATCAATATTAAAAATCTTTGATGTTTTAAATAAATAGATTGACTTGGCAATCGCATGAAAACAATGTATCTAAGAAGTAACACATAGGAATATTATATTAAATTAGATTGTTTAGTGCGATTGCCAAGTCAGTCTATTTATTTAAAACATCAAAGATTTTTAATATTGATATGATCACTATACGATGTTGTTAGGTTAGCTACTAACGTAATAACTTAAAACAGAAGAACCCTTAAGTAGGGTTTGAATAAATTAGCCGACTTGGTATTACATGGATCTCACAACTTTTTACGGAAGAAGAAGTGAGTTGCGAGACTTGGTTTCTTTTTACAAGTTATGTTTTTGATGGCATATTTATTTGTTAGGTAGTTGTCTGAAACAACTTCCAACTTTATGATTATATTGTCAAACAATACCATCATTTTGATACGAATCAATGTCGATATCAATAATTATTTAGACGGCCCCAACATACCGTCGATACATATAAATATGTATATTTCAAAGGTAGACGCTCGTAGCATCTCCTATTATATTTAAATATTGCTATGGATCACCATCATTATGATACGACTCAATGTCGATATTATTATTTATTTAGACGGCCCCAACATACCGTCGATACATATAAATATGTATATTTCATAGGTAGACGCTCGTAGCATCTTCTATTATATTTAAATATTGCCATGCATCACCATCATTTTGATACGACTCAATGTCGATATTAATATTTATTTAGACGGCCCCAACATACCGTCGATACATATAAATATGTATATTTCAAAGGTAGACGCTCGTAGCATCTCCTATTATATTTAAATATTGCCATGCATCACCATTATTATGATACGACTCAATGTCGATATCAATATTTATTTAGACGGCCCCAGCATTCCTACCGTCAATATATATAAATGTGTATATTTCAAAGGTAGATGCTCGTAGCATCTCCTATTATATTTCAATATTGCCATGTATCAATATTATTAGGGGATCAACCACAGTTAGCAGTCTTCGAGTCGCCCCGTCAAACCGCACCACTACAGTATCATTTCCACACGTGGTAGAACAGACGTCAGAAGACGCGCCCTAGCGACGGCGCCATCGCTCTGACACGTGTCATCGACATCAAATTCATCCCACATGTGTGAGCGGTGCGCACCACGGTGTCGCTCAACACGACCTCGCCGCGACCACTCACCCTATATATGCGAAACGACGAAATTGACATTCGGCCCCACACACCGTGCACCCTGCACCGCGAGCTGCGAACCGCGCTCCATGCGCCGCGCGCCACGCGCCGTGCGCCGCGCGCCGCGTGCCTTGCACCGTGAGCCGTTATTACACGAACTTTTCGGGACTTCAATACACGAACTTTTCAGTAAATTTTGTCCTTAAAAAAAATTTTGATTAAAAGGTATTGCTCTCACGGAGTATCTTATTACACTTAATGTTGTTTATTTATGTATGTATTTACTTGTTTATTTATTTATGTATATTTTTAATTAGTTATATTGTCACAACCGGAGCCGACAGCGCGCCGCGCCGGCGGCCGCTCGGATCAGACACGAGTACGTCAACCGAATTAAAATCAAAATCGACGTTTACATGCTGTTAGAAGGTTCGAATATCTGTTACGAGTACGAGTGAAGCGTTAGGTCCTTTGGTCATTTTAATCAGGATAAAGCTCAGTATTTGTTCTACCTCGTTTCACACTATTTTGTGTTGCGGTTAAGATGTTCATCAATTATTTTTATTTGGTTGATAATTTATACATACGTAACGTAAGCTTATATTTATTTTTATTTAAGCTTTTCGAGGCGCAGTAAAGCTTAGTGTTCAGAAGAGCCGCTATGCTGCCACTTACAAGTTATACTTTTTTGTCAATATATAATAACATCTTAATCTTATCTTATCTTATATTTATTTATAATTATAATATATTAGAAATTACTATTAGTGATAGAAATCACTATCAATGATAGGACTGTCTTTGCACTCTATTTTGTATGTTTTTTTTTTCGTTTCTTCTTTTATCTATTACTTAAGCGTGCAATAAATTATAAATAAATAAATAAAAAATGGATATTTGTTGGACTCATATCAGCTCACTTATCAACTTATTTTTCGTTACCTGTATTTAAATTTTGATTGATACTCATAAGAGTTAATAATGTTCTCGACAATATATATTTTTAGTAGTTGTTTACCTTAATAATATAATAAGTTATAATATCGAAAAAATTTAGTTTGTCATACACTAAACGTGCACTAAACGTAGGAAATATTTCACAAATACTATTTGGAAGGGAATGTCTTTAGTTATTTAAGTTTATCACATGTCCCTGCTGGTGACATAGTGACATACCTTTCTTTTTTAGTACTCTGTGTAACAAGTAAAAGGACAATCGTAACAGGCGTTAACCCACATTGAATTTATGTAACGTTGTGTAAGGAGCGGAGTTTTGAAAGACGTGATCGCGCGGCGGACGGTGCGATGTGTCGAGAGCGGCGGACGGTTCACGACGGTTACCTACTTGTCTTAGCATCTGATGTATCTATTATAATTATAGTAGTCTAGTTAATATACTTTTGTATCATCTTCAAGTGCAGCGATTGATCATTTATTCAACTGTCTGACTAGAAGTTTCAGTTTTTGGCTTAGTATAGTCAGGTTTAATGCAGGGCATGTGACTGAATCTATAAATATTAACCCCGCTACCCGGGCCTCAGAAAAATAACCGCCACCACAGCCCAAAACAATTACTGTAATTATTGCCAGACCAATTACATCTTTCATTTACTTTATTGTTGTATAACAT
Source organism: Euphydryas editha (assembly GCA_036937285.1). Classification (NCBI taxonomy): domain Eukaryota; kingdom Metazoa; phylum Arthropoda; class Insecta; order Lepidoptera; family Nymphalidae; genus Euphydryas; species Euphydryas editha. The sequence continues at coordinate 134,175 of JAUPFZ010000019.1, read as the reverse complement.
TATACGTACATCTGTGTTCAGTACGACTTGATACAACAGTTATCATAAATTGATAACATTGAACACTCGTCACATATTTGTTACACAGGGCCCAGCGAAGAAAATCGAGTCGTCACATATATGTGAACGCTGGTAGCGAAAAGGTTAAATGATTCACTGACAATTTTCAAAAAAGTGACTGTTGAGTGTGTACATTGAAGAGCTTGGTATTTGGTAAACTTTTAACACCTCGGTGTTAGATGCACTGCAGTCAGTCAATGTTGGATTTTGTTGCTATTTCAAAATTAAAATCAAAATTTTTCCTCATTCAAGTATACTTAAAAACAGGGTTGACATGAATAAATCATTTTGATTAAAATCATGATTTAAATCACAATTTAAATCAAATGATTTTTTCAATAAAAAGCATTGATTTAATCAAAAATGTTTAATTTCACTTTCTTTTATAGAAATCAACATAAAAAAACAGATTTAGAAAATAATTTAAGTTACAAACTGGTCGTTTAACTCTGATAAATCAATATCATTATTATAATATTTAAATAAAAAAACTAGTTTTCCAGCCTTTTCAATTCCCAGTCGGTTTCTTAATTTGCTGTGAACAATTCCAAAGGTGGAAAACACTCTTTCCAAAGCAGCTGAAGAAGCTATCGCCCCAAACAATTGCTTCACCGCTGGGAAATTTTTTGACTGTTCCTGTTATTCTGTTGTGCATCTAGATATTAACTTTTTCTTCATGTAATAGTGTTTTTGTATTTTCTTTTCTTTGTGGTGTGCAATAAAGAATATATTATTATTATTAAAAAATTTCTACTAATCATACTCTTGTCTACTATAAGTACGATCACCAAAACCATATAGAAAACAAGTTAGTATTTTTTACTTAGTTTTGTAAATAATAGCTTTAATAACTTACCTACAACTTCAACATCGTCACTAGATTCCGGAATATTATGTACAAAACACTACACGGGGATTTTCCTTTTGCTTGGCATTCACATGTCAGACAAGAGGGAAATCCCCGCGCTGTGTCGGCGTAATCCCTTGAGGGCACATTCGATTTTGCGCAAAAATATAGTTAAATTAAATAAAAAAATAAAAAAATCGTGATTAATTAGGATTTTTTTTTTAAATCGTACTTTATTTGATTTTTTTTAAAAATCATGATTTTTTCCAACCCTGCTTCAAAATAGTTTAGAATCGTCCGAAATCGTCGAACTTTTACAAAGAGCTATTATAAGGATAATAATATAAGTTAAGGTACTGATTAGAAGAACGGGTAGAAAACTAAACTTTGAATATAGAATAGTCTGTTAGACTGTTTGTAATTTGTATCGCGATGTAAATATTATTAGTAAAATAGTATAGTAATAGTAATTTGTCCGCGGTGCTAGTTGAGCTGGAGCGTACCGTTGTGGCCGGCGGCGGGCGATGTGGGCCGCCGACGGTACCGTTGGACCGCTGCGCAGGCAAAACACGACCGTACTGCCGTCGCGTTACGAGCTGTAACAGCGTGCAGCGTGCTTGATACAATTTATTAAAGAATATTACTGTTTAACTCGAGACTCGTCGCAGATTTTGTCATGAGATAGTTCTAAAACTGTTCTAAACTAGCGAACTCAACTAAATTGTACCGAATCAACCTGTAAACGACCCAATACTGGGCAAAGGTCCATTCTCCATATAAAAGAAGGGTTGTAGTCGCTAGTGACGTGACGATAATATATTAATTCATTTAAATCATAAGTACCTGGATGACCGAGCTTTGCTCGGTTCAATTATATTTAGATGCATTACATACAGATGAAATATAAATAATATTTTCGATCTTACCGACATAATAGTAAAATAATAGAAACTGGTTATTTAAATAAAAAATAAAAAAATAAAAAGAGCTATTAATTCAAAAGAAAAAAAAAAAGGAAAAAAAAATTGGTCCGTAGAAACCTGGATTCGAACCCAGGTTTTCTGATTTCGAATCCGCCCGATTCCCATCCGAGCTATTAGAAGCTTGTCAATGACAGCGAAATTTACCTTCGTATTCTAATGGTATTTTTTAATTGCGTAAAAAAAGGGATAAAACAACATTTTCTAAAAATAAATCCTAGCTAGATCGATTTATCGCCCTCGAAACCCCCTGCATACTAAATGTCATGAAAATCGTTGGAGCCGTTTCCGAGATTCCGATTATATATATATATACAAGAATTGCTCGTTTAAAGATATAAGATAAAATGGTTTCAAATATACTCTTATAACAATTATTGCGTTAGAAATAGGAAACATAGCCAATATGATACGGATGAGACGGATGCCTTATGTCGCGTCTAAATTCCGATAATATCCAATAGTAATAGCTGATCACAGAATGAGATATTTTTGTTGTGAAGAATATAAAGATGTTTAGTCTTATGCCTAGTATTAATAATAGAGGAAGTTACTCAAGTAAAGTGTGTGATATGTGACTTCGAATGATCGGGGAATCACATCGTACTCTTTAATATGTGATTATTGTGGTGTGACGACCGACGAGAGCTCGCTCGCGACGGAGATGTACTCGTCCTATGAGGAATTTCTCGTTACGCGGAGATTTCAACTGATGATTACTTTATATACTTTATTCAAGAAAAACATTGTAGTGACAAACTATGATTAAAAATGTATTAAAAAAATGTAATTATAATTGGTGGTTGATTTTATTGGTACAAGGTCGAAGTGAAACATTATATTGTAGGTATGCGGTTACAGAAAGGTGACAAAATATTATTTACAGGTTACTGCAGTATTAAATGTGAAGTTTAAATTTACAAAATAAATCAGATAACACTGATAACAAGTCTGTAGAAAACACATGATATCATATACATATATATAGAACAGAGGCCAATAGGTACGACTAAAAATAAATAACAAATAATAGAAATAAAATATATGTATAAAAACAAACAATTATTGAGAATTATTATTTGTTGTTTTTGTTGTTTTTTTCCCCTATAATACACAGTACATGTACCTTAATGCACACGGAAGTTACGCGAGTCACGCATCATCGGGCGCACAATGGAGCCTACGAACTTAGCGCTGAGCTTTCGAGTTATGCAAGCTGCGCCGCGCTGCAGCGAGCTTTGTGAAAGTTTGTCAAGTTTCGTATTATACCTTCGACATGTCACTCGTTGTCGGAATGCAGCCGCGACGTTCCTTTTGTTTAGAACATAATTAAGTGATAAATTATAATTATTGTATTGGGAATATTGTTGTTTTGATAATTTGTTAACTAGTCAACCTTCTGGTCGAGCATTTAATTTATTTTTGTTTTCGTGTCTCAGGACCGAACACGGAATTATGATTATTATTCACTTTATCGAACTGTGTTATAAATTGTATACTGTATATTATTATTAAACTGATTTAAAAGTGAATACGTAATTATATACATAAAATTTATGTCCTAGTATTAATAAAAATGAAGGCCGATATGATAAATCTTTTATGTTACATATTTTAATGAGATATTTATTATACATCATTGAAACAGTAAAGTCAATCTTTGTCGGGCGATATGCGATACGCGGGTGGAATCGCGAGGTGTTCCTAGACTCGTGTATTACGTGTTAAGCCACAGTGCGATACTATCTGCACCCACGAGACCGCACGGCGCGGCGCGGTAATTGTGTCGTCTTGTGTAACCTCAAACCTGCGGACCGCGGACCGCGCACCACTCGACCGGAAGTTCACATTGTTTCTCACGACGAGCTCACTGTATCAACTGTTGCTCCTAATTAAAAATGCGCAACATCATGCACACGTCCTTATCGTAATTAATATTAATAGAATTAACAATAAAACATTTTTTGACGTAATAACGTTTTATAAATCGATGAATACCAGCTGCTTGTACGAAAAAGCATGACTAATTGTCACGTTCCACGAGCGAGAGTGCGGAACAAGCGATAGAGACGCACAATGGGCCTGGCAGTGGTGTTTGGCTTGTGACGCATCTATCTCTATTCTCTCTTCCACTCTTAGCATATTCTAAGCTTCCATTCCATCGACAGATGTGTCCGACTAGAAGAGAAAAAACATTTGAATTACCGAGTGCAAATAAATGTTAATTTATTGAAAAAATTGTAATTTTCAATTAACTCCTTTGTATTATACAAAATAATGCAAATTGAAAAAATGTATTAAAATAATCAGCAATTGTTCAGATGTCTAAATAAAAATTAAACCTATTGACTTCACGATCGTCTCACAACATTAGGAACAGCATCAACATTATCGTATGCATCCAGTGTTTACAGTTACGTAAACACTGATGATCCAACGCATCGCTGGCTGTCAGGATGACTGGCTCGAATCACACATCACTCGTAATGGCGTCGTGACCACGACGGTACACTAGGTCATCATCACGGGCAATCGGCTGAGCGATCTAGCGTGTCGCCGGCGGGGAGCCTGGCAGCCACCTGTGTGGTCACGGGGCCATTGTTCACTATTAAATGCACCCAGTTCGATGTTTCATAACTCATATCAATCTTTTATTAATGGACTATCTTACACGAAAATATTTTTCTTATCTTCTAAGAATAAAGCTTGTTTTGTGTATGTGTCAATTGAAACAAATAAGAGTAGGTATATATAGGTAGGTATAATTATATACCTAGTAATACGTTCAATCCGCTTAAAATAGTCTTCAACTCGCCACTCATTAGCGATAGTGATATTTAAAAGATTCATTAATGAGTCTCTTGCTGGTTCTCCACAGCATCTAAAGTATGAATCCGGTGAAAGCTTTATACGAACTATTATGTATTATTGTACAATGATGATTCAAGAGTGCCTTTAAAGCCTACTTCAGTAAATTTGATTTGACGAAACGAACAAAGACGGTCACACGTTGATACCGTATGACGTTTCGCGTTTTCTCTCGTTACATCGAATCAAGAGTTCGTTTGATCGCTATAGTGTATTCATAACCAAAATAAATAATGCTTACTACGCATGATCTTCCGAGTACGCATTACGACACAACCGACGCCGGAGTCTGTAACGATGTATAAAGTAGCGAAAATCAATCATAATTTAACGAATCAAGTTAAGCACCAGCTGACGACACAAAGATTATAGGTTCTGGCACCGAATAACATTTATATGCTCAATTACAAATAAAAGTTGTAAGATATGTAATTGAAACAAGATCTATGTTTTATTGTCTGTAAATGTATAAGTATACAAATATATACAGTTACACTTTCTAATGGTTTGATTTTCGTTAGAAGTTTTCTGAAGGTACAGTTTACTTTGCTTTGTCGATAATTAACTATTATACTGCTATATAAATATTGATTTTCATAAAGTAACTATTGGATATTTTTTTACCGACTTACTTTAAGTGTAAACTACATTGAAAAAAAGGTGGTAACTGAGAAAGATGATATGCAAAATCGTTTAAAGCGCTAAGTGAAGAACGATGAAATAAAGTTAGGATTAAAAATATTCTTAGCGATTTAATTTCGATTACAACTTCATTAGTCGAATGTGAATGTACTGTTGATAATATTACGATCCAATTACCGAGACTATGTTGATGTGTTGAATCTCCACTTTATGTAAGCGAGTCTGGACCGTGGGAGGAGCTTCAGTCGCATTTCGATTATTTCACCGTCGGCCGTTATATCACTTTATATCTTTGAACGGTAAATAAATACTGCGGAAACGATTATAGCGAACGACTGAGCGCGAATTCTATGACTGGCAAGAAAAATGATGACATCTGGTAATATTACAAATGATGTTACAATGGCAAATACCCTATACTTTTCCAATAAACGTCACGATATTTCACGCACACATGGCGATATATTTGTCTTTTTGTTTGTTAGTCGTTTGTTTTTGCGAACCGTGTGACAGTTCTGCTTGCTGTTTAAAGTCTTCAATGATATTTCGTTAGATATAAAATCTTACAACTAATATAAATATGAAAGTTTTGATAGACGGATGTTTGTTATTCAATTACACCAGAACGGATCATAACGGAACAGATCACGGATGAACGGATCACGGCTGAACAGATCTCGGTGAAAGTTGGCACAAGGAAATATCATATTCTGGAACAGCACAAGGCTACTTACTTATTATCCCAGAAAAATTGCGGTTCCCGTGAGATAAATTTCCACGCAAAGACAGTCGCGGACTGGAGTAGTCCGATATCGTTGGCAACATACCGTTATCGGAATCAATCGAAGCTTTAAATATAGTTTTCACTATTTATACACGTGGGAGCCGTAATTAGGTCAGCGCCGAGTGCGTGGGCCGAATAGTTCGGAGAAAAAATATGACAAGTAGATGGTAATTATCTCGTGTGCTTCGACTACACTTGTGCGATAGCACGAACGAGGCGAACTAAGAGTTCGGTCCGTCTTAGGGCACCGGTTCTGTGATAACAGATATAAAATGTGTTGTAAAAAAATATAATAACCATGGACCTGACTCTATTATGTATTATTTCACACTACACTGATCAGTACATTATGAATATGTTTGATACGAGAATAATACACTAAATATCGACGTGCCTGTAGTCGTCGTAACAGATACCGTCATTCGATACGGCGCAGTAAACCACAACACAGTTCACTTTAAATGACATTATTACAATGTCACTGAATTCTAATGGAGACCTCGTAACCCTTCAATGAACGAAAAATACGTGACTGGATTTGATGCGTAACATATTTGCGTATGCGTATTACTTTTATTCTTAAGTTAAAGTATTATTTTTATAATTCATCAGTTTCCTAAGTAAACGCTTTAATTATTATAAAAAATAATTAGAGACCGTAGGTATACTAGGTAGGTCTACCGTTTACTCGTGTCAGTCGCAGAGGCACCCCTAGTTTAACTTTGTTGTGGAAGATATATGACCTATCTGTTTTATGTTTAATTTTGTTTATACATATATTATAATATATAAAACATAATTATTTACATAGGAATCGAATAACGCTTAACATTTTTATAGTTTTTGCAATTATTTATGTTTGTTATTGCTGTTGTACTGTTATATTAACGTGACAAAACTTAGCATATATTGTTTACGCTTCGCCGACACTAAATTTAATTCCAAAAGCCCAGTATCACAATAATTAAGACGCCAATCAATATTGTGTTAAAAGCAATGACTACACAGTTCAGTGTTTAATGACAATAAAACTTAATGTCTTGATCAATGGTTCTGACAAATTATCATGATTAATCGCGGCTGCACTCATGTATCATCTCGACAATATGCGAATGGACGTTAGTGTTGCCACAGCATTATCGCTAAGATGCAAGCTATACAAAGAACTAATACAAGTAAACGAAGAATAAATAACTGTTTTGTATGTACTGTTAGTGTCAAATGTCGTAAAAATTGCAAATGCGTTAAAATTGGCACGTGTCACCACCACCCACCACCCGCACACCGCACTGACAGCTGACACAGTTGGCGCGCGCCGCGGTTGCGACACCGCGCAGCGCATCACCACATCGTACCACTATGTTCACAAATTCTTAATACTATCATATTGTTGGAAAGAGTCGACTTAGTCTGTTTGACCTTCTACCGAACACGTTGATACTAAAAATGCAACATAAAGTATGATAAACATAAAACTAGTTTTATAAGAGAGCGGTCAATATTCGCTATTTTTATTTAATTTTAAATACCTGTAACCTATGACACCACGATCGTTTGTCGAAGTATGTTGCGTCATGTAACTCCACTGCTCCTACTTCATTGTAAAACTCTTCACCATCGCCAATATGTCTTTATGTAAATAACGCAAGTTATCCTTGGATGTAGCAGACTGCGAGTGACACGATTGATAAATATAAAATTGAACAATAAAACTGACAACAGCTTTGTGCAAGCGTGTTACCAACACGCGAACAAAATACGTAATTTACGAGTATAAACTCTACACTCAAAAGCTCGGAACAGAACGATAATCCTGAACCACGGTTCTAGAAACTCACATAACACAAAATGTCCAGACCATAAACATCTATACAACTATTTGTACTGATCGGGGATTGAACCCGCGACCGCTAGTACAACAGCCATTGCTGTGACCACTGCGCCAGCCCGTCGTCAACAATGTAAAGCGCGCAAACAATAAAACTGACACACACAAGTTGGCGATACTTAAATAAAAGTGTAAAACATTTGTTAATAGCCGTTACTTGTCACTCGCGTCACTCCCGACGGAACCCGGCATCATCGTCAATCATCGCCGTAGTTTCGCAAACTCCTGCGCATCACAGATCGCGTTCGGATGAGAATCGTTCCGACGTCACATGGCGCTCGACAGAGTCGTTGACCGTCATTGGGGTCGGCGGTTTGTAAATAAAAAACTTTAAAAGCGTTTGGGAATACGATCACACTTATTAATACGTTAATTATTTGTATATATTAATTTAAAGTTTCCTACGGTTTTACTCGTGTTAAATTTCGTAACTGTTTTCTTACAGATTGTTTAAGGTATTTGGTTACTGCTCCACTTATAGAAGACAGCCGACTCATCGTGCTCTTCTATATATAGAATACCCTTGAGTCTCACCTTTAAATTAATCTCTTAAACGTTTTAACGAAGTTAGAATTTTCAAAACAAACAAACTATTCTTTTATATATAAGTTTATTATAAATAATTTCCAGTCCGCAACAACAGTAATTATTCGGTTGAATCTGTTTTAAACGCCGTCAAATTATTTTAATACGCAACCACTTATTTCGCAGTATCGCAAACATCGCAATCATTGTCGTCACGTCACTAGTTCGATTTACTTTTAATACTTGATAGATGAGCTCAGTCGACCGTTGGAAACTCACAATGTGCAAAATTTTGGAATCACTACATGTTTTAAAACAAAGTCAAAGATGTTGATGATAAATGAAATAAAAACAAAGATGGCGGGACTCCCTCGCTGTCGCTAATAATATTATACTATACCTACTACACGTGCGAAGCCGGCGCAGGTTACTAGTGTTAAATAAATTAAAATTTAAGTTTCCGTTTTCTCCCACATCCACTGTTGTTTTGATTTTCTCGTTAATAATGATTTATCTTACATATCAAGTCAAAGTAGTATCATTAAATGAAGTCGTAATTAACTCGAATTTAGTTATAGAATACAAGCACTTCCGATCCCGTGGAAATGTCGGGTTCGAAAGTAACTTTTGTGTTATTCTGGATCTGCAGTTATCCACGCACCAAGTGTCATTGTCATTTGTTCAAAACATCCTTCCAAACTTTCGTATTTATAGTATTAGTAGGATTGCCTACATAGTTTACTTTAGTAATAACTTCGCGTCTCGTTGACCGCTCGCCACGTGCGTCGTGCGGCGACTCTGCTCTAATGCAGCTAACAAGGCACACGTAATGCGACGCGAAATATAGAATGTTGAACTAAACTTATCGCGAATATTTCATAAGAGCGTCGAGCGCCGAGAGTCGAAGGCTAGCGCTTGTCCGATTCTTTTTCTTTTGTTCTATATCCATCCACGACCGACCTCCTTTCGGTGCAGCAGACATTCGTAACATTTATGTAAGTCAACCATGTGTGAAGTATCTCACAGACGACTTGTGCGCTTGCTACTGCTACTGACTGCGTTATACCGTTTACATTTTATTTATTGAATATCAAATGACATGTTACTAATATTATAAATGCGAAAGTTTCAATGAATTACATGGCTGCTTTTATCACGGAAAAATGTATGGTTACCGTAGAATAGATTTCCTCGCGAACGAAGTCGTGAGCTACAGCTAGTAAATAATTATACAAATTGACCTTTTTAGGCTTAGACACTGGAAGTTTTCAAACATAGTTTATTTTTAAAGATAAAAACGAGTACCTATATACCACGATACAGTTTTTTAGCCTTAGCCCTTAAGGTCTAAAAAGAACTAGACGGAGGGTAGAGCGATACTGTCCGTGACGGCTGACAGTTGACACACCGCTCCAAAGCAGTCTCGTCGTGATCATGGACCATGTAACTGCTACGAAATATTAACAAAAATCGTCAAAAAAAAAAAAAACTGTATCGTGGTATGTACTCGTTTTTATCTTTGAAAATAAACTAGATTATTCAAATTACAAAGAGGAAAGAAGTTTTAGAGGCAACTTTTCCAATTTATTTTTTTCTTTTTAAACATTAATTGAAATACCACGAACTTCACAAAAAACGGACCATTAATAAATAATCGGTTCATTCGTTCTCGAGTGTAGTGAGTACCGCTCACCACTAAATAGCGTTCAAGTTTAATTTATATAGTTTCGAATTGCGTATTTACTGTAAACTGGGTATTGTTAACCTAACGGTCGCGCGGGCGACAAGTTCAGTGGCAACTGGCAACAGCGCCCGAGGCCGGGCCGGCGCGCCGTGTCCGAAACGAGAACGATCTACTGATGACCTGCCTCCATAATGTATAATAAATAATATTTTAACGACTTCTGCTATAGAAATTGACTGACGTAGACTTTTTTGACATTTACATGCGAATCTGTTAGTTTCAAAGACTCATGGAACGAGAAACATTTTCGGATAAAGATACCGGACAAAGAAAGCATTTTCTATTTATCTGCTTTCTAGTTTTAAACTTAATAAAAGCTATATTATATAAATAAAACATAATTGTTACCTTTAACTTTAACAGACACTAAAGCTAAGCTTATTCGTATAATAGGAATCTCCAGATTCGTTGAACTTTCAATGACTCATGAGATATAATGACTTTATTAGAAAAGCTTTTAAACACGTTCACTCAACCTTTAGCAATGTATGTTTGTGTCTGTTGTGTGTGTGTACGTACACAGGTAGTGTGCTCGCTGCGTCGCTGAAGTTCCGCTCTTACAATGTCGTTGCCACCTGACCTTTCCTACCCGACGGCACCGCTCGACCCTTACAAGGAATGCCAGAGTTCGTCCGAACATAGAACTTTCCTTGTCTTATTATTCACAGAAATACTAGTTACCATATTATTGAAAAACATCACCCAATTGCTCCACTGGTTAGCAGAAAACTAAATATTGAATTAAATTTAGTGATTAAATTAATCAGAGAATTCAGTAATTTGTACGTTGGGTTGCTACTTGCTAGATAACTCGGATAACTAATAAATAAATAATTGTGGTGATGTTTTACAAAATAAAGAACTGGATACCACAACAGATACCAGCAATCTGGATCTATTCAACAGATAGCGATGATTATATCCCATTCAAAGCACGCAAGGTTTACAATAATCACCGACCCCCCAAGGTTATAGATAAGATTGGGCGAGTCGTGACATTCGTTACAATGAGCTCGTCGCGGCGGCACGCTCGTTGCGCCAGATCGTTCGACATTCCGATTTATTTTCTAACCTCGAACGTTTCTGATAAAAAACACAATACAACGAGAGATATGTTTTTGTAGCTACGATAGTGAGAAAGTTGCCGTTGTATGTTCGCGGTCGTGGAGCTGGCTGTGACCCTGTTTAGGGCGGGTCGGCTCCCGCCGGAGGAATCATATCCGACGTCTATTGGCTTGTGGAACAATCATGCGACCTACTTTAGATCATCGATCATGTTAGTTGCTTATACGATCAATATTTTGACGGAGACGTTAATGTAGCTGTTACTCTTATCGATGAATTGACTGGAAAGACACAGAAAGAAATACGTAGTTTATAAACTTGTCTCACATAACATAACTTATGCTAGAAGGTATATTTTTATATTAAGAGCTTTAAATTTAAACAATAAACAACATCTAATGATTAATTAATTAGAAGTATGTTTTACAAGGCTTAAATTTCTTATAAAACTATTCTTTGGTATGTGTAGACTGTAGTTTAAATCTGAACAAAATATTCGCACAAGAATTGAAAACAGGTTTGAAGCAGCACCGAGTCATCGTGCTATTGACGTCGGCCACAAAACATTATTTATGGGCACAAAAAAAATTATTGCCTGTTATAAACATAGCTTAGACCTAATCTTATCTCAGGCTGTATTCGTGTCCGAATTATTGTAATTTAGATATTATATTACTCGATAGCGACACGACGTGGTCGGAGTCGGTACTTGGAATTTCTCTAATACTGGGGCCACACTAGCGGGAAATGCCGCTGACTGTGGCGTTGAACGTAGGTGTGGCCACCACTCATCGCGATAATTTAACAACGGCATTCACGTTGCCGTTGGACGTTGGGCGATAGTTGCGGAAACACTAGCGGGAAACGCCGTTTACTATGGCGATGAACGTAGGTGTAGCCACGACTCACCGGGAAATGCCGTTTACTATGGCGATGAACGTAGGTGTGGCCACGACTCATCGCGATAATTTTACAACGGCATTCACATTGCCGTTGGACGTTGGGCGATAGTTCAAGTGGCGGTACATCAAAGAGATAACCGCGAGAGTTAAGGGGTCTGGCCACCCTGGCGGAACAAAAAATGCACTGTTTTTTTAATTAAATTAATAAATTCGAAACTATGGGCCGGAATATTTTTATTTTTGTACTCAATATCACAAAAGGGCTTCAAAAATAACATTGTAAAATTTTATTTGAAAATATTAAAAAATAAGTGTGTAATAATATAAATTCAGATGCCTGTAACTTGGCCAATTTTGAGTGTTTCGATACGCAACAGGTCTTAAAATGTCCGTTACAGTTCAGGGTTTATTAAAAAAAATAAAAAAATAAAAATGAAAAAAATAATCCAGGGTGGCCAGACCCCTTAATACGTTGAAGCGGCCACACAGCACACTACGAACATATGTCATTGTGCATCGTGAGCGCGACGGAATCGCACGTGTTTGTTTTCGATAAATACATACTATGACTATGGAGTGGAGTAACGAAAAAGTAATTACGTTTACGGATTCGAGATTCAAAATTTATAAGAATCGTGGGTCACAAAATGATGCTTAGCGACGAATAACAGAATTATTACCTTTTAAAACAACTTAACCAACAACTTTAACTTTCGGTGAAATAAAGATAATAAAAGATCGAAAAATGATGTAAAAGCCACATTAATTACTTTAATATATTCTCTATTCTTTATTGCACTTAAAAATTGAACAGTAATATAATCACATGTATCATTAATATTATTCCAATTGCCTGAAATATATAATATATAAATAAATGAAAGACACAGGTAAATACAGAGTATGTTGTTTTATTTTGTAAAGTATAAAAATGTTGTTTAAATTTAATTGAATAGATAATAGTAATAATAGATATAATAACTCTTAATAAAAAATGTTTGTCTGTAAAGTCGGTTTACGGACGATAAATAATTTTTACGTGTTGACGGCATAAGAAAACATTGATGATAAATCACATACTTTTATGAACGGAATTGAATTATTTGTTATCACTGAATTATCATTATTTTGTATAACATATATTTATTATATATTATTATTGTTATGCCATCTGCCCATCTGGAAATGCAATATTACTGTCAATCTCAGGTCGTCTGGCAAAACGTTCAATAATATTTATAGATATACATAATTAATACTTATTATTATATGTTTCTTATTTACTCTCAGATAGCCGGGAAGTAGATGGCATGAATATGTTCATGATGACTGACCCGTTGGCGCAGTTTACAGTGACCCTGTTTTCTGCTCCAAGGGTTGTGGGTTCGATTCCCGCCTCGAGTCTGGGTGTAATGTATGTGTATTCATATATGTATTATTTATATGTATATTTATTTTAAAAAAATGTATATCAGTCGGTTGTTACCTAAAACACAGGCATTAGGTTGCCTACCTTACAGACGACCGTGTGTGTGTGTGTGTTAAACATATTTATTTATTTATTATTTATACAAAAAAAATTACACTCATCAAATACAGAGTTGCGCCGTCAACGTCTATCTTGCTTGAAATTCAAATAACATTAGCGCCAATTTTATCGCCAAGAATGGGCGTTGACGTTGAACTTTCAAGTGTAGCCACTCACTTCATCGCGCTAAAATTATCGGAATGTCTACCGCGATGATAGGCATTGACGTTTCTCGCTAGTGTGGCCCCAGGGTAAAGCGATTCTTGTAATTCCGACGCGCGGTCGTCGTCGATCTCTCGGTAATAGTATGCTTGTGAGCGTACGTCTCTGTCGCATTTAACTACACATCCACCAAAAACAGCGCCATAGGATACGCCAACATAATCAAGTATTAAATTGAGCCACTTTATAGAATCGGCCGAACCGACCGAACCGATTGACGACCGTTCTGGTCTAGTGGTGCGAGTGGTTGCCTCAACGTCGGCGGTCGCGGGTTCGATTCCCGCTCGGGTCGGATATTTGTATTTGTACAAATATTTGTTTCCGGTCTGGGTATGTCTTTGTGGTTCACCCCACAGTGCCTCGGAGAGCACGTAACGCCGTCGGTCCCGGTTGTTATCATAAACACCTGATAACGATCGCTACTCATGTTAGGGAAAAATGATATCTGCCAACTCGTAGTGGAGCAGCGTGACGGGATTATGCTCCAACCCTTCTGCTATATGGAGAAGAGGGCATCGCCCAGCAGTGGGACATTTATGGGCTGATTCATTCATATGAAACTGTTATTAGTTTTGCAAAGGTCACTCTGTCTCTACTGTCATCATTAAGTACTCTCTATACTTCACTGTTCTGTCACAATCTGTAATTGTCCCACTGCTGGACAAAAGCCTTTTTCTACGAGTATATAAAGGATCAATCAAGTTTCGTCACGCTACTTTCAGCAATTCTTCCGAAACATGCACAAACAGGTTTCCTAACGGTGTTCTGTTTCACTGTCGCGCAAAAGATGAATTTGAAAGATAAATTTAACAAATAAACACTTAACGGTACTTTAACCAATGGACCATCTCCTCACTTAATGTCACGACTTAATCTTTTGATGTTACTTATAGATTTAATAGTGTTTAACCGACTACGCTAATATTTAGTATTAGATAAAAACTTCAGTACGTTATTGAGTTTACTCATAAAACAAGCAGAATAATAAATATTTATAGCTCGGTACGCACAGGACGGTCGTCACTGGTCGCGTCCATACCATACTAAGCATGTCTCATCTATAGCCGCGGGCGGACAAAAGCATGTCTCATCTATAGCCGCGGGCGGACAATCTCGCCAGTTTGTCTGCGGACTCTTATGAACCTACATCAAACTCATCAGCTCCAATACTTATAGAGAATTACTGTTATTTATAGTGAGCGATAAAAAGGATATAACCAATAAATAATAATAAGACACGTAATACATTCTTATAGTGTACTGCATTGATGAATCCTTACGTAACGAATTCTACCGCGAAGAGATATCGCGTCATTAGAGATATCACACTCATGAAACATACGTTAGAATGTGATTTACTTTTATAAAAAGGTCTTCTTCAATTTGTCTTTAACAATATATTAATTTTGTAAAGGAAAATGATTTCTAGGGGTACGGAATGTAATTCTTCAATCAATCGACGCGATGGCTACAGACGGAGGTCCGCGCAGCAATAGCCGAGCGCTCCTCACTCGGCGCGCAGTAGATTCCTTTGTGTGTAAATTAACACCGGTGACACTGCGCGGTAACGAGCTGAGGGATTGATTGAAGAATTGGTCATTACGGGCGCTCGTGCGGCATCCGCCCGGCTCCCCCTCGCTAGCTCCTTAGTCACTCGCTCCGGGCCGAGCCTGGCGCGGTGCCAGCGCGTTTGATGTGCGTCTGGCGTCTGATCCTTAACACCGAGGACATGCGTCAGGCGAAGTTTTTTTGGTCCTTCGAATGCGTCACCTTAAGAATCTATTTCGGTTGGAAGCGTATTTGTTTTATTTTTATTCGAGCGTCGTGTGTTTGCGTAACGTTGCATTATTATGCAAAATCTGTAGCGACTCCTAGCACTTTAGATGATTATTAGGACAACGCCTCGTTATCGTCTTTTTGTGTATCTAAATGTCAGAAATCAGAACTATTAACTATTTATTTGCTTTTTATTACTTTTGTTTCATACTTTTCGACTTAAAGTTCAAATGTAACCTCTTGTGTAAGACGTTTAGGACATACACCCTATAAAAAGAGTAATAAATTCCGCGTGCCGGCGTCTGGAGCGCAGCTGCGGCCGTTGCTTAGCGAATCTCAACAAAGCCACCAAGTTGTTCCGTCTTCGCGTCTCGTATTTCCAGTCTGACTCGTTTCGTTAGGAAAGGGCTCGGGGTGAAGGGAAAGGTGGTTAGACGCGAGCTTACTGCCAACCTTCTGAATTTAATGGCTTATTTCTTCATCGCCATAGGAAACTTGTTTTGTTGGTTATCATGAATATTATAATTGAATTAGAATTTATTAAAATATTTTTAATACCATTAATTATTTCACATCCTTCTAGTACGAACTAAGATTTTGTCGACCATTCTTCCAGGGATGGTTTTTACTATCTGCTGAAAAATTCTTTGTAACGTACATAAACGAATAATCACATAAGTATCATAACAATATTATCATTTTGATAATGTATATAATATTATTATATATATATATATAATATGATATGTAAATAATTTCAATTTTAACCGACTTCAAAAAAAGGAGGTTCTTAATTAGACTAATTTTTTATGTACCGCATAACTTTTTACTGGGTGTACCGATTTTGATGATTCTTTTTATATTCAAAAGCTGGTGCTTGTCGTGTGGTCGCATTTGAATTTGAGCTAGATCTAACTAGTAGTTTTTGAGTTATCCCTAATGATGTGTATTTAATTGACTTTGACTACATTGACGATGTTCTCATTTTTTGAAGTCGTTTAAAAACAATATGATCAACACTTCTATTATTGTAATCGGCTGGTGTGATCGCAGTTGCGAAGAAATCGTCGAAATTAATAACGTTAAAACTTATAGGTATTGAATATTCAAACGTTTATCTTTAAACAAACAATAGCTGCGTACTCGCGCGATGTGTGCGAAAGTGAAAACGACGAATTTTATTGATGTCATCACGCCACGTGTGTCGTACACTAGTGTGTAGTACAGTAGTTAGCTGAATTAGCAACACGCCTCTTGTCCTCTCCGATACTGGTACAGACTGTTAACATCTTTCTGTTTCGTTCTTTAATATTTGTCTTATGCAAATATCACGGTAAATTTATACATGAATACAATAAAGTTATTAAAAATATATAAGATTAATCAATTAATATAATTATCTTAACGTAATTATATATTGTATTTTGACGCTAAGTGAGAAACAAGTTTTACAAGAAAACCGTGTTTAGCTATAGAATAGTAGTTATTAGGTAATTAAAATAATTGATGAAGATAGTTACACGCAGTGCGCATACGCATGCGAAAACGAGCCCCTGCGCGGACGTCGACCCGTCAGCCCTCACACGTCACGTAGCACGCATACATTATTGTCGATTATAATTTATAATACAAAGGTACACCCGCCACATCGCACGACCCGAATCCATAAATACCGCTGTCAAACAACTAAAGAAAGAATTTTTAATTAGTCTAACGATAATACAAGTTATCTAGTTACAAATTTTCAAATGTAATTTACACGCTTATCTCGCCGCGAGTTCGACGAAACGTTTCTAGAAAAAAAAAATTGTTTAACTATCATAAATACATGTGAATATTTTTAACAATTAACTTTCAAAAAAATACAGGTTTTGTGGAGAATGAAAGAATATAAATGATTACGTCAGTGTAAATTTAACAAGATACAATGACGTAACCGAGACACACGGTTATACCGGGAGAAGGATTACAATAAACGTTTAGAATTTAAAGCACAAATAATTTTGATTATTCAATAAGGAGCTAGAAACTCTCGAAGATAGTAACTACTAAGTTAGTTTCTAATTAGTGAATAAAAGTTAATAAATTGTGTTTTTACTAATATAATTAAGTACAAAAATTTGTATTTTTGTTGTTTTTGGTCAAAAAACTGAACCAATTTAATAATTTACGATTAAAAAGCAAAAATATCTAAAAAATACATAGACTTTATTAAAATTACGCTACGACTCACATTAACAGGTTTGTAAACATAAACATAAGAGCAAGTGGAACCGCGAGTGATGTGTAGTGTAGTATGTTGTAAAGTTAGAAGATGAGAGACGTTACAAGGATATGACATCACTCTGTTCCACCTGTCGTCGTGACGGATGAGTCGGCAGGTACCCGGCGGTCGGCAGGTGAGCCACGATCATCACGATTATATGATCATCGCCCGCTAATTGCCTCACGTGGTTCTTCACGTCGGTAACTCAAGGTTCCGTGTGTACGCGTCGCGGACAAATATCGTTGTTTTTATCGCTCAAAGGTGACGTCTGTAAAGTTTCCTTGAATGTGTACTGAGGTTTTTTTTAAACCTTAAACGTAAATTATAAGCTAAACGCAGAAGTTGACTTGTTAGTAACTGTCGAATGACGCGGCATATGGTTTCGACTCGCTAATGAGAATTAAGAATAAATAATATACTATTCACATTCAACGGGTCCAGTGGGGTGCAATTCTTTGTCTGCGGCTGCAAACACAACAAAGCACAGGACAAATACCTGTATGGCCTGTACAAACTTCTTCACTGTACGACCACGACGCGTTGGCGCAGCGGTCACAGCAACTGGCTGATGCGCTGGCGGTCGCGGGTTCGATCCCCGAACATGACAAATATTTGTATAGGCCATACAGATGTTTGTCGTGGTCTGGGCGTTTGTGCTTGTGTATTGTGTGTGTTTTCAGACCCCCGACACAGGATTCACATCCTCCTGGGGGCCGTGAATGTGAGACGATATTATTACTGTGGCAACACGTCGTCAACTAGTAACGTCGATTAAAATTTTGATAATTTGTTTAAACACTTATTAGATGTATTTTGTCGTTTAATTGCTACAATCGTATAGAAATCTTAATAAATATTCCGCCGGGCAGTCTCCCGGTCGGAGCGCCTCGAACGTGCGGCTCTCTGTCACGTACAGAGAGTTAAGTAGAGATATCTTGCGAGGCTGCAGTGGACACTATCTACGTCAAACTTGTTTCTATTTTACAACGATATATCCACGAATTTGATCATTATCGATTTAATATTACTTAATGTGCGATAGTAACGGGAAATCGAAGTTTAAGAGATAAGGTTACAAGCGTTAGTACAACATTGAAAACGGCTTACGATAAAAATATTTCATTTATTTACTAGTCGCTCGGACAGGTTTCTTAGCGGTGCTAATATTTTCGGAATGTTTTTAATTAACCGTTAATATACAGGTCTATTTTTAATTTAAACAAGAAAATCAGTCGCCGGAGAATCGTTTCTAAACATCGTCGTTGTAATGTACAAGCAGCTAATTTGTTACGCGACGCAAATTACACGGTCACTAGCAATAATAAAAACGTAGCGACTTTATAAGCGATAATGTCACACGAGTGCAGCTCCGTAATATGATAGTATTACGCGTCCGCGGCCGCAGCGCGCTTAGAATTACAAGCAGGTAATTTGCAAGCGATTATGGACCCTACGTTCCACTTCGAACGGAACAGACTCGTCTGCCTCATAAATCACTCGGCTCGTGTCGCCGGCCGTGCGCCGTCGACCGTGACCGTTCCGAGCGAGCCGGCGTCAAGAACTCAAGAGGCCGCCGAAACATCTTTAAATCTTAGGCTCATTATCCTTCACTTATATTCTACATCACAAACAAACTCATTTATATTATAATACCAGTTAAATGTCAGCGGATTACGTGTATAATCAGCTATTCGGTGAAGTCACATGTAAAATGTGCAAGGCGCCATGGAGTCACAATAAGGCCGGATCCACACTACAGTGCTGGTCTCGGTTCGTTCTCGGTCCGATCTCGATCCGGTAAAATATTGTTACACAAGAAACAATGAGAGTATTCATACTATCCGTGCCAGTCAATGTCCGATCAAGTCACGCTCCAGCAACGATTCGTCATACAAAACATTTTACCGGATTGAGATCGGACCGAGAACGAACCGAGACCAGCACTGTAATGTGGATCGGGCCTAAGAGGCGAGAGGATAATGAAACAGTGTCTCAAAACGTCAATGTTAACAACATTTTAGTTGAACGAAGACGAATACGACGACTTAACAACTACTTTCGCAGTTTGCAAATTATGAGACATGGTATTTAGTTTTTTCTCGTTACGACCTCACTTCCTAGTTTCGCAGTGTCGTGTTGTGTACACATTCCACACATGCACAACGTCGTCAAAATAATCTATTCGTACGGTAGTTTCTATTTTTGTATATCTCAATACGAATTCCCACTAATCTTATCTATAAGGTGTATCTTCTCAGCAACTCAATTTTCTTAATTAATATATTTTATTACGTACTTACGTTTTAGTAGACAATTCGAGTCATGTATACTTACAATATTGAGGAAGTTACAATAAAACTTATTCCTAATCATACGGCAAACGATAGTCTTAAACTTGTATACCAACCATAGAAATATTAATTTAAAATATCTGTGATACCAATATATATATATTATATAATTAACACGTAAAACAGGAATCTAAGAATTTCTTTAATAACAAGCGATGTTAAGAAAGCGCTGCCCTCTGCCCCGACCCGCTACCTTCTCAACACATGCAGAGCGACCTGACCTCTGATCGTTACGAGTTTCTATAAAGTTGTGACACTATTTGTTCTCGTTTCTTAAACAACTACTAATATTATTGAAATTAATTTTAAAAACATACCTAAACGATATACGCGCATATTGCAACGATCGCTATCAGATGTCTATGATAACAACCGGGAACGACGGCTTTACGTGCACTCCGAGGAACTGTGGCGAAACCAACTAGGATATACAACTAGACTAGAAACAAATATGTGTACAAATATCTGCCCCGTACGGGAATCGAACCAGCGGTTGACGGCGTTGAGATGACTACTCGCACCACTACACCAAAAAGGTTGTATAATTTAGGTATACATAATTATAAACATATAAATTAATAAATAATCGTCTCACACTCAACAATCCCCAGTGGGATGTGAATCCTGTGTCGTTTACAACAAACACATGTACCTACTGCTAGACCATGGCGAACATATCTTAAACATGTAGAAACATTGTTCATGGGGATCGGACCCCGCGACCGCTAACACAAAAGCCAGCTCTAACCGCTGCCAACCCTTCGAGATATCTTGTAAGATTGATAAGCCATAGAATGTTTGTGTACTTAGATCTGACTGAGCTCAAATTTATTTTTATCCTCCTCTCCCCCTTTCATATTTGTGCGAAGAGCGTTGCATGTTTATAAAAGATTTTAATTCTATGTATGAGTAGTTAGCTATAACAACACTCGGACAGCAAACGGCATTCCTCATCTAATGGTCATCGTATCTCACAACTGGTTGCTCATCCTTTCCTTTTATTTAGTTATCGGTAAAATCCGTCGAAGCGCGAGTCGGTATCGCGCACGAACGGTTCCGTGCAAATGTTATTTTTACAATGCAGTTTGGGGGCGTTCATAAATTACGTGAGGCGTTTAGAGGGGGGGGGGGTCGAGCGAAATCTTACAGAATTTCACGGGGAGGAAGGTGGTCCTGACAAATATTACGTATTATTTTTCATCATAAAAAATGTAAAATATTAGTCATGTACCCGTGATGACTTTTTTTAGGAATATGTATAGCCTGGAGGTTTTTTTTGTGTGCACTTTATAAAAATTTCACGTGAGATTAGGGAGGGAGGGGGGGGGGGGGTCGATCTAAATCACCAAAATTGTCTCACGTAATTTATGGATGTCCCCTTTAGCTGCCATCGACAACAACTAAAATGTATAAAACATCAAATATTAAAAACACGTTCACTAAAGAATGGTTTCCTTTCATTTTCATTATAACTATTCTTAATAAATGTTGTAGCTTCCATAGTGTGAATACACATTTTATGAAAATTTCAAGTGTCTGCCTGTTACGGTTATAAAAATGACAAACGGACTGTGGTGGTCCTAACGATAGGGTCCCGTTGACAACCGTGTGTGCGGAACCCAAAAATGCTAATCCACTAATACCACCGCGTCACGCGTTACAAAACGCTCGAATTATGCTCTAAAGTGATCGCGGCGTGACTCAAGAACACGGAGCCAAGGTGGAACTTTCAGATGGCTGTTATTTATTTCGCATTGTCTTTGACTCAATTAGTTATTAAATTTTATGTAAACTGCTTTTAATATTTCTGTTTACGTTTCTGGGACGTGATAATCGTTTGCGATTTTAATTTCTTGCACAACTTCGCTGACAACTGCAATATGTTTACCAAGAACTCACAAGTTATGTTCTGCAAAATGGAAATTATTTTTGATATTTTTAATTAAAACTATCGTTGTAGCTAGCTTATTAATTGTAGCTAATAATTGTGATAGTTACTAACGCGGCGTTCCCTACTAACTTCTTACAATTAGTAGGGAACAAAGACATAAGTATTTGGTAGGGAATGATATTCTGATCCCGGAAGTTCGGGCCTAAAAGTTAAGAGACACCGGTCCGAGGATCACATGATTTGAAAAATTGTTATTAATAAAAAATATATATTAATAATATCAAATGTAAAACGATATAACAATGTTTACTTTAAATCTTATTATTACTTATCGACTTAATTTTTAATAAAGAGCTTAACGGTTGAAAAAATAACTTCTTGGCCCATTTTTTTTTTGGGAAATGACCAACGACAAAAAAAAATATCCTTTTACTAAATTCATATGAATAGTTAATAAATTTTAGAGTTTTTGTCTGTTTGTACTGCATAATTTAAAAAGATTTGAGTGCCCAAAAATTAAAACGAAAAGAATAGATCTTGTTCTTTTACATTTCATCTGAAGTCGTACCTATGTTACTGCCATTGTTTACTGTTACCGTAGCTCCTATTATTGCGCCAATCCTAAGAATCCCGGCATCTCGAGATTCCGTGATTATATTTCGACTGTCCCTACGTATACTATCGAAACTGAAAAAAGGTACTTTACCGGAGAGCACATAAAAGATGTTAATTTTGTGAACAAAATTATCATTTATTTGTTAAGTATCGATATTATACTCATAAAAATTGTGGTTTAATATGTATTTTTAGCTTATTCTCTTTTTTGTATGAAAACATATATAAAAAGGAGTTTCTTAGTGCAATAAAAAAAA
Source organism: Euphydryas editha (assembly GCA_036937285.1). NCBI lineage: Eukaryota > Metazoa > Arthropoda > Insecta > Lepidoptera > Nymphalidae > Euphydryas > Euphydryas editha. The sequence continues at coordinate 110,964 of JAUPFZ010000019.1, read as the reverse complement.
TCGCAAATTTTCAGTTTCGATACTGTACGTAGGGACAGTCGATTTATTATATTATTGAGAATTTGTGCATACATTTCCTTTAGAGAAGGACAATGTGTAATCTTTGTCCTTTCTAAAGTAGGGTTTAGTAGGCTTATGTTAGGCTACAGTAAGTAGGTTACAGCTGATACATTATCATTGCCGCAAATTAAATAATTATTTGAATACAATGAGTGTATTTAAATAAAATAATATAAAGTGATATAAGAATAAAACGATAATAAAGTAATAACGATAAATAATAATTTCGATGAAAAATATTTGCACTCCACTCCGCCGGCCGACCGCACGGTGACCAACAACTAATTCTTTTTTTTCTGGCTCTGGATCGTAAACGACATATTACATACTAGCGGCCCGCCCCGGCTTCGCACGGGTATTTAACTAACAATAAAATTTCAAAAATTATAAATTTATATTTTTTATCACCTACATATTTTATAACAGACGGATTGGTTGTCAAACATGTGTCAAAATAAATTTTAATTTAAATCAAAATCACTATGGAGTATTTATATCAAAATAATTTTCTCCCCCCTTTTAACATCGTTAGAGGATGAATTTCGATAAAATACGAAGCACGTCTTCAACCAATTCTGTTAAAGAATATTTATGCGAAATTTGAAGTAGATTGGACCAAGGAATCATGTTGTCCCATACAAACTTTGCCCCCCTTTTTCACCCCCTTAGAGGTAGAATTTCGTAAAATCCGTTCTTAGCTGACCTCTACTCGTCAAAAAGAATATACCAAATTTCAAGTCTCTGCGCCTTATAGTTTCAGAGATATCGTGATGAGTCAATGTATACGTGGAAATCTCTGATTTAAAGATCGAACTAAAAACACTCGGTACACAGGTCTACTAAGTATATGAGGATCCATTTTAAATTTGTCTTTGTTGCGGTTGCGTAACCGTCTGTAAACTTTTATTATTCATAATAAGTTTGCATCGAAAAACTTGGAATCTTTAAATTAATCGTAATCGAAAATTTTCAATATTTTTTTCCAATGATTTCGTGATGCAGCGATATATTGACTCCGGCTGATAAGCAGACGGATGTACCTACAACTTAATCTTAATTAACTTGTTGTAAATTAAAGAATAAAAGGTAACCAAAATAATCTATGTTTGAACATTAAATGTCATTTAAAAAATCGGAGAGGAAGCTATATAATTTTTTTTTTCTTTATTTATAAATTTCATCTCACTGCTCTTATTTTTATCCTGCATCTGTCTCATTGACATAGCGAAAAAAAACTATAAATTTACGACCGCGTCGACGTTGTCAAATTACTTTTTATGATGTGACATTTAAAACGCGAGATATTATTCTAAAATAAAATTGAGTCCAAATTATAAATAAATGAATTGATTACAAAGACCGAGCTCACAAATGTTTGATACTCGAAACAATTCGCCGGCCGCATGTAGAGCTCGAGCGGCGGCCGCGCGCCGGCCAGCGTCATGTACTTATTGCGATATGAATTGCTGATATGTATATAGAATCATGAAAAGTTCCTAAAGTTTTAAGTGGTTTTAAGTCTAGAGAATTAGTGCTAACGTGTAGTGTTCCGTGTTTGCAGGCCATGCGGGGGTGGTGCGCGCGGTGGAGCGGGTCGGGGCGCGCGCGGCTGCGCTGGCTGGCGGCGCTGGTGTGCTGGGGCGCGCTGGCGGCGCTGGCGCTGCCGCGGCTGCAGCCCGCGCCGCCGCGCGCGCACCCCGCGCCGCCCGCGCGCCTGCTGCTGCAGTCCGAGCAGGCGGCCGTCAGCACGCCGGCGCCCTCCACGCCGCCGCCCGCGCGCCTCGCCACCGACACGCGCGTGCTGTCCGAGGACGAGCTGCGTGCCGACGCCGAGCGCCGCCTGCCCTCGCTGCCGCTCGCCTACTGGCACCGGCATCGCAACGATAAGAACAAATTCTACAAGAAGAAGGATTGCGCACCCTTCCCCTCCATCTACGACCTCGAGTTCCACAACACTTACTGGCAGACGCTGCGCGTGAAGACGGACGTGTTCCACCTGTACGGCGCGTACATGGACGCGCGCAACACTTCGCGCATCGGGCCCGCCGTGCGCGTGCTCGCCGTGCACGACCGCATCAAGCCGAACTTGACGACGCACTGCCAGCTGTGGTTCGAGGAGCGCGAGGCGCCCGTCGTGGTGCGCAACTTGGAGTACAAGTACGTGTGGAACAGTAAGTGGGGCAACTACCGCGATGGCGTGCTGCAGCCGTACCTGCTGGCGTGCGTGCTGCCGGCGGACGTGCGCCACCTGGTGCCGGCATCCGTGTCCATCGTGGTGGACCCCTGCGACCGCGCCACCAACAACCTGCGCGTGCACAACGACCGCCCGCAGCCACCCGCCAAGCAGAAGGAGTTCGCCGTCTGCGTCAAGGGGCTCGACTTCCTGCACGAGGACCTCTCGGTGCGGCTCGTCGAGTGGATCGAGCTAATCAGACTCATGGGGGCGGATAAGATCTTCTTCTACGAGCTGCAGGTCCACCCCAACATAACGAAGGTGTTGAACTACTACAACGAACTCGGCGTGACCGAAGTGACGCCCATAACCCTGCCCGGCGGCCAACCGAACCTGCCCGGGCTGCAGCACATGTATCTGAAGAAGAAGACGACGCACAAGCGCCAGATGGAGCTGATCCCGTACAACGACTGCCTGTACCGGCACATGTACCAGTACCGCTGGCTGGCGCTGCTCGACATCGACGAGGTGATCGTGCCGCTGGAGGACGGCGACTGGAGCTCGCTGATGAAGCGCGTGCTGCCGCTGGCCGCGCCGGCGCCCGGCAAGCCGCCGCGCTCCTCGTACCACGCCTCCAACCTGTACTTCCTCGACTCGCTGCGGCACGAGCACGGCTGGGAGGAGGGCGTGCCGCGCTACCTGCACATGCTGCAGCACGTGTACCGCACGCGCAACTTCACCAAGCCCGGCCAGTACGTGAAAGCGTTCCACGAGACGGAGCGCGTGCTGGCGCTGCACAACCACTTCCCGCTGGCGTGCCTCGGCGGCGCGTGCTCGTCGTACGCGCTGGAGACGCGCCACGCGCGCCTGCAGCACTACCGCGCCGACTGCGTCACGGCGCTGAGCAAGTCGTGCGCCGAGCTGCGCGCGCAGCCCGTGCGCGACACGGCGCTGTGGCGCTGGCGCGGCGCGCTGGTGGCCGCCGCCGACGCCGCGCTTGCCGCGCTCGGCTTCCTGCCGCCGCACCGGTGACCGCCACCACACCCGCTTAGTCTTATAACCTATTCGATTCTAGTATTAAACGTATTTTTATAGTTTACTTGCCTTTTTTTTTTTTGCACGTGACTATATCAGTAACGCTAACCGCTGACCCTGTATGAATCAACACCTTACATAAATGAGTTTAAAATATTGTATTTAATATCCATTTCACCCCTGTGACAAAAGTTAGGTTAGTTCTTTTTCCTGTAATACGAGTATATGATTTTGTCTCAATTGAGTAATGAAATACATAATATATGATATATCTAAAAAGAGTATACGAGAGTATACGATGTATATCTAAAAAGATGAAGTAAATACATGAAGTAACAGGAATATATGCTCAATAAACATACGTGATATTCTGGGCAATTTGTAAAGATCAATATCCCAGGAATGGCTGTACTTTAAAGAAAGTGAAAATTAAGTGTATCTCAGGAGAGTAGCTCCTATATTGTTCTGATTTTAAAAAAGAATTTTAATTTTAACCCCTATTTCTTTATGTCAAATAGCTGATCGTTACAGGGTATAACTTGACATTATAAGCTTAATATAACTAGGCTACATATTATTATACTGAGATAATAATCTGTTTACCAATGTTACGATAAAGGTCGATGCGATTAAACCGCAAGACGCCTGCGATAAATTGACAAGCAAAATCTTAAGTTGTCGTAACGCTTGGTCAGGTATACATAAAGCTTTTAAATTTACCGTAACTACGTAAAAATTCATGTTGAATGTTAATTCTTGTTTTTCTCCATTTAAAATACACCGCCTCAAAATATCAATATTATTTTTACTGTAGTTTCATAATAAAATACAGTGTCTTGTCACTGTCAAGGCTCAAGTGTCACATAAAGTTATATATTTACTAATAAACACAAGCAGTATAGCGCGTCCAAATTAGTTTAACTATTTATAAGAGCGTATAACGACAGCGTATACGAGAGTATATGACATTTACAAAACGTGCCAAGCTTAGATAATTCTTGTCACTATTTGCTTCAGAGTGATATTGGTATTAAAAAAACACAGGCGTTAACTTAATAATATTTAAATATTTACAACACATGATGTATAAAGTTTAAACTATCTACCTTTAATTTATCAAGACAAGGCGTTTTTAATATAGGTATATATATTTTTTTAATTTCACAAAGTTTACGATATTTTTTTTTGTTTCCAAGATTCCAACGATTCCAAGATTTTATTTTGAACAGCGCCATCTTTGATTATATTGCTTAATTACGTTGTATTTGTATGTAACAGAAAATTCTTATTGTTTCTGTGAGATGGCGCTAGTATGTCGTACAAAGTTCACAAAACTCGTTTTTGATCGAAATAATCTGGTTGCAGGCAGCATAAAGTACTATAGTAATAATTATAGTTCCTTAAACATTGACTTGTGTGTTATAAATTATTTACTAGGTATATATTGTCCGTTTCAAGTATAGAAAATTATCTATTAATAATTTTTATTAATAGATAATTTTCATAATTATATATACATATTATATATATATATATATATGTATTTATATATTCAATAACTATTAGATTAAGAAATGTATATATATAGACACAAGGTTGAACTGTAAGTCATTTCTTATTGTAAAATAAATAATTATTAAACTTTGTTTTAGTTATTTTTTCATCTCTTTCGGTTTCTTCAGTTTCTTCGGTTAAAAATTAGTAAATGATTATACTTCATGAGAACAACGTTGAATGACGATAGGTTGGTGTAGTGGTCACAGTTGCTGGCTGTTGGGCGAGCCGCCGAGCGGTCGCGGGTTCGATCCTGGCACGTGACCGTTGTTTGTATAGGCCATACAGATATATGTCGTAGGCGTTTGTGTTATAATATAATGTTTCTGGACTCCTTTTATTTTTTCATTACTTATTAAATCCTACCGGGGACCGTTGACTGTGAATTTATTTATATAAAATAAGTACAGTTAAATGATTATTAAAATAAACACTATTAACCGTTTGATGAATGTGTCTAATAACTATAATGATTTTATTACATTATTATTTAGGAACATAAATACGTACCTAAATAATAAATAAGAACCTATAAATAAATTATATAATACTAACTGCATAAAGCTGTTTGTAGGATTCTATTATACATCAATACCTTGCCCTGAAAACGATCTATTAATTTTATGAAGATGAAAAGAAGCCTGTTTCATTAGGACCTCTAATTGTAAGTGTATTTGAAGTGAACCAACTTCACACTGGTGACAGTGCATTGTGCACGATGTCATACTTGTCCTTCTTTCTATCGACGTAACTAAAGTAAAACGATTATCGGGTATTATCGGCGAACAATACAATATCACCTACGATATTTATATAGATTGGTAAATCATTACATTAAAACAAAAAATGAACCTAAAATTAGTTCTTATGAAAAACCCATTTGAGAAACATACTCAGACGACTGATCCATCTGTAGTGTTGCCGTCTGCCGAGCTCTGTCACTAATTGTAAGATTTGTAAAAACACGGTCAAGCGTTTTATCTCTAACACCGCAACAATTAAGTTTATACGAAAACATTTAGTGCACGACAATCAAATAATTTTGACAGATCACAGGGCACACCGATAGCATGATAAAAATTTCTCCCAGGCGAGTTTATATTTAAGAAAAACCGCCCTGCACTGATTGTAAAATAAATTTTGATAAATATATTTTGCTCTTTATGAAAAATTATATGTTATCAACATTAACTAGTGATGATTTTCTATATAATTTTACTTGCAGATGATAATACTATAGTGACCTGTTATTACAAGGGTCGCCGCGTTATCCGTACATATAATAAATCTGTTGAAGTGTGTTTTATTAATACATTATATATGATCAAAAATAAATTTTACAAGCGCGATTTAGTTTCAATCAGCGCCATCTCTTATTTTTTTTTTTGTGCCCGTATCACGTAAAAAGTACAAAACCAATACATAAAAATGGTTGTCTGTTAAGTCGGTTTACGGACGATAATTTTTACGTGATAACGTCATAAGAAAACATTGATGAAAAAGTGCATACTTTTATGAATGGAATTGAATTATTATCACTGAATTATCATTATTTTGTATAATATATATTTATTTTATATTATTATTGTTATGCCATCTGCCCATTTGCAAATGCAATATTACTGTCACTCTCAGGTTGTCTGGCAGAAATTGCTCTTTAGCAGTAAGACCGTCTGGTTGTACAACTTATAATGATATTATTTTGTGTCCTTAATTTAGTTCTGTTTTGGTGTGCATTAAAGTATATTATTATTATCTAACTCCTTTACTACACCTGTTCAATAATATATATAGATAATTACCTAATACTTATTATCAATACTTATTATTATTATATGTTTCTTATTTAATCTAATTAATTAATTACCCTTTTTGCTGCAATTGTTTTCACTATTATAACTTTAAAAACAATAAATTGACGTTACTTCAATATTGACAAAACAGTTTGCCGCCATTTGCCGCTGTCATTTCTACTCGGACGCGTCGTAAGTTAGGCCGACCGCTGATCGTGAGCCGAACGCTTAGGCCGAGCCGATCGTACCTCTCTACCGCTTGTTCCGCGCTCTCGCTCACTAATTGTGACAATGACGTCATCTTCTTCGAACTGGCACCCAGTAGCTTTCATCAATTTACTAGACGTTATCACGTCAAAAAAAAACTTCTTACTAGATCTCGTTCAAACCAATTTTCGGTGGAAGTTTGCATGGTAATGTACATAACTATATTTTTTTTTAGTTTTATCATTCTCTTATTTTAGAACTTACGGGGGGACACATTTTACCATTTTTGGAAGTGTCAGCATGTCAACATTGTGTTTAATGCAAAATTGTATCTGACTTCCGGAAACACTATTACCTAATGGCATTTCACTTAGTCCTTATCTTATCATTTGAAATGTTATCCCTTACGTATAAAAATCAAAATCAAAATTAACTTTATTCAAATAGGCCCTAAGAGCACCTTTAAATCGTCATTTTACAAATTAAAAATTTAAATTTGATTATTATTTTGTAATGGTAAAGCTACCACCGATTCGGAATGTAGATTCTGCAGAGAAGAATCGGCAAGAAACTCCGCAGTTACTCTTTTGAAAATGATATATAAACTGTATTTTAGTATAAAATTAGTAATATCTTGCATGAAATACAGCGCCACTATGTCCACACATCTTTGTCGACTAAAATCCTGCACCGAATAATAAGCTTTATCTATTAATTTTTTTTTAATAAAATTTTTAAATTTATTATGAGACAGTTCCAAAATTGTTTGTGGGATTTTATTATACATGCGAATACCATAACCCAGAAAGGAGGCGTTTACTTTGCGCAGTCGGAAGCCTGGAGTTACAATTTTGTTATTCCTTCTAGTGTTTACAGTGCGATTAATACTATTTATTTCAAAACAATGAATATTCTGGTGAATATATATAATATTGTTATAAATATACTGCGACGCAATTGTTAATATGTCTATCTTTGGAAAAACATCCCGTAGGGAGACTCTAGCTCCAAGATCGTAAATGCCACGAATAGCCCTTTTTTGCAAAATAAATACAGTTTCAATATCTGTAGCATTACCCCACAGTAACAGACCGTAAGACATAATACTATGGAAATAGCTAAAATATATTAAACGCGCAGTAGTAACGTCGGTCAGTTGTCGCACTTTTCTAACTGCGAATGCTACGGAGCTGAGTCTATCATTCAAGGATGACAAATGGGAGCTCCACTGAAGTTTTGAGTCCAAATTTATCCCTAAAAATACTGTAGTAATATATCCATCGTAGATAGTCCTAGGTATCTAAAGACATTCCACAAATAGATGTGATGATTACGAATACAAAAAAATTTACTATTCTTAAATATTTGTTTTATTTTTATTGTATAAATTTTGCTTCACTTCGTTTCAACCTATCTCAGTCCACTGCTGGACATATGCTGGACATAGGCCTCCACAAGGTCGCGCCAAATATCCCGGTTTTCCGCAATTCTCATCCAGCCTCCGCTGGCGACCTTGCGTAAGACGTCAGTCCAGCGGGCCGGAGGACGCTTCATACTGTGTTTGCCGATACGCGATTTCCACTCCAGGACACGTCTGCTCCAGCGGCCTCAATATACGTGACCAGCCCACTGCCACTTTGACTTGCTGATTTTATGGGCTATGTCGGTTACTTAGGTTCTCTCGCGGATAATCACTTTTCTAATTTTATCTATGAGAGAGACTCCAAGTATAGCCTATTCCCTAGCACGTTAAGTTACTTTGAATTTGTGGCATATTAAAAAAAATGTACTTAAATTTACACAATTGCTTCATATCGTCCAATACATACTTAGTCGATAAAGATGTGTGGACTTAGTGACGCTGTATTTCATACAAGATATTACAAATTTTGTAGTAAAACACAGTTTTTATATATTATTTTCAAAAGAGTAACTGCGGAGTTTCTTGCCGATTCTTCTCTACAGAATCTACATTCCGAATCGGTGGTAGCTTTTTAAAGTATTAATTTGTAAAATGACGATTCGAAGGTGCTCGTGAGGCCTATTTGAATAAAGTTGTTTTTGATTTTGATTTGTGATTTTTGACAAGTAGCTCAACCTCGTAATTTCCTGCTTCTGTTAAGAACTCGTATCTATTCACCTGTAGCTACTGACAAGTTAGATTTTAACTTAATTATGATTTTTTTTATTGTTCTTTCATGTTATAAAATATATGTTATAAAATACAATTAGGAACAAATTCAAAAATAAAACTTTAATTTACATTTAGTTTTAATATTTTACGCGTCACGCATTATCTTTGAGTGTGAGCGGTTTTCATATAATTTTGTCTACTTTTAGTAGTATTTAATATGACAGATAAATATTTGATCGCAGTTATCCAAATGTTTGTTTCCAATGTTTACGAGTAAATTTTCAAATACATATATTACAAATGACATTGTCAATACACAGATGTCTCGGTAATCGTAGTCGATTCAAAAGAAATAATTATGTACCAGATTAAATCAACTGAACAAGTTAACTAATCTTAGACTTGTCGTGTCCTTCGATAAACCAATATTAAAATCTTTACATACTAGTACAACAATACTATTGTAGTATTGTTTGTACTGATTTAATATAATTGTAATAATTTAAAGAATATTGTCCATTGTTGCCTTAAATGTAACTAACAATAAATAACACATGAGTAAAGTACGGTTTATTTACTCATGTGACAATAAGTCCAATGGAGGACAGTACGCGCACGCTACGTGTCGTTAATGTTCTACGCACAATATTTAGAACTTACCTACTGATTAAATAGTGGTTTTATCATACAATTATAATTAAAATTGTTCATTTGAAATAAAATGAAAACGTCATTATAAAATAAAGATAATTAAAAAGTAATTGTTACAATACATGTTATAAATCATATCCGCGTAGAATGGTGGTAGGAATTCCGGCTGCTAATCCCCCTTGAACCATTCCGATTCTGTAAGCAACAAAATAAACCAACCCTCCTCTTAATATGAGCTGAAGCTAAGAGTCATGGAGTTAAATCTTAGAATTTAGCGCTGCATTTTTAAAGTGTTTCGACTGCAAGCGCCACAAAGATAAAGTTATACAAACTCTTTTATCTATACTTCTATAGTGAGCAAGGGATCGATTGTAAGAACTCGAGCGGCCTGGGCACTGGTTCGCTTTTACAATTAAATTTCGAGGTTTACACGTATGTTATAAGGTTTTACGAATATTTTGTCGTATCCTACGAATAAAGCCACTATGGCCGTTGTGCATTTCTGTTTTCATTGCATAATTAATATCGGCTACACTTATTACATCGCCTTAATTATACAGAAAATAAAGGGTTAAAAATAGCCACTATTGTTATCCTCTCGAATCATCCGACTAAAACAGTCACAACAGTCGTAGAGTCTTTCTCGTACCGGGAGCATGGGGCACGCGCGGGGTTGAGGCGCGCGCAAGCGCCACTTATATATTACAAGCATTATAGTTATAACTAGCGGCCCGCCCCGGCTTCGCACGAGTATTTAACTAAAATTTTAAAAATGATACATTTATATTTTTAATCACCTACACCTGCGTCGATACTGGAAAATATTTTATAATAGACGGATTGAGTGACAGATTTATTATAATATCTATATATATATAGATAGTACGGATGAAACATTTGAACTGTTTTTTTATTAATTATTTTCTCATTGATGAATACCATATTTTAATAAGTATTATTCCCGACGAAGACAAATCCAAAAACACAAAAATCATAAAAATCGTTCCACTCGTTCTCGAGTTATAAACGGTGTAACTAACACTTTATATATGTATATATATATATATATATATATAGATTACAACTTAAATAGCTATAACCATCCAACTTTGTACAATCAACAAACAAATAACGACCAAATATTTTAAATTTTAACAACGAACAAACAATCAAGACCATAGTACCCTAAAGTATTTAATTAAATGCAAAAAAGAAAAACAGTTTTCTAAATACGGGCGAGTGTCATTCTTTTGGCCGAAGTTTTGGTCAGCGCGATTCAGAAAATTATCTGCGCCATCTATCGTATAATTGTAGAATATCGTTTTTATATTTAGTGACATTTAACATAATTAATATTTAACTTAATAGTATATTAATTGAAAATGATGTTTATCTAAAATATTAAAACGATTTCTATTCCTATCCGACATATTTAGTAAACTTTTAAGTTTAACAAAATAATAACTCAAAAATAAGTTTTGTGAGTTTTTAAGATTCCTTAGACCAGATGGCGTTGGCGGCGTAGGTACCTATTTCTATTTTCTTAAATATTTATTTTTAAATTTAATTACAATGAAACAAAAACTAAATTATACTGTGAGTTATTTCTAATTTTTATGTATTAAACTTATTTACATTGGTTTTGTACTTTTTATGTGATACGTAAACACAGAAAAACACGATAAGAGATGGCGCTGATACAAAAAAAAACGCGCTATTAAAATTTATTCTTGATGATATATAGTGTATTAATGAAACGGAGTTTTTAACAAAGGGGTTGTTTCATTTTGGGCCAGGTCTTTGTACGGTCTTTGTTTGTATTCCATAAAATAGTATAAAATCATAGAAACTAAAATAAAATATGCTTTTAAGCAGTTTTACAGTGATTAAGAGGTAGTTATAAAAATAATATTTGGGTACATTTGTAGAATAGCAACTCTCGAATTGTACCGACCTACTTTTGTTGTCTATGTTTGATGACATAACGTCTTTATCTTAATGTCATTTCAATTTTCAACTGTCAAGTCATTCATTAGCGTCTCGCTGCGTTGGAGTGGTTTCTCGTTGTTTCTTTTTGTTACTGAATATTTTTTTAACGACCCCGGCATTTCTTTGGACTTCTCGTTTTCAAAATCTTTCGATCGACTTGGTTTTAGATACGTACCTATTTTTTTTGGTTATTTATATTTAAAATGTCACCACGACGTTTGTGTACATGTCATTGTCAAAAGGGTTGCTAAATTGTTTCGATTTTATTTCGCAAATTAAAACTACCTCGTAAATAGGGCCTTTTCATGAGAAATAAAGAATAAATATTTACTTTTTCATAATCATGAACATTTTAAAATACTGTACAAATACCTGGCCCAGGCTCCATATAAATTTGAAACAACCACTTTATTATTTGTATAGATATATATTTTTTAAACTAAAGATGCTATATAATGTCAGGGGTTATTAAAGTGAAAAATTACGTATACTTCTCTGTGAGTTGTTAGTACTCTCCCAGTTTAATTATTGTAGCTCTGTCTATGGGCCAAGACTGATGGCGACCACAGAGAGAGCAATACAGAGGGTACAAAACGCCTGCATTTGGTTTTGTTATGATACTGGTAGGAGAGAACATATTACCCCGTATCTAAATAGCAAAAGCATGTTAAATATGAGTGGGAGGAGAGAACTTCATCTTGCTTGTGTTATTCATAAGGTGATATGGAATAAAAAACCCGAATATCTATTCGAAAAGCTGATGTGGGTTAAGGATTTTGCACTGCATAACTTACGCAGAAGCGCGCAACTTCGTTTAAAAATACCTAAACACAAGACATCACGGTATAGGGGATGCTTCAGTTTCTCTGCAGCAAAAATTTGGAATGACTTACCACCCCCACTGAGATGTCGAATGAGTACTGGAACATTTAAAACAAAGTATCAAACAGCTTTACTCAATCGACAATCTGCTGTGGAGAATCTGAGTCATGCCCACTGGAAACTGCTAGAACTAAAAATTTTTTTTTATCAAAGATGATTTTGTCATATACAAACACATACACGAACAAACACATACACATACACACGCACACACAAATACATGCTCACGCAAGGGTGACTGTAACAACTTATATTATTATTGTTTATATTACAATGGTTTTTTGTTCAACGTCCTGCTTTGGATACAAGTACAAAGTTGTAAGGAAACCGGGGACCACATCGCTTTATTCCCGCCTAGCATCACAGGGAGAAGGGAGTGGCTGAAAAACAGCGCTGCATGGGACTTTAGTCCTGTGTCAGCTGAAGCTGAGCCACTTCCTATTGCCTATTCATATTTTATATTTTGTCAAATTTTAATAAGCTTTAATGTATGTTATGTTTTCATATTTTATTTTTTTTAAATGTATGTTTACTTTACTTGTTATTTTAACTTGTATATATGTGGCAATAAATTCATTTTATTATTATTATTATTTATTATAATAAATAGGTCACTGTGAAAAAAAATGTCTGAAATAAAATTGTTCTTTTCCTAATATAAACAGGCAAATTGTAAGGATTCTTTAAATTAAAACAATAAATAGCCCTTAATGCTAATGCGAGAAAAAAGGCGTAACGTCTATTGTTTCCAAGTTTTCACATTTTTTTCCGAAGAATAAAGACGTATGGGACAAATTTGACAGAAATATTGACAAAAAAGTCATATTTAAGATTTTATTTTACAGTTCAGTTCAGTTCATCAATCCCCGAATAGTTTATCAACAGTTCAAATGTTAACATCTCAAAAATGTCTCGTAATGTTTAAATAAAACACAAAAACCTCCTCCTGTAAAGTTGATAGTTTGCAGTTACGCCTTTATTCGTAGGATGCGACGATTTATGCGTAATGTTACGCTATCTTAAATGAATTAAAGTGACTGCGAAGATTTATGATGAAAACAATTTTTCTCATAAAAAATAAAGATAATATAGGTACGTAGCTCGCCATAATATAAACTTTTTACACTCGACTCCCCTTCCTAGGATGAAAACCGTTTGTCGGAGTAACAAACTCAGATTAGTCCGGAAATAGGTACACACAAGACAAACAAAACCCCTAAAAAACGACAAAAATATGCATCGGATTAAAACCTGCGACTGCTAGAGCTACAGCCAGTCGCTGAGACCACTGACCCGACACGTCGTCAACTTTGTCGATTTTTGTTTGTCAATTAGTTGACGTTAACGGTCACCGGCTCCGGTCCAATGAGTCGTAACTTGATGCTTAAAAACTAAGTCCAGCATAGAAAAAACATTTTAAATCGTACAACGTTACTCCTCAGAGTGTTGCAAACAAACAAATTGTTTAGCTTAAAATCGATTTACAAAACAAAAATATAAAATTAGTTAGTAATTAGGTACCAATATATTTTATACAAACGAAATTTTTATTAATTAATGAGAATGAATCACACACTGCTTGAATTGAACGACCGCAAATAATGTAATTAGAGCGACTTTATAATTTAGTAAACAACTCCATTATGACTAATTCGACGCTAATGTATGTGGTCGTGATGACTGGAATGTCCCCAAGATGTTGTTGAGTGTAGAAGTATGTCTCTGTGTACTTTATCTTTTGCTCGCCTGTCTGTAGACGACCGCTTGGGTTTCAAATAATAATATGGGTGTATCGAGATACAAATAGAGGGACAATTTTATTGACATATACGAATATTTATAAGATATATTATCATAATAATGATGAGTATGTTTGTTTGAACGCGCCAATCTCAAGATTCACAGATCCTTTGAAATATTGTTTTTGAAAATTGTTCATAGTTTTTATATGATGATTGTCACATGATGCTGAAATGCAGATATATACGATATTTAGAATAAGGTTGGATTTTGACTTTGAGGTTATTTTGACTTTGAAAAATAGTAATCACAATTAGAACTGATAATTATATCTATAACAATTAGTATTTTGTACTTTGTCAGTCGCACTTCTTATCTGAACGTTCATTAACTAGTTGAGCATGTAACTGTGTTAATATCGAGCTAAAAAAAAAAAAAAAAAACAATTGAACGACATACCGTGTTCGTTGTCAAGCTGAGAGCCAGTACAGGCAAACAATGTACGTCGTTAATTCACATCACGACTTGATGAACATAATTGTGATTGATGGGTCTAGGAATGTTATAAGTATACTTACGAATTAAAATTATTATAATAATACTGATTGCGAATCGAAGGTCGCTTGTTCTGTCTGTTACGAGTTAGAACCACAGAGTTTTGCGAAGGTCCAATTGCATTTTTTACTTATAAAGTTTATCCCACACATAAGCTACTGATAGGGTATCAAACACATAATCAGAAAGAGGTATCACAAGCTCTAAGGGCTTGTTTATGTTTAACCTTAAATAATAAATCAGAGATGATGTGGAGGGAGGCCTATGTTCAGCAGTGGACATCCAATGGCTAATATGATGAGTAAATCTCAGGCTAGGTTTCACAGGTTGCGAATAGAAATATCTCACAGATAAAGTGGAGTATGATGTTGAAACAGAAAAAACATATCAAAAACTTTTAGATGTTGGATAACGTATATATCTGATAACTATCTGACAACCGGTAAAACGGGCTCTCTGTGAAAATTTCAACTGTCTAACTATCACGGTTCATGAAATACTGCTTAGTGACAGACGGTCAGTCATCCCATTTAGTTTTTAGTAGTAGTATGATTGACATTCATATTAATGCGCGTGAAACCGTTTGGGACGTCTAGTATTTAATAAAATTCGAAGGACTAACTGGCAAGTGGCAGGTGACGCTCTGTCAAAGCATTCGCTTCTAGAAGCATGAAATTTTGCACTTAAGTGCTATACATGCTGCAGGTGAGCGCTTGGGGGCAGTGCCTGATTAAGGTAACTTGATGCCCTAAGCAATTTTCCCCTGTGGGCCCCCCTATCCTTAAGTGAACTACAAAGAATTAATTGAAAAAAAATGTGAATACATATCGTAGGTAGAATATGTATGTGTTGTTCCTTTTGCCCTTATCCCATGCTAGGGATGTTCATGGGAAAAAATTATCGATAGTTGAGGATAGTTATCGATAATTATCGGTTCAATTTTCGGACGACGAAAAAAAAAAATAAAAAAATAACAGGTCATCCGGCCTTCAGTATGGACATTTTCCTCCGTACCCTATACGAATACCTAAAAAAAAAAGGTCATCCGCCGTACCATAATTATCGATACTTATCGGATCCAAAAACAATTATCGATAATTATCTAATACCACAATATTATCGATAATTATCGCACACCCCTATCCCATGCTAGGTGAGGTCGATACAACATGATTTCGTCTCTGTCATGTCGTCTCTGGTGCCCCCCAAGACGGGAGGGAACGGGAGCTTATAGGCTAATCCGGCACTGCTTGGGGGTTAAATAACGAATTTCGAATTGAAGTTTGTATGGTACTTAATTTGAAACTGCTGAATAGATTTCAATAGAACTCAAGTTCTGCGTCGATGCCCATGATAACGGATTTACGCAATTTAAGAATTTTATAAATAATGTCTGTTACTTATATGTAAGAATATATAATTCTACGACACAAAAGAATGCCGACCTACCAGACTACCTACTAGAATCAATATTTATATAAAATTATAACAAATATTAAAAAATTATATCAAATTAAGTTGTCACAAAGCTCTCAGAGACACAATAGCGAGTTCGTAACAAAGCAGGATAATGGCTGCCGAAATGTTGTAATCGTAGATAACGAGCAGGTGCTGGTGCGGGTGCGCGAGCACAATGGGTTGGAGCGATATTACGTGCCCACGTGAGTCGTGAACTGCTAGTCGGCAGGCGCAGGGCTGTCGCGACGCAGGTAGCAAAGAGATAATAATTTTTTTTTTCTCTCCTTAAAAATGTTTTACCTATTTTCAAGCTTGTCGTATGGTTACTACTAATAATTTTAGAAACCTAGAATTAATTCTAAGATTATCAAATAAAACTTTTTATTCTACAGAATAGTTAAATTGTCAAAAAATAGTTATGCGAGTTAGCTCACATCAAATATGAAAGATATGCAAAGATAACTCATAAGTACCTTATTAAAGCTGGTGGCAAATAAAATGTATAGTATAAGTTCACTCCAGAATGTTAAAATGCACAAGTTGATAAGAGTATTTACCTACATTTACTTATTTAGTGGAGTAAGCAGGTGAAACAGAAACAAAGTATAAATTTTGAATATGTTTAATAATACTTTACAGTACACTGGTGAATAAAGAGTTTTACTCTTATACTTCTATAATCTAAAATTATTAGGTTGGCGTAAATTCAGTCACGCTCGTTCTTAGGAGCTTTCGTATATTAATTCATAAACAAAATTAGCATCAAACAAATAAATTAAAAGTTAAATAAAGTAATTTTAATTCCTCTAAACTTGTGCTCTAAAAATTAACGCTAAGTAACCTTAGAAAGTTATGTTTTCAATGGAAAATTCCTTAACATTGTCTGTACTTAATGTACCGTTTTATACTTCAAGTGCTTTGATAATGTTTGATTGTAAATTACTAAACATTAACAAAATCAAATATTTAGAAATAATGACTACTTAATTGTCAAGTATTTAAATGTTTGTTTATTTAAAAATATAATAATTTTATTTGAAATAAAAATAAATATTATAAAACATTATTTTTATAAAAAAATATTATTATTATGGAATAAAAACAGTGCAGTCATTTCTTACACGAGATTTTTTCGGTTCATGAGATCTGCACATTAAGCAGGATTATTGCAATTTTCATCAACATTATTGGATCCCAAATTAAACAGTAACACTAGTGTTTGTGCTCAATGAGCTGCTCGAGTCGATTAGAGCCGATTTAGCGCCGCCTACGCTAGGATTTATGTCGGACCTCTGGGCTCAAAGTCGGTCCTAAGCCATGTTAAATTAGGTCGGACTTAGCACCCAAAAATGGCACCAATTTCCGTTTTGTCCAGTTTACGACTAAAATCGGACCTAAATGTAAAAAAAAATAGCGCCTTTAGGCGCTAAGTCGGACTACTGGGCTCTAAATCGGTTCTATTTCGGACTACTCTAAATCAGTTCTATATCGGACTTGAGGGAGCTATGTCGGCTTTAAATTTCGACTCGGGTGAGTCTGTTGACACGTCGGGCGTTGTTATCGATAGCTTTGTAAGTAAATGTTCTTAATGATGTAGTTATGATAAATAAACACTATAAGTAAATAGCTAGCAGAGTGCAAAATCCGGCTCCCTATCGATGTTATTAAAGCACCTAATTAGAAATAATTAAACAAATAAAGATACTCGACGACCCCACTGGGTTACAACTTACAATGTGTCGGGTTCGGAGCAACAGCTAATTACAATGAGCGTTGTTCCACCTCATCCACTAACATATTTTTGAATAAAAAAACTACTAAAAAAAGTTTAAGAAAACCTTAAACTCAGGGATTATCTTTATAACATCAGTACTGAACTGCAAAGGCCTCTTCTCCGTATAGAAGAAAAGTTGGAGTATAATCTACTACGCTGCTCCACTGCGGGTTGGCAGTTAATTTTCCGTATCATGAGTAACGATCGCTATCAGGTATTTATGATAACAACCAAGACCGACGGCTTTCGGGCTCTCCGAGGCACAGTGGGGAGGCACACAAGGAAATACAACCTGACCGGGAACAAATATTTATACAAATACAAATATCAGTACAGTAGTAATAAACTCGCTATCGAGAACTAAGTTATAGCTTTACGTTTGCGACTTTGTAAGTTTGTATCTACTTATCGCAATAAAATACTACATAATATGTACCTATGCACACGAACTCTGCGTGATTTTAACCCTTGACTAATTAATATAATGTTATTCTAATATTTTGATAAATTATTACATAATTATACAGTTAAACGGTATCGACAGAATTTAGTTATATATTGTTATTAATTTCTATGGTGTGAGATGGTCGCAGCCCTGCGCCAGGCGCGGTCGCCCAGTATGGTGGTCAATGAGGAAACTATGCGCGGGCGCAGAAGTGCGACGTGCGGTCAGTTACGCTCGCCAGTCGCTCACTCGCTGTTCTTGCAAATGCCGAAGAGTCCTTCACTGCCGCTGTAATCAGATTGACAACAGTGAGTATTTGCATAACGCTTCCACATTTACGCTCACTGTACGTATTTCCAACAAAACATATTTTAATTAATGTTTTCACAAATGAACGCTAGAAATATTTCGCTGTTTTACCAGCATCAGATTTAAATAACTTATTTCAACATATATAACAAGAGCTTCTGAACAGAAATTAATTAGGCACAATGATCACTCAATAGTTCAAAATATTACGGTTAGATGATTTCCTTTCCCCAGTCCACGCCGCTGGGGTCGCGGGCCCTCGACGATCGTTACATTATTATTGATATTGACACGCAGTTATAAACAAATAAGCCATGACTGTGCTCTGTGAACCGCTAAATTGCTCATTATAGACTTAACGATGTGACCTCCTTATCGTCGCCGGCGAGACGAGTCGCGCTCCTAGCAAAGTCCACCGCAGGGCGGAACTGTTTACCGACATCGGAAAGCTTCTCGTACACAACTGCCAAGGCTGCTTTTACGTTATTTTTGTTTGTAAAATAACATTACGTAGGTATAATTTTTGGTTAATATTTGCAGCTGTTTTATATTATGAATATTAAAGGTTTTTTTTTTTTCCAATTGTACTATCCTTTGCAAATGGTTTACGTTTAATTACATCATATATTATCTTATAAATACTTATTTTAAACATTTTCAAATGTTTCAAACGATAAAAATAACGTTTCCTGTTTATAATGACGGCAGTTAGGACGTTATTGAAATGCTAAAATACACTACACAAAAAATAAAACACAAATAACTATAAATTAATACATTGTTATGAAATATTAATCATTATGGACTTAATTTTACATATAAATCATGAATTATAGACTTGTTCATTATTTATTTATACGAGACTCGTGACCACGCACGGATCATGTAACTGGTCTGAAATATCGACAAAAATTGTCAAAAAAACTATATCGGATAATCAACTGCGAACACTTGACGATTACAACCGGTATATCGTCTTAGGAAGCCTGCTTATAAAGAATTTATTATACATATAAAAATAATCAACACAATCGATCGTTAACATCTACAATTTCGTCATTCAACTACCATCTAGGTTATACACACTATATCTATCACCCGTCGCAACCACCGAACTCTTCTGAATATCTGACTCGTCTGCAGGGCTCCTGTAAAATATTTTCAACTAAATGTACCTGAAAATCATTCCTTGTCGTTACATTTGATGTTAAAGAAATCATCGTCGTATTAGTTCGAGATTAGATTAGACCGCAACATGTCTAGTACGTATTCAATTCAATAATACGAGTAATAAACGGCTCATAATTGATTTATTACAACTGTATCATTGTATTTTGTGAGATAATATATATTATTATCCAGCTTGTCCCTGACCGCCGCCTGAACTTGGCGAATATTAGTATTATCGCGATTATTTAACAATACTAAGAATTACTCGACAGCGGCCGACGCGACTCGACACGAGTCACGACACATTAATTTTACCTTCTTTCTCTTTCAGTATTTTTTTATATACAAGTGTAGATCCAGCTCTTCTCCTTAATTTGAGAATCGGTTCAACGCGAAGAAAAACTTGTAACAGCTTCAAATTATATTCGTCATAAGAGTCGTAGGTACCCTGTTCACACTCGCACCACGGAGTACTTAGATGTATATACGACTATTAGTTGCTATTATTAGCCAAAGTTCAATAACAATATAATACATATGTACATATATAAACAAGTATTTATAATTATGAATACATATTACTTTAATTATAAATATTAGTTTTTAATCAACAAATAACACGATGTTTTGACGACATTACAAAATAATGGAACCGGGAGTTTATTTATAGCAGCTTGAAACAACAAGTAATTAATAAACAAATATAAATTAAATTGAAGTAATCGTTCTAACAACAGCGACAATAATTTTACGCGGTACTCGTCTGTCGTGATAAAACTTTTTTTAGCGCCGATTTCAATTTAATATTTTCTCTCCTCTAACGCTTGGTTTGGTTTTCCGTCGAAGTTATTATTTTATTTTTATATACTTAGCAACTCACATTATATACATATTTCTATTATTGCAAAAAATAACTAAATTGTTGTACTAGTGCACTTGATGAACAGCACTCAATTTTTACTTTAAAAGAATAAAACGCACAGACGTTAAATCGATAGCTTGATCAATTGATATGGATCATTATGTAACGGAAGACATATAATAACATGATATTCTAACAGCATCTGTGTTAAACTGGACGCGGAAAACAAATTCAATAAATTAAATCAATTCAAAAAATATTTTAAATCTATTCTTGAAAAGGGCGTCGTAAAGAGTTACCCTTAGGTTCTGTTGTAGTGTTTCACGAGAAGCTGTAGAACGACAGGGGATTATCATGATGATCACGATTGAGTCGGAAGACCGAGGGTCAGTGCCGGTGAGGTCAATGTTATCGGCGACCCGCGTCCAGTCCGCGCGAACAAATGGTTGCAGCTATTTTATATAGCAGTTTTCATTTGTAAAAATAAATTATAAACGGTCCAACACGCGTATATAGACTTTGAAAACACAATTATTCTGTTTTCTAAGGCGTTGTTTTAGGTAAACGACGACAAGCGCTGCGACGGACGCGATACGAGGAGATGCGACACATCGAGCGATACTTCACGTGAAATGAATTAACACGACAATGTAGGACAGTTTACAATTATATATTATTGATATTTGATATTTTCGCATTTCGTCGCTAGCTAAACGAAAGCCCACATTACTAAATCCAATTCCGTTTTTTAAATAAATGATAATTATGGTTTCTTCAAAAAAAAAAAACCTATATAATAATAATAATAATTCCGTCCTATAAAATGTCTGCTGTCTGCAAATTTTCTTATAAATATTTTATAATTAAATCATCTTTTATGCTGCAACAAAAAATAATAATAATTATATAACGCAGATAAAGCAGACTAATGAGAATCGTGACTGCCTCATACACTCTATACATATATGTTTTAAATATCCGAACTTTGGCGTATTTAAAAGAATAATAGACAAACGGACTCTTCTAATGGTCTACTATGCATTGGTGGAGTCAGTTATTAGTTATGGGCTAAGTTGTTATGGACTAACATTTAAAACCTATTTAGGAGAAATTAAAAAGATACAATTAAGATTTTTAAAAATAATGGTCGATAAGATATTAAAGGATAAACATAAAAATGATTATAATAAGCTTTTTTCGGAATGTGCAATTATACCCGTAAATGAAAAAGTTAATTACTTGATAGCGTTAGAAACCTATTATAGAGAGGATTATAAAATAAATAAAATATACAAATACAGTGTTCGATCAATAAAGAAAGGAAAATTTGAGCTTGTGAAAGTTAATAATTACTATGGGGAAAGGACTAGAAAATATGTTGTACCAAAGCTATGTAATAAATATCAAATATTTAGAGACGAAAAGAAAATTAAGTGTAAATTTAAATTAAAACAGAGGTTAAAAGAAGTATTAGGATATTATAAGAAGTTGTAAGTGTCATATATAAGTATGTTTTTAAAAAAATATATATTTTTATTGTTAGTGTAAGTAGGATTAAGAATGTAGCATTTAAGATCTATGTAATTATGTAACAAGATTGAGCGAAGCGCCTACA
The DNA here is from genome assembly GCA_036937285.1 of Euphydryas editha. Classification (NCBI taxonomy): domain Eukaryota; kingdom Metazoa; phylum Arthropoda; class Insecta; order Lepidoptera; family Nymphalidae; genus Euphydryas; species Euphydryas editha. The sequence continues at coordinate 88,558 of JAUPFZ010000019.1, read as the reverse complement.
AACTGCTTGAACAGTTTGGCGATTAATGATATTGTTAAAAAAAAAAAAAAATTGTATGTTACATTATAAATGACCAACTTTTTTTAGATAATGTTAGAAATACAGTTGAGAGTGTCAAGATAATTATGTAAATATTTATTAAACGCTTTATAAAGCACTATAATCATCTATAATATAAAAATAAGTCGGGTTTTACTTCCTGACGTTATAATTCCAGAACGCACGAACCAATTTTCAAGGTTTTGCATTCGTTGGAAAGGTCTCGGGCTACGTGAGTTTTATAGCAAACTAAATTCAGGAAAATTTTCAACAGAAAAGCAGGAAAACAGGGAAAATCATTTTTCACATACAGCGCCATCTCTGATAGATAGCATATACTACAAACCAATATGGTTTTGCATGGCGGCAGTACGTGGTGTGAGTATCCCTCACGAAAATAAGTTGGTGGCGAAACGGAGTTCGCCGGGTTTGCTAGTCACTAATAATAATATGTATTACAATATTATACATCGATGTCACTAATACAATATTTTGGTGTATTCTAAAATCTACCAGTGTTGTGTATATTATGTTCAAAAAACGTGTTAACTACTCCGGGCATACATCATCCATATCCATCCATGTCCCATAAAGATATTAACGCGATCCGATCGAGATCATCTCAACTAAAGAACAAAACTCTTGAACGAACGACAATAAATCACTTGCGGTTTATGCATTTTGATAGAGTTTACAATTTAATAGAAACCGATAAAGGAACAGTTCGATTGCAGTATGTGTAATAATAACAATATTATATATCTTTATTGTACACAAATAATAAGCAACATTACAAAAAAAAGTAGAAAATAAGTACAAAAGCCGGCCTTATCGCTAAAGAGCGATCTCTACCAGGCAACCATAGGGTAGAGGGAATGTTATGTGTAGTTTAGTTACTTTTTAAAACATAACATTTTGTTATTTTACTCAGAATTACTTTCTTTCTTAGTAAGAGGAAATATATCGCATGCATCATCGATAAATCGTATTTTATCATCTGACATCGAACGATGAAGTAAGATAGGCCGACATCGGCAGTGACCCGTCGCTATCAGCTACAGTTCAACACCCGAAACTTACGTGAATGAAAATGTTTCTTAATATTCAAAATGATAACACCTTGTATCAAATATTCAAGCGAATATTCGGTGTTAATTATTACTATATTTAATCTCTTGAATTTTCACACTAAAAGTTGTTTACTTTAGAATATTTTTATGCCTATTATTTTATAAGCTGTTTCCTGATGATGTTAAGTTTCTGAAGATGTTAAGGCATAAATAATTCTTACACGGATAGCCTCTAATAACCTCTAAAAGCCTCTAATGTAGAAAAAAAATCCAAGTAAAAAAGGTAAGTAGGTAGAATAAAAGCTAAATGAAAAAAATATTATTTTTCCTTTACATGTAGTTCTTCCGATATCTTCATGACCTTATGAAATAATAAATTATAAAATAAATTTATCGAACACTTACGAATCATCCGCTTTGCTTGCGCGTTGATCTGGCGAAGTGAACACTCGACATATCAGCAAGCAATGTAATCGTCCTAACGAGTATTCCCACCGAGACGTGATCCGGTGACGGTGACTGGATCAACAGAAGGATGTGCGGTAACAATGGTCAGGGCCGCTGTTATCTCCCGTAAATTACAAGTCATTAGGTACTTAGCGCATATTACTTAATTGCTAATGTGTTTGCACTTCGTAAACAGGGCACAGGGCAGCCGGCGTGTTTACCGTGTGCAGGAAAATTTGTCCCCGGAGACGCGCTATCAGCGCCTTCCCCCTCCCCTGCCTGCGACCCGCACTCGCTCGCTACCTTTTATATACGGCGGCCGCTCCTGGATCGAGCATACCGTCCCCGGCTATCCAGTCATCGACATCGCCTTGCACAGTCTCAACAATTAAAATGGCCAAATTCATCGTTCTTTTCTTCGCCTGCTTGGCCCTCGTAAGTTTTAATGATTATATATACTTTTATTTTTCGTTTTTATTTTGTAAACTTTGCGTTTTTTTATAACTATTATGATGTTGGTACCTTCCTAATATTTTTTTGTGTTATAGGCATCGGCGAGACATCGCCGCGACGCACCCAGCCCCCTTCAGGATCTTGAGAAGAATGCGGCTGCGTTCCAGAAGACCTTCTCTGAGCAGCTGAACGCGCTCGTCAACTCGAAGAACACCCAGGAGGTTCAAAAGGCCCTGAAGGAAGGCTCGGACTCCTTGCTGCAGCAGCTTTCCGCATTTTCCAACACTCTGCAAAGCGCGGTGAGTACTCTCCACGTCTCACGACTTATCACCTCGGCTACTGAGATAGCAGTTATCACTAGCTCGCCTTACTCTCGATGTCAAGGTTCAGTAAAAATGCGATAGTAATACATTGCAATTTTATTCCAGTACTAATATGTAAGCATTGAAGTTATGAATTCATTAAATTTTAGAGTCATTATTCTAAAATTAAGTTAATTTAAATATTAAGTTCAAATTAAGCTTTTAGTCCAGATTTACAATTTTAACGTTTGGTTCCGTTACAGTTGAGTGATGCTACCGGCAAGGCCAAGGAGGCTCTGGAGCAGGCCCAAGCTAACTTGCAGAAGACCGCCGAAGATCTCCGCAAGGCACACCCTGAGGTCGAGAAGCAAGCCAATGAATTGAAGGAAAAGTTGCAGGCTGCCGTCTCAAGCACTGTCGATGTGAGTATACACTGAAATTTATGTTGTAAATTGTATAACGCAGGTTGAAAGACGGTTAACGGAGTATTAACTAATCTCCTGTAACGAATAATGAACAATATGTGTGGATTTTACTCGTTCGTGTACCTATACACTATAACGGTTTATTAATATTCCCTATTATTAAGTAAAGACCTCTCGTTTTATGATATATAAGATCCTCCTCGGTGATTTTTATTGTATTAAAAAAAAAGAGAATAGAAAGAATTCGAAGAATATTTATGAATATTTTGTCCCATAGGCTCAAACTAAATAGAAAACTCTCATCTTATTCAAAAAGGTTACGAAAATTTAATGTGATGTCTCTAGAGTTGCGGCGTAAATACCACGAACTAATTTACTTGTTCAAGATTCTACATGGCTTAATAAATTCACCGACTCTCCTGTCATTGATCAATTTTAACATTAGACCAAGATCCAGGAACCCATTCCATAAGACATTTATTTTAAATGTCTACATTAATAACACATCATTTTACAACCCTATTGTTAGAATGTGTCGCCTTTATAATTATATTGTTTCTGAAAATAATGTAAATATTGATATTTTTAATAAAAATAAGTCTAAATTTACTAGAGAGGTCAAAGCTATTCTTAGCAAGTTTGATTCAATAGCATAGGATAATAAATAAACCAACAATGTTATATAATATTTAATAACTTCATATTGCTTTGGTAATAATGTTCATAATCATGAAGTGTGCACATAGTTTAGGGATATAATCCAGCTCTAAAATTTATTATTGACATTTTATATTATGTAAAAGTATAGATTATATTCTGTTTTGTGTACCATAGTTAATAAATAAATAAATCTATTCATTAAACATTTTTATATGTGCATTTAATCAAAGTGATAATCTTTCTTTGCAGGAGACCCAGAAGCTGGCTAAGGAAGTCGTGGCCAACATCGAGCAGACCAACCAGAAGTTGGCGCCACAGATTAAGCAGGCCTACGACGACTTCGTCAAACAGGCAGAGTCTGTGCAGAAGAAGGTGCACGAGGCCGCCAATAAGCAGTGAGCACTGCCTAGCGACACACCGACTATATTGTGATACACATATTTTAATAAAATAGTTTAATTCTTACATATGTGTTATTTTCTTAAACATCTTAATATTCCCCTTTATGTAACTTCAACAGCCAGTAAATCTAAAACCAATAACTAGTTATTTATAATCATTGGTCTAGAAACTAAAGATTTAAAAACAATACCAATACTATTATAGAAAGATTTGTTCTCCTATCAGGAACTTAAGGTTTACAACTTTCATATTATTATTTGATGCATTCTCACGTCACCCGATACGAGTACATCTTTGACTTTGTACACATTCCTTTCGTATGAGACGTTGAGAACCTAATGAATGTTACACTTCGATAACGTTTTTTGTGATTTACATACAAAACTACATAGAAATATTCCATTGACAGCAGAACCCAAACAAAAAAAAAAGTAAAAAGCTTTCGGGTTTTAAACTTCTTAATTTTAACCTCGTATAATTTGACTACTCTTTCAATGAGCTTTTCTGACAACTCCAGAGTCCCAATATAGATACAGTTTTGTTACATCAAAATGTTATCGACATCGTTTTTGATTATTAAACGAAAATGCAGATAAACAGTAACTGAACCGAACTGATAATAAATTGCACGACAGATAATAATGACATCGTGAAATAAAAAAAGTGCTATCAATGTGTATGACGTACCTATACAATGAATCTTATTTTATTGATACAATACAATATATTTTTTAATTACTTGGTCTTTTATCTATACTTATCATAAAACTGTACGAGATCCAATTCTGAACTTTGGAGATATTGAAAAAAAAATATAGTTGGACACTATAATTGACAATCATGAAGATTTTTTTTTTATTTTAATAAAATCTTTATTTTAGGTAACGAATGAACCATATACAATTACATTTAAAAATATAAATTAACAGCTTATCAATTAAATTTAAAACAAATGAAAAAGACACACCAACTTCTGGTCTTCAGCCCAAAAATAATAACGGTTCTAATATAAATAAGATAAAATGATAAAAACTCTCGATGATTCGATTCTAAATCATCAAGATATAGCAAGTGATGAAAGTAATAGTGGTAAAGTAAATATAGAAGAAAAATGTAAAGTGAATGATAGTATAGAAGGGATGGAATAAAATTAGCAGCTTTAGAATATGATTCTGTGGCGTCAAAAGTAGTCATTGAGGTTTGAGGTGTCGCATTTATAGTTATATAAAAGGAAATGATTTTGAAGAGACTTCTTTTTACTCACCTGGAAAACTAATTGAGGATTCTCGTAGAGTTTGCGATTTTTGCAACAAAACATTTACGAAAACATCCCAATTACGACTGCATCTTAATATACATTATATGGAAAGACCATTTAGATGTAGCGTATGTGCTGTCAGTTTTAGAACTAAGGGTCATCTACAAAAGCATAAGCGATCGGGTTCTCATCACAATAAAGTTTCAATGACATCGACATTCGGGGCGGCTACATCTTGTAACCCACGACCGTTTCGTTGTTCCGATTCCAATATAGCTTTTGGAATACATGGACATTTAGCAAAGTATCTTCGAAGCAAAATGCACGTTATGAGACTCGAGTGTTTTTATTATATTTTTTTCTAGACCTCCGAGGGTCAGGTTTAGACAACTTATATTTAATAAACTAGTCCTCTTTGTCACTCTTTTCTCGCTTATATTCGAGCATTCATTTGGCATACCTTGATCGTCTAGCAATATACACAGCCATTCAGCGGGTATTTTACTCGGCAAAACAAAATCAGCTATCGCTTAGGGCTATAAATAAACAAATTAGGATAAATGGAACAAAGTGGGATATCGGGGAATAAGGGGGGGAGGGAGTATTTTTATTTTTTTATAACATTTTTGTTCTTTTACATGTTCTCTTACATTTTCTTAAAACGAATTTAGTTATATTATATAATATTAATTCTATTACAGCATTTTATCTTTTTTAATAGTCATCTTATACTAGGATTAACACCTAATTTTATTAATTACTTTTAATAATAATAATAATAAATATATCTTTATTCATGAAGTACTTTTACAGTTTTAATTTATATCTAAGAGGTACAATATTACTTACTACTAATAATTAATCTAAACACTACTGACCTTATTAACATAATTATTAACTTTTTACTAATAACAATTTTTTAAAATATTTCTATACTACATTTTTATATAAAAATAGCTACTACTTAAAACAGAAAGTTCCTGCAATATTTTTAACTCTATATCTATGTTACTATATTTATACCTACCATAACTATACAACATAGTTTACTTAATTCTTATTTCTTATGTTAACTAATGTACAAATTTTACTGCAAAACTGCAGGAACAGTTCTCTGCTATCAGCGCTATCAACGATTCATCAATTTGACACCCATCTGACATTCTAAATTGTACCTCTCTAGGCCGTATATAGGGCAGTCCAGGAGGACGTGGAAGACAGATTCAGAGCACCCATGGTCGCAGACGCACGACGGACTCTCCTTGCACTTGAAACGGTGCAGTACTCGGAGAATCCGCCATGCTCCGTCAACACCTGGGTGACAAATCTGTCCACCTTTATTTTACCTATAATCTTGTGTGCGGCTATCGCGTCAGGGAAGAAGACCCTGGTGACGCCCGCCGTTTCACCACTACGATACCGCTGGTTCCATTCATCAAGCGATTGCATATGGATGCTACGTTTGATGAATGAGACCGGGCAGCTATCGTAGTCAAAAGCGCGTTTCGACTTCAGACACATGAGTGTTTATTCAACTTACCTTTCGGTAATTTCACTGAAATCGAACGTGCTGGTCTCAGTTTAACATATATCGATACGACTGATTGCGCGAGTTCACTGGCCAGCTTACAGTCGCTGGTGAAAAAGTTGCAAGAAAAGGATCCCACGAAGCTAGAGTATCGCGAACCTAACGTTTCGGCAGTAGCGACGCCGGCGGGCAGGGACTCTTCCGAACATGAGGACACTGTAGTAGCGGAAAAAGCGTGTGGCAGTGTGCAAGATAGTGAGATAAAAACTATTGAAAATAGTGATTGTCAGGATGCAGAAACACGAGTTAATTATAGTGCCACAGATAATTAGTGCCAAAATTAAACTAAGTAGAATATTTATTAATAATTATAAAATATTCTATAAATTGTGTGAAAACAAAATGATGCGCATTAATTATATACATATTTGTATTTTATGTTATATACAAGATGAATGGTGAGTTATTATCAATATTTCAGGAGAATACTCGGTACATGATTCTAATTCGAATCATGTAAAAAAAATAGGTAAATATTAATAGCTGTCAAAAACTTGCAAAAACAAAGGACGTTGTTTCGCTTAACTGATAATAATAAATTAAAAAAAGTGGTACGGAAGCACTTGTTTGCAAACGACTAGTGTTAATTTGTTGTAGACTTGTAGTTGTGTTTGGTCTTCACAAAGAAAGTGTTTTGCGTGAAGAATCTTGCGGTTTCACTAGTAAAATAAGATAATAAAAAAACCGTATTATTCAAGTGCTGTAGTTCTATCCTCCCAAGTTTTGAAGATTACCCGACCTATTTACTGCAACTTATTTTACTACTACCCATCATAAGGGCCGATTTACATTATCTTAGTGTTTAGCAGAGTACTTTAGGATAGTACTTTAGTTGAAACATGTAAACGCTACTTGCTTTAGTACGGTTCTACTTGCTTTAGTACGGTTCTACTCGCTTTCAAGTTGAATCAAAATAGAATCGCTTTCTATTTTTGTTTCAAGTAATACCCCTCCCGCGCCCGCGCATACCTCGGCGCGTCACTCGGCTCTTCCCTCGTTGTGTGTAAACACGTAGTTTAGTAAAATATTTAGGAGAGTGCATTAGTGCCGTGAAACGCGTGCGTGTTTTTATTTATAAAGATGGCTAAATGGTCGGAAGATACAACTATTAAATTTGTGTCTGAATATGTTGTTCACGAATGTTTATGGAACATTAAAAACAGAAGAACTTCCTCCAAGCATGGATCTGCGACTAATCCATTGACGCTCCCATAATCGTTTCGGTTTATTTATTTCGAATAAAATGTCGTCTTCTATTTGTTCTACAACTACAGTTAGTATTTTGCGTAGAATAACGCGTATAATAATAAATAAATAATAATAAATAAATAAATATTAACCAACAATCACACCACGTTAACCTAGCCCCGTGGTAAGTTCGTAAGAACTTGTGTTACAGGTACTAGGAACGGAAATAAATTTAAGATATAAATACATATATACATAAATACACATCCATGACCCGGTGCAGACATCTATATTCGTCATACAAATTATCTGCACCTGGCGGGATTCGAACCCGCGACCGCTGCGTAAAGTGTCCAGTTGCCTGACCACTCGACCAGCCGGCCGTCATATTTGGCAACTTCGTTGCGCGTTCATTGTGGCGTTGAAATGAACTCTACTTGAAGAATGTAAACGTTCACTCGCAGCGCACTAAAGCACTAAAGAACTTGCCTTTCAAGTTGTACTAAAATACTCTCCTAAACACTAAGATAATGTAAATCGGCCCTAATCTTTTGCTCCTGCAGAAAAGTAGTAGCAATACTTACGACTGCATAATAATGCCCATATAATTTTAGGAGTTTAATTTCTACCTACAAAATAAGAATCGTTAAATTAAATAAGTGCCAGGAATGTCTTGCAAAACAACCGAAAAAGGACAATACGAACACACCGGTGCATCAACGCACTGCTTCGTCGTTGAGTCACCTATCAAAGGCACCGTCTTCGAGTTCCAGCACTAACGTCTGTGACCCTCAAGATGCCAACGTCACATTAAGATCGTGACGACGACGCAGTCGGTGAAGTGATGATTTCACACCGGAGACGGAAACCCCGGGTAAACACTCTAATAGCAAGACTATATTCGAACCCAATGTTGGTATCAAAGCTCAACTGGATGTCTTACAAGACTCTGTAAAGTTTATGAATGACCAATATGAAGACTTCAAGGACAGCGTACATGCTATTATTAATGAAAATAAGGCCCTGAAAGCAGAATGTACCCAGCTTCGTGCGACGGTGAACAACCTTGCCGATCGGCTGAACAGAATGGAACAGTGTATGAGAGATTCAAATCTAGAAATTCAAGGAGTTCCTGAATTCAAGTCGGAAGACGTCATTAATGTCGTTAAACAGGTTGCCAAAGTTGTTTCAGCCAAGCTACATGACGAGGATATACTAAGCTGCACTCGTGTAGCTGCTATGAATAATAAGGACAAAGGCCTCGTGCAATTGTCGTTAAGCTAAAAAGCGCCGTTCGTAGATTTAACAGAGCCCATCTTATTGTTAGAGTGAAACTTAATTCATCACACCTGGGGATTGCGGGCGAGAAAACTAATATTTATGTATGTGAACACTTGTCTCCCGCAAACAAAGCCTTACATGCTGCTGCTCTACACATTATAAATATTATTGTAAAAAGTATAATTATACAATAATATTTATAATGTGTAAGGTTACAATTGTGGTCAAATTTTCCACATGAACTTATCGAAAAGCAAAAAATACATTTTTGCCTAAAGTTGTGTTGTTACTTCTTTTTTTTTTACATAAACACTAGATGCAATGGAAGTATGGTTAAATATGAAATATGAAATATTTTTGTACTAGTATTTGTTGTCAATCATATATTAAAATAATTTTGACATGTTTATATAAATCGTATCTTCCAGTCTTATTATATTTTACAATAATCTACACTAATATTATAAAGAGAAAAACTTTGTTTGTATGTTTGTTTGTTTGTTTGTAATGAATAGGCTCAATAACTACTGGACCGATTTTAAAAATATCTTTAACCATTTGAAAGCTACATTATCCATGTGTAACATAGGCTATATTTTATTTTGGAAAAAATAGGGTTCCGTAAGATATCTGGGTTTTTCGGACACAAGATGTAAAAAATCAACCAGAAAAGTTACTTATTTGGCGTACGCTGCCTAAACTATAAAAGAAAGATCCATAAAATGTTCTAAGTAATTGTAGATCTTATAAATATCTACAAAAAAGTCCGCGACACACTATACTATCTATGTCGAGTGAGGCACAACAACCATTTATTTTTATTTAAATATCTTGAATTTTTTTGGACTACATTTAAACGCGTTTATTTTACACATGCTATTAATCCTTATCAAAATAAATTATTTCATAACTAATTAAAGTTTATGTAGATAATATTTGGTCTTTGAATGATTAAAATTGGACGTTTGGTTTTGAAGTTATGGTGAAATTAAAATATTACGATTTCTGCTGCACGGCCCGTTGCGAAATGGGCGTCACCAAGGCGGGGGTGCGCGTGCGGGATTCCTAATTCAGTTTGTTTCATTTTAAGTAGTTTTTTTTTATTTTTTTATTTTTTTATCTTTTTATACTAAATAAATGAAGGCAACTTGTATAAAAATAAATATTTTTATATTATCTAAGAAAGGTAGGCGAAACAGGATTTACGAAAGCCGACAGTCGAAATCTTCCCAGGGTGGATACGTTTCTGATTTGCAATTTCTTTGCAAGTAATTCAGACTTTTGTGTTGAATTTCGAAATGTGAAAACTTTTGTATTACAATTATATAATAAATTAATAATATATTATTTACCATAAAATACCTAGGTAGGTACTTGAAAAAATACCTCCTTAAAAAATAACCTCTAACAAATATGTATTGTACCTACTGTACTGTACTAGCCTGTAAATAACCTACTGCTGAGCGAAGGCCTCTTCTCCATATATACGAAGGGTTAGAGCTTAATCCACCACGCTGCTCCACTGTGGGTTGGCGGAAAATAACTACTATGAGTAACGATCGCTATCAGGTGTATATGATAACAACCGGGACCGACGACTTTACGTGTTCTCCGAGGCACGGTTTGGAGAACCACAAGGACATACACCCATACCGGAAACAAACATTTTTACAAATACAAATATCTGTCCCGAGTGGGAATCGAACCCGCGACCGCCGGCGCGGGGTGTTGAGGTGACTACTCGCACCACTATACCAGAACGGTCGTCACAAGTAGAATACTGTCAACACATATCACATTCTTTAGTGTTACAAAAAAAAAAAATACAAAAAGCATTACAAAGAAAATCTATAATAGTAGTTGACCGTAGAGAGAAAATAATATATATTTACTAAAAAATAATTAAAGCACATTTCATTCTATTTATTTGTAGTAATTACTGTACATTTACGTTAAAATGATCTTCACAAAAGTAAATTGGTTAAATTCATTTCGTTGCATTTTCTACTCGCTAAGTCTAATCATTTTTTTTCGTTTATCTGCTTTTCTTGGCACATCAAATGAATATTTTATTTGGAGTACTTTTTAATGTGTTCGTACATTGAGGTAGGTACTGCACACGAACGATAATTTTTTCGTTCCATAAGAAAAAATCTACTCCACAAAACAAAACTTCTAGCGAACTTATGCAGCTGTTTTGTTATAACCCCAGATGATGTCACGCGCTCTAAGATGACATAACGTGGCGTTTTGGCGGGATTTTTAAACAGACAATATTAAAACATGATTTTATGTACCTAAAAGGCTATAAAAAAATAAAGTTTTATTTTTTATGGGAATAGGTATCCATAAAGATTAATTTAAAACACTTTCTGAAAATTTGTCCGATCCCTTATTCGGCTAATCGGTGTTTTCTACTGTATATTGTTATACATATAGCTCATTAGCTTTGTGCTGGGTGACAAATTAATTAATATAATTATTATTTACTAGCGGCCCGCCCCGGCTTCGCACGGGTATTTAACTAAAATTTTAAAAATTATAAATTTATATTTTTTATCACCTACACCTGTGTCGATACTGGAAAATATTTTATAATAGACGGATTGAGTGACAGATTTATTATATCTACATATATAGAGAGTACGGATGAAACATTTGAACTGTTTATTTATTAATTATTTTCTCATTGATGAATACCATATTTTAATAAGTATTATTCCCGACGAAGACAAATCCAAAAACACAAAAATCATAAAAATCGTTCCACTCGTTCTCGAGTTATAAACGGTGTAACTAACACGACTTTATATATACACGGTGATTTTATAGCCGTTTTGGAAACGAAATATTTAAATTTGTAATCATCTATAGTACCAATAAAAATGGATAAATCAATTGTAATGTTGACTAAAAAAAAGTTTCTGTTTTAATATTCATTTTTACTTGATCGACTTGGAAAGTAGTAAGGCACTGATCATTCATTCATTATCTTATATGAATGAAACACGTCCGTGCGCGTTTCGGCGGCCGCCGCGCGCCGCTAACGTGATAAATAGGCGCGAGCTAGCGAGTACTTGCGTAGATAGACTCCAGTGGACTCCAGTTTGTTCTTCACACTTTACACGGGCTTAGGACCATCGGAAATACCTATTTTATTTAAACTTCTTTTTGATTATGAACCACGATTGTTCTTTTCATAACAAATCAATTTATCAACGGACTGTGTTTCAGGCGTATTTAAAAAATCGTAGCTATCTACAGAATAATTAACTTACAGACCTATTTACAGTTTATTTACACTATTTACACTTCTCTGTATCGAAGCAACTGCTCAAAATGGAGTCCGCTGCGTTCAATACGCAAACGTCCACGTTTAAAACAATTGTCTTTTAATTTTCTTAATGTGTTTCTATCACTTTTCACTTTATCAAAAGCGTCCACTATCGCAATGCGTAAATTATCACGGCTTTCATATTCACGCGCATAAACAAGTCTTTATTTCCGACCCTAAGAAAAAATCCAGCGGCGTTAAGTCCGGGCTTCAAGGTGGCCAAGGCACAGGCCCTCCTCGACCTATCCACCGATCACTAAACTCATTGTCCAGGTATGCACCAGGTATGCACTACACTCGTGTAATGAGTGGGTCGTCGTGTTGGTAGTAGGTACCTACATACCTCTCGAGTAAGCTAACGGCACATCGTCTACTGACTCAGATATTGCTGTCCTAAACAATTAACTCTCAACTTAACATAACACTCAAGAACATCTTCTTCAAACTCCGGCGAATAATAATTTAAACGTCCTTAACGTGCCGTCACGATGTTATAATATTACTGACCTAGTGACCGACTGAAATCCAAGGACGACTAACGATTGTAGTAAGCGACGAATGCAATGCCGTCATTGGTTGGACGACTCCGGCGCAACTTTGTTTTGATTGGCGAATACGATTTTGTGTGTCTCGATATTATAAATGTACCTATTTATGTAGTATGTATGTACCTATTTATGTAGTATGTGATTAAATACCGCTACCACCGATTCTCACTTTTTCTCTGTAAACGATATGAATATCGACTTTAATGAAAAAAAAAAATTTTTTTTATTAAATTAACATTATATATAGGCTCTGTTATTGATAAATAATCCAAAATTTTCGTTTCCAAAACGCTTTCAAAATCACCGTGTATATAGATTACAACTTAAATAGCTATAACCATCCAACTTTGTACAATCAAAAAACAAATAACGACCAAATATTTTAATTTTAACAACAAACAAACAATCAAGACCGTAGTACCCTAAAGTATTTAATTAAATGCAAAAAAAGAAAAACAGTTTTCTAAATACGGGCGAGTGTCATTCTTTTGGCCGAAGTTTTGGTCAGCGCGATTCAGAAAATTATCTGCGCAATCTATCGTATAAAGGTAGAATATCGTTTTTATATTTAGTGACATTTAACATAATTAATATTTAACTTAATAGTATATTAATTGAAAATGATGTTTATCTAAAATATTAAAACGATTTCTATTCCTATCCGACATATTAAGTAAACTTTTAAGTTTAACAAAATAATAACTCAAAAATAAGTTTTGTGAGTTTTGAAACAAAAACTAAATTATACTGTGAGCTATGTTTAATTTTTATGTATTAAGGTGGACATGCATAGGTCGACTTTCATACATTTTTATTTTTGATTATTCTTGAAATGTATACATTTTTTTAAACATTTAATTTGTTTTATCATTTCTTTAGAGCTTTTTATATGGGCAATGTTCATGTCAGGCCTAAAAAAAGACCTAATAACCTATTATTGATAGGTTGTTAGGTCTTTTTTTTTTTGTTGAAAAAATAGACCTATTTATTAAAAATATTTATTAAAAAAAATAGGCGACCTAACAAAAATTTTCGTGGACCTATACAGACCTAACGTAGACCTATCGATTAAAGTCATTTTGATTTCAAAAATCCTTCCATGGGGTGCTAACTTTGTGTAGCTATAGGTATCTTATAAGAGGATTGTGAAATCACATTCAAATTTCAAAATTATCAAATGGTTTGATAAGGTTTAAATTAATTTAAACTTTTTAATGGTAGGTATTATTTAAATGTGACCTTACTCTGCAAATATGACTCAATTCAAAAATTAAGTTTTATATTTATTTTATCGTTATTTTTTATTATATATACATATTTAATATCTGTATGACCAAGCTTTGTTCGGTATTTTTTTTTGCAATTTACTTATCAAATATAATTATTTAGATACGATTAAATAGTGATGAAATATGAGTAACTACCTAATATTTTTCGATCTTACCGATATAATAATAATACGAAAAAAAAAAAAAAATATATATATATATATATATATATGGGTGGTTCTCTGAAATTTGGTTAACTTCTGACCTCATTTTGAAAGTGATTTTTTTAGCTAATAATCAGTAAAGTTTTAATTCTATGTTGTGGGTATAACATCTACTTTGCTGCATCTAAAAGGGCCAGTCACTTTACTTCATATTTTAAGAGAAATTTTGATTTTTTTATAATTAATCAGAATTTTCAAAAAAAATTTCCATAATCAGATGAAAAGGCTAACCAATTTTCTTTTCTTGCTTCTCTGTGGTCACGCGGAGTTATGTCTTTTACACATTTCTGTTGTCCTTTTTCTTATATATCAGGCCAGGAACACAGGGTTATTTTTATTTTTATTCCAATCGCATTATTGTTTGTTTAGACTTTTTTTGCAATTTCCTCTTTAAACAATATTGTTTTCTTCCTAGGCGCCATATTTTACAACAAATATACTGGTATTATGTTTGAAACCATGCATCACACAGTATGTAGTACACTTTTACGACTAGGGCCTGATGGTCTAGGGACTGACGAAACGAAACAAAATCAAATATAACACATTATTTAGAATAAACATTAAAATCAGTAGGTGGTCAAAATAACAAAGCAAATCAAACTCGAATTTACAATAAGTAATGAGATCAATTATTAATTAACTACCTTTGAAACGACTTACCTAGGGCCTGAGAGTTTGACTGGCACAGCAAGTGTTTCCGCAGTGAATTCGGCAACCACACTAATAACAAAATGGTTGCCCCGGCTTGGATTGTTTACAATTAATTTAATATGGATGCAATCGTATTGAGTGAGTTATGAAAAAGGTCTTATGGTTGGATGCCGCGTATTTTTGAGTTTCGTACATGACTAGGGCCTGATGTTTTTTATCGCTTACACTATTTGACTTGAAATAATGTGACTAAACATATTGTTATTATAAATTAAATAGTAATGACAAGGTTAGTAATGTAATAGTAAACGAGATTAAATAGAGTTAAATCAAATTATTCTTATAGAATTATAATTACATTGAAATGATTAGTAATTTTGGGAGATCTTACATGGCTAGGGCCTGATATTTCGAGTAAGACGTGTCGATTTTTGGAAATAAAGAATATTATGATATATATCAAAATGAGTGACTAAATTAAATGGACTTTATATTACAGCTCAGCAGTTTCAAATATTGGATAAAATTGATATGAATATGTAAAAATTGTTGCTAACACCAAGTTAACCAAATTTTGGAGAACCACCCATATATATATATATATAGTATATATATATATATATGAACTGGTTATTGAAATAAAAAATAAAAAGATCTCCGAATAATAGTTTTTCTCACAAAAGAAGCAACTTGATAAAAAAGGGGGAAAAAACTGAACTGGAGACAGGTGAATTCGAACCAGGGTCGCCCGAGTCGCCTTGAGTCGAGACCATCCCGCCTGAGCTATCGTTACCTAATAATTAATGGCGAATATTACATTCCTATTCTAATTATAGGAGTTTTTAATTGCATGAAAACAAATAAGACGACATTTTCTAAAAATGGATCCAAGCTAAATCGATTCACCCCGGAAACGCTCTGCACACTAAACGGGTTGGCGGATAATTTCCCTACCATGACCATGAGTAACGATCGTTATCAAGTATCTATGATAACAACTGGAACTGACGGCTTTACGTGCTTTCCGAGGCACGGTGGGAGACCCACAAGGACATACACCTAGACCGGAAAATATTTGTACAAATACAAATATCTGTCCCGAACAGGAATCGAACCCGCGACCGCCGCCTGCGCGCAGCGTTTAGGCGACTAATCGCACCACTACATTAGAACAGTCGTCAATTACTTTTTTTTATACTTCTCTTTTAGGAATTCTTTACATCCCATTTTATAAATCTATATCTGTAAAAACTACACATCATAAATAAAAAAGAAACAAACGCCTGCACGTAAATCGCTCCCGTCACAGTATAATATTAATATGGTAATGTGGTAGGTACTACGACAGTTTTCGTTTTATTGCATAATGGTGTTTAGAGTATTAATTACCATCTTGTATATATTTTTGTATTTTTTCTACGTATATTTATAACAATACACTAATTTCAATGGTACCGTAATGAACATACAATATTATTCTCATAAAATATAAATACAATTTTTGCACGAATAATACAATATTATTGAATTGTAACTTATAACTCTGCAAATAAGACTCAATTTCAAAATGAAGTTTTATATTTATTTTATTGTTATTTATTATAAGTATATTTAATATCTGAATGACCAATCTTTTTTTTGGTAAATCGTGTTTTGAGATATTATAAATAGATACGATTTACATACTTACTGATGAAATATGATTAATATTTTTCGATCTTACCGACATAATAATAATAAAATATGAACTGGTTATTGAAATAAAAAATAAAAAGAGCTCCAAATAATAGTTTTTCTCACAAAAGAAGGCACTTTAGGATAAAAAAGGAAAAAACTGAACTGGAGACACCAGGATTCGAACCCGGGTCGCCGAGTATCTCGACTCAAGGCGCGAGTCGCCTTGAGTCGAGATCATCCCACCTGAGCTATATACTATAATACGACATTTTCTAAAAATGAATCCAATCCATATGCTACATAGATATATACGTGTGTAATATTATTGAAACTGTAAAATAATCAAATAAATGACAATCTATTAGAGCTTTCAAACATAATATGTATATGTATGTTTGTCCTTACATTTCTCCGAAAATATGCGACCGCTCATTTTACTGGCTTACATTTATTTCAACATAGGGAACAAGTTTCATTAAAATAGTTTTAATAGTTTTTAAGATTTGGACAAGTGTTCATTGTGTTGGATAGTCCATTTACAGAGGAAGGCTATAGGCTATATAACATCACGCTACGACCAATAGTAGCTGAGCATTCATAAGAAACATTACAAAAACGGGAAAAACATTATTTTTTGAGAGATTCCGTTACGTAAGCTGCGTAAACAGTTAAAGTTATGCAAAAATTATGTAAGTACAACGGAATTGATTAACATTAAAAGTTCAAAAAAAAAAGTCCGCGACAGCATATATCTATCTCTTGAGGTTGACTCAATATAACCATTTTTATAGTAATCAAGTATGTTCTAAAATAATGTGTTATTTGCGAAGGTGGTTTTATAGACATGATATAAATCCTTATCCAAATAAATCTTCATCACAAATATGCCTTTTTGAACGAAATTGTCCTTAACATCATTTGATTTCAATTAATTATCTTAGAAGATATCATAGTTTTAAAATAACTCCGCAACGAAATAATGATCATAAAAAATTAAAAGGTGATTTTATTGCATTTGTATTAGCCAGGCATAATCCTTAGGAATACAAAAATACTTCATCAACGAGGCAACTATATGAAAATAAACTTTGTCTTTTATAGCATTTAATTTGAACGCATAATTTAGAAGATAATGTAAAATCATATGAAACTATGTAGTCACGCCGCGCGCAGACACAAGTCGCCTGAGTTATCGTTTGCTGTAACAATTAATGAAGCACATGGGCAAACATTTAAACATATACCTAGAAATCGATTTATGTCAAGACTTCTTTTCACGCGGAGAACAATAATATGTTGCCTAATCGAGATCAGGTTGCGGAGAAAACCAGTATTTTCTTCTCCTTGGTTGGTTAATATTGGTTTTAAAATATTTAAGTACGTTTTTCCTTCAAATTAACGCGGGTGAAACCGCGGGGCACAGCTATATTAGTAAATAAAAAACGCTGTTGTTATTGTGTAGATTATTACTGTACTGTATTGTATCTGCCTGTAAACAATCCACTGCTGAGCGAAGGCCTCTTCTCCATAAAGAAGAAGGGTTGGAGCTTAATCCACCACGCTGCTCCACTGCGGGTTGGCGGATAATTTCCCTACCATGAGTAACGATCGTTATCAAGTGTCTATGATAACAACCGGAACTGACGGCTTTACGTGCTATCCGAGGCACGGTGGGAGACCCACAAGGACATACACCCAGACCGGAAACAAATACCTATTAGTACAAATACAAATTTCTGTCCCAAACGGGAATCGGACCCACGACCGCCAGCGGCGCGCGGCTTTGAGGCGACTACTCGCACCACTAGACCAGAACGGTCGTCAATTTTTTTTTTTTTTTTTAACCAATATAACCTATTGTAAACATTGTAAACATTTGGTAAATATAGTTTTTCTTTGTTAGAATAAATAATTAAACGTTGACCAGTCAGAAAATGCAGCTGCAATTGTCAGAACTTGTATATTAAAAATAATATTTCTTTATATTACATAATTACCTACTTCAAATCACTCAATAATATGGTATCACCTCAATTATAAGCAATTTCATAAATTTTAAGATTTCTTTTTCAATCCCGGGATTCCCGACCGATGTTTCCCGGGATCGAGAATGGATATTTTCCGAAACCCTAATCAGAAATCACAGACGTTCCGTAGGTACTAAAATACGTAAACTTCAATAATCTATTTCAAAGTAATTTATTGGTGGATTAAAAAAAATGCAGTGATTGATTAGTTTTGATCTATATTTTAATACCATTACGTTGAATATAATATTAACAACATCATAAAACTTCTCCAAGATCGTTATCATGTCTATGATAACAACCGGGACTGACGGCTTTACGTGCTCTCCGAGGCACGGTGGGGAGACCCACAAGGACATACACCCAGACCGGAAACAAATATTTGTACCAATACAAATATCTGTCACGAGCGGGAATCAAACCCGTCGGCGCGCGACACAGCGACTACTCGCACCACTACACCAGAATGGTCGTATATAAATTATTATAATATGATTTATATGTAAATAAATTAATATATAATAAATGAATTAAATGAAGACGTATAATAATAGTTTAAAATTAAAATCCATTAATCAGACATAACTGAATACACATTCAGTAAGTAAAACTTGTAAAAACAACAAAGAATTAATTCGGAGCGAGTTTCTATCGGTATCGACATATACACTAAAATACCGAATAGACGAGCGCGGGACGCGGTATGAAGCGGGAGGAGTATTATATCCGAACTAAATTTAAAAAAATACGAAACAAAACGAGACAGTTTTTGTTGAAATGCCATCTAGTTCAATTTTATAGTAAACAATTCGTCATTTATGTAAGAACCACAGAATTTCGATAACAACTCTGATGTCAGTGTGTGCGTGAGTGTTGCGTATATACAGTAATCGATATGACAGATATTATTATTAGACTATTTCACTAAATGGCTCCGTTTTAAAGTAAACTAATGATGTGATAAAATAATAGGCATTGATATACATCCGCTAAGTGTAATATTTTTAAAATCTGTGCATAGCAACATTGCAAAAATATCAAAAACCTGTCGAAAGCCCGAACAGCGCCATCTAGCGGGAATATGTCCATGAGGAGACGTTGTAATGACCCTTAAAGTTATTTACATTGGTTTTGTACTTTTTACGTGATACGTGCACAGAGAAAAACACGATAAGAGATGGCGCTGATCGAAATAAAAGCGCGCTATTAAAATTTATTCTTGATGATATATAGTGTATTAATGAAACGGAGGTATTAACAGATTTATTATTCATTCATTCATCTATACTAGATGTAATTAGTGTTTTTTTTTTTTTTTTTTGTTTTTTATTTATATCTCTTTGAAAAAAAAAATTTTTTTTTTTTTTTTTTTAAAGAGACCTATCGATTAAAGTCATTTTGATTTCAAAAATCTTTCGATGGGGTGCTAACTTTGCGTAGCTTAATAAAATGCACTCATTAACAGATTTATCTATACAAATAATAAATCTGTTAAAAGCTCCGTTTTATTAATACACTATATATCATCAAGAATAAATTTCAAAAGCGGTTCTTTTTTTTTTTTTTTTTTTGTTTCATTGTAATTAAATTTAAAAATAAATATTTAAGAAAATAGAAATAGGTACCTACGCCGCCAACGCCATCTGGTCTAAGGAATCTTAAAAACTCACAAAATTTATTTTTGAGTTATTATTTTGCTAAACTTAAAAGTTTACTAAATATGTCGGATAGGAATAGAAATCGTTTTAATATTTTAGATAAACATCATTTTTTAAATTAATATAGGTACTATTATGTTAAATGTCACTAAATATAAAAACGATATTCTACTATTATACGATAGATGGCGCATGTAGGTGATAAAAAAAAAAAAATTATAATTTTTAAAATTTTAGTTAAATACCCGTGCGAAGCCGGGGCGGGCCGCTAGTTATACATATGTATTTTATATAATATATTATATATTATATGCAATGATCATCAACAGATGGCGTTACTCTATGTATGAATCGCGCTATTTATATATCGCGTTTATCTATATCGCGTTTTATTCAGAAGCATACTTATGCAAGTATTCTCTCCGTAGTACTCCGGTAGGTAGGTAGGTAGGTAGGTAGGTAGGTAGGTAGGTAGGTAGGTAGGTAGGTAGGTAGGTAGGTAGGTAGGTAGGTAGGTAGGTAGGTAGGTAGGTAGGTAGGTAGGTTTTTTTTTTTTTTTTTTTATTGAAATGATTTGAGTCGCATTAGTTTATTATACAATTTTAGAGAATTACACATTTGATAACGAGTGCCACGGCCAGAGGCTGGTATTCTATGAGTGTGTGGGGTGGGAGAGGGATTTCTTGCGATTTGATACAATTTATTCCTTCCCCTGGAACCCAGAATAATTAATGTGGTGAAAGATGATGGTATCGACACAGGATCAGGGGGCCGGCGGACAAATGAATTCTTGAGAATTTTTTGTGATGACCGGGCCCCTGGTTCTTAATGTGTCGATAGGGATGAAAGGATGAAATGGTGAGTATGTATAAATGTATAAAAAAAAGAAAAAAAAAGAATTTACAAAGTGAAAAGAAACAGACATAGAATAGGTACCTGTACACAAAATCTGTAATTAATAACAACAGAGAATTTGTGGCAGTTGAAAGGAAGCAATTTTGTGCTATAGAGTAACTTATGCTATTGTGAGACTTAAGTTTTTTTTTTTTTTTTTTTTATTATAATTATTTTTTTTTTTTATTATTTTTTTTTTTTTTTTTTTATTAATTTTTTTTTTCCATTTTTTTTTTTTTTTTTTTTTTTTATTTTTATTATAATTTTATGATATACGGTCTGTCTCATTTTACACATTTTTCATTTAATGTAGAGTTCAAAACTAAATATTATATATTTCTGTGTACATTTCAATTAGAATAATCATTAGTCATCACTTATTATATAAACAATTAGGGTATATTATTATATTATTTGAAACTTAAGGTACTAGGTATAGTTGTGTTAATTCATTGATCAATTAAGGTATAATAATTATACTAAGCGTGTAACCATTGTTACAGCGATCATGTTTGTTTTAATATTTTGAGAACATCAGTTTTAATGTTGTATCAAATCATATTAGGTATGATTAGTTGAGGTATAATTATTATACAGACATAGTGTAACCGGTATTATAGTAAACATATTTTTGAATGTTAAGGACGCGTTTGCGATTTGGACAAAATTATGCTGTTTTTCGGTACATATTTTGACAAAACTAAACAAAATCATATAAAACGAATTATTACATCATATAGATTGGTTCTTTATCTTTAAACAATGTTAACTTTTTTTTTTAAAAAGTAGTTTTTTAATATCGTATTAAACGTTCTCCCATTACCATTTTTCACAAATTAACGAAATCGGGTAGACTTTAGGTACATTTTTGTTCTATTATCTACATATATAAAGATTTCTAAAAATAGTATGAGCAAGGAGATATGTTTAATTCTAAATCATATTAACAAAACAATACAAAAGTGCCATCAATAGTCGTAGAAAATATAAAAACTGGACCGCTTTTTTTACACATTTTGCTATTAATCATGACTCTTATCCCATTGCAATAAGGTTTATTTTATCGTTGGTTTTTGTTTTGAATTATTGCACAAACATTTTCATTTTTCGAATGAGACCTCAGTCCGCGCTCGGCCGCTGTCGAGGGTGGACGTTGTGTCGCCTGCTAGCAGCAATTCGAATTGAAAAACATCGCTGCTCAAATACAAAATATTCGATAAACCAAATTTGATACTTGACAAGGTAAGATAATTTTATAATCACATATTTTTATTTTATTTCGCAAAAAGTACATAGGTAAGTAGTTTCTATATGCCTTATCCTCTCGGACTTGAGTAAACCTGAAGTTGTACTTCTGTGACTGCTACTGGAACTCCTCGACGATTTGAACTAGGTGTGCCAAGTTTGGATTCGTTTTGTTAGTTATGATGAGACTTTACCACCGGACTTGATGTAATGACCTGAAGGTGTACTTCGGAGACTGCTACTGGTACTCCTCGACGATTTGAACTACGTGTGCCAAGTTTGGATTCGTTTTGTTAGTTATGATGAGACTTTACCACCGGACTTGATGTAATGACCTGAAGGTGTACTTCGGAGACTGCTACTGGTACTCCTCGACGATTTGAACTACGTGTGCCAAGTTTGGTTTCGTTTTGTTGGTTATGATGAGACTTTACGACCGGACTTGATGTAATGACCTGAAGGTGTACTTCGGAGACTGCTACTGGTACTCCTCGACGATTTGAACTAGGTGTGCCAAGTTTAAATTCGTTTTGTTGGTTATGATGAGACTTTACCACCGGACTTGATCTAATGACCTGAAGGTGAACTTCGGAGACTGCTACTGATACTCCTCGACGAGTAGAACTAGGTGTGCCAAGTTTGGGCTCGTTTTGTTAGTTATGCTGAGAATTTACCACCGGACTTAATGTAATGACCTAAAAGTATACTTCGGAGACTGCTACTGGTACTCCTCAACGAGTAGAACTAGGTGTGCCAAGTTTGGGCTCGTTTTGTTACTTATGATGAGACCTTACCGTCGAACTTGATGTAATATGTATCTTGTTTATAAATTTTAATAAAATGCATTTTTTGTAATTTTCATAACTCAAACATAATTGAATTGAAAACGTCACGATTATAGTTGAGAACAATTATTGTCTAAGTTATTTTTTACAGAGCTTCTGAAAGTATTCACAATCCTCGTGATACATCAAAGGTGTATCCAGAAAAATGTAATCAAACGGGTTGTAGTACTTCATGAAAATATTTTAGAGACGTCCAACGTAAGTTAATAATACATTTCAAATTACATACTATTGTTTTATATTCACTTTATCACAAACTTTATTTAGCATAAAAAATAACACTTGTAAAAATGTTTTTTTTAGAACTCCAAATATGAAGAAATAAAACCGCTACAGGTTTCAGGACGAAGGATCATAGAAATGGCATATTTTATTATACAACTTCATGAAATTGCGAATCATACTTTGATGTTCAATTGTAATTTAAGTACTGTTACACACAGTACTCTACCACAATTTCAATCAAATATTTTAAAAATAAATAATTGATTTCGTTTTATTTGTGGTTTTATTAATCATCGATGTTTACCTTTAGCTCACTTCATCTAATCCAGAGGTAAGATCTTATGATAAATATCAAAGCGAGACAAACTCGGGACACCTAGTTCTACACGTCAAGAAGTTCCAGTAGCAGTCACTAAAGTACAACTTCGGCCTACTCCGTCAAGTCAAGTGGTAAGGTTTTATCATAATTATCAAAACGAACCCAAACTCAGCACACCTATTTGTACTCGTCAAGGAGTTCCAGTAGCAGTCACTCAACTATACATTGGGGTTACTCCATCAAGTCCAGGGATAAGGTCTTATCATAACTATCAAAACGAGCACAAACCCCCTGTCTCTACTAGTGGAGGCTTGCTTACAGTGCCTAGTAAATTAGCAATGACTGAAGTGTGTATTATATATTATACTATTGGCATATTTATAAATAGGTATAATTTAGTAAAAACAAACAGCAATAAAATATATATTTGTAGGTACCTACTTATTACAAAGAAATTAAAAAAAAAAACAAATTGTAAAGTATCAAATTAGTTCATTTGACTACAATTCTCGAACCTAACCGTGCGTACTGCGTCGTACGCTTGTGTGTGTGAGTTGTATCAATGTAGTAGTTCGATTCTATACCTATCAATTTTGTAAACGCGTCCTTAAGAACATCAGTACTGATTTGTATTGATGTAACAAAGTATATACAATTTTTAATTTGTATTTATCAAGGTACATTATTTTTCAACATAATATAAATTATCCTATTTTACTAATAAGAAGTACCTAAAAGGAATCATAATGATGTAAATGCGTTAATTTATCAATCAATTAAGGTATGATAATTATAACATTTCAAAAGTGTAACCATTGTTACAGTTAGGGGAACAGTGATTTTAATTTTGTGTCAATCATAATGTTTACTTAAGGTATAATTATCATACTGACAAAAAGTGTGACTAGTGTTACATTAAATATATTTTTAATTGTTAAGAACGACAGTATTGATTTGGTATTGAGTCACTATAAAGTATGTACAATTTTCGAATTTTGTATGAACTCAAGGTAAAGCATATTTTAACATGTAAATTATCTCTTTTTTTTTTTTTTTTTTTTTTGCTGAAGAGAAGTACCTAAGAGGACTCATGGTAATGTATTAATTTTGTATCAAATCCTAATAAAGTAATCATAATAAAGTATAATTAAAAAGTATAATTAAATAAGATATAATTACTATACAAACAAAAAGTGTGTTCGCTGTTACAATTTATAGGATACGAACCTTATAATACCGGTCATACAATCAAAAGTAATAATAACCCATTACAATGTTAAGGAATTCAATGTGTATCCATAGAGAAAGCATGTACATAATATAATATTTACATATATTTAATAGTGGTCTGTGCATTACAAATCCGGATTACAGAAAGATTTATAAAGTGTTCGACGATCGATATAATACTTGTTATTAGTTTTAGGGTACATTTCACATGCGTGCTATGTATGTCATAAGTTACGAGTTGTACTCTTTAAGTGCTCCTATGATGGAGCTAGATAGGGCGACAAAAGAGGAGACGCAGGGCTTGTGCTCCCGCAGATCGGATAGGGTGAAGGGGTCGACGTCGAAGTATTTACAGGTCTCTGTATGATCGTGCCGGGTTTTCGCGAATCTGGGACATAGGCGGAGGAGGTGATCGAGTGTCTGGGGTGTATTGGTGTCGCAAGGGCAGGTGTAGGTGTCGGTGATTTTGAATCTGTGTGACATGGCCGCGGAAGAAGCTCTCCCCTCTTGCCGGTACCGAGCGGCAGAGTGGACACACTAGAGGAGATGAGGGCCTCCATGTTGGGGTCGATGGGCCGCCTGTTGGACGCCCGACTGGCGGGGCTGGAGGAGCGGCTTCTGCCCGCAAAGACACACCGCCCGCCATTGGCGGCGGACAAAAACCGGGAGGAGGCGCAAACGGTGCCTGTGTCTGGCCGTAAAAAGAAAAAGAAGGCGACATCGAAGACGGCGCCCGCGTCTGGGCCGGCACCGAAGAAGGCGACGCCGAACACGGCCGCAACCGAAGAGGGCCTTGACGGCGGTGAATGGACCACCGTCGTCAAGAAGAGTAAAAGAAAGAAGGCGAAGACTTACGCCGCCGCCGCCGCCGCAGCTCCTGCTCCAAAAGAGCCGCGGCCGCAGCCACCTGCGCGGCCAAAGAAGAAGGGCAAAAAGGGCAAGAAGCCCAAGATGGCGGCCCCTCGCTCTCCGGCGGTGCTCATTACTCTCGAGGAGTACGCCGAGAGCAAGGGCATAACTTATTGCCACTTGCTGGAACGGGCGGCGGAAACAGTCGACCTGGAGGCAATCGGCATAATCGGCGGCCTAAATATACGGCGCTCTGCCACGGGGGCACGGCTCTTAGAGCTGCCGAAAGGGCAGACCCCGGAGGCGGCCAAGCGTCTGGCAGAGGAGCTGCAGACGGCGTTCGGCAGCTTGGCGAGGGTCGTCCAACCCACGAAGCTCGCGAGTCTGCGAGTCTCTGGGCTGGACGACTCCGTCACCAGCGAGGCGGTGGCCATTGCTATAACGAAGATGGGCAAGTGCGACGCCGGCGACGTCAAAGTCGGCGCAATCGCAGTCGGACCGGGCGGGTTGGGCGGCACAGTCGTGCGATGCCCGATCCCAGCCGCAAAGGCCCTGGCCGAGGCAGGGCGACTCTTGGTCGGCTGGAGTTCGGCCAGGGTCCAAGTGTTGGAGCAGCGCCCCATGCGGTGCTTTAAGTGTATGGGTATCGGGCACACTCGCTCGACCTGTCCGGCTGCGGTCGACCGCAGAGGCGCGTGTTACCGGTGTGGCGTGGAGGGGCACATTGCCCGTAACTGCACCGGGGCACTGCGCTGCGCCGTTTGCGCGGATGCCGGTAAACCGGCGTCGCATATAATGGGAGGGCGGGAGTGCCGCCCCCCGAAATCGAGGGTTAGAGCGGTCACCAAGTCGCCGACCGCTCCCCAAAGCTCATCGCACCAGGTCACGGAGGAGACTGCGGCTATGTCATCATGACCTGCCGCAGTTTCCCCCGTTCGCCGGTCCCTGGTGCAGCGGAGATAGAGCGCTCACGGTGCCCGCGAGCGCTCTATGACCGAGGGCGGCCCGCGTAGGCGAGCCAACCGTCGGGGCGTCATGGTGGCATACAACCGTGATCCCGTGGCGTCCTTGTACGACGACGAGGGCACCGCTGTGTTTTAGTGGGTATTCTGACTTCGCAGTCAGCGAGTCCCACATACCCGTCGCCTGCGGGTGGCGGGATGCGTAAACGCATTTCACAGCGACAAAAAAAAAAAAAAAAAAAAAAAAAAAAAGGTTAGGTTAGGTTAGGTTAGGTTGGGGTGCTACAGTCGGTGACCTCCGCGCGGTGCACCCTGGAAACGTAGGCAGCAGCAGCTGCACAGTTGCGATTGCGGAACTGCTGCTGCCTACGGCTAACGACCGACTCGGGGGAACGCCGCTTATGCGATTCAGCGCTCCGGGGACTCCTCTGTTACGCAGAGTTGCCCCGTTGAGCGGCCGCATGGCGTGTAGGGGACTGTCGTCTCCTCGGGGGCTCCGGTGCCACTGTGCTCGCGCGCGGTGAAGCAACGGAGGAAGGACGGGTCTGATGTGCACTCGCACTGCCGTCAGACAGAACGGCTAGGCTTATCCTAGTCGTTCACCGTCCTCTCGTAATCCCGCTACGTGGTGTCGTGGTCATGTCTCGCGGCTACGTGCGGGACCGAGGGTCTTGCCTTAACCGGCCGGACCGCGAGGAAGAAAACCTCTATAAAAAATTACCCCGAATCCCAAGCGGCGACGCAGCGCGAGGGGATGCATGGCTGACGGGTGGATCAGTCTCGACTGCGATCCTCGTCCGGGTACCGGCTGACACCCGCGACGAGTTACGCTAGGCTTACCCAGGTACAGGGGGCACTGCCT
This sequence comes from Euphydryas editha, assembly GCA_036937285.1. NCBI lineage: Eukaryota > Metazoa > Arthropoda > Insecta > Lepidoptera > Nymphalidae > Euphydryas > Euphydryas editha. The sequence goes on along the minus strand of JAUPFZ010000019.1, from coordinate 60,624 downwards.
GGGTGGACCGTCTTTCCCCCATACTCGTGGGAACAACTATGGCATTCAGTTTAAAATTTTATAAAACGAAGAAAGACGTAGAGGGGGAGTCAACTGCCATCGACTCAGACGATGACAGTTCGGCTGCGACGGCTGGAGAGTCCAGCAAGTGTACGAAGCGGCCTCATGGGAGTCCGCGATCATCCAGGGAGGGGGGCCTGACCCTCGCTGGATGCAAGAGGAGAATAATTAGGCAAGAGGAGCCCTGCTCCGATTACGAAAAGGCCTTCGAAGTGCAGGCGAGAGCGGCTGAGGAGGGGCGAAAAGCGTTGGGACTCGACATCGGAGACCCACGCACGGCTGACGCGTTGGCAAGGCAGGCCGCCACAGATGTAGACGTTATCTGCACTGTGGCGACGAGGTCGTCCAACCTCAAGGGCACGTTCCAACGCGCCCTGCAGGATGCGGCGGCCTCCTTAAAGGCTGTTGTTGCGGCGTTTAAAGACAGGACGGCCACAGACGAGGTCCGCAAATTGCAAATGGAGAATGCCCGTCTGAGGTCGGAAATGGACGAGCTCAGGCAGCACGTAGCCGAGCTCCGACATGGCCGCGGAAGAAGCTCTCCCATCCTGCCCATACCGGCCGGCAGAGTGGAGACGCCAGAGGAGATGAAGGCCTCCATCACAGGATCGCTGGGCCGTATGATTGAGGCCCGGTTCGCCGCCCTGGAGGACCGTCTTCTGCCAGAGAAGACGCTGCGTCCACCGCTGGCGGCGGACAAGAAAAAGGCGAAGACGACGCAGAAGTCGAGCGCTCCGGCCCCGTCTTCTGGCACCGCCCGCGCTCCAGCGCGGAAGAAGAAAGCGTCCGGGAACGAGGCGCCAACACCCGCGGGTGCGGACGGCGACGGTGAGTGGAGCACCGTCGTTAAACGAAAGAAAAAAAAAAAAAAAAAAAAAAAAAGAAGGCGCCCAAAACTTACGCCGCCGCCGCCGCTGCAGCAACTCCAAATAGACCGCAGCAGCAGCCACCTGCGCGGCGAAAGTTAAAGAAGAGGAAGCTGGCGGCCCCCCGCTCTCCGGCGGTGCTCATCACACTAGACGAGTACGCCGTGAGTAAGGGGGTCACGTACTGCCACTTGTTGGAGCGAGCGGCGGACCAGGTGGACTTGAAAAGTCTAGGCATACAGGATGGCCTAACGATCCGGCGTGCCGCTACCGGGGCACGACTCTTAGAGCTGCCGAAAGGGCAGACCCCGGAGGTGGCAAAGCGTCTGGCGGAAGAGCTACAGACGGCGTTCGGCAGCTTGGCGAGGGTCGTCCAACCCACGAAGCTCGCGAGTCTGCGAGTCTCTGGGCTGGACGACTCCGTCACCAGCGAGGCGGTCGCTACAGCGGTAGCGAAGATGGGCAAGTGCGACGCCGGCGACGTCAAAGTCGGCGCAATCGCAGTCGGACCGGGCGGGTTGGGCGGCACTGTCGTGCGATGCCCGATCCCAGCCGCCAAGGCTCTGGCCGAGGCTGGCAGGTTGCTGGTCGGGTGGAGCTCGGCCAGGGTTCAAGTCTTGGAGCAGCGCCCTATGCGCTGCTTCAAATGCATGGGTATCGGGCATACTCGCCCGACTTGTCCGGCTGCGGTCGACCGCAGAGGCGCGTGCTACCGGTGCGGCGTGGAGGGGCACATTGCCCGTAACTGCACCGGGGCGCTGCGCTGCGCCGTTTGCGCGGACGCCGGCAAGCCGGCGTCGCACATAATGGGAGGACGGGAGTGCCGCCCCCTAAAATCGAGGGTTAGAGCGGCGGCAAAGGCCCCGACCGCTCCCCAAAGCCCATCGCACCAGGTCACGGAGGAGACTGCGGCCATGTCATCATGACCTGCCGCAGTTCCCCCGCTCGCCGGTCCCTGGTGCAGCGGAGATAGAGCGCTCACGGTGCCCGCGAGCGCTCTATGACCGGAGGCGGTCCGCATAGGCGGGCCAACCGTCGGGGCGTCACGGTGGCATACAACCGTGATCCCGTGGCGTCCTTGTACGACGACGAGGGCACCGCTGTGTTTTAGTGGGTATTCTGACTTCGCAGTCAGCGAGTCCCACATACCCGTCACCTTCGGGCGGCGGGATACGTAAACGTATTTCACAGCGTCAAAAAAAAAAAAAAAAAAAAAGGTTAGGTTAGGTTAGGTTAGGTTAGGTTAGGTTAGGTTAGGTTATTTATTTTATTTTATTTTATTTTATAATTTTTAGGAAAACTTACAGCTAGACAATTATGTTATAATTTTGAAATAATAATAAAAGGCCAATTACAAGTTTTCACTGTTAGGTGAACATTAAATAATGTGTAAACTTAAAGGAAAAAACCATTAAACCTATTAGATATTAATCAATTAACCGCACACAACAAAACATAACACTAAATAACAGTAACATTAAATAACAAAACATTAATTAGACAACAAAACATCAATAGACTTTTTCAGAAAGAAAAAAAAAATATATTAATATTGAATTTAACCTAATAATGTAGGACTAAACTTCATTAAAAAAGTTGTTAGCAAAAATTTGTTTTAGTTTCCTAGGCGATGTACAAAACAGGTCAATATCGAATTGCATAGAAACGGCATTGAAACATCTACTCGCTCGCATCAGGTAGTTATTTTGCCTATAGTTGGTTTTAGCTTCAGGTATATAAAGTGTGGCTGGTCGTCTACAAGAATATGGAACACGTAGTCCAATAGCATGCAAAAGTTCTGAACAATCTATCGACCCATTAGCGATCTTAATTAAAAATACAAGATCAGCTATACGCCGTCTCTCATATAGTGGTAGTATATGAAACCTTTTGCAACGGTTCGTATAGTTTGGAATAAACAGACTTGTACGGAATTGTATGTAACGTAGGAACCTTTTCTGTATACGCTCAATGCGTGTACTATAAACATTATACGCCGGGTTCCAAACTTGTGAGCAATATTCTAAGTGACTTCGAACGTAAGCACAGTATAAAATTTTGAAAATTTTGATAGATTTAAAGTCCGCTGACACACGTAAAATGAATCCAAGAGTTTTCGAAGCTTTATTTACGATAGTGTTAATATGTTCATCGAATAATAATTTGGAGTCGAAAACTATTCCTAGGTCACGAATAGACTTAACCCGAGTTAAGTCTGTGTTTTTTAACTTATACGTGGATATGATTGGGAATGGCTTACGAGTATATGAGCATATAAAGCATTTATTTACATTCAACTCTAATTTATTCTCTAAACAATAATTTTCAAATCTAATAAGATCGTCTTGTAATAACTGGGTACATTGATCAGACTTTATTGGGCATATTATTTTCATGTCGTCAGCGTAAAGCAAAATTTTTGAGTTATGGAAACACGAATAGATATCGTTTACAAAAATATTAAATAAAAGCGGACCCAGCAACGAACCCTGAGGTACTCCAGATGGTATTGGCATGGGTAGTGAGGTGTATCCATTAAGCACCACAGTTTGGCATCTGTTCCTAACATAAGATGTGAGCCATCGGTACAAGTTACCCCTTATGCCCATGGATTGGAGTTTACGCAACAGCAGTATATGATCTATTCTATCGAAACATTTACTATAGTCTGTATATATAACGTCTACTTGAGAAGGCTCCGACATATGTTTTGATAAGAAGTCACTACACAGAACCAGGTTTGACGCAGTGGATCTACCTTTTATAAAACCATGCTGTTGTGCTATGAAAGTATGTTTCAGACACGCATATAACTGCTTATGAACAATTCGCTCCAATACTTTTGCAAAAAGGCAAAGTTTGGATATGGGTCTGTAGTTCACTACGTCATCCCTTGGTCCCTTTTTGTGGATGGGAGTGACATACGCGGATTTCCAAATAGACGGTACCTCACCCTCTGTCAAAGAACGCCTGAATAATAGAGAAAGAGGCAGTGCGAGGCTTTTAGTGCACTTAGTTATAAAGACAGCTGGTATGTTGTCTGGACCGGCTGATTTCTTCAGATCTAGCGACTCCAACAGCTTACAAACCTCTACAGGGTCGACCTCGATGTCATCAATATCAACCACTGATAATGTGATGTCCGGTTCGATGAAGGAATTGAATGAGTTCCCGGAGTCAGAGCTATTTAAGAAAGTTGAGTGAAAATAATCGCCGAACATGTTACATATTTCTTTTCCACAGCCCGAGGAACGCTGTCCGAATCGCAGTACAGCTGGAAATGCGTTATTCCGATTTCTCGATTTAATGTAGGACCAAAACGCTTTCGGGTTTTTGGATATGTTCCTCTCAATGTTACTTATGTAATCAGTAAACAGACTCGATTCTAACATTTTCGCACGGTCTCTAAGAACTGTAAAAGATTGGAAATCTGAACGATTATTATATATTTTATATTTTTTGTGATATTTATATTTTTCTTTTATTACTTTTACAAGAGGTTTATTGTACCAAGGTGGATATTTATTTGAAGGAAATATTGTTTTTGATGGAATGTATTTGTTGCGAAGTTCATATAATGTATCATAAAAGAAGGTTACCGCGTTTTCTAAGGTTCTATTAAACAATTCGTTTTGCCAATTAATCGCATTTATTTCGGACGTAATAGCGTTATAATCAGCAGAATGATATAGGTATTTGGTATAGGGTAGCGGGCACAAAGTGTGTAGCTGAACAAAATCTGCCGATATATTAAGTGCCGGGTGGTGCAAGTCCTCTGGTACAAAGGAGTCGTGGCAACGTGTTACGGTTAACGGGCTATTACTAAAAACTAGATCCAAAAGCCTATTATTAGTATTAGTAACAAAGTTGTATTGTGACAGGTTACATAGACTAAGATCATCAAATAATTCTGTCTGTACAGAGCTCTGAATACCACAGGCTGTATAACAGCCATCTTCAGACAATTGCCAGCTTAAATTAGGCATATTAAAATCACCAATTATAATAAATTTGTCAGAGGGGTTTTTCAAAATTATATCCGGGAGATTACTGGAAAAGGAAGCTAGTTGAGCAGAAAGTGAACTCTCAGCGCCCTGGTTACAGATATAGGCTGTACATAAATGCAATTTGTACCTTACATTGGGTTTCCGACAGTGAAGTGTTAGGGTTATCCATAGATCTTCTGCGTTTGAACACCAGTCACTACGCGCCTCTGAAGCCAGTTCACGCCGAACCGCAATCAAGACACCTCCTCCCAAGGTTTGATTGGTTCTTCCATAATCACGGTCACGTCGCCATACTATGTAACGATCGTCAAAAAGTTCACTATCACTTATCCCTTGCACCAACCAAGTCTCTGTTAAGCATATAACGTCATACCAAGAGCTCATACAAACGTTTCGATAGAAGGTAGATGTTTTTGTACGTAATCCGCGGACGTTCTGATAATAGATTTTAAGCATCATTTATAACAGGAAAATAATAGGCATTGATAAGCGTTAGAAAGGCAATAAGGGGCAAACAATAAAATTATTATGATAACTGTGAATAGATTTAACGTTTCATAAAAGTAATAAACCAGTTGCAAGAAATTAAAAAATAATAAAAGACGGCAGTAAGGTAAAAAGCGTTGGCAAAAATAGCAATAGGCGAGCGATAAGTAGTTGACCGAGCGAGATAAGGCGATAGCGTAGGCTACAGGCGAAAAGAGATGCGCATGCGCTAAGCAACTATGTTGATACAATACCGGTTTGCGAGCGAGTCGGTGTTTCTCAAACCTTTCAAAAACATTATTTTTAAAAGTAATTACATAAACAAAAGTTAACATAAAAAACATATATAAAACATACATAAATAAGGAAATTAATTTATTTTTTTTAAATCTGATTCTGATATGACACGGATAGCATGTGCCGTGGGGTTCTTTCGTGTAAAAATCTTGCATCCTCTCACCCATACAAAGGCAAAACCCCGCTCTTTAGCTAAATTCTTTGTTTTATTCAAAAGTAATTTATTCTGGAGGGTAAGATGGTCATTAACAAAAATACGACTTTCACCGTGGAGCCCAAGGTTAGCTGCAACAATAGTCCGCTTCTTAGCTGCTGCAACGAAATCCTCTTTCAAATATCTGCTATGTACTGAGACAATTATGGACTTATTGCCTTTTTCATTACGCGTAGGAATCCTCGCAATGTAGTTAATATGCTCTTTGGGGATTGTACAGCCAATGACGTCACCAATCCTGCCAACTACTTCAAACAAATTCTCCGAGGGCGTAGATGGAACACCTTTAATCTCGATGTTGTTGATCCGAGACCTCTGTTCAAATTCATTTAAACTGACTTCCATCTTAGAAAACCGTTGTTGGAGTTGTTGAAGTTCTTCTCTAGTTTTGAGTAGGCTTTGTACCTCTTGACTGATCTCAGTGCAACGATTAGATAAAGCTTCTACGGAGCATTGAACAAATTCTACCGAGGCCTTTATTGTTTTTAATTCGGCAATATCGGTCTGTATAGCCTGTATGTTGGTAGCTAGCGACTGCAGTGAAGACATCTGTATAGAAAGTCGTTTTAGTTCCAAGGCTATACTCTCCATGTTCGCAGGTGTTGGCGATTTTGCTGCTGGTGCACTTGAAGCTGCAGTTGAAGAGCTGGCTACTCCTGTTGCTTTGCAAGATGAGCATTTCCAGGTGCTTTTTCGGTCTCCTAATTTTCGGTAGCCTCCTTCAGTGATGCCGGCACATGGGAAGTCATAGTGCCCTTGACACAGTGAGCATTGGACGCCATCTCTAAATTCTGCATCACAACGGGCGCAACGAAACATCTTGTTAGGTCAACTTAAAAAATTTTATATTAAGAACCACCACGAGTAAAAGTTTGAGAACTGCTGCCTAATAGTGATAGCGTGTGAGTATACGGTAAATGTGCATTCGATCCGACGGTTACGGACTGACTGTTAGGTTAGGTTCCCAAGGGAGTTTCTGGTCTCCTACTGGGCGCGACCCCCCGGGTGGCGGATGGGGGAAGCCACTCGAATGCCTCGCGAGTGGTCGGGGTCTTCGGACCCCCGTGGACCAAAACCAGCTGGAGGGGCGCGAAAGCGCAGGAGGGGGATGACTCGCTCTCCCCTTCCACCTGAGGGCGCGAAAGCGCGATGGTGCGCCGGGGCCATAGTCTTGCGCTGTGGTCACCCCAGTCATGGTCGACTTTACGTTGACCGTGGCTACCCCGGGCGCGGCCAGCGATGGTTTTCTAGCTGTCGCTGGCTGTGGCGGCCGGACAGCATGGCTGGTGGCAACAGTGGTTGCCGTCGGTCAGGCATCCAAACCGGGGGTGGTGTGTCCAAGAAGGTGCCGACGCTTGGAGCACTGGGGCGGTGGTGGTGTTTTGGCACGGTGGTGCGGACGGTGAGGGAGTGGCGCTGAGAGGGCGCGGAGACAAGAGAGGGCGCGAAAGCGCAGGAGGGGGATGACTCGCTCTCCCCTTCCACCTGAGGGCGCGAAAGCGCGATGGTGCGCCGGGGCCATAGTGTTGCGCTGTGGCCACCCCAGTCATGGTCGGCTTTACGTTGACCATGGCTACCCCGGGCGCGGCCAGCGATGGTTTTCTAGCTGTCGCTGGCTGTGGCGGCCGGACAGCATGGCTGGTGGCAACAGTGGTTGCCGTCGGTCAGGCATCCAAACCGGGGGTGGTGTGTCCAAGAAGGTGCCGACGCTTGGAGCACTGGGGCGGTGGTGGTGTGTTCGGCACGGTGGTGCGGACGGTGCGGGTGTGGCGCCGAGAAGGCGCGGAGAAATGAGGGGGAGATTTTTCCCCCCATTCGGTGGCAGGAGCTGGCGGGTTCGCTCGTCCGCTCTGTGCGGGGGGGCGTGGTGCGCGGGCCGCCTGGGTTGAGCCTGGCTCCTTGCAGTTCTTGTGGGGTTGTCTGGGTGCGATCCGACGGCGGGGGTCGGGTCGCTCAATGCTGGTTATCTTCTGCTCTGCGGAGGAGAGCCGGTGGCGAGTGGCCCGGCTTCGGTAGTTGGGCCGCTCCTGGTACCTCTCTGCCTCGGCAGAGAAGACCGGTCGAGTGGCTACAATTACATGGAGGGGCCGACGGGCCTGCGCCGGGGCGTCATGGCGAATGCGAAAGCGACCCCATAGCGTCCCACTACGGCGCGCGACGTAATCGATGGGTTTTAGTTAGGGTATTCGGCCTGCTGGGATTGACGTGCAGCCCTGGCGTCTGGCCGCGAGTCCCACATACCCGCCGCTTTTGTGGCGGGATGCGTAAATGCATTTCCCATCGTTAAAAAAAAAAAAAAAAAAAAAAGGTTAGGTTAGGTTAGGTTAGGTTAGGTTAGGTTAGGTTAGGTTTTTTTTTTTTTTTTTTTTTTTTTTTTTTTTTTTTTTTTTTTTTTTTTCTAGACCTCCCTGAGACTTTGGGAGACTGTATTTACATATGGTTTTTGTTTGTATTTGTTAGATTTTCGTCATAAAACTCTTTCATGCTATATCCATCTTGTGCTCTGGTCATCATACATTCAGCATCCCATTGTCATCTCGCATTCATCGTCATTCAGTCGTGGGCAGAAGGCCTTCGTGTACTTATACTAAGTAAAACACAGAGGGTGGGGATGGTTCAGGGGGGAGACTGTGGTAAACTATTTAATATCTTTAACAATTTTCCTTATAGTCTAAAATTTATAAATCTAGTTCACGACTATCAATACATCTTATACTTATTATCTATTTTCAAATGTCTAAATCTTACATAACTAATATTAACAATTTCCACTTACTTAAGGCTATTATTTACAGGAGGCAGAATGTACAGAAAAAGAAGACAGAATTTACTTACTAAGTTAATTACAAATAAAGATTTTTTAAGTGCATGAAATAAAAATTCCATACAATTTACAGAAAAACCTATTACTAACTTAAAACTATGTTCCTGTTTATATTACAATATTCTTATGCTAGCCTACTTATATCTAACTATAAATACCTAACATAATTTTCTTAGACCTTATTCCTATTATTAACTATTTTACATACTTTTATACAATATTCCAGGAACAAGTCTCTGTCTTTGCTGTATACAATTTGCGGTAATGAACTTAAATCCAGTTTAGTTCCCAATAAAATTTCCAAGTTCTGCCTCTCGCGTCCATGGGCCGGGCAGTCCAGGAGGACGTGGAGGACAGACTCAGAGCACGCAGGATCGCAGACGCACGATGGACTCTCCTTGCACTTGAAACGATGCAAGTACTCGGAGAATCCACCATGCCCCGTCAATACCTGGGTGACAAATCTATCCACCTTTATTTTACCGATGATACGGTATGCGGCTATCGCGTCCGGGAAAAAGACCCGGGTGACACCGGCTGTTTCACCGGCCCGGTAACGTTGGTTCCATTCATCAAGCGATCGCATGCGAATGCTTCGCTTGATGAATGAAACGGGGCAGCTGTCATAGTCAAAACTGCGTTTTGACTTTAGCGCAGCTTCCTTAGCCAGATGGTCGGCACGCTCGTTCCCCTCTAGTCCCGCGTGGGCTTTGACCCAGAACAAACTAACAAGTTTGTCCTGTACCAAAGCCCTACGCAGGTGGCCCCGCGCCTCAACGGCCAGGGGGTGGAGGGCTTCCGGGTTGACTGTAGTCTGCAGTGCCGACAGGGAGTCGGAGTAAATTCCGACTGATCTGGCCGAGTTATCTGCGGCCGTCCGCGCCGCCCTGCATATCGCCAGGAGTTCCGCCTGGTAGACGGTGCAAAAGGACGGCAAAGTAAGCTTGAGGGTTTTGGTTTCGGCGGCGCCTCTCCATATGGAAAGCGCCGCGCCCACTTTGCCCTCAATCTTACTGCCGTCCGTGTAGATGTTAAGGTCGTGGTCAATGTTGACCGCGAGTTGTTCCTCGTCCGCCAGGCACTTGAACTCCAGGTCGATATGCTGAGCGGGATGCGGAGACCGCAGAGCCGAGGACATCCGTTCCACTTCCCGATCCCCTATCGCGTCCTGGGGTATACCCCTCCTCGCGCCGTACAACGCCGCGGCTTCGCGGACGCGCAGGTCGAGAGGGAGTATCCCAGCGAGCAACAGTGCTGAGTTCAGGGAGGTGGTGCGGTATGCCCTACACAGCTTCTGCGCAAAGCCCCGCTGGACCACGTTCAGCTGCTTACGTACACCTAGCTTATCCACAGCCGGCGCCCAAACGGCAGCCGCATACAGTATCACGGGCTCAACCACCGCTCTGTAAATAACGCGGATGACTTCGGGGTGGAGGCCCCAGCTCGCCTTCGCGGCTCTCGAAAGCTGGGAATAGAAGGTGACGGCCTTCTTACAGACGTTCGCGACGTGCGTGTTGAAGGTAAGGCGTTGGTCTAGGACGACTCCCAGTAATTTGATTTCGCCCACCATACCGATGTCGACCCCGCCCATGTGGAGGCGTGGGGTGTCATACTTCAGTTTGCGCGTGATGACCATAGCACTGGTCTTGTGCGGCGCAAACTTCAGTTTATTCTGGACTCCCCACTCCCTCACATGCTCGAGGGCGGCATTGGCGTGGTTTTCGACCTCAAGAGCCGTCTTGCCCTCAAAGACCAACACCACATCGTCAGCGAACGCCTGCACATAGTGATGTCTAGCCGCCAACTCTCGAAGCAGTGGATCCAACAAGAGGTTCCACAGAATCGGCCCACCGATAGACCCTTGCACGCAACCCTTCCCGGTTTCTCTCACGTGCTCTTCCCCGCAGTACCGTGCGCGAACATGCCTGCCGCTCAAGTAGCTGCCCAGGAGCCTACGGATGTTAAACGGCACTCGTTCCTCCGCCAGCCGGACTTTAATGCGAGGCCACCAAGCGTTGTCGAAGGCGCCCTCTATATCTAGAGACACAAGCGTCAATAGCTTTTTGTTTGTCAATCCGCGTCTTATGTGTTCTACTAGTGTATAGAGGGCGTCCTCGGTGCTACGCTGGGGCATAAAGCCGAACTGACGGGTACTGAGCCTGGGCGCTATATGGTATTTCAACCTGGCGACAAGCATCTTCTCCAGCACTTTCCCCAGCACCGGAAGGAGACCAATCGGCCGATACGACCGCGGTGTCGTGTAGGTGTTCTTTCCCGGCTTCCGGAGGAAGATCACCGTAGCCTCCTTCCAGGGCTCGGGAAAATGCCGGAGTTCGAGGCACCTGTTGAAAAGGGCCAATGAGAGACCGGGGTCATACTCTATCGCGTGCAAACATATATCGGCGGTAAAACCGTCCGCGCCTGGAGCCTTCTTCGGATTGAAGGACCGGCAGGCCAATTTCAACTCTAAAGGAGTGAAAGGCGGGTCCGTCGAATCCGAAGAAGTTTCAACGTCAAAGAGCTCGGCTTGTACCCTCACCCTTCGGTGCTCCTCGGAGTCATCCTCTTCGGAGTCCTCCGGGTAGAAGGTTTCGGCCATAAGCCTCACCGAGCCTTTGGCGTCTAGCTCCATATCGTTCACCACCAGCGGTGGATCTTCGTCTCTCCTGGAGGTTCTGCCGAGGACCCGGTAGATACCCCCCCAAACTGATTCCCCGTCCTGACGCTCACAGAAGGCGACCCAGCTGCGCGTCTGCGCATGCCTCACCTCGGTCTCATAGCGCTCCTTCGCTTCCAGGTACTCCCCGACTACCATTTGACGCCTAACCGGCGCTGCACACCGAATTCTGCATTTCTTGGTGGCCACCTCGCGCTTGAGCGCTGCCAACCCCTCGTTCCACCATGGCATATTCACCACATCTTTCCGCTTTATGGGCGGAATCGACAAGGCGCATGCTTCGGCAATTATTTTGTTAAATTTTTCTACGGTTTTATCTAAATCTGGCCCTATTTCTAAGTTTCTTAAAATGTCTATAGTAAAATTTTCCCTACTGATAATTTGGCCCAGTTTCTCACGAAACTGGGCCCAATTCGCGTTTTTAGTGTAATAAAGCCGTGTGGTATGTTTGATAAAGTTTTTGTTGATGCACCTTGTCGTCAATGTGAAGGATATGCCATTGTGGTCCGAGCTGGTCAGGTCCTCGCGCACGCGCCAGTCGTCCACCAAGCCATACAGATCCGGCGATACAGCAGTTATGTCAACATAGCTGCTGTACCTTACGCCGCCCCGGATAGTATCAAAGGTAGGGGTTTCCCCTTGGTTCAGGATGCAAAGTCCGAGGTCCTCCAGCGCCCCGTGTAGTTCCTCGCCTCTGCGGTCGGTCACGGGACTCTTCCACCAGACGCACTTAGCATTGGAGTCACCCCCAATGATCATACTCCGAGCTCCCGTCTCACGCTGCACCCGGCGCAGATGAGCTAGGTACGAGTCCATCGGCAGGTCGGGCTCAAAGTAAAATGAAACCAGGATGATCTCCCAGTTGCGGACTCGGATCCCCACCACTGAGATGTTGTTAGTGGTGAGTTTCGGGTACTGTGTGATGTGAAGGTCCGCGTCGAAGACTATGACCGCGGCCTTTACAGTCCCACTTCCATGATCCGCAGACTGGAAGACTCTGATCCCATTTTGACTCTTCACACGCCCTGTTCCGCCGACGTATGGCTCCTGTACCAAAGCCATCCGCGCACGTAGTTCTGAGGCCTGAATCAGCAGCTCGGAGTATGCCAACTTACTGCGCTGGAGATTCGCCTGGAGGATTTTTATAGCCACTGGGTCCGCCGGCACGCCCTTAGCAATACGCTACGGATTGCCGGGCGAGGTCATCCCACCTCTTCCTGACGGGACAGTTGTCGCTAAATGCGTTATGTTCAACATTGTCGAACTTCGCGCGACAACAGTTCCGGCAGGAAGGTGGGGACCCCGCCAGCCAATCCGCGCATTTAGAGCGCAGGTGCGGCCCGCCACAGTGACTACAGAGGTCTGCCGGGTCCTTACAGTACTTGCGCCCGTGGCCAAACCCGAGGCATCGCGTGCATTGGACCAGCGGAGACTGGTCCTCTGCTCGCACCCTCATGAGGTCGACATGGACTGAGCCCACGCCGGTTATCCTCGCCCAGAGGGTGGGCGACGCACTCAGGACTACGTTGACCACGTGCGGGTTCCTGACCTTCCGACGGTATTTTACCACGAGGCGGTCATCCCCGGGGCCGAGGCCGTCAAAGAGATCCCGATTTTGGTTCCTCAGGGCCTTGACAATGTCGCCGTCAGTGTTGACAGCCAAGACGCCTCTGAGGACGAAAAGCGGGTCTCTATTCTTGACTAATGATTTAAGACTTATTTCGTGGTTTGAAGACATATTATTATGTTTAAAACGGGTACATACCACGATATAACACAAGTGATTTTGTGTCAATATTTCGACCCAGTTGCATGGATCGTGGTCACGACAGGACTGCGGTGTCGCGAGGTGTGTAGCTGGAACTGTCATGGGTAGTAGCGAACTACCCTCTTTCTCGTTCTCTTCACAGGAACGTCGCGAAAATTTCGGCAAAATACACTCACAACGTCACTTTTCTCTTTTGCTTTCATGCGGCTCTGTTCTGCCGCATGAAAGCAAAGAGAAAAGTGACGTTGTGAGTGTATTTTGCCGAAATTTTCGCGACGTTCCTGTGAAGAGAACGAGAAAGAGGGTAGTTCGCTACTACCCATGACAGTTCCAGCTACACACCTCGCGACACCGCAGTCCTGTCGTGACCACGATCCATGCAACTGGGTCGAAATATTGACACAAAATCACTTGTGTTATATCGTGGTATGTACCCGTTTTAAACATAATAATATCTATTCTTGACGTCCTCGACAACGAGGCCCGATCCTTCTTTCCCTAGTCGCTCCTTCGCCCTCCTCCTATCCTCGGCAGTCCCGAATCCCATTATAACCTTACGGTCCTTGGCCTTCCGAACCCGGTCCACCTTCACCCATCCTGATTTTGCGTCTATGGTCTCCCGCACCCTTCCGAGAACCTGATCCGCCGTCTCCTTCTCGTTCTCGGAAGTGACGACCACCGAGTGCAGCGCCGCGGGCCTTGTAGGTTGCTGCGATTTCACAGCGGCCACGCTGGCGTAGCTGAGCCGCTGTTCCCCGACCACCTGACTGCTCTTCGCGAGCTGTTCCTGGAGAGCCTTCATCCGCTCATTGCTCTCCAGGAGGAGCCGAGAGTGCTCGTCGAGCTTTGCGCTCAGTCCGGAGTCCGGAGGCACCGTGAACGTGGTGTCGGTGGTTACAGTCACCGGCACCACATCCACGGAGCCTCCGCTCCCCTTCCGAGCCCTCTCGGCCCCCAGGTCGGCCTCAGATTCAGCGACCAGCTTCATGAGCGCGTCCAGGGACTCCAAGATCGTCGCCTTGAGGTCGCCCCTGAGGTTCCTGGACGCGTCCACCGCATCCTTCGCCTTCTTGTGATGTGAGCGGGCTCGCTGGACTCGAGTGGTCGCCTTGGATGAAGAGACCTTTACCACCCCTCCTTCTATAGGGCTACCGGCCGACTTGCGGCCGGTAGATACCGCGGTTTTCGAAGTGGTTGGGGCGTCCCGCACCGCATCAGAGGCAGTCTCAGCAGCCGCTTCTTCCCACTTCTCAAGACTACGCCTTGGTAGTTTCTTCACTTCTTTTGGGGGGGTGGACGATGGGTTCGTCACCTCCCGCCGTTTCACCGGGGTTCTCAGGCCAAGTACCATAGTGGAGGTCGCGTCGATGTTGTAAAATAAAGGTAAATGTCAAAAGTATATTAAATAAATAAATAAAGATGTCAATGTTTAAAACCCCGCAATAAACGGTTTGTATATACGAAAAAACAGAGACTGTTCCTGTCTGATATGTGCCGTAGAGCACTACAGCACCTCAAATTACCTAAAACTACTTAATTCTAACTTAAAAACTAAAAACAGTCAACCGCCGTCGACTCTAGTATTGAATTCTACCGGGGCTCTATGTAGAGCCTCCCCGTCACTGCAACCGTATAGGCCTTCGATGGGGCCGGTGAACGCCGAAAACCGCGTGTCGCTACGACCAGCGGTTCCCGAGATATCACGCCTCAAATATTTACAATATGGCGTCCGCGCTGTCAGCCTAGATCTAGACTGAGTTTTAAAAATTTATATCTCGGGAACCACTGGTCGCAGAATGGCGTGCGACGGCTCCCCGTTATGGTCCTCACGAGATCTATCAAGATCTGTGTCTAAATTTAAAAATTTTGGGGTTAGTGCTCTACAGAGGCCCCAGCACACTGTGAGTGTGGCCCTCGTTACGGCCGACTCAGCAACGAAAACCGCGTCGCGCTGCGACCAGCGGTTGCCGAGATATTGCGCCCCGAAAATTTCCAAGATGGCGTCCGCGCAATATAGTCAAAATTTCGAAAATCGGTATCTCGGGAACCGCTGACCGCAGAAAGGCGTGCGACGGCTCGTCGTATTGGTCTCGTCGCGACCCACTCAAATTTAGCCCCCAAAACGCGATCGAGGTGGTCGACACCAAAATGAGATCCAAGCACACCTAAAAGCTAGAATAAGACGTGACTAACACGACAGTGAAAGCCGCGCCTCGGTACGACCTATAGGGCCGAAGTTATGCTGCTTTAAAAATTTTCAAGATGGCCACCAATATGGCCACCACTTATCACAATTTTACTAAGTTCGGCTGTTCTGTGTCTAATCGGGCCGTGCTTGGGCTCGTTTAAAAGAGAATTTAATAATCTATTTAATGAACTATGTACAATAATTTTAAAAACAACCCCCGATTTTTAGGGGTTGAAAAACTGACTTTTTACAATAAAAATTAAAAATAAAAATACTAAAAATAATTTAAAAATTTTACAAAAAATTCTATAACCTAAGCAGACTATGTACTAATTTTTGAATAGGGTTCCGATGAGATCAGACCAAGGGTTTCACCCCCACGTGCACACCCCAAAATTTCAAAAAATTATAATTAAAAAACTATCTGGCCGAAAATTTTGAAATTTTGCACACAGTTAGAACCAATTAAAATCTACGAAAAACAATAAAAATATAGGGGTGTCGTCGATCTTGTTTTAAAAATATTTAATTTTGAATTTTGAAAAAATTTTTGGGAGCTGATATCTTCGAAACCACTAACCGTAAAAATATGTCCGAAGTGTCGCTGAGAAGGGCTCGTCGTGCTGCGTCGAATGAGATGCTTGGCGTCTCCGTCACTCGTCTGGAACCCCGACCACGTGTTTTCGTGATCGGTGGTTTTTTAATTATTTCTCCGCGCGCTTGCACGGGAAAAATCCAATTTATAGCTCGTTTTGTAGAGCTCAAAAAGCTCCGTCGGACGACACAATAAAATACATAGGTCGTCGATCTTATTCGCGCAGCGTTTTCGATCAAAGTTTTCAAAATTTGAAAATTTGCACTTTACGCACTTTTTTCACACACTTTCCGATCGTGGCGCGAAAAACCAAAACTGTCACCATGTAGAGCGTTTATTTGCGCCACTTTTGACATATATTTTACGAAAATCGGTCGCGAAAAAACCACTTTTTCTTATTTTACAAAGTTAAAAACGGGCGGAGCGGCACTCGAACAACGTGATACGCGTCTGCTTTCAACTGAGTCTGGCGGCGGAAGGGGTTAGGTTAGGTTAGGTTAGGTTAGGTTTTTTTTTTTTTTTTTTTTTTTTTTTTTTTTTTTTTTTTTTTTTTTTTTTTTATATACTAGACCTCCCCGAAATTGTGGGAAGACTGTTTTTACAATTTATCTTTACTGTCTAATGTTTAATTTTTCAGCAAAAAACTCATTCATACTTCTCTATCTCGTACTCTGTTCGTCATTCGTTCTGCATACCATTTTCATCTAGCATTCGTCATCATTCACTCATAAGCATAAGGCGTTTGTGTACTTAAGTCTAGTCAACACTGGGGACAGTGAGGGGGGAAAACAGGTTTCTTTTTATTTAAGTTTTTTCTTTTAACAATTTTTTCTTATTTACTATTTTAACATAATTTTACTTAGCTTACTATTTACAATTTTTGGTGTCTTAAAAACTATTTGTACAAGGGGCAGGAATAACACTAATGGAACTTAAATACATTATTTTTTGCAATTATTCGTTTATATAAAATAACAATATTTTATACAAAACAATTAACAACTTATGCTAACTTACAGACTATGTTCCTATTACTAATTACAATTGTTTATGCTAAAATACTTATATCATAATATAATTACATAGCATACTTAAACTCTATTTCTTTTGTTTACTACTATACACAACTTTTTACAGAAATCCAGGAACATGTCTCTGTTTTTACCACACACAATGTCCGGTAGCGTGCTTTTTTCCAGCTTACAGTCTAATAAAATTTCCAAATCCTGCCTCTCTCGACAATGGGCCGGGCAGTCCAGGAGGACGTGGAGGACAGACTCAGAACACGCAGGATCGCAGACGCACGATGGACTCTCCTTGCACTTGAAACGGTGCAAGTACTCGGAGAATCCACCGTGCCCCGTCAATACCTGGGTGACAAATCTGTCCACCTTTATTTTACCGATGATACGGTAGGCGGCTATCGCGTCCGGGAAAAAGACCCGGGTGACACCGGCAGTTTCACCGGCCCGGTATCGTTGGTTCCATTCATCAAGCGACCGCATACGAATGCTTCGCTTGATGAACGAAACCGGGCAGCTGTCGTAGTCGAATCTGCGTTTAGACTTTAGCGCAGCTTCCTTGGCCAGATGGTCGGCACGCTCGTTCCCCTCTAGTCCCGCGTGGGCTTTGATCCAGAACAAATTGACAAGTTTGTCCTGTATCAAAGCCCTGCGCAGGTGGCCCCGCGCCTCAACGGCCAAGGGGTGGAGGGCAACTGGATTTATCGTTGTTTGCAGTGCCGACAGGGAGTCAGAATAAATCCCGATTGATCTGGCCGAGTTATCTGCGGCCGTCCGCGCCGCCCTGCATATCGCCAGGAGTTCCGCCTGGTAGACGGTACAAAAGGACGGCAAAGTAAGCTTGAGGGTTTTGGTTTCGGCGGCGCCTCTCCATATGGATAGCGCCGCACCCACCTTGCCCTCAATCTTACTGCCGTCCGTGTAGATATTTAAGTCGTGGCCAATGTTGTCAGCGAGTTGTTCCTCGTCCGACAGGCACTTGAACTCCAGGTCGACATGCTGAGCGGGGTGCGGAGACCGCAGAGCTGAGGACATCCGTTCCACCTCCCGATCCCCTATCACGTCCTGGGGTATACCCCTCCTCGCTCCATACAGCGCCGCGGCTTCGCGGACGCGCAGGTCGAGAGGGAGTATCCCAGCGAGCAACAGTGCTGAATTCAGGGAGGTGGTGCGGTATGCCCTACACAGCTTCTGTGCAAAGCCCCGCTGGACCACGTTCAGCTGCTTACGAACTCCGAGCTTATCCACAGCCGGCGCCCAGACGGCAGCCGCATACAATATCACAGGCTCAACCACCGCTCTGTAAATAACGCGGATAACTTCGGGGTGGAGGCCCCAGCTCGCCTTCGCGGCTCTCGAAAGCTGGTGATAGAAAGCAAGTGCCTTCCTACAGACATTCGCGACGTGCGTGTTGAAGGTGAGGCGCTGGTCTAGGACGACTCCCAGTAACTTGGTTTCTCCGACCATGCCAATGTCGACCCCGCCCATGTGGAGGCGTGGGGTGTCATGCTTTAGTTTGCGCGTGATGACCATGGCACTGGTCTTGTGCGGCGCAAACTTCAGCTTGTTAAGGACTCCCCACTCCCTCACATGTTCGAGGGCGGCATTAGCACGGCGTTCGACCTCGTGAGCCGTCTCACCCTCAAAGACCAGCACCACATCGTCAGCGAATGCCTGCACGTAATGATTCTCAGCCTCCAACTCTCGAAGTAGTGGATCCAACAAGAGGTTCCACAGAATCGGCCCGCCGATAGACCCTTGCACGCAACCCTTCCCGGTTTCTCTCACGTGCTCTTCCCCACAGTATCGTGCGCGAACATGCCTGCCGCTCAGGTAGCTGCCCAGGAGCCTCCTGATGTTAATGGGCACTCGTTCCTCCGCCAGCCTGACTTTTATGCGAGGCCACCAAGCGTTATCGAAGGCGCCCTCTATATCTAGGGATACTAATGTTAACAGTTTTTTATTTCTTAATCCGTTTCGGATATGCTCTACCAGAGTATAGACGGCGTCCTCGGTGCTCCGCTGGGGCATAAAGCCGAACTGGCGGGTACTGAGCCTGGGCGCTATGTGATGTTTAAGCCTGGCGACAAGCATTTTCTCCAGCACTTTCCCCAGCACCGGAAGGAGACCAATCGGCCGATACGACCGCGGTTCCGTGTAAGTAGTCTTCCCCGGCTTCCGGAGGAAGATCACCGTGGCCTCCTTCCAGGGCTCGGGAAAATGCCGGAGCTCGAGGCACCTGTTGAAAAGAGCTAGCGAGAGTTCGGGGTCAAACTCTATCGCGTGCAAACATATATCGGCGGTAAAACCGTCCGCGCCTGGAGCCTTCTTCGGATTGAAGGACCGGCAGGCCAATTTCAGCTCTAAAGGAGTGAAAGGCGGGTCCGTCGAATCCGAAGAAGTTTCAACGTCAAAGAGCTCGGCTTGTACCCTCACCCTTCGGTGCTCCTCGGAGTCATCCTCTTCGGAGTCCTCCGGGTAGAAGGTTTCGGCCATAAGCCTCACCGAGCCTTTGGCGTCTAGCTCCATATCGTTTACCACCAGCGGTGGGTCTTCGTCTCTCCTGGAGGTTCTGCCGAGGACCCGATATATTCCCCCCCACACCGATTCCCCGTCTTGGCGCTCACAGAAGGAGACCCAGCTGCGTGTCTGCGCATGCCTCACCTCGGTCTCATAACGTTCCTTCGCCTCGAGGTACTCCCCAACTACCTTTTGACGCCTAACCGGCGCTGCACACCGAATCCTACACCTCTTGGTGGCCACCTCGCGCTTGAGCGCTGCCAACCCCTCGTTCCACCATGGCATATTCAACACATCCCTACGCTTAATGGGAGGAATAGACGAGGCGCATGCTTCTGCAATAATTTTGTTGTATTTTACAATTGTATGGTCTAAATCTGGGCCTGTTGCTAAATTTTTTAAATGGTCTATAGTTAAATTTTCTCTATGTATAATTTGGCCCAGTTTCTCACGAAACTGGGCCCAATTTGCATTTTTGGTATAGTAAAGCCGAGTGGTGTGTTTAATGAAATTTTTGTTCATGCGCCCCGTCGTTAATGTGTAGGATATGCCATTGTGGTCCGAGCTGGTCAGGTCCTCACGCACGCACCAGTCGTCCACCAAGCTGAATAGGTCCGGCGATACAGCAGTTATGTCAACATAACTGCTGTACCTTACGCCGCCCCGGATAGTGTCAAATGTAGGGGTTTCCCCTCGGTTCAGGATGCAGAGCCCGAGGTCCTCCAGTGAGCCGTGCAGTTCCTCGCCTCGGCGATCTGTCACGGGACTCCCCCACCAGACGCACTTGGCATTGGAGTCGCCCCCAATTATAACACTCCGAGCTCCTGTCTCGCGCTGCACCCGGCGCAGATGTGCTAGGTACGAGTCCATCGGCAGGTCGGGCTCAAAGTAAAATGAGACCAGGATGATCTCCCAGTTGCGGATTCGGATCCCCACCACTGCGATGTTGGTCGTGGTGAGTTTCGGGTACTGTGTGATGTGGAGGTCCGCGTCAAAAACTATGATCGCGGCCTTTACAGTCCCACTTCCATGGTCCGCACACTGGAAGACTCTGATCTCATTCTGACTCTTCACGCGCCCTGTTCCGCCGACGTATGGCTCCTGTACCAAAGCAACCCGCGCACGCTGGTTAGAGGCTTCGATCAGCAGCTCGGAGTGTGCCAATTTACTGCGCTGGAGGTTCGTCTGGAAGACTTTGAGAGCCACTGGGTTCGCCGGCACGCCCTTAGCAATATGCTACGGATTGCCGGGCGAGGTCATCCCACCTCTTCCTGACGGGACAGTCGTCGCTGAATGCGTTATGTTCGGCATTGTCGAACTTCGCGCGACGACAGTTCCGGCAGGAAGGTGGGGACCCCGCCAGCCAGTCCGCGCACTTGGATCGTAAGTGCGGCCCGCCGCAGTGGCTACAGAGGTCTGCTGGGTCTTTGCAGAACTTCCGCCCGTGGCCGTATCCGAGGCATCGCGTGCACTGGACCAGTGGAGACTGGTCCTCCGCTCGCACCCTCTGGAGGTCGATATGGACAGAGCCCACACCGGTTATCCTCGCCCAGAGGGTGGGCGACGCACTCAGCACGACGTTGGCCACGTGCGGGTTTCGCACCCTTCTGCGGTACCTTACTTCCAGGCGGTCATCCCCGGGGCCGAGGCCGTCAAAGAGGTCCCGATTCTGGTTCCTTAGGGCCTTCACTATATCACCATCGGTGTTGATAGTAAGGACACCTCTAAGGACCAGAAGGGGGTCTCTGTTTTTGACGTCCTCAACCCTGAGGCCCGATCCTTCCTTCTCTAACCGTTCCCTCGCCTTTCTTCTGTCCTCGGCAGTCCCGAATCCCATTATGACCTTTCGGTCCTTTGCTTTCCGAACCCGGTCTACCTTAATCCACCCGTCTTTAGCGTTTATCGTCTGCCTCACCTTTCCCAGGACCTCCTCGCCCGTCTCCTTCTCGTCCTGGGACGTGACGACCACTGAATGGAGGGCCGCGGGTCTCAAAGGCTGCTGCGGTCTTGCTGCAGCCACACAGGCGTAGCTACGCTGTTGCTCCTCGGCCGCCCTGCTGCACTTTGTAAGCTGCTCTTGGAGGGCCTTCATCCTCTCATTGCTCTCCAAGAGGAGCCGAGAGTGCTCGTCGAGCCTAGCGCTCAAACCGGAGTCCGAGGGCACCGTGAATGTAGTGTCGGTGACCATAGCCACCGGCGCCACCTCCACGGAGCCCCCGCCCCCCTTCCGAGCCCTCTCGGCTCTCAATTCGGCTTCGGAGTCAACAACCAGCTTCTTGAGCTCGTCCAGGGACTCCAAGATCGTCGCCTTGAGGTCGCCCCTGAGGTTCCTGGACGCGTCCACCGCCTGTTTCGCCTTCAAATGTTGATGCATAGCCCGCTGCACCCTAGTCCGCCCAGTGGTCGCCACCGGTAAGTGAATTAGCACTTCTTCCCCCCCTTTCGAGCTCTCAACCCGCTTAGGCAAACCCGTACTTCCCCCCCCCTCTTTCGGGCTGTCAACAACTGTGGGAGTTGGCTTTTTAACCTTGGAGGTGGTCGGGGCGCCCTGAGCCTTTGTAAAGGAAGGTCCAGCGGCAGCACTCTCCCACTTCTCCAGACTACGCCTCGCCAACTTTTTTACTTCCTTGGGGGAAGTAGAGGGTGGATTCTTCTCCTCCGTCTGCTTTACCGGGGTCCGGATAGCAGGCATCATTTTTAGGGAGGTCGCGTTTATCGTTAAAATAAAATAATAAAATAATAATAAAAACAATGTCAATAATTCAAAGAATGTCAATTATAAAATCGCCGCAATAGCGGGTTGTATATGATAAAAACAGAGACTGTTCCCGTCTAAAAGAGTGCTGTAGAATGTCTACAGCACTTCAATCAACCTAAATCTACTTAAACTAACTTAAAATCTAGCTTCCGCCCCGAGTGTAGAGCGAACTCTATTATGGCTCTACGTAGAGCCTCCAAAACAAAACGAATTTGTAGCCCTTCACGGGGGCCGACCAACGGTGAAAACCGCGTCGCGCTACGACCAGCGGTTGTCGAGATATTGCGGTTCAAAATTTCTAGATATTACGCCCGCGCAGTTTGTCTAAATCTAGACCGAAATTTAAAAATTTTTATCTCGGGAACCGCTGGCCGCAGAACAGCGTGCGACGGCTCCCCGTACTGGTCTCTACGAGATCTAACTGATCCTTGCCCCCAAAAACGGATTGGGAGAAAAACTCTATATAGAGTTCCCTCTACCCTACTATTGTAGCTCTTGCTACGGCAACAACAACGGCGAAAACCGCGTCGCGCTACGACCAGCGGTTGCCGAGATATTGCGCCCTAAAGAAATCCAAGATGGCGTCCGCGCACTTTGCGCCAGATTTTAAAAATCAATATCTCGGGAACCGCTGGCCGCAGAACAGCGTGCGACGGCTTCCCGTTCTTGCCCTTTCGGGATCTACCCGAATCTTACGCTAAAAACACTTTCGGGGGGGTCAACTCTGTATTGAGTTCCAAGCACAACCAGACGATGCTGCCAAGTATGACAAGCACTATAGTGAAAGTCACGTGTCTTTACGACCAATAGAGCCGGAGTTATTACGATTTTAAATTTTTCAATATGGCCGCCAAAGTGGCCACCAATTGTCAAATTTTTACTAAATTCGGTTGTTTTTAACCGAATCTGGTCGTGCTTGGGCTCGTTTTGCAGGGTTTTTTAATATCTATACAATAGACTATACAATATAATTATATAACCAACCCCCGATTTTTAAGGGTGGAAAAACACTATTTTTTCGACTAAAATTCGAATTAAAAATATTAAAAATAATTTTAAAAATCTACAAAAAATTACCCTACTTAAACTAACTATATACAATTTTTTGAAGGGGGTTCCGGAGAGATCGGTCCAGGGGTTGCAACCCCACGTGCCCCACTCAAATTTTCAAAAAATTATTGTGCCAAAACTATCGAGCCGAAAAATCTGAAATTTGGTGTGTTGGTAGATCTCGTTGAGGTCTATCCAAAACGCAAAAAATAATGGGGGGTCGTCGCTTTAGATTTTAAGATAATAAATTTTGAATTTTGACAAATTTTTTAAAACCGAATATCTCCGGAACCACTAACCTTAAAAATATAGTCGAAACGCTGCTGAACTCGCCGCGTTGCGCCGCGTCGATTGCAATGCTCCGGAAGGTGCTCAGGCCACTGGTTCCCAAACCACGTGGACACGTGGTCACCAGTTTTTTGATTTTATTTCCGCGCGCTTGCGCGGAAAAAATCCAAATTTGGTGTCAAACGAAAGGGCTTTAAAAGCCGCGTCGAATGATAAAATAAAAAGTATACGTCGTCGATCTAGATCGAGCGACGTACGCCGTCAAAGTTTTTAATTTTCGAAAAATTGTCACTTTTCTCCACTTTTCACTTCGAAAACGATCACAACCGAAGTAACCACTTATACCACCATGTAGGGGGCACCAAGACGCAACTTTTGATATGTAGCACATAAAAATCGGTGCACTTTTTCCCAGTCAAATTGATTTTTAAAACTTTAAAATGTGCGGAGCAGCAGCGAAAAATAGATGTACACGTCCACCTCTGAGTGCGTTCGACGGCGGAAGGGGGGTTAGGTTAGGTTAGGTTAGGTTAGGTTAGGTTAGGTTAGGTTAGGTTAGGTTAGGTTAGGTTAGGTTAGGTTAGGTTAGGTTAGGTTAGGTTAGGTTAGGTTAGGTTAGGTTAGGTTAGGTTAGGTTAGGTTAGGTTAGGTTAGGTTAGGTTAGGTTAGGTTAGGTTAGGTTAGGTTAGGTTAGGTTAGGTTAGGTTAGGTTAGGTTAGGTTAGGTTAGGTTAGGTTAGGTTAGGTTAGGTTAGGTTAGGTTAGGTTAGGTTAGGTTAGGTTAGGTTAGGTTAGGTTAGGTTAGGTTAGGTTAGGTTAGGTTAGGTTAGGTTAGGTTAGGTTAGGTTAGGTTAGGTTAGGTTAGGTTAGGTTAGGTTAGGTTAGGTTAGGTTAGGTTAGGTTAGGTTAGGTTAGGTTAGGTTAGGTTAGGTTAGGTTAGGTTAGGTTAGGTTAGGTTAGGTTAGGTTAGGTTAGGTTAGGTTAGGTTAGGTTAGGTTAGGTTAGGTTAGGTTAGGTTAGGTTAGGTTAGGTTAGGTTAGGTTAGGTTAGGTTAGGTTAGGTTAGGTTAGGTTAGGTTAGGTTAGGTTAGGTTAGGTTAGGTTAGGTTAGGTTAGGTTAGGTTAGGTTAGGTTAGGTTAGGTTAGGTTAGGTTAGGTTAGGTTAGGTTAGGTTAGGTTAGGTTAGGTTAGGTTAGGTTAGGTTAGGTTAGGTTAGGTTAGGTTAGGTTAGGTTAGGTTAGGTTAGGTTAGGTTAGGTTAGGTTAGGTTAGGTTAGGTTAGGTTAGGTTAGGTTAGGTTAGGTTAGGTTAGGTTAGGTTAGGTTAGGTTAGGTTAGGTTAGGTTAGGTTAGGTTAGGTTAGGTTAGGTTAGGTTAGGTTAGGTTAGGTTAGGTTAGGTTAGGTTAGGTTAGGTTAGGTTAGGTTAGGTTAGGTTAGGTTAGGTTAGGTTAGGTTAGGTTAGGTTAGGTTAGGTTAGGTTAGGTTAGGTTAGGTTAGGTTAGGTTAGGTTAGGTTAGGTTAGGTTAGGTTAGGTTAGGTTAGGTTAGGTTAGGTTAGGTTAGGTTAGGTTAGGTTAGGTTAGGTTAGGTTAGGTTAGGTTAGGTTAGGTTAGGTTAGGTTAGGTTAGGTTAGGTTAGGTTAGGTTAGGTTAGGTTAGGTTAGGTTAGGTTAGGTTAGGTTAGGTTAGGTTAGGTTAGGTTAGGTTAGGTTAGGTTAGGTTAGGTTAGGTTAGGTTAGGTTAGGTTAGGTTAGGTTAGGTTAGGTTAGGTTAGGTTAGGTTAGGTTAGGTTAGGTTAGGTTAGGTTAGGTTAGGTTAGGTTAGGTTAGGTTAGGTTAGGTTAGGTTAGGTTAGGTTAGGTTAGGTTAGGTTAGGTTAGGTTAGGTTAGGTTAGGTTAGGTTAGGTTAGGTTAGGTTAGGTTAGGTTAGGTTAGGTTAGGTTAGGTTAGGTTAGGTTAGGTTAGGTTAGGTTAGGTTAGGTTAGGTTAGGTTAGGTTAGGTTAGGTTAGGTTAGGTTAGGTTAGGTTAGGTTAGGTTAGGTTAGGTTAGGTTAGGTTAGGTTAGGTTAGGTTAGGTTAGGTTAGGTTAGGTTAGGTTAGGTTAGGTTAGGTTAGGTTAGGTTAGGTTAGGTTAGGTTAGGTTAGGTTAGGTTAGGTTAGGTTAGGTTAGGTTAGGTTAGGTTAGGTTAGGTTAGGTTAGGTTAGGTTAGGTTAGGTTAGGTTAGGTTAGGTTAGGTTAGGTTAGGTTAGGTTAGGTTAGGTTAGGTTAGGTTAGGTTAGGTTAGGTTAGGTTAGGTTAGGTTAGGTTAGGTTAGGTTAGGTTAGGTTAGGTTAGGTTAGGTTAGGTTAGGTTAGGTTAGGTTAGGTTAGGTTAGGTTAGGTTAGGTTAGGTTAGGTTAGGTTAGGTTAGGTTAGGTTAGGTTAGGTTAGGTTAGGTTAGGTTAGGTTAGGTTAGGTTAGGTTAGGTTAGGTTAGGTTAGGTTAGGTTAGGTTAGGTTAGGTTAGGTTAGGTTAGGTTAGGTTAGGTTAGGTTAGGTTAGGTTAGGTTAGGTTAGGTTAGGTTAGGTTAGGTTAGGTTAGGTTAGGTTAGGTTAGGTTAGGTTAGGTTAGGTTAGGTTAGGTTAGGTTAGGTTAGGTTAGGTTAGGTTAGGTTAGGTTAGGTTAGGTTAGGTTAGGTTAGGTTAGGTTAGGTTAGGTTAGGTTAGGTTAGGTTAGGTTAGGTTAGGTTAGGTTAGGTTAGGTTAGGTTAGGTTAGGTTAGGTTAGGTTAGGTTAGGTTAGGTTAGGTTAGGTTAGGTTAGGTTAGGTTAGGTTAGGTTAGGTTAGGTTAGGTTAGGTTAGGTTAGGTTAGGTTAGGTTAGGTTAGGTTAGGTTAGGTTAGGTTAGGTTAGGTTAGGTTAGGTTAGGTTAGGTTAGGTTAGGTTAGGTTAGGTTAGGTTAGGTTAGGTTAGGTTAGGTTAGGTTAGGTTAGGTTAGGTTAGGTTAGGTTAGGTTAGGTTAGGTTAGGTTAGGTTAGGTTAGGTTAGGTTAGGTTAGGTTAGGTTAGGTTAGGTTAGGTTAGGTTAGGTTAGGTTAGGTTAGGTTAGGTTAGGTTAGGTTAGGTTAGGTTAGGTTAGGTTAGGTTAGGTTAGGTTAGGTTAGGTTAGGTTAGGTTAGGTTAGGTTAGGTTAGGTTAGGTTAGGTTAGGTTAGGTTAGGTTAGGTTAGGTTAGGTTAGGTTAGGTTAGGTTAGGTTAGGTTAGGTTAGGTTAGGTTAGGTTAGGTTAGGTTAGGTTAGGTTAGGTTAGGTTAGGTTAGGTTAGGTTAGGTTAGGTTAGGTTAGGTTAGGTTAGGTTAGGTTAGGTTAGGTTAGGTTAGGTTAGGTTAGGTTAGGTTAGGTTAGGTTAGGTTAGGTTAGGTTAGGTTAGGTTAGGTTAGGTTAGGTTAGGTTAGGTTAGGTTAGGTTAGGTTAGGTTAGGTTAGGTTAGGTTAGGTTAGGTTAGGTTAGGTTAGGTTAGGTTAGGTTAGGTTAGGTTAGGTTAGGTTAGGTTAGGTTAGGTTAGGTTAGGTTAGGTTAGGTTAGGTTAGGTTAGGTTAGGTTAGGTTAGGTTAGGTTAGGTTAGGTTAGGTTAGGTTAGGTTAGGTTAGGTTAGGTTAGGTTAGGTTAGGTTAGGTTAGGTTAGGTTAGGTTAGGTTAGGTTAGGTTAGGTTAGGTTAGGTTAGGTTAGGTTAGGTTAGGTTAGGTTAGGTTAGGTTAGGTTAGGTTAGGTTAGGTTAGGTTAGGTTAGGTTAGGTTAGGTTAGGTTAGGTTAGGTTAGGTTAGGTTAGGTTAGGTTAGGTTAGGTTAGGTTAGGTTAGGTTAGGTTAGGTTAGGTTAGGTTAGGTTAGGTTAGGTTAGGTTAGGTTAGGTTAGGTTAGGTTAGGTTAGGTTAGGTTAGGTTAGGTTAGGTTAGGTTAGGTTAGGTTAGGTTAGGTTAGGTTAGGTTAGGTTAGGTTAGGTTAGGTTAGGTTAGGTTAGGTTAGGTTAGGTTAGGTTAGGTTAGGTTAGGTTAGGTTAGGTTAGGTTAGGTTAGGTTAGGTTAGGTTAGGTTAGGTTAGGTTAGGTTAGGTTAGGTTAGGTTAGGTTAGGTTAGGTTAGGTTAGGTTAGGTTAGGTTAGGTTAGGTTAGGTTAGGTTAGGTTAGGTTAGGTTAGGTTAGGTTAGGTTAGGTTAGGTTAGGTTAGGTTAGGTTAGGTTAGGTTAGGTTAGGTTAGGTTAGGTTAGGTTAGGTTAGGTTAGGTTAGGTTAGGTTAGGTTAGGTTAGGTTAGGTTAGGTTAGGTTAGGTTAGGTTAGGTTAGGTTAGGTTAGGTTAGGTTAGGTTAGGTTAGGTTAGGTTAGGTTAGGTTAGGTTAGGTTAGGTTAGGTTAGGTTAGGTTAGGTTAGGTTAGGTTAGGTTAGGTTAGGTTAGGTTAGGTTAGGTTAGGTTAGGTTAGGTTAGGTTAGGTTAGGTTAGGTTAGGTTAGGTTAGGTTAGGTTAGGTTAGGTTAGGTTAGGTTAGGTTAGGTTAGGTTAGGTTAGGTTAGGTTAGGTTAGGTTAGGTTAGGTTAGGTTAGGTTAGGTTAGGTTAGGTTAGGTTAGGTTAGGTTAGGTTAGGTTAGGTTAGTTAGGTTAGGTTAGGTTAGGTTAGGTTAGGTTAGGTTAGGTTAGGTTAGGTTAGGTTAGGTTAGGTTAGGTTAGGTTAGGTTAGGTTAGGTTAGGTTAGGTTAGGTTAGGTTAGGTTAGGTTAGGTTAGGTTAGGTTAGGTTAGGTTAGGTTAGGTTAGGTTAGGTTAGGTTAGGTTAGGTTAGGTTAGGTTAGGTTAGGTTAGGTTAGGTTAGGTTAGGTTAGGTTAGGTTAGGTTAGGTTAGGTTAGGTTAGGTTAGGTTAGGTTAGGTTAGGTTAGTTAGGTTAGGTTAGGTTAGGTAGGGTTAGGTTAGGTTAGGTTAGGTTAGGTTAGGTTAGGTTAGTTAGGTTAGGTTAGGTTAGGTTAGGTTAGGTTAGGTTAGGTTAGGTTAGGTTAGGTTAGTTAGGTTAGGTTAGGTTAGGTTAGGTTAGGTTAGGTTAGGTTAGGTTAGGTTAGGTTAGTTAGGTTAGGTTAGGTTAGGTAGGTTAGGTTAGGTAGGTTAGGTTAGGTTAGGTTAGGTTAGGTTAGGTTAGGTAGGTTAGGTTAGGTTAGGTTAGTTAGGTTAGGTTAGGTTAGGTTAGGTTAGGTTAGTTAGGTTAGTTAGGTTAGGTTAGTTAGGTTAGGTAGGTAGGTTAGGTTAGGTTAGGTTAGGTTAGGTTAGGTTAGGTGTTAGGTTAGGTTAGGTTAGTAGTTAGGTTAGGTTAGGTAGTTAGGTTAGGTTAGGTTTAGGGTTAGGTTAGGTTAGGTTAGGTTAGGTTAGGTTAGGTTAGGTTAGGTTAGGTTAGGTTAGGTTAGGTTAGGTTAGGTTAGTTAGGTTAGGTTAGGTTAGGTTAGGTTAGGTTAGGTTAGGTTAGGTTAGGTTAGGTTAGGTTAGGTTAGGTTAGGTTAGGTTAGGTTAGGTTAGGTTAGGTTAGGTTAGGTTAGGTAGGTTAGGTTAGGTTAGGTTAGGAGTTAGGTTAGGTTAGGTTAGGTTAGGTTAGGTTAGGTTAGGTTAGGTTAGGTTAGGTTAGGTTAGGTTAGGTTAGGTTAGGTTAGGTTAGGTTAGGTTAGGTTAGGTTAGGTTAGGTTAGGTTAGGTTAGGTTAGGTTAGGTTAGGTTAGGTTAGGTTAGGTTAGGTTAGGTTAGGTTAGGTTAGGTTAGGTTAGGTTAGGTTAGGTTAGGTTAGGTTAGGTTAGGTTAGGTTAGGTTAGGTTAGGTTAGGTTAGGTTAGGTTAGGTTAGGTTAGGTTAGGTTAGGTTAGGTTAGGTTAGGTTAGGTTAGGTTAGGTTAGGTTAGGTTAGGTTAGGTTAGGTTAGGTTAGGTTAGGTTAGGTTAGGTTAGGTTAGGTTAGGTTAGGTTAGGTTAGGTTAGGTTAGGTTAGGTTAGGTTAGGTTAGGTTAGGTTAGGTTAGGTTAGGTTAGGTTAGGTTAGGTTAGGTTAGGTTAGGTTAGGTTAGGTTAGGTTAGGTTAGGTTAGGTTAGGTTAGGTTAGGTTAGGTTAGGTTAGGTTAGGTTAGGTTAGGTTAGGTTAGGTTAGGTTAGGTTAGGTTAGGTTAGGTTAGGTTAGGTTAGGTTAGGTTAGGTTAGGTTAGGTTAGGTTAGGTTAGGTTAGGTTAGGTTAGGTTAGGTTAGGTTAGGTTAGGTTAGGTTAGGTTAGGTTAGGTTAGGTTAGGTTAGGTTAGGTTAGGTTAGGTTAGGTTAGGTTAGGTTAGGTTAGGTTAGGTTAGGTTAGGTTAGGTTAGGTTAGGTTAGGTTAGGTTAGGTTAGGTTAGGTTAGGTTAGGTTAGGTTAGGTTAGGTTAGGTTAGGTTAGGTTAGGTTAGGTTAGGTTAGGTTAGGTTAGGTTAGGTTAGGTTAGGTTAGGTTAGGTTAGGTTAGGTTAGGTTAGGTTAGGTTAGGTTAGGTTAGGTTAGGTTAGGTTAGGTTAGGTTAGGTTAGGTTAGGTTAGGTTAGGTTAGGTTAGGTTAGGTTAGGTTAGGTTAGGTTAGGTTAGGTTAGGTTAGGTTAGGTTAGGTTAGGTTAGGTTAGGTTAGGTTAGGTTAGGTTAGGTTAGGTTAGGTTAGGTTAGGTTAGGTTAGGTTAGGTTAGGTTAGGTTAGGTTAGGTTAGGTTAGGTTAGGTTAGGTTAGGTTAGGTTAGGTTAGGTTAGGTTAGGTTAGGTTAGGTTAGGTTAGGTTAGGTTAGGTTAGGTTAGGTTAGGTTAGGTTAGGTTAGGTTAGGTTAGGTTAGGTTAGGTTAGGTTAGGTTAGGTTAGGTTAGGTTAGGTTAGGTTAGGTTAGGTTAGGTTAGGTTAGGTTAGGTTAGGTTAGGTTAGGTTAGGTTAGGTTAGGTTAGGTTAGGTTAGGTTAGGTTAGGTTAGGTTAGGTTAGGTTAGGTTAGGTTAGGTTAGGTTAGGTTAGGTTAGGTTAGGTTAG